>CM057455.1:1366370000-1367705000 GCA_016271365.2 Neoceratodus forsteri
TTTAATGTATTAATCTAAGTTGGGTCTTGCACTGGTATTGATTGATCTGTCGTCTTTGTTTCCTGGGTCTTCAGTGGAAGTTGTGATCAGCTGGAGTCTTCTCGTTTGGTATGCAAGCATGCTGGAGTGGAGGCTGTGCTTTTGGTAAAGTCCTCTGACCCCGAGCTTATTTCTTCTTCTATATTAGAAACCTCAAGCACCATCTCCTGCTCCGGGTATGTGGGGAAATCCTGTTCATCTGGCTGCTTCTCATCGGTCAGTGACGCATATCGATTGGGTGATGCAAAAATAGTGTTTCTTGTGTCCGACATGTCGGTGGTGTACTGCTGTTGCTGATGGCCTGTATCCAGATGGTTCTGAGGGTGGTCTCTTTTGTGATGCCTAGCTGATAACTGTCATTTCCTGGACCTGGCCGGGAGGCCTGATGAGTTACCGGTGCCATTTACCATAAAGTTCCTGGCCTTATACCAGAAGGATGTTTCTTCTTCTTGGCCCCGACATACAGTAGTTTCAGGTAGTTTAATCTCTGTTGTTAGCATTGGTGCAGGGTTGGTTTTAGGTCTAGCCGTAGGCCAGTTCCGATTCAGGTAGTCCATAAGGGCTTCAGGGGAGGAGAAGGATACCACAGTGCCATTTACTTCTAGCCTCATCACTGCTGGGTATCGTAGTGAAAAACGTATGCCCAGAGAATGCATTACCCATCTGGCCTCGGTATACGCCTTCTGACAGAGCGCCAGCTCATGTGAATAGTCCTGAAAGATCAATATCTTGTTACCTTGCCAGACTAAGGACCCCAATTCCTTCGCTCAGTTCGAAATCCACTCCTTATCAGCAAAGTTGAGTATCCTAGCCAGAATAGGTCTGGGCCTCTCTCCTGGATTGGGCATGGGATTCAGGGTTCTGTGATCCCGTTCAGTAATAAAGCCTGGGGGCAGCTTGTGTTGGAGAACTTCTGGTAGGACATCACACAAAAATTCCAGCACATTCCCCCACTCTACTTGCTCAGGAAAACCCCAAATCCTTAGGTTGTTCCTGCAGCTCCTATTCTCAATGTCCTCCATTTTAGCTTGCAAGGATTGAATCATTCTCTCCTGCTTCCTGACCTTTGCAGACAGAGATTCAATAGCCCCAGTTTTCACCTGTATTTTGGATGCGTTAGCAGTGATCTGACTATCCATTTGCTGTATTGCCAGGGTAGTGTTATTAGAAGCAAGTGTTACTTCCGACATCTGTCGCATTAGTGCTGCAAACATCCCATTGACTTGCTGAGCGTCCAGACCAGTCGGGGCAAATGAGCCTTCATTATGCACCATGCTGCTGGTTTGTCCATCGAAAATCATGCAGCCCACTCAAGAATTGCAATTAAAAAAGTTGACCGTATTCTTCCCAAAGACATCCCACCACGTATATTCAGTTCTATCATGCTTACCCAATAGAGAGGCAAGTGATATTGCAATTGAAACCACCCTGGGATGCAGATTATAAGATTCAAGTGGCCATTACTTTGGGAGCCAAGCCACGCCCTCAACTTTGGGCACTTTCAACATGATATAAGAGTAGCTTCTTAGGGCATATTTACTATTATGTTTTACTGGAGACAGTCAGAGACATATTGCGGTAATTGATTGGATAATGCTCTGAATGTCCATTTGGCAGCATTTCTGTCCCTCTTAAACTGAAGTGAAGTCCATCCCACTGTTGCATATAGGGAGCAGTGATGTGTGGTAAATGGGAGTCCTGTAATAAACCTCAAGGCTCTATGGTACAGCGTATCCAACTTTGTCAGGTAGGAGCTGTGACAGTGGCTATTTAGGAAATCTGCATAGTCAAGTACAGAAAGAAATGTTGCCTGGACCAACCTTAACTTAGCATCACTTGTAAGAAAGTGGCTGATCCTAAAATAAAGATCAAGCCTTTGCATAGTTTTTTAGCAATTCCTCCATATGTTCTGTAAAGGAAAGCCTGTTGTCAAGCCAGACTCCCAGGTACTTGAATTTTTCAACAAATTCAAATTTTTCTCCTAGAATTGTGGATATCTGCAAGACAGATCCTGGGACAGTAGGGTTTACCGCATGCATGCCAGGAGAAAGAAGCATTGCTTTTGTTTTCTTTGCATCAAGCATTGATCAATCACAGACCACACCAAGACAGAATAACCATCAGAAGGAAAATTGTAATCACTACAGGAAAAATTGAACAGTTTAGGTTTTTGGGTCTTTTCAAAATTAGGTTATGATGTTTTGGACACACTCTCTAAAATCACACAAGCAGACTTAATAGGGGAATTGACTTAAAACTAACTTGGGAGGGGATTTAAACAATTTTAAACAAACTGAAATTAATAGCTCAGTTTTTTGGGCTTTATTTGGCAAATGTGGGCTGGGAAGTGTGTTTGGCATTCTTTTCAAGTGGAAGAGATGCCTCAGCTTGGAGAGCTGGAAAGGGGATCCCAAGGATCACTAGGGTGGCAGGACAGGAGGGAGAACTGGATATCTTCATCCACTTATGGACAATGGCCTGGTTATGGATGGGTCTGGAATTGTGCTGGGAGAACTTGGGGTGCTGGAGAGGGGTCATAGGCAGGTAACATGCTCAATGGCTTTTGCTGTCTATGACTGGGGTCAGAATAAGTTCTTCACACCAGGAGATTCAACTCATGGTTGAAAAACTGGTGTAGAGAAGAGGTGGTTGGCTATATTGGAGACTGAGGACCAACTTGGAGAGATAAAAGCCTATACAGGGGTGATGGCCTGCATCCATCTGGGAGGGAAACCGAAGTCCTCAGTGGATGGTTTAAATGTTACTTTGAATGACATTTAGACTAGCTGAGGAGGGTGGTGGAAGGAATCAGGGAGGCATAAACTGCCCCCCCAATAGACTGAAGCAGAGAGAAGGGGGGATGTGAGGGGAGGAAAATCACCCAAAGCACAAAATAAAGAAAAAAGCAGTGTGCTAGAAAACAGAGATGACAGGAACATGAATTGTAAAAAGAGAGGGGAACAGGAGGAAGGTAAAAAGGAAAAGAGAGTGGTAGCAGGCAGAGTGGTAAAGCACAGAAGGCCATGTGTGCTAATGTAAGAAGTCTAGGAAATAAAATTCTGGACCTAGAAGCCATTATGGTGGAGACAGACCTGGATATCAAGACTATTACTGAGTAGCGGTGCATGGGAAACCATGACTGGGACATAGTCACACCAGGCTATACTCAGTTCAGGAAAGATAGGGTGGAAAGGAAAGGAGAGCAGTGGTGCTGTATGTGAGGGAGGGAATCAAAGTGCTGAAGACACAGGAAATCCAGGGGGAATGGAGGGGTTTGAGGTATTGTGGGTCACTCTAGGGAAAGGAACCAGAGCCACTATTCACTCTGGTGTGATATACTGATCCATAAAATTGGGGGAGAAACTGTATAAGGCACTGCAGGAAGTCATTAGCAAAATAGCAGAAAAATGGAAGGTGCTGCTGATGAAATACTTCAATCTGCTGGATATAGATTGGAGCCTCCTAGCCACAGCTTCAGCCAGAAACAGGGACATCATAGATTCCAGGAAGAGGGTGTTTCTTAGGCAGATAGTGAGGGAGCCCACTCATGATGTAGCAATACTGGATCTGATGCTCACTTACAGGGACAGTGTTGCAGACCTCAAGGTGGGAGGCTACCTGAGGACCAGTGACCACTGTACTGTGTGGTTTGACATAAGGACAGAAGTAGAAGCAAAGCAGACAAGAATGAGGGACCTGGACTTCAGGAGGGCAGATTTTTAAAAAATGGGTGAATGCCTCAGAGATGACCAAGCAGTGGGGGATGACCTGGGTGGACTGGAGTAACAGTTGGGTATGTTAAGGGAAGGCATAGTGAAGGAAACTAATCTCTACATAAAGGAAGTAAGTAAAAACAAGATAAAACAGGCATTTGTCAATGCTGAACGTTGGTTGCTTGTTAAACATTTTTTTTTGCAACTCTGAGCCCAAATTTTGAAGATTTCAACTCCTGCCCGAAAAGAGATTTCATGCTGCGATTGCTAAATCACCTTTTGGGATGCAAAAAAAATTTTGCCCAGGATCTGAAAATGACAGCTGTGAAATTCTGGAGGTGCTGTAAAGAAATGGCTATATTGAAAATTTGGGGTCACAATATTGAAAATTGCCGAAGTTATGAGCCTGCGTTCACAAATTTCAATGTAGGCTCAAAACATTGTTGTTTGTGAATATTTTTGCCCCAAAAGTTCAACATACCTTTCTTATGACCTCACCTCATGAACAAGTGCAGTGAAAAATTTCAACACCTGCCCGAAAGGTGATGTCACTCAGCAACTGCAGAATCACCTTTTGGGGTACAAAAAACATTTTGGCTAGGATCTAAAAAATGACATCTGTCAGAGTCATGGAGTGTTGCGAAGAAATGGCTATGTTGAAAATCTGAGGTCTAAATTTTGAAAATTGCCAAAGTTATTAGCCTGCATTCACAAATTTCAATGCAGGCTCATATATTAATATTTAGTTTTTGTGACCTGGTAAGTGCACTAGACAAATTCTACCTATTTTCAGGCACAACCCGGGGAGGGGGATACAGATGATTGCCGACTGACTTTGAACTAGATCAAGCTGTTGGTGGTATTTTAGTGACTAATTTTAGTGACATAACCTTTTGGGATGCAAAAAACATTTTGTCCAGGATCTGAAAAATGACCACTGTCACATTCATGAGGTGCTATGAAGAAATGGCTATGTTGAAGATTTGGAGTCAAAATATTGAAAATTGACAAAGTTATGATCCTGCATTTGCAAATTTCAATGCAGGATCATAACTTTGTGATTTATTTTGCCAGTCTACTCTTGCCCTGTGCACACACACAGCCACACTGGGGGCAAGAATAAATTTTATATGTGATTTCTGTGACTACTGTATAACATTTCTCTTTGGCCCCCAATAGTCTGTCTCTCTTTTTCTCTCCTCTGGATGGTTGTACAAGTCAAAGACTTATTTTGCCATCCTGCTGTTGCCCTGTGCACACACACAGCCACACTGGGGCCAAGAATAAACTTTATTTGTGATTTCTGCAACTATAGCGTTTCTCTTTGGCCTCCAATAGTTTCTTTCTCTCTCTCTGTCTCTCTCTCTTTTCTCTGGAAGGCAGCACAAGTCAAAGACTTATTTTTCCAGCCTGCTCTTGCCCTGTGTACACACACAGCCACACTGGGGCCAAGAATAAACTTTATTAGCGATTTCTGTGGTTATAAAATTTCTCTTTGGACCCCAATAGTCTCTCTCTCTCTCTTAATAGTTGCTGTAGGAGTGGTGGCAGAGGTGGGTCTGGCAGGAACAGGGCCAGAATTTTTTGTATGCAAATGTTTGAGGATCCCTGGAGGTGGAGATATGCAATGATGCCAGTATCTGCCTTGCTCCCTTTGCATGAGGCAATGGCGGTGGTGGTATCCCCTGCCTCCACCAGAGGTGCACAATACACTGGACACTTTCCCCCTTCCCCAGAGAAAGAAAAGCAGTCCCTGGGTCACTCAATCCTAGTTCCTCCGGTCAGCACTCCAACTCCTGAGTACATCTCCAAACCCAGAATATAGGCACAGAAAGCAAACGCTTGTATGTTGCCATGATAACTTTGTAATTTTTTCACATTTTGGCCCCAAATGTTCAACATAGTCTTCTTATCACCTTACCTCATAAACCCCATAGGTGAACATTTCTTAATTCATGGCAAAACACCATTCCCTGCCACAGATGTAGAAAGTCATTTGGGGCAGAATGTGAGAAATGACAGCTTTAGTGTTCATGAGGTGGTGTGAAAAAATGGCAATGTTAAAAATTGGGAGTGAAAATATGAGAAATTCACAAAGTTACATGCATGCATAGGAAAATGTCAATGAGTGTGCATAACTCAGATGTTTTTAGGAATTTTTGCTCCAAATTTTCAACATGTCCTTTGTGGGACCACCACCTCATGAACAGTGGCACTGCCATTTCATTACTCAGCCCCGGAAGGAGATTTCATGCAAGGATCATGCCATTCCACGCCACACATGTGCAATCATTTTTTGGGCAGGTTGTGACAGCTGTACTGTTCATGAGGTGGTGAGAAAAAATCTGTATGTTGACAATTTGGAGGGAAAATATTAAAAATTTGCCAAGTTATGCACCTGCGTAGAAACTGCAGGCATGGGGTCATAATGTTGCACTGAAAACCATGCATACCAAGAGTGCTGCACACAAATCAGCATGCAGCATACCAGTGTAAGCACAATACACCGACCACAAGGACCACTGTGCACACCACAGCAATACTTTGATTTGCCCCCACACACCCTGGACTAAATATAACCAACTCCTGGGGGTCGTGGACTTCGGGTAAAGAAAATACGAGTGTGGATTTTTTTTGTTTCCCAACCAAAAAAAAAAACCCAGCAGCATCATACTGGGACCTGGGGAGACTCAAACCACAGCCCCAGGTTCCCAATGCCACCTGGGGCAGGTGCTGTAGTCACTCCACCTACAGAGCAGCTTGGCACAGCACCACCCCAGCAGCATCCTTCACCTTACACAAAGAAAGACTACAGCGACAGGGGTAGGGGTTCTTACCACACACTTATAGGATCCCTGTCACTGTAGTACCATTCATGCTTCTGACAGCGTGGTATTTCATGCGTGGTTGTCTCCATGATATATTGACCTGGTAGGAAAATGGCACCATGCACGCTCATAATGCAACCATTTTTGGGAATTTTTTTTACCAGATTTTCAACATGGGCTTTTTGGGACCCCACCTCATGAACAGTGGCACTTGCCAGTGTTCCAGAGTGGTGGGGAGAGTAACATAACTGGGGACACTGGGGGTGGGCTCCCCAGTGTCCCAAAGTACAGGGGGTATTGTGGACATGGGGATTGGGCATCCCGATGTTGGACAGTGCTGGAGGGATTGTGGACATGGGAATTGGGCACCCCAGTGTCAGACAGTGCTGGGGGGATCACTGACATTGGGATGGGCACCACAATGGTGGACAGTACTGGGTGATCACTGACATGGGGATTGGACACACTGGGTGGGCTGAACAGTTGTGCAAATCAAAGGGCCAAAACCCTCTTGGATTAGAACAGCTTCAGTCCTTTGAAGGGCATGACTGTTCAGCCCTCCCAGTAGAGAGTTGCTTCAGGACCACACCTAGTGGTCATTGGGGTAGACAGTCAAGCCCCTGGTTCTGTGAACTGCAATGGGCTCGGCAGTGACACCACCCAAAATCCCATGTTGTCACAATACATTGGTTTGCACAAGCACAACCAATGTAGAAAAGAAACTGCTATGGTTCTTAGAGTAAGTGACTGAAAAGGTAATGGCTGAAAGGTTAGCATTCAGGATTCATAAAGAAACACTGAGGGAAGAGGACAGGGTGGTTTAACAGAAGAAGTAGCAGAGGGAAGCAGGGAAAGTGGTGAGGAGTGCAAAGGCACAAACTGAGGAAAGAACAGTTAAAGGGGACAACAAATTTTAGTTACATAAGTGAAAAGAAGAAAACTAGGGGAGGAATTGTGAGATTAAGAAGGGCAGGGGGACTGTGCAGAGGAGGATCAGGAAAAAGCAGATAGTCTGAGCATATACTTTTACTCAGTCTTCACAGAGGAAAGGGAAGGGGAAGGGCCACATTAAAGCAGCAGGAGCACTGCGGAGAAGGAGGCAGACTGAGTCCTTTGACAGTGAGAGTCCTGAAGGGACTAGCAATTCTGGAAGTGGACAAAGCTATGGGGCCAGGTGGGGTAAACCCAACTGTATTGAGAGAGCTCAGAGAGGTACTGGCTGCACCTATGACAGCCCTATTCAACAACTCACTGGAAACAGGAGTCTTTTCAGAGGACTGGAGGAGGGCAGATATAGTCCCACATCATAAAACAGTAGCGGGGAGGAGCCTGGCAGCTACAGGCCAGTCAGCCTGACTTCAGTGGTGGTGAGGAAGTAAATGGAGTGGGAGATTATTGAAAGGGGTCTGACAGAGGCAACTAGGGTGGGTACAAAGGCACAGAGTAAGAAGGGAAGGGCAAATCAACCAAGTTGGTTGACTCGGGAAGTTGTGGAGGTGGTAAGGGCCAAGAGAATGGCATTTCGGAAACTCAAGAAATTGGGGTGGGGTTGGGGGTTGAGAAGGAAGAATATTTGAAGAAGTCCAGAGAAATTTCCAGGCTAGTCAGAGTGGCCAATACCTCAAGATAACTGAGACTGACACAGGACCAATTGGCTTTTTGAGTGGGGAGGAGGAACTAGCACGAGCCAGCTTTGCTAGCTGAATCACTGGGAAACAGTGTACCAGAGAAGCAACAACAGTAGGGAAGTGTTGATTTCTTTTCACTTTGATGTTGGAATAGTCTGTACTGTGAGGGTAAAAGGTGGTGGTGAAATTAATTAGTGCTGTGAGTTGGAGCTGTTATTGAGAGTAATGTAGTGCTGGAATATTTACTTAGTTCTGTTTGGAATGTTGGGAGCTGTTAGTGTTTGAAATTCTATGCTGTGTAGTTGAGTCAGGAAACTACAGATCATTTGGCTTTGTGAGTGGGGAGGAGAAACTAGCAGGAGCCAGCTTTGCTAGCTGAATCACTGGGAAGCAGCGGAACAGAGGAGTGTGGGGTGGTGGGTCAGAGCTGTGGCAGATTGTTTCTAGAGGGTACGGGCTTGGTCCCACCACCCTACCCTTCACCCCACACACTCCATGCATATCACTTCCTTTATACCAGGGATTCTGACACCACTTCCCAAAAAGGGCAATGGATATACACCTGTCATATCTTTATCAGCCCAGGACACTGCATAGGGGGTAAATGCATGCATGCACTAACAAAAATTGGATTTCTTCAGCCTGTGTTTATTTAAATTAGAACTGTTCTGAGAGTCACAGAGAGAACTGCTTTAGATTTCTTCAGCATGTGTTTATATATTTATACAGTATATGTTTGAATGTTATAGTTTTATAGTTATGTATGGAGGCTAGGAGAGGCTTGGCTGGGAGGATGTTGGGGAAAAGGTACATGTGTGGGAAGCAGGAGAGTGGTAAACTGCAATAGCTGTGGGGCAGCAGTCTTTCTGGGGGTGATGTGGAGTAAAGGGGGATGTCCTGTGTGTAAGAGCCTGGAGTAGCTAAGGGCTGAAATAAGGCTGCTCAGATGGGAGCTGGGGAGGATGGTCTGGGAAGTCAGAGGAGCAGAGCAGTAGAGGGAAAGGCAGAGGGGTGATGCCAAGGGGAGTGATGGCATCAGGCAGGGTATGGGAGTGGGGAGGAGTACTCAGTATACCAGAGTATCTCTTCCTCAGAGGAATAGGGAGCCCAGGGTGGAGGAATGACAAGCGGTAAGGGGAAGAGGTGGGAATGTGAGAGTAGCATCAGGGGTGGGAAATTCTATAGGGGTACCTTTATTGAATAGATTTTCACTACTTTCTGGAAGGAGGGAGGGGGCAATGGGAGGTGAGGTAGAAGGTCAGGCTGAGCCATGGTTGAGAGTAGGAGTACAGGGGATGGAGAGAGAACTAATCAGGGTGGGCAGGGAAGAGGAGGCAGGCAAAACAGAGTGGAGGATTGGGGGAGGGAGAGAAAAGGAAGGGAAGAGGGGAAGGAACTGAAACTGAAAGCAGATACAGATAGAAGGGGAGGGGTAGATTGTGAGATGGAACAACAGTTAAGGGGATAAATTGTATATGTGGAGAGAAGTTCACCAGGGTGCAGAGGGAGCAGTTAGGTCGGGAAGTAGGTAATACCAAAGGCAAAAAAGGAAGGATGGGGAGCATGGATGCAGGGGATGGAAGGGTGGCAATCATAAGGGACTCCATAATTAGGGGTATTCACTGGGGAAGGAAAGGGGACCCAAATGCAAGCAGGAGGGTGGTTTGTATGCCAAGGATAACAGCGGGGAAGGTGGGCCCAAGCATAAGAGAAATAGTAAGGGAGGTTGGAGAAAAACCTAATTTAGTTATATATTTGGGAACCAACGACCTAGCTGGGAAGGAGGTTGAGGTAGTGCAAAGTAGGTTCAGGGAGTTAGGGAAGATATGCAGGGAGGAAGGATGTCCGCTGGCCTTCTCAGAGGTGATACCAGTACCAAGGTCCAGCACAGCTAGGAAACGAAGAAGAATAGAGGATTTTAGTGACTGGCTGAGGAAATGGTGCAGGGAGGAGATGTTCATCTGTATTGGAGACTGAGAGGAGACCTGGTCAAACAAAGCGCTCTTTTCACCAGGCAGGGTACACCTCAGTAGGGAAGATTTGAGGGTAATCAGGGACAAACTGGGGGAATACATAACCACTACACTTAATTTAAACTACTGAGGGGGTTGGCAATGGGTGTGCAGGACGATAGACTCTGAGTGGAGGAGGTCAGTGAACCTCCTCCACAGTGATGAAATAGGCCTGGAGGGAGGAGGTGGTAGGGACAAGAACACAGAAGCAAAGGGTGGAGGGGGTGAGGAACACATAATAAGGGTACATGGAAGGGTGCATACCGAGGGGATCAATTTGAATAGAATTATAGAGGGAAGAGAAGGAAGGTCAGATTCTAGGTGGAGGGTGATGTCTCTGAATGCACGGAGTCTTGGAAACAAGATGAACGACCTGCAGGCACTATTAGCAGACAGAGGGGTGGACATAGCTGCAGTAAGCAAGACTTGGGCAACATCACACCATGACTGGGATGTTGAGATCCCTGGATATAAAGTATACAGGAGGGGCAGGGTAGTCGGGAGGGGTGGCAGTTTATGTCAGGGAAGGAATAACTTGCACTAGGGAGGAGTCAGAGGAAGGGGAGATGGAGGCATTATGGGTTTAGTTAAGGTCCAATAGAGGGAGAAAGGTGAGGTTGGGGGTGGTTTACAGATCACCCAGTCAGAATGAGGAGAGGGACAGGGAACTGAGCTCAGAAATATTGGAAGCTGTGGGGAAAGGAGAGGTGGTAATTGTAGAGGACTTCAACCTGCCCAAGTTGGACTGGAGCATACCATCCACAACATGTGCTAGGAGTCAGGTGATCCTGGAAGAATTGCAGAGTGGGTTCCTGACTCAGGTCTTCACTGAACCAACAAGAGCTAAGGCAATTCTTGATCTGGTGCTCACAAATGGGGAGCATGTACAGGAAATAATGGTCAGGGAGCCACTGGGTGGAAGTGACCATTGCACAGAGTGGATCCAGTTGGATATGGGCAGGGAAAGCATCCCAACTGAGACTAATATCTTGAATTTCAGGAGGACAGACTTCTGAAAAATGGGCGAAGTGCTAAGGAGCCATCTGGCAGGCATCAGAGCAGATATGGGGGTGGACCAAAGGTGGTCCATCATTAAGGAAGGAAAACTGGTTGCCACAGATGAGTGCATTAGGCTCAGGGGGAAGAGCACAAGGGCCAAAGTGCCCAGCTGGTTCAGTTCTGGGGTTGCCCAGGCAGTAAGGGAAAAGTGGTTGGCCTATATAAAATTCAGGAAGACCAAGAGAGAAGTGGATAGGGAAAATTACCTAAGGTTAGCTCGTGAGGCAAGCAAGGAAGTCGGGGGAGCAAATCCACAAAGATGCTGCAGATAGCTGAAAGAATTCAGAAGGGGGAGAAGGCTTTCTTTCAATATATAAGTGAGAAAAGGGACAAGAAGGAAGGGGTTGGGGGAGAGATGGCCAGATGGGTGGAAAACTGACTGAGGGACAGAACCCAGAGGGAGGTTGTGGGGGGGGAGTTATCTGGCACCAGAGAGGTAACCAGTGGGGTCCTGCAGGGCTCCATGTTGGGGTCAGTGTTGTTCAATGTCTTCATCAATGACAATGGAGATGGCATTAAGGGAAAAATGTGCACAGATGACACCAAGCTCTGTGGGAGAGTGGACACAGCTGAAGGGATACAGGACCTACATGAAGATCTGGAAACACTGGGGAGGTGGTCCAGGATCTGTCAGCTTGGCTTCCATGCCAAGAAATGCAAAGTTATGCATATTAGAGCCAAGAATCCCAGGACAGAGTACTACCTGGGTGGAGTCTGAGTATCTGCATCAGAGGAGAAGGACCTGGGAGTCATGATCACTAGTGACCTGAATCACTCCACGCAGTGTAAGAAAGCATCAGCAAAGGAAAACAAGATGCTGGGATGCATATCTAGGGGGATCAGTAGTAGGAGAGAGGAGGTTATACTGCCCTTGTAGAGGTCACTGGTAAGGCCACATCTAGAGTATGGAGTTCAGTACTGATGCCCACATCTCACAAATAACATTAACTTACTGGAGACGGTCCAGAAGAGGGCTAAAAAGATGATAGCTGGTGAGCAGGGTAAGGCATATGAGGAAAGATTGAGGGCACTGAACATGTACTCTCTGGAAGACAGAAGAGAGAGAGGAGACATGATTGGGATCTTAAAGTACTTGAAAGAGATAAATAATGTTGATAAGGAGAGTCTTTTTAAGATGACTGGCAACCATAACACGAGGGGGCACAGTCTTAAGCTGGATGGTGGGAGGTTTAGGAGGGAGGTCAGGAAGCACTTCTTCACAAAGAGGGTGGTGGACACTTGAAATGCGCTGCTGGAAGAGGTCATCTCATTGAAGACAGTGGGCAGCTTTAAAAGAGGCTGGGATAGGCATAGGAGGAAGATAAGGATCATGGGTAGGGAGGATGGGAGTAGTGGGTAGGGAGGGCAGGGACATTTGCTCAAGCTGTGGACCCTGCAAAACCAGCAGACTTGATAGACCAAATGGCCTTCTTCTGCTAGCTTCTTCATATGTTCGTATGTATTGGGTATTAGGGATGGGGGAAAAGGACTTCTTCAGATACATTAGAGAAAGAAGGAAGAACAAGGACCAGATTGTGAGGATTAGGAAGGACGGAGGGTGGGTGAAGAAGGGGGGAACAGGTAGAGGCATTAAATGAATAATAATAATAACATTAATTATGTTTCAAATACAGCACTTATATTTGGTCTGAAAAAGGGACAAGGTAGTCCTGAAAACGTTTACCATTTGAAAGAATAAATTGAAATTATAAGTGGCTGGATATTGTTTACTTATATCAAGAGGGATTTTGTTTTGCCAAACACAAGAATGGAAAAAGTGTATAAGGAATTACAATATTTCAAGTAAAAAATAAATAATAATTGTTATGGGTTGAGAGTCTCCTTAATTCATTTTCACACAAATCTGGCTTCACCAGTTGGAAGACACTCCTCCCCCTTTTTTTTGGACAGTAATTCTTTTAAAGGGAACCAAGGGAGAACCAACAATACGTTCATATCCACCTTAGGGTATTCAGGGAACTGGTGGAGATCCCGGTGGGGCCACTGACTGGCCTGTTCAATACTTCCCTGGACACAGGAAGTATGCCACAGGACTGAAGAATGGCCCATGTGGTGCCCATCCATAAAAGTGGCCCCAGGAATGAGCCAGACAACTGCAGGCCAGTGAGCCTTACATCAGTTTTGGGAAAGCTCATGGAGACAATCCTAAAGGAGTGGCTGTTGACTGTCTTGGAGGTTATCGGTCTCCAGGACAGTCATCAACACTGGTTTGTCTCTGGCAGATCCTGCCAGACAAATCTTATTGAGTATTATGACTGGGTGACCAGGGAACTGGACAAGGACCATGCGGTGGACGTCCTGTACCTGGACTTCAGCAAGGCCTTTGATTCTGTGCCGCATAGGAGGCTGGATGGAAGCTGGAATACATAGGCGTGGGAACAAAGATGGTAAATTGGATCACCAACTGGCTGACTGGAAGGCAGCAGAGGGTAGTTGGGAGGGGGAGCTGTCACCTCCAAAGGATGTGACGAGTGGGGTGCCACAGGGATCGGTGCTGGGACCAGAGCTGTTTGGGATATTCATAGCTGATATCTCACAGGGGGTCCAGAGTAGGATCAGTCTGTTCAAGGATGATACAAAGATGGGAGTGGTGGTAGAGGACATCAAAGACTGGAGGGGGCTGCAGCAAGACCTGAACAAACTACAGGAGTTGTCAGTAACTTGGCAACTGGGATTCAGTGCCAAGAAGTGCAAGGTACTGCACTTTGGAGTTAGGAACCAGGGGATGAGCTATCAGCTGGGAGGGGTACAACTGGAAAGTAGTGTAGAAGAAAAGGATCTGGGGGTGATTATAACAGGCAGCATGAACAACTAGGCTCAGTGCAGGAAGGTGGCAGCAAAGGCCAATAGGATGCTAGGATGTATAGCTAGGAGAATCTCCTCCAGGAAGGGAGGTGATCCTTCTCCTGTACAGGACTCTGGTCAGGTCTCACCTGGAGTATTGCATGCAGTACTGGCGCCCGTTCATGAGGAAGGACATCAAGTTGTTGGAGGTGGTACAGTGTAGGGCGACAAAGTTGATCCAGGGATTTGAAGGGAAGTCCTATGAGGAGAGATTAGCAGAGCTGAACATGTACTCCCTGGAGGAAAGGAGGGATAGGGGGATATGATTAAAACATTTAAATACCTCAAGGGTATAAATAAGGTTAACACAGAAGGGACTTTCAAGCTTAGAAGAGGGAGGGATATGAGAGGGCATCAGTTGAGGTTGGAAGGCTGAAGATTCAGGAGGGAAATCAGGAGGTATTTCTTCACAGAAAGGGTGGTGGACAAGTGGAATGCTTTGCCCAAGGGGGTGGTGCCCTGTAGAATGGTGGGTGGTGTTAAGAGGGGTTGAGATAGGGTGAGGGGAGAGATTATGATGAAGAGGGGCCGGGAAGGTGGGGCAGCTGCAAGTTGAGGGGTTAGCTGCACAATCGAGCAGACTCAATAAACCATAAGACCTGCTTCTGCTGGCGTTTTCTTATGTTCGTATGCTAAGGGAAAGAATTTTGGAATATTTTGAATCCAGTAGGTTACAGGACCTGAGACAGCACTGATTCATAGCAGGAGGTCATGTCACTCTAATCTGATAGATTTCTTTGACTGGGTGATCAGGGAAATAAATCAGGGTGGGTTGGTGGAGGACATGGCCTGCTTAGATTTCAGTAACACTTTTGAATTAACACCATTTCACATAGGAGATTCATAAGGAAATTTTGCAGGTTAGGAGTGGGTCCTAAGGTGTTAAACTGGGTTAGAAATTGGTTAAGGGATAAGCAGCAGAGGGTGGTTCTGATAAACAGAGTTCACTCTGAGGAAGGGAGGGCGACCAGTGGGATGCCTCAGGGCTCATACTTGGACCAGTCCTCTTTAATGTCTTTATAAGTGACATCGCAGATGAGCAAAAAGGGAAAGTATGCCTTTTTGTAGATGACACCAAAATCCTCAATAGGTTGGAAACTCCAGAAGGGGTGGAAAGCATGTGCATGAGACCTAAGAAAACTTGAGGTGTGGTCATGGACATCGCTACTGGGTTTCAAAGCAAAAAAGTGCAAAATCACACATTTAAGGCACAGAAACCCAGAGGCAGAGTAAAAAAATGGGAGAAGAGGTATTGACAGTCACCAAACAGGAAAGGAACCTTACAGTAGTCATATCTGATGACTCAAGGTGGCGAGCCAGTCGGACGAGGCAGTTGGTAGGGCCAGTTTGATGCTGTGGTGAATAGTGAGGGGTATCATCAGCAGAATAAGGGAGGTGGTGTTGCCACTGTACAGATCACTGGTGAGACCCCTCCTGGAGTACTGTATCCAGTTCTGGAGATCACATCTCAGGAAGAACATAGACTGAGTGGAGGCTGTCCAGAGGAGGATAACAAAACTGGTGCAAGGACTGCATCAGAAGCCCTATGAGGAGAGACTGAACAACCTCAATATGTACACCCTGGAAGAAAGAAGGGGATGGGAGACATGATGGTGACCTATAAATAATTCACAAGGTAAATAAGGTGCAGGAGAGGAGTATTTTTTCAGAGGAAACGATGTACTGTACGAGAACAAGGGGAATGCAATGAAGCTGGAAGGGGGTAAACTTAGGAGAAATATGAGGAAGTACTTCTTCACTGAAAGAGTAGAGGATGCCTGGAATAGTCTTCTAGTGTGGGTCATGGATGTGAAAACAGTGGCGGGATTCAAGAATGCATGGGATAGGCACAAGGGAATCTTAGTGGGAAGCAAGGGCCTGAAGTTAGCTTTTTTGCCAGAGAGCAATCCTGCTATTCTCAATTGGCAGGCAACCAATCCGAAGCTCTTCCTGGGGACCAGGAAGTGGGCAGGTGCTTTCTTAAGGACAAGGCTATCAAGCAGCCCTCTGCACAAAGGACCAACATGCAAAGGACATTGGACTCTGCCCACTGGAGTCAGCCCAGTGAGCCAGCTGGCAGCCAGATAACTCTGCACCACAGCAGCGAATGAGTAAAGCAGGCAACCAAGGAGGAAGCAGGGATGCAAGAGGGCTACAAAGGAAGGCAGGGTGGGCTAGAAGCAGGAGTGAAATGCCCTTTCTAGGGTAGGGGCACAAAAAGGTTTTTGTTTAACCCCCCGACAAGAAACAGTGAGGGGAGATGCTAGCTATAAAACTATCCATGTCAGGATGCAAGGGACCAATCATTTCCAGGGGTAACAGAGTAGAAACGATGATGAGAGTGATGCAATGCAGTGCTGTGGGGCAGCAGTTATCAGGGAAACCTTATGGAGACTGCAGTGCTACCCCATCTACATGCACCTCTCTGGGCTGAGGGAGGAGGTTGCTAGATTCCAGGCCGAGTTAGCTAAGATTCAGGGGACCTCCTCCCCCACCCAGGGACCACCAAGCCTGCCACCGCTACCTCAAAGAGTGCCAAGGAGGATGAGCGGCTGGACTACAGTGTGCTTGGGAAGGGTGAAGGTGGTGGGTCAGAGTCATGTTCCCCATATGGTGCCACTACATAATTCCTAATCCACTCTGATGGGGTGGGACTATCCCATGGAGGCACCCATAGTAGTGACCTAGGAGTATGTGGGAGTCCTCCATACTGAAGACCCCTAGCAGGGGGAAAGAGGACCCCAGAGGAAGAAGAAGCAACTCCTGGCGAAGGACTTCATTGTGAGTGGGGACAGATTTGGGGACAGGAAGGGAGGGAGGAGGAGAGGGAGGTTAGGTGCCTACCCGGTGCCATGGCTCAGAGGGATGGAAAGTGGATCCTGAGGATTGGTAGGGCAGCAGGATGGGAGGAAGAGCGGGTTGTCATTGTCCACCTAGGGACTAATGACCTGGCTAGTGACAAGGCAAGGATAGTGCGGGAAGAGTTCAAGGAGCTGGGGAGGGGTCTTAGGCAGGTAGCACACTCAGTGGCCTTCTATGAGGTGCCTCCTGTATAAAACAAGGGGGAGGATAGGGTACTCTGTACAGGGAGCCTCAACTGATAGTTGAAGGAGTGGTGAAGAGAGGAGGGGTTCAGCTACACTGGAGATTGGGGGCCCACCTGGCAGGATAAGGGCCCTGTATGCAGGAGAGATGGTCTGCATTCATCCAGGAGGGGAACCACAGTCCTCAATGAACAGTTTAAATGTTACATTGGTGAGCATTTAAACTAGCTGAGGGGATGACAGAAGGAAGCAGGGAGACATAAACTGCCCCTCCCCAACTGAAGTAATCAGTAAGGAGAACCCTAAAGGAGGGAAATCCCTAAGGGTACCTAAGAACAAGAAAAACAAAATGGTAGAAATAAAGAGAGATAGGAATGAGAGCAGAGGGGGTAAGGAGAGAAGGCAAAAGGAAAATGTGGATTTGACAAGCAGGATGGTAGCATAGTCTGGAAGGCCATGTGTGCAAATGCTCGAAGTCTGGGAAATAAAATCCCAGACCTAGAGGCCATTATGGCATTGGCTGACCTGGACATTGTTGCCATTACCGAGTCATGGTACAATGAGAACCATGACTGGGACAGAGCCGTACCAGGCTATAATCTGTTCAGGAAGGACAGGGTGGGAAAGAAAGGGGGAAGGGTGGCTTTTTATGTGAGGGATAGTATAAAAGCAACAGCAATACAGGGAATACAGGGGGGTGAAGGTACAGTGGGTCACCAAAGAAATAGGGTATGGTGCCGCAATTCAAGCTGGCATGCTCTACAAACCTCCAGCATGGGGGGAAGGGGGTGGATGGGGTTCTGGTGGAAGCCATACAAAAGATGGCCAATAAGTGGGAGGTGGTGCTAGTAGGTGACTTCAATCTACCTTATGTAGATTGGAGCATCTCAGCTGCAGCTTCAGCTAGGAGCAGAGACATCCTGGACTCCCTGCAGGGGACTTTCCTTGGGTAACTAGTAAAAGAGACCAGTCATGAGGGGGCAATACTGGACCTTGTACTCTTCAACGAGGATAGTGTTGCAGATGTCACAGTGGGTGGCCACCTGG
This sequence comes from Neoceratodus forsteri, assembly GCA_016271365.2. Taxonomy (NCBI): domain Eukaryota; kingdom Metazoa; phylum Chordata; order Ceratodontiformes; family Ceratodontidae; genus Neoceratodus; species Neoceratodus forsteri. Next base: position 1,366,388,236 of record CM057455.1, read on the forward strand.
GGATCATTGCTCACCATATGGTATGATTCAATATAAGCACTGTGGCAGAACTGAACCACACAAAGGCAAAGGTCCTGGACTTCAGGAAGGCTGATTTTAAAAAGATGGGAGAATGCCTCAGGGATGTCCTGGTGGGGGGAGGACTAGGATGGAGTGGAGGAACAGTGGGCAAAACTAAAAGAGGGTATAGAGAAAGCAACAAAACTCTGTCAGACAAGTAAACAAAAGCAAGAGGAACAAGAGACTGCTATGAATCTCAAAAGAGATGACCGGTATCGTAAGAGTAAAGAAGTTAGCATTCAGGAGGTATAAGGAGACACAGAGGGAGGAGGATAGGGTAGTGTATCAGGAGAAACAGAGGGAGGAAGGGAAAGCAATTTGGAGTGCAAAGGCACAAACGGAGAAGAAAATAGCCCATGCTGTAAAGAAAGGGGACAAGACATCTTTCAGGTACTGTATGTAAGCAAAAAGAGAAAGACCAGGGGAGGGATAGTAAGGCTTTGGAGGGAAGGGTGGGAGTATTGGAGGGGGATCAAAAAAAAGTTGACATCCTGAACGGTTTTCAGTGTTCACAAAGGAAGGGGAAGGCAAGTGACCACAGATAAGTGCCAGGAGCATCAAAGGAAGAATAGTGGACACTAGTCCATTTAAAAAGGAAAGAGTCTTGAAAGAGCTCACAAATCTGAAAGTGGACAGGGCAGTGGGGCCAGATAGGGTGCATCCAAGGAGATTGAAGGAGCTCGGAGAGATGCTGGCTGCACCTCTGACAGCCCTGTTCAACTACTAACTGGAGACGAGAGTGGTTCCAGAGGACTGGAGGAAGGCAGATGTAGTCCCACTTCACAAAAGGGAGGAGGCTGGCAATTGCAGGCCAGTCAGCCAGACTTCAGTAGTGTGGAAATTAATGTAATCACTACTGAAGGAAAGGATTGTGGAATATCTTGAATCAAGTAGCTCATAAGATCCGAGGCAACATGGATTCACTGGTTGAATGTCATGTCAAACAAATCTGATAGATTTCTTTGACTTGGCAACCAGGAAATTAGATCAGGGTGGAGGAGGTGGATGTAGTCTACCTAGATTTCAGTAAGACCTTCAACATCATTCCACATAGGAGACTCGTAAACAAACTGGGCAGCCTAGGAGTGGGTTCAAAGGTAGTAAACTGGATAAGGAATTAGGGGACAGGAAACAGAGGGTAGTGGTGAACAAGAGTACACTCCGAGGAAGGGAGGGTGACCAGCAAGGTGCCACAGGGATCAGTACTGGAACTGACCATTTTTAATGTCTTTATAAGTGACATTGCAGAGGGGCTAGAAGGGAAGGCATGCCTTTTTGCTGATGACACTAAAATAGGGTAGACATTTCAATGTGGGGGTGAATAGAGGTCTAAGAAAGCTAGAGGGGTAATCAAGCATGTTTCCATTAAGTGTCAATATGACGAAGTGCAAAATCATGCACTTGGGACTCAGAAACTCATGGGTGGAGTACAAAACGGGGGGAGGGGTAGTATTAATGACCACCAAACAGAAAAGAGACCTGGGGGTAATCATATCTTATGACATAAAGGTGGCCAGACAGTGTCACAAGGCAGTGAGGAGAGCTAGTGGGATGCTAGGGTGCATAGGGAGGGTATCACCAGCAGAAAGAGATAGGTGGTGTTACCACTGTATAGATCACTGGTGAGAACTCACCTAGAGTACTGTGTCCAGTTCTGGAGACCACATCTCCGGAAGAACATAGACAGAGTAGAGGTGATCCAGAAGAGGACAACTGAAATAATGCAGGGTCTGCATTAAAAGCCTTTTGAGGAGAGATTAAAGGACCTCAATACGTACATCCTGGAGGAAAGGAGGGAGAAGGAGCATATGATGGAGACTTTCAAATACTCTTGGGTATAAATAAGGTTCAAGATGGGAGCCTTTTTCAGAAAAAAAGATGCTCAAGACAAGGGGACATGCTATGAAGCTGGAGGGGGTAGACTCAGGGGAGATCTGAGGAAGTACTTATGTACAGAAAGAGTGGTGGATGCCTGGAACAGTCTCCCAGTAGAAGTGGTGGTGGCAAAAATGGTAACGGGATTCAAGAAATCATGGGATAGGCATATGGGAACCTTAGTGGTAAGGAAAGGAGGGGGGGGATAAAGCTAGAGATCAAGTAGGGTCTGAGGTGTTAGGGTAGGTAGGAATAATGGGCAGACTAGGTGGGCCAAGCAGTCCTTATCTACATCAAATTCTATGTTTCTAAGGGGGGAGTGACATGGAGATCAAGTAGGGTCTGCAGTGACAGTATAGACAGCGAAAAAAATGGGCAGACTGTACAGTAGGTGGACCAAGCAGTCCTTGACTGCCATCCAATTCTATGTTTCTTAAATGAGGTCAAATTAGGACAGGTGGCTCACAAGCTGGGTGCCATGTGAATTGGTCCTGGGGTCTGTACTATCCAATATGTTCATTACTGACATGGAGATGGTATCCAGAACAAGATGTGTCTCTTTTAGGGTTGTCAGAACCATCTGAAGTTCTGGGTTCTAGTTCTAGTCTAGAACTTTTGCAAAAGTTCTAGGGTTCTAATCTTTTTTAGAACTTTTTAGAACTCGAACCCTATTTTTTAAATTGTGCTACCTACTTAATCTATAGCTCTCTCTCCCTCTTCCCTTCCTTTCCACAATGACTCCCTTGAGTCCCTTGTGCCATTCCACCCACCTTCAGGGTAAGGGTGATTTTTTTTTTTTTTTTAACTACTTTAATTTTGGTAACACAGAGGAAAACACTGGAGTTGCATGCTAGGCTAACCATATAACCCCTCCCCCCCGCAGCAGCCCCTACCAAAGCAGACATAGTCAAGCTCAGGTGACATACAGGACAGACACTAGACAGCACAGCATTTTAAATCAGATACTGACTGTAGACAGTACAATAGACACGATCAACACAGCAGAGCACAGCAGACTGCCAACAAACATAATTAAACACCACCTACCCTTGCCTCCCTGCAGACTAGAGCTATGTTAGCTCAGGTTGAGCAGTTTCGTGCTGCTTTGCTGATTGCTGTGCTGGTCACGGTCACTGGTAGAGCCACTGACCCACTCTGGACACAACAGGGAGAGAGAATGCCTCCTAGATTGCAGCAGGCTTCTTTTCCTGGGTGCTCCCTGACCCTGACTGGCACCAAATCAAATGGCCAATAGTGTGTAGCACCTGCCAGCTTAGAACTGCCTTGTGCAAACTGTAATCCCCTCACTTCCACCACCTCTTCTGCTTGATTACTTTGTCTTGTTTTTGTCCATACAGCATAGTAAGCATATAGTCCCCCTGCAGCATGATGATGTTGCTGGCTATCCCCCCAATTACTGCTCACCCCCACCCACCAAACTGCAGCACCACCAGTCAGTCCTACCTCCCAGTTAGTTGTTGCTTGCAGCAGCAGCCTCCACCTCGAGCCACCAGCAATCTGTATTCCTTGTGAAACCCAGCACCCCCTGGAATGGCAGGCTCTCCTAGCGCACCAGCAGGCAGCAGCAGCAAAAGAGGCTGAGTATTGAGCATGACGGGTCTATGACATTTCACTTCCGTCATTTCGCTCCCGACACTTTCAGTCTCATCATTTCACTCCTGCATAATTTCGCCCCATGCAGGTTCACTCACAGGCATTTCACTCCCGCTTACCTACTATTGTTCCCCTTCCCCCATCCTTGTACCAATCCTCCCCCTGCTCTTCCAACCAGTGAGATCTTTGTGGGTACTGAGTAACAGTAAGCAGAATGCCAATTCAGTTTATCTGTTAATAAAGACTTTGCTGGTGCCCAAGTTGGTGGTCTTTGTATATCACAAAGTCTAAAATAATATGCCAACTACAGTCTGTTCCACTTGTCTGCCTTTCGGATGTATGCCTTTTCCGGATGCATGCCACTTTTAGTCTGGTTCCGTTTTTTTGTCTATCAACTCAATGTTAAACTGTCCAGTTGTATGCCTGTGTAGTTCTGTTTGTATGCCCATATTTTTGAATCATCCTGTGTGTGTCAAGTGGTATCTGGATGGCTGCCTGATCCGCTAATTAGGTGTGAAGTCTCCTCTAGCGCTTAAGCGCTTTAATGATATAAAAAGGTGTGGCTTCATTTAGCAGCAGATCTGCATTCTTTTAATTTTATGGGGCGTTCTGTGGCAGAGATGTGAATAAAAACAGTGAAACAGAGACAGCAAGGACCCACGGGTCAAAGAAGCTTTGCTACGCTGGCTTACAGCCTCTCGGGACCTCAAGGAAAAAGCCCATTCCCTCTACCACTCACTTGGTGTGCAGTTTGAACCTACTGCTGGCTAGCTCTCATGATGGATATTGGCAACAAATGCATACATGGGGAGAAAGCAGAAAAGGATAAGGCAAACAGCATTGAGAGTGAGCTGTGATCAGAATGGGCTGACTACTTTTTAACTCGCTGTTTAAGTCGCATTATTGCTGCTTCTTTTAAATCATTTTTACTTTTTTTAACCATTTTAAATAGCCCACAGTACTTAATAAAGATACACTCCCTATTAAAGTTTTTGTTGAAACTCTTATGTCAGTGGGACAGTTACTTATGAAGACTTGGAGTCGTGGTGACAACTGCTTGTATGCCCAAATTAACGGCGGTCCGCAGCTGAGGCATACAAGCGGAATTGACTGTACTTGCTAAGTGTTTGACTAAATTAAATTCGTGCTTATGGGAGAATTTAAAAATGTATGTCCAAGGTCTGCCTTGGCATTCCGTCACTGACTAAACAATTTGTCGGGTGTCAGTGTCAGATGGTGGAAAAATACTGTATGCATCCGTAAATAAAATGGTTCAGGAAAGTGATGCAAAGAAATCAAATCTCCCATCAGAACAAATATTACTACACTCCTCAGAGCATTGTCAGGCTGAAACGGCAGGTTCGTTTTTTATTTTTTTATTTTGTCGTGCCTAATGGTGCAGAGACAGGAGCTGCTGGTGAATGGGGGGCTTCTTGGTCAAAGAGAGAGGGAGTAGGGCACACAATTGCAGATTGGAATCTGAGCAGACATTTCACTCCTGGTGGAAAAATACTGTATGCATCCGTAAATAAAATGGTTCAGGAAAGTGATGCAAAGAAATCAAGTCTCCCATCAGGACTAATATTACTACTGAAGTGGCAGGTTCGTTTTTCATTTTTTTATTTTGTCATACCTAATTGTGCAGATACAGGAGCTGCTGGTGAATGGGGGGGGGGTTGTTCTGGGTCAAAGAGAGAGGGAGTAGGGTGGACAATTGCAGACTGGAATCTGAGCAGACATTTCACTCCTGTCTTGTTGCATTTTTTTTTTTTTTGGCGATCTTTGCTATTTTATTATGAGGGCCAAGCTGCAAAATGTTTCTTGTCTACACTGCATTACATGTTAATAACTAAACCTTTGCGTGAGCAATGGCAAAGGTCTAAACACAAACAAAATTAGAAACTGTTATAACACATGCAATGTCAAAACTTAAAAAAAAAAATGATGTCCTTACAAAATTGAGATACCTGGTTTACATTAAGATAGTGCAGGTTGATTTAACCATAACAAATTGGACAAAGAAACTAGATACGAAAACAAAATAAGATACTATTAAGATTAAATGGCAGAGTGTGCTTTACTTTCAAGAGAAAGGCATGATACTGTAATTTTATGTACAAGACAGTGGGGCAGTCCATCAAACAATATTTGAATATGAATATTTACTTTTACAAATGGAATTCAATGACTCCTTGTTTTATCTTTATTAGGTGAAACAGGCTTCAGGAATATCATTATGTTGTGGACACAAGTGAATCTCGGATTTCTCAAAAAAATCTGAAAGATGCAGCTTAAATAACAAATACTCCTATGAATAACACATATTCAATGCATAGGACTGCAACATAAAATATGTTGCTGGTTTAAACAGAAATACATCTAAAACCGAACTGCAGGTATAAGACAGGTTAAGTCTTTTCTCCACCAGAGATGTTCAATAGGATCATTCATTCTGTTTGGACACAGCCACACAAAATGCAAGAAAATCTAAGGTCAAAATCAATTACCTATGAAGCTGTTCTGAACTGCCAACCTACATCTTGTTGAGGCTGTGAAAGAGTGAAACCTTTGAAGCTATGTGCAATCTGCATATGTTAAATGCTCCTTAATTTAGCAGCTGGCACTAAGATGTTCACTGACATAACACGTAGAGATTCATTTTGTTAAGTACTATGATATGGGCAAAGTAATAAAAGAGTTCCAAAATGAATATTGTTTTCTGTATTAAAATGATATCCTCCGTGGTGAGACATTTCAGTGGTTGTTAAGAACTGCCAACACGGTCCCTTGGAATAATTCGTAGCTCTGAGCCATGTTTCAGAAAAACATTTCCTGCTGTTTGTGCAGGGTTTATTCCTATGCCATCGTTTGTTATAATGGCACTTGTTGCTGCAGGGACTTTGAACTCTTCCGCTGCAAACTTTAGAACTGCTGTAAAAGGCATGTTTTCAGGAACACCCAATACTTTATAAGGAAGCTTTGGGTCTGATGTCAGCGTGATCTTAAACATTACCTTCGACATTCTGCAAGCACTTCAGCCTCACCTCTTTTCGCATCAATGAATTTGCTGAAGAAATGTAATGATCAGGAGTGGATTGGAACGGGAGCGAGAAGTAGGGAGTGAAATGACGGGAGCATAATGTCGCGCTCCCATGCAGGACAAATGTGCTCACCTTTGCCACCTCATCCCCCCATAATTATACCCCTGCATCATCCCTCTCAGTGTCAGACTGTCAGTGTCCAGAGTCGACCTCACCGGCCCAGGAAACAGCAGGCAGTGGCACTGCAATGCCGTTTAAGTAATAAAAGAAAGTCAAACCCTTTTGCGAACCCTCTAGTGTTCGAGTTCTAAATTAGAACTTGAATACCGGGTTCGAATCTTTCTCGAACAAGTTCTGACAACCCTAGTCACTTTCCCAGCAATACAATGTATGTGGCAGGGCAGATAGCAACCAAGGGGTGAGGCACATTCAGGAGTACTGTACCTAAAGAATCTGGATAGGTGGAAAAAGTCTCACAGTCAAAATTCAATAGCAAGATGTGCAAGGTTATGAATTGAGGGAAAAGGAACCTATGCATGGATTATTAGATGGTTGAGGTCAGGCTGGTCATTACAAAATATGTGAGGGATCTAGATGTCGTCATCATCAGTGACTTTCTCAAGGAAAGCAGCCAGTGCAATAGGGCATACATCAAGGCACCAGGGATGCTGGGGTGTGTTGGGAGTGGTTTTGATAGCAGGAGAAGCAAAGTGATACTTCACCTGTACATCTCTGTCAGGGCCTCACCTGGAATACTGTGCTCAATTCTGGAGTCCTCACCTGAGAAAATACATAGACAGGCAGGAGTCCTTACTGGGGACAGTCACCAAAATGATCTAGGGATAACAAGGCAGATGCTATGAGGAACGACTGGTGGCCCTGAACGTGCACTCAATCGAGGCAAGACACAAGAAGGGGGAAATGAAAGAGATGTTTGTGTTTGAGGGGGTATATAAACAATGTGAAAAGTCCTGTTTTTTAGAACAAGGGGTGCAATCAGAACATAACATGATTGGAAGCTGGGGTAATTTCATGAGGGATGCGTGGAAGAGATTATTAACAGAGAGTTTTGGAACCATGTTCAAGTTCAAGTTCGTGTTCAAGTTAATTTAGTCAGGAAGGCTCCATTGAGCAAGCTCATTTACAAGGAGGTCCTGCCACAGGCAATATAATACAACAGAAACATAATACAGAAGTGTATTCAAGAAGTATACAATACATAATCATCCTAGTATGAAGCAATTAATAATGAGTATGGCAACAGCGTACTCATATGTGATATAGAACAGTCATTCATAATATGCAGAACAGCAAATAAAAGAGTCATGCCATGTAACAGATTGTGAGCAGACGTGGAAGGGGTAGGTACCCTAAATGGGACTAAACATGGATGGAGCAGAGCAAGAGGGCTCATATTCTCACTAAGGTGATCTAGGGGGAGAGTTGTCGGTGAGGGGAGAGAGGGGGACACCCCCAGGACACTGGGTCCTCAGTGAGTTAGGACAATATGGGAGGACTCGGTGGACCATTAGTCTGTTTATGATGACAGACTGTTTCAATGTCTCTATTTTGAAGAAATATCACATTTTATATACATAAGATGAATATGTGACTGCTGTGTTCTAATAAGCACAGGCAATCTACATTATTGGAAACAGTCTGTGTTCTGCTTCTGGAGAGAACTCTACCAAACTTAAAATGTAACCTGAGGCTGATACAGAGTGAAGATTAACTGGAGCATTTCAGGGTGTTCCTATGTCAAAAAGGCTTTGTGCTCTGTGATCAAGTACCTGTCCTTGTGCTATGTGAGCAGAGGCCAATTGTGTGGCTCAAAAGAAATGAGCCTGAGAGAGTTGTAACCACAATGGTGGCAGCATCATAAAGAAGGTGAACAAGATCCCCCTTGTCATACCACCCAGGGCTTGTGGGACTGTGCTGAGTGTGTGGGACAAGGACAAAAATATATTTCCTATATCCCTAATGAGGCAGTTTGGGATAGTTTAAATATATAGGCATAGTGAGAGAATACACCCAGTATACATGAACAATACATGGATAATTGAAAATAAAACAAAATTGGCACTCATTACCACGTACAGACGCTGCAACTTAGATTTTTATATTTTTCTCCCCAGCAACTCCCTGAACACATCACACTGCTAGACTCCACACAGGGTTGTTGAGGGTGTTAGTTCATCTTGGAGCCCTCCCTACCTCCTCCGTCCCGGACAGCCGCTGCATCTCCCTTCAGCCCCAGGAATAATTTATTTCAGCACTGGCATGTGGTGCCACGCTATGCGTGGCACTGCTTACCTGTTACCACCCACCCTCCCTAAACACCCTCCCACTCAGGGTTGTGTCTCATTTTAAGTGGCTGAAAACCAATCAGCCCAATTTTACATACCTACGGCCTTCATATGTGGACTTTTTCACTTTAGCCTCAGTTTAACCCACTTCTGTCATTCCCAGAGGTTCCTCCCTAACCCTTCCCTTTGCCTTTAACAACTAATTTATCAATCCTAACCCTACCAAACCTACCAACTGTGTTTTGCATTTCTCTAAATTACCTCTAGTGACACCTTTCACCTCAGGCTTTGCTTTGCACACCAGTAGTTTCACTTGTACATCTTACAACCATCCTGCCTCCCCCTCCTAATCTCTGACGAGTCCCCCTCTACTATTACTGACTTATCCTCACCCCCCCCCTTTTTACACTGGTCCCCTCATCTACATTCTGTATTCCCCTGTCCTATCATTGTTTCAGTCTCCACTCTGTCCTACTCTCATCCATTCCCTGTGCTATTACTAATGCACTTGTTTGTAACTTTTGTTCTCCCCTTTCTCTTCTCTGCCACCTCCCTTCCCCCATCCCTCAACCTCTCACCTCTCCAAACCATGTCTTCACCCCCTGCTACTCCTCCTCCTCCTCCTCCCATTTATCCTCGATACCTCTCAACCTCCACCTCCTATGTCCTCTCCTGGTCCCATAATACCTTGCATATAGGGCCATCTGTTCTCCCCCTTCTTACCTCCCCGTAATATCCTTATTCACAAAACCTACGTTCACTAGAAACTTCTCTCACTCCCTCCACTGCTGCTCCTTCCCCATAGCCTTCCTAAGGAGAGCCTCAGTAACCACTAAGTTACTTTGTACTTTCCTGCTCATAATGGGTGCTATGCACTATTGTGTGGAGGGTACGCGCCAGAGGCATGTAGCCTTACTGCATAGCTACGTGACTGCGGACAGGTGCACCCATACCAGCATTCACTAACACCAGCCATCTGTCCATGGCCCCACCCCCCCTGCACACAGGTGCATGGAGGACTGTTCAGTGGACCACGCACACATCCAATAGGATACCCGGACATGGTACGCTAGTGAATCCCTTGCACCCACGGGGTGCAGATGGTGGCAGATGGTGCATGTGTGCTGGCAGCACTGGGGTGGTGGGTGCCCAGTCGGCTGCCCCAGACCTCCGTGTGGGAACCATGGGCTGGGGCAGCATGTTGCGGGGGTCTGCTTTGCCCCTCATTCCCACTGCAGCCTGGCAATGGCATCCTGGATTGACACGTATACCTTACGGCGGGGTGATACCCAGCATAAGGTGTGCCCCATGCCCAACACTCTGCACCACTGTGAATGTCACAGAGTGTGAGCATGCCCCTTGGCTGCCCCAGGTGTGTTGCTGTCCATGCAGCCAGGTGATCTGGCACATACCTACCTTTTGCCCCCTTGGTGAACGGTACATGGGCTCCGCAGCATTCAGACATAGCTAGGCCAATGCATCCGGATTACGTGGTGCATTGGCATAGTGCATAGAGCCCATTAGCAGGCGATGTTGAACCTAAACCTGGCCTCACATTCCACTGCCCTTCTCAGCTTCCTCAGGTTCTCAAAATTGCTCACTTAAATACCAGGAGTCTGCAACATAAAATCCCTCTACTGCATCCTCTCATTGCTACTCTGACTCCTGATGTTTTAATTATTTTTGAAACTTGACTAAACGCCAAAGTCCCTGACTGCTCCATCTCCTTACCTGGCTACGCTCTCGTCTGTCAACACCGAGCTAGTTGGGGTAGCGGGGTAGCCATGTACATTGCCTCATCTTTGCAATTTACTCCTATATTCTCATCCACTACCACTGATGCTTATGAACTTCTACTCATTGAAATTATTCTCTCCTACTGTCTCCCTATCTTTATAGTGGGGGTATATTGTTGCCCAGGTACACATTCCCTCTCCAGCTCTGCCCTCATGTCCACCCTTCTGTCACTCTCCACCTCAGGAGAACTCTATGTCTTAGGTGACTTTAATCTCAACTGGTTATCCCCCCTGCGCACCAAAACTTGCAACTACATAACCTCCCTCAACCTGATTCAACTCATCTAAGAACCTACCTGGCTCTATACTAAATCTCTCAACCACTCACTCATTGATTGGGCCCTCAGCTCACACCCCCACCATGTCATTGCTGCTGGTTAATATCCTGACACCATAAGCGATCATCACCTTATTTACCTTGTATGGAAGATCCACTGCCCGAAAGCAGCCTCAAGATACATTGTGACTCGGTCCTATAAATCCCTAGATCACATCTGCTTCCTCCATTGACCTGGCATGGGAGTTCTTCTGAACCGAATTCCTTGCTATTTGGAATAAATGTGCCCCCTCAAGTGTATCAGAGTGCATGTTAATCACCTCCCCTAGATGACATCTGAACTCCTAGCTTGTATTCATGCTCATAATTTAGCCTGGAAATCTCATAAAACCTCCTTGCACCATGTAATAAGATTTGCACAATCAGAATATTTCCAAACCACCTTCCATACCAATCTGAACCACCCATCTAAATTCTAGAACGTGATGCAAGCCCTCCTCCCCTCTTGCCCAGTCCCCTGTACCTGTTCTCCATGATGCTGACTCCATATTATCTGACATCCTAGTGGTTACCACCAAGTTCAGCTCCTACTTTACGTCATGTGCTGCTGACCTTCTCAGATCTCTCCCCTCACCCCCCTCCTCACTCACCCCTACTAACCCCTCACTCCTTCTTCTTTTCCACTGTACCCCCCACCATCCTCAAGGCCCTTATTGCCTTGAACCCACTTCTGGTACCTTCCCTGATGGTCTTGACTCGAAAATCTTCTTATCAGCTTCTGCAATCACTGCTCCACTTACCTCACTCCTGAACCTCTCCTTTTCCATATATTCAGTCCCCGTGGCCTGGAAACATGATATGGTCCTCCCTTTTCCTAAAGGGGGGGTTACTCCTCTTCACCTGGCAACTATTGGCCATTTTCCCTCCTCCCTAACCTGTCTAAGCTCCAAGAACACCTTGTCCTATCTCAACTCTCCTCTTTACTTAGACTCCATCTCCACCTTCACCTCTTCCCAGTCTGATTTCAGGAAGCATCACTCCACCACCACCTCCCTCCTCAGACTCACTGACTCCATTCTCACCAGTATGGACAGTGGCCTCGTCACCACCGGCATTTTCATTGACTTTGCTAAGGCATTTGACCCGGTCTTTCACCCTATCCTTCTAACCAAACTCTCTTCAGCTGGGCTCTCTCCCTCCACTGTTGGCTGGTTCAGGTCCCACCTGGTTGAAAGAACCTAATCAATTAGAATTACTGTCTCTGTATTCCCTCCCTATACAGACAGGTGTACCACATGGCTCTGTTCTTGACTCCCTACTCTTTTCCATTTTTCTTAATGGCCTGCCTTCTGTCTGCTCCTCTTCCAGCATCCATACATATGCAGACAACACTGCCCTGTATTCATCTGGCCCATCCCCCTTTAGCATTACTACCAGTCTACAGGAGGACTTTGATAGCATCCAGCACTGGCTAGTTGCTCATCAACTATTCCTCAATGCCAGAAAGCCTATCTCTATGACCTTTGGCATGAGGCAGAGACTGTCACATTCCCCTTCCTGCCCTCTTTCCACACCCTTGATGGGACAAAACTGAAGGCTACTTCCTCGGCAAAGTATATTGACGTCTGGCTTGACTGGCAACTTGACTGTTCTGGACACATCGATGCGATTGCCAAAAAACTTCACTCAAGCTTGGTGCCCTCTACTGAAACCACAGCTGCATCCCATTGCCTGCCCGCCGCTCTGTAGTCCAGAAAATGATTCTCCCTGTTTTGAAAATGGTGATGTAGTCTTCAGTGCCACTCCCAAAACTTCCCTAGCGAGACTGGACATCCTTTACAACTCCTTCTGCCACTTTGCACTTGATGTACACCCTCTCTCCCACCACTGTGACCTCTACAACTCCCTCTCCTTCCTCCCTCTCTTTCAAGGACAGGTGATGCTCACACTGTATTGCCTTCACAGTTAAATACTGTTTTGGCTCCCTTCCTTCCTATATATCCTCCGCTTATCTCACCCACCCCCCACTCACTTCCTCCAAAGATACAACTCTCATTCTATGACAGTTCCCCATAGATCCTCATTAAAAGGCCAATCCGCATTCTTCTACCATTTACCCAAATTGTGGAACTCCCTCCCAATGTCCCTCAGACATGCCCCTTCCTCCTCTACTCTCTCCTCCCTCCTTCCCAGTCTCTCTCCCCCCCCACATGTACCTTCTCCTAATTTCAAACAGTTCACCTTTTCCTCATAGGTCACCTCTTTAGATACCACTGCTCAGCTCTCTCTAAATGTATCTACCATTTCTTCAATCTCCACCAAAACATCCAATGGCAAGCTTCTGCTGCTAGGTGATTTCAATTTTGACTGACTCTCCCCCTCTCTAAACCCACCATCCTAAGGCTCGAATCCCTAAATCTCTCCCAGCTAATCCGTGAACCCACTTGCTTAAACCAACAGTCCCAAAGCCACACCCTTCTGGATTGGATTCTATCTTCACATCCCCACCATATTTCTGCCTCAAGTATATTCTCTGATGCCCTCAGTGATCACTGTATCACTTATTGCATCCGCAAAATCCATTCATCACTCTCCCTTTCCAAATTCATCTGGTCCCGCTCCCTACACAGCCTCAATGTCCCTGTCTTACTCCAAGACCTTGCTAATGCAGACTGGCTACCTGTGGTTTCTGCGTCTGACTTTGACCTTGCCCTATCTCAGTTCTGCAGTATTTTCCAGAGAATCTGGGACATGCATGCTCCCCTTAGGAAAGCAAGGGTAAAACGCCACCACTACCCCTGGATCACAGCTGACCTCATAGCCTTGTGTCGCTCTAGGGACAAAGCTTGGTGACTTTACAAAGCATCTCATGCAGCAAGTGATCTTCAATCTTATAAGCACCTCAGAAATAAATGCACTATGGCCCCCCGGCAATCAAAATCTTCCTATTTTAATGCTCAGCTCACACAGAACCAGAACTCCCACGCGTCTTTCTGGAAGTTGATTAACTCCCTCCTTGACCCCCCCCCACTAAACAGGCTTGCCCAACCATTACAATAGATGGTAAAACCATCTCGGATCCCGTCTCCGTGGCTGAGCTATTCAATAAGTTCTTCATCTTCTGTGCCCTACCCAACTCCACCTCTCCCCCCCCAACCTGTTAATCCATCCTCCCCTGACCTCGGTTTTCTCTTTCCACCAATCACTTCTCTGGTGGTATACAACGCACTCTACTCCCTTAACTCATCCAAATCCAGCCCTGACGGTATCCACCCTAAAATGCTCCATATCTCTGCGGCAGCTACTGTTGCCCCCCAGACCCACATACTGAAACTCTCCCTAACCACAACTACTGTACCTAAAGCCTGGAAATTGGCCAAAATCATCCCTCTTCACAAAGGCGGTTACCCCTCCCAACTGGGAAACTATAGGCCCATTTCCTCCTCCCTGCCCTAGCCAAAGTCTAGGAATCCCTCATACTGTCCAAACTTTCAAACTTTCTCTCTTCCAACAACTCCCCTTTCACCAGTTCAGTCTGGCTTCTGAAAACCCCACTCCACCATCACCACCCTTCTAAGCATAACCGAGTCCATCCTCACTGCCATGGACAATAGCCAAGTCACAGGTGCCATATTCATTGACCTGGCAAAAGCATTCGACTCTGTCTCCCACCTGCTACTACTCAGTAAACTTAGCTCTTTTGGCATCACCCAAACTGCCATCACCTGGTTCCACTCGTACTTCAACAACAGGCAACAATCAGTTCAAGTAGGCAACACTCTCTCCTCTCCTTTCCTTTCCTCTCCTCTTCCTATCATATCTGGTGTCCCCCAAGGCTCTATTCTTGGCCCCCTCCGCTTCTCTCTCTTCATCAATGAACTTCCCACTTCCTGCCTCACCTCAAATGTGCATCTTTATGCAGATGACACTGTCATCTTTGCCTCAGGCTCCTCCTATGACGGTGTTCTCCCCATTCTCCAAAACAATTTCAAAAAAAGAGTCCAATCATGATTTCTTGGGAACCTGCTCACACTCAATGCAAAAACAAAAGGTCACAATGGCCTTTGGTTCCAGACAGAAGCTGGCCAGCCTCCCAGCCCCCACTGTGATCACCACCATGGATGGCTCTCCTCTGGAGCTAGTCTCAGCCTTCACATACCTAGGAGTTTGGCTGGACAGCCACCTCAACTTCTCCACTCATGTTGAGGCGATCTGCACCAAACTCCAGCCAAAACTCGCCATCCTCTATTGCCACAAATTTAGTCTACCAATCCCCACCTGCTGCGATCTTGTACATAAAACTATCTTGCCAGTTATAGCCTATGCCAACATAGTCTATGGAATGGCCCCATCCGCCTCTTTCTCCAGACTTGACATCCTTCTCAACTCTTTCTGCCGCTTCACCACTGCCTCACTCCCACTCACTTACTACTGCTTGCTCTAAGCTCCACTCTCCCTGGCTCCACTCTCCCATAGGTGAAGCATCCATGGCACCTCCTTCCTAGCTAAATTCTGGTTTGGGTCCCCCCCACCTCACCTCCCACCTCACCCCAGCCACCTCCCTAAACTACCCCTTTCACCACAGGGACCCCCACACTTTCCACCTCCCTTACCCTCACACTCTTATCAGCCAAGCTGCCTTCTCATACTACCTCCCCCTTCTCTGGAATAACCCCCCCCAACCTTTGTCTGGCCCCTTCTTGTTCTGCTTTTACTCAGCTCCTCAGGCTTCAATCTACCCCACACTGCCCTAAATGCTGCAATGGTCTCAGCACACAGCTGTTGCACCACACTGTCCCAACTCATCTACCCCAGCCGCCTGCTTCTAGTTCACCTCATCTCCATTCTCCTACTCCATACGCAATTTAGCTGTTTACCGCCAAACAATGTATTGTAACTGTTTGTAAAAATGATGTGCAAACTGCCTGTATTCCTCAACTATTGTTACTGTCTGTACAAACTGTACCCAGGTCACATGTGGAAACAAGCCTTGGCTTAGTGTGCCTTTCCCAGTCATCAAATTTTAGATAAAATAAAATAGATAAAATCAGTAGCTTCTGCTCTCTCCAAGGGCTGTCCAATGTTTTTTGTTGCCTTCCTTACTGGATTATCTCTACTGTTCATAATACTCATAAACAGTATTAAAGTCATTGTAATCTCATTACATCAATCATTGTACCACCCATTCTAAACTTGTTAATTGCTGTACCATTGTTATGTATCACTTGATATATACTGTTTATATATTTATTACTGTATTTCCCTCACCCTCTTCCCACAGGATGCACCTGTAAACAAGCCTTTGCCCAGTGTGCCTTCCTGATGAAACTTTTAAATAAATAAAACTTAATGATGATGCAGAAAGTCCATGTAGTAAATTTATTAAGCGACTTTTAGGAAATAATAGATAAAAATGGACCCAGGGGCTAGTATATCACCTGACAACATTTCACATCCCATGATGCTTTCTGAAAGGTGATGAGCTGGAAGCAGACTTCCCGTACAAATGCTGTGATTAAAGAGACAGTACACATTAATGGAGTGTCAGTTGCTCACCTTGCTCATGTCTAGAAGTGTGCTGAACCTGTGGGGGTGAAACCAAGCCGTCATGAAAACATACGGCTCATTTCCATGAGACCTGAGCTGAACCTTGCTGGCTCGGCTTGGATCTCAACTCCATATTTTTTTTATATCCTCAGCCTCCCAGCTTGCATGTCTGTCATGTGACAGGCTTAAGACAAGCTAGAAGATGTCAAAGGGTGCTGAGGGGATTCCATGAGCAGCATAGATACTCCAGTTTCCATGTGTGTGTGTGTGTGTGTGTGTGTGTGTGTGTGTGTGTGTGTGTATGTATATGTGTGTGTATGTATATGTGTGTGTATATATATATATATATATATATATATATATATACACATATACTGTAGATACTTGGGGATACATAGTGGGCATGAGTGTGATATGGCAAATATTGTCACTCATGCAGAGTGAGCTCTGGATATCTCACGAGTGCTGAAGGCCCAAGTGAGATATCCAGAGCTCACATTGCAGGAGTGACAATATTTGTCATAGCACATGATCTGCACATCATGTATTCGATTTATACAATAGGGCCAGGAGTTTCAGAAGTATTGTTATGCTGTCTTGTGTTCTGTTCCTGTTTATGTGTTTGCTCATTCTGTGTGTGAGTTTTTCTGAATGGGCTGGCAGTATTGCAAACTCTGAGAGACAGATCAGTGTGTTTTGCAATGCTAAATGAGTTACTTTTATGTAGGAGTGAGAAACAGACTATTTTGTGAAGCTGTATTCTTTAGAAGTCTGGCTGCAGTCAAGCTGAGAGTAGCACAGTAACTGTAATGGGCTGAGAGGCAGAGTTTCAGAACAGGTGAGTGTTTTTAGTGATAATTGATTTAGCTTCAGGCAGCAGTGAGGAACAGAGTGTTCTGTGAAGCTTTGCTCATTAGAAGTCTGGCTGCAGTCAAGCTGAGAGTATCACAGTAATGATCTGGAAGTTAGAGTGGGGAATAGATGTGTTTTTTAATGCTAACTGAGTTAGCTGCAGGCAGCAGTGAGACCTCTCATGTAGTTCTGAATTTGTGTCTATGGTAACAGCTTAGGTTTTTCTTGCATGCTGAGGGGAAAGCTGCCTAGACAGATGATATCAGTGACCTTTGTGTGACCTGTGTGTGTAAATGGCTGATATCATCACAGTAGAGCAGAGGGTAAAAATATCACACTGCAGTGGATGATACACTGTTTTATCTCACTCATTTATCACTCACCTCTATTGTATAAATATATATATGTATATTTTAGTAGCGCTGTCACGCCACTATATTTAGGGTTAATAAGGCACTTCTATGTTAAAGTCAAACATTTGGGCGTTAATAACTTTGGACCCGTTCAATGGATTTGCCTGAGATCTGGTATGCACAGTGGGGCATGGTAGGTCTCTTGATCTGCCAAATTTCATTTTGGTCAGACTTACGGTCTTTGCACACAAAAACACTGAAAAATGCAAAATTATCCAGTTTTGGAGGCAGCTTTTGGGATTTTGTCCATAGCCATGCATGGCCATTGTGTAGTGTGCTGCTCTGTGACATGGCTCATCTGAAAGAGCTTGGCTGCCTGAACATGCCGCTTTTCATTTGGTGAAAAAATATTAAGGCATTCAAAAGTTATCCTACTTTTAAATTCCCATTGTAAGTCAATGGGAAAACGTATATGGTTGTTTTGCGAACAAAGAATGGGGTTCTGGCCATCTGGTCCCACCTGGCAGTCAAAGAACTTGCAGCCTCATGGTTCAAGAATCTTAGTCCCCAAGAATTCTTTGACCGCGAGGTCTGCCATCTTGTTTTTGCTTTTCCGACCCTAAAAATTAAAATATCTCGGCTCAGGGGTCACCCCTGAAGTAAAACTTGGATGGGTTTTACTCAGGGGGCCTCATTCTATCAAGCCATGCCTTTGGTTTGATGTAATATGGTCAAAAAATATAGTTATAACATTTTTAATTATTTGATCGCAGCTTTCTAATGATCTTTGATCGCGAGCCTGCAAGTTCTTTGATTGCGAGCTTCTTTGACCACGATCTTGCATCATGAGGTAAAAATACATTTTTCTCAGCTCAGGGGTGGCCTAGGGACACAAATGAAGGTGGGTTTTGATCAGGGGGTCTTCGTTCTATGAAGGCATGATGGTGGTTTTATTCACTTCTGCCTAGAAGTCGAGTTTCAGCATTTTTTATTCTTTGATCGCGAGTGTGTAATTTCTTTGATCACGAGATTCTTTGATCGTGATCCTGAATTGTGAGGGTATGACCAGATAGCCCTTTTAAAAATTCAATTTTCTCAGCCCAGGGGTGGCCTAGGAAAACAAATGAGGGTGGGTTTTGCTCAGGGGGCTTTCCTTCTTTCGAGGCGTGGTGGTGGTTCCATGTAATTCTGTCCAAAACTCGATTTTCAGCATTTTTTATTCTTTGATCAGGAGCCTGCAAATTCTTTGATCATGAGATTCTTTGATTGCGATCTTGCATCGCGAGGGAGGGACCAGATGGCCAGATTTTATAATGCATTAGATAGGACAATTTTACCAATCTTTACAGATCATGTGCAAAGCTCGATTTTGAGAAATGGAACTTCCTGTTAATAAATAATGATTTTGCACCTCTGTTTTCCATGCTTTCATGGTGTTACATTGTTTGGTCACATTTCTGATTAATTTTGGATTTTTTTAAATTGTTTACCAACGAACGTAGCAATGCAATGCACAGTCTGTTTGCTTGGATGCTGTATGTGCTGTTGGTACTCTGACATCATTTTGGCATTCCATCACTTTGGAGGTTATAGGGCAAGTGTGTCATTTTGTGATCTTGCTTAAATTAAGTAATTGAAAATGTCCTCAGATGAGAAAATTGACCTTTCTTGCATCCCCCCGAGACCAGCAATATTGCGCCATATTTATTTGAGCCACTTTTGTCCCAATCTGCTGAAGGTGCAACTGAATCAGAGCTAGAAAGCAGTGAGAGCAGCAAGGAAAAAATTGAGGCGTTCAATGACACTTCAGCTGATGAACAGTAAATTCCCTTGCCATAATCAGATTTTAGAGGGCTGATCTTTTGGGGACGATGGTAGCGGCATCTCGCCATAAGTGTATGACAATTTTAAATCTGCTGCAAATTCATCAGTTGTTGCATACTTGTTGATATGGAACCCAACAAGCATATGCATACCACCCATCAGTGAAGCTAGCCAATTCATCAGGGTCAAATGTGGTGTGTTTTTATATTTTTTGGTTGTTGTATTTACATTGAGTCTTTTTTTTTTATTTGTTCCGTGGTCTTCAGAGTTTGTGTTTGTATTAAATGTAGTAGTCCAGCAATCCCTACATTGAAATCTGTAGTATGTGTTGATGTCAGCGTTCTGGAGTGTACTAATCATGTAGCTGAACTACTGCTTGGAGATTAGTGCATCACGGTGACAGTTCAGCTATGTTATGGGTTTGTTGCTTATCTATTCAGTAAATGCCACTCTGTATCACTCAGCAGCTGGTGAAAAACAACTGCCCGACAACCTAGTCAGCTGTAGTGACAAGCACGGTAAAAGTGGGGAAAAAAGCACCATGTCACATTGCCTCATCAGGAATGATCATTGGATTGGGCACTGTCAGTGGAAATCAGCCACCCTCATGAGGGCAATAAACCATGGAATCAGCACTCGGGGAAACCATTCAGGGACAGCAAATAGGGAGACATACCATTAGTTATTTTACATGTGAACTCAGGCATGGAGTGTAGTCTTTGCAGAATTTCAGTATCAAAACTAAACATCAGAATGACAGCTGTCATTTGCTGTTACGATCTTGTCAGTTTGAAAATCACAGATAACTCAAAATTGCAGGGGGTAGAGAATTCAGGATCTTACAGCTGAAGGAACACAAACACATTGATCAAAGAATTTATGGTGTGTTATTTTCAACTGGATTTGTAGTGCAAGTGTCCAACTGATGGAAGTTTTTATTGGCGCCACTTCAGGAACGATCACTGGATTGGGCACTGTCAGTGGAAATCAGCCACCCTCATGAGGGCAATAAACCATGGAATCAGCACTCGGGGAAACCATTCGGGGACAGCAAATAGGGAGACATACCATTAGTTATTTTACATGTGAACTCAGGCATGGAGTGTAGTCTTTGCAGAATTTCAGTATCAAAACTAAACATCAGAATGACAGCTGTCATTTGCTGTTATGATCTTGTCAGTTTGAAAATCACAGATAACTCAAAATTACAGGGGGTAGAGAATTCAGGATCTTACAGCTGAAGGAACACAAACACATTGATCAAAGAATTTATGGTGTGTTATTTGCAACTGGATTTGCAGTGCAAGTGTCCAACTGATGGAAGTTTTTATTGGTGCCACTTCGGATTCATGTGGGATGGCAGAGTGTGTAACCCTGAACTCCATGACAGCCGTTTCCCGCATTATCTCCTTTGCTTTTTATTACGTTACCTTTACATGGCCTTTTGCAGTTTGTGCATAACTATCCTAAGTGATAATTTGATGGAATCTGATGTTTGCAAGGAGCAGAGTCAGTACAGAAGGACACCAACTACACAGATACATCACTTGTCAGCCAACATTTTCGGCTCAGAATCATTCACTATTTCTTGAATAAACTTCTAAAAATAGGAGCTATATATCAAATAGTCAGATAATAAGGATACTGTGTGCTGTCTGTACTCATGACCCAACACAATAAAAGCCAGTGTGAGATGAACGTAAAAAACAAAACCTACAATACAACGGAAAACGGCTGTCACGGACATCAGTGAAACACGCTCTGCCATCCAAATTTTTTCAGAAGCGCAGAGAAATCTGACATATGGACTATTTATATTATTGAAAAAAGCATTTTACATTTTGCAAGTCATATGAGATGACGTGTGACACAGTGCAACTGCCACACTTCGTCACATTAATAGATATATGAAGCATGGGACTAGACCTGCCTTGTACTCTGTGAACAGGGCACTGAAGCACAACACTAAAATGATGTCAGTGACTGCACGGGCTCACAGCAGGCCATCAAAACAGTGTGAGCACTTGAAGAAGAAATGGACCAGTCCTTCTGACGTGGATTAGAAAAAAAGAACTGAATGGAACAATTACATCTTATCAGGAATAAAACACCACACAAAATAACCTGTAAAACATACTTTATTTCAAGGGAAAGAAATGGCAAATAAACGTTGCACATTATCTTTAAGTTTAAATATCTTGGAAATTGTTTGGTCTGTTTACTTCAAATTTGGAGGGTGTTCTCGGCATGTCCTGTAGATGTGAATTATGGTGTTTACGTGTTGGAGAATTTTTTTTTGCAGAAATATTGCGTGACACAATTTACGTGTTGCAGACAGTGTTTTGCATTGTGCTTGTGGCTTGAAATTAATAGGATACCTAGTCTTAGTGTCATGGTTGTAGTTTTCAATCATTGTTTACTTATTTATTGGAATGTTGGATAACACCTTTGAGCTAAAAGCTCATTTACAAAGGTTCCACATTGTAAGGCAATAGACAAGGTACGTAGACTTTATAAAACAGATAGGGTATATACAGCAGGCAAGTACATTATGGTACATACAGATACAGATTCAAGCAAGTACAGTCAAAATACATCAGGTAGGAGTGGTCAACTTAACTGTAACAGTACTAAGAGCATATCTAACGTCATGCCTGCAAAATGTTAACAGGTGCTGAATTCTGCATCTCTGACGAATGAAAATCTCAAAATTTTACATGTTATATCTCGGACACGGTTTGGTGTTTTACATGGAAATTTGGAGGGTGTTGATGGTATGCACATGTTTACAAGATCGGGCCCTGCACTCCCACCAAATTCCACAGGTTGGTGGGAGCGCAGGGCCCGAAGGGCCCGTGCTCCCACCAACTTGTGCAAGTTCTTACTTTTCTGTTCTTTCTCAAAAAGTAAGGAAATTCTATGCAAAAAAACTGTGTTAATGCATCATTTAGGGTTAAAGCACAAAAAGTCAGGAAATGGAAAATCTTTAGGGTTGCCCCTCTCCCCTGGACCCTCCAATCATCCCAAGATTGACAAATGACGGGGTGTGTTATTGGGGTTGTGAGCCCTGAATGTCACCCCATTCTTTTTTGCTATCCCTTGTCAATATGATTATACATGGAATGGGGTGACATTTAGGGCTCATGACCCCAATGACAAACCCTGTCATTTGTCAATCTTGGGATGATTGGCGGGTCCGGGGGGGAAGGGCAACCCTAAAGATTTTCCATTTCCTCTCTTTTTGTGCTTTAACCATAAATGATGCATTAATACAGTTTTTGCATGAATATATATATATATATATATATATATATATATATATATATATATATATATATAGAGAGAGAGAGAGAGAGAGAGAGAGAGCGAGAGAGCAGTGCAGCTCTTATCTTCACCCCATTAAATCTCCGCTAATGGTTGGGCTCATTCATGTTGGTGCTTTGGTATGCCTTGGAGGAGTGAGAACCTTGCTGCTCCATTTTTGGCTTTGTTTCTAGTTCTGAGGGAGAATCAGGGAGAGGGAGAAAGAGAACAGGAGGAGAAAAACAGGAGTGAAAAACTAAGAAAAAAAGCACTTGCCTGTGAGGACAGGTCAGAGACTGTGTGTGTGTGGGGGGGTGCATGTGCCAGACATTGGAGACAGACTTTGCAGTCAAAAATAATACATACTATAAACTTTAAATAAACAAAAGTAAAAAAGGGCAGGCAGTATAAGGTGTGAGTAAAGAGCTGTTAATGAGCTTGGTACATCCAGCAGACCTGGGTTTGATTCCCATAATCTCCACTTTTATACTGTGTGAAGTCTAGCTGAGAGGTTACAGTAAGGAGCTTGGTACATCCAGCAGACCTGGGTTGGATTTCCACAACCTCCACTTGCATACTCTGTGACTTTGAGCAAGTCACTGATTTAAGCACTTCAATGCTTCTGGGTTGCCACTGAAAATAAGTGGGCCTTACCTAGTCATCAAAACAATAAACACACACACATACACACACACACACACACACACACACATGCACACACACACCAAAAAGAGGAGACTGTGTGTGTGTGTGTGTGTGTGTGTGTGCGCAAGGCGTGTGTGTGTGTGTGTATTGCTTTGATAACAGGTGAGCCCACTCAGGCACAAGTGCCTTTTTCAGGGTGACTCAGAAGCATTGGAGTGGTTCCAGAACAAGATGAGACTGTTTGTGTGTGTATGTGTGTGTTGGGGGGGGACCACATGCCAGTCCCAGACATTAGCTTTCAGACTTTAAACAAAAAAGTGGCCATGAATCCAAAACTAAAACCAGAGGTGATTTGGCAAAACCAAAACCAAAACCAAAACCTTCCCAGTTTTTCATACCTCTATTTGTGACCACAGTACTGGCCCTAATAATGAAAATAATGATATTATGCAACATGTTAAGTGCAGTTACTCTCTCTGTACTGTAGAATAATTTAAGAGTAACTTCTATATTTTTGGGAGCCTCTTTCTCCTGAACTATGTTTTCCTTTTTGGCCATATTCTTGTTATTTCCCTTTTTTCTTTATTTTTCTTCCTTTATTTTTACTTCTCCGATGGCAGCTTACTGTAGTTTGTGGGGAGGGTGGGATCCTCACAGCACTAAAATTTATCTTCAGGTTATTAGTGGAGGCAATCTGGTCTCTGCAGTGGTTGCCTTTCTGCATTTCTGGAAACTATTTCTGCAATAACAGGGTAATTTCATCAGTCTGAGTTCCTTGAATTGCTAAGCCACTTTTTCATGAATCTTAGTCATTTTTCATAACTAGATAACTGGTTGCATGCTGATTATTCATAATCCTAATTACTAATTACATCCTTATTTAAATAAGTCAGTATATATTTAATATCAATGCTGTCTTCTCTGTGATTATTATCCTTGTATTTATCGGACTCCTTATCTTCACTATGATGCATGGAAGAAGTCGTCCCTTATTTACCATTTAGATTATTCAACTCATTACTTGTTTGTTGAAAATCTGATACAATTTCTGGGATGGCATTTTTAGTTTTGTAGTTATACAGATGTTCTGTTAGGATCTTACTGTTATAAGCATAATTTGTTTCCCTTTCCCAGACTGACAGTTCTTGTAACAGGAGTGATAAGAAGCTACAGTATCTAATAATGCCTGCCCTGAATTATTCTCACCACTGCTGTTCATTTGTCTAGCTTTTTCAGCATAAATGTTTGGCCGTTTATCAGTGGAACTTAGGTCAATCAAAAGACTGAATGACTTTAAGATAGTTCCCCTGGGTGGAATTAACTATACATTCAGTTTCAGATAAGTTATGCACATCCTGCCTTATTTTCTTTTGCCCTGTAAGTTTCTACAATCTGTAATGATTTTTGAAGCAGAACTAATTTGGACTAAGGTCTTTAATTCTGTTCAAGCTAAAATTTCCATTTTATCTTTTAAAGTGGCCTCCTTTCCCTTAATAGGGTGAGATGGGCTATATGGGGTATAATTTTCTTTTGCTTGAGGTCCTTATTTAATGTTTAACCTTTACCATTGATTTTAGTCATTTTAATTTTAAAGTTTTTTAAGCCAGTGGAAGCTTTCCACTTCATTCACATCTTTACTTCTAGCAACCTCCACTGCAAATATATATATATATATATATATAAAGATATACAATGATGTAATTAAGAATATGCCATTTATCTTCATGTACCAGGGGGCAGGACCATAAATATGAGTGACAGAGGCAGATGTGAGTCATGAAAGTCCAGCCCTTCACAAATGATGGTATGTGTCATATTCTGAGGGAGGTCATGGTGTGTCCAATTTATGCTATGTACTGTATTATAATCTGTAGAGCTTTAGGATTAGTTATTTTAGTGGTGATGCAACTGTTTCTGTTTAATATCACTGCTTCCTTTTGAGTGCAGGAGAGACAATTGTGATGTCATCAGGCACTGTTCAGGCTGCTCTCCCATAGGTTAAGTGCTCCTTTGTGACACCTAAAGTGAAATTACAAAAAGGGTCTAGGAAATGGAGCATTGTGATTGGTTGTTGTCATTATATTAGCTTTGCACAAACCTTTAATTAACATGCTTGTACAATAGAGCCACTTTACATGAGCATTCTTTTTAAGAACAGTGATCTGCCATTAGTACTCATCTGCCATGGCAAACTCCCTCATGAACACATTCAGCCATGTTATACATACAACTATTTTACATTTCATCACAAGTCATCTTAGTAGTACTGTATCTTGATGCAATAAATTTACTGTGCTTTTTATGGCTGTGGGCAGAGCCTACAGTCATATCGCATTAGCTTGAAAACGGGTTTCTGTGGAATACATTTTTTAGTAGTTTTCAGCGTATCCTTCAATAACACTGCAAGTCCCTATGGCAGTTAAAAATACTCTCTTCTTTCTGTTTAGAATGATGGACATAGAACTCAAAGCTGCTTTTCTCTGAGAGCAACTGTGCACACTTTCCAAACAAATCTAAATATCTTTACAACTATTTAAGGTGCACAAAAACAACCAGTGTGAAAGTTGTTCAGTGCAAAAAGACCCTTCACATGAGGGTAGTCACTAATCTGAATTCTTTATATTTTGTAAAATATGGTCTTCCAAACAACCTCATTTTTTTTTCTCTCTCAGTGAACACAGTTGGAGTCATGCCAAACACATGTAAATATCTCGGAAAGTACACAAGTTAATATACAAGCAACATGAAAGTTGTTCAGTTTAAAATTACCTTTCAAATGAGGGTAGTCACTAATCTGAATTCATTAGATTTTTTTAAATGTAGCCATCTGAAAGGTGAAAATTGTGAAGAAAAATGAAAATTCAGATAATCAGATGGCCATAGTTTAAAAAATATAATTAATATAGCTAAACAAATAGGTTCATTTGAAATGTAGTATTGTTCTGAACAACTTACATATAAATGGGTTATGAGTAACTCCTATACTTTCAGAGATATTTACATTTGTTTGATATAACTTTTATTGTATGTCTGACAGCCTGATTTCTGAAACCACTATGCTACCAGAACATATGGTTTCCATCTTGTCAAGCCTAATTTAACAGCAGATGCTGAAGTTAGTCTAGCAATGTAGAGCACATCAATGGAATTCTTTAATTTGTAATATGAACAAAAAAAACCCACTTGAAACAAACTAATCTGCTTATTGGGGGCATAACAGATCTTTTCAGGATGGGATCATGTTAAATCCTTTCAGGAAAAAAGCAGCAGATTAATTTTAATAATTATTAGCCAGCAATATCTATATGTGAAGCTGTCACTGACCAGATAGGGGAAAGAGGGAAGACACAGAAGAAATGGGTGTTTACTCACCTGGTAAAGGTGATTGTGTTGGTCAGTATCCCTGGAACTCCAGACATTACATCATGGGTTTTAGCCCACCTGATAGGCTATAGATGCACATGTGACCTAGTATCAAATTTCACAGTATACCTTGGTCCCAGGAGTCCCAGCTTCTCCAGTTTGAATGTCTTTCCAAGCTGAAACAAGATTAGTTAATAAAAAACAACATACAGCATTCACTATTTACCATACTCAGACGAAAGGATGGAAGAGACCACTTTATGTATCACAACCATAAGGGTTTATTTCCTATTGTTACAATGCTAATGCACAGGCATCTAGTATGCCTGACGATGTTGTGAGTATGTCTCTTCATAGCGTAATCTCTAACATATTTTGGCTCCGAATCTATACTCACTCAAGTCTGTCTGCATGCTCTGATGGGAGGGCTCTGGAGTGCCATGGATACTGACCAACACAATCATCTTTACCAGGTGAGTAAATGCCCATTGTGTTGGTCATGTATCCATGGCACATTACATCATGGGTACTTAAGCAGCAGTAAACTACCCATCAGGGTGGGACAGAGTGACTAAGAGTGTGTATATGAGGAGGCTGCTGAGAGGACCTTAGTGGCAAACGAAGCTCTCTGTTTGTACAGCATCTGTAGTCTGTAATGTCTTGCAAATGTGTGAATAGACATTCAGGTTGCTGCTAGACATATGTCCTAAGATGATATATTGGCTCTTTCAGCCCAAGAGGTGGCAACTGCCCTGGTAGAATGAGCCTTGATGCCGTCTGGAGGAGTGACATCCTTAAGTCTACATGTCTCTTGAATTTTCCTCTTTAGCCAACTGACAATTGTTGCCCTTGAGGCTGCCATGCCCTGCCTATGCCCTTTTGCAATGACAAAAAGCCTTTCAGTCTTCCTAATACTATGAGTCCTGGCATTATATGTTGCTAGGGTGGTTCTGACATCGAGGTGATGAGGGTCAAGTTTACCCCAGACTCTCCTTGAGTGTATAAAGTTGGGAACTCTAGAGTCTGTTCCTTGTGGAACTAGGATGTCACCTTTGGAATGAAAGAGGGTACTGTTTTTAAAGATACACTTTTGGGGGTAAATATGGTATAGGGTTCTTTGCATGATAATGCCCTGATCTCCCTTACCCTCCAGGCTGAACATATGGCTATGAGGAAGCAGATCTTCAACCCCATCCAGTATAGCTGACTGTCCTGAATGGGTTTGAATGGTGGCAATGCCAGGGCGTCTAGTACCAGTGTAAGATCCCAAGGTGACACGGATGGTCTGGTTTGGGGTCTCATTACTTCTACCACTCTCATAAACTTGACAGCATCCAGATGGGACCCCGGGCTATGTAGGCCCACTGGTCCTATGGCCACCCCTATAGTCATAAGTTGTACTCTAAAGGGAGGAAAGGGATAGCCCTTTTTCTATACCCTGTTGAAGAAACAGTAAGATGGTGGACATGTCTGCTGAAGTGGGGTCTGTGTTCCTACTGTGGCACCAAGTAGAAAAAATGTTCCACTGATGTCCGCATGTGGATGTGGTGGAGGATCTTCTGGACTGAAGCATGGTAGCGATGATTGCGCTGTGATAACCTGCTTTCAACAGTCTTTGCCTCTCAGGAGCCAGGCTGACAACTGGAAGGAGTCCAGTGCCAGGTGATTCATTGGGCCCTGAGTAAGTAGGTCTGGCCTGCGTGGGAGATACCACCTGTCTACTGTCATGGCCATGGCCATGGCAAACCATGCCCTCTGTGGCCAGTACGCTGCAACCAGAATGATGAGTCTCTGAGACTCCCTGATCTTGGCCAGTACCTGGGGGATCAAGGGGATTGGGGGTAAGACATATGCCTTGTCCTGGATCCAGTTCTGTGACAGTGCGACGACTCCCTTGGCCTTCCTTTCTCTGTATCTCGAGAAAAATTCCTCCACTTGGTGATTTGCCTCTGTGCCATGAGGTCCATAGTGATGGGTCCCCACCTGTTCTGGATTAACTGGAACACCTCTGAATGGAGTTGCCACTCCCCAGGGTGAACCCGTTGTCGACTTAGCCAGTCCACCATGACATTCAGTTTGCCTGCTAGTTGGATGGCCCCAACATGTTTGAGGTGGGTTTGTGCCCAGGTCAACACCCTCGAAGCTTCAGACAGCATGGCCCAACTTCTTGTGCCTCCTTGTTTTGCCAGATAGGCCACCGTGACCTGATTGTCTGAGAGTATCAGGACATTGCGCCCCTGCACGGTATTGTTGAATGCTTTTAGGTGAGAAATACGGCTCTCATTTCCAGGACATTGATGGAGCACCTGGCTTCCGCAGGTGTCCACAGGTCCTGTGCCGACAGGTGGCCTAGACATGCTCCCCAACCCATGAGGCTGGCATCTGTCTCTATTGTGATCTTGTAGGTCAGGTTTAGAGGGGCTTCCTTCTGGAGGTTGTGCTGGTTTAACCACCAGGCAAGGGAGTGTCTTGTTTCCAGAGGTAGAGTGATCCTGACTCCTTAGTTGTCCTCGGATGGAGAGTCCTGAGTCAGTAGGTACATCTGCAAAGACCTCATGTTCCACCTGGCCCATGGAACCAGATCTTTTCAGGAGGCCATGCATCCCAGAACCTGTTCTATCTGCCTGATGGTGGGTCAATGGCATCCCCTTAAGGCTCTTACCAGACCCATTATATTGTCTATATGCTTCTGGGATGGTCTGCCTATACCTACGGCTGTGTCTATTTCTTCCCCTAGCTGTTCCAGCTGTTGTGTTGGAAACAAGGAGCTCTTGTCATAGTTGATTACCCAACCATGCTCTTCCAATGTTTGTACTACTGGATGGGTGTTCTTCCGAGCCTGAGTCTCAGACCTGGCCCGGATCAGCCAGTCATCTAGATAAGGGATGATGTCCACTCCCTTTTCCCTTAGACGTGCTGCCAGGATGATCAACACCTTTGTGAAGGTTCGTGGGTGGACACTAGGCCGAAGGGTAGTGCCTGGTACTGGAAGTGTTGGCCCAGTACGTGGAAACGTAGGTACTGTCGGTGACTTGGTCGCATGGGTATATGAAGGTAGGCGTCCTTTAAGTCGATTGAGGTTAGGAAGTCTCTGACACTGATGCTCCTGAGGGTGGAGTAGAGTGTTTCCATTTTGAATCTCTGAGTCTGAACGAAGTTGTTCGGGTACCTCAGATCCAGGATTGGATGGAGCTCCCCCGTCTTTTTGGGGACCAGGAAGAAGATGGGGTAAACCCCTTCTTCCTGTTCTCGAGTGGGTACGGGCTGAATGGCATTGCTGTGTAATAGATCCAGGAGGATCTGCTGAGTATTTGGTGAGCAGATGCCCTTCTTCTGGAGATTGGGGATTGTACAAATCTGTTTTGATGTGGATGCTGGGTGAATTCTATTGCATATCCTCTGAATACTACCTCCAGTACCCATTTATCTGAGGTAGTGCCCACCCATTGTTGCAGAAACAGTGAAAGTCTCATTTCCACCAGGGGGGGAAAAGTCTGTTTCCCCCTAATTGGGTGTTGATCATTCCCCGTGATGGTAGTCATTGTGCCTTTCCTCTGACTCCTCTTCCCCTGAATTTGCTTCTTCCTCTGTATGAGGAGAACAAGGAGGAGGCATAGCTGGTGCAGGGGGTGCCACGGTTGGCATTGCCATTGTGGAACCCTCTGCCTCGAAAGGAATTGGCCTGGCTATATTGGTTCTGCCTTCTCCCTTGACGAGACCTATAATTTGCCTGAAACCTCCGTCTACCTGACGGAAGGTACATGGACCTGTTGCTATTCTTCCCTAAATCCTTGCCTTCCTCTTTTTGCTTTAGATACTCCTGCAGGCCCTCTCCAAAGATATGCTTTCCTTTCAGGGGAATGTTTTGTAATAAATTCTTGGATTCACTATCTGCTTCCCACAGTTTCAACCATAGAGCCCTCCTAGCTCTATTAGTTAAGGCTGAAGTTCTGGCCTCTAGCTTGAGTGTATCTACGGCCATATCCCCCAAATATTTTACAGTGTCTAAGGAACATTCTAGCAGTTCTGCATCTATTGACTTGGGATCTGCCCTTTCTAAAAGTTCCTCCAGCCATCTGATCTGGGCCCGAGCTGCATAGACTGCTGTGGTGGCAGCCCGTGCAGCCATGCCAGTGATCTCAAACATCTTTTTTAACATGTCCTCTACCCTTTTGTCTGTTGGGTCCTTTAGGTATATGGTTCCACATGGCAAGACTGTTTTCTTGCTGAGGTCAGCAATCTGTGGGTCTATTGTAGGGGCCACACACCAGAGTTGTGCTCTGTCCTCCTGGATGAGATACATCCTATCCAGGTTCCTCTTCTCTGACATGTGCCCAAGCTCATTCAACTCCCATTCCTCTGTGAATATGTCGTTGATCGCAGGGCATACTGGGAAGGTGTCTTTACACTTTGGTCTTTGTTGGATCATTGGGTCGAGCTTAAATTCTGATTCAGCGGTGCTCTCCTCGAATCTCATTGTGAGCTTTATGGCTTTCATGATCCCTGCGATGAGAGCAAAGGGACATAACTTAGAAGTGAGGGATGGAGTTGGCTGGGAGGT
This sequence comes from Neoceratodus forsteri, assembly GCA_016271365.2. Classification (NCBI taxonomy): domain Eukaryota; kingdom Metazoa; phylum Chordata; order Ceratodontiformes; family Ceratodontidae; genus Neoceratodus; species Neoceratodus forsteri. The sequence goes on from CM057455.1 coordinate 1,366,419,653, forward strand.
GTCCATCCCTTCCTCATCTGATTCTTCACCTTCCTCATCCTGTGGATCTTCCTCCCCTTGTCTATTGTCTGGCACTGGAGGGGTGGGCTCGGGTTCCACAGGTAGGTCCATATTGCCGTGGTCAGTGGGAGCCAGAGTGGGTTCTGGTCTGGGGTTTGGTGATGGGGACAAGTTCTGGGCGAGCGCCTCCAGTTTCTCCATAACACGCAACATAAAGTTCTGCTGACTTTCCATCATGGCCACTGTGGCCTGTTGGTTCTGGATGAGGAGAGCTCCCAGATTAACCCATGTACTTCCACTGGTTCCTGGGATGCTTGGATCCAGGGAAGGGGACTGCTCTAGGGACAAGTCATCATCATCATGCAGGCAGGCCAGACACTGCAGGCCTGGGTTGTGATGGAGGAGCATGGCACTGCATGAGGTGCACTTTTTGGTCTTTGCCATCTGAAAGATATAATTGGACAAAAATATGGTGATTAAAGGAAGTGCCAGATGTGGGACCAGGTGGGTGAACCAGTGGTCGCACCTCTTTGACCTTGTAAACGGTAAATGTAAATGGAATGCAGTCACCACCAGAGAGAACTATCTCACACTGAGTTTTAGAGGGAGCAGTGTCAACTGTGTATAAAAATCGCTAGATGCTAGGGGGTACCTTGCAAACTCTGTCTCAACCCACTTGTTAGGCGGTCTGGACAGGGAAAAATATATATATATTTTTCAGTATCTTGTCTCCCCTGTATCCAACTTAGTGTGCTTCAATCCACTGTGGTAGGTGATCAAAGCTGACCTAAGAAATTTAGAAATAACAGTGAGTAACCCCAAATTAAGTTTATTCTGGGGATCGCTATGTGAGTGGCCACGCTGTGACTTCTTCCGACCCACAGTGTGAGGTGATCGAAAGACAGGCCAGTTAGTGAGGGCTGGTAGTTATAAAATGGTGGCTTCACTCAAACTGGCCACCATAGCCCCCATGTTGATATGGCTGCATGGCCAGACTATACTAGCCAGCTTTGAAAACAGCTGCTGGAATTTTGAAAATGGTGGCCATGTTCAAAATGGCCACCATAGCCCTCATATTTCTCATGGCCTGCCCATATGCCTGTAATCATTAACCGCATGAGGACTATGGTACACAAAATCAGCAGAAAAAGTTCAGATTTCAAATGATACTTTAATTTAGAGCATAAGCAGAACACCATAATGTTTTGTACCTGTCTAATTCTGTCCGCCATGCTGTTTTGCATTTGGGGGTGGGGGAGGTGAAGGAACTGTGTCTACGGCTATATCCTGAATTTTTACGTGCCACCATTTAACCTCTCATCTCTTCTCTCTGAACGTATGGGAGGGCAAGAGAACAAGCCGACTATTGTCTTGCAGTTTTGTAGTTGAGGGCAAGACTCGTGCCTCCAGTGTGAGCAGAGCGCCGACCAGTAGAAAATGGATGCGAGCACTTGCAGGCTGCCAGCTCCTCAGTGGAGAAGCGTACAAAAGATTCCTGTCTTGTGGGAATCACACCACCAGAGAGAGGGGTGAGCGCATGAGAGTGCTGTGAGGCATAGGATTGCTGCTTGCTGGAGCAAGGATCGGAAGGGGGCGCTCACTACCATGTGGCTGGCTGCTGGAGGAGGCGAGAGCATGGCGTGGAGTGAGGATCTGCCTGATGGCACTGTGTAGTGCAAAACTCAAAACAAAGACCAGCACCTGTTGAACCTAGCTTTCCTCGCTATACTAACTCCATTACAATGCATTTCAAATTACTGTGCTGAGGGGCGAGAGCGTGGTGTGGTATATCTAGCTTTTCTCGCTATACTAACTCCATTACAATGCATTTCAAACTACTGTGCTGAGGGGCGAGAGCGTGGTGCAGTATATCTAGCTTTTCTCATCATCAGCATGGAACAAAGATCAATCAGTCTGCCTTCTCCTCGCTCACTATAACCAATACTACCATGTATGTTTCAGTGAAAATAAAACGTCTCAACAACAGCATGCAGTAAAACTTCAACCAGCTCTCTCATCATAGATTTAAAAGCCAACACCAACATTCTCTTTTTTTCTGTTAGAAGCACTGCAGATCCCTAAGACAAGACTTTCCTGAGCTTTTCCTGACTACTCTTTTGCAAGATCTAAACGATCATAAGATAGAGTAAAAAATTCAACACCAACATTATTCATTCCAGACAAAACTTTGCTTTAGAATAATTACTCAGAGGAGCCCAGCAGGTTAATTGTTGCTAGGCCCTAATCAAGAATCCATTTAATTTCCCTTAGAAGTATTAAATTTTACTGTTCAAGATCTAGCCAGTGTATATGTAGACCACTGACCTAACTATTCAGTTAATGAGGGACAGTCTTTACCAATTAAAGAGCCAGCTAAATTTCTTTGTTCTTACCTTGTTTAGCCTCCTAAGCAGGAACCCCTGTGTGCTAGCCTTTCAGATGCACAAGAAAACTGGAGAAGCAGGGACTCCTGGGACCAAGGTATACTGCAAAATTTGATACTAGGTCACATGTGCATCTATAGCCTATCAGGTGGGCTAAAACCCTGATGTAATGTCTGGAGTGCCATGGATACACGACCAGCACAAACAATGTTCACACACATAAAGAAGACTTGGCTGTCTGTGAAACTTTTAGAAGCAAATGGTTTGATATCTTTTAGGCATCTATGCTGGACCACTGATTATTTTCTTTTATTGTGTCCTCTTTGGCAACTTCTACTATAAAATGCATTGAATGTATAGTTTACTAAATCTTTACCTAGGGATAACTCTTGAATGACTCCTAAATAAGTTTTGAGTCATTCCCTTTATGGAAGGTCAAGACCTGTGCAAAAGGTCGAGTGTTATTTTTTCATATTTTTTGACAAATTTCCAAAGTAAAAGTTTGGAGAAATAGAAAAGTATGTTCAACTATTCTCCTCTGCATTTTCAATTTAGAGATAAGTTAATATTTGATCAAAATCAAACCCAAAGTTTATACAGTTTTTGCTCAAAAGTAATGTTATTCTGAATATTATTGGACTATTGATGAATTGAGCAAAGAAATGTTTAAATAAAACAAATTGATGACTGCAGGATTGGGAAGTCATTAAAACTGCAAACGGTTAGATTATGAAACCTTAAATGCACTCATTAAGACCATTCTTCCTAGTGTGCGATTAATGAATTAAAGACATTTGAATATAGACCTACAATTATACAACCATTTGATACATAATTTTAGAATCAGAGGAATGGTGCAAGGCTGCCAAAATCATAGTGATCTCACTGCTTCAACACTTTAACGTGCATGGATCAAACCAAAATGAGCCATAATTAAAGATTATATCTTCTTAAAAAAAAATTCACAGGCGCTTTTGCTGCTGCAAGCAGTCCGGCGGATCCCCACTGTCTGCTGACTGCCTCCTCGCTCTACTGCCCGCCGATCACCAGACCGAAGGTACGCTGCTCAAACTTCTGGCGTCTCCATGCCGATTGGCCAGAACCATCAGCTCTGCCTGCTGATTGGCTGCTCCACTTCTTTAATTCTTTGCTACTCCCGATCCTTTTGGACTTTAAGCTAATTTTATTTACTGATTCTGGTACTGGTAATGTTTAATCAAATTGGCCTGTGAATCCTAATCTAAATGTTAATCTAAACCTGTCTACAGCAATGTTGCACTCCAAGGGTAGTTTCAAGTGCAGGATCTTTCAGAGTGCAGGTTTTAAGATTTAAAGTGTTACAGCTCTCTTTGTTTTAAGCTCCTGTGGTATTTTACCCTGGATCAGAAACTAAGTTTAAAGTGATACAGCTTTTTGTGAACACTCCTATGTTTAGACCAGGTCTCATTTGTTACATTTCTAAGCTATGCCCTGCAACTAATCCCATTTCCCTCCCTCTTTCTCCTTCCAGCTTGAATTAAATTTTTTTTCGCCCACCCCCTCCACCACCCCCAGCCTTTATTAAATACTCTTCCTCCCCCAGTGGCACTGCCCCAAGGCAATCTTCATCCTCCCCTCTCACTAATATTGCAACTCCCCTTAATGATACAGAATGCAGTTATAGGACCTAACACTTGTCAGTGTTAATCTTATAGTAGCTCCTGTGTCTTTGTTACCCGAGCCAAAACTACACTCCACTTTCTCTCCAGCTGTCGTCTTGCTGGTCTATAAGGAAGAATTTTTGTTATCTGATGATACTAATTTCAAATACAAAAATGTTCTCTACTGTGCTTTTTCATTACGCTATATAGTAGACATTAGACATTACATCTACTACAAGCTAATTAAAATCTATTGCATTCTCTTTTCAACTTTGGAACTCCTAAATCACCTGCACAATATTTCTGATTCTAGACACAATGAAATCATCATTCTTGTTGACTTAAACCTCTATTAGCATAAAACCTGCAACAAGTGCCTATTGCTTAAAGATTTCTGCAATGAGGCTGCCTTCTCCCAACTAGTTTCAGAGTCTACTCGTCTCAACCCCAAACTGCCTTGTAACAGATCACTGATTGATCTCATCCTTACAAACCAATCCCACAAGTACACATACTCAACAGTTTTTCACAACAATGTCAGTGATCACTGTGCAGTGGCCTGTGTCAGAAGCCAGCAAACCCCCAAGCCTGCAAATAGATTCACTTGGTTTAGGAGCTTCCATAAATTCAATCCCTCTCATTACCTATCCAACCTAAAAGATATAGACTGGACCAGCTTTTATATGGCTCCAAACAATAATGATGTGGTCACCCTATTTAACAACATCATAGGGGGAATCATTAACAGATATGCTCCTATGATGAAATGTAGAACCCAGAGGCTCTCCTGCCCTTGGTTCACAGCTGACCTAGAAACAGCACTGAACACACGGGATGGTCTCTGGGCTACAGCCAGAAGGACCAAACTTGCAGCTGACTGGGTGGCTTCCAGAGCATGCTGTAACATGTGTACAAAAGAAATCAGGGCCGCGAAAGGTACACATTTCCTAACTGCTTTTGACGCTGCAAAGGGGAATCCCAGCAAATTCTGGCTTTGACTTGACTATTATATTTGATTTAACCTGAAAATACAAAATAGTAATAAGGAAGTAAAATAATCAAGATGAGATTTCAGTGTTCTCCAGCCATACATTGAAGCCAAGCCATAATAACAGCTTCTATCTTCCTCAAAGCAATTCTATTTTATTTTGATATATTTAATATTCTTTATCTAAGTAGATACTAGAAAAAAATGTTTATTGGGTGCTTGGAAACAGCCAAATGCAACCAGACATGGAAGGAAGTAAAAAGAGAGTATCAACTGTGGGGGCTAGTAGCAAGTAAAGGAGCTCGCTTGACCACTCCAAAGGGGGCCACCCACTGACACTACTGACTGCTGGTGGGCACTGGTATCAGAGGAGGAACTGGGTGCCTGAGTAGCTGTAGCAATCATCTTTGCAGCAGCCCTCCATCTGTAGGGATTAAGGGGACTCAGTTTGGCTGTCCTGTTGTATTCAGGCAGGCTTGAGCTCCATTACTGCAACAAGTCCGACTACAGCCCAGGACCCCCAACTCTGCTACTTGTACAGGACTGACCGCTTGAGAGTGAGGGATCCTCTCTGCTTGCAAAGAAAGTGGGAGGGGTAGCAGTTGGTGTTCATTCGTGTGTTGGAGCAGGCAGGGGGGCTGGTTGGGCTGGGAGGAGTACCTTTAAGTGTAAGGATTGCTTGTGTCTGAACTGTTGTGGATTGCATGGGTGTAGGCAGGGGGTGCTCAGGGTGTTCAACCCCCCCTCCTGAAATTATCTCAGAAATTTTCAAATTCTTTTATTTATTTTTGGGTTGCCTCAGGCTCAGCTGCTAAAACACTCAGTGTCTCAGCAATCCATAGCAGCTGGAGTTAGCTGCAACACAATGTGCAAGCACGGGACCATTGGTGGCTAGGGGCAATACAGACATCACCAACAGAGAGAGAGAGAGTGGGAGAAGCCTGGTGAGACAGACTAGTGAGCATGCTGCTTTGCTGAGTCGTCTGTACAGTGCCGAGCAAATTGTGGTGTCCCGTTCACTGTTGTGGTGATGCAGTAGGACTATGTGCTGCTCTTCTCTAGTCTCAGTTGAACTGTGGGAGAACTTGAAGTATGGTCTACCACAGAAAGGAAAGACCCATCTGGGGCCAATCTGCAAGTAATTCAAAGCGCATCTTCTTGACTGTGTTGGATGCTGGCTGGACTGGTGGCGTGGTCTAAAAAGAAGACAGGAGAGGTTGAGGAAAAATCTGCCCTGGTCTAGTGTCCTGTAGTACTGTCTTGGGAGAAGAGTGACTGTTAAGGCAAGCCAACAGAAGCATAATCAGCAGAAAAGTAGTGAGTGGAGAAAAGAATAAAGACTGATTCGGGGAAGGGACTTCTCTCATTCAGAGAGGTGGTGAGGTGTATTGGCACCATCTCCCAGGGCAACCAACTCATTACATCTCAGTCCCATTGATGTTCTGCCCAACTTGGAGCTTATCATGTGGAAGTGGGAACAGGTGTGGAAAGGCCGATGTCTGAGTGATATCTTTGTCTCTAGCTGTTGCAGAGTGCTTCCATGTGCAAAGGTGGAATGGGGTTAGGAGTATTCTCTATATGCAGAGGTGGGATGGTGGTAGAGGAGGAGTGATGCAAATGTGTGGAGATTTCCCCATGTGTAGGAGTGGGATGGATGGGGATCAATGCTCCCCATGTAGGGGCAGTGGGATGAAGGGGTGGATTGCTTTCCATGTACAGAGCTGATATGAAGTGGGAGGAAAGCTCACCATGTGTGGAGGTTGAATGGAGGGGGTGGAGTGCTCTCTATGTGCAGGCAGTGTGATGCAGCGGGAGAAGTGCTGTCCATGTGGGGGAGGTGAAATGTAGTGGGAGAAGCACTGGAGGGGTCAGGGGATGACTACTCACAATGTATGGAGGTGAGATGGAGGTGGAACTATGATACTTATGTGTGGAGATGGAATGGAGGGAAGAGTGCTTTCCATGTTCAAGTTCAAGTTTATTGTGAAGGGATAAAATCCATTGAGCAAGCTCATTTGTAAGGAGGTCCTTTGTCAAGCAATGACAAAGACAATACATGGTGTGAGATACAAAAAGTAGGTACACATATTGTAAATTAAAATAAAGCAATTTTCTTTGCATTAGTATATACGATATGTACAATATTGCAGTTAACAAGGATTGAAACCAAATATGATTACATTAGACACTGGCCCAGATATTCAAACTGCGCCAGTTTGTGGCGCAAGCCTGTGCGCAGTTTAAAATAGTTGCGCAGGGGTGTGGCCAGGGCGATATTCCAAGGAGTTGCGCTATGGCACAACTGCTTTGAATATCACCCCTTGGCCACCCCCACTGTGCATGGTGCAGTGGAACTGCGCCAGCGCAAGTAGTCAGAGTGGAGCATTGCGATGTGGTGGCGCAAGTTCCATTGCGCCATGCACAGCACCTGCAATATTCAAAGGGTGGCCATGCAAGAATTGGGCCTTAATTTGCAGAGAGCTGCAGGGGGGATTTGCATCTGATTATGACCCCATTTGCATGCCATTAGCATGCAGTGCGTATCCCGATGACTTGTGCCTGGCCCTGCCAGGCAGCAGCTGTCGGGGACCGACGCCCCCTTCAGCCCGATCGCGGGACGTCCCATAAGGGACAATGAATGTCTCCTATCCCTGGTGGTCCAATCGACCGTAATTAGCCCGATCACGGGCATAACTGTATCCCCCCCTGAGTAGCCCGATTGCAGGCATAACTGTATTCCCCCTCCGAGTATCGATCTCTGGCATACTGTATTCCCCGAGTAGCCCGATTGTGGGCATAACAGTATACCCCCCCCGGGTAGCCAGATCGTGGGCATAACTGTAACACCCCCTGATTAGCCCGATCGCGGGCATCAGTATCCCCCCTTCAAAGTCCATTCACATATCTGGACTGACTAGTACGGTATGGGCTGCACACCCATTGGCTCATGCTCTGAACCAATGGGCGTGCAGCCCTACTGAGCTGTCAGTCGGTGGGTGGCAGGGTGACAGGCAGGTGGGGTGTTGCCGCACACCAGCTGATGGGTGGAGCAGGGTGGTGGAGCTCCATGGGCGGGTGGGAGGGGTCCACTAGATTATCAGGAATTTCGGACATGGGGGTGAGGAATGCCACCCACGTTCGGGCTCTGTTTGGTCCACTGGACCACCAGGGATATTGGACTTGGGGGCATACTGATGCCCAAGATCAGGAGGGGGTTACAGTTATGCCTGTGATCAGGCTACTTGGGGAAATACTGTTATGCCCCAAATTGGGCTACTCGGGGTGTTACAGTTATGCTTGTGATCGGGCTACTCGGGGGATACTGTTATGTCCGCGATTGGGCTACTCGGGAGGGTTATAGTTATGCCCGCGATCGGACTAATCGGGGAGAATGCTATTATTCGCCGATCGGGCTAATCAGCGTCCACTGGACCATCAGGGATATTGCACTTGGGGATACTGATGCCTGCAATCGAGGCATGGGGGGGTGCCTTCAGGTGCGGAGGGAACAAGTGATAGCCACCCACAGGTGGCAGCTGCTGTGTTGTGCCCTGCAATGTGGCAGCTCACCTGTGGGTGGCCCTCGACTTGTTCCTTTTTTTGGCATAACTTTGTGCAGGCGCAGGTAGGGGTTGCACCTGCATAACTCTGCATGACCCAGGATGAATATTGGGCTGTGCAGTTTATGCCTGGGCATGCCACCCCACCTGTGCCTGCATACATTACTGATGCACCCTGGTGCATTGGGATTTGTGCTGGGCAATTTTCCCTTTTAAATATCGCACCGGGGCACATCAGTGGGTTGTGAGTGGCGCAACACCGTTGTGCCATGTGCAACTCTTTTGAATATCTGGGCCACTATGTCCACCATGTGGAAGAGGGTTGGAGAAGGAGAATTGCTTCCCATATGCAAAGGAGGCATGGAGGGGGAGGAGTACTCTGTATGTGCAAATGTGTAATGGAGGGGGAGGACTGCTCCCCATTTGTGGAGGTGGGATGGAGGGGTGGGGGACAGTCACTTACTAGCAACTATCCCAGACCCCACTACAGCCTGTGTGTGAATCTTTTTTGGAATGGGCACAGTTTATTTTGTTTTAAATTTCAAGTTTATTGATTTTCTTCATAAATACACATCATCAGTGTTATACATGAAATGGATACAGTCTCTCTCTCTCTCTCACTCTCTCTCTCTAACTTCTGCTCCCCCATCGTGGAAGGAAAAGTCTGCAGCACTGCTCCCTGTCCAGGTCATGGCACTCTTGTTGCCACTTTCTCTGCCTGTCTGTATGTGCTGTCTACTTCCACTGAGCTTCAGAAAAACAAACAGAGAGTCAGACTGACAGCAAGGTGTCAGAAGAGTGAGCAGAAATAAAATGGATGGCTACCGAGCTGAGGCGCACACCGTTCTCTACTTCTCTGTTTGGTGGGGGGTTTGATACCATCTCTGACTGGATCAGATTGGGCCTGCACATATATGCCACACTGGAAGCAGCTCTCACTGTTGCTGTGTCTCTCTCGGGGGTGGAAGGGGGTAGGGGGGAAGGAGATGACACTGCTAGGGGACAGGCCACCCATTTAAATGAATGTTTGTTCAGGTTCAGATCTGGGAGTCACTGGTCATCATGGTTATGGTCATTACATTACACTGCTCCCAATTTCACACTGCCAAGGTGGTGCTGCAATAGTGACAGCCCGTCACCTGGTGATCACTCTCATTTTGCTTACTCGCCACATCTCAGCATGTTGCTATCACTGTTTGGGGGCTCTCTCTGCTCTGTCCCTGACACTTGGGGTATCAGCAGGCATACACACTGTACTCAGCAGAGTACAATAAAATTAATCAGGCTGGGGCAACAAATCAGGCAGGGGCAACACAAAGAGGAAAACAAGGACATTGTGAGTCACATTGTGTTTGTGTCACACTGAGCCCTTTTGCGCTTGTTGTTTGCTATTGGGCATGGATGCCACCAGCCAAATACACAAACAAGAACAACTTACCAGATGGACAGAAAAACAAATAAAGGAGAATTACAGGAAGAAATTGATTACTTGAACTCAGACATGGCAAACTTGGGGGAGCTATTGTTCGAGTGATAGCACATGTTTTGGTTTATCTTTACATATCGGGGGGGGGGGGGCAACAGTGCATCAGTTTTGACTGCAAGTTTAAAATTCCTGGCTATACCCCTACTTGACACTGGTGCTACTCAACACCTCTTTTGATTCTGTGCTTTCTTTTGGGGGGCGCTGCTGCCTCTCCTTCTCGGTGTCTGTCCCTGCAGCCTATGTCTCTCTCTCCCTGCCATCCAAGTTTAAGCTGTAGCTCTGCAGGCAATGCTGCCTCACTTCTCAGCACTCTTGCTCCTTGTATTGTGTGGTGGGGTGTGGAGCACACTAAGGCAACATGGACACTAGTGGATCCACGAGGCGGGTCAGTGGGTACCATCACAGAGGGCAATGCTCAGGCTGGGCAATGTGGCACACATGAGCACTGGAGAGAGAGGAGCTCAGGGACATGAACAGACACTGCCATTCACACAGAGACACAACAAGTTCAATGCAGACATCTGTCTGGGGAAGGATAAATAATATTTTTTTGTTCTTTACTGCTAGTACTGTTTACTGCTTATATGGCACAGAAAGTGGGGGATGCAGTGCATGGCTGGGTACCCAGACATTTGCAGGATGGGTGGGGAGACAAGCAGTAAAATCAGTAAGGCCATGAATGAAAGGAATGAAGTGCTCTCACTCGAGCACTTTATTTTTTTCAAATAGAGAACAGATTTCAGCTGTGAAACTGTGACTAGTGTCACAGTCTGGTTGCATGCTCATTGGTCTGTCAGGGATGAGCCCACTGTAGATTACTGTGCATTAGAGTCATCCCTGACACACCTCTGAGATGTCATTCTGCTGCATGATGCTTCTTGCATACATGCAAGGAAACATGAAAAACTATAAAGAATTTAGCCGGCCTGGTAGCGCAGAGGGCTGAGGCACTGGCACCTTACCTCAAACCACTCCAGTGACCCAGGTTCGAGAATGGACTTGGGACACCAGGGGTCAGCAGGGGGAGGATAGGATTGAGTGTCTGAAGGCTGCTCTCCTATCCTGGGGTGGGGTTGGTGACTGCCTCACTCAGCAGCGGCCCCCAGTGGAGACTGTAGGCACCGCATAAGTGGCGCAATGAGGAAACCTAGAAAACCTGAAATACAGCTCGGTGGTGGCCGCCGGATGATGGCTCTCTGTCTCCCAATTCCTCCGGTGCCTTTGGTGAGCCTCTTTCCCTCAGCAACATCCCTGGGCCCTATTGAGAGTACACTGGACTCCTCCCCAGTGCCTTCCCCTTCGGAGGAGGTGGACCCGCCCAGCGAAGGGTTACGTCCAGGATATCCCAGGGACTGGCTGCATTGTGAGGGTTAGAGAGAGAGCTTGGGTAAGGCCAGTGGGGATTGGTGAGGACTTGGAAGGAGCCTGAATGAGTAGGGGTCACCAGAAGCATGGAGGAGAATAAATAAATAATGCAAAAGCAGCCTATAAAGAATCTAGATCACTGACTACCCTCATTTGAAAGGCATTTCTGTCCTGAACCCAAAAGTGTAAAATAATGCACTTGGGGTACAGAAATCCAGGGGCAGAGTACACATGGGTGGGGTGGTATTGACAACATTAAGAAAGCACACATTCAAAAAAAAAGAGCTTTTACATACAGTTGATTACTGTTTAACAATCGTTTGAATCTATGGCTGCCACTGTACATCTGATGCAAACCCACAACGATGTTCCTCACTTGAAGTAAAAGAGTTTGGGGGGGGGGTATGTGGATGCCATAACTGACTCCTTGTTTTTGTGTTAAAGGGGTCAGTTTCTTTACAGCAAAAATAAGGAAATGCATAATTTCTAAAATGTGCAGATGAACATGGGGCCCACTTTTTTCCAGAGCATGCCACCACCAGCAGCTACCACTTCAAGACTGCTGCTACCCTGCCTAACACAATCAGGGGAAAACCAGAAATAGTCTACCAGCACTGAAATCAATATGGTTAAGGCACATTTGCCAGAAATTAATGCTTAGAAAAGAATGAGAAAGTGACTGTGATGAAGAGCAAGTCCCAGACCGGATCTCTAGTTTGTTAATAGACTCCTCCTGAGTCTGATTTGTGTGCCTGCATGGGCCAAGCTCCACAGATGTGATGCCATCATCAGATTTGTATAACAGCACTGTGGAAGCATATAACTGGACCACTGTCTGATGTGCTACCACAATGCTCGGACACAGTTTCCAGTGATTCTGTTTATTATTACTTACATCTGACTGTGGTGCAGTGAAAGCACTGCATATTCTTTTACACACTTGTGCCACTCCTAACAGCTCTCCACAGCCATATTGGCTCTGACCAGAACCTGTTCAGTTTACTGCCAAAATGCTGACCCCTCAAATGCTAAAACAGTGTGGTGCTGAGATGCTACACTTCCTTCCTCTCTGTCTGCATCTCACACTATCTACTCCCTGACTCTCTATCTCTCCAGCCAATCTGAATATTACTGGAGAGATTCTGCCCACCTCCACAATGCTAAAGCGTAGTGTTTACTGCTGATATGCTGGCCACTGAAACAATAAAATACTGTGGTGCTGAGACTCTGAACTCCTGTTCTCTCTCTGTTTTTTTCATCTCTCTCTCTCTCTCTCTCTCTCTCTCTCTCTCTCTCTCTCTCTCTCTCTCTCTCTCTCTCTCTCACTTTTCAATGTTTATTGCCAAGCTTCAAAACAGTCATCAAGGCTGCCAATCAACAGGCAGTTGGATTACCTTTTCTCATTTCTTATCCTGACCTGCAAGCTGTATTTATTAATAAACCACTCTGGAGTAGTTCTTAATTTTTGTAAAGTCAATATTTTTGTGAAAGTTACCATGGCAATGCTAAGGCTGATCAAATGGGGATTTCAGTGATAATTTCTGTGGAAGTGTGAATCAGCAAGCACACTCACTATTACAAAGCTGGATCATAAATACAAATGTTGGACCCTTGCTTTGCTCTTCAGTGCAGATCTGTGGTAATACTCAATGAGCACACCAGAGATGGTACATTGGAATTGTCTCAGGAGGAATGTACAAACACTATGTTGATAACGTTGCCATAGCAACATTCAATGAGCATGTCCACTAATGTTCCCACAAACACAAACTGTGCTGAAAAGATGGCAGAAGAACTACTTTAATGACTAGTGTAAATGTTGGCAACTTGTTCTGAACATACTAACAGACCTCACTGTAAATGAGCCTGTGGCTCAACTAAATATATATATATATCCCTGTTCATTTTAATGAAAACAACTATTTTTCTACTTTTACGACTACAACTTTTCCAAACTTGGACCTTCAGATACACTTTTACTGAAAATAAGTAACAGTTCAGAATGTTTATTTTGCCCACTTTTTATGGCTGCCTAGCTAGGGCAATGCTGATGTACTGTTATGACGAAGTAGAACAAACACCGGTCAGAGCCAATGCGGTTGTAGCAAGCTCTTACCTGCAGCATGGTTCTCAGAGCAGCAGTGGGTCACGGAGTGGTGGCAGCAACAACAGAGCACTGCTGGAGCAACAGTGGAGAAGCAGTGGTTTGCGGTGGAGCAGTGGTTGCCACTCACAAGATGGCGGTGGGGGTGAAACTGCACATGTGCAATACTTGCACATGCTCATTTATGCCAGAAGTGCACTCATGAAGAAGTACACTGTGGGGAGGTGGATGACTGTGCTGCAGAGGGAAGCTCCATCATAGAGGATAGCGCCTATGGCAGCAGCGCATTCTGGAGCCGACCCCCTGTTCTCCTAGAGTGATGGCATAACATCTGCAGAGCTCCACCCATGCAGCCATAAAAAAGGGCCTCTGGAATATTTCCTAACACAGTACAGCCTGTCTGCCTCCATGGAGTGGACTTCAATCACATTGCTCAACATCCTCTCCATTCTGAACACTGCTGCATGTGCTCCCCCCCCCACCACACAATTTTCTTGTCTGCTTTGATGCAATATCACTAAACAGGGAATTTATGACAAGAATTCAGCCATAGCACAGGCTCAAATAAAAGCCTCTCATGCTAGAAACAAATCTTCTTATAAAACATGGTCCACAGTGTTCCAAAAAATCCTGCATTGAAATTAGCTGGGTTAGAAAATGATCTTGTGGCAGCTACAGTGAAGCATGATAGCATATCCCCTTTTCTGTCTCTTTTTGGATGTCCAACCCTTAAAGACAAAGTCAGCCCTTATTCCTGCTACTTTTTGATATGCATTTGTTAAAGCAGAAGCCTAAATGGGCCAAACAAGCCCCAGGTTTTAATTCCATTACCTGTTTAATGTAATAGTTTATTAATGACTGTTGAAGTAATCTCATAATCTTTGAGACTCTGAGTTTATAGTCTTAAATTATTCTACACAGGGTAACAGTAGCACATGTACTGCTATTTCTGAAATAATTTTTTATTGTGCTTTCCATTCCTAATTTTTAATTCAATATGCTATTTAGACCTACTCTACATAAGAAATTATACAATAGTCTGTTTGTTGCAAAATGTGACTTAACCAGTGTTCAGGTTATATTAAAAAAAATCACCATGCATAGTGAATAAGCAATGAGGGGTTGTGGTGGAGGTAATTCAAATTCAATTTAGTATGTATGCCTTTAATTACTTTCATTCTGTTTATAACCACTTCTGAGAACATGCATAGGGCTTTGCACAACAGCACACATGAAATCTTTAGCTTGGACATATCACAAAGCTCAATAAGTGATATCTTGCCACTTTGAATCTGGGTGTATATCCCCCAAACCTGTGAATAACATGTATCAAATGGAATTGATATACTCTTTCCATAGAACATGAAGACATAATCTGTACATTGGTTAACCATGTTCTGCACGGTTAAGCAAATGATGACTAGATTCCTTATGAGGAACAGTAAAGTAGTTTGCTTAGCCCTCATGCACCACTAGTTATCCATTCTAAACAAATAGCAGGAGCAGCTAACAAAGATCCCCAAAACTTACAATAGCTTTTAAGCACCTCCTTTCTTTCATGCTGTCATGGCAGTCCAAATGCATCAATCAACAGGCAATTCAGCTGGTAAAGTGTATATAGTAATGGCTACCTTAGAGCTATTAAATATGATGCAAGCGTAATATGTGAATCTCAGGATGGATGCACAAGCAATACATGTAAATTTATTAATTACCAGCTACTCCATACTCAGCACTGGTTGATGCCAATTGGGTCACATGAATAAAAATATTATGGTTGCACACTCACCTATGAGGCCAGAAGAGTGAAAGGTTGTGGGTTCTAGCTCCACACCAGGCACTTAGGGTAACTCCCAATACTGACACTGTAGTTCATCATGTGGGGGATGCTGCAATCACGAGGTGTTCTTTTGGATGAGTCATTTAAGTGAGGTCCCGTCTGCCTCTTCTGGTGGTTGTTCAGGTGGATGTTAAAGATCCCATTACACTTCTCGAAAAGAGTAAGGGAATTGTTTATTGAAAGGTAAAAATAAGTAGTAATGGCTCAATACTGACAAAACATATGCAGGAAAACAATATGAGTGAACAATAACCTGATCCTCAGCTAGGTGAGAAAAACTATGCACAATAACTTAGGAAGCAAGAAACAATTGAAAAGGAAAAAGGTATAACCAAAACAAAAAAATGAGCTCCCTGAGAGGCAATCAGGATCAAGGAAAATTCTCAAAAAAGCACCCATGAACAATGTTTCCAATGGTAAAACCATACAGTTGGAGGGGGTTTAGCATGTTCTGCAGCACACAGCCTGTGAAGGTCAGAATCCACCATTTGTAACAGTGCAGTATGAGTTAATGACTGCTGTTATAGCACAAACTTACAGCAAACCCTCCAAATCATCACTTTGAGGCATGAAAAAATGAGCAGCAACACAGAAGGATCATGTCTGGAGGGCAAACCTGTGACAGATTCAAAATGAAAACATTATAGGTAAGGGAGTGCCAGAAAGGGTCTGCCCAAGTACAGTAGTTTCCAAGAATGACCAAAATGGAAGAATATACGGGTAACCAAATACAAGTGGTGAATGGTTCCAATGTATCCCAGCAACAATCCCTTAAGCAAAATTGTTCCATGATGCTTTTATGTTTACTATTGCCTTTAACATCTGACTTTAACACATGGCAACAGAGCCACACCACATCCCAAAACTAGATTAGAAAGTATTTATCATTTAAGTACAACAAAGCCTGTCATCTAAGGATTAGTGGTACCCCAGGCAGAATGTCCACATCTGTGGGAAGTAACGCCTTATAAAAGGCTTTCCTATGCTGTGTGAGAATTAAACCTCAGGATAAAAACCTTGTTTTATAAAAGTCTAAAAAGGTGCCAAAAACACAGGAAAATGGCTCACTTGCTGGAAAAAAGGTTTCAGTCTATTCAATTCCACTTTGACGGGTGTCATCCAATCTAATGCCCACTCATTCCAAATGGAATGAGGTCAGGAAATCCAGGGAACAATATTATAATTAAAAAATATACTGTAAACAAAAACTATGGGGTTCACCATGTTTAACCCCCCTCTGTCATACAGGAGATAAAAACAAATCCTTTTTAATTGGATTAAGTCGACTACCCCAGATCATTGTAAAAAAATATGCTATATAATTGAGTTTTGAAATGAGACAGAAGGGGAACGATAGCACTAACATAAAGAAAAATTGGGAGCAAAAAGGTTTTAACCACACCAACCCTTTTCTTTTTTGACAATTGCCAAGATTTCCAAAGTGCCACTCGGGTGACCCAGGCTTCCAAGACCTGACTCCAGTTTAGATCTGGCAAATTAGAGCCACCAAAAAAATTTCGAGAATTTTAATTGGTTACAAAGTCACATAAATATGTCCAATAGTGGAAGGAATGAACTCATGTGTCCCAATGGGAAGTATCGTACATTTAGAATAATTGAAACTAGACCTTGTCAACAAAGCAATTTCAGTAATCAGCTGGATGGTATTCTCACCAGGGGAAACATCATGGGCAAATAAACAGATATCATCTGCATAAGCTGAATGTTTTACAACTGATGTAGTGAAAGGGTGAGGAATGCCTCTAATTTGGGAAGCTGCACTTACAGCCCACAATAAAGGATCTAAGGTAAGTATATAAAGGATGGGGCTTAATGGGCATCCCTGACAGACCCTATGAAGTAGTTGAATATGGGATCCTTGCCATCTGTTATAGCAGAAATTATTGTAGAACAGAAATAGAAAAGTCGTATCCAATTTATAAAAGTGTCTGCAAATCCATATTTATGAAATAACAGGAAGAGATAATCATGAGGCACCTTGTCAAAGGCTTTGGCCTGATTCAAGACAAAAATTTATTTATGCATTTAAAAGTTGATAACTGAGAAAGGCACCATTGAGCTGAGGCTCGTTTCCAGATGCGACCCACGGAATAGGGTTACACAGGGTGAAACAGAAACATGTAGCAAATACAGTTGGTAGTTTAGCAAAAACATAGCCATGGTTACAAGACCCAAACACATTGGCATATAACACAACTGCAAGTTCGAAAAACATGGATCATGGTTACAATGACCCAAAACAATGATCTAATACAGCAAAAATTAGTAGTTGGTAACACTGCCTGATACAGGCAAACAATTAAAAACATTAGTGCTGCTTCAGCCTTGATACTAGTACAGGTGGGAACCAGAGGTGACAAGGGAAAGGATGGAGTAAGGATGGTTAACTCATTGCCTCCACAGGAGCTCTCTGAAGTTGCACCACTTGTCTCCTGTATATTGTTAACAGTGAATCCTGGATCTTTCTAAGCAAAATCAAGCTATAGTCAGCATGCCACAAAGAAATCTTAATAGTTCAACAACTGTAAGTGCTAGACACAAAGTATGAGTGGCAAAGTTATTCAGCACAAAATTACCTTTCCAATGGTGGTATGCAAATAATAATATGTCATTTCATTTTTTTCTATGCTAGTTGAAACAGCAAAAAAATATATATTTTTTCACTAAAATAGGCAATACACACCATACTATAAACAAATGCAAATAACTCCTAAAGTATACATGATATACACAAACTATCAGTGGCAAAGTTGTTCAGCACAAAATTACCTTTCCAACAGTGCTATGCAATTAAATATATATTATATTCTGTTATATTAAATATTAAAATATGTAAGTGATGTCTCCAGACATTGCAAGAGCACTCAGAAAGTCAGTTGCTGACTTCTGTAGGTATCCTCAGGACACACCGGTGTATTTTACTGACAACTACAGGTGTCTGCAAGGAGGCAATGAGTTAATTGCAGGAGAAAGGAAAATTGGAGTGCTATCAATGACTTTCTTACCATAGAGAGTGGTAAGTGCAGGGCTACGGAGACATTGGCAACTGAGGGGGAATACCAAATCAGTAATTAGGAAAGGGAGGGTTGGGAACACTGAGAGCACAGCAAATGGGGTAGCAGTCTGAGGAGCCTTTTGAGAGAGAAGAGGGAGGAGGTTAATATGAGGTCCAGGGGAGTTTGTTCCACAGACAAGGGAAATGAAAGGAGATGGCAGATTGACCAAAAGTGAAGTGGGGCTAGGGATCAAAGAGGTCGTATCTCTGTGGTGAAGGGAGTAGTTTGAAGAGGCAGCTTGAGAGAGATGGGAGAGAGGTAGGTGGGGGGGCACCAAACCAGAACTTAGCAACAAATGATGCACAGTGAACCAATCTCCTGTGGGATAGAGAAGCAAGGGAGAGTGTAGAATATAGGAGACAGTGGTGAGTGAGTGAGTGGAGAGGCGATAGCAAAATAGAAGAAGGAGTTTAGCAGGGTGTCAAGTCTGGTGAGGGATGACTGAGAGGCGGTGCTGTACACCACATCAGCATAATTTAATATGGGTAAGATAATTTTGGAGACCAACTCACGGAGTGTGGAAGGGGGAGATTGTCTTTATGATGATAGAGAACACCCAATTTAGGGTGCAGATGGTGTCAACATGAGTGGGAAAAACCAGGTGACTGTCCAACCAGACCACCAGGTATTTAAAGCTGGAAGTTCTCAAGGGGAGAGCCATCCAAAGTAGTGAAGGTGGGGGAGGACTGGAGTGTGGCCAGTTTTTGTCTTGACTCAAAGATCATGGCCACTGTTTTTTTTTGCGTTAAGTTTGAGTTGGTTACCCATGAACCAGGACTGAAATCTGTTAAAGTCATCCTGGAGGGGGGGCTTGTACACTGATGATTGAGGGCCCTGAGATGAAAATAATAGTATTGTCAGCGTATATGTGTACATCTGAAGATTTTCAGATCACAGGTAGGTTGTTTATGAATAGTGAGAAGAGGATGGGACCAAGGATGGAGCCTTGGAGGACACCAGAGAAGATAGGGAGTGGGGAGGACAGAGCATCACCTGCTTGAATAGATTACACCCTCTCATGAAGATAAGAGTGGAACCTGTTAATGGCTGGTGCAGCAATGCCAACAGATCTAAGGTTTTGTAGCAGGAGGGGGTGAGAGACAGAATCAAACACTTTCACCAGATCAATGAAGATGGCGGCAGTAGTAGAGCTCTTGTCCATAGTAGAGAGTATAGAATCTGTGACTTGCAGGAGAGAGATGGTTGAGTGATGTTTTCTGAAGCCAGACTGCACTGGAGAGAGAGTGTTTGTATTAGCTAGGAATTCAGACAGCCTATAGTGAATGAGGGATTCTTGGACTTTGGAGGGGGGAGTGGAGATAGACCTGTAGTTAGTGGGTACAGAGGGATCACTTTCTTTATGAAATGGTAGGACCATGGCTGATTTCCAGGCCTTAGGAATTGTGTGGTTGTAGAGAGATAGGTTAAGGATATGGGTGAGTGGGGCTGATATGGCAGAGGCTGAGATGTGGAACAGCTCTGGGTGGAGACCATTGGGGCTGGACTTGGTAGGGTTCAGGGTGAGGAGTGCTGAGTGGACTTCTAGGAGAGAGAAAGGGGGAAATGTCAATTTAGAGGTAGGTCTGGGGCATCTGAAATACCCTACTTGGTGAGAATGACAGGAAGCAGTCAAGTCCCTGATCAACAATAGATTATCCTGAATCTTACAGCCAGGGATGGAACAGAACTGCAGGGGGTGTATGATGGCAGTAAAAATCAGTTTCAAATGACTTCAAAAAATTTTTGTCTATTTTATCATCCGTATTAAGGAGGCATATGGGTCTCCAATTTGTAAGGTGCTGCTTATCACCAGATTTAAAAATAAATTTAATCACCTCTGTAATTGAGCCACATAACCACTGACAGGCCAAAATGGAAGTAAAAACAAAAGTAAGAATAGGGGCAAAAGGGATGGTAACAACAGGTAGAGCTCTGATGTCAGACCATCTGGCCCAGGAGAAGTTTGTTTACGGAGGCAATGGATAGCCAATAGAACTTCCTCCTCAGTGACTGATTGGGTAAGAAACATATTTTCAGAGGGTGACAACTGTGGTTGGTGTAAGGAATCCAAAAATTCCTTGAGTGGGAAATGGGTTCCCACCATATCTCACAGGAAGTCCTGAACCACCGATAGCATCCTTTTGCAGGTGGAATGTTATAATCCTACTGAGTCTAATAAAAAAAAAAAAAAACATGTGTCTCTGTTTGACCCTGCGAAAAGAACTCTGAAAAATATCCCACATCAAGTGTTTACTCTGAGTACTGTAAGATTGTTCAAAGGACAGTGACTTCACCCTGTCATATTGAAGGGCCTTCATGTGGTCTTTAACCGACTGAACTTGTGCATGCAAAGACACCCCTTTCTCAGCCTGTACTGAAATCAGATTGCATACCATATAACGCAAATCAAGATAGGCATAGTAGGTGGACCTGTTCATCGTCCTAGAACATCAGAGTATACAGCAGATCCTGGACCAATGTGTGGGATTATAAAAGGGATCACAACCTACAGTATTTATGAAAGAAAAATCTTGCAGGATGGTGTTGTTTATTCTCCAGCCATTTTTCCCAGGCTGAAGGGAGGAGGTGGCAGAAATCGAGCAACTTAATAAAAAATGATCTGAGAATCTGTCATGGAGATGCAGAGGGCAATTAAAATCCCCCCAAAATAATCATCCTAGAAGTACATAAGTAATGCTGTAGTAACTTAAACAAAGTAACCCTCTCAAATTTGGATTGAGAAGCATAAATAACAATTAAACAAATTGCTGTTTGATCAATATGGTGATTAAGTAATAAAACCCTACTGGGCTGCACATCAAGGACCCTAGAAACTGAAGGACAAATATGGTTAAACAAAATGGCAACCCCAGAGCACAGTTCTGTGCCCAGGGAAAAATATGAAATGCCGGAAGTTCAGAGTCTCTGGGTAGTAGCAATGTCAGCCAAGTAACGTAATCTCATATCCTGTAAATAAATCAAGTCAGCATGTGAGTCCTGGAGGACCTGGAGAATGACCTTCCTATGATAAAAGTAGTTGAAGCTGTTAATGTTCAATGTTGCAACCCTTATGTATGGAGGAAGAAGAAGGAAATAACCAATGCAAATGGCAGGTCAAGCGCCAGAGATAAGGTGGTTGGGTGTGTATTTATTTAAATTTTACTTTGCATCCAGGAGAGGAACTGTCTTTCCTGTTATGAGACTTCATCCATTTCGGAGTGTCATCTTCAATGTCCAGAGAACCGGCAGGTCCAATTGACATCATATTTGAGGCATCTGAGTCAATATCAGCATCTGTATCACTCCAGTTCCTGGAGAAGACAAGAGAGTTGAATCTATTCTGGAGGGAAAAAGACCCAGCTGAAGCCAATTGAGGACTAGCCTGAAGCGATCTGTTCTGAAGGGATTGTCTATGAGGCACTTCCACAAAGGAAGGTGGAGGAGGTATAGAGGTAGCATCAGGGAGATCTGAAGAAACCAATGGAGCGAGGACCTCTGACACAGAAGGCAAACCTGATGAAGCAGGGTCTGCAGGATCTGCCTCCAGAGATGTAATATATGGAGTAACCATAGACACAGGCAGTGAGAGTTTGTCAGATGGAGGCAATGTGATGGTCAAGACATTAGAGGATGCTGAAGGTTGAAGCTTGGAAGACAGACTATCACTGGGTACCAGGGTGGAAATGATCGAGGCCATCTTGTGGGGCTCCCACAGGTTTGTTGTGAGCTGCCCAAGGGCAATTGTTGAAGGAATGACCCTCAATATGACCAAAGATTACATTTCATCTGAATGGTGCACTGGGCGTCAATGTGGCTATTTTCTAGACAGAGACTGCAGAGCCTCTAGTCACACACCATGCTGAGATGGTAGAGTAAGCCACACGTGAAACACACCTTTGGTTGTCCCAAATAAAAACATACACCACGATCATGGTCAAGGAAAAAGCTATTAGGTAGATGAGTAAGCCCAGAGTCAGTAGCTCAGAGCTATATTTTGTATTTCCATTCTCTGGCCCAGATTCCATATTTATCGAGAATCATATCTGGGTGGCCCAGTACCTCACAGCATTGTCTAAGCCAGTAGGTAACAATACTGATGTCCATGCCTTCATTATGGAACATCACCGTCATCATGTGAGTGGTAGGTTGGGTAAGATGGAAATTTGGAAAGGCAACCAGAGCTCCAGATACCTCAACAAATTATACTTAGTCCAAAATCGGGCCAGGGAAGAATGGAGCTGAAAGAAGACATCATAAAAGATAGAACCAGAGACATAAATGATGGCAAATATATCTGCAAGCACAAACCCCAGGGGTTCCATCAAGAGCTTTTCTACCAGGAAAGAATGGTCAGGAGGAAGATCTTCTGCCCCACCATATTTGAGAGGAATTGCATTGCGCCTTGGGGCTGGCACAGGCTGTTCCTCTAAAAAAGTCTGAAATCTTGAAAGGGGTAACCAACAGAGTCCTAGATGGCCAAGAAGGAGCCGGGGCATCATTCAGAGAGGCAGAAATGGTAACCACCCTGGGTACATGGGCTGCAGGATCAGAGGTACTTGGGTATAGAGATGCAGTGAATTTAAATTCTGCCAGCAAAGTGAACATGAAGGTGGCACTTCGCATTGCCACTACACTATGTGGAGTGGGTAATGCAGAGTGCTCACTCCACCTTGTCATTACCACTTCACGTTAAGGCGGAATGGCAATGCGAAGTAAGGCAAAGTCATTATTTTTAATAGACTTCGTGTTCCTCATTATGATTCCAAGTGATCCACTTGGTGTTTCAGATTTGGCAACTCCCCACCACATCACATGGCTTACAGTACTGTAAGTCACATGGTCTTTAGCTAGGCAGGAAGGAAGTTAGTCATACAAGCAGACACTTTTACTTTCTCCTGTGTAGATGGAGAGAGAGGAGTGTGTTTTGTGACTGCTGATACTTTGAGATCAGATCGAAGAGGAGATTTAAACTTTGATTTTGACCCAACACCTTTTTTAAAAGCTACATTTTTTTGTCTTTTCTGTACTCTTTTTTACTTAATTTGTTCTTTCTGTAAATTTTATTTTTTTCTTACCTTTATAAGTAGTTAGTTGTTTGTACCCCGGAAGCAGGACCAGCACTGCCTCCTGTCCTGACTCTGAGGCAGTTGAACCACCACCACCACCACCAAGTCCAGCACCAGGTCCTCTGGAGAAGGATGTGCCTGTTCCCCCGGGCCCAGGTGTGGATCCCATCCCTGTTCAGCACCATGACCAGTCAGCTGCCAGTTCATCTGGCCCTCCCCTGCCTGTGCCTGGTCCTCCCCACACCTCTGTTGTTTGGCAGTTTTTTGACTGTGTGGGGGGGACAGCAGTGTGGTCAAGTGGCATCTATGTGAGGTGGAGGTGCACCGTGGCCCCCGAGGGACTCACCTGGGGACTGGACACCAGCACACCCATATGCTCAATCGCCACCGGTTGGAGTGACAGGCTGCCATTCTGTGGCAGAGGGTGCAGCTGTGCATGGTGGCATCCCTAAGAAGAGGAGGGCCACAGCAGCAGCACCTGCTGTTCCACCAGCACTCCCACCACACCCACCACCACTACCACCAGCAGGTCAGCCTGTAGAACATGTGGACCCCAGAGAACTGTGTGTAACACAGGCTGACTTGGCAGTTCTCTTGAGTGCTGTTGAGGAGAACAATGAGAGGGTGAGTGCTGTACAGTGGCAGCTGGATCACATAGAGGGACATCAGTTGCAAATTATGTCCATGCTAGAACTGCTGATGGATCACCATGGGATCCCACATTGTCATTTTGTTCCTCACACCATGTGCCCCCCACACCTTCCTTGCTGTGTTACAAAATGTATTCCTCCACCATCCCCGACCCTTGTATGTAATTATGCCCTTTTTTGTTGTCTTCTGTATGCATGGCAGTTTGTATTCTGAGCAGTGCAAGTATACTGTGCTAAACTGCATGTGTGCAGTCAGTATTCTTTCCAGTCTGTGCATGTACTGCAGACACTGTCCAAATCCCTGACTTAAAAACACTTATTAATGAGTACAATTGTGGGAAGGTGAAGCCTGGAGAGATACTACAAAACAGGCTTACAATACATCCAAGTAACTAGTAAAAAAATTAATGATGTAATTCGTGACGTAATCATAAATCATGATTTGTGACTGCATTTGTGACTGTGATGATGAAGAAATGAGAATGCCTATGGCTGTACTTCCCCGGGCCCCAATGAGGTGTGGCACAAAACTCTCCGACTTAAAAACACTCATTAATGAGTACAATGGTGGTGTGGTGAAGCATGGAGAGATACTACAAAACAGGCTTAAAATACATCCAAGTAACTATTAAAAATAATTTATATTGTGATTCGTGACGTGATCGTAAATTGTGATTTGTGACTGCATTTGTGGCCGTGATGATGAAGAAACATGAATGCCTACAGTTGTACTTCAACGGGCCCCAATGAAGTGTGGCACAAAACTCCCTGAATTAAAAACATTCATTAACGAGTACAATGGTGGGGTGGTGAAGCATGGAGAGATACTACAAAACAGGCTTACAATACATCCATGTAACTATGTCAGAAAAGACTTGTCTGCTTCTGTTGGAGGCTGAGAAACTTGCTATACTGCAGAGAACTAACTAGAACGCATTTGAGGAACTGGGAACCTGGTAAGACATAACATTGTTGGGGACTTGTTAGGAAGGTAAGCTACGCTTTCTACAGAAAGTTTCATTTTTTCTTATTGGCATTAAGAAGAGAACTGCAGGATTCCATTAAAGTGTAGTAATTTTATAACCAGAGGGGGTGAAATACAACTGAAGTTGCTTGATTCCTGTGCTTGAGACCTAGGATTTGGAAGGATATTTGTGCAACATTTTAGAAGTGTCCTGCTGGCTGAGCAGTGAGTTTATCCCTGGTTTCAGAAAAGGGTTTGTGTATTAGAATCAGACATAGCAAAGTGTCTACAATGAAAGGCCTGCTTACATCACAGGTGTCACTAGTCAATCAATTGATTCTGGGTGGGGCTTTTATCACTGAGCTGTCTTAAGCAAACTACACAGTGAGAAGCCAGTCAGAAAAGACATGTCTGCTTCTGTTAGAGGCTGAGAAACTTGCTATACTGCAGAGAACAAACTAGAATGCATTTGGGGAACTAGGAATCTGGTAAGACATAATATTGTTGGGGACTTGTTAGGAAGGTAAGCTACGCTTTCTACAGAAAGTTTCATTTTTTTCTTATCGGCATTAAGAAGAGAATTGCAGGATTCCATTAAAGTGTAGTAATTTTATAACTAGAGGGGGTGAAATACAACTAAAGTTGCTTGATTCCTGTGCTTGAGACCTAGGATTTGGAAGGATATTTGTGCAACATTTTAGAAGTGTCCTGCTGGCTGAGCAGTGAGTTCATTTTTATCCCTGGACTCAGTAAAGTGGTTTGTGTAGGAGCAGTGGTCTAGTAGATTGTAGTGTTGGTTGACTTTCTATTAAGGGCAGTACTCACCAGGGTGGTGGAGCAGTGGTGTATTTGATTGTTTCTAACAGTCACCAGTGGTTGTGGCCTACCCACCCACCCTTCCCCTCACCCCTCCCACCCCAGGCGTGGCATTTCCTTTATAGCCAAGGTTCTGACATCACTTCCTCAACAGGTCTTGGGGCAGAACTGTCATATTCTTAATAACCCAGCACAGTGCATAAAGGGTAAGTATGCACCAAAAAAACCGAAAAAACAACAACAACAAAAAATATTTTATATATTACTCATTGTATATTATAAGGAAGAAGGGACATGTGGGGAGTGGTGCAATGCACTGGCTGTGGGGCAGCAGTTTTCCGGGAGACATTCTGGAACCTGCATTGCTGCCCTATTTGCAGGCAACTGTCAGCTCTGAGGGACGAGGTTGCCCACCTCCAGGTTGAACTGGCAAGGACTAAGGAGGCCTCCCCCACCCAAAGAGCACCAGTTCCACAACCACTGCCTCAGAGGTTGCCATGTGTGAAGAGCAGATGGACCACAGTGGGTTCTGGGAGGGTGAGGGTGGTGGAATAGAGGCATAGCCCCCTAGTTGTACCTCAACACAAATCATATGTCAGTCTGGCAAATCAAGGTTCCTCTATGATGACACCCTCAGTGGAGACCAAGAAGAATGCTGGGGACATCCACAAGGGAGACCCACAAAAGAGTGGCAAGTGACACCACAGGGGAAAGAAACAGCTTCTGATAGGGGACTCAATTGTTAGGAGTGTAGACCTGGGGAAGGAAGAGGAGAGGAGAGGGAAGTAAGGTGCCTGCCTGGTGCAATGGCTTGGAGGGACAGGAAGCAAATCCTCAGGATTGCAGAAGCAGAATCACAGGAGAGGGAACTAGATATCATTGTCCACCTCGGGAAAAATGACCTAGCTAGGCATGAGATCAGTGCAGTGCAGGATGAATTTGTGGAGTTGGGGAGGGGCCTCAGACAGGTAACAAGCATGGTAACCTTCTCAGAGGTGCTGCCAGTCTATGGCAGGGATGAGGCTAGGGTACTGCACACCATGCAGTTTAATGAATGGTTGCAAAACTGATGCAGAGCACAGGGCTTTGGCTTCATTGGGGACTGGGGTCCACCTGGAGAGATGAAGGTCTATACTGGCATGATGGTCTGCATCTGTCCAGGAAGGGAAACAAGCTCCTAGGTGACAGGTTTAAAGGTTTCCTTGGCAAGCTTTTAAACTAGCCAAGGGGGAGGTGCTGATAGGAAACAGGAAAGTTCAAGCCTCCCCCCACAAAACATGGCAGGTAGTAGGGTAAACACTGAGGTATAGAGCTTGACAGAGGGCAGGACGGGGTAAATCGAAAAATAGACCAGGGCAATAAGAACAGGGATGGGGTAAAAAAGGATAAAGCCAACATTAAATGGAGGGCAATAAGTACCAATGCTCATAGTCTAGGAAACAAGCTTCCAGAGCTAGTAGCCCTGGTGGAAGAGGAATACTTGGATATTGTGGTGGTCACAGAAACATGGTACACGGAGAGCCATAAGTGGGATGTCAACATACCAGGGTACACAATCTACAGAAGGGACAGGGAGGGTAAAAGAGGAGGTGGAGTAGCTCTCTACATAAGGGAAGGGATCAAAGCTACAGAACTAAAAAGTAAAGGGGGAGGACAAGAGGCACTCTGGGTTACTTTGGAGAAAGGGAAAGGCATCACAATCTGCACAGGGGTTGTTTACAGACCCCTGTCTCAAGGGGAGGAAATGGAAAAAGAAAATGATACAGGGCATTCTCAAAATGGCTGAAAAAAGGGAGATACTGTTGACGGGGGACCTGAATATGCCAGATGTTAACTGGACGACATGGACTGCAGCCACATCCAAGAGCAGGATCATTCTCGATGCCATACAGGGGGCATGCCTTAGACAGCTTGTGGTGGAACCCACTTAGGAGGGAGCAATATTAGACCTGGTACTCTCAAATGGAGAGAGGATCACAAATTTAGAAGTCAGTAGACATCTGGGAACAAGTGACCATTGCATAGTGTGCTTCACAATAAACACAACCATGGAGACAAGCCATACAAAGACAAGGATACTGGACTTTAGAAGGGCTGACTTTGGCATAATGAGTGAATACCTGAGGAATGTATTAGCAAATGGCCAGAAAGGAGGGGTGGGAGAACAATGGAGAAAAATCAAAACTGCCATCATGGAGGCAACAAGCTTTTGTGTGAAACAAATGAAGAAAACAAAGCGGAATAAAAAACCACTATGGTTCTCAAAAGAGGTGTCAGGGAAGGTTAAGGAGAAAAAGGCTGCATTCAAAAAGTATAAGGAATCGCAGAAGGAGCACGACAGGGAACTGTATCAATTGAAGCAGGAAGAAGTGGGGAAGGCAGTCAGAAAAGCAAAGGCCCAAACCGAGGAAAATATAGCCAACTCAGTTAAGAAGGGGAATAAAACCTTTTATAGGTACATTAGGGAGCATAGAAAGGTTAAGAGAGGGATAGTGAAGATTATTAAAGGTGAGGGGAGGTGGGCAGAGGGAGACAGTGAAAAGGCAGAGATACTGAATGAATACTTTTGCTCAGTATTCACAAAGGGAGAAGAGGAGGAGTTACCTAAACCAAACAATAGAAGCACTCTGGGTAGTGGGGTTGATGCCAGTCCATTTACAGAAGAAAGAGTCCTGAAAGAACTCCTAAAACTCAAGGTGGACAAAGCAATGGAACCTGACAGGATTCACCCTAGAATCCTAAAAGAACTAAGGGAGGACCTAGTGACACCACTGACCACACGTTTAACAAATCAAGGGAGGATGGGGTGGTACCTGAGGACTGGAGGAGGGAAGATCTGATTCTCCTTCACAAAAGTGGGAGCAAGGCAGAAGCAGGAAACTACAGATCTGTTAGTTTGACCTCAGTGGTGGGGAAAATGATGGAATCACTTCTGAAAGAAAGAATTGTTCAGTACCTAGAGGCCAGTGGGGCACAGGACCCAAAGCAGCATGGATTCACAGCAGGAAGGTCATGTCAGACGAATCTAATTGATTTCTTTGACTGGGTGACCAAAGTAATAGACCAGGGAGGGGCTGTGGATATGGCCTACCTAGACTTTAGCAAGGCATTTGACACAGTCCCACACAAAAGATTAATAATCAAGTTAGCCAGCCTGGGAGTGGGTCCCAGGGTGGTAGCCTGGGTAGCAAACTGGCTGCACAACAGGACACAGAAGGTAATAGTGAATGGAACACATTCTGAAGAAAGGGGGGTTACTAGTGGAGTACCTCAGGGCTCAGTACTGGGTCCAGTCCTCTTCAACGTCTTTATAGGTGACATTGCAGAGGGTCTGGAAGGAAAGGTATGCCTCTTTGCCAATGACACAAAGATCTGTAGCAGAGTTGATACACGGGGGGTAGAAAGGATGAGAAGGGACTTGGCAAGGTTGGAGGAATGGTCAGACATATGGCAACTTAGATTCAATGCAAAGAAGAGCAAAGTAATGCACCTGGGAAATAAAAATCCAGGAAAGGAGTACACAATAGGAGGGGAAGTACTAACAACAACAGTAATGGAAAGGGATCTGGGTGTAGTCATATCAGATGACCTAAAGGTGGGTAAGCAATGTGAGAAGTCAGTAAGGAGAGCCAGGGGGATACTGGGATGCATAGGGAGGGGCATAACAAGTAGAAAAAGGGAAGTGGTTGTCCCTCTGTACAGACAGTCGGAGAGACCCCATCTGGAGTACTGCATGCCAGTTTTGGAGACCTCATCTACGCAAGGACATAGACAGGATGGAAGCAGTCCAGAGGAGGGCAACTAAAATGGTGCAGGGTCTACATCAGAAACCATATGAATAGAGACTGAGAGAGCTTAATATGTATACCCTTGATGAAAGGAGGGACGGGGGGACATGATAGAAACTTTTAAGTACCTCAAGGGAATCAACAAAGTCCAGGAGGGTAGCATCTTTCAGAAAAAGAGATGTGTAAGAACAAGGGAACACAATTTAAAGTTAGAGGAGGGACGGCTCAGGGGTAATGTGAGGAAATTATTTTTCACGGAGAGAGTGTTGGACACATGGAACCACCTTCCTGGAGAGGTTGTGGGGTCTAAAACAGTGGGGGAATTCAAACATGCATGGGACAGACATAAGGCAATTATAGTGGGGGGTTGCAGGAAGTAGGCTGTTGGTTAACTAGAATCTGCAGCTTATCCAATAGGTAGGGAAATGGGCAGACTGGGTGGGCCAAGTGGTCCTTTTCTGCCATCAAAGTCTATGTTTGTACATTTCTATGTTTCTATTAAAAAAGATTAATGTTGTGATTCGTGACGTGATCGGAAATCATGATTTGTGACTGCATTTGTGACCGTGATGATGAAGAACTTGATTTGTATCACGAGTGACTCGTGATGATGGTCCTGACTTAAAAACGCATATTAATGAGTACAGTGTTCATGCAGAATTATGCACCACACCTGTCTGGTACTCTGAAGGGAAACAAAAGAAGCAACTGTGACTTAAGTTAAAGATGGAGATTGGGCCCTAAAGAGATGCAAATGCACAGACAGATTAAGATTGTGCTGCACACTGAAGAGATGCAGATGCAAAGGCACAACACCTAAACAGGGCTCACCATCAGAAATTCAAATCTGGAAAAGAATCCCTTTGCTGGTTGGGGCAGGCCATGGGGAGTGTACTGCACTGCTGCAGTAACAGTCACTAGTACTAGTACCAATAAAGATACCACAAAGAAGTACAAAAATTACACAGCTGCAGTGGATAGCAGGTTCACATTGCTGAAATTATGTGGCACAATAAAAGGTGACTGATTTGATGACACGCGTCACACACATACTCGCACACACTCTAAGTAATGCGTAGCAAATTGAAAACTTCAGTACTATAACCACATATTTTAAACAAACTAAAATTGTGCACTGCTGCACCACAACAATCAGCAAAAAAATGGCAAGAATTATTGAAAATATTACTGTGTGTACATTAACACAGTTATACAAGAAAAGTATCGCCAAAATAGAAAGTACTGTCTTTTTCTCCAAGTTAATCTACCTACACCACAGATACGCTCCTCCCCCAAAGCACACTTACACTATCTCTCAGTACACAGACTGAATATTCTACATTAACATTCAAAATCCACACATAAACAATAAACGCTCGATGATATGAGCACAGGAGGGTTTCCTATAATCGATGAACTAAAGTTTCAGCAAAACAAATGACCCAAAAAAGGCTTTTTTAACAGCTTTTAGAAGGTTTGAATCGCAAAGAGCTCTCAGAGCAGATTGTCTCCTACAGCTTCATACACGCACTACCCCAAACTGAGGCTGTGCAGAACGATCTAGAGCCCATGTGACCTGAAATCCCATGAATCACTGCAAAATTCACCTTTGGAGCTTAAAAACAAGGTGAAGTGAGGCGGAGTACATTGTTTTCAATGTACTTCACCTTAAGAATTGGTGGAGTAGTGGTTTGGGAAGGCGGAGTAACCCGAAGTCATTGTTTTCAATGGACTTTGCGTTATCCATTATAACGTGAAGTACTCCACTTCGCGTTACGGAGCACCCCGCGAATTTGCCTTCACTCCGCGAATCACTCCATGGAGCGAATTGGGGCCAGGCCACTTCGCCCACCACTACTTGTGTATATGACTGGCGAAGCAACAAATCCATGATCTGGCTGCAAGGGCTGCTGCTGCAAAGCAAATGGACAGGGTTCAGATCCTGGGGTGTCTATGAGCAAGATCCCTCACACAAATCAATTTGATAATCAGGTAGGATAATTGGATCCAGTATCCAGGAATGTCCACTAGTCCCAATAATCCACCCTGCCTTTTGAAGCACTTTAACTAGGCTCCAACCAGGTGTGGAGGTCCTAGAAGGAGCTACTGGCTGAGGTGGAGGGGTGGCAATACTTGTCCCAGACATTACCCCATCTGAGGATAAATCTCTAAAGGATTGAGGTGCAGAAATGGGAGCTTCTGTAGAAAGGACAGGAGGAACACCTGAAATATAGGTTTTCTCACACAGCTGAGGTGTGCATGGTTTAGCAGTGAGATGTACCGGTAAATCCAAAATGGTCTCCATGGGAGCAGGAGCAGTCGGGATGGAAGCCGTACCAGTTGGCTGAAAAAGGGGGTGCATCAAACATGAACTTGCACCCTGTGTCCCTGAAACTGCCTAGAAGATAACCCAAGATGCTCCCATTGGAGCAACTGCGCTGTCCTCAATGAAACCTGTAGGCTGCTCTGGCAGGGAAAGTACAAAACAGAAGGCTGATTAGCTGTCTGGGTTGAAAGTCCCGTGGCAGGGGTTCCAATGATGGTGTCACAGGAAAAGGTGAGGTGGATTGAGGGAAGTGTGATAGTCCATGAACGGCGACTGCCATCATGAGTGGAAAGTCATTTTTGAAATTGTAGGTGGCTGCCAGTTGATCCTGAGAATCGGAAAAAAATTACCAATTTCAAAAGCAGTCTCCACCATTGAGTCCAAGGCCATTGTGTTTTGCTATGGCTCTGGAGTAGTACACAGCCATAACCTGTCAGTAGCTGAGGGCAGATGTCCATGAGGAGCTGGAGGACTGGTAAGCCTTGCAGGGTTTTTCAAAAATTCCTCCCAGCGGAGCGCGAGGTTCTCGAGCAGCCCAACATCCATCAATTCTGAAACAGAACTATCCTTTGGCAGGTCAAGGTCTGAAGAATCCAATAGCATTAGCAAATAGGACCATTGTTCCAACAGGTGGGCCAGCAGAATGGGGTCTTCCATAGGTAAGACAGTATTAGTGTTAGATAAGGTAGAGGTAGGAGCAGGAAATCTTGACAATGAAGACATCTCGTGTACTGCAGGCACAAGAAACAAGTCAGGAGTAATAGAATCAAAACAGCAGTGTGCAGGGTGTCAATCCATGCAGTCAGTTCACCAGACATCGGGAAGTTGGTAGGCAGCATCAATCCTCCCTCCACATTATCACCCAGGTCGGCTATCTTGGCTGATGGCCAGCAGTTCCCCTTACTGGTAGGAATAGGGGAATTTTTTATTCAAAAACAAAACCATAACTTCATTGCATACATAAATCAGAAATCAGAAAAATGAGAAAATAATCATCATATAATATGCATCCTAACTAAAACTTGAGGGATCTATTAAGCTAAGTACAGTATATCAACCCTCCACCTGTAACCCATTTCTCCACCCAATCAACCACTTTTCACAGTGCTGAGCATATTGTATCTCCCATGTGCACCCTTTCATATCAATATATTCCATCTAATTTGGCTTGTAACTTGAAAAGCATATCATTCAACTAAACCTCTTCTCCTTTCAAGACTTTCTGGCATCTTGCCTGCCAAATGACCCATTTGAGACAAGCAGATATTACATATACAGCACTTTCTGCCATTGTTTTAATTTATTTTTATGTATTTATTGACATTTCGGATAACACCTTTGAGAACAAGCTCATTTCATAGGTTCCACGTCAGACGTACAATACATATTGGGAAAGTATGAGATGGAGAACAAACAAAACAAGGAATTTTACAAGACATTACAAGAGTGTATAACTAGAGAAGTTTCAATACATGTGGCATTGTACAATGTATGACATGGTGCATATTTGATTAAAACCTGGAATTCAAAGAGTCATATTAGAGGGGGGTGGAATCTTATGAAATGACCCTTTATAGGAAAATTAGAACAGACTCAGTCTAATATCTAATAATCAACAAGGTAAGGGATGGCATCAGCCCAGAAGCCTTGTCAGAGGTGAGAAGGTATGGGACAAAGCATTTTAAAGTGAGCATGGGAGCTCTGGAGATATAACAGCTGGAGGGGGAATGGGGGACATCCGTAGAGGGATGAGGGGAAAGAGTGGAAGGGATCAAGAGGAAATGTGAAGGAGAATGAGCAGCAACTTAGAACAGTTATTTACATGCTGAAAACAGTTATGCATAAGGTCAGGATAGCATAAGGTTAGAATAAGTGCTGGTCACAAGAAGGAAGGTTATTGGAAGCAGTCACAACTGGCATCAGCAACTAGCTGTTGCTTAAGTTTAACCTTGAAGGTGCCCAAGGTGGATGCTGAAGTGATGTCATGGTGCAGCGAGTTCATCCATATTGGGGCTTGGTAGGCAAAGGACCTTTGTCCCAGAGAAGTGCGACAGCAGGGTATAATAAAAATCTAGCTAGCAGAGCCTCTGGTGCAACAATGGTTGATAGTGGGGGTAATAAGCTTTTGCACTCCTGGGGGCATTTTACCTAAGCTTACTTTTTTGGACAGTAAACATGTTTGGTACATGAGTCTACCTTTGAATTGGAGCCAGTTAGCCTGAGCGTACATGTTACAGGTATGGGACAGATGGGCTGAGCCGGTAAGGAGATCGCATGCTTTGTTGAGTAAAACTATGATGCAGCGAAGAGTTGTTTCAGTAGTTGATCCATAGATTGGTAAGCCGTAATCAATAAGTGAGACAAGAGAGCTTTGAATGACCAGGTTAAGAGCTTCTGGGGTCTAACATTGCTTATGCCTATAAAGTAGCCCAATGCGGGTGTTAACCAGCCTTAGCAATGTTGTCAATGTAATAGGCATAGGTCATCATACTGTCAATAGAAATCCCTAGATATTTAAAGAGCTGAACTAGCTCCAGGGGTGAGCCCTCTTCGTTGGTGATAGAAAGAGGGTACGTTCTGTGCCTATTTTGGGAGTTGTAGAACAGCATAGTTTTAGTCTTGTTGTAATTCATAACTAATTTGTGCTTATGGAACCATCTTTCTACGACTACGAAATTACTCTGTAGCCTAGATTCCATACTCTGTAGCCTAGATTCCATTGTATAGTTGCCATTGTATTGTGAGCTGACCATAAATCAACAAGTTGTATGTCATGTTGGTGAAACGTAGTACTCCAGAAGGCATCCAAGAGTCCCCAAAAGGGCTTGATAACTGGACATTTGAAAAAGAAATGTTGCATAGACTCTACCATGTCTATACAACATATTTCCAAACAATACCGATCTCCTAAAACTTTGTGCTTATTGTTTCCTTTTACATTCAATCTCCCATGCCCACAAATCCATATTATATATTTCAATTTTGGTGGAATTCTTGCTTCCAGCATGCAATCCAACAAGAGACCACACCGGACTGTGGAATATACCTGACGCACTGGTTCCTCATAATAACATTTCATCAAAGTGGTCTTATAAAACTGCTTTCTAGGAACTCCTAAAAAAGATTCTAAACCAATCTTCCATAATCTGATATATTTCAGACTCATTTGTACATAACCTGGCAAAGTTTTCTCTAAAACTCTCCATTTACCCTTCCCCCAGGTTGCAAAAAAATCTTCCTTCCAAATGTGCAATACCCTGACCCCTATCCCCCACCTTTAACTGCTGGATGTTAGTATAATGAAAGCTCCCAAAGAAAAAAACTAAAGGGTGAATCATATTAAGGACGCCTTCCTTTCAAAGCCTATATGTATGATTTCACTTAGCTGGGTTTTGGCGACTTCCCCATAAAAAAGTAAAAAACAACACCAAAACTTTTGCATGAAACCCAAACGGCATGGGAAAAATGTGTGATAGATATAAGAAAAAAGAGGCAATGTAGGCTTTCAACAAAAACACCCTTTTTTTCTAGTTATCTTCCATGATTTCCATTTAGTCACTTTAACTAAAGCTTCCTCATATTGTAGGTCCCAATTTAGTTGTGCTGCATGTTTAGTTCCAAAATAAATACCTGAGAGCATCACATCTCCTTTCCTAACTGGGATAGCAAAATCCCAAGGAATTAAGGCATTACCCAGCACCAGTCCCAAACTTCCCCTTTATTTATTTTAATTCCAGTAATGGGCATATTTCCATTAATAATTGCAATTGCCTAGTTCCCAAATTCTAAGTCTGCCACAGTTAAAAATACAGTCATCCGCATTTAGCTATTATTTGTTACACTGACCCCATCTTGTGTTAAAGCGGCCTAATCTCCTCATCCCCTTCCACAGTCCATAAAAGCAGGTCCAAACCAAACACATAAAGAATCTGGCTTAGCAGGCACCCCTGTCTTACCCCATTGTATAGATACATGGGAATTCCCAAATGACCGTTTACCATAGGTATAACCTGGGCCTGTAAATAGAGAAGTTGCAGCATCTTTAGAAATCCTTGTGGAATACCATATAATGTATGGGGAACCCTTATTATTAACTGAAATCACCCCGACTACAACCTTTTTATGCCATCATTATGACCTCACTCTGTTGTTAACCCTTCTTGAATATGTCATATCAATGGTATAACAAAAATGGAATGCTCACAACAATCAATGTTCTAACAGAATGGGATGCTCACAACAATCAATGCTCTAACAGAATGGAAAGCTCACAACAATCAATGTTCTAACAGAATGGAATGCTCACAACAATCAATGCTCTAACAGAATGGAATGCTCACAACAATCAATGCTCTAACAGAATGGAATGCTCACAACAATCAATGTTCTAACAGAATGATATGCTCACAACAATCAACGTTCTGTAAAGTAATTCAGTAAAGTAATTCAATCTATGATTACACAATCTTGGTAGCCCATACACTATAAAATATAATGTATGGTCGTTGGTTAACAACCACGCTGAAAACACTTCTCTAGGTTGCCATGATATCTGAAAACCTCTAAAGCTGTGCTCTCAGGGATTACAATGATGTCATGGCAACCTCTCAAAGTGTTTACAGCATGGTTATTAACCAAAGACCATACATTATCCTCTATGTTTCAATACTTTCCAGAGATAATCATGTGTTGTAGAGTCAAATACCATTTCTTCATTCACAGTAAAAAGGTACCCATCCGATGACATTGCCTTTCCCTGCTCTACTACTTCTCCAATGAAGATTAAATTCTGTGCAATGGTTCTCCCTGGCACTAGACATGTCTATCCATCTAGTATGAGTTTTTTCGTTACCCTTGCCAATCTGACTGTTAATATTTTGGCAAGAATTTTATAATCTGATGTTAATAAGCTAAGTAGTCTCCAATTTTTAATATCAGCCTTATCCCGATTTATATATAAAAAAAAAAAACATTACCCCTTTGGTCCTACTGTTTCCTAACTTACCAACATGTGAAAGGGAAGCAATGCCTTCAGTTAACATGGGTGCTAATTGATTAGAAACAAATTTATAGAAGTCATTTGGGATACCATCGCATCCTGGGGCCATCCTGACTGAAAGGTATTTGATTGCTTCTCTTACTTCACCTTCTTGAAAAGGTTGCTCTAACATAGCTTTGTCTACGTCCGACAACTCTGGTATTTCTAGTTTATTTAAGATGGTGTTTTGCCTCTCCTGACCCCCCCACCTGAAACTTCCCTTTAAAGTAAGTTTGCACAATGTGTTGTAAGGCTCCCACATCTGTAGCTAGGTTCCCCGATCATCTTTAAGGGATCTCATGACCTTTATTTCATCCTACCTGTAGACTCATAGGGATTGACCTGAGCTTTTGTACCCTGTGTACTGAATTTTGCTCCACGGCCTAGGAGTGCTCTTTAGTGTACTGAAATTCAAACATCTGCTGTTTTATTTCAGATAGTTGTACACTCTTATCCATTCCTGTCTCCCTCATCAACATCAGCAATTTAAGATATTGTGCCCTTAATCCTTGATGCTTCACATATTGTTGTTTTACAGTTGCACTAGAGATTTTCATCATTAACATTTTAATGTCCACTTTAGTGTCCTCCCACCACTCCATTGGATTGTTGTATAAAAAAACGTATATCTTGCCTTGCCTCTAGTAGTTTCAGTAGCTCCATCTGCACTGACTCCTCCTGAAGCAAGGCGTTATTCTTTCTCCAAAACCCTAGCCCTATTTTCATAAGTTGTCCAACTCCCAATACTACTTTAATGGACCCGTAGTCTGATGTCTCTAGTCGGACCACCTCCACCCCCTGTACCATGGCCCTTTCTGTTAAAAAACAGAAATTTATCCTGGAGGATAGAGTGCCCTTATAAAAGGTGTGTGTTGGTGTTAGACCCACTATATCATATGCATCTGTAAACCCTGTCCTACCTAAAATAGAAAGTAACAGGTTTGTGTCACAGAACACCTTATCTGTTCTTCAATCTCTTCTGGATAGGCTGCAATTAAAATCTCCTCCCCATAACAGTATTTTGAGGTGTGTAAATATGGTTCTATTTCCCTTTAATGTTTAGTTCTTTCAGCTTTTAACTGCGGTGTATAAATGTCAATCAACCTATAGGAACTCTCTAGTATGATTGCATCAACTATCAATGCTGTCCCTGGCCAAACATCTATCACTTTCAACATTTGTACCTGATATTCAGAAAAGAAAATATCTAGCCCTGCACAAGTCTCTTGTCCTGCTGACCATAAGGAACCCCCTCCTCCAATATTTCTGTGCCTGCTTTATTTCAGAAACAGTTTGCAACTAGGGATGCAGTGAATTTTTAATCCGCTGGTGAAGTGAATGCAAAGTGGGCACTTCACGCTGGCAGAGCACAACGCGAAGTGGGCACTGTAAAGTGCTCACTTCATGTTATCGTTATTACTTTGCATTGCCATTATATCTTAATGCGAAGTAAGGTGAAGTGACAAGTAAATAGGCAGCACCCACACATCACATGGCTTACAGTACTGTAAGTCACATGCTTTAGCCAGGCAGGAAGGAAGTGAGTCAGAGAGGCAGTTTCACTTTCTCCTTTGCATTCGTAGAGGGAGAAGGGTTTGTGAGAGAGCAGTGTAGAGTCAGTGACTGAAAGTGCTTTATTGCCTTTCTGTGAAGAAAACAACAGCTTTTTTTTAAAGCTATATCTTTATTTAGTTTTTGTATTGTGTTTGTGATTTTTTTTGGTAGTTAATTTTTTTTTATAAGTTTTGTTTTATTTTGTGTGTGTGTGTGTGTGTGACTGTGTGTGACTGTGTGTGAGTGTGTGTGTGTGTGTGTGTGTGTGTGTGTGCCGGGGACTTGTGTGGGAGGGATGGACCCTGGAGAAGGCAAGTCGCTGGCCCATGGGCGCAGTCAGAAGAGGGGAGTGTGGACTCGTGGGGGTGGTTGTGTGATGCTGAACCACTCCCGACTCCTGGGTGTTGCTTCCCCCCCCCAGTGGAAGCAGCAGCACCAGTGCCACCATTGGCTGCTGTGCATCCACCTTCTCAGCCACTACCACCACCACCGGTAGCAGCTGTAGGGGCTCCAGCAGCACCCCCTCCACAGCCACAGGAAGTGCCACTGGAAACCATAGGTGGTGCAAGAACTGTGTCTGGTCCCCCCCCCCGCAGCTCTCCAATGTGGGAGTTTTTTAACTCTGTGGGGGGAGACAGCACAGTCATGGTGTATCATCTGTGTGGTGTGCTGGTGCACTGTGGCACCCGGGGGACACATTTGAGGACAAGTGGCCAGTGCACCCACATGTTCAACCACCACAAGACAGAGTGGCAGGCTGCCACAGAAGGGGCCAGGTGTCCACCTGCTGGTCCTTCTGTGGCAGTGGCCCAGGGTGCTGCTGGGGTAGAAGTTGTGCCTCGCCACAGCAGGAGGAGGGCCAGTATAGCAGCTGCACCACCACCACCTCTACCACAGCTACCAGCACCACCCTCTCCACCACCACCACTACCTGGATTTCCACCTGCAGTGGACCCCACCACAGTCCCTGCAACGGAGGCTGACATTGCCCTGGTGTAGGTGGCTTTGGAGGAGAGTAATCAGAGGGTCAGTGCTTTGCAGCAGCAGGTTGACACAATACAAGAACAGCAGCAGCAAATACTGACAATGCTGCACCTGCTGCTGGACCACCACGGCATCCCACGGCCACATTAAGGGATTGTTTTCTGCCCCCCCCACTACTGTGTTGTACTGTTTTTGTGTGTTTTTTCTTTGTTGTTGTTTAATAATACACATTTTCCCTTCCAGGGGAATCTTTCTAGCTCCACATAGTGCAATACATTTCTGTGAAAACCACCTGTAATTTCATTACAGTGTGCCACATGATGGAGGAATTCCTGTTCCATAAAGCCACCCACATTCTGGATGCCTTCTCAGCAATGTTAGGAAGTGATGCCAGGGAGAGCACAGGTGCGTGCTCCATTACAGTGAATGTTCGATTGTCAGGCAGCTTTCCAAATGTTTCTTTATGTTATAATGGTTGTTTGTGGTGAAACGGTGGGCACGCTTCAGTAAGAAGAGCTTTGTTAGTGGAAATGTTCCACATTTCACCACAAAGTGAACCTTATAACATAGCAGAAACATTGGGATAGCTGCTGGACATTTCACTGAGTGGAGCATGCACCAGCGGCTCCCCTGACATCACATCCTAACATTGCTGAGAAAGGGGGGCAAAATGTGGACGGCTTTTCTGAATGGAAATTCCTCTATCATGTGACACATTGTAATGAAATTACGGGCAGTTTTCTCAGAAATATATTGCACTCTGTGGAGTAAGAAGTATTCCACTGGAAGTAAGGCCCCCACATATTAGGTTATGTGCATCACCATAACTATGTAACATGGTGAATCTCTGTAAAGCAGCAGCGCAACAATCTGTTGAGAACTCTGACCTATATTTTGTAATGCTATGTTACAACTCCCTTTACTTACATCCTGACTGGAATAATACAATAATTTCCAGTAGTTGAGTCTGCTGTACTACCTTTTTATACGTGTGAAATAATGAAAGAAGTATTCCTTTTAAATTGGTGCTGACTAGGTCTCTATCATTGTTTTCTTCTGCTTTTCTCCATCACATCAGTTAGTTGTTATATATCACTTCTGCTGTGAATTAACAGTTTTGCAGCATGCAGTGTTTTATGACACCACGGAACAATTTTATTGAAAAGCAGCTGCAAATAAATATAAACCTGGTCAGAACAATGTTGAAAGGCGTGCTTATTTATTTTTTCATACATGAAAAAAAGTAGTCAACTAAGTAAAGCAGACAGAAATTGTGAAAAGAAGTGTATCATTCAAGCCACGACTCGGAGTAA
The DNA here is from genome assembly GCA_016271365.2 of Neoceratodus forsteri. Lineage (NCBI taxonomy): Eukaryota > Metazoa > Chordata > Ceratodontiformes > Ceratodontidae > Neoceratodus > Neoceratodus forsteri. Next base: position 1,366,460,596 of record CM057455.1, read on the forward strand.
CTAGTGGCTGTGGCAATGTAAAGTAGCATAAAAAAGTACAGTTCAAAATTGTCATGACATTCTTGCAATGCTGCTTTAATTGATAATGTCAGTGTGACATCATAAGCTCACAACAATCACACAACACACAAAAATGCATCCCCAGAATTAATAGCGCACTCAGTCATGCATGCAGTGGTGGCACTGAGTCCCCAGATTTTTTCTGCAGGCCCAAAATGCATCCTCCTTGTGTGCAGGAAATTGACAAGTGGTAACACAGTGAAATGAGACTGTTTCAGCACATACAAAGTCCCCCAGAATTAATGGTGCACTCAGTCATGCATGCAGTAGTGGCACAGAGTCCCCAGATTTTTTTCTGCAGGCCCAAAATGCATTCTCCTTGTGTGTATAAAATGGACAAGTGGTAACACAGTGAAATGGGAGTGTTTCAGCACATACAAAGTCCCTTCGAATAAAATGATGACCGTGAGCTACCTGTTGCTGGTCCAATGTGTTCTGCGAGGTGATTCGAGCAAATGCAATGTGATCATCTCAAGTGGATGGAAGGGTGCCCTTTGGCTGTACACTAATAGTAGCTTTGGCGATTAGATATATATATATATATATATACAGATATATGTTTGTGTATTTTGTAGGTGAGGAGGGGGTTGTCATGGACATGTACTTATGGTATTATTCTGTATCACAGGTCACAGAAACTGTTGGTGTGAACATTCCAGTGCTCAATGAGAATTTTTTGCATTGAAATTGGAAATGGATAACCTCAAGCACATGAAGGTAAGTATTTTTTTGGGGGTGGGTGGGAATCATATTTGCAGGTTTGTCTGTAAGGGTTTCTTTGTTACTTCTTCACAGATTTCATCTGCATCCTTCTGGAGTCTGGTTGTTAATGATGGTCATGGTCATCTAATGAAATGACTTCTGTGTGTTGCATGTATGCCCAAGCCCGGGGGAGGGGGGGTGCCTGAGGATGTTGAAGACATTTTTTGGATAAGGCCACTTTAACAGAACAACAAAGCATCTGGAAGTTTCCTAAAAAAAGAAATGAATGACTTCTCACAACTTAATTGTTATTTGTCCCTCCCTGGGTCTCAATCTCAAGTCAAGTTACATTTCAAACCCACATCTTGTCAACTAACACAACCTGTGTGCAATATTTTCTGCAGTCTTTCCAAAACAATGAAACAGATGAAATAAAATCTTCTTACTTACCAGAATGGATTTCACATGGATATTCCATTGGTTCCTCTCTGTACGGTACAGCTGCAGTACCATTCCCACCGAGTTTTAGCAATGGAGACTTTTTTGGTTAACCTGTAAACAAAACAAAATAAGTTTACCCTTTTGTGTTTTACCATTGCAGCTCTGAAATGCTACAGAAAAAAAAACATACAACTAAAGGAAGTGAAACAGCATAACAAACATGAGTACACATACTCACTTTATGGTTTAAATATTAAGAAGCTTTGTGTCTGTGGTTAATGAATGTGGCGGTCCAGACAGACTCATGCTCAGTGATGGCAGTGGCTAACATCAGTCCCAGTGGTGGTGGTCCAGGGGTCAGACAGACTCAAGGGGACAGTGGCTAACATCAGTCCCGGTGATGGTGGTCCGGGGGTCAGACAGACTCATGCTCAGTGGTGGCAGTGACTAACATCAGTCCTGGTGGTGGTGGTCCGGGGGTCAGACAGACTCATGATCAGTGGTGGCAGTGGCTAAAACCAGTCCCGGTGGTGGTGGTCCAGGGGTCAGACAGACTCATGGTGGCAGTGGCTAACATCAGTCCCAGTGGTGGTGGAGGTGGTCTGGGGGGCGGGCAGACTCATGCTCAATGGTGGCAGTGGCTAACATCAGTCCCAGTGGTGGTGTTGGTGGTCCAGGGTAGCACACCACCTTTTAACAACTTCAATTAAAACCTGCCAACATTAACCACATCATCATCCTCATGAAGAAAGCTTCCCTCACAGTCATCTATGTCTGAAGTCTGACCACTGGGAAATTCTTTCTCCATTGTGTCATCATCTACATCAGTCGTGGGCCGTTTCAGGCAGCCACTGTCAGTGCCACCAGGATGGTCCATTTCCACACCACCAAAACCACCATGACTAGGCTGGGGTACGAATACCGAGGTTGCAGTCTGTGCTGGTATGAGTCTCTCATTCATTTTAATGAATGTTAGCAAATTAACATTTGTAGGAGACAGGTTTGTCCAATGATCCCTGACTATTGCACCTGCTGAGCTGAATACCCTCTCCACACTTACACTGGAGGGTAGGCATGTGAGGTACTTTAGTGCCACTGCAGTCAGCTCTGGCCATTCACTGACCTTTCCACTCCAGTACAAAAGAGGATCTTCAGTTATTGTCAGATGCCTGTTTTCAGACAAATATGACTCAACCATTCTCTGAGCCACACTAAGTCCAGTTGTTGATGCATCATCCTGTTCTCCCGAATCATTTATTTCACAAATACCCACTTGGGACAAAGCCTCCCAAAGCGGGTTGATGCCAGCCACTTTGGATGACAGACCACCTGGAAATGCTGTCCCCTTTCCCTTGCAGGATATGCTTGATAGTCCTACAGGTACAACTGCAGCCAGATTATGCTGCTGAGGTTTGCTGACCTTGGCAGGTGACGTCTGTGCCCCATGAACCAAGTGCACCAGTTGACCACTGATATTTTTTACCTGCTCAGGCCCTCCCTCCAGTACTGATGCAATTCCATGTTTGTATCATGGGTCCAGCATTATTGCTATGGCAAAGTTGTCACTACGCTGAATGCTCACAACATGACAATTCTGGTCAAATACTGTCAGCATGTGTTGCAGCAACATACTGCTACCACCATCTCCGGCAACATTAAGGCCATGCTGTACATTCACCAATGTCTGCCTTAGTACCCGCAGCAGTGGAACTGATTGGCTAATGGTGGAAGACTCGCCACTCACTGCCTGTGTTTCATGTTCAAAAGGCTGCAAAATTGTTATTACAGAGTCCATGAGACACCACTGTTCAGTCGTCATAGACATGGAGGCCCAGGAACTGTCACGGCTAGTGTGCATCACAAGATATTCTGAGATGGCTTTGTATTGTTCATACAACCTCTCTGCCATGTATAAAGTGGAGTTCCAATGGGTGACAACTTCCAGCTTCAAGCGGTGCTGAGGTAGGCTGTTTTGTATCTGCAACTGCCGCAGTTGGACACAGACCTTTGAGATCTTGAAAAGTGAGAGCAGATACGTCATGCAATGGTCAGCATTTCCTTTACATCAGGGTGCTGCAAAAGGTCCTGCACCACAAGATTTAAACAGTGGGCCATGCATGGAACATGAAAAAAAACACCATTCGTGATGCATTTCACCACATTTGACCCATTGTCACTGGCTATGAACCCTGCTCCCAGGGACAGAGGGTTTAACCATTTGTCAATTTCAGTCAGTACCACGTTCAACATGTTCTCACCAGTGTGTGAACACATCACATTGTGCATAGCAATCATTGCATGCTGTCGAATTCCTAGAAGATTGCTACTGCGACAATCCACCTTACTGCACTGATTATTCACACTACCAACCTCACAAACAACCCCCGGCATCTGCACCTAGTGTGCAGTTATACACAAATATGAACTCCCTGCTCTTTTGCCAGTTGTCCACATATCCATACTTACATGGATGAATGGAGAGGAGGAATGTTGAAGGGCATGTCTTACTGAGTCAGACACATTGTGGAACAACTTGGAGACAGCATGGGTAGAAAAGTATGTCCTGGATGGGACTTTCCATTTTGGACAGACACGTGCAGCAAACTGCCGAAACCCAGAATTCCCCACAAAGGAGAAGGGCAAAAGATCAATTGCCAGCATTTCCGCTACAGCAGCATTAAGTTCACGTGACACTGTATGATTCAGGAGGTACTTCAGCTTATGCACAAAAACTCTCTGTAACGTGGGCTGACTTAAACATTTTACATGGGGTGTGATCACAAATGGTTGTGCTCTGTGATGAATGGCATTGGCAGGGGGTGGAGTGTGGACGTTTGATGAAGACGTTTGCACAGGTGATGATGACAAACCCAGAAATGCAGTTATTTTGCCAGATTTGCCAACCAGGGTTGATGTACCACTTGCACTAGACATACTGCATTCACCACCACCACCACCACCACCACCACCACCACCACAAAGACTGCTACTCTCACCAGCACTGGACAACATTTCAAAGTCATTATGGTCCTCCACCTCATCATGCCTGTAGTAATCCTCTGCTCTAATTACCTCAGTACTGCACACATTTAATGTACTACTGGACTTAACAGTCATGGAAGGGGATAACATGCTCACTATGGTTGCTGGTGATGAGGGTGAACACTCCACTGTGGTATTAGCTGCCAGCTTGTGCTGGGTCCATAGTGCCAAGTGCCCATTCTTAAGATGTCTATGCTGTCCTCTTGTGCCTGGATGGCTCCCCTTTTTACCTCGACTCACATGCACATGGCAAACCTGGCAGATTGCAACTGTCTCATCATTTGCATCTTGAACAAAAAAATCCCAAACAAGGGATTGTGATGCTCTGCTTTTAACACGTCCATGATGTGGCTTATTTAAATCCATTATTTTAAGCACTGAAGTGGGGGGGAAGGGGCATGTGATGTTTCGGGCACTGCACACCTGGACTGCAAATGACCACCACGACTACCTATCATATTCATTACTGGGTCATCATCATCAACTAAAACCACAACTTTTTATGGGGAGGTTCCTGCAAACAGACTCAGACACAGCCACTTTGAATTTCTTTTTCTCCAGTTCCCAACTGGGGTCAATTACATCATCATATTCATCAACGTCACACACATCCACATCTTCTGCTTGGATGCCAGCATGTGGACTGCATGTTGCAACAACAGCAACATCATCATCATCATCATCTCATTCATCATCATCAGCATCTACACCACCATCACCTGATATTTTTTCACCATACTGTGAATCACTGCATGGAAAATGCGTGACATTAACTGCCACGGTGGATGGAATATCACATTGTATGCTATCGTTTGCATGATTATCAGAATCCTCAGTTTCAGTTACTGGGATGTTACTGAGATGTATGACATCATCTACGCTGCCACTCACTTGCACTGCTTTACACTCAGTATTTTTGGTTACGGTACACTGGTCGAAATTTGAACTTGATGCACCAATACTAATACTACCACCACCACTAAAACTAGTAACACTAACACCACCGGCTGGGAAAACATCATCTCCTCCAACTATGAGTGAAGCTACTGATTGGGCTGTAAAAAACATTGCAGGAGAAATACCTTTCCTCATGTCAGCAATGCACTTTTGCTTCTGCGTACTACCATGCCCACAGACTATCTTACTGCCAGCATTGCTATGGCAAGAAACAGCTTTGCATGCACATCTCTTTGCGGGCATTTTGGGGGATCAACCACAATATTATAACCAAATTTAGATTTTGATATGTTTACTCTCTGATTGGGGGGACTCTGGTTGTGAAGCCAAATAACAACTGTCGCTTCAGCAACAGATAAGATACTAGTCTGTCACGCAATGAAAACAACTTCAGTAACCAGTGGTGCTGATGAGGTCACAAAAACAGTCCAATCTGGTAAAAAATTCCTTTTGCCGGTGGGGTGGGGGGAGCACTGACTGCAGATTTTTACGGCAGTACAAGCAGCAAAACAAAGAATAGATACCATGATCACAGTACAAAATCAGGCAGCTGCAGTGGATAGCAGGTTCACACTGCTGTGCCTGCAATTACACTAGTCTGTGGCACAATAAAAGGTGTATTATTTGATGTCACACAACACCACACACACACTCACACACAGAACAGTTTGTCTACAATGCTGAACGAGTAATGCGTAGCAAATTGAAAAGTTCAGTAATATGCTACATATTATGTAAACAACCTGAGATTATGAACTGCTGCACCAGATCCACACAACACACAATCAGCAAGAAAATTTCAACAATTACTGACAATATTACTGTGTGTACATTAACACAGTCAGTTATATAACAAAAATATAACCAAAAAACAAAGAAATACCTATTTCACCAACTTAAGTCTACCTACACCACAGATACACCCCTCCCCCAAAGCACACTTTCACTGTCTTTCACTACACACACTCAATGCTGTACATTAACATTCAAAATCCACACAAACACAAAAATGCTCGATGATATGAGCACTGGAGGGTTCCCTACAATTAAGGAACTAAAGTTTGAGCTCCCCAAAAAATGCAACAATGCTTTTTTAACAGCTTTTAGAAGGTTTCAGTCACAGACAGCTCTCAGAGCACACTGTCTTCTACTCCTTCCCACACATACTACCCTGAACTGAGGCTGTGCAGATTAATATAGAGCCCATGTGACCTGAAATCCCATGAATCACTGCAAAATTCGCCATCGGAGCTCAAAAACAAGGAGTAGTGAGGCAAAGTGCATTGTTCTCAATGCACTTCGCCTTAATATTTGGTGAAGTAGTGGTCTGGGAAGGCGGAGTAACACAAAGTCATTGTTTTCAATGGACTTCGCGTTGTGGAGCACTCTACGAATCCGCCTTTGCTCAGCAAATCACTTCGCGGAGCGGATTGAGCCCACCTCACCCACCACTATTTGCAACTGAGTATCTTGCAAAAACAATATGTGTCCCTTAACCTCATGTAAGCTGGCAAACATTACTGTTCTTTTTGCTGCAAATTTATGTTATTTACATATGATCTAATAATAGATAACTCAGCCATAAGGAAGAAATATAGGGAGGAACAGAGACATTAGATAAGAAACACCATATTTCAAATCTTAAAGTCGTTTCTTTTTTTTCCTCTTTCTAGGTTTCAGTTTTTCCTGGTTTGATGCTTCCCCTGTCCCCTGTGGAAGGGAGGAGGCAGCAGAACAGATGTTCAAATCTACCTCTGAGTTCACTTCCTCAGTGTCCATAAGCACTGAGTACTGATTTGTGATGGACACCACTCCTGATTCCTTACCACTGGGAGTGAGGAAAGGTGGTTTCAGCAAGGCTTTTGATCATGTTACCCTTAGAAATGGGTGACCCTCAGTATTATCCGGTGGAGGCATTTTTTCTTGAGGGTGTTCCTCAGGGGTCTCATGTGAAGCAGAACCTGCCCCCATCCCCTGGGATTCTGGGATGATCACAGCTTCACTTTGGTTATTTTCCTGCACATTTCTGTCCAGGTTCCTTAGACATAGCCCAGCTGTGGCTTCCTGATTCAATGGAATGTTACTAAGGCCAGGGATCTGCACAGTTTCTAAGGGTGGCACTATACCTAGCCTTGATATGGCTAGTTAATCATTAAACTCTCTTGTCTGAGTTTGAGGGCCCACTGGTGCCGTATCTGGCCCCAGTCTAACTCATTCTTTTTGGGCTAATGTAATGTAAACATCTTGCTTAGCCCTCAAAGCTTGGTCTAAGCTGTTGTGTGATGCCCATACACATGTGTGAAATGTGTGACCTTGGTCTCCGCACAGATTACAATGCATAGGGCTGGGTCACTGAGCACTAATGTGCCCCAAAACTCCACAAAGACCACATTTAAGCTTATCACACACATTGCTTAAATGTTCTGTTGCCCACATCGATAGCACTCTCATGGTCGACCTGCATAGAAAATCACCTCACGATCATGACCCAAAAAAAAACAATTTGGAAGGTGTTGTGTCATCCCATCCTTTTGCTTTAAAGTGACTTTGTAGCACCACTGCCCTGTCCAAAGGTGCTCATCATTGAGTATGGGCTCAGGGAACCCACTGACATTGCAGCGCTGTTTCAACCAATAGGTGATATCTGCCACATTGACCCCTTTGTTGCGGAAAAGAACAGTGATTCATTTGAATGATGGTTTTGTCAGGGGTATAGCCACAAATGGCCACCATAAGGCAGTGTTCTTCAAAAGTCGGTACTGTTGCCAAAATCTGTACAGCCCAGCCGGGTGTTTAAAATTCACATCAAAGAGGGTATCTCCTAGCATGTGAATTAATGCATAGATCACATATGCATAATATTTCATGCTATCTTTTAGCAATGATCTCCCCACAAAGTTCCTGTCTGGGATATCTGATGAAACACCTCTATACTTAAGACATACTGCATTCTGCCTTGCTGCAGGTTCAGATCCAGTCTGACATTTTCAGGGAAGAGACGTCTTACATTTGTGCTCCATACATTAACTGGAGGAGGGAGGAGGAGAAGCAGGAGCTGTGTCTTAACTTTGTTGTAAATTTCTTGCAAAATCAATACCTTTAGGACCTGGCCTATCTGTCTTGAGAGACTCTGGGGTATCATTAACCTCAGCAGAGTGTTCTAAATGCATTTCTTCACCCCATCCCCCTCCAACACTCTTATTTTATCCCGCATATCCTGTGGAGTTCAGCCAGGATTTGTAGACGTATCTATGACTGCAGCTACACTTTGTTGACCAGGTGTAATCTGTGATGCAGTGTTCTCACTTGGGTGGAGGGGGGGGGTTGTCCCAGAAAATATAACTGCTGCCAAAGGTCTCCCAGTCCCCAATAGTGAAGTGCCTGGAAGGTTTGAGTCCCATCCTGTGCTATCCATTGTAGGCATCCATCCTGCTACAGTTTTCACCCATTCTGGTGTGTCCACAGATAGGCCTGCCGAAGGCCCTGCTACCACAACTTTCGCTCCTGTTTTGCCAGAATCTATTGTGTTCTTTACTGGGGGTTTCCCCTTTTTACCAGACTTAGGCATGGCATTTTTTGATACTGTAGTTTTGCCTACAGTTCTTGCAGATGACCCAATATTGAACGTTATCTTTGGCAATGTTATTCTTGTTTTACTGCCCTGGGCAGCTTCTTTTGAGGATTGAGTAGTATTAGCAGCCCCCCCCCATTATTCACACTTTGTTCAATGACTTGGTTTGTCCTGCAGCATTCACCCGGTGGCTTGGGCAGTACACTGCTCTCTTTCATTTTGTTTTCTACAGTACCTGCATTAATTTTTTCCATTGCTTCTGGCACCACCATCCTTGTTTTCACCACTGGAGCCTGTACCGTCTTCTCTGTCACCATTTCCTGTGTGTGCACACAGTCAGCTCCTGTTTCCAAACAGACTTCATCCATTCTCTCTATCGCTCCTCTCAGAAGCAGCTCCTGCTGCAAATGGTTCCTCCTCAGCCCCGCTCTGTAATCCAGCCGCAACTTCAGTCAGTGCATTTCTTTGTGGTGAGTACACATTTGGAGTTGCAAAGTCTTCTTGTGCTAGAACAAATCCTTCTGTTCCACTTTCCTTGACAGTCTCTAGGGTCAATAAGACCAGGGAGTAGACCTGGTCTCCAGCCTCCTCCACCTCCATGCTGCTTGGCGAGCACTCACGACTGGCCATGGGCTCACAATCCACAATGCCCTTCATCCGCGAGTAGGGGAATTTTATTGGGAGAAAAGGGAAAGTAAAATACAAAACAATCTATTTACAAGTATTTACATGAAGTATACATGATGACATTCTTTTAGTTGACTGTCTGTACAACAAGAATTAATTCATTATTTTCTGTTATACTGTACAATCTTGTATAGAAAATGTTCAAGTATCTAGATACATTTCTTTTATAAAATTATTTACACCATAAGCAAATTCTCACAAGATTTCCACAAATACGTAAGTTGTTTTTTTGTAAGTTTATGCATATCTTCATTCTGAACCTTTAACAATGCTACTGTAACATTTCTTATTATTTCATTTGAAGAAATGATTTGTTGTTGCAGTGTCCATCTGCATCTCGCCTGCCATAAATAGTATTTTAGTAGAGCACATATTACTTGTAATGTATCTTTATGAAAATAAGACCATTCCGTTGTGTATATGCAGTACCAAGGACTAATATGTCGTAACTTATGCTGTTAAATATAGGAATTTTCTATGTTATTGCTACTTGTTTCTAGAATGTTTTAGCATAGAAACATTCCAAAAATAGGTGTGATTGGCTTTCTAAAATCATGTTGCATCTGGCCTTAAGCAGTAACATTCTATTAACTGTTTATTCATGATGGCTACATGGCCCTACGCACTGCATAAGACCCGCATGTAGACTGATATGCGTATGAAAAAATGAAAGACTCTTGTCTGAGTCGAAGCGCTGGACCGAGTAAGTGTTCCATTTTTTTGTAAGTAGACCTGGATTATCTTTCTACGGGCTAAGTGGGCTGGTCGTACTGTCTTTGGTGTTGTGTGGGCTGACTGCCCTAACCTTCAGCACCCCCCATTACCTCCACACCAATCGCAGCACTCCATTTTTGTTGTGTTTGGCTTCCTGGGATGCCTGTACATGGCATGACCAGCATGTCACTGTGCTGGTGCTGGGTTCAGTCCTGTTGCCACCTGCCATGGGGTGTGGGTGCTGTCAGGCACTGTCTCACCTTGCCCCTGATATCATGGGGGTGGGTTCTGGTGCACTGGCTGGTGCCACAGTCACATCCGTGGTGGGTGCGGCAGGCTGTGCCTGTTGGGCAGATAGGTGGGTGGCTATGGCCAGGAGGGCATCTGCAGTTCTCTGCTGGGCGTGGACCCCCAAGGCCTCCACCTCTGCCATGCACTCTTGGGCATGCACCCCTGTGGTTACAGCCTCTGCTATCTACTCCTGTGCCTTCATGCCCACAGCAATGCTTTCTGCAAGCCTCTCCTGTGCCCACACGGATCCTGCCATGACCTCCGTGAGGTGATGCACTGCCTCTGTGCACTGCTTCATTGCCTGTAGGTGGTCCCACTCCAGCCTGCAGAGGTTGGGGTAGTAGTTGTCAAGGAGTGAGTCACTGGTGCCCTGTCAGAGGTGCCTTGCTGGAGGGGGACCCTCGGAGACTCCTGTGTCCAGCTCCTGTGACACAGGTTGTGTGTCAGGGGTTGATGTGCCCATGGTCACAGCGCAGCTGTCCTTGGGTTGGCCAAAGCCTTCCTTGCTGCTGCAATCAGGTCCGGGTGATGGCTGCTCATCCTCAGCAAAGCACCCTGGTATATCCCAGTCATCGGTCACCTGGGTGTGTAGTCCTGTGCCCAGGCTGCTTCCCTCCTCCTGGTGCTTCCTCCCCAGTGTCCGTCCCCTCTCACGGCTGTGGTGGTCCTTGGGCATGGTGGACTACTGGGTGTCATCTTCCTCTATGTCCTCATTTTCATGCTGCTGTGGCCCTATGTGGGTGATTGGGGGGACAGCGTTTAGTACACCTGCATACCTGTCATATGCAGTGTCATGCCCTGTGTCTCTGCCATTACCCACCTTTGCCGCCTACCCTCTGTGACCCTCTTTCTCTGATGCTGGAAGGTCCCCTCACTGGCACTGTCTTGCCCTGCACTGTGGGTGGGAATCATGGCAGGTTGTCAGTGACTGTTGCCATACTACAATACTGTGGTGGTGCTCTGTGCACACCAGCATCGTGCTCACTTGGGGTTCTGTCAAGCCCATGCAGCTCACAATTTCATGAAGACATTGCTGATGGTGTCCACAACCTGCTGCTCAATGGACATCAGAGGTGGACCAGGGGGTGGTAGGCCACCTCCTGTGGCACTCTGCAACTGCTGTGCCCTGCTCAATCTTTTCTTCACCTGGGACCAGAGGTCACACCACTTGTGCTTAATGGCCGCCAGTGTGTGTGCCTCTGGTACTGTAGCATAGTTTGCCACCTGAAGGTCCAGCCAGATGCGGGCCTTCATCTCAGCTGGGGTACCCACTGACCTCTGCCCAAGCAGCACATCATAGTGCTGGCAGATTTCTATCATGAGGATGACCACCTGTGCCCCCATGAAGTTCGGTGATCACTGCCACCTACCGCCACCCCGCCCATTCGATATCCACCAGTGTTGCATGTTTGTCGAGTAGTGGCTGTTTCCACCCACTCCTCAGTGCCGTGGTTGCTGCCAGCATTCTCCGCTGCCATCCTGCTTCCACTCTGTGCATATCACTGGCTCGTGGCATGCTATATATGGTGGGGTTAAGGGGCATTCCCTTCAACTCACGCTGTCTCCATCCCACCCCTGCGCATTGCTGCATGCCTCCTCTGTCACCACTCTGGCCTTCTGGGGAGGGTCAGACTGGGTCATGCATGCCACATATTTTGCTGTGGCTCTGCATCATGCAGCTATGCACCTGTATTTATGATGGTTTTGTGAGTAATGGCCGGCCTCATGACTAGGGCCATTATTATTTCTTATATTCAGTCTACCATGTACAGAAAACCATACTGTATCCCATACAAAAGTCGGTATTCTTTTGTTTTTTAACTGAGTGAGAGTTGTTGGTGTTTGGCTATCTGGGCAATTAGGTATAGTTATGGTAGTAGTGTTTTTGATTTTCAGTATTGTTTCGTATACTTTCTGTCTAGGTACAAAATTAGTAAAACATGGCACTTTATATTTTATTATTTTCTGCATAACAGGTTTTGCGTAGTCTGGTACTATGTTGGCTAATTATATCATTCTGTATTTATATTGTGACCAAGCTAATCAGCATATTTGAGCCCATTCATTTACAGTATTACACCATGGTTTTGAAGATTGTTTTTCTGGAAACAGAATATTACAGTGTAAAAAAGTACTATAGTAAAAACCTATTGGGTTAGGCATTCTTAATCCACCTTCTGGTATTGTCTGGTACGTAGTTTCCCTCTTTATAGGGGTTATCCTGCTCCCTCACAGTGCTTGAAAAAATAAACATAAGATTTTTGTTTCTATTCGTGGTGGAGGTGGGACATGTAGCTGACATAAAAAAATAGATATCAGTATAGATTTAATCAGAAAAACTCTTTTACGATTCAATATTTGCTTATGTTTCCATTGTAATTTTGTTTGTTCAGCCTTCAGTAATTTTTTCTCCCAGTTTTGTTGTACTAAGTTTCCTGATCTGAATTCAATGCCTAAAATTGAAATATCTTGTGTGGTAACTTTGATGTTAGCATATGTCTGAATGGTATTACCATTAGTGATTCCAAGTGGTATTCCTATACTTTTCTCTAAGTTTATCTTGGACCCTGAAACTTCTGAGAGTGCCTTTAATTGTTCTATTACCTTTTGTTCATTTGTATCCTTCAGACCACAAGTACTACATCATCCGCATAAGCTAGAGCTTTTATAGCTGGGCTTTCTTTTGTTAATGTAATACCATGAATTAATCTATCTGATAAGATGTGTCTTAAAAAAGGATCTATGCAATATATAGTAGTGGGCTGAGGGGACAGCCCTGCCTGACGCCTTTTAAAAGTTGAATAGTTTTACCTTCCCATCCATTTACCAAAGGGGTTAATTTAGCAGCCAAAGACATGCTTTTTACCTAAATAATAAATTCAGGTGGTATCCTATATATTTCCGAAGTTTTAAATAACTATACATATGATACCGAGTCAAATGGTTTATCTTGATCGAGACTCAACAAAATTGCTGTTTCTGGACTGTTTTGATGCTTATAGAATAGTTCTCTCAACAAAATCAAATTATCTTGGATAGTTCTATTCAGAATAGAACATGTTTGTACCTGACTAGTTAAGTTTTGTGATACTATGGATAATCTTTTTGCTAAAATTTTCCCTAAGATTTTAAAATCTGTATTTAATAGGCTGATAGGGCACCAATTTGCCACATTTTGTTTATTTCCTTTTTGAAACAGAAAAATTAAATATGCTTGAGACATATAGTTGGGTAGTATTTTTGTATCTAGTATTTCATTATACAGAACAGTTAATAACAGAACTAATTCTGTACTAAATTTCTTATACAGTTCTGTAGATAATCCATCTGTCCCTGGGGCAGTGTTATGTTTTAGCGATCCGATTGCTATTTTTGTTTCTTCTTCTGTTATACTTTTTCTCAAAATCAACTTTTGTGGATTAGTAAGGTGTGGAACAGAAAAGCTTTCAAAATAATGCTGATTTAGAGTGGCGCTAGATGGGGCACCAAATGAATTATTTATCAAGTTGTGTGCTATGTCCATAATATCTGATCTCCCAGTGTATTTTTCCCTGCTTCATCTTCAAGTTCTGATATTACACTGTGTTCTTTTCTACTTTTACACTATTTAAAGCAGTCAAATGTGTGTTTTTTACTCTAAGTGCCAAATTTAATTTCTTGATTAAAGGATTTAGCTCTGTTATATTGCAATCTGAACATGTCTTTTTTATTTTACTTATCTGTGAACTGTAGTCCATTTTCAATGTTTCGGTTTTGGATATAAGGACATGTAGTTGTTGTCTCAAACTTAATAGTCTAAATAATTTTTTGTAGCTTTTTTCCCAGCTTGTTTTTGAAAATAATATTTTAATTTTTTTTTTTGTATCTTCCAACCATTCTGATGCGGAATTATACATTCATAATGTTAACTTTCTAGCTGTCCGAAGTTTTTTTCATTCAGTTAGTATTTCTGGATTTTCCAATAATAATTTTTTATGCTATTAATGTTTAATGTAAGAATGTTAAATGTCATTTAGCTGGGTAAAAGTTGTTGGAAAATGGTACAAACCAAGGTGCTTTTAAATCTTCTTTCCCATTTCTTTTTCAATTTTGTCTCTTCCCTGTGTCTTCTATCTCTGAGGAGTTGTTGCTGGAGGAGGATGCTATGGAAGATACATCAGAATCTTCATCCTCCTCCACCTCAGTGTCCCCCCAATTCCTTTTCTGGTTCAGTACTTTAAATCTATTTTCACTGAATATGGCAATCTTTCCTTTTGTCAGTTTTCTTTCTTTTCCCTTTGGCTCTTTTTTCTTTCCAGCCTTATTCCTATGTCTTTTTCTCTTTTCAACTAGTTGAAAGGCAACATCTTCTTGATCCTGGGGGTTGAGGTGTGTGTGTGTGTGTGTGTGGGGGGGGCATTTTGTTCCTCAATGGCCAAATTTTCATTTTCTTAAAGTATCTCTAGGATCTTCCCATCTTCCCTGTCTCCAATGTGTTTGGTTGAGATTCCTAATTTTCTTGTTCTCATGCTTGATTCTGTTCTTTTTGCTGTCTTAACCCTTTTAATTTTTGCAACACTGCCAGTCTTACTTCAAATGCTAGAGTGGACCTTTATTTTGTGCGTGGGTTATAATGTGGCATGGGAAACAGCGTCCTCCTTATTATAAGAAGCTCAGGGACCTCCTACATATGAATTACCTTTTTCCTCATATAGGTTACATTGAAATAAGTTAAGACACTTGGTAATTAAATGATCCAATTCTAAGCAATGTGTACACCTGGGAGTGTCACAGGCATTGCTCAGTTGTAGTCTTACGAACATAGAAACATATGAAGAAACCAGTAGAAGAAGCCCATTTGGTCCATCAAGTCTGCTCATGTTGCAGGGTCCACAGCTTGAGCTATTGCCCCTGCTCCATCTCCCCACTCCTCTCATCCTCCCTACCCATGACCCTTTCCCTCTCCCGATACCTATCCCAGCCTCTCTTAAAGCTGCCCACTGTCTTCAATGAGATTACCTCTTCTGGCAGCACATTCTAAGTGTCCACCAACCTCTTTGTGAAGAAGTGCTTCCTGACCTCCCTCCTAAACTTCCCACCCTCCAGCTTAAGACTGTGCCCCTCGTGTTATGGCTGCCACTCAGCTTAAAGTGACTCTCCTTATCAACCTTATTTATCCATTTCAAGTACTTGAAGGTCCCAATCATGTCCCCTCTCTCTCTCTTGTCTTCCAGGGAGTACATGATCAGTGCCCTCAACCTCTTTTCGTATGCCTTACCCTGCTGACCAGCTATCATCTTTGTAGCCCTCCTCTGGACCCTCTCCAGCAGGTTAATGTTCTTTTTGAGGTGTGGGCAACAGTACTGAACTCCATACTCTAGACGCGGCCTTACTAGTGACCTGTACAAGGGCAGTATAACCTCCTCTCTCCTACTACTGATCCCCCTAGATATGCATCCTAGCATCTTGTTTGCCTTTGCTGCTGCTTTCTTGCACTGCGTGGAGTGCTTCAGGTCACTAGTGATCATCACTCCCAGATCCTTCTCCTCCTCTGATACAGATACTTGGACTCCACCCAGGTAGTACTCTGTCCTAGGATTCATGGCTCTAATATGCATAACTTTGTATTTCTTGGCATTGAAGCCAAGCTGCAAGATCTTGGACCACCTCCCTAGCTTTTCCAGATCTTCCTGTAGGTCCTGTGTCCCTTCAGCTGTGTCCACTCTCCCCCAGAACTTGGTGTCATCCATGAATAGGCACATTTTGCCATTAATGCCATCTCCAATATCATTGATGAAGACATTGAACAATACCATCCCCAGCACAGAGCCCTGCGAGATGCCACTGGTTACTGTCTTGTGCCAGATAACTCTTCCCACACAACCACCCTCTGAGTTCTGTCCTTCAGCAAGTTTTCCACCCATCTGGCCATCTATTCCCTAACCCTGAGATCCACCAACTTCCCAATCAACCTTGTGTGGGGCACAGAGTCAAAGGTATTGCTGAAATCAAGAAAGAGAATGTCTTGACTCACATCTGTGGCATGACTTTGGCTGACCAGGATAAAATAAAGAGCCTCTGTCCCTGCCTAACTAAAAACAGCTAGGTAAATGCAAAATACCATTAGTTGACATGAGCAGTTTCACCTTTATCCTCCATCCCCCAGTCCATACTTTTTTCTGAGTCAATTCTAGGATTTGGATGTTCTAGAACTTCACGTTTTTTCAGCCAAAACAAAATGTCAGAAATATTTACTCCTGCATTCTTAAATAGGATAGTAATTGCCTGAACTACATATTTAGTGATAGGTATTGCTAAAAATGGAGTCCGGGGGGGGGGTCTTTCAGGGTGTGATATTTGTGCCAGAATCTGTCCAAACCTTCAACAGTTTTGAAACTATCATAGTTGTATTTGTCAGTATGAATTAGTGCAAAGATTTCCAAAGCATAGAATGTTAAAGAGTTTTTTTTAGCAGGGTTCTGGCTATATAAGTTCTATCTGAAGGTGTTTCCAGGCCTCCCTTATATATTAGACTATTGGAATTTTTTTCTGGGTGCTGGTTCTCCTTTATTTATTTATTTTTTTTGTCTTATCTCTTTACTCCTCCTACATGCTCCACCCCAGCTACTCCTTCAGGCTCCTTGCCAAGGTTTGGAATCTGACCCATTGTGCTCCCCCCGAGCCACCATCTCAGATAGCAGCCAGTCCCAGGGTAACCCCAATGTAACCCTTCGAGGGGTGGGTCCTTCTTCTCTGAGGGGGAATGCACTACCCCAGGGGGCAGACCAGTGCAACTGCTTGGCCCCGGGATGCTGCTGAGATGTGTGGCTGCATGGGACTGCTGATGGCCTCGGACAGCCAGGCACCCATCATCCGGTGATCGTGGAACAGGTATTTCTGCTTTACTGGTGACGTTCCCTACGTCGCATCTGTAGTGCTCCCAGTCTCCACTGGAGGCCACTGCAGAGCAACACCAACCCTTTACCCACCCCAGAAGAGGAGAGCAGTCCCACAGATGCTCAATCCTATCCTTCCCCTGTCAGCCCCCGGCATCCCGAGTCCATTTCTGAACCCGGGTCACCAGCGTGGCTTGAGGTAAGGCACCAGCGCCTCAGCCCTCTGTGCCACCGGGCCAGCTTCTCCTTTATTTTTAAATAGATCAGGCATTCGTAGTATCAGTTTAAAGACTTTACTTTGCTGTGGATCCTATAGGTTTTTTATACCAAATCCTATAGACAATATTGGTTCACCTTCTGGATTGTTGTCTGCCTGCATAGTTTTACTGGTAGAAGGTCTAGGGTTTGTAGAATCAGGGGCCCCTGTCTTAGT
Organism: Neoceratodus forsteri; assembly: GCA_016271365.2. Taxonomy (NCBI): domain Eukaryota; kingdom Metazoa; phylum Chordata; order Ceratodontiformes; family Ceratodontidae; genus Neoceratodus; species Neoceratodus forsteri. The sequence continues at coordinate 1,366,478,369 of CM057455.1, forward strand.
CTTATCAAATTACTCTCCAGTTTATATACTTTTAGTATTCTTATTTCTTTGTGTTTCCCCATTTTGAATTGACAGTTCATTTACAGTCTTAGGGTTAGTATGGTCTGTTGGTTTAAACCCTCCATGACCAATGCTTTTTATATTTCTTTCATTTGTGTAAATTTTTGAATCCATGTTCCCATTTCATTCTGTATTCATCCTGGTTCTAGCCAGGCTTTCAACGCCGACCATGGCTTTGAGGTTGGTACTGGGTTGCTAACAGTCTTTGTTGAAACAGTAATATTTGGAATTAAAGAACGTACCTCCTGACATTCTTGGTCCAAGCATTTTCCTTTGTGATAAGCCTTGTCATGTAGGGAGGACAAGTGCTGCATTCTGAGTAGTGGGGCACAGTTCAGTCAGAAGCTCATTTGCTTCAGGTGCAGTGTGTTTTTATGCCATAGCAGAAGTGGGAGCAGGAACAGATGATTTTAATAATTCAGCAGCATTTTTGTATTTCTCTTCTTCTTCTTCTATTTGCTTAAGCACTTGTAAGCGTTTCTTCTCTAATGCCTTTTCTAGAGTAGATTTGGCTTCTGATACTGAATTGACAAACTTGGAAGCCAACATGAGTGTAGCCAGTATGGGTGCTGTGTATATAAGGCATGTTTCTATATTTCTTTCAGGTGCCTGTTTGTTCATTTCAAGTGTGCTGGTACTTTCAAGTGACATATCTTGCTTCTCAGAGATAATTTCCATTTCAGCAGCAATGTCCATATCTTCCCCAAAGCATGGTTCCTTTTGCACTCTCGAACCTGAAAAGGTAAATAGGATGGCAGTCCTTCCTCACTTTCCATCTCTTCTTCCATATCAGCCACATCAGGAAGCAAGCATTTCATTTCATTGCCTGGGTCGGTTAACTGACCCTTTATTAGTGAACAAGTCGACAATCCTCCGTCCTTCTCCTTCATTCATTGATCCAGTTCTTCATCCCCTGGAACATCCGTGACTGAGGTTAGGGAGTGAACCTCAGCCTGCTGCAAAACAGCCTCCTCCTCCTCCTCCTCCAACTCCATCCCAGAGATTGCCATCCAGAAACAGACAGCAGTTCCTCCTACAGGAAGAGTAGGGGGATTTCCATGGTGTCCTGGCCAACTTTCCCCCTTTCACTAAAAATACCACCAACAGCATAATCTGGTTCAATTTTAGTTGGTTACCATCTGTATCCCACCCACAGGTCACCCCTGAAAAAGGGACTTCTAGTCTCAGTGGGCCTACCCGGTCAACAAAATTCAATAAGTAAATAAATAAATAATTTGGTAGTATATGATATCATAAGAAAAGTGCTTTGAAAGCAAGTAGATGACACTACACTCAAAAAAATTGGACGAGGGCTTATGAGCATGTGTATCCAAATTACTTTAGTACAATTGCAGTAGCAGCTGTTATGGCTCTTACCAGAGTCTGTCATAAGAACAATAAGATTTTCCCAGGGGTTATGTTAATGCTCAAGTTAATCACCCCCTTGGGGCACATGGCTCTCGGCTGCATCTCATGCCACATTACACCCGTAGGGGGTGATTCAGTAGAACATTAATCATACTGCTTAAATAAATGTAGATGATCCACCTAACATTGCAGTAAATTATTTCTTTTCATTATGTTTGCTTGCATGCATGTGCAAGAAACATAGTGCCATCATCCAAGTTTTCAGAGGTGTGGCAGCAGTCTTCCAATTCAGTCAGTGTGTTTGCAGGTGTGGTCACAGTTCTCCAATCAACTCTGCAGCTGTCTATGACAGCAGTTGAAAATGCAGCGCCGTACAGCTGAAAGGAAGAGCACCACTTCAGTGAGCAGTGCTCCCCCTCCACACGCACGCATATTGCATGCTCATGCCCTCCCCCCCCACACGCACATATTGTATGACTGACAGGAGTTCCCAATCCCCCATTGGCTCCACGCCCTCCCAAAAAAAGCTTTCCAGGTACCATGCTGGGGGCCCACCCCAGCGTGGCACATGTCTGTATGGCCTATGGGGTGCTCAATCTTCGTCGGCTCCAGGCCTCCCAAACAGCCTTACAGCTGACACGCTGGGAGCCCACCTCAGTGTGGCACACGTCTGTATGGCCAACGGGGGTGCCCAATCCCCGTTGGCTCCAGGCCCTTCCAAACAGCTTTACAGCTGCCACACTGGGAGCTCACCCCAGCGTGGCAAACATCCCGCATCGTCTTCCTTAAAAAAAAAACCTGTAAACAAGAAAACGTGCCCTCAGCAGTCTCTCAGCCCACCCGTGCCCACCCACTGTGCACCCTCCTCCCCACATCCCCCCTCACCCATACTTACCTCTGGAGCTTGGTGCAATGATCTTCGTGGACCAGGAAAACACGCCTGCACTCTTCAAAGCCGACTCGCGAACTGAGGAAATGCCGTAAGCTGTATAATGCAATAAATAGGGTTTTTTCAACTTTAATGCATATCTCAGGCATTTTTGGGAATTTTGGCACCAAATTTTCAACATGGGATTTTTGGGACCCCTCCTCATGAATTCTTGAACTGTCATGGCGTTAATCGGGCCCTAAGGATAATTTCGTAGTCACTGCACAAAATCACCTTTCGGGACCAACTAATGAAATGACAGTGCCAGTGTTCATAAGGTGGGCCCTCAAAAAGCCTATGTTGAAAATTTGGTGAAAACATTCCTAAAAATGACTGTTTTACACGTGTGCATTGCGCAGTCCCTACGCATGCTCATAAGTTCACAAATTTTTAATATTTGCACTCTGGATTTTCAACATTGCCATTTTACCACACCTCCTTAGTAGTAGTACAGCTGTCATTTTTCACATCTTGCCCAAAATGTGTTTCCGCACATGTAGCGCACAATGGCACAGTCGGTGTGCGAAATCGATGTATGGGACACATTAAGAAAATCACAGTTACACTGTCCATGAGCAGAGGTGTTAAAATGGCTATGTTGAAAATTTGGTGAATAAATTCCTAAAAATGACTGTTTTAGGAACGCACGTTGCGCAGTTCCTACGCACACTCGCAAGTTTGCAAATTTTTAATATTTGCACGCCAGATTTTCAACATTGCCATTTTATTACACTTCCTTATGATCAGTACATCTGCCATTTTTCACATCTCACCCAAAATGTGTTTCATGACATGTAGTGCACAATGGCAGTCGTTAAAGTAAAGCAATGTTTTGACAGATTAGAAAAAAATCAGTTACACTGTTCATGAGCAGAGGTCTTAAAATGGCTATGTTGAAAATTTGGTGACAAAAGTCCATAAAATGACTGTGTTATGAGTGAGCAGTGCGCAGTTTCCGCGCACCCTGGTAAGTTCATGACTTTGTAATAGTTTCAGTCCAGATTTTCACCAGTGGCATTTTTCCACACTTCCTTACAAACAGTACAGCTGTCATTTTTCACAACATGGCCGAAATGTATTTTCACACTTTCAACGCAGAAATACGTGGTTGCTGTGGGAAATCACTGTTTGGGACAGATAAAGAAAATCACAGTGACACTGTTCATGATCGGAGATCCCAAAATGCCTGTGTTGACAATCTGCTGTAAAAAATTCCCAAACTAATTACATTACGGGTGTGAGTTGCACAGTTTCTATGCACGCTCGTGACTTCACCAGTTTTTTTAATATTTTTACTGCAGATTTTCAACATTGCCATTTTTACACCTCCCATGAACAGTACAGCTGTCATTTTCACATCCTGTTTGAATGTGTTTTTGCACCTGTGGTGCTAAATGCCATAGTCGCTTGTGCAAAAGCAGCTTCGCTAACAAACTGATATTGCCACTGTTCATGAGGTGGGGGTCACAAAAAAAAACATGTTGAAAATTTGGAGTGAAAATACCAAAGAATGCCTGAGGCGTTAGGGTTTCCAACCATAACGCCCCACCCTGTAGAGACTGACAGGCATCAGGAGTGTGACTTGGGATTCTCGCCTGTAATGCTCATACCATTCCACACCCTGCAGCCAGTGAGAGGCATCGAGGTATGTCTTGGACTCTTCAGCCCCAAAGTTCACCCCATGCTCCTATACTGCACCCATCTCACTGTTTTTCCTGATGGAATGGGATGCGCATAAGGGCCAAAAACCCCAAGGCACACCGAGACACTTGTCGGTGTCTGCAGGATAGGGTGTGGTGAAATTACATGGTCGTTATGCCTGATGACCCAAATGCACACCCCAATGCCTGCCAGTCTCTGCAGGGTGGTGGTGGTGGGGTTGCCTTCAGTTGAATACTTCACTGCCATTCCTATTATGCAGCTCTGTAACTCCTACACTACCAATGCCAATGCCAGCAAGCAAACATTCGGCATTGACAAATGCTTGTTTAGAATGCTTCAGTAACTAAAATAAATCATTTATCTGTAAAGTTTAAATCTCACCTACATTGTATAAAAATGCATTCTGTACTTACTAATAAAGGTCTGAGGAGCACACTTCATACAGTTAAAATATATGGCTAACAGTAATTGTTATGTTCTTATTACACCCCAGCTTAACAAATAAAATCAGTCTGGTAGTGGGGGTCACAGTTAGAACATGAAACATTCTGGTGGTATACATCTCACTTCAAATCTTCCATCTCTAAGATCATTCCAAATGCAGTGTTAACTTATCTGGTTTTCCACTCCACTTTCTTTTATCTTGAAATTTCACATAAACAATACTCTCACTCTTCAAATCAATGCCAGTCTCTGCAGGGTGGTGGTGGGGTTGCCTTCAGTTGAATACTTCACTGCCATTCCTATTATGCAGCTCTGTAACTCCTACACTACCAATGCCAATGCCAGCAAGCAATCACATCCGACTTCAATTTCTTTACATCGGTTTAGGTCATTCTGGACAGGATAGACTGAGGCATACAATCTATAATACTAAACCATAAAAATGAAAAAAGTTCACACCCACCAAAATCACCATAAAAAGGACTAGATTGAAAGGCATCTGTCTGCCACAGTGGAGGGAGGTTAATATGAACACTGGGCAGGGCTGGTGGTGGTTGGGGGGGCGGTGATATGAGGTGCTTTAGGCGGATGGGTGGAAGGAAACTTGTTGGGTTAAAAAAAAATTCTAAACAAGCAAAAAAGGAACTTTATGCTGAGAATTACAAGCAAAATGCCAAAAATCTGGCACTTTGCCATCAATTTGCTGATGAATCAAAACTATGCTACACTCCAACCCCAGTAGTTTTGGTTCCACCAGCCCACCAAAAGAGATTGCATATACTGCAAGCAGAGACAGCCTTAGACTTTGCAGGACCCAGGGCAGAGGTAAAACACGGGGACCACATAACCCGAAATTGGCAGTGGGGCTGGGATGGATGCTTCCCAAGCCAGACATGCAGTCCTCTCAATTGAAGCCCCCCCAAGTCCCGCCAGTAGGCCCTTTGCTTCCCAAGCCACACCATTAGGACGTTCATCCCCTGCCACCCACAAGGCGGATCAGGAGGCACATCGCTTCAAATCCCCCCCCCAAAAGCACACCAACAGGCCATATCCTCAGGGCAGGGCAAGCTCTTGAATGAAACTGCCCTGTGGGTTGGGGAATTGGATGCTTCCCAAGCCAGACATGAAGTCCTGTTGATCCAATTCCCCCAAACAGCTCCACCAGCCACACCAGCAGGCCCTTCACTGCAAAGCTTCCCCAGGAGGCCCATGGCTCCAGTCCCCCACCCATCAATCACGGATAAAGCTATATTTAAAGCTCTCTTCTCAATCATCTCTCAAACCACACCACACACGAAAGATCATTGTTAAACTCCCACCTCCAAACAAGCAGCATTTTAATTCAGCCCCCCTCCTGGCTCCCCCAGACAAATAGTATGAGAGTCCCCCAGCCACACAGCAGGCCCTTCACTGCAAAGGCCATGTGTGACAGGGTTAGTCCCTGACGCTGTTTGAGGGCCCCATGTTTGTTTCTTATTCTAAGGTTGCAACCTGCTATCTTTCCCTCTAATAAGGCTATCCTTTTCTTTCTTATTTGGAGGCAGGCCAGCTCCAAGCATCCCCCCCTTGTTGCTCTCAACCTTCTTTTTCTTTCTCTTCCTTCCATGGGTCCAAAGAGATGCATAAGAAGGTAAATGTAAAGTGACCTTGAGCTCACAGATGTCTTGAAAGTATGTCTGTAAACTGTGGCCATCACCATTTATATGGCTGGCTAGTATATCCAGTAACGTGTTATGGTGGTACACATCAAAGTGCTTTATTATGCTGTAAAATTGTGGTATAGGTTATGCAAGCGGCAAATGCTCCTAAATCCCTCTTTTGTTTCTGTACCCTGTTGCCACTAGAAAGATGGTAAAGAAAGCACTGTTTTGCTACTGCTGACCCTGTAGTAGCTCAGAACAAGAGAGAATGAGAAACCGCATTGCTGTTCAATATGCCCTTTAAGTGGTATTAGTAGTGAAGCCCTGTCGAATGTGTGCATGTTTGAGGAGCACTAGCGTTTCCGCGAACTGCAGTTCGAGTAGCCGCTCAGTCCCTGACCTCTTACTATGACTGTAACGCCAGAATTAGGGAAATACTATGGGTCTAATCTACTATGCTCTCCAATAGAGAGAGCTACACAGCTACACTGCTATACGTTTCTAGGAAACTGCAGTAAAAGTGTCAGCCGTCGGCTAAACATTGCAGCCGATGCTTGACATTTCAGCGCTTGGCTTTTTAGCCAAGAAAATATCTTTTTCATTCAGCAAATTCCCCAAAACATCTTCGTGGCCTATAAAATGGGTAGAACCCTGTTATGTAGCTAAGACAGACATTTTGGATAAACACAGTTCCTGGTCTAAAAGCACCAGAAGAAAAAAGAAATAACTTCTTAGCACAACTCAGTTTCTTTGCTAATTATATAATGTTTACAAGTTCATAAAAGCACTAGGTAATGTATAAAAACAGTACCTCAAGATGGCAAACTATCAAAAAGGGGAGAATTCTACCCAAGCTTCCCTCTTGCAATTCTATAATGCTGTCTTGAAGTCTAAAAACATAACCTGCAGTTTAGGTAAATGTGGGCCTGGGCTTACCTGGCTCAGAAGAATGACTGAGCAGCAACTATAGGGGAACAGTGGCCCCTTGTGGCCCTTTCTTATACCGAATTACTTGTCAATCAAACTCTGAGGACATCTATGCCTAGGAAATTTTCTTAAGAAGGTTTATTCTTGCTATAACAAAACAATTACTGCTTGTAATGTTATTCTAAATGCTCCTAGCCTGTTAAATCTTATTAAGTTGGGCTAATAAAATGTTTTAAAGAAAATGCTGATGCTACATCTCCTGACCCAGGTGGGTGGGTACTAATAGCACTACCTAAGCAGGTAAGAGACAGATAGGGTCAGTATCTTCTGACTGGATGCAGGTGAAGGATAAGGGGAGTCCTATGTTGCAGTAAGAAGAATAAGAAGAGATTCTTCTGGACAATATTCTTTTATTTTATTGTTATGATTGTTTTCTTTTCTTGTTTTATGGTTAGAGATGGGTGAAGTGGCCCCAATTCGCTCTGCAAAGTGATTCATGGAGTGAAGGTGAATTTGCGGAGTGCTGCTCAACATGAAGTGGAGTACTTTGGGTTATAATGGGTAACACGAAGTCCATTGAAAACAATGACTTCGTGTTACTCTGCCTTCCCAAAGCACTACTCCACTAATACTTAAGGCAAAGTACATTGAAAACAATGTACTTCACCTCACTTCACCTTGTTTTTAAGCTCCAAAGGCAAATTTTGCAGTGATTCATGGGATTTCAGGTCACATTGGGCTCAAGATTGTTCAACACAGCCTCAGTTTGGGGTAGTGTGTATAGGAAGCTGTAGGAGACAATTTGCTCTCTGAGCTCTCTGCAATTCAAACCTTCTAAAAGCTGTTAAAAAAGCCTTTTTGAGTATTTTTTTTTGCTGAAACTTTAGTTAATCAATTATAGGAAAACCTCCTGTGCTCATATCATTGAGCGTTTATTGTTTGTGTGTGGATTTTGAATGTTAATGTACAACATTCAGTCTGTGTACTGAGAGACAGTGGAGGTGTGCTTTGGGGGAGGGGCGTATCTGTGGTGTAGGTAGATTAACTTGGAGAAAAAGACAGTGCTTTCTGTTTTGGTGATATGTTTCTTGTATAACTGTGTTAATGTACACACAGTAATATTTTCAATAATTCTTGTCTTTTTTTTGCTAATTGTTGTGGTGCAGCAGTGCATAATTTTAGTTTGTTTAAAATATGTGGTTATATTACTGAAGTTTTCAATTTGCTACACATTACTTAGTGTGTGTGTGTGTGTGTGAGCATGTGTGTGACGCTTGTCATCAAATCAGACACCTTATATTGTGCCACATAATTTCAGCAATGTGAACCTGCTATCCACTGCAGCTGTGTAATTTTTGTACTTCTTTGTGGTATCTTTACTGGTATTAGTACTAGTGACTGTTACTGCAGCAGTGCAGTACACTACCCCTCCCCCGCCCCCGCGGCCTACCCCAACCAGCAAAGGTATTCTTTTCCAGATTTGAATTTCTGATGGTGAGCACTGGTTAGGTGTTGTGCCTTTGCATCTGCATCTCTTCAGTGCACAGCACAATCTTAATCTGTCTGTGCATTTGCATCTCTTTAGGGCCCAATCTCCACCTCTAACTTAAGTCACAGTTGTTTCTTTGGCTTCCCTTCAGACTACTGGACCGGTGTGGTGCATAATTCTGCATGAACATTGTACTCATTAATATGTGTTTTTAAGTCAGGACCATCATCACGAGTCACTCATGATACAAATCACGTTCTTCATCATCATGGTCACAAATGCAGTCACAAATCACGATTTACGATCACGTCACGAATCACAACATTAATCTTTTTTACTAGTTTTTTACTAGTTACTTGGATGTATTGTAAGCCTGTTTTGTAGTATCTCTCCAGGCTTCACCAGCCCACCATTGTACTCATTGATATGTGTTTTTAAATCCAGGAGTTTTAAGCTACAGCTCATTGGGGAAGTACAGCCGTAGGCATTCGTGTTCCCAATGCAGTTTCATACTGGTTATCTCATACCATTGACACCGAATCACGTTCTTCATTATCATGGTCACAAATCATGATTCACGATCACGTCACAAATCACAACATTAATTTTTTTTCACTAGTTACTTGGATGTATTGTAAGCCTGTTTTGTAGTATCTCTCCATTCTTCACCCCCCTCCACCATTGTACTCGTTAATGAGTGTTTTTAAGTCGGGGAGTTTTATGCCACACCTCATCGGTGCTTGGGGAAGTACATCTGTAGGCATTCACATTTCTTCATCATCATGGTCACAAATGCAGTCACAAATCATGATTTATGATTACATCACGAATCACAACATTAATTTTTTTACTTGTTACTTGGATGTATTGTAAGCCTGTTTTGTAGTACCTCTCCAGGCTTCGCCATTCCACCATTGTACTCATTAATAAGTGTTTTTAAGTCAGGGAGTTGGACAGTGTTTGCAGTACATACACAGACTGGAAAGAAGACTGCACACATGCAGTTTAGCACAGTATATGTGCACTGCTCAGAACACAAAGTGTCACGCATACGGAAGACAACAAAAAAAGGGCATAATTACATACAAGGGTCGGGGATGGTGGAGGAATACATTTTATAACACAGCAAGGAAGGTGTGGGGGGCACATGGTGTGAGGAAAAAAAAACTTATGTGGGATTCCATGGTGATCCAGCAGCAGTTTCAACATGGCCATAATTTGCAACTGATGTCCCTCTATGTGATCCAGCCGCTGCTCCACAGCACTCGCCCTCTCGTTGTTCTTCTCCACAGCACTCCAGAGAACTGCCAAGTCAACCTGTGTTACATGCAGTTCTCTGGGGTCCACACATTCTACAGGCTGACCTGCTGGTGGAGGTGGTGGTGATGATGGGGGTTGGGGTGCTGGTGGAGCAGCAGGTGCTGCTGTGGCCCTCCTCTTTTTAGGGATGCCGCCATGCACAGCTGCACCCTCTGCCACAGAATGGCCAGCAGGTGAAGGCATGGTCCGTTCTGTGGCAGCCTGCCACTCCAACTGGTGTTGATTGAGCATATGGGTGTGCTGGCCCCCAGTCCCCAGGTGAGTCCCCCCGGGGGCTACGGTGCACCTCCACCTCCCATAGGTAGCACTTGACCACACTGCTGTCCCCCCCTACACAGTCAAAAAACTGCCAAACAATGGAGGTGCAGGGAGGACCAGGTACAGGCAGGGGAGGGCCAGATGAACTGGCAGCTGACTGGTCATGGTGCTGAACAGGGATGGGATCCACACCTGGGCCCAGGGAAACAGGTACATCCTGCTCCAGAGGACCTGGTGCTGGACTTGGTGGTGATGGCGTTGGTGGTTCAACTGCCTCAGAGTCAGGACAGGAGGAAGTGCTGGTCCTGCTTCTGGGGGCGACACTCACAAGTTTTGAGCGGTCCAACAGGAATGGGCACCCATGCCCCCCACTCATGCACCCAGTATGACACTTACCACTACCACGCTCTCCCAGAGCTGCCCCCGCCCCAGACATTCCCTCACCCTAGTCCATCTCTCCTACTGAGCTCCCTCAGTCCAAGCAATCACTGCTCACACTGTCACACAACACACACACAGTCACAGACAAACAACTAACTACTTATAAAGGTAAGAAAAATAAAATTTACAGAAAGAACAAATTAAGCAAAAAGGATCACAGAAAAGACAAAAAAATGTAGCTTTTAAAAAAGCTGTTGGGTGTAAATCAAAGTTTAAATCTCCTCCTTGCTCTGATCTCAAAGTATCAGCAGTCAAAAAACACACTCCTCTCTCTCCGTCTGCACAGGAGAAAGTAAAAGTGTCTGCTTGTATGACTCACTTCCTTCCTGCGTAACTAAAGAGCTTGTGACTTTCAGTACTGTAAGCCATGTGATGTGTGGGGGGGCTGACAAATCTGAAACACCAAGTGGATCACTTAGAATCATAATGAGGAACGCGAAGTCCATTAAAAACAATGACTTCACCTTACTTCGCATTGCCATTCTGCCTTAATGCGAAGTGGTAATGACAAGGCGGAGTGAGCACTTTGCATTGCCTACTCCGCGTAGTGGAGTGGCAATGCCAAGTGCTCACTTCACGTTCACTTTGCCAGCGGAATTTAAATTTGCTGCATCTCTATTTATGGTGCAAGACTGTTAATGTTTATGATGCTTCCGAATATCTCACTAAGACAAAAGTGGGTTGCACCATATATCGGTGTCAGTGTCCATCTGTATTTCCCACACCATAGCACCATGGCTCCAGTTCCCCCCATCAATCACAAAAAAAAAAATCAGAAACTACATTTACAACTGTCCTTCCAACATTCTCCCAGACCACACCAAACACGGAAGATCATTTTGAAACTCCTACCGCCAAACAAGCGGCATTTCAATTCAAACCCCCTCCCGGCTCCCCCAGGCAAATAGTATGGGAGACCCCCAGCTACACCAGCAGGTCCTGCACTGCAAAGCTCCCCCTGGAGGCCCATGGCTGCAGTTCCCCCATCACTCACACAAAAAAAAAAAGCAGAAGCTATATTTAAAGCTGTCCTTTTAACCTTCACCCAGACCACACCACACCACACCACCCCTGGAAGATCATTGTTTTATTTATTTAGTTTTTGTTGACTGTGTAAGTGCACTAGACAAATCCTGCCTGTTTTCAAGCATGACCCGGGGGAAGGGGATACAGATGAATGCCAACTGACCTTGAACCAGATTAAGCTGTTGGTGGTATTTTTAGTGAATGAGGGAAATTTGGCCAGGACACCGGGGAAATTCCCCTACTCTTGCAGTAGGGGTCCCCTGTCAGACGCCTGGTGAGACCTCAGTATGTCTCAGCCTTTGGAGTGTGCAGATGTGCTGCCTGAACCTTCTTCTGTTTTGGAACCTGTTGGTGATTTAGAAATTTCTTCCATGGATTTGTTCCTACCTTCAGCCATTCCGGCAGTTGCAGAGGCCGGAGATATGTCTTGCATAGGAGTGAGTGGAGCATGTGTTCGGATGACACTTGAGGGGAGGAGGATAAGAAAAGAAAATGTTCTGCCGGTAGCCCAGCTGTTCAAGCTGGAATAGCTAAACGCAGTTTGCTGGATGCTTCTGAGGATATGGTGTTAGAGGCTACATCACTGGAGGTTCCTGCTACGGAGCTTGATTCATTTCTGTATCCCTTTACCGTGCATGACTCGTCCTGGTCCCCAGAGGTAGCACTGGAGAAAGCTGGGTGGATTAAGGACAAGTTTTGCTGGATTCCTGATCCCCTAATCCCTTGCCTATGGGTAAGTCTGTTCTACTTCCTGAGCCCCCCTCAGTTCATGTGTCTCCCGCATGTTCGGAGCTCTCGGCAGTTGCGATGGTTCCCCTGGTTGCAGTTTCTGTGGCTTCCTCGGATGCTATTACTGATTTGACTCTTGCTGCGTCAGCCACTGTCTCTGTTTCAGCTGACCTCCAGAAGGGGATTCCGCCTGCTCCTCCGTCTGCGGGTAAGTGACGGGGGGAATCTATCTCCATGAATGGTTCTACTTTTTCAGCTGAATCCCCAGGTATGTGCTTATCTTCTTCGAAGGGGAACTCTGCTCCTGGCTCCAAACAGTGGGGTTTGGCGACCAGTACTGGTCAACAGTCAGTGAGTTATGCTTCTTTGTTTAAAAACACAGGGCAGCCTGCAAGAAAGCGATTCGTGGCCCAAATTTACTATAAAGGAGGCTTAGATTTACCGCGGGACCAGAATTATGTGGGTAAATATCTACTTATTGATTCCTTGAAACTTACTCCTTCGGATGTTTATGCCTTTTTTTCTTTCATCTGGTGACCACAATTTTGATGTTTCATTTCAGTCTGCAGGACTGTTGGATAAGTTTTGGGCGGCTTATTATACTGCTAAATCTCATCCGGTTTGGAAGCCATTTGTGGTCATCCCGATTACTAGGCCTATGGCTAAGAATATTACTGTTTTGTTTCTAAACTAGGGGGTTAACATGCTGGACATCCTTTATTGGTTGGAGAAGAGTTGCACTGTTCACGGGGTACCTCAAGCATTGATCGATGACAACGGATTTTGGACAGGAGGTTGGAAGTTCTCTGTTCAACTAAAAATGACTGATACCGAGATTCAACATCTCTCTAATTGCTTTTACATAGGGCGAGACCGTGGTATCTTGTTTTACCCCGGGCAACCTCGCTCCTGTTATTGTTGTGGGTCTCTATCCCATTTGAATTCAGATTGTCACCAGCTGAAGTGTTCTGCTTGTGGAACTCTAGGGCACACTGCGTTGTCCTGTACAGCCCCCCCTTGTAATATGTGTGGGGATACCTCCCATGTTTTTGCTGCCTGCCCCTGGGCTGCTCACAATTCGGCTGATTATATGGAACATGATTTTTATGCTAACAAATCTGCAAGAGACAAACCCAAAGGTTTTGACACTTCCAATATGTCTTCCTTTTCTACATCTCCACCTAATAAGTCACCTGGTCACACTTCTCAAGTGCCTGACCCTCCAGTCACTGTTGCTGATCCTCCCCTCCTCCCCCCCTTTCCTTCACCTCTTCTTCCGTCTCCTCTACCTATTTCCCCTCCTGCACAACAGCTGGAACCCCCCCCACCTCTCTGCCTGATGATCCTGAAGGTATGGACGATTCATCTACTGATTTCCAACCTGTCCGAACCAGACTACGATTGGCTAAGCCAGTGGAAAGCAGTTCGCTGCCAGCTGTTCTGGTGGAAAATTGTTACAAGCCCTTGTAGAGTTGGGGTGACATTGAGGAGAGTGATGACCTTGATGGGTCTCTCCCTGCTTCCCAATCTGATTTAGTGTTGGTTCAGCAAGACCCCGCAGGGTTAGGGTCCAAGAAGAGGAACACTAGATCACAAAAAAAAAAAAGATTGCTTTGTTTCTTTTTAGCATTCCTATGGTTACTTTATATGTTTTCTGCCTCTCCTTCTCTATCCTTGGTGAGTCTCAATGTGAATAGTATACGTTCTGCATATAAGAAGAAAGCGCCCTTTTTGACTTTACAGAATATGGCATATGATGTTTATTTTTCACAGGATGTCCGTCTTTACACCACTGCTGACATTGACAACGCTTCCAAATGGTATGAGGGAGCCTCTTTCTGGTCACTAGGTCAGGATATGTGCTCTGGCATTGGGATTTGTTTTTCCTTTCATGATTTTTTTATTCAGAAGGTGGTAGATCTGGTACCAGGCAGAGTACTGATCCTGGATTTGGTTTGGCAGGATTTAAATTATAGATTTATAAACAACTATGCTCCTCAGCAAAAAGCTGCTAGGGTTCAATTGTTTAAAAAAATTAAGCCTTATTTGTTCGCTACCAGGATAGTATTGTGGGATGGAGACTTTAACACTAATCTGGACTTAAAATCCACTGGAAAGGTATATTGTGATACCACTGAATTGAGCAATATACTGCGGGAGAGTGGCCTTTTGGATGTTTTTTCTTCTGACCCTAAATTCACTTTTTCTAATGGACGTTTATCATCCAGAATAGATTTTTGGTTATGTTCCCTGAATGTTGGTAAATTTGAAAGGCAGGTTTTATCCATAGAGACCTCTGACCATAATCTATTGGGGGTGAAACTTAGTTTGAATCACGTTGCCTCGAATGGGCCAGAAGTTTGGAGGGCCAACACCCAGTTGTTATCAAACTCGTCTTTTTGTATGGAGTTTTGGGATATGATTATAGATAGGGGAATAGTGGTTTCTCTCTACACTTCTTTAATTGACTGGTGGGTAGATTCTAAGGCTTGTATCAGGGATTTTTTTAGACTACATTCTCGAAATGTAACTGATTGCCATCATCAGCAATCGAACATGCTTCCGCATACCTTATATTCTCTATTTTCCGCACATTGTGCTTCGCAAACGGATTATGGGGATCAGATATGACAAGTTAAAGAACAATTGATGAAATTACAATATGATCGGCAAAAATCCTTAGAATTTGAACAGAAATTTGGGACTAAAGGAAAGAAAAGACAAGTAAATCCATTTGAGGATTGTAAATCACGATGTCAGTCTAAGCAACTACACGCTCTTAAAAATAAGCAAGGTCAATTCGTCAGTACTACATCTGAAATTATACACTGTGTGGAAAATGTTATTAGGGAACAATTTGAAACTCCTTTTACTGAATCTAACGCTATGACTTTGTTATTGCAAGCTGCGGATCTACCATCCTTGTCAGGGGAACAGCAGGATGCTCTTTTGAAACCTTTTGTGGCCAAGGAAGTAGCCATGGTTTTGTTGGATATGAAAGACATGGTTGCTCATGGTTCTGATGGCTTACCTCCTGTTATTTATAAAAAAACTATGGGAATTCTTGCCTAATACCTTATTAGCAGTTTTTAATGCCTTTTTGTCTGAAGATCATCTCACAGAACAGATGTACGAGGGTTTAATGATTTTCTTATTTAAGAAAGTGGATAAGGTAGACCTGAACAATTGGAGACCTATTACTCTATTGAACACTGATTTTAAAATTTTTCGCTAAATTATTAGGGAATCGGATTAAGAAATTGCTGGCCTTTCTAGTTTACTGCACTCAATATTGTTCTGTGCCTGGCCGTTCGATCCAAGATGCCTTAATCCTGGTGCGGGAACTGTTCTCTCAAGGAAGTTCCAACCTGTTACATGGATATCTTTTTAGTTTTGATCAGCAGAAGGCTTTTGATTGTATTTTGCAAGAATTCCTATGGTTAACTCTCCTGGCCTATGACTTTCCGGACATCTTTGTTAACTGGCTTTGTTTATGTTACTCTTTGGCCTATGTTAAACCCTATGTTAATGGATGGCTGGGAGATTCTTGTTACATCTGTAGAGGGGTCCAACAGGGCTGTCCACTAAGTCCGATTTTGTTTATCTTGGTTTTGGACTCCATACTCCGTATCATTCAGAAATCTCCAAATCTCCCCGGTGTATATAGTACAGGACTGTGTGATGTTAAAACGATTTGTTATGTGGATGATCTGTGTGTGGTGGTCCCGTTGGCATTTGTGAGTCACCTCTTATGTTCTGTTTTGCGTGTGCTTCTGCGCTGCATTGGTTCTTGGCTAAATTTTTTGAAAAGTATTTGTTTTAATTTACAGGGATTTCAAGTAGGAGACTCCCAGATTGGTGGTATTAAGGTGGTAGATTCCCCCCATAAAATTATTGGTTTGTTTTTTGGGTCACCAGATATGGCTCTTTTCAGTTGGGAAATTTATATTAACGGGGGTAGAGATAAGGTACATAGATGGAATAAGTGGTCCATAGGGAAGAAGAAGAGAATTTTCTTAATTAAGACTTTCTTATTGCCTCTTTTTTTATACGTTGGTCATATTTTTCCCCTTCCTAAACAATTTTTTATATCGCTTATGGGTATCTTTTTTTTCCTGTTTTTGGGGCGGCTGGCTCAACCCTATTCAGAGGAATGTTTTATATTTAGATTATAAATATGGTGGTATTCGTATGATTAACCCAATTGTTTTTTTGTTTTCGCTGTTTGTTAACTCTAATCTCAAACCTCTTTGTTGCCGGAAGGATAATCTATGGGCATTATTAGTTACGAATCATCTTGCTGAGATTTTACAGGAGTGAATTCTGCCTGTTTTATACAAAGAATAGATGGAAATATGTGTTGACCTCTGATTGGGCTCTTATTTTTTATTTACTTAAATCTTGGAAAATAACGCAAATATGGTAACTTCTCTCTCAAGACAACACCTTTATCAGGTTATACTGGACACCTGTTTTTTTGAACAGGCGTTTCCAGACTTTTCAGACTTAGACAGGTCTAGGATTGGAAATAGATTACTTAATAGGAGGATTCCAGTGACTATGTGGGATATTTCTTGGATGGAGCCCATGGTAAGATTAATATAAGGGGTAATCACAAGCATAAGATGCTTCAAGATAGATATTGCTTTCGGGACTCATGCTCCGATGTGATTGAATCTATGTCACATTTATATTTTGAATGCCCCTATATCTTACAATTTTGGTTTATTTGGAAGGGTAAACATTGGCAATCTGTTTGGAAATTATGGGATCAGAGGTCTCTGTTTTTTGGGCTTTTTCCTGAAGAGTGGGCTGGATGTGTACTATGAACTTGATTGCAGTGATTATTTTATATTGGGTTTGGCAGGTTCAATGTTATTTTTTATTTCAACAAAAACTCATTCCTCCTACTGAACTGTATGAGTTAATTAAAAGGAATATTGACCCAGTTAAGGAAGAAGAGTGAAAACTTCTCAAGAGAAACATATGGAAAAGATATTGGGACTTTTATGAGTAGCTTTCGCCTTATTCACCTAGTAATTAGTGAAGTTCTTCTGTTTTCTTTTTGATTTCCCATTTGGGTATTTTCAATGTTTAGGGTACCTTGGTTATGACATCCTTATAGTTATTACTTTAATTGGCCAATTGTTTGCATTTTGGTTTTAATTTTATTTTTCTTTCTTTGTGCTTGTTTTTACTTATGTGATTTTTTTTTGTTTCTGCTTTTTTTAATAGATTTCTATTGCATATTTGCTTTGTTATGATTTTAACAAAAATTCCCCTACTCTTCTGTAGGGGGCCCTGCATCTGTGTGGTGTGTTATTTGATGGCTGACACTGGTGGAGAATGGTTGGAGTCTGACTTGCCAGTGGCTATGGAAGTGCTTGTGCAGGAACCTGGAGTATCTGAAACCTCTGCAGAGGCGGCTGGGATGCACCCCTTGGGTGGCCAGCATATCGCACAAAGCAGCGATTCCATCCCCACTGTGATGGACGCCTTAAGTTTGGAGCAGAAAAAGTTGTGCCTCGAGACAGAATTAAAAAAAATCACAGCCCAGTTGCATATTGATGCCTTGCAGAAGGAGGAGGATTGGAAACGGAAGCGTTCAGTTGCCTCTCCCTTACCTGATGGTGCCTTGGGGCCCGCTAAACTTCAGGCTGCTTCAGTCAGCCTGGATGCGCCTGCTGAGCTGGATGGAAAGACCCCACATTGAGACTGGAGTGCAGGGGATGAGGCGATGTGGTTGCATGAACACACGTTGTCTTCAGCTGGCTGGATTTCGTTGCCGAATGGCGTCTGGTTACTGGACCCTCAGCTTTCGCCCCCTGGTTCCAATTTGGCTTTGCCGGTCATTTCTACATCTCCCTCTATTTCTCTGAAGGAATCCAGAGCTCTACCTGGGCCTACAGGTAATGTTATACATTCTGGGACTTCTGTTGCTGCTACGAGCGAGACTGGGCCACAGCCTGCAGTACAGTCAGAAGGACCCCCTTCCTGTGACAGTACCTCTACAGCCCCTGACCCCCCGACCTATGCTAGCCATTTCCACAAGCCTGTGGAGTTGGCAAAGAGACAGAATGCTGTCCGTCTTCATTTTGTGGGCAATCGGGATTCAGTCCCTGACCATTTCCATGTGGGCAAAGTTTTATTGAAGCAATCCTTAGGCTTTTCTGCATCGGAGGTTTATGCCTTAATCCATGCACAGGGGGAGTGTACTTTTGATGTAAGCTTTAGGACCCCCGCATTGTTGGAACGTTTTTGGTGTCACTATACTACTTTAAAAATGAATCCTCTCTGGGTGGACTTTGTTGTGATTCCCTTGACCAAACAGCCTTTCTGGGTTATCACTATCATTTTTCGGAATGAGGGAGTAAATATTATTGACATAGTGTATTGGCTGGAGAAGAGATGTGCTATTCAGGGTAATCTGGCTCCCATTATGGACGATGAGGGATTTTGGACTGGGGGCTGAAAATTCAACGTTAAACTGCAACAATCTGAGCAAGATATTGTACATTTACCAAATTGTTTCCTTATAGGCCAGGATAAGGGCTTTTTGTTTTACCCAGGTCAGCCCAGAATGTGTTTCAAGTGTGGCTCTCGTAGGCACATTAACCCAGCTTGTGAGGTTCTTAAATGCACTCATTGTGGGGACGTGGGTCATTCCAGTGCTCATTGTTTCCAGGATCCTAAATGTAATCTCTGTGATGATCTTGGTCATGTTTTCACTGATTGTCCATGGGCTGCAAAGAATACAGAGAATGCAGATTTTGGTGTGCAAGATTATTATATTAGGGAGCTACTACTCCCTACATGCCTCCTGGTCCTAAATCTTCATCTGGTCATCATGATCCAGGGTTCTCAGATCATTGCCCTCCCTCTGCCCCCCCCAGTGGTGTCAGACTTGGCCTCAGTTCCAGAGCCTAGCTCGACTCCCTCCCGGGTGGATTTAGCCCTCTCCCGCCTCTCTCGTCTACGCAACCACCTTCTGCCCCAGAGTTCTCAGTGGTTCGGGGCCAGAGGGGTCAGACTTCTAAGTTTAAGCACCCGAAATTGTTGGTTGCCCCTTTGGAAGATTCTAACCCATATGATGTCCTCAAAGATGTTTCTTCTGACATGGAAGTGGACTTTTTGGCCTCTTTGGCCTGCCCGCCTAGTGTTGCTCCATTATCTGACTCTGGGGGGGGGTTGATGGATTGTAGTCCAGCTCCCATATCCAGTGGCAGGGTTACCTGGACCTCGAGTAAAGTTAAGTGACAACCTTTTTTTTGTTCATGGCTTCCCCTTTGTATCATTTCAGGCTAGCTTCCTTGAATGTTAATAGTATTCAGTCTGAATTCAAGAGATTGACTACATATGGGCTTTTTTTTAAATCTGATTTAGACTGTTTATTTCTCCAGGATGTTCGCCTTCACTCTCCGGTTCTCCTGGAGGCAGCCTCTGCGGGCTGGATATGGGGTGCTAGCTACTGGTCTCAGGGTACAGATGTTTGTTCTGGCATTGGGATTTGTTTTTCTCACCAGTTAAAGCCCTACAACATTTAGACATCTTGGAGGGCCGTGCCTTGTTACTGGATGCTTTGTGGAAAAGCTTGCCTTTTCAGCTTGTGAATGTTTATGCCCCTCAACTGAAGCATGACAGGGTTTGGCTCTTTCGGGCCATTCAGCCTTTTTCATTTACTACCATGCATGTGATTTTGGGGGGTGATTTTAATTGTACACTTCAGCTGCCTGGTTTAGGCCTGCAGTCGAAAAAGCAATATTGTGATGTCTCCTGTTTGCAAGATGTCATTTCTGATGTGGGTTTGATTGATGTGTTTGGTTCACATTTTCCAGTAGCCCCTCATACATATTTCTGTGGGCCTCATTCGTCGAGGATAGATTCTTTTTTTGTTTCCCCTTCCCTTCAGATACAGGATGCTCGGCTGGTAGATGTGGCCACCTCTGATCATAGAGTGTTGGTTTTTCTGGTAGGTAGCCATCCGGAGCAAAGACGTGGCCTGGGCATTTGGAAGTTAAATATGTCTTTGCTGGCCCTCCCCCCTGTTCAGGAAGGTTTTTGTCACCTTTTGGAAGCGAGGAAGTTGTTTTTTTTCTGTATGAAGATACTAATGCCTGGTCGGAGCATTCGAATTTTGAGTTTCGTTCCTATTTTCGGACTGTGGGATGGCTTAATGGACAGTATAAAGAAGAAGAAGAAGAATCAGCATTTATATAGCGCTTTTCATACACAGTATCCCAAAGTGCTTTACAAGCAATGTTAGACTGGTAGTGAAGTGACTGAATGTGTGCTGGTGGCCATATCGCACATCATCACCCAAACACAGCCTGGATAATTGCATGAACCAGTTTATGGGAAGGAAAATGTTGGCCAGGACACCGGGAATGTTCCCTGCTCTTTGTGAAGAGTGCCCTGGGTTGTTTTACTTCCACCTGGACACCCACCAGGACAACACCAGGATGGGCAGAAGGGACCTCGGTTTAACGTCTCATCTGAAGGACGGCACACCCCAGCAGTACAGCAAATCCCAATACTGCACTTGGATGCCAGCAATTTTTAGGTGCAATTCCAATCCCGGTGTGGGATGAGAACCCATGACCTTCTGGTCCAGAGGCAGCTGTGATACTAACTGAGCCACACTGACA
Organism: Neoceratodus forsteri; assembly: GCA_016271365.2. Taxonomy (NCBI): domain Eukaryota; kingdom Metazoa; phylum Chordata; order Ceratodontiformes; family Ceratodontidae; genus Neoceratodus; species Neoceratodus forsteri. The sequence continues at coordinate 1,366,499,306 of CM057455.1, forward strand.
ACATGACACATTGCATTGTTTGTGGTCTGACTTGCATACTTTGATGGCCAGGTATTCTGTTGGGGACCTGGATTGTCTTGGTGCCCTTAAGGCCCTTAGGGATAGAGAGGCTGGCATGCAACGAGATATGATGCGGGATGTTGTGAGACGACAACGCTTCCAGCTATTTGGCAAAAGGCATGATATGGTCCCTTTTGATACCTGTGCTCAGGTTCGTGAGAAACGTACCATGTTTTCTTTACGTGACACTACTGGTGCCTCGGTTTCTGAGAATTCTGCCATTTTGGCTGAGATTCTGCGTTTTTTCATGGCTGCATTTACCAGTGAGTCCCTGTCACGAGACGACATGACACATCGGTTTCTTGCGTGCTCTTTGCCCAGTCTTTCTGAGGATCTGAGTAAGATTTTGACTGTCCCACTTTCACTTGCAGAGGTGAGACAAGTTATTTGGTCTCTTCCTACTGTTACCTCCCCTGGTTCTGATGGATTGCCGCATGCCCTTTACAAAACTATTTGGGATTGGTTAGGGGAAGAATTGGTGGCCATTTTTAATAGGGCGTTGAATCTCAGTGCATTGCCTGCTGGCATGTACGAGGGAGTCCTGGTGCTTTTGTTTAAGGATGGTGATGGGGGGATCTGAAAAACTAGCGACCCATAACCCTTCTTAATACTGACAGCAAAAGTTTGATGAAAGTTTTGGAGAATAGGGTGGTAGGGATGTTAGACACTGTTGTTCACCCCACCCAATTCAGTGAGGTCTCCCCTAGGAAGATATAGGATGCCTTGATTCTTCTCCGAGAACTCCTTCATAAGGAAAGCACTCAGGAGTTGATGGGGCACCTTGTCAGCCTGGATCAGTCCAAGGCCTTTGATCTGGTGGAATATAATTATTTGTGGGAGGTTTTACATTGTTATGGGTTTCCTGCACAGTATATTTCTTGGTTACAGTGTTGCTATAGTGTTATTAATATTCTGCCTATTATGGATGGTTGGGTAGGTGACAAGATCCCTGTGGGAAGAGAGGTTCGACAAGGTTGCCCTCTCAGCCCTTTTTTGTATTTATTAACCTTAGTCCCCTTGTTTCATAGGCTACATAGGCTTGAGGATATTTTGGGCCTTTCTGTAAGCAGTTCCGATATTCAGATTAAATCAATTGCCTATGCAGATGATCTTTGTTTAGTTTTGGCCGATCGAGCCTCGGCCTTTTTGGCCCAGGCCGAATTGAAGGTTTTTTCGGCTGTTACTGTCTCTGTTTTGAATCCAGGTAAGTGTTGTATTTTATCACTGGGATGTGATGGTTCTGTGTGGTCCCCTATTTGGAAGTTTCCAGTGGTGCCTGGCTATACTCGGCTCCTGGGTATCTATTTTGGTGGTCCAGACCCACAATTTTATAATAGGGACCTTAAGCTTCGATCTGCTCGTCTTTTGGTTGCTAAGTAGAACAAATGGCGGATGTCTAAATGTAAGAGAATTTTTATGATTAAATCCCATCTGTTGCCAACCTTTTTATTTCTCTCCGCAGTTTTTCCTCCCCCCCCAAACTTTGGAAACAACCATCTATAGTGGGTTTTTTTTCAGTGCTTATGGGTTAGTAGACTAAATTCGACGAAACGAGGCGTTACCTATTTGTCCCTGACTCAGGGTGGGTTAGGTATGATTAACCCGGTGTTTTTTTTTATGTTACCTTCCTTTTTTCATAATATTCTTCCTCTCTTTCGTGATGATTCTAAAATATGGGGCCCATGGGTGTTGGATGAGTTTGGTCCACTCTTGTTGACATGGAGCTCCTCTGACTTTATTTTTAAACAAGTTAAGGTTTCTCTCCTGGCTGCACATTGGAAGGATGTGGTAGGGAAGCTTAAGGTTTGGAGGGTGTCTTATAGACAACTTACCACTGGGACTCGTAAGGCTGTTTATCACTGGCTCTTGGATACTCATTTCATGGAGGATCCTTGGTTTGCGGAACATCCTCCTTTGGTCTGGGATTCTTTTACCTGGTTTCTCCACAGTCTTCGGATCCCAGCTTCCATGTGGGATTTCCTTTGGCTTTGTACACATCAGAAGTTGGGGGTTAAGGGGAATTTGAAGCATAAAGGTATTGCTGACCAGACCTGTCCTAGACAGTCTTTCTGCTCAGGCATTGCTGAAACTATGACTCATTTATTTTTGGATTGTCCCTTTGCAATTGAATTTTGGGCTCTTTTTCACATCTTTTGGCCTTCCAGCCCATTTCAGAATACAGATCCACAGATCCTGAGGTCTGGATCAGTGGTATTCTCCCCGGAGCATGGATGAAGATTGACTCTTGTACTTTGCCACTGTTTATGGGATATGTTAAATTTCAGCTCTGGCAAGCCCGTTGTGAGTTGACCCTGAGACAACGTTTGTTGTCTTGTGATCATGTGTTTTCTACAGTACACCTGGATATCCTTAGATGGCATACAATTAAATATGATTCCGCTTTGCCTGATCTTTATCACATGTGGTGGCGACATATGACTTGGTTGGATACTGGTTAGTGTATTTTGTATGCTGTACTACAATTTTGTATATTTTGCTTTAAGTTTTTGGATAAAAAATTCCCCTTCTCTTCTCATGGGGATAGGATAGGGTTTGGGTACCATTACGGCTTCTTTATGTTTACCATTTCTGTATGCTGTAATACTTATTGACGTTCTTGATTTCCTCCCTTTTTGATATTGTATGACGCAATACGATTTTTGTGTTTTTTGCTTTCAGTTTTGAATCTCAAATTTCCCTGAGCTTTTAGTGGGGATGGGTTGGGGTTTTGGTACTAATATGGATTGTTTCTATTTCCATTTTAGGTATGCTGTACTCCTTATGTATGTTTTTTTGTTGTTGTTGTTGTTTCTTTCTCTTTTATGGTTATGTATAGGGTAATATTGCTTTATCTTTACTTTGTCATGATTTTGTTCAGACTTCAATGAAAAGTCCCCCTACTTTTTCGTAGGGATGGGACGGGAGTTATGTACATATGTTCATTATTTCTGTTGGACATTTTTGAATGTTGTAATATTTTTTTTTATTTCCTTTGCTTATGATTTTGAATGATGTACTGCAATTTTTGTAGGTTTTTGTTTCCTGTTTCGAATACAAACATTTCCCCTACTCTTTTAGTGGGGATGGGATAGGGGTTATACGCAACTATAGCTTATTTATGTTTAAAGTTTATGTTTACAGTAATACTTTTATGTTTTTGATTTCTTTCATTTTTGATTTTGTATGATGTATTACAATTTTGTACAATTTGTCTTCAGTTTTTGAATAAAAAATTCCACTACTCTTTTCGATAAGTGACATGGGATCTTTAACATCCACCTGAACTACCACCCATTCAGGCAGATGGGATCTCGGTTTAACGTCTCATCCAAAAGAAGGCACCTCAGAAGTGCAGCACCCCTCTCATGCTGCACTACAGTGTCAGTACTGGGATATTAACCCAAGTGCCAGATGTGGGAACTGAACCCACAGCCCTCTGATCTCCTGGCCTCAGAGGTGAGTGTGCTACCTACTGAGCCACTGACACTGACACTTTAAACTCCCACCCCCAAACAAGCAGCAACAGCATTTCAATTCAAACCCCTCATGGCTCTCCAGACTAATAGTATGAGTACCCATCCTTACCAGTGCCAGGAGAGATTGGCTGGTTGGAAGAAATGGTACAGCAGTCAGCATGGAGATACGGCTGGTGTGATTTTAGTCTGTGGCAGTCTGGGTCACAAATTTGCAGGCAGTCCAGAATAGGTAGCAATCCAGTCATGAGGCAAGCTAAAGAGCTCCGACTGGTTCAGCAGGTTTGGCGGGGTGGGTTCAGCAGGTATGGTGTGGTGTTCAGTGTTATATAATCACTACAGCGACACCAGCACACTGAAACCCCCACAGTGAAACCCTCACCATGCCTATATCAGCAGCGACATGGGTTTCATTTTGATCAACTCTTCGGTGATAGGGGGTAAATATCTAACACAGACAGTGGAGTTAGATATCTATAGTGGAGGGGTGTGGGTGGTGCAGCCCCCTGTATAGGGGAGTGTGGGGGTCACAGCCCCCCCCCCACATTGAGCGTTGCTCTGTTGCCAGTCATTCTGGGGACACATTGGTGTTAGGGGTGTCAACGAGTTTCTGGCGCGGTCAAGGTTCGATCCGCATTCAGCAGGTTTATTCAGATGATCAAATGCAGAATGTGGCCACAGAAAAGGGAAACAAATCCACACATCCTCCCTCTTCCTTTTGACTTCCTTCCTGATGATGGCAACATTGCTGACTCCAAGCTGATTGGTTGAGCAAACCATTTTTTATTGATTGGTTGCTGAATCCTGCCCACCTATTCGCTGAAAACAAACACCTCCTCTCACTGGCGAAGCCCTTCTTCCTTCCGACTGGTTCCTTGCTAAGCTCTTGCTGCTGTTTGATTGGCCATCTCTGTATCCTACTGTCTAGCTTAGAGATGGCCTTACTCCCAAGCTCTGTAAATGTATGCCCTGGTCCTGGGATGAGGTAGTCAGCAGTGTGTGTCATCTGTGGGGGAAGGGGGTCCGAGATGGGGCCTGGCAGTGCTGTGCCAATGTCATATTGCAAACAATAGGGTTTGCAATCGGAAGCTCCACGATGTAGTCGGTGGCTCAGTCAACAATGATGGGGAGGTGCTCAGCTATGCATGGGGGAGGTGTGTTGTGAGAGGATGGCAGGAGCAAGAACAAACTGGAACAAATTGAGAAAGTCATGAGGATGGACCGAGAACAGAATGGGCACTGTTGCTGCAGTCTGTATGCTCTGTCCATGTAGGCTGTTTATTGACGCAAGCTTCAAAATCACAGTCTGTAGACTTAGTAATAATCATAAAAGTGAAAGTCAAGTCAAAACAAGTGTGGGGCCCAGGGCAGCCACCCCTACTGCCCCCCAAGACCAGCCCTGACCGCAAGTCCTTCTTGCGTGCGATCTCTATTCAGATATCCTCAGGCAAGCAGGTAATGGTGGAGGGATACTACAGCGTAGTCCATCATAGCCGGCCCAGTGTGGCGTGGAGGGCTGAGGCACCAAGCCGGGTGGGGGAAGATTGAGCACCTGTAGGACTGCTGTCCTACCTTGGGATGTGGGGGTTGCTGTGGTTCACTGTCTCACTGCCACAAAGCAGCAGCTATGTGGTAGCACATGCAGCAGGCTGAATTTTCAACCATTCAGGGACTAATTCCAACTCCACAGCAACCACTGTGTGATGAAATCTCCACACCTGTGGAGATTCCTATTTTCAGTCCATGATCTGCATGGGTGGCATGTGAAGCTAAGGGAGAAGATACACATGGTCCTTTGAAACCACCCAACTTACCTTTAAAACTTAAATTTGAAAAATGATTTAAGTACCTAAAACTCTTGGTACATGATCATTATGGGTATGATGTGTGTGAGGAAACTGCTATAAAATGTGATATTTTAATTTTTTTATTTTATATATTTTCCTTTTATCTGTGTTAATACTGTATAGAAAGCTACTTTAACTGAACAGATGTGTCCATTCAAAGACCGCCATATGATAAGATAGTGACATTTTAGGGCCCTTTACATGCTGTGGTGTAACGCATTGCATAGTATAATGTGATCCTAATGATATTTAGGCATATTATTTACTAAATTTGCTTTATACTAGCCAAGATTCCTTATTCTTAATTCTAGTATTCAAATGGTAGTGTCCTTTCAGTTTTCTGACTCCTTGTTACAGAAATGAACAATAGGTTTCATGATAGAAAGCCTTATAAATTTCAGCCAATGATTTAGATACTGTTTGGGTGCTGCATTTGGAGTTACAGGTTATGGATCTACACGGTGGCTCTTTGCAGCAGGTGTGAGGAAGAAGTCATGGAGTGTACTGTGAACTGACTGTTTTAAACCCTCAAGGAAGAGTATATCTATAATTCTACAGAGGGGAGGTGTACTTAAGTTATGTTTCTGGTCCATTATCAAACCTTGGGTCTGAGCAAGAAACAAAATAATCCGATGTGAGAATATAGGTTTAGTTCCAGGACCCTATATTAGATACCAAAGTACAGACTGACAGAGAATGCATGCCTTGGGGGTCATCTATTGGGGTACAGAGCAGCATGCACTGCAGGGTGCTCTTTTTAGGCCCCCTGAAGTGATCATGTCAAGCTGGTAGCACAGGTTGGCTCATTTTGGGTGAAATGGCAGTGGTCTGTTAATTCAGACTGGGACAAAGTGTTTTGAAGCACTAACATTTAATCTTTGATTAAGAGGCCCAAGTGACTCAGTTCTGCTCCCAGTTAGGGCATATTGATGGTCCACTGAATGAAATATATACTAGCCAAAGTTGCAAGTTGCTTCGTCAGAGAGCCTGGGCAGGCTTCCTCATGAACAGCAGTTGGTTCACCTTAGGTCCTTTGTTGATGACCTCAAAGAGTAAATGGAGGAATACCATCAATTGATGTTTAGGACAGTTAGAGTTCAAGGGATCCAATATGTAGCTAAATTGGATGAAAGTCCCTAGCATATCCTACGTGATATTATACTGCTGCTGTAGTAATCTAGGTTTGCACTTTTCTGTTTTACTCAATAGAGGGAAGGTACTGAGCTGTGCTTTGGCCCTGTTTTTAGGATAGTGGGTCGCATGAGTGACCAGAGACCAGAAATATTTAGGGGCAAGCATGGTCTATAGACCCCATTTTAGAACTCCATTTTTGCTTGGTCCTTTTGGAGCAGAGACTGTAATCTTGTCATTTTTGTTTGAATTCCAATGGTCATGTATATTGACACTTATACATGTTTACAGTATATGGCCTAATGCTGCAGTTTGTTTCCACCCCACATGAGGGTCTGGCTAGTGGCTCTAAGCCGGAAGTTATAATCAGCTAATCTGATAAAACTCACTTTGGAAAAGTCTAGTGGACCCTCTAGAATGACGGCTCTCTTTTTTGGCTCATATGGGGCTACATATAATGATCTCTTGTTCATGTTAACAAATTGTAATGTCTATTAATAAGTTCTATATATCACTATCTGATAGCTGTTTTTTGACTGGTATAAAACTGCTACTGATGAAAACCAGGGAAATATTTTTTGAAAGCCAGAGGGCAATCAGATCCAAATTCTGATGACTGAGATTGAATGCAAATTTGTTTATTGAAATTCCAGAATGTAATTTATTCAGGAACTAAGCTTTTGTTTGAAGGCACAAATAAATGGTGCATTAGCATGTATTGTTTTCACTTATGCTTCTAATTAGGTTTTTTATATTTTTGTACTGTTTTATCGTGATGAATTGTTTGTTTTTATGTATGTCCTCTTGCATTGTAAATAATGGCTTGGAGCCGAACAACAAATCTTTAAACCTGGAAACATTAGCTGGCAGACTGTTTCATGGCTCAACCACCCTTCAGTAAAAATAAAACTTTTGCATGTCCCTCTTGAACCTTTCCCCACCAGTTTCCTTTCATGACCCCATGTTCTTAATGCACTATTCTTGTTGAATAATTAGTTACAATTTACCTTATTTGTACCCTTAAGGAAATTGAAAGTCTGTAGCATATCTGCCTCATCCGATCTGGCCTTCAGCAAGTACATGTTCAGCACCTTGAGCCACTCTTCATAAGATCTGCCCTGTTGGCCCTGGATCATTTTGATTACCCTATGCTGCACCGTCTCCAGCCTGTCCTTATCTTTTCACAGGTGAGGACTCAAGAACTGGGCACAGTACACCAGATGTGGCCTCACCAGTGATCTATAGAGAGGTAGTTATACCTTCTTTCTTCTACTGTAAATACCCCTTTTATAGACACCAGCATCCTGTTTGCCTTACTGTATGCCTTGTTATACATCCACCTCATCTTTACCCATCTACAACAGGGTCTACTATGCCTCACTCAAGATCACACCTGCTTCTCTGATTGATTCTCTAACATTACTTCCTCTGGTGAACTCATTCTCCTTGGAGACTTCAACATTAACTGGCTCTCCCCTACATCCAGAATGACCATTCAGAAGGCTGTGTGCCTAAATTTATCCCAGTTCATCTCTGAGCCCACTTGATTCAATATTCACTCCACCAAACACATCTTGTTGTAAAAGGTTCTATCCTCCCACCCCCACTGCATTGTTGCAGCAGGTATCTTGCCTGATGCTTTCAGCGAGCACCGCGTGATGCTCTGCATCAGGAAAGTCTGGAATCCCCACTCTGCTCCAAAATACATCTGGTATAGATGCCTCCATTCACTGATTATCAACACTCTTCTGAGTGACCTCTCTGCAACAGACTGGTCAGCCATCTCCCAGGCCTCTGACATTGATATGGCCCTCTCCCATTTTTCTTTCCAAATTCTCCTCAGTCTGAGACCTACATGCTCCTTTTAGGAAATCTAGGGTCAGGTCAGAACATATTCCCTAGATCTCCACTGAAATTATCAATTGATGTAAGTCCTGTGATCTCGCCTGGGTCTGGAACAAATTATTTCACTTCCTTCTTGATCTTCTCCACTACAGGGCCCTAAGAAAAATTTGTACTAAGGCAGCAAAAATCCCATTATTTTAAGGCCAACCTCCAGAATACTTACCCAGCCAAATTCTGGAAGGTTATCATTGCACTTTTTGACCCCCCAACCCAGTCCACAGCCCCTGTCCTCAAGGTTACTGGTTCACAGGTATCAGACCCTTCTTCTGTTGCTGCTCACTTCGATGAGTTTTTCATCACATGTGCCTTTCCATCTCCCCCTGCCACTAGCTCTACCTTTTTGCCTTCTGTTCCCTCCTCTTCTCCCCTCAAATCAACCCCTGGTTTCCACTTTCCTCCATCACCACTCACACAACCCTGCTTCCCCTCTCCTCCCTAAATCAGTCTAAATCCAGTCCTGATGGGATTGATCCTAAACTCCTCTACATCTCATCACCTGCAATTGCACTTTCACTTCCACTTCCTCATCTGCTCAACCACTCATTCTTCCTCAGCTCCGTTCCTAAGTCTTGGAAGATTGCTAGAGTTCTTCCACTTTATAAAAGATGTGATCCCTCCTCCTCTGGAAACTACTAACCTATCTCCTTCTTCTCCCCCTTTTCTAAACTGCAAGAGAAGCTTGTCTACTCGAGACTTCTTGATTACCTCAGCTATTCCAGTTTCCTGTCACCCTTTCAGTTTGGCTTCCAGAAGCATCACTTCACCATCTCCTGCCTGCTGCGTGTCATAGACTCCAGCCTATCTGGGATGGATCAGGGGCAAATCACAGCTACCATTTTCATTCTGGCCAGAGCATTTGACTCGGTGTTCCATATGCTGCTCCTGGATAAGCAGCGCCTGACTGGCCTCTCAGCTTCCACTGCTGACTGGTTCCATTCCTACCTAAGAGGTTGTCAACAGTCGGTAAAGGTTGGAGCCATGTTATCATGTGCATTTCCCATCCATGCTGGGGTCCCACGTGGTTCAGTTTTAGGCCCCATCTTGTTCTTGATTTTTCTCAATGACTTCCCCTCTGTCTTTGATAGTTCACATATACACATGTACACAGAGGACATAGTCATCTTAACCTCCTATTCCTCTACATCTCCAGTGGATGACCTCCTTCAGCAGGATTTACACAATGTCTTGCACTGGTACTATTCCAACCTTCTCAAGGTCAATACTAAAAAAAATGGTGTCTATGACATTTGAAACCAGACAAAAATTGGCATGCCTCTTGAGAGTTCCAATCTTCACCACCCTGGATGGCTGCCCTCTTGATTCAGTGCCATCTTTCAAGAACCTTGGCATGTGGCTTGACAGTAAGCTTGACTTTTCAGCACACATTGATGCTATTCATGTGAAACCCTGCCCTAAACTTGGGGCCTTGTACCATAACAAATACTATCTATCCCTGTCTGTCCATTGTGAGCTGGTCAACAAAAGGGTGCTCCCAGTCTTTGACTATGCAGATGTGGTCTATGGTACAGCCCGCCCCATGTCCCTAGCCAGACTGGAGATCCTCTGCAATGCCTTTTGTTGCACTGCAACCAACTCCCCTCCACGTACGCACCACTACCCCCTCTATTCCTCCCTGTCTATCCTCCCCCTACCTTCATGTTGCCAGTCACCTAGCACGTCCTTCATCTCCAAGTACTGGTTTAATTCCTTTCCATTCCATCTCTCCACAAGCCTCTATCCTATCTCCCCTGTCCCATGCTCCCTCCACTTTAGGGACCAGTGTACCTTCTCCACTTCTTACTCCCATTCCTCTGCTTGGCAATCTGCCTTCTCCTATTGCTTACCATCACTCTGGAACCAGCCGCCTCCTTCCCTTGATGATTCTCTCTAGGCTCCCACAGGCATCAGCTGAGACTCCTCCCTCAATCCACCTGCACCTGTTTCCTGTACGAGGTCCTCCTTAGTGATTTTGTATTTTAGGTTTTTAATTACACATGACCCATCTGGTCCCTAATGCACTGTTTTGATTACCTTTGTACTACTTTGATGCCTAATCTCAGTTTTCCACTGGCACTTGCACAACATATTTGCACTTTAACCTGTTCCACCTTTGAGACTTCCAGTGATGCCAGCATCTGAAATGAATGGTTGAATACTGAGCTCCCTGTTACCCTCACCATAAGACAGCTAAATCCAACTGTATGTCCAGTAAATACCTCTTAGAAAGACTTAGCAGGCTATTTGCAATATATAGGGAAAATGACAGCGAGAAAACAGAACCAATTACAGTAGATGTCAGTAGCTGGGATTCAGTAGGATAAGAAGGTGAAGCCTAAGCTAGCTCCAGTATGATGACCTCAGCTTCCTCCATTCCACCAGGCACCACAAAAAAGCACAAAGTCAAATGGCAGAGGCAAGGTGCCGGCACCAAGCATATACAGTGCAAGAGGAACCCTGCAACACAACATGCCCCTGGTGGGCCAGGTGCCCCCTCACCCTGACTCCTGATCCTGTTGGACAGGGACAAAGGACAGAGAAGTTTCACGGGCACACAGCCTGGCAATCCCTCCCCCACACACAGCCCCAAACCCATCAGAGGCCTCTCTCAGCTGGTGCCCACATTGGATAATGGTTGGGAATGGCATTGGTAGCGTGACTTTCATGGCATATGGCGCTATGCAGAGGGGATGGGGAGGGCCATAACCCACCATGGATGTGGTCTTCGCCCAGCCACTCCATGCCATTCAGTATTATCCACTGGTGTGGCCTCGTCTGATGCGTGAATGCACAGGTATCTGCCCATAGCCCAGATGGGTGTCTGTCTGCCACCAGAGGAGGGCTGTCTTGTGGCACACAACCATGCCACATGCTGTGTGGGTGGCAGTGGGCATTTTTTTGGGGGAGCCCCAACAGTCAGCATGTGTGCCCGTAGTACCTGTGCATGCTGGTGTGCCATGTAAACGTGCATGGGCCAGTGCGGCAAAATGCTATGGCAGCTGTGTGCACCAGTTGGAATGTCCAGATGTGTAGCACTGGCTGACACACAGTGGGGGTTGTGGAGCTATGCAGCCGATGTAGCCAATGATTGAGTGGCCCCGTGGTATTGACGAGGGAGGATGGTGAGAGTGGATGGATGGTAAGTGAGTGAGTGACAGTCACATACACACACACACACACACAATGGTGGTCAGAGTCAAACCCACAAACCTGCTACACGACACAGCTGCACAACATATGCAACCTGCACCATGCCCTTGACAGGTTGTTTGCTGATGTCATGGCGGGTCCTGACCCCCCCAACCCTCACCATCCAGAGCCACATGCACCATTCCCTAGACAGGTGTCAGGGATATTGTTATGGGACACCGTCAATGGCGCTGTTATGCGCCATGCTTTTTTTTTTGCCCATATGCTGCTCACAGGCAGTGCACTCACCACACATGTTGTAACCCTTGTGACTGTCGCTGTCATGCTAGTCACCCTTGTGACAGTCCCTGTCATACCAGTTGACCTTGTGACAGTCGTTGTCATGCCAGTCGCCTCTTTTTGACAGTCGCTGTCATGCCAGTCGTCAGTATGCTGTTTGTCCCATTGTTAGTTGCTTAGGTGGCATTCTGAGATGTGCAGGGTGTTGTACCAGTAATTGCCCATCACTGTGTTGCCCTTATGCCTCATGTGCTGTCTTGGTACCCTGACACACTCGTTATTCCAGTTCCCGCTATTTTATGTTGGTTGCCTTCGTTGTACAAGCTGTGCTGCAGGGGCTCAAATGTCTTAGCCCTTTTACAGTCGCCCTTGTCACTGGATACCTATGCAGTTAGACCACATAGCATCCTCCTGGACATCCTCAAGAACCTTCAGAATCAAGCCAAATGTGAAGACCTAGAGGGTTGGTATAGGCAAAAAAATATGAGACTGTATAGATGTAGGGAGGCAATGGAGGGTAACTACCTAACAGGCTTGCTGGAAGCCTTTTTCAGACAGCAACTTCAGTTATTGCTGGATTTTCCATTCAACATCGAGGGGTGGATCATGCACTGGAACCAGTTTCCACACAAAATTAGCAATGACCAAGATCTATAGTACTGCAATTTACTGTATGTCATTTGCTACTAAGGAGAAATTTTTAAAAGGGCTTTGACAGAAGAATGAAGTGTTTCACGAAGTAACACGCATATATGCAAATAATGTCCATTCACTAGCCACAATAAAAACAGAGAAACATAGAATTTGTTGGCAGATAAGGCACACCTGGACCGCCTAGTCTGCCTGTTTCCCTGCCTACTGTATAAACTCCAGATCATATTGATCTGCAGCCTACCTCCTCCTTCCTATCTCTAGTGTTGCCTTCTGCCAGTCTCATGCACTCTTGAATTCTCCAACAACTTTTGCCTCCACAATCTCCTCCAAGAGGCTGTTCAATGCGTACACCACCCTTTCTGTGAAAAAAATATTTCCTCATGTTGCCCCTGAGTCTTCCTCTCTCCAGTCTCATATTGTTTCCCCTTGTTCTTGCCCATCTCCTTTTCTGAAAAATACTGCCCTCTTGAACTCAGTTGATCCCATTGAGGTATTTGAACATCTCTATCATATCCCTCCTCTCCCTCTTGTCCTCCAAAGTATACATATTGAGTTCTCTCAATCTCTCTTCACATGGTTTCTGGTGTAGCCCCTGCACCAATTTTGTTGCCCTCCTCTGGACTGCGTACACCCTGTCAATGTCCTTTTAGAGATGTGGTCTCCAGAACTGCATGCAGTATTCTTGATGAAGCCTCATCAACTGCTTGTACAGTGGCATCACCACCTCTCTTGTTATACTGGTGATACCTTTCCCCATGCACCCCAGCATTCCTCCGGCTTTCCTCACCACCTAGCACCTAATTTCATCTGAGCTCTTTTCTTCTAGGTTGTTTGAAAAGACAGAGCAAAGAACCTTACCAGACCAAGGAAAGGGATTAAGGTTTCTTTTGGCTAGGCAGATTTACTGTGTGTTGTTATTTTTATTTTGTACTCACAGGGATTGCTACTGTTTGTTGCTAACATTTTATTGCTTTGTTTTTGTCTGATTCAAATTGTTGTTGCTGGGTATACCTTCTGCTGCATTATTACAGGGTGTGCCTACAGGTGTGTGCTTACAGATTACTGCTGTAATCTTCTGATTCAAATTGTCTTTTGCAAGGTATATCTTCTGTTACTGCTTTATTTTTCTCTGTAGTAAAGGGTTTCTTACAGTGTATATCTTCTGTGAAATTATTACAGGTGGTGCTTTACAGGTTTTACAGTTTTATCTATCATTAGGATAAGTTTTCAAGGCTACTGCATTTTGTTGCTGGCTGATTGTTTCTGCCCTTGCCTCCTTGTTTCTTTCATCCATGGTTCTTTTTTTTCGGCAGGGGAAGGGCCCAGCCAACCACCCCACATTACACTCCTTTTATAGGGTAGCACAGTCGTGACATTTCCTGTAGCAAAGCAGGAATGGGCGGATCAGAGGGGCATCCACACAGTGACAGCATTTACAGGGGCACTAGTAATTTAACTTGTTTTGACAAGTTATACAAAAACAAACAAACAAAACACAAAATCAAACTTCTGCTTTAATTTTCTTCCTTCTAATTACTCTGACCAGGTTATAAACCCAGCAACTCAACTGGAATGGATATCATTAACTGCAGGTACTGCAGAAGACTTTTTGGAAGGGCAGTTTTACAAGAATTAGGACATTGTCCTATAAGCTGGGCCATTGGAGATCTAAGGGCTCAACTCCAGGCAGCATGGGCAGAGATTGCGTGCCTCAAATTGCATATTCAAGAGGAAATATATTATAAAAAACACCCACCACTTCCTCAACATCCAACAGAAGCACCTCGACAGCAGAGGGTAGTTGGTCCAGGATGTTGGCAGGTGGTTAGGAGGGGCAAATTGGGTGCCCCATCACTCGGTGTTCTCCAACATATCACCTCCACAAACCATATAAAAACTACAAACAGGTATCTGCCTCTGTCTCAGAAATCAAACAAAGGGGCAGAGGACACTGCAGAGCAGGACACTGCAGCACAGGAGTTAGCACAACAAAACTCATCCAAAACAGGAAGCAAAACAAAAAAGCAAGAAGGAAATCCAGAAAACTTCTGATCATAGAAGACTTCATGATTCGGGAAGTTGATACCTATCTCCATCCAGGGGTAATGGTCAGATGTCTCCCAGGTACATCAACATGGAGAGACACTGACTGCATTGCTAAAATTGTTCAGGAAGCAGGAGAAAACATTGATGTCCTGGTACATATAGGGACTAACGATCTCGCCAGCTGGTTAGTTGTGGAGACCAAGGAACACCTGACCAGGCTGGGTGACAAACTATTATCCATTTTGTTCGGCATCTCCTTCTCTGAGATCCTGCCAGTTTGGGAGAGGAGGGCAGATGGATGGAAGGTCAGAGATGGGGAGATAGGGAGCTAAAAATGTGGCTCAAGGGCTGGTGCCAGGAAAAAGGACACAAATCTGTAGGGAACTGGCAACAGTTTTGGGAGAGAAAGTTCTTTAAATTTGATGCACTGCATCTGACTAAGGAGGGAGTCAGTACATTGGGGAAGAAGTTTGATGTCTTTGCAGAATATTTAAACTGGCAAATGGGGATAGGGAAGCAGCACTCCATATGTTGAATGGGAAGAACACCCCTCCCCCCCTCAACTAGTGGTCAAACAGGAGTTCAGCATGTTTGTAGTTCATTTGCATCTCCAGGTAAGGAAAAAGGTCCAGCTCCCCATACAACGCACAGGGAAATGCCAGACCTCACCCAACAACTAACGCACCGAAATCTGGCCAATGGAAAATAGAAACATAGAAACATAGAATTTGACGGCAGATAAGGTCGCTTGGCCCACCTAGTCTGCCCATTTCCCTACCTGATGGATAAGCTGCAGATTCTAGTTAATCAACAGCTTACTTCCTCCTACCCCCCACTAGAATTGCCTTATGCCTGTCCCATGCATTCCTGAATTCTCCCACTGTTCCTGACTCCACAACCTCCTCAGGAAGGCTGTTCCATGCATCCAAAACCGTCTCTGTGAAAAAATACTTTCTAACATTACTGCTGAGCTGTCCCCCCCTCTATCTTCAAATTGTGCCCCCTTGTTCTGCACATCTCTTCTTCTGAAATATACTACCCTCTTGTACTTTGTTAATTACCTTGAGATACTTGAAAGTTTCTATCATGTTCCCCCTCTCCCTCCTTTCCTCAAGGGTATACATATTAAGCTGCCTCAGTATCTCCTCGTATTTCTGGTGCAGACCCTGCACCATTTTGGTAGCCCTCCTCTGAACAGCCTCCACTCTGTCTATATCTTTGAGGAGATGGGGTCTCCAGAATTGCATGCAGTACTCCAGATGGGGTCTCACCAACTGTCTGTACAGAGGGATAACAACTTCCTGCTTTCTACTGTTGATGCCTCTCCCTATGCATCCCAGTATTTCCCCAGTCCTACTTACTGCCTTCTCACATTGCTTGCCCACCTTTAGGTCATCTGATATAATTACTCCGGTCTCTTTCAATTTTGTTATTGTTATTAACTCACCCCCATTGTGTACTCTCTTCCCTGGTTTTTGTTTTCCAGATGCATTACCTCGCACTTCTTTGCATTGAATCTGAGCTGCCACATATTTGACCATTCCTCCAACCTTGCCAAGTCCCATTTCATCCTTTCCATCCCACCTTGTGTATCAACCCTGTTGCAGATCTTTGTGTCATCTGCAAAGAGACATACCTTTCCTTCCAGGTGCTCTCCAATATCACTTATAAAGAAATTAAAGAGGACCGGTCCCAGTACTGAACCCTGCGGTACCCCGCTAGTTAACTTCCTTTCTTCACTGTGGACTCCGTTTACTATTACCCTTTGCATCGTATTGTCCAGCCAGTTTTTTATCCAGGCTACCACCTTGGGACCCACTCCAAGGCTGGCTAACTTGTATATTAATCTTTTGTGTGAGACTGTGTCAAATGCCTTGCTAAAATCTAGGTAGGCCATATCCACAGCCCCTTCCTGGTCTACTACTTTGGTCACCAGCCAAAGAAATCTATTAGGTTCATCTGACATGACCTTCCTGCTGTGAAACCACGCTGCTTTGGGTCCTGTGCCCTACTGGCCTCTAGGCACTCAACAATTCTTTCCTTCAGAAGTGATTCCCTCATTTTCCCTACCACTGAAGTCAAACTAACTGGTCTGTAGTTTCCTACCTCTGCCCTGTTCCCACTTTTGTGAAGTGGAATCACATTTATCATCCTCCAGTCCTCAGGCACCACCCCATCCTCCCATGATTTGTTAAAGAGAGTGGTCAGCGGTGTTACTAGTTCTACTCTTAGTTCTTTTAGAATTCTTGTGTGAATCCCATCAGGCCCCATTGCTTTGTCCATCCTCAGTTTCAAGAGTTCTTTAAAAACCCTTTCTTCTGTGAATGGACTGGTATTGACCCTCTTATTCAGTGTTTCTCCCTTGTTTGGTTTAGGTACCTCCTCCTCCTCTTCTGCTGTGAATACTGAGCAGAAATATTTGTTCAGTATCCCTGCTTTTCACTGTCACCCTCTGCCCACATTCCTTCCCCTTTATTAAGTCTCTGTATCCCTCCCTTTGTCTTTCTTCTCTCCGTAATGTACCTATAAAATGTTTTATCCCCCTTCTCAACAGAGTTGGCTATCTTTTCCTCAGTTTGTGCCTTTACTATTCTGACTGCCTTCCCTGCCTCCTTCTGCTTTAACTGATAAAGTTCTCTGTCCTGCTCCTTCTGTGTTTCCTTATATTTCCTGAATGCTATCCTTTTCTCCTTAACCATCCCTGCCACCTCTTTTGAGAAACATTTTGTTTTTTTCCTTCATTTTGTTTTGTTGATTTGCTTCACACAAAGGCATGTACACGAATGCTCGCAGTCTGGGAAACAAGATCCCAGACCTGCAGGCAATAAAGACAGAGGCTAAACTGGACATAGTAGCCATTAGTAACACATGGTTTACCAGTAACCACACTTGGGTGACTTCAGTACCTGGCTATGTACTGTTCAGAAGAGACCGAGGTGCAAAAAGGTGGGGGGGCAGTGGTGGAGTGGCCCTTTATGTCAATGAAAATATCAAAACTACAGAAATTCAGAATACACATAAGGAGCCAGAAGAACTGTGGGTCACCCTGGAAACAGGAAATGGGACAGCCATATGAACTGGGGTTGTGTACAGGCCTCCAGACCAGGGGGAGGACATAGACACATTACTGTTAGAAGATATACAAAATATGACAGCTAAAGGGGAGGTTCTGATAATGGGAGACTTCAACATGTCAGATACAGATTGGTCAATACCAGCAGGAACATCTGCCTGAACTACACACATGGTGAATTCCCTGTGGGGAGCTCAGACAACTGGTACAACAACCCACAAGAGACAGGGCTATTCTAGATCTAGTGCTGAGTAACAGGGAAAGGATCACAGATCTCCAGGTAGAAGGTCACCTGGGGGCCAGTGACCATTGCATGGTATGGTTCAATTTGGCCCCTTGAACTAAATCATCCCATTCCAAGGCAAAGATATGGGACTTCAGAGGAGTTGACTTTGATAAGATGGCCAACAGAGCTAAGCTAGCCCTGGCAAACAGAAATACAGGTGAGGGGGTACAGGCAAAGTGGACAAGCATTAAGGATGCAATACTTGAAGCAACATCCCACTGTGTTAGAGAGAAAAGGAAGTGCAAAAGAAGAAGGAAACCACGTTGGTTCTCAAAACCAGTAGCAGAAAAGGTCAGAGCCAAAAGGCTGGCCATCAGGAAATATAAGAGAATGCAGCAGGATGAAGATAGGGAGGCATACCAAACTTCCCTAAGGGAAGCAGGGAAGGTAGTAAGGCAGGCAAAGGCCCAAACTGAGGAAACACTAGCACAGACAGTAAAAGAAGGTGACAAGACTTTCTATAGATACATTAGTGAAAGGAGAAAATCCAGAGGGGGTATTGCTAAGATGAAAGGGGATAAGGGGGCATGTGAGGAGGAAGACCATGTAAAAGCATCTATCCTAAATAGATACTTCTGCTCAGTATTTACTGAAGAGATGGTAGGTCAGGGCCCACAGCTCAGCACCATGGACACGGGGGAGGGAGGTGTGCACTAGTCTCTTCACAAAAAGAAAGGGTCCTACAAGAGCTCGAAAAGCTCAGGGTGGACAAGGCAATGGGACCTGATGGCATACATCCAAGGGTACTAAAGGAGCTAAGGGTGGAACTAGCAGAGCCATTATCAGAACTGTTTAGTGAGTCTCTGAGCACAGGAGAGGTCCCAGAAGACTGGAGAAGGGCTCATGTGATCCTGCTCCACAAGAGTGGTACCAGGGAGGAAGCAGGGAACTACAGAACAGTCAGACTTACCTCAGTAGTGGGCAAGATTATGGAGGCACTCCTTAAGGAAAGGATAGTGCAACACCTGGAATCCATAGGAGCACAGGATCCAAGACAGCATGGGTTTACCAAAGGAAGGTCCTGTCAAACTAATCTCATAGATTTCTTTGACTGGGTAACCAGAGTGGTGGACCAAGGGGAGCAGTTGATGTCACCTACCTTGACTTCAACAAAGCTTTCAATATTGTTCTAAATAGAAGATTGATTAATAAGCTGGGTAGGCTCGGGGTGGGTCAGAAGTTGGTCAACTGGGTGGCAAACTGGTTGACAGGCAGAAAACAGAGAGTGGTGGTAAATGGTATACAGTCAGAAGAGATGCAAGTCACAAGTGAGGTACCTCAGGGATCAGTCCTGGGGCCAGTCCTCTTCAATATCTTCATCAGTGACATTGCAGATGGACTGGAGGGTAAGGTTTGTCTGTTTGCAGTTAACACCAAGCTCTTCAACATAGTAGATGATCTAGATGGGGTGGGCAGAATGAGAAGAGATCTGGATAAACTAGCAAAATGGTCGGAAGAGTGGCAACTGGGGTTTAATGCAAAGAAGTGCAATATCATGCACATAGGGAAGAGAAACCCTGAAGCCACCTATAGGCTGGGAAGGGAGTTTCTGGCAGTCACAAGGGAAGAAAGAGACATGGGCATCATCAGCACTGATGACCTGAAATCATCCAAGCAGACCACTAAAGCGGTAGTTAAGGCTAGGGGGAAGTTGAGATGTATTAGTAGGGGTATCACAAGTTGTAAGAGGGAGGTAATAATCCCTCTTTACAAGACACTGGTCAGGCCCCATCTGGAGTACCGCATGCAGTACTGGAGGCCACACCTTCACAAGGACATTAACCAAATTGAGGAAGTCAAGGGAAGGGGCAACCAAAATGGTTCAGGGACTGCATCAGAAAACATATGAGTACAGATAAATGGAGCTCACTATGTATACCCTAGAGCAAAGGAAGGAGAGAGGTGATATGATTGAAACATTCAAACACCTTAAGAGCATTAACAAGGTGAAAGAGTCTAACGTGTTTCAATATGAGAAAAATAGCAGGACAAGAGGACACAGCATGAGATTAGAGGGAGGCTGATTAAGGTGTAATGTGAGGAAGTTCTTTTTCAAAGAAAGGGTGGTGGATGCATGGAATATCCTACCTCAGGAAGTGGTGGATATGAATACAGGGCAGAGCTTCAAACAGGCATGGGATAGGCATAAGGGAGCAATATAGATGAGTATGAATAGATAGGCCATTGACACAGCAAAGGCCGATGGCACATTCATAAGGTACAAAAAGAAATGGGCAAACTGGATGGGCCTTGCGGTCCTTATCTGCCATCAACTTCTATGTTTCTATGTTTCACATTATTTGGCTACTTTCAGATCATCTGTTATGGCTACCCCCAGGTCCTTTTCCAGCTTAGTTGTTGGTAGTATTTCCCCTTATTGTGTATTTCTCCCCTGGGTTTTTGCTCCCCGAGTGCATGGAACAGCTAAAGAAACTGAGTCCTCTGCTAGCTCTGCTAAGACAGGAGAACCTGCAGTTTCATACTCCTTACCCAACTAGGCTGAAGGACTTCTTCCCTGATGATACTGTGCTATACGACAATCCTGAGGAAGACCAGAATGAGCTTCAAAACAGTGGATTTCACCCAGGCAAATCACAGTGGTCCAGGAGAAGAAGAAATCAGGCACAGGCTAGGCCCCTAGACTCACAAGCCCTTCAGAACCATAAAACCCAAGCAAGAGCCACAATGAAGGACATTCAAGCTTTGTTTCAAACTTTCACCAAAACCTGAGCTAGAGGATTTTTGTGACCGGCATGTAGACACACAGTAAACTGGGGAAAACAGCTAATAGAGATCCCTTTCTAGCACTTTACACAGATATGATGCTGGCCTTGGTGCTCCTGAGGGGGGGCTGTGGGGGTGACATCTCAGAGATTCCCTTTTTAGTTGAAATCTAATGGCCCTAAGGGCCATTGCCCAATAATACTTTGTAGGATCTGAGTACAGGGAGCTATTTCTGGCCCATTGCTCGGTGAGGTTCCTAAGCTGATGTGGGGGGAGGGACTCCTGCCTCATGTCTGCCATGTGTAAGCCACTAACATGGCCACAACATAGAGAGTTGCAGCTAATTTCCAGAGGTTCTGCCCAACAATACCATGATTTATTTCGCGGACGCGGTTGGGATGATCACTCTGGACTCTGTATTAAGTGAAGAAAGCCCAGGAAAACTTCTTCTGGAACTTTAAAATCCTGTCATTTTTGCCCCAGAGACAATATATCACAGCTTAGCCCCAGGAGCAGCATTTAATGTAGGTGGGAAGTGGGGTACAGGCTCTGCTAATCCAATTAGGGATGCACCTCACTGATGTGGGGGATGCTGGCTGTCTCCTCTCTTATCCAACATCTATTCAGTTATGGATCTTAATTTTGGGATTGGACTGTCTAGGTATCACTCACTTAGCAGGCATGGCAGCTAGGGATGCTATGGTTAGGTGCTAACCAGTTTTCTGCCCTGGTTGGTTCATAGTCAATTCATCTCAGAAAGACTGAATGCCTTATTTTGGAATTTGTGTCTAGCCCTTGCATACTAAGCAACATAAGACTTTTATACCCAGAAATGTGCAGGCTGCCACTCTTATTTACTGGACTCAGTTATTGCCCAGGTGTTTATGCTTTACAATGTACTCAGTAGATAGGTTTAATTAACCTATCCAGAAACCCCACAATAGGGAACTTCATTGGACTCTGCTGTATATTTCCTTTCTTTTTATCAGTATTTTGAAAACATAGTGTAGTTTTTTCCTCTGTGTTACCTCTGTTGGTTGTTCTTAAACGATAGGTAATGGTAAAAGGGTCAATAAAGACATAATATGCCATTAGTAGTAGTGCTGGGCTTGCCCTGGCATTTGTTAATGCATCTTAGTAGATGTGAAAAATCCTTTCTCCCACAATAGGGAGCTGCACCCCCCCCCCAAATGGGCTTCTCCCATCTTCAGGACACCTGGACCCCCTTCAGGGTTCACCTTGTTTTCTCAGGTTGAGTCGCACTAATAGCTTCTGGACTACCCAAGAATATAGGGAGCCTATGGCATAGCTCCTCTACCTTGGTAGTAACCAAGAGTATCCTTGGTTATTGTTTGCCCCCGTTTGACTTACTGTAAAAGTTGCCTTCCCTCCTGCACCTATTAGGACCTTCATGTGATTCAGATTCCATCTGCAGTGACTTGCCAGAGGCAGAATTCCCCTTTTCCCACTTTAGAGGACTTATACCTTAAATTCTTGCTCCAGTTGGTATTTTGTGTTTCATATGTTTTATCTTGTTGTTATTGTTTTGGCTTTGTAACATAACTTTGTACTATTGGGGGTTTGTAGACTTTATCTACTCCACAGAAATGGTACATGGAGTCTACAGCAGTGTTCTGAGGAAGTATCCCACTTGGAAAAGCAAGGTCCTGAGGCCAGGCACTGACCTTTTTTACGTCCCAGCCTGTCTAACCAGAGGCAATGGTCATCACCAGAGTTTCAATGGAATTTTGCACCTTGCCCTTCCTATGCCTGTAGTACATCCAACTAAGATTTTTTTCTCATAATGTCAATGGGTTAAACAACCCAGTGAAATGGAAAAAAACACAATTATTTAGAAAATCCAGCCTACCTTTATACTTTTACAAGAAACCCATCTTTTAGCAATTAAACATACTTTACTAAATTACAGCAGTTTGGATGTTCCACGGGGATTGCCTCTATGTATGGAAAGGGAAAAAAGCAGGGTATGGCAATATTAGTGCCTAGGATAACCAAGTTTCAGAGTACTAGCTTCATATGTAGACCCTTGTGGTTGTTTGGCTCTCCTTACATGGAGATGGACATTACATTAGTCAGCCTATTTTTTTTCCTCAATGCTCAGATACACAAACTGTAAATCACCTTTTCGGGAAAATTTTGCAACATTAGAGGGGGACTCAATTACAGGAAGAAATCACAGTATGACGTAGGAACCACCTGATATGACCAACCCATCCCCACATAAGCTCACCAGGGCAGTAAAGCATAGTAACTTATTGTTTAACACTTACGGTTGAAAAGCAGAGATGGACGAAGTTGGCTAAATTCACTCCGTGAATTAATCCACAAATTTAGATCAATTCCTGAAGGGGGATTGATCCACGAAGTGTGGAATTTCACTGGGAACAATGGAATTCCACCCATGAAGTGTGGATTTCACCCACAAATGATAGAATTTCACCCACAAATTAAGGAATTTCACCATTCCTGGACAAAAGTCTGCCATTTGTGGGCAGAATTCTACCATTCTCATGGAAAACTTCATGATTTTGGGTGGGGAAAACTTTGTAAAACTCCTCGGATGTGAATTTTTGTAACTTTGTGGCAACTTTGCATGCAAATTAAAACATTGGCACATCTCTGTTGGCAAGATATTTGGCGTCAGCTGCATCCACATACCCATTCATACACACATTACTCTGCTACACATGACAAGGAGAGACCTGACTCATACATCCAAAGAGCACCAACATTTAGTAGCAAAATGTGATCTATTGCCTATCTCACTTTCAGACCATGCCCTAGGGGTATTGTCATTCAACTGGGGAATTACAAAAACATGCACACTTTGGTGTTTTAATAACTTATTGCTAAATCTGGAAGATTTCAGGGTCATGGTAAAGGACACAATCAAACAAATAGTACAGGACAATGATAGACCAGGAACATCCCCAAGTATTCTATGGGATACTGTTAAAGTTATTCTAGGGAGAGATCTCATTAAATACTAGGCCAGACTAAAGAAACAACACAAGGAGAAACTTGTGCAGCTTCTACTGGATCTTTGGGCTATGCAACAGAAACATATGCAGGGAGATATCTCAGTAGCTCCCATGCTTAGTAAATTAAGACAAGAAATACACAATATTTTGATGGCAAAGACTGAGGCAGTCCTCAGATTTCTTTGGCAGAAGTATTATGAAGGAGGGACCCATGCTACTAGATTCATAGCTTTTCAACTACTGCAATAAATGCTACCCTTAGCAGTTAAGACATCCAGTTTCCAAGGTTGTATTCTCAGCTCAGGACAAGATCCTTGATAGACTATATTGTGTATATTGTGAAACACTCTATTCTCCAGAACAGACTGTGAAAGCATGTTCCCTTAACTTCTTTCTGGTGGTGGTTCAGGTCCTCTCTTTATCACCTGCTCAAACTGAAACACTTAATACCCCAATCTCAATGGAAGAAATTGAAGTGGCCCTCACTAAATTAAAAAATAACAAAAGCGTAGGCCCAGATGTCTACACCAGTTAATGTTATAATGTATTTAAGGAAGGTATGTCACCATATCCCTTTGGATTGTGTGCCTGGGTAGCTAATGGTAAGACTCTCCCTCCTTCTTGGGACATTGCTACCATATCCGCCATACTTAAGTCCAATAAAAATGCATTAAGCTGTTCCTCATATAGACCTACTGAATATCAGTCTCAAACACAGACTACAAAAAGCTTACTTCTCTTCTCTATTAGATGCAAGGCTTGACCAAGTATTGCCCACCCTGACCAAACATGACTGAAGAGGGCTTGTTAGAGCATGTCAGATGCAAGACAACAGAAAAAAAGAACTTTATGTGCTCCTCAATGCTACCTGGACAATGAAATCATTCTTGTTGTTAAGCCTAGATGCTGAAAAAGCTTTTGTCCTGGTGACGTGGCAATTCCCATTTGCCACTCTTCAAAACTGAATTTCCACCATTGTTCATCAGTATTCTCCAGCAAATTTATAGAGCCCCTCAGGCTTCTATGAAGATTAACGGACACATTTCCTGTGCATTACTGCTGTACAGAGGTACCAGGCAGGGGTACCCTCTTTCCCCTTTTTCGTTTGCACTATGATGTACCTGGACCACTGGGCATGGGCACTACTGCAGGATAATAACATTCTGAGAGTCTCTCTAGGGGGTAGACAGCATATGTTTGCCCTCTGTGAGGACGATCTGGTAGTATACCTCAGGTCACCCAAAGAATCGTTGCCACATTTATGATCCCTTCTACAAAAATTTGGAGTCTATACTGGTTAAAAATGAAATGCCTCAAAAACAGAGGTCTTACAGTATCATTACCATCCTATCCTGCAAGTGAAGCAGGAATTCAAATTTAAATAGGGTATTTCATCCCTGAAGTATCTGGGAGTGCATATACAGTAACAATTGAGTTGACAAACCTGTGGAAAAATAATTATATGCCTTTGACCTAGGCCTTTGCAGATGACTTGACCTGCTGGCAGGTCATAAGCCTTCCCCTAATACAACTGGTCGACTGCATCCATATGAATCTTTTACCTAGGCTTTTATACTTAGCACAGACTTTACCTATTCCAATCCAGAAACCACAGATATGAATGTGGGATAAAATGGTCTATCAATTGTTGGGTTGGGAGTGGGATCCAGACCCCAAGGTAAGTATATGACTCTGAAGTTTCCCAAAGTCAGGCTTGGCCCATCTAAATTTTACACTGTACCATGCAGCTCCACAATTAAGGATGGCTCTTTACTGGTTATTGATGCAATATTCAATGTTATGGAAACAGGTGCTATTAGTGAAGGAGGATTTACTCCCAGTCACATGTAGAGTATTGAATCCCTAAGTATCACAGTCCAGTACCAGGAGTGCTAACCTATTCATGGAAACCATACTGACAAAATGGTTTAAGATCCTAACCCACACCTCCCTCCACCCATTTCTATGTTTAATTATACCATTTCCTAGCAATCAGCATTTTATCCCAGCTAAATTAGACTCCACCTACAGACAATGGAAGAGACAGGGATTCTTCTTCCCAGGCATGCTATTCAGGGAGATAGGATACAATAATTCAATACCTTGGCTAACAAATTTAAGTGGTGTCCAGGGGACATGTTTTGTTATACCCAGATTAAAAGTTTATAACAGTAATAGAAGAAACAATGCCCCTATTCCTGGCCATGTCTCCCTGATTATTTATGTTCTAGAAGGGGGCCTTTATTCACTTTGATTTCCCACCTGTATGCATCCCTTACTAACCTGAACAGCATCTCTATGGACTACATACGAATCTAGTGGCAGGCAGATTTACTTGTAAATACTGCTACACAACAATTGACTAAATATATGACATATATCCATGAACTAACCTCATCCCATGGGTGGAAGAATTCTCCTGGAAGTGTATTATCCATCGATTTTGTGCTCCTCTCGAAACCAAACAGACGTGCTGCGATCAGTGAAAGAGTGAGGTGGTGCTAAGACTAAAAGGTAGCCAGCCTCAGACATTCAGGTAGTCCAAAAAAGCTCAGCACTCTTCACCAGTAGTAGGATAAATCCAGGTCCAAACAAATTGGTATGCAAAGAATTCAAATATTTATTATGTTCTAAAGAACGAAAGGACCAACAGGCGCACAAACAGAACAAAGCACTAACTTACCCCAGCGGTTTGACTCACAAATGAGTCTTCATCAGGGAGTGAAGTATAGTTCTCTGACTGACTCCTCCTGCTGGCAATGGTATGGAGAGGATAGAGTGGCACACACTCACATTTGCTGGGCCTGTCCAAAATTATAGGATTTTGGGGCTTGTTGCAGCAAGACCTTGGGGATATCTTTCAGCCTACCCTACAGGTAACCTCCCAGATGGTACTATTTATGGATCTGGCAGCAGGGTTCAGGTAGCCATTCACTAGGAAGCTGCTGGTTATCTGTATACTGATGGCCAAGAAGGCCAAATCTAATAATTAGCTCACAGAAACATCACCTACTGTAGGTCTCTAGAGGCAGCTGATGAGAGATGTTTACAACATGGAAAACCTAAGTGCTAAGGTTTCGCACTCTGTATTACAGTTTGCACTGCTATGGTATAGATGGACAGTGTTCATGATGGCTAAGGATAACAGTTTTGTACCATGAAAAATATGAAACTGTGTCTTGTTTAACTCACAGAGGTGATACTGTATTAGTAGTTGTTTTCTGAATAGTACACTATATCTGTAACTTATTATGATGCATTATGATGTCCTGTTGTGTATGTTACCCCAGAAATTTTAATAAAAGCTACATTATAACAACCTAGTCCACCTTTGTACCAGTGAAATATTCTTACTGTACAGTGTCTGCACTTTTGACTGTGTCATGTAATGCGCTGTATTATATTTTACTGTTCCTTTTGCAACCCTTTCCCTGGGTTGCACCTGAGAATGCACCCCAGTTCAGTGTGCCTTTCCTGGTTACCAATATTCAAATAAATAAATAAATTAAGTACAACCTAGATTGTTTAAGGGAGTTGCTACTGATGATGTCTCCTACAGTAGGTCGCTTTCCTCAGAATTAGTGTCCTGCTTAACCCCTCTCATCCAGTACACTGCCATGTGGTTCTTGTTCCTTAAATGCATCACCTTACACTTTTGACACTGAATTTCAAATACCATACTTTGGACTACTTCCCTAGTCTTTGTAGGTTCCTCTGCATGTCCCTGTTCCCCTCCTCACTGTCTATCATACCAAAGAGCTTAGTGTCCTCTGCGAAGAGACACAGCTTGCCCTGAATTCCTTCTCCTATGTCACTTTATGTCAATGATGAACATGTTGAAAATGACTGAACCCAGGACCAAGCTCTGTGATACCCCCCTTGATCTTCATCTCCACAGATTTGACCCCGTTTAACCATAGTCCTCTTCTATCTCCCTTCCGACCAATTTTCCATCCATCAAACCTGGTGAGAAATTGGTTGGAAGGGAGACAGGAGATGGCAGAGTAATAACAGCAATTATTTCAATTGGTGATCAGGTGGAGGGGGGGTACCACTGGACTAATAGGGATAAATTATATTTAAATGAGGATTGTATCAGTGGGGGGGGGTACCACTGGACTACCAAGATGAACTGATATTTACACACAGATTGTCTGGGAGGGCTACCACTGGATTACCAGGGAGTAATGTGATATACACAGGGATTGGGCCAGAGAAAAGGTACCACTGGACTACCAGGGATAGTTTCAGTTCAGTTGAGGATCAGGTGTCCACAATACTACTAGGAACACTTGAAAGCATCTCAGTATTTGGGCTAGAGGGGGTGGGTGGGTCATGTCACTGTTCGGTACAAATGCTGCCAAAGGGATCAGGGACCTGTGCAACACTGTGCACATTAAGGGCAGGGTTTTAGAAGCAGTAAATAGCATTGCCACAGCAGCATTTTGCAGCTTCCAAAATGTGATGAATGTACCACTCCACACTGGGTGCAACAAAGTTCCCTCATTTGGGTGGGAACCATGGTGCATTCAGTGAGAACACGCCATCAACTAAAAATTGAGGTCCTCTGAATATGGCTCTGAACCCATTCAAATGAGCTATGCCCAGTTAACATGGCACCATTCATGCTGGCACCATGCTAACCTTCTCAATATTGGGTCTTTCATTTCTTGTTGATTTACTTGAAAATATTCATTGCTTTTTCAGGTAAAGTCTGTATAAGTGTTGAAAGATAAGAAAGCTGTAGCATTTGTTAAAGTTCATACAATAGTTATCCAAAGCAAAACTTAAAATGTAAATAATTAGATAAATAATTTGACTGATAATAATTTAACTCACTCCTGTGTCATAGCAGAAATTCACATATAGCATTCTTGTGCACTCTGAAGGTAGTTATGAGCCTAAGCAGTGATCTAATGACCAAACATTGGGTAAAATGACCCATACGAAATATGTCTATGTATAGCAAATTGGAGGTGGTAAATTAATTCCAGTTCGATCCAATATTGCTTCTCAGAATACCAATTGAGAGGAAATAACCCTAGGGCATTAATTAATTGCTAAAGTTGAATGACAACTCCTGAGATGCTAGAGGCTGCCTAGAGGAAAAAGTGAACTGTAGCCAGCAAAGGCATATGGACAGGAAGCATGATTTATTGTGATGTGTGGGTTTAGAAGACTTGCTGAAAAGCTGAATGAGGGATAGAAATAACATTTTGGGGTGGCTGTCTAAGGGGTAAATGGAATGAAAATTTTGCCTGTCCCACAGAATCTGTACCTGTCCAGTCAGTTTTTAAATAATTTTACATGTCTTCTAATTGGAGCTATGGGACTCTGTAACACCATGTGATCTCACATGACTCGTGCTCCATTGCCTTGTGTTGGTGGTGTTCATGCCCTTCAGGGCCACTGCCCCAAGCACTTTTAATTACTCTCGTCAGACAGCTGGGTGAGTAATATTTTTTTGCCATGCTGGCTGCTACCTGAAATGTAACCCCCCCGTGACTGCGCTAAGCCCTGAACAGGCTTTTATCTCTGTCTACTCAATGTAGTGGTAGGATTATTAATTCTGTTTACCCAGCTGGCTGCTGTTCCTAAGCCATGAAAGGAGTTTTTTGTTTAAGTTAAAAGTTTTACATTTTAAGATTTAAGTTGCTGAGTGCTCACCTCATGTTGCTGTTCTTCACATTGCTCCAGAAAATAACAAGGTACACAACAATGGATGTGAGCGAGTACTGTAAACTGCATGTGCACAATTGTATTATGAATGCACATTTAGTCCTTCCAACACCTTACTCACTGTTGGCAGCCACAAAAACAGTGTGGGCAGGAGTGCACGTGGGGCCAAGTTAGAACTGGAAAGACTTTGAAGACCGCATGACAGCATGACATTAGTGCATGTGTGTCACCACCCAACCTGCACTGTACTTCCCTGGGTGCAACAGCCCTAACCCTGGAAGCTGGATTCTTTCTGTTCCAGGCACAAATGAAGATTTCAAAACAACTGACCTGCATGAACACTAGGTGTCCAGTATGGGTGGACAGCCAGCTATTTCAAGCCCTGAACTGAAGCAAAAATGGTAAACTTACAATTCATAGAAGCATAGAATTTGATGGCAGATAAGGACCGCTTGGCCCACCCAGTCTGCCCATTTCCCTACTTAATGGATAAGCTGCAGATCCTAGCTAACCAACAGCCTGCTTCTTCCATCCTCCACCCCCTAGAATTTTCTTATGTCTGTCCCATGCATGCTTGAATTCCACCACTGTTTTTGACTCCACAACCTCCTCAGGAAGGCTGTTTCATGCATCCACAACCCTCTCCATGAAAAAATTCTTCCTCACATTACCTCTGAGCCGTCCACCCTCTACCTTCATATTGTGCCCCATTGTTCTTGCGCACCTCTTTTTCTGAAAGGTGCTACACTCTTGGACTTTGTTGATTCCCTTGAGGTATTTGAAAGTTTCTATCATGTCCCCCCTCTCCCTCCTCTCCTTGAGGCTATACATATACAGTTCAAGACAATAGAGAGGGCTGAACTAGTTTAATTAGAAGAAATTGCATTCTTACTCAGATGCTAAAATCAGCCCACAGAAAATACCTGTCAATTCACTATTTCAGTGTGATACATACAGGACATACTGTATTTTGGCGTTTGAATTAGCCATGCCATCTGCTTATACAGTAAAAATTAAATGTTCCTATAATTTAAAATAACTGGAAATGCACTGTTTATACTGCTATAAATGAGATCTCATACAAGTTTTAGATGATTTGTAGGGCGTGCTACATAGTTCCTTGTGGCAGGGCAGACTGGCCCTGGGTGCTACTGCTAAGCATGCTAATGTCATCCTGGTCTGTCACTACCTAAACATACATTTATCCTGTGTGCTGCTCACGTGCATTTTTTTTTCATTTATCATTGTTTTTTGCCTGCCTCCGTGGATAAGGTGTTGTGACTATTGGGGGGGGGGGTCTGTAACACTGAGCTGCCCCATGTCCATGTGACCACTGTGACTTTGACACCTTTCAGTGTGGCTGCTTGGTCACATCCCATGTGGGTGTTACTAGTACATGCTATGTGCATCTGACTCTGACCCTCCAAGTCCTAGCTTCTTTTCCTCAAGGAATCAGTTCTGCTGCCTCATCTCCTGCATCTCCTCTTCCCCCAACTTAGCTCCTCCCCCTGCCCCATCAAGCTCCAGGGCAACAGTACAGCAGGATGAGTCCACCCACATAATGTGACGTCATGTCACGAGTCATCAGGCTGCCACTGCTTGCGGTTGTTGGCACCAATCACTGGTTTGTAGCAGCATCAGTCATGTGGTTTCTTGGAGGGGATGGCCGGTGTAGTAGGAGTAGGGCACACTTGGCCTGCCTGACCAAATCTGTGCACAATACACATTACTGTCTACAGCAGTAATACTGCAGACTGGGAGTGCCAGACTGGGGTTGGGATCTGGACTTTGGAGATCCACCAAGACCAAGTGACTGCATTAGGTCGGCAGGTGGGAGTAGAAGTATGGGGCCACAGGCAGGAATCAGATTGAGTTGGCTGGAGCCTAGAATCATGAAGGCTCTCAGGAGTAGTTGTTGGTGGTTCAGATATTTAGTACAGTAGGAAGGAATGGAGGGAAGGAACCTTCTGTGAACCCAGGAGTAGAGGAGGATAAGGAGAAAGTGCTGGTTATGATGATGACACCATCAGCACAGGAAGAGGGAGATGGATGATGGACGGTCAGGATAGTGGCAGTCTTTTGCCTTGCCAGGGGCAGTACTCAGGACTGGGAGAGGAGTCGAGGGCTGAGAAGGGCAATGGTCTGCAGCACCAGTCCAGTGACAGAGGAACTCCACTGGAAGTATGGTTGGTCCAGTCCTAAAACCGTGACCATACCAGTATGGTCTCCAGACTGCAGCAGCACACAGCAGTGGCAGCACAGCATAAACAAAAGTAAAACTGAATCCCTCCTCCTCCTGCTGACTAGCTCCTCCTTCAGTCAATTACTTGTTTGTTTTACTGAGTTTTTACAGCTAGTAGGAGCCTTTTGATTGGTGTGGCTTGCAAATCAGGGATGGGGGGTTAAAAAATGAGGGATGGACTGGGAGGGACACAAGTTAAATATCTTTTCACCAAAGGAAGCAATACTTTGTATTTTCTGAAGAGAAAGAGAAAGTCAGGAGTAGTGGCAACTGTAAGCAAGCCACAGCATAAATCAAATGTACTCTGCTGCTGGCACTGGCAAAATGTTAAGCTTCAAAACCCTGTTCAGTGTACTATGTACTAGTGTGAGAGTGAGTGAGTGAGTGAGTGAGTGAGTGCGTGGAAACAAAATGCCAAATGTAAGGGACTACTGAGCACTGAGATAGAAAATTTTGTGTCAAAATTATGGACATTCCTGAAAATCAAGGACAGTCGAGAGGCATGGAATGCACTGCTCACTATGGACTGCTGTACTGAAACCAGAAGCAGATTGATGATACAGTATGTTTTATATGAAGCAGTCACTGTTCAGGTCTCAGAGCACACTGCATTATCTTCACAATGTGCTGATTGCTATGCAGCTGCTGAAAATATCTAATTATGTAATTGTTTAGTCTTAGTTTAATGTGCCCTCACTCTTTAAACTGGTATCCCATGTTGGTATTGGTAGTTTGATTGCTAGGTGTAGCTAGGTCAGGTGTGATGGTAGCTAATGTCTGGTACTTTACTTTCATTCATAGCATGTTTGTAAGTAAAAACTGACAAGTAATTATTGGAGTCAGTGTGACTCAGTTGGTAGCACATTCACCTCTGGACCAGAAGGTCATGGGTTCTCGTCCCACATCAGAATTGGACTTGCACCTAAAATGCTGGCATCTGAGTGCAGTATTAAGGGGGTGCTGTCTGCTGGGGTGTGCCGTCCTTTGGATGAGACGTTAAACTGAGGTCTCTTCTACCCATCCTGGTGCTGTCCTGGAGGTTGTCCAGGTAGAAGTAAAAGAACCCAGAGCACTCTTCAAAAAGAGTAGGGACCATTCCTGGTATCCTGGGCAACATTCTCCTTCCCATAAACTGGTTCATGCAATTGTTCAGGCTGTGTAAGGGGGGTTGATGTGTGATATGGCTGCCACTACACATTCAGTCACTTCACTACCAGTCTAGCATTGCTTGTAAAGCACTTTGGGATACATTGTGTATGAAAAGCGCTATATAAATGCTGATTCTCCTTCTTATATATGTTGCATATGGTAGTAGGGCCGTCCA
This sequence comes from Neoceratodus forsteri, assembly GCA_016271365.2. NCBI lineage: Eukaryota > Metazoa > Chordata > Ceratodontiformes > Ceratodontidae > Neoceratodus > Neoceratodus forsteri. Next base: position 1,366,532,178 of record CM057455.1, read on the forward strand.
GACCAGTTAGGCCAGGCAGTGTTGTGACTCTCAGCTGTCCCCAGTCCCCACTTGCAGGCTTTTTTGCATCTGCAGCTAGTAAGAGAGCTGAGCTGAACAAGACAGGTGGAACCTGGATGGGTCATAGATTCATAGAATCATAGATTTATGTCAGCAGAAAAGGACCATCCTGGCTCATCAAATCTGCCCATTCCCCCTCTTTACCTGCCCACCCACCCAGTGATCCCCACTCCGCTCTCAACGTAACCCCTTGTATTTGTACCATGCTGTTTTGAATCCCTCCACTGTTCTGGCCCTCACCACCTCTTCCAGCAGACTGTTCCAGGGCTCCACCACCCTCCCTGTGAAGTAATGTCCCCCCTCACTTTCCCCTTATACCTACTCCTCTCCACCCTCAGTCCATGCCCTCTAGTCCTCTAGTTTTAGCGCCTACCTTCACTGTGAATAATCTTGCCCCTTTATTAATCCCCTTCACATACTGAAGACCTTATCAATGTACCCTTGTAGCCCCCCCGTCAGTGCTCTTGCCCCCTCTCACTTAGATGTAGTCTATCCTTCCAATATAAGTCTTCATCCTCCCATGTGTCCCCCCACCCCCTATACAGGCAAACCTTTATTCTCGCACCATTCCCTGAGCCATTCATTGAATTTCCTAATTCTTTTCTGCCTAGTAGTGCTGGCATAGGGGGCTGGCAATACTTCTGAGAATGCCAAGGATCTTGCCTCTTCTATGCATCCCCTTGTCAGTGCCTTAATCCTCCTCTGGACCTCCTCCACTTCATTGCTCACTAGATCATTTGTCCCCAAATGTATGATTAGGTGTGGTTTCCCCACTAACCTAGCACACTCCCTGATTTTGTGCATTACCCTCCCCTCCTCCTTTCCCAGTTCGCAAATGACCGACCTCTGCCTGTATGTAGGATGCCTCCTGATCCAGTGTATCCCCTTAATGATGGAGTCCCTGAATACCATGGCATTCTCCACTTCCACAGCTATTGGATCTGGTCTTGTTCCTGGTGGGCCCCCCATCTTGGCCCTTTTCTTCCTAACTACAACCTCCTTCTCTGAGCTGTCTACATGACCCCCCAGTCACTCCCCCTGGTTCCCCTCATGTACCTCCCCTGGTGAGAGGTTCCTGCCTCTTCTCTACCAGTCTCCCCCGGTCCCCGAACTCTACCCACTTCACCTTCTCTGCTTTCCTGTGTCCCTTGCTTGCCTCTTGCCACCCCCTCTGCCACCTTTTCCCACTTCTTCTCCCCCCCTTGCTCCCCTTCCTTGACACCCCCTTCCCCTGCATCTTCTGCTTCTCCTCCATCTCCCCTCCACTCCTTCCACTGTATTTTTATCCTGTCCCTCCAAGTCCCCCTTCCAGCCCTTCTCACTGTCCACCTTCCTACCCATGCTTCTTTCCTTCCTTTCCCTCAGCTCCACCCCCTTCCCTGGCTCATAATTGCTAGTCTCCCTGATCCTTCCTGAACGCCTCCCTCTATTCTATCTTCCAAAGGTATTGGACACCATAATGCCCCCCAGCGTATGTTTCATTTCCCCCTGCTGCTGAGCTTTGTGTCCTTCCTTGAGCTCTTGGAGTCCTCCTCCCCTTACTCCTCACTTCTTGCCAGCCATTATTACTTCCACCAATTGGTCTGGGTCTCATATTACCCTCCCCCCACCGTCATGACTTATCGGTCCATTTCCCCAGCTGGTCTCAGCCCTTTCCCTTTCAGTAGCTTCCCACATCTCCTTGCTGCCATTGTAGTCATAGCCCCACCTTTCCCTAAGTTCTCCCACCTCCTTACCATTCCCCCCTTAAATTGCTTAATTCTACTTCTATTTGCCCTAATCTAATACAAATCAGGCAACACCCCAACTTCCACAGTATTTCAATGAACACTGCTGCACCACTCCCGTTGCAACCCACTAGTCTGCCTGCTCTCCTGACATCCCCCGGTGTGTCCCTCCCCATCCAAAAAGACCCATGCCCCTAACCTCTCCACCGTCCTGCTTAATTCATTTTTGTCCTGAAAAGTACCAACAAGTACAGTGGTCAAGATGCAAAAAAACTTAGCATATACCTCTACTTGCCCCTCCTATATATTGCTTACCATGCAGAACTTTAAAGAAAACAGTTTCCCTCAAACCTCTCCAGTCCCACTACAGTTTTCTCTATATGCCCTACCTTAAGCAGTACCTACAAATTCATTAGTTTAGACTAAATGCCCCCCCAATTTCAGTACTTTACAATGCAAACAGTAGTTAAGATGAAATTTCTTCCTGAAAAGATCAGCAAATTCCTCTAAAAACAGTAGAAAACCTATCAGTAAACAGTAATCATTGTGCCAACATTTCAATACTGGGGTTCCCAGATTTTGCCCTACTAGCAAAAAGTGTAAAGAGTACTGGGGCATAAAATTTCTGCTGGTGGGCACTTCCCTCCCTCTGCTGAACACTGTCCACCTTCTTTTCTCCTCTGTTGGAGGTAGGCTCCCCTGGGTGTATCCTCAGTGAGACTACTTAATAACTGGCAGTGGTGGGAGACATTTTAGTTGAAGTCTGTTGGTCTCTGCTTTTATAGCAAAGACCCAGCAACAGTTTAAAATTTGTGCCTTTTCCTCTGGCACCTCAGGATTGGCTCCCCTGAGCCCAGTTCCTCCGTGTGGCTATGGCCACCCTGAATCTCTGTGGCTACAGCTGCCCAGGTTTCCATGGCTATGGCATCCAAGGTGCTCCATGGCTATGGCTGCCCAAGTCTCTGTGGTAATGGCCCCCTATGTGCTCTGTGACTATAGCTGCCCAAGACTCTGTGGCAACAGCCACCTGTAATCACTGTGGCTATGGCTGCAGTCTAGAATTTTAGTTCAAGTCTGTGGGTCTCTGCTTTTATAGCAGAGACCCATCGGCAGTTTAAAATTTGCAAATTTTCCTCTGGCAGCTCTGGATTGGCTCCCCTGAGCCCAGTTCCTCCTCGCGGCTATGGCTACCTGAATCTCTGTGGTTATCGCTGCCCCAACTTTCTGTTGCTATGGCCGCCAATATGCTCTGTGGCTATGGCCACTCAAGACTCTGCAGCAATGGCCACCATGTTGCTCTGCAGCTACAGCTGCCCAAGACTCTGCTGCCACAGCCACCTAGAATCGCTGTGGCTATGGCCACACTCTATAAATTTTAGTCCAAGTCTGTTGGTCTCTGCTTTTAAAGCAGAGGCCCATTGGCAGATTAAAATTCATGCCTTTTCCTCTGGCACCTCTGGATTTTCTCTCCGGAGCCCAGTTCCACCTCCCTGCCTTGGCCACCCCAAATCTCTGCAGCTATGACCGTCAAAAGTCTCCTCGGCTATGGCCGCCAAGGTGCTCCACGGCTATGACTACCCAAGACTCTGCAGCAATGGCTGTCAAGGTGCTCCACAGCTATGGCCACCCAAGACTCTGTGGCAATGGCTACCCGGAATCACTGGAGCTACAGCTGCACTCTAGAAATTTTAGTCCAAGTCTGTTGGTCTCTGCTTTTTTATCAGAGACCCAGTGGCAGTTTAACATTTGTGCCTTTTCCGATGGTGCCTCTGGATTGACTCCCCTGAGATCAGATCCTCCTCATGGCTATAACTGCCCCTAATCTCTGCGGCTATGGCCACCCCAAGTCTCCATGTCTATGGCTGCCAAAGTGCTCCATGGCTATGGCCTCCCAACACTCTGCAGCTATGGCTGCACTCTAGAAATCATGGGGCACAGCTTAATGTTTACCAGCTACTGTGGAATCTTTGAAGATAAAGTTATGATTATTCTACCCCCCTTCCCCAATGCAAAAGCTGAAATATTAATCTGTAAGAGTTAGCACTTGGTGAGGTTATCCGTTTCTTTCCAGAATAATTTTTTGCTGCTCTCCTTCCTAGTTGAGCTTCTCTGACAGGTGCAAAATTTTATGCTGCTATACTGCCCAGTCAGAGCCCCCTCCCCCACATACACACAAATGAAACAGAAAGCAAACTAGTATTTAAATTACAGTTATTACCTCAGGACAAATTGACTTATAGATTCAATCCAATTCTCTTTAAGATACCTATAAAGATAATTTTAACATCACAAAAATGTATATCTTCACAAAATAAATAGATTCTGTGCATCAAATTACTCTGATAAAATAGTATCAGAATGATACAGTAAAAAGATTTCAAAAATTTTAATGTGTGTGTATCTTTTATTTTTAATTGCTGTAAGGTTTAACAACCTGTGATGCTGACTTATAGGGCATCAGCATCCCTATAGTTAGGGTTAAGTAGGATGTTCAATGCTAAACCCCTAACTTTGCACCTAAATAGACTGGCAGCATTCGAAGAAATTCGTTGAAATTTTGCATGTGTTCTAAGGTCTAAATTTATAGAAGGCTTCATGACAGCAACTTGAGCAGTTTCTGAAACTGTGTAATTTTCCTGTAGACATCTAATTTTTTCCTATACTTAACATGGTATTTAGATTTACTCTCACTTACAGCCTACATGGAATAGACATTTTTTTGCAAAACTTTCAGGGTAGAAGCATGCTGTGCCAAGGTACTGCCTTTGGAAGGTTTCATGAAAAATATTAACAGGTTCCAGAGTTATAAGGATTTAAAGTTGTTTTTTTTCTGTTCTGAGCATGCTCAGTAGGGGTTTGGGATAATATTCTGATACGACACCAAGAATTCTGTCTTGTAAGACCATTTCTGGTTTCTCACCACTTGCTTCTCATCACAGTACAAAACTTGTTTCTTTCCCCATTGAAATTATAAACATGGAAAATACATACAATGATGTAATTTTAAGAAAATAAACACCAGTACCTATTTAAACATGACGGGCTGGATATTCAAACTGCGCCATTCATAGGCGCAAGCCCTAGAGCTGCGCAAAATAGTTGCGCGGGGGTGTGTCCTGGGCAATATTCAAAGGAGTTGCGCTATTGAGCAACTCCTTTGAATATCACCCCCCAGCCACAGCCACTGTGCATGGCGCCGTGGAACTTGCACTACCGCAAGTTGACAGAGTGGAGCATTCAACTTGCAGTGGCGCAAGTACCATTGCGCCATGCGCAAAATCACGATATTCAAAAGATGACATGCAAATGGGGCTATAATTCATGCAAGGTGCAGGGGGGGCCATTTGCATGTGATTATGTCCCCATTTGCATGCCATTAGCATGTAGGTGCGCCGATCCCCGAGGACTTGCACCTGGCACCCTGCCAGGCAGTAGCCGTCAGGGACCGACACCCTCTGCAACCCAATCGCTGGCATAGTGTACTCCCCCCCCACCAGCCTGATCGCGGGCATCAATGTGGCTCCCCACCTTCCTCCCGTTCACATCCCTGGTGGTCCAGTGGACCAAAATGCCCGATCGCGGGCGGTATGTGTGATAAAACCACCCCCAAACATAGCCCAGGTGGCTAGTGTCCCCACCCTACCCACCCAGGAAGCCCCACCACCCGCTCCCCGGCAGCCAGCGGGCGGCAGCATCCCACCCACCTGCCCCGCCACCTGCCCGACTGGACAGCCGGTAGCTGCACGCCCATTGGTGCAGAGAAAGAGCCAATGGGCATACAGGCCATACCGTACATGACAGTCCAGTTTTGTGAATGAATCATTCACAAATCAGCTCAGCAGTAATGTGAGGAAGTATTTCTTCACAGTGAGGGTTGTAGATGCATGGAACAGCCTTCCTGAAGAGGTCGTAGAGTCAAAAACAGTGGGGGAATTCAAGAATGCATGGGACAGACATAAGGCAATTCTAGTGTGGGGGTAGGAGGAAGTAGGCTGTTGGTTAACTAGGATCTGCAGCTTATCCATTAGGTAGGGAAATGGGCAGACTAGGTGGACCAAGTGGTCCTTATCTGCCATCAGATTCTATGTTTCTATGTTTCTATGAGAACAGCAGGACTTATTTGAATTCTGCAGCCACAGCTGGAGTCCTACTGCAGGCTGCAGTGAGAGGAGTGAGCTGCTGATTCCCTGTTCTGCCTATCTGCTGGAGTGAGCCACTGTTCTGTTTGTCATTGTCTCTCTTTCTATCTATCTGTCTGTCTGTCTATCTTTATTTCATTTTTATGTTGTTTGCACGCATGCACAAGAAACATAGTGCGGCAGCTTTCTCCACAAGCAGGTTGTGGAGGCACGGCACTGTTGTGGCCAATGCCCCCACAGCCTTTAAAGGCTTGTCCAGAGTCCCCCAATGCCATGGCATGCTGCTGCTTACACTAATTCAGCCAGTGTGCCACCAAGTTGTAAAAAATCAGACGCTGCAATCAGGGGCCACCACGTCATTGCAGTGTAAGCCATTCGCTGCAATGAGGGAGCGACTCGTCATTGCAGGGCGGGATCTTCACACAGTGATATTGTTTGTGAACATGGAGGTGGTTTGCCGGCGTGTTCACAAACAATATTAACACCCCCACCATGTTTATTTGCCGACAGGGGCCCCAATCCCTGTCAGCTTCATTGCCGCATGTTTATGTTGCCGACGGGGGAGCCCAATCCCCGTTGGCATTATGTAACCCATCTGCTTATATTCTCTGCCAATGGGGTGCTCAATCCCCATTGGCATAATGTCACCCCCACCCTTTTTGTTGTGTGCCAAAGGGGGTGCCCAATCCCCCATCAGCTACAGCTTCCCCCCCAAACGGAAGACTCCGGTGGCACGCTGAGAGCCCACCCTAGCGTGCCACATGCCCCTGTAAAATAAAAACCGTCCCATGATGTCTTTTTTTTTCACCTGTAGAAAAGGAAACTGTCCCTCAGAGGTCCCCCTGCCTCCCTCCCACAACCTGTGCTCACCCACTGTGCACCGTGCCTCCCCACACCCCCCTCACCCCATACTTACCTCTGGAGCTGGACGCGACGGTCTTCGGTGGACCGGGAACACATCTGCACTCTTCAAAGCTGACCGTGAACTGAGGAAATGCCGGTAAGCTGTATAATGGAATAAATGTTTTTTTTCCAACATTAATACATATTTCAGTCATTTTTTGGAATTTTGGCACCAAATTTTCAACATGGGCTTTTGGGACCCCTCCTCATGAATTCTGGAACTGTCATGGTGATAATTGGCCCTGAAAGGTGATTTCGCAGTCACTGCACGGAATCACCTTTTGGGGCCGATTAACAAAATGACAGAGCCAGTGTTCATGAGGTGGGCTCTCAAAAAGCTGCGTTAAATTGGTGGAAAATCCAAAAAATTACTGTTTTACGAGCATGCATTGCGTAATTGCTATGCACGCTAGTAACTTCGCGAATTAGCAATATTTTCATGCCAGATTTTCAACATTGGCACTTCTTTACACCTCCTTGTGAACAGTACAGTTGTCATTGTTCATATCCTGACCGAAATGTGTTTTTGCACAGAATAGCGCGGTCGCTGTGGGAAATTAGTGTTCCGGACAGATTAAGAAAATGACAGTGACACTGTTCATGAGTAGAGGTCCTAAAATGCCTATATTGAAAATATGGTGACAATACTCCATAAAATGACTGTATTACGAATGTGTGTTGCACAGTTTGCATGCACGCTCGTAACTTCAGGAATAAGTAATATTTTCACTCCAGATTTTCAACATTGGCATTTTCCTACACCTACTTATAAACAGTACAGCTGTCATTTTTCCCATCCTGGCCAAAATGTGTTTTCGCACTTCCGGGGCAGACTAGAGCGGTCGCTGTGGGAAATCACTGTTTGGGACAGATTAAGAAAATGACAGTGATACTGTTCATGAGTAGAGGTCCTAAAATGCCTGTGTTGAAAATTTGGTGATGATAGCCCATCAAATGACTGTGTTACAAGTGTGCGATGTGCACTTTCCATGCACCCTTGTAACTTCACAGATTTGTAATATTGACACGTCAGATTTTCAACACTGGCATTTTTTCACACCTCCTTATGAGCAATACAGCCGTCATTTTTCACATCCTGACCGAAATGTGTTTTCACAGTTCCAGCACTGAAAAACAGCGGTTGCTGTGGGAAATCAGTGTTCGGGACAGATTAAGAAAATGACAGTGGCGCTATTCATGACCATAGGTCCTAAAATCCCTATTTTGGAAATTTGGTGACAAAACTCCATAGCATGACTGTGTTACAAGCATGCATTGAACTGTTTCCACGCACCCTTGTAACTTCGCAAATTTATAATATTTTCACGCCACATTTTCAACAGTGGCATTTTTTTCACACCTCCTTATGAAGGGTACAGCTGTCATTTTTCACATCCTGGCTAAAATATGTTTTTGCACAGTCACTGTAGGAAATCAGTGTTTGGGACACATTAAGATTGAGCGAGTGAGGGGGGGAGTGATCGAGCTCAACTGAGCTCTGTCGGGACTGCTGCGGATTTGTTTGTGGGCAGACAAAGGCCCCAATGCAAGAGTCCAGTGCAAAAGGGCAGCCTGCAGCACTGGGAGAAACAGAATGAGAGAGCGAGTGAGGGAGGGGGAGAGATCAAGCTCACAGGAGCACTGTCAGGACTGCTGCGGATTTCTTTGTGGGCAGAAAAAAGGCGTCAATGCAGGCAGGGGCCCAGTATAAAAGGCCAGCCTGCAGCGGTGGGAAAACTAGTATGAGCAAGTGAGACGGGGGACTGAGTGAGCTCAGCGGCACATCCCGATATCCAGCCCAGGATGTACGGTGCATATGCCAGCGCACCCTTGCACTGTCCTGTATAGAGGGGATCAAACTTGAGCCTGTGTAGAGTAGGAACAAATCCCGGCCATCTAGAGGTGGGCTGCTGTATTGCAGGATGCAACACAGCACCCCAGCCATGAGTGGCCACTAGCCCACCCAGAACACCGTCTGCAAGTGCTCACAACCCTGCTGGTCTAGTGGAACCCCCCTGCCTGTAGTTGTGATCACATGGAACATGGATAATGGGAAATCCCTGGTAGTCTAGTGGCTCCCCCAGTCCCCGAGTCCCCAATCGGTATGATACATGACCATACCTGGTGGTCTAGTGGTCTCCCTCCCACCCGAGTCCCCGATTCCCCGGAAAATGACAATATGACCATCCCTGGTGGTCTAGTGGACCCCCCTGCCCATTGCCTCGATTATGGTAAAATCCTGTAATGAAATGCTGTGGTGATTCACTGGCACCCCACCCATCCCACCCACACAGAACCCTTGCCCACCCATCTCCCCCATCATCGGTGGGTGGCTGCATCCTGCCCACACCGCCCAGCCATCCACTGAATAACAGGTACAATATGGGCTTGCAGGGCACACTGTACTAGACTGACCCAAATCTGTGAATGGAGTCATTTGATAAAGGATGGACATATATCTGAAACGTGTCAGGCTATGCCTCATTTTGTTATTTATGTAGTGAATAAATGATTTTTGAATAAGAGACTGGTGCCCTGGATATCTCATTGAGGTTTGCGTGTGCTCTGCTTATGTGTTCCTTTTAGTCATTCACATATTTGGAACTCTCTAGTACATTATGCCCTGCAAGCCCACTGATCCACACTGGGGACCAATGGGCTTACAGCCCATACTGTACCTGTCATTTGGTGGGTGGCCAGGTGGTATGCAGCTGGGATGCAGCCACCTGATGATGGCGGGGGGGCAGTGGGGCAAGGTGTTCTGTGTGGGTGGAGGGTGGGGTGCCACTGGATCACCAGGGCATTTCATTATGGGATTTTACAGCAATCATGGCAACGGGCGGGGGGGTTCCACTAGACCACCAGGGATGGTCATATTGTCATTTATCAGGGAATCAGGGACTCAGGTGGGAGGGGGGACCACTAGACCACTAGGGATGGTCATGTACCATATGTATCAGGGAATCGGGGATGGGGGGCCCACTAGACTACCAACCCCCAACCGGCATCGGGGTGTGCATTGGGGTTGCTGGCCCTAACTCTCACCCCATCAGATGTGTGAAGAAGCAGAGGAATTGGAGAATGGGGTGAGAGTTAGGACCGACAACCCCAACATGCACCCCGATGCCGGTTGGGGGTGTGAGCGGAGAGGTCCAAGGGGGTCTTTCAACCCTAACACTGAATTTCCTCACTTTTGTCGCTGTGGAACAACCCTAACTAGGGCATTAAATGGAGTTTTTTGCCTCTAATTTCCTTTCTTTTTGAGCATGATAATGAGAAATAGTGAATGTAATGCAGCAGCGGGAGCCGCGCTCCCGCCATGTGATGTCTTGTCACATAGTTACATGATGCCCGCAAATGCAAATGGTAATGTGCATGGTGACACAAAGTGAAACAGAAAGATAAACAGTACTGTAGACACAAATGGTTAAAATAACGCAAACACAAACACAAATGAAAACGCAAAGGGTAATGCACATGGTGCCGTAGATGGGAACAGTAAGTGAAACGGGTACGGATCCGCAAGCAGAAGCAGTAAGGGTAACAGTAATGTAAGCACACAGGCTGGTTTTCCCCAAAAGTTGCATAGAGAAAGACAGTGAGTACAAAGAATGTATGTATAATAATGGGTCTCGGAGCAGAAAATGTGGAGTTGGAATACTAAATTGCTTATAACTCAAGAACCGTACAACGTAGAAAAAGATTTTAAAGTCATATGATTTATGATTTTCCTGGCTAGTTTTGTACTTAACTCCTGTTAGGGGGCTATGCATTTTTCTGATGAAAAGTCCGTATCTCGCACCGTTTCTGAGATACGGGCCCTGAAAGGTGTGGCGAACACCGAACTGTTATCCTATGGGGAAAAAAGAGAAGTTCGGAGTGCCATAACTTTGGCTTCCTGAAATATTTTTTCAAGAAACCACTAAAAGGCACATCTGAGGGGTGTTGGCTTTCTTCCCTCCAAATTGCAGCCCAAAAGACCAAACCATTATTTTGCAGCAGGGCGGCAAAGGATTCCTGTAATGTGGCGGACGCTGTATTGTTATCCTATCGGAAAAAGCATCAACTTTGGAGTGCCGTCACTTTGTTGCCCTGTAATATTTTTTCACCAAATTACTGAAAGGCACATCTGTTAGATGGTGGCTGCTTTTCCTCCAAATTTCAGCCCAAAAGACAAAACCGTTCTTTTGCAGCAGGGTGGCAAATAATTGCTGTCATTTTCCCACAGCCTGGAAAAGTACTGTTGAACTTTGCGAAAGTCTTGCAAATTCATGCGACAGTGTCGCAAATGCAAAAGAACTTTGCGAAAGTACTTTTTCCAGAAATTTGAAAAACATATTTCTGGGGTGTTTTATCACAAAATAAAGACATGCCTAGCATCCTCAGGGTCTAACTAGGTGAATACAAAAAGAATGAGGTTGCTAGAGGGTCCCACATTTAAATGGCAAGCATTTTTCTGATGACCAACTGAAAACAAAATGGCAGATTTGCGACAGTAAAAGGGCCATTTGCAAAAGTAAAAACTGCATTTGCGACACTGTCAAACTTCTTGTTAACTTTTACCATTGACTTATAATGGGAAATTGTTTTTTGAATAACTTTTGAACCATTTAATATTTTTTCATGAAATCTTCAAAAGGCACATTGGGAACCCTGGCCACACGTTCCCTGAAGATTTTAGACTGGTCATGCAAACCATGCGACCTATGGAGATGAGCAAAGAATTCCAAAAGAGCGTAAATGAGCATGCAGATCACGCTTAATAACTCCACAGCTGTATATCCAAACAGTACGAAAGTTGGCAGATCCCAAGATGTATGGTTCTTGATGATATATTCCAAACTTCAGGCAAATCCGTTGAACAGTTGCAAAGTTATTAAGGTGCAAAATTTTAGGTTTAACATGTAAATGGCTCCTCAACCCTAACTATGGTAGCACTACCATGCTAACATAATATATATATATACATATATACATATATATATATATATATATATATATATATATATATTAGAGGCAAAAAACTCTGTTTAATGCATCAGTTAGGTTGTTCCATAGTAACAAAAAATGAGAAATTGGTGTTAGGGTTGAAAGCCCCTTGGACCCTCAGCCCCCCCCCAATCGGCATCGGGTGCGCGTGGGTGTCAACTCATCACCCCATCACATGTGTAAAGAAGCTGAGGAATAGGAGAATGGGGAGAGAGTTAGGACTGATGATCCTAACACACACCTCGATGCCGGTTGGGTGGGTGGGCTCGAGGGGTCCAAGGGGGGCTTTCAACCCTAACACCAAATTTCCTCACTTTTGTCACTGTGGAGCAACCCTAACTGATGCATTAAACTGAGTTTTTTGGCTCCAATTTCCCTTCTTTTTGACAATGATGATGAGAATTAGTGAATGTAATGCGGCGGCAGGATGTTTTGTGACATAGTAACAGGAACAGCAATGCAAACAGAAGTGCCAACAGTGGCGCACATGGTAAAGGAAATGTAAATGGTAAAGGAAACATTAATAGAAACACAAGTGCAAAGTGACACGGAAGCGAACAGTGATGCAGACGGACATTGAAGTGCATACAGAAAAGCAACTGGTAACACGAACAGTGATGGCAGTGGATTTTAAATGGAAATGTTAAGTGTCACAGCAAAAAGATTGCGAAAGGGAACAGAAACAGAAACACAAACACAAGCGCACACATAAACACAAACCATAATGCGCACAGGCACGGTACTGCAATTCTAAATGCAAATGGTAAAGTTAAGATGAAGAATAACGCCAAAGGAAACAGAAATGGAAACGAGCACAGAAGCATGTACGGAAACGCAAACCGAAATGCGCACGGGCACAGTACAGCAATTGTAAATGCAAATGGTAACAGTAACAGCAGCAATAACAGCAAAGGAAATAGAAACGCAAAAAGAAATGCAAGCGCATATGGAAACTCAAACCATAATGTGCATGGGCACAGTAACGCAATTTCAAATGCAAATGGTAATAGTAACAGCAAGAAAGATGTAAAACGAAAGAGAAACGGAAATGCAATTGAAAGGGCTGCCGGAAACAATGCGCACGGTGACGCAAACAAAAACACAAACAGAAACAGTAGTGGAAATGCAAATGGTAACAGTGATGAAAACACAAGCACAAATGACAACGCAAAGGGTAACGCACATGGTGGCGTACACGGGAGCAGTAATGCAAACGGGGACATAAACGCAAGTGGAAACAGTAACTGTGACAGTAACGGAAGCACACACCCTGTTTTTGCCGAACAGGTGTATATAGAGAAACACAGTGTGTACAAAGAATGTATGCATTGTAAAGGGCATTGAAGCTTAAAACGAGCATTGGAAGTACTTAATTGCTAATATCTTAGCAACCGCACGACGTAGAAAAAAAATGTAAATTTCACAAAAATCATGATTTTCCTGGCTAGTATTCTGTTATTACGTAGCCCATGGGGCTATGTGATTCACAACAAAAAATATATATTTTGCATCGTTTTCAAGATACGAGCTCCAAAAGGCCACCATGTTAGTCTATGGAAAAAAATGCTAACATTGGAGTACCATAACTTGGCAGCTATGCTATGCAATATCAATTCACCAAACCACCAAAAGGCACATCTGTGAGATGTTGGCTGCCTTCCTTCCAAATTTCAGGCCAAAAGACCAAGCCGTTCTTTTGCAGCAGGGTGGCAAAGAACTCCTGTCATTTTGGCCATAGTCTGGAAAAGTAGTGTCGCTATTTGTGGCAATTTTCACAAAAATTTGCGAAAGTGTCGCAGGTGTGACACTACTTTGAGAAACTACTGTTTCCAGAAATTTGAAAAACATATTTCTGGGGTGTTTTACCCCAAAATAAAAACATGACTAGCATCTTCAGGGTCCGACTAGTTGAACACAGAAAGAATTGTTGTCCCTAGAGGATCCCAATTTTAAATGCCAAGCATTTTTCTGATCACTAACTGAAAACAAAATGGCAGATTTTCAACACTATTAGGGCAATCTGCAACACTAAAAAGTGCATTTGCGAAAGTGTTGCACTTGTTGTTAACTTTTCCCATTGACTTATAATGGGAAATTGTTTTTTGAACAACTTTTGAACTGTTTAATATTTTTTCATGAAATCATCAAAAGGCACATCGGGGCCAGAGCCGCACATTCCCTGAAGGTTTTGGACCAGTCCCACAAACCGTGAGATCTGTAGGTGAGAGCAAAGAATTCATTAAAAAAACGTAATTGTGCTTTTCGTTGTCGCTTAATAACTCCGCAGCCGTATATATATATATATATATCCTACTGGTATGAAAGTTGGCAGATCCCAAGCTCTACCATGCCCAGTCGTGTATACCAAATTTCAGGCAAATCCGTTGAATGGTGGCAAAGTTTTTAAGGTGCACAATTTCACGCTTTAACCTTAAAAGGGCTACTCAACCCTAACTATGGTAGCACTACCATTCTATCATACTATATATATATATATATATATATATATATATATATATATATTTAGTTGAGAAATACGACCTTAGGGTCACCAAGCCTAAGACTCTACCCCCACTGTGCATGCAGGAAAAGGCATGACGGGTGTGTTTTAGGGTTGTGAACCCTAATTCTCACCCCAGTTCATTAATTTAGCAAGGAAAGATGGGCACAGGATAAAAGAATGGGGTAAGCATTAGGGTCCACAACTCCAAAACACACCCTTCTTGCCTGTTTCTACATGCACACGGTGGTTGGGGTCTTAGGCTTGGGAACCTTAAGGTCATATTTCTCTACTTTTGATGCTTCAACCCTAATGGTGCATTGACAAAGTTTTTGCAATGAATATCCTTACTTTTTCAGGTAGTTTACTTGTATTCTTATTTGCCTGTGGGAGCACTGGGCCCATTGATCCCTGTGCTCTCACCCTCCATAACTGTCCTTATGTCACAGTGGGAGCATGGTTTTCCTTATTTTATTGTGGGAGCGCACCCATCCTTCCATAGATGCATGACCAAATTATCAGCATAGCCATGTTATAACACTAGCACATGTACCCAGTAAAGAAAATTTTAAAATCCCCCCAAAACATAATTCTGCTCAAATGCAATGCCATTCAGCACCACAGGTGTGAAAACAGAGTTTGACCAGGATTTGAAAAATGACAGCTGTAACATACATGACCTTGGGTAATAAGAAGGCTATGTTGAAAATCTGGGGTCAAAATATTTAAAATTTCCTAAGTTACAAGCAGGTATACCGAAATTGTGACAAATGGTCATAACTTAGGCATTTTTTTAAATATTTTGACCCCAAATCTTGAACATAGTCTTCTTATGATCCTACCTCATAAACCCCATAGGTGAAAATGTTCAAATCTGTGTCAAAATGCCATTCCGTGCCACAGGGGTGAAAACACATTTAGGGCAGGATGTGAAAAATGACAGCTGTACTGCTCTTGATGTGGTGTGGAAAAATTGTTATGTTGAAAATTTGCAGTCAAAATATTAAAAATGACCAAAGTTATGTGTGTGCAGAGAAAAATGTCAACAAACGTGTAACTGGGCCATTTTTACAAATTTTTTCACCAAATTTTGAACAGGGGATTTTTGGGACCCCACCTCATGAACACTGTCATTTTGTTAATTGGTCCTGAAAGGTGATTTCATGCAGCGACTAAGAAATAACCTTCTGGGCCCATTAACTAAATGACAGTGAAAATGTTCACAAGGCGGGGTCCCAAAAGGCCCATGTTGAAAATTTGGTGATAAAATACCTAGAAAAGGCAAAAGATAGCAACCTAAGTTCAAAATGACATTGAAATACATTATACATTAAATTATATATCATTTTCTTCATTATCCCCTCTTCCAACTACCCCTCCCCCCCCACTTCAGTGTCTACCAAGAGCCTAATAGCATGGCTGCTTCACTACTAAGTGTGTAAAACCACATTCAAATATGTGTAATCCCCCTCAGTGGCTTACCTTAATTGTCCATTTTCCTCCAGTTGTCTCTGGCATCCCCCAAACAGCCCCGTGCTTCACCGCCACAGTCTGAGTCCTTGAAACTCCCCAGGTTTTCCCCAGATGGCCTAATGCCTTATCTTTGCCCCGTTGGGCTTAAAAATGTAATTGCAAGCTGCTAGCATGTTTGCCATGCTGCCGGCATTCCCACATGCACCATGGGGGTGCTTTGATGTTTTCTGACTGCTAATATGGTCAAACAGAGTTATCTTCCATGGTCCTGGTGCCCTTCTCCAGGTAAATTGGGACAGGTAATATAAACAGCGCAGCAGAGAAGCTGATTTGGGGGTTAAACAAAGTATTTGAGTAAGGGCATAAATCAGGGCTCATGAATAAAATATGCCTGCCACCTGGGTAAACAGATTTTAGGTCACAGTGGCAGCAAATGTGTTTGGAGCAAATACATAAAAGTAGGCTCATTTGAAAGGAAATTATTGGGGCTACATCACTGAGAGGACTTAAAATAAATAAAGTACACTGCCTGGTTGCAGCAGATCTTTTAAATTGGAGGACTGCATAATTTGTGTAAAACTGTGTACAGCAGCCACCATCTTGGCAGCTTATTAGCCAATCAGAAGCCTGGATTCCAGCCAGAGACTTGGACATAGCAGAGACTTTTGGGAGATAAAACATGGGTTATTTTCTGGCACCTAAAATGCAACCAATTAAGGGACTGTGACTGTGATTGATAGTTTAGGTAGCCAACAGGATTGATTGGGTTCTGCCCTTTATAAAGGAAGGATTGTTTGCACTTTGTCAGAGTTGAAGACACCAGCTCAAGAGATTGAGGAGAGAGGAGCCTGTGGACTCTGTGTCCTGCTGCACAGGAGAGGACTGTATTGCCTCCAGTGAGTTGTCCTTTGGTCCAAAAGGGATCAAGTTTCAGGAACAGCTAGCCTACAGACCAAGAGGGGTTGCTCAGCAAGTTGACTGAGATTGCAACCGGGCAGAAATCGAAGAAGAAATAAAAGTTTAATGTTTCTCCAGCTTGAAGTGCTGTGGCCTAATGCATGTGAAGAGACAGAGATCCAGGGACTCCTATTGCCAGTAAGGGAGCCAATATCACACAGTACCCAATTTGCCTACCAGCTGGAAGTTTCACCAGCACTTAAATCGAACTTTGTACCAATCCAGTTCCTGTACCTGAGCCTATGTCACCAGAGACCCCAGCAAACTGTTCCTGTACCAAAGCCAGCACCATCTCAGCAGGAGACCAGACCTGGGGAGTCAGCCCCTGCACAGAAATTAAATGCAGGTTGTGGCCACCTTGTAGGAAAGGCGTGAAGTGGAGGTGAGTCATACTGGCCCTGTTCCCCATCATCAGCAACTGCAAGCAGCAGTTCTTCATTTCACCACTGTCAGGTTCCATCTTCTGGGTACAGGGAGTATAACCAGGGTAGCTCCCTGCAACAAAAATGCTTAATTCTCTGTGGTACCATGTGATTGGGTTCAGCTAGTGTTTGAATGTTTCAATAGACTAGGCAAACTGTCTAATGATACAAATATTGCCAATGTTTAGTTGTTTCTCCATCAAGGGCCCCAACATCAGCTGTAATGTCGGCCAACCTGCAGCACTGGTTTGGAATGCCATTTAGTCACTCTGGGTACATAGAACATAGAAACAATAGAATTTGATGGCAGATAAGGACTGCTTGGCCCACCTACTCTGCCCATTTACCTTCCTAATGGATAAGCTGCAGATCGTAGTTAACCAACAGCCTACTTCCTCCTGCTCCTCACTAGAATTTCCTTATGTCTGCCCCATGCATTCTTGAATCCTCCCACTGTTTTTGACTCCACGACCTCCTTAGGAAGGCCATTCCATGCGTCCACAACCAGCTCCATGAAAAATTACTGAGCTGTCCTCTCCCTATCTTCAAATTGTGCCCACTTGTTCTTGCACATCTCTTTTTCTGAAAGATGCTACCCTCTTGGACTTTTTTGTTTCCCTTGAGGTACTTGAAAGTTTCTATCATGTCCCCTCTCTCCATCCTTTCCTTGAAGGTATACATATTAAGCTCCTTTAGTGTCTCTTCATATGGCTTCTGGTGCAGACCCTGCACCATTTTCGTTGCCCTCCTCTGGACAACCTCCACCCTGTCTATGTCCTTGCAGAGATGGGGTTTCTAGAACTGCATGCAGTACTCCAGATGGGGTCTCACCAACTGTCTGTACAGAGAGATAACAACTTCCTGTTTTCTACTGATGATGCCTCTCCCTATGCATCCCAGTATCCACCCAGCCCTCCTTACTGCCTTCTCATATTGCTTTCCCACCTTTAAGTTGTCTGATATGACTACCTCCAGGTCCCTTTCCATTTTTGTTATTGTTAGTATCTCACCCACCACTGTGTACTCTTCCCCTGGGTTTTTGTTTCCCAGGTGCATTACTTTGCACTTCTTTGTGTTGAATTTGAGCTGCCATACATTTGACCATTCCTTCAACCTTGCCAAGTCCCTCCTCATCCTTTCCACCCAACCTTGTGTATCAACCCTGTTGCAGATCTTTGTGTCTTCTGCAAAGAGACATAATTTTCCTTCCAGTCCCTCTGCAATGCCACTTATAAAGATATTAAAGAGGACTAGTCCCAGTACTGAACCCTGTGGTACTCTGCAAGTAACCTCCTTTTCTTTAGAGTGGATTCCATTTACTATTACCCTCTGCGTCCTGTTGTACAGCCAATTTTTTACCCAGGCTACCACCTTGGGACCCAGTAGTTGCTTAGACTGTTGAACACAGGGACGTAATTGATTGCATGCAAGGTAACTGGTCAAAATACAGTAATCATTTATCTAAATTCTCACCCCCTCCTTGTTCAAGTCCCCTTAATGAATCTAATTTACTGTTTCATGCTTAAACCTGACCCGTGAGCATATTATTATTTGGTTTACAGTGATAAATGCTAAATGCTCTTACAGTGCATGCTGGTATTGAAACTGTCTTTTACAGGGGGAGTACAGTGTGCAAGCCAGGGATCCAGACTCTCTTGGTAAGTGGTTTGAGTGTGAGCATATCACTAATGTGGAAACTGCTGTGTAAACTAATTATTAAGCACTGCAACTGTTCAGGTACATGTGAAAGGTCACTAGGCGGGATTCTGGGTGGTATTAGCTTTCCAGAGGGCTGTGCCTACTGTGATAGTTACCCACATAAGAATTACTCTGGGTGAAGGCACCATAATCTTAGTACTACTACTGATAGGGGCTTATCCATACTAAGTAGTTACAAACCCAGGCCCCTCAACCTGTTATTAAGACAGGCAGGGGTAATAGCCCTTGGTATAGTGCCACCTAGGGGTTACAAGCTTGGAGACACTGCTGGGATTAGAGCCTCCTAGTGGCCAAAACCAGAAATTGCAACTAAAATTTGTATGGGTCCTACTGAAGAAATGGCGGTGCAGCAGTCAATTGGTTTGGTGTATGGGGAATGAGATTGCTCCCCACTATGCTCTTTTGTTGCTAGATATACCCACAGGTACTAGCAAAGACATTATAGAGGGGGCACTTTCAAAAATTGAATGCCTTGGAAAGGCTGTGGTGGTCAATCGACTGACTGATCTGACCGGAGAAACACTAATGGTTCTAGTGAAGTGTAGCAACCATGTGAACAGTGCTAAGGTGCCTAAGGTCATTGACATGGATGAGTTCCCAGTAGTTCGGAGCATGATAACCAAGGACAGTGAGGCCCCTTCAGACTCAGAACTCTCACCATTAGAGGACAGTTTTGAGGATAAGCTTACCAATTTTTTGATGGCTGAGGAAAAAGGTCTGTAAGTGATCTAGAAACTATTAGGTACTGGTGGAAGTGCTTTTCCCTGGGAGACAAGATCTGGACTGACTTATGCTTACTCCTCCTCTGACTCCTACTGTAGATTAAAAATGTTTTCGGGGATCATACCTATGCCTCATGGGGAGGATGATTGGAAAACATGGATAGAATATGCCACCCCATTAGTGAATGAATGGCAATGTACCGATGCTGAGAAAAGAAAGAGAATTATATAGACCCTTAGAGGTCCTGCATTGGACACAATCTGATCATTGAGGTCCACCAAGCCCGATGCTCCCCCACATGAGTACTTGGATGCATTGGATGCTGTTTTTGATCCCCTGGAGGATGTGGATGAGTTAATGTGGACATTCAAATCACTGATCAACAAAAAGGGGAGTTGTTGCCTGCCTACTTGATCAGGTTGGAAAAGGCCTTGCAAAGGGTATTTAGAAGGTGAGGTGTGGCTGCCCATGAGTTAAATCAAGTTAGGATGGACCAAATACTGAGATCTGTTAAGTACTCCAGTTTCTTGTTGCTTCAGCTGCTGCTAACAGATCGTAGAGATGATCCCTCCCTTACATCCACTTGATGCAGGAAGTACAAGAAGCTGAAAAATGAGAAGAATGGCCCAACCCTTGGGTTGGTGTGACCACTGCCACATCCATCCCTGGCCAGGGAGATGCCCCTGAGAAGGTCCAGATGCTTGAGCCTTCAAAGTGTACAAGGCGGGAAATGGAGCCTAAAGAGGCTGTAAACTGACTGTCAGCAGATAAAAGAGATACTCAATGAGATACAAGAGCTAAAAATGGGTGTGACCCCTAAGACTGGCTCCAGTAAAAGGCCAGATACCAGTCAAAACCTGCCTGCCAGGGGAATGAAAGTACATGCCCAGGTGCCAACTATGCATGAAGGGTTAGAGACACAAATAAATGAACTGCCTAATATGTTGCAGGAACGTTTGAAGTGGCCGAAGCCTCCTTCTGCTTGGCAAGGAGAAAGGGAAACTTGGGCAGAGCTCTCTGCTGTTGGTGGCCTAGCAGCACCCTCAAATATGTATCCTCCACCACCTACAAATCATGACTATCGGCCAAGTTGCGATGTACTGGCTCAGCCCAGATAGCCCAGAGAAGGCGTGTTCTGCTTCAAATGTGGAATGGATGGCCATATAAAGTGAGAGTTCTGATCCCGAGAAGACCCAGACAGAGTGAGAGATAGGCTGCTTGCAGAAAAGCACCCGAAGCAGAGTACTTCTAGAAGCACCCAGCTCAACCGAATCATAAGACTTTTGTATCCAAAGTGGCTGTGCACTACCTTACCAATGATGTTCTTCCTGACTGGTCGGAAGTGGTGGGTCCTTCTATGGAGACTACAGTACACGTGGATGGCATTCTGGCCTGAGCTGTGCTAGACAGTAGATCTTGGGTCACAATAATGTTTGAAGATTGGTACGATCAGCACCTGTCTGACCATCCTCTACAACCTCTTATTGGATTGCATGTGTGGGATTTGAGCAAAAAGTCTTATCTGTACCTTGGATTTGTGAGCATGTGGCTTTCCTTCCCATCCACCGTGGTGGGTGTGTATGAGCCAGTAGAGACAATTACCTTAGTCTGTCCTCAGTTCGGCCTTTATGATGGAGTTCCCATTCTAATCAGCACCAATGCCCACATGTTTAGCTGCATGGCTCAGATGTGCCAAGATGATTAAAAAAAAAAGACAGGAAAAGCACTATGTGTTCACGCTGTAGTCAAGAAAGCCTATGATAAGCACCTACAGCCAAAAGAAAGTGATAAAGATGAACTGGTGGGGCTTGTATGGAAAAAGGACCCCTCGACCCTTGTTCTTCCTCCGAATGTGCAGTGCAGTATTAATGGGGAGGTGCACATCCGAAAAGATGTAATCAAAAAAATTCTAATGCTGGATGCCCCAGAAGAAGGGAAATTGTCTGATGGATTACTGGTCAAACTGAGTGTGCTTCCTGTTTGTGCTCATGCATATGCCAGGAGAGTTGTGGTCCAGCTTCAAAACATCACTAACCAGGATATCAGAATCACTCAAGGATGCACTTTGGCTAAGGTATACTGTGCAGCTACTGCTGTCCTGCCATCTAAGTACCAAAAAGGAGAAGATGTTGAAGTATCCCCAAATATGTTCGATTTCAGAGTCACCCATTCCTGATAAATGGAGGGAAAGAATTAGTTGAAAGTTGGCAAAGAGAAGTGTAAGACTGGTGTCCCCACCCCTGCCTTTTTACTAAAATGATAGGTGGCATGCTGTTGGCATTTGGCAGCAATACCTGGTGGGGGACCTGGGTTCGGGGAAGGATGAGGTTACCTGGCACAAGGGACTTAGGTTTGGCTACTCTGCACAGGGGCACCCAAGTAAATCCAACTACAGGAAGCAATAACTGTAATGTCCAGAACCAGAACTGGAATTTTTCAGTGTGGCTTTATTTATTAATTAACTGAACATAAACAAAGCATTGCATGGTCCCCCAAAGGACTACGTTACTGTATGTGCAGATTAGAGGTTAACACAGTGGTCCATTTGAGGAATGAACACATTACTACAGTTGTCTGGCTTTGGACCCACCAGGCACTCAGCCCGGACTTTGCATGTGCATTGGATACATAGCCCTACTGGCCCGGCTCCCCTGCCAGCCACTCGACTGATGGTCCACTTGACGAATAAACCCAAACTTTACTTGGAAAGACATCCCATCAAACAAGGAGACTCCCAAACTGTGGCTCCCCACACCACTTAGAGTCTGCGACTCCTAGAGAGATTTGTTTTGTACTTCCAATCGAACTCCCATCAAACAAGGAGTAATTTTCCTATCCTGTGGCTCCCCACACCACTTAGAGTCTGCGACTCCTAGAGAGATTTTCAAGTTGCGACCCACGTCTGGGTACCCACCCCATCACTGGCCAAGTGCATGAGGCAAGTAGCAAAAACACAGAAGAAATCCATAGAGGTGGACCTGGTTACTAAAGATGGGGGTTTTTCCCACCTCCAGCTCCCACAGCCCATACCCGGCCATTTCTCTGGATACACACAGAAAACTTTAGAACTTTAAAATGTAGATTGAATGGTGGATGACCGGAAGCACCCCCTCTACTGCGAACTTTAAATCCATTTAAAACTTTAAACTGTTTGACTGCTCTATTTGTTTGTCCTAGTTGACATAGTCCTCCCAAATAGCAGTCCACATTCATTTCCCAGCTGAAGAAAACAATTTGTTTGCCCCTTCAAATGGAGCCAAACACTCACCCATTCATTGCAGGTGCCCCACAGGCGAAGTACTGTAACCTTTGCTGTTATACAAGAACAGACTAAATTAAATCAGGCAGCTTTCCTTCCATGGTGGGAGAAGGGGATTGCCCCGGAACCCACAGAGAACTTTTCCTCCCCCCCCCGGAGGGAGGGGGGCACTGAGACCGGGGGAGCAGTCTCCACCACTTTAAAAAAGGTAAACACAGGAACACTTCCTTTTTCTTAGTGAGAGATCAAACAGCAGACTGATGCTTCCTTCTTGCTTAAGGACAAACGGAAGACTGACTTTGAATTTCCCAAAGTTCTAAACTCACTCCCTGAGCTGTAGATTCCAAAGTGGCTCATGCAGCTGTGACAGTTCTATAGTGATGTCATCTCTCAAGTCTCAGCTGTGACTGAGGACAGAGTAAGACAGTGTGAAACCCATTTAACTGGAGTTTCACTAGCTGCCTTCCCTGCCTACCACCAGGTCTTACTGGGATTCTAGTAACCACGGGTAACAAAGGGGTTACAGAAGCAAAGTATTTTCTCTCAAAGAGTGGGGCATTGGTTGTGTTACTGGTGCCGAACAACACATTCACCTGCATGACAACAGACCCTTAAGGGAAAGATCATGATGCCTAGCTCCTGCTGACATTGACAACATCAGGCACCATCTACAGGAAATGCTTGCAGCTGGCATCATACAGGAATCATGAAGTCCTTACACTTCTCCAATCATTGTAGTTCAAAAAAAGAATGACTCCGTCCGCATGTGTGTAGACTACAGGACTCTTAATAAAACAGCTGTGCCTGACCAATATACTATGCCGTGCATACAAGATGCATTGGACTGTCGTAATGGGAGCACTGTAAGTGGTTTTTAGTCCTTGATCTCCGCAGCAGGTATTATCAAATCCCAGTGGCACCAGAGGACAGAGAAAAGACTGCATTTATTTGTCCTCTGGACTTCTATGAGTTCCTTTGTATGCCGCAAGGCATATCAGGTGCACCAGCAACTTTTCAGAGGTTAATGGAGCATGCTGTGAGAGATATGAACCTTCTCGAATGTTTAGTCTACCTTGGTAACATCATTGTCTTTGGTAAAACCCTTGAAGAACATGAGGCTCGCCTATTCAAAGTGCTGGACATACTTGAAGAATTTGGTTTAAAGTTATCAATTGATAAATGCCAGTTTTTCCGTAGCTCTGTAAAATATGTAGGCCACATTGTGTCCTCTGAAGGCATTCAGACAGATCCTAGCAAGGCAGAAGCACTCACTGACTGGCCCAAGCCAAACACCTTAAATGAACTACAATGATTCTTCGGTTTTAGCTGTTACTGTTGAAGTTTTGTTAAGGACTATACCAAAGTAGTGCACCCACTGGTAAATCTAATGCAAGGGTATCCTCCTACTCAGAAAAAATACAAAAAAGGCACTGAGATAGAGGCTTCAAAAACTTATTTCCGGCCAAATGAACTTTTTGGTCAGAGGAAGATGTCAGAGTATGATACTGCTTTTCACGAGATCATCTATCAGCTCACTCATGCACCTGTTCTTGCATATTCAGAACCATTCATACCTTATGTGCTGCATACTGATGCTAGTCAGAGTGGCCTCAGGGCTGTGCTCTAGCAAGAATATACTAAAGGATTGTATCCAGTGGAGTATGCCAACAGAAATTTGACACCATCAGAGAAGAACTATCCCATCCATATATTGAAATTTTTCACTTTAAAGCGGGCCATCATAGAGCAGTTTCATGAATACTTGTATGTCACAAAGAACTTGGTGAAAACAGACAATAATCCTTTGACCTACATCCAAACGTCTGCAAAACTAGATGCTATGGGACATAGATGGCTGTCTGCCCTGTCTACATATGATTATGCGGTGGTGTACTGACCAGGCCTGAACCATATCAACGCTGATGCCCTCTCAAGACAACCTGTTGCTAACCAGAATTGGATATGGATGTCAGAACAATCCATGAAAACATTGTGTCATAAATTTGACAGGGAAGAGACACCTTCTGCAGAGACTGTGAACTGCCTAGCCAATTTCCTGGGGCCTCTGGTACCTATTTGCCAATAGCCTATTGTAACCTTGCTGCTTTGGACCTAAGTATCTTATCACAGGGGGAGAAGATGTCTTTGAGTTGTGGTCAAATGATCAAAGAACTGCTTTTCTGTTTCAAGAGGGACCTAAACTAATGCTCAAGGAAAGGTTGTTGTACCGAGAACTTACAGATTGTCAAGGAGAGATTGTAAGGAAACAGCTAGTTTTCCCCTCCAAATTCAAGAATATTGTATTAAAAGCTCTCCATGACTGAATGGGACACCTGGGTAATGAAAGAACTCTGAATCTGGCCCATGCATGTTTCTGCTTGATGAAAATGAGTGCAGACATTGAGCAGTATGTCAAAATATGTGGCAGGTGTCTCCAATGAAAAGCACAACTGCAGAAAGCAGCCCCTTTGGTAACCAGAACCACCAGTGCACCAATGGAGCTTGTGTGTATAGATTGTTTAAGGCTAGAACAGAACTCAAAGAATATTAGTAATGTGCTAGCTGTGATTGACCATTTCACATGGTATGCTCAGGCATACCCAACTAAAGATTAGAAGGTAGTCACAGTAGCTAAAGTACTTGTCGTAAAATTATTTGTTCGATACAACGCTTCACAATGCATACACTTGGATCAAGGCCAGGACTTTGAATGCAGACTGATTAAAAAACTCTTATCTATCTGGGGGGTAAGAAATTCCAGAACCACTCCATACCATCCGCAGGGAAATCCGCAGCCAGAAAGATTTAATAGGACTTTGCTTGACATGATTGGTACTCTAAATCCAAAAGATAAACCTAGGTGGAGCCAAACAAATCAGTACACTTGTGCATGCCTATAATTGTACAAAAAAAATGCAACCAGTTTCTCCCCTTATCAGCTCATGTTTGGTCATGAAGCCTGTTTGGTGGACATCTGTTCTAGAGTTTCACCCGATGGAGCTAAGGCTGACAGTTACTTGCAATGTGTTAAAAAGCTAAAAGCACAACTTAATCATGCATACCAGCTCGCACACACTATGGCCGCTAAGAGAAACTTAGCTAACAAAGTCAGGCATGACAAAAGAGTAAAAGCTCAAGAGTCACAACCTGGAGAAAGAGTACTTATGAGAAATCTTGGGTTTCGAGGAAAACATAAAATTGCTGACCGGTGGAGCCACACATCATACATTGTAATAAGCAAGTTGGATGATTTGCCACTATATAAAGTACATCCAAAAGGAGATCCTAAAGTGGTAAAGACAATTCACTGAAATCACCTCCTGCCCACTGGACAGATAATTCTAGATACTTCACTTCCAGATACTGCTCCTACAGGCCCTGTCACCTGTTCTGCTGCTAGCAACAAGCTAAAGTCTCAGCCTGTTGCTGCCCAACAGCCGGAACCTACTGTTAACAATCATGTGTTTTAATAATGATGTAATTCTGAGGATGACAAACATCAATTTGGAGTTGTTTACTATCCTTCTTTCGAACTATCTCAAGTGTTTCAAGGAAACCCTTTATGCAATATGGGGGATAAAGCAAATAGTCCAGCTACCTCAGGAAACCTTGCTCTTTCGACTGAGCCAGTATCTTCTGAAAGTGACATTCTAAGTGTAATCCCTGAAGTAGCAGATTCTTCATGCCTAGTGGCACTATCAGAAGTTGAAGTATCTGATTCTGCTGAAGGAAATGGTGAGTCTACCAGTGGGCCTTCAAGTAATGCAAAAACAAGTGGAGGAAATGAACTAGTTCAAGTGCCAGGCAGTGCTGCTAGTCCTAAAACTGAAAATAGTGTTTTGGATAACTCAAACTTTGTTGAAATACCTCTTTCAGTTGAACCTGAGTCCCAAGAACCCAAAAGTTCAAATGCCACATCAGGTACAAGTAATACATCTAGTTCTGAATCTCGGGGAGAATGCAGAGGTACCTCTTTCTCCAAAAGCTGTCATAATGGTGGACAATGAGCAGGGATTGATCACCCTGAATGCTAATGTGGAATGCCAAGTGCCAGAGCCCGCACCTAGACATTCAGACCGACTTGTAAAGCCAGTGGTTCGACTCACATATGACACAGCAGGAAAGCCTGTCGATTTGCTCATGAATATAATTCACAAAGGGTATATGTTACAGCAAGTTCCCTGCCCAAGCTAGTGTTTACTGCATCCTACCAATTAATTGTTAAGCCTTTAACCCAGTACCTAAGGGGTCACCCTTATAAAGTCAGATGGATCAGTTGAAAGGTGCCAAATATCTGTGTGGGTTAAACAAAAGTTTAAGGGTCAAATGCCAAAGAGGTAAAATGTCATTTCTTATGGTTGAACAAAACTAAAAGGTACAATGATTGTATGTAAAATGTCACAACAACGAAGTGAATAACTGAGCTATACAAAGTGTTTACAATGGTACCATTTAAATTGATGGCATGCTATACTGTGTAAAAACATGTGTTATATGTTAGGCCTTACCATGGCTGGATTAACCTGTATGCAGATTACGCCATGGCATAGGGCCCCGTGCTTCAGCAGGGCCCCATCACTGTTTAATTTAATTTATTCTCTTTTTTCCCTACCCGGCAGACTATAGCTGCAGACCTCGGACTGGCCATACTTGCTGTACTGTCAAGGGGCTGTGAGATCATCACATTCACAGCATTGGCAAAAAAGAAAAGCACACCCCCCCCCCGCTCCATGTGAGTCTCTCAGTTTCTCTGGCTCCAGCTCTGCCTCCTCAGGGGGCAGGGCGAGCTGCACATCACAGACAGAGTAGTCCATGATTAGTCCACCTTGACCCCACCACCACAACCAACCATGTCTCAGAGGTCCTCCTGGAGGTGTGGCTACTAGGAAGTGGGAATCTGCATGCGTGTGAGTGGTGTCAGGGCATGTGGCCGGGCAATGAGGAGTCGAGGCGGAGAGGATGAGTGGACAACGGTCGGGTCGGAGATTGTCTCACTCGATCGAGGAAGACTACAGACTACTAGAGAGAGCGAGCCGGGCCGAGGTTGTCTGATTTGCCACCGTCCAGTGCTTCTTTTCGTCGGATATTGATGACGACTCCGAGAGTTGGAGAGACGGCATGCTACTCGTTGTGTGCTGGTCACTGTAGTTAGTCAGTGCTGCTGTTGGGCCTCTGGTCCTGTGAGGAGTCCCAGGCCAAGTCCTATGATCGACCAGTCTGTCAGGGCAGGCCACACCACCAGGTATGTTGTTATTTACTGCATACTAAGTGCCAACACTGCCATGCGGACTTTCTTATTTTTGTCTTGACTTCAATGATTTGGTGGATCATTTGGTTGGATTGGAAATGGCGGGAAGGGAACACTTAACAGCAGTTAATTGAATTGAAGCAAAAAAATGATGAAAAAAAAAAGAGAAAAGGAAATAATTGCATTTACATGGGGGTGAGGATTGCCTGCTACTGCTACTAGGCTGGGCTCAGGGGGCTGCAAGATTCTATAGCTGTGGTGGGGCTATCTACTATATTCACTGTTTGAATTTGAATTATTTGATGCATCATTTATCAGAAATCTGGGAGCAAAACCACATTGCTCTGAAAGGATTCTACTTAGCTTCACCACTAAGTTAGAGTTTAATTGTTAAATTGATGAATTGCTGGAGTTTACAAGGTTTCTGCATGCCCGGCACCACAGAAGAGTGGGATGTTGGCATTTAGGGCACCCCCCCGTCCCAAAATATGACTTGGAGTAGGGCCCCCACATCCATTAATCTGGCTCTGGGCCTAACATTGTTAATAGTGTATATAGTAGAGTGTTATTATATTAACTAGTTTATTGTAGTCTTGGTGCGGACACCCAGCATTTCAGGCAGAGGAGAGATGTAACCCCACCTCGGGGGCTTACCTTAATTGCCTGAGTTCCTCCCATTGCCTCTGGCATCTCCCAAACAGCCCCGTGCTTCACCGCCACAGCCTGAGTTCTTGAGACTTCCCAGGTTTCCCCCAGACAGCCTAATGCCTTATTTTGGCCCTGTTTGGCTTAAAAATGTAACCGTGAACTGCCAGCATGTTTGCCATGCTGCCAGCACATGTGCATGTGCCATGGGGACAATTTGATGTTTTACTACTGCTGATGTAGTCAAACAGAGTTGTCTTCCATGGTCCCAGTGCCCCTCTCCAGGTAAATGGGCACCTAAATAATGTGGCAGAGAAGCCGCTTTGGGGTTTAAACAAAGGGTTTGAGTGAGGGCGTAAATCGGGGCTCATGAATAAAAGATGAGCCTTATAAATATTCATGAGTGCTGCCTGCCATCTCAGGGGATGGTGTTTCGGTGGCAGTGGCAGCAAAAGTGTTGGGAGCAAATACATAAAAGTGGGCTCGTTTGAAAGGAAATTGCTGGGGCAATATTACTCTGGGGATTTAAAATAAATAAAGTACACTGCCTGGTTGCACCAGAACTTTAAATTTGGAGGACTGCATAATTTGTGTAAAACTGTCTACAGCAGCCACCATCTTGGCAGCTTATTAGCCAATCGGAAGCCAGGATTTCAGCCAGAGACTTGTGGGACATAGCAGAGACTTTTGGGAGATAAAACATGGGTTATTTTCTGGCGCCTAAAATGAAAACAAATAAGGGACTGTGACTGTGACTGTGACTAACAGCTTAGGTAGCCAACCAGAATGATTGGATTCTGCCCTTTATAAAAGAGGAATTGTTTGAACTTTGTCAGAGTTGAAGACTCCAGCTCAAGTGATCAAGGAGAGAGGAGCCTGTGGTCTTTGTGTCCTGCTGCATAGGAGAGGCCTGTATTGCCTCCTGTTAGCCGTCCTTCAGTCCAAAAGGGATCAAGTTTCAGGAACAGCTAGTCTGAAGACTGAGAGAGTTGCTCAGTAAGTCAGCTGAGATTGCAACTGGCCAGAAATCAAAGAAGAAAAGAAAGTTTAATGTTTCTCCAGCTTGAAGTGCTGTAGCCTAAAGCATGTGAAGCGACAGTGATCCAGGGACTCCTGTTGCCAATAAGGGAGCCAGTTTCACACAGTACCCAATTTGCCTACCAGCAAGAGGTTTCACCAGCACTTAAATCGAACTTTGTACTAATCCAGTTCCTTTACTTGGGCCTATGTCACCAGAGGCCCCAGCAGACTGTTCCTGTACCAAAGCCAGCACCATCTTGGCAAGATACCAGACATGAGGAGTCAGCCTCTGCACAGAAATCAAATGCAGGTTGCAGCCACCTTGTAGGAAAGGCCGTGAAGTGGAGGTGAGTCATACTGGCCCTGTTCCCCGCCATCTGCAGCTGGAAGCAGCAGGTCATCATTTCACCACTGCCAGGTTCCATCTTATGCGTACAGTGAGTACAACCAGGGTAGCTCCCTGCAACAAGTGTTTAATTCTCTATGGTACCATCTGACTGGTTTTAGCTAGTGTCTGAGTGTTTCAATAGACTAGGCCAACCGGCCATGGATACAAATAATTGAATCTGCTTTGCATTGCCAGTGTTTAATTGTTTCTGCGGCAAGAGCCCCAACATTAGCTGCAACACCAGTCGACCTGCGGCACCATTTAGGCATGCCATTTAGTCATTCTGGTTACCCAGGAGTTGCTTAGACTGTTGAATACAGGGACTTAATTGATTGCATGTAAGGTAATCTGTCAAAATACAATAATCCTTTATCTAAATTCTCACCCCCTCCTTGTTCAAGTCCCCTTAATAAATCTAATTTACTATTTCAAGCTTAAATCTGACCCATGAGCATATTATTATTTGGTTTACAGTGATAAAGTATATGCTAAATGCTCTTACAGTGCATTCTGGTATTGAAACTGTCATTTACAGGGGAAGTACAGGATGCAAGTCAGGGATCCAGGCCCTGTTGGTAAGTGGTTTGAGAGTGAGCATATCTTTAATGTAGAAACTGCTGTGTAAACTGATTGCTAAGCACTGAAACTGGAATTGGCTCGCGAACAGGGATTTTGTCACCTCACAACAGGGCAGTGCCCAAATTAGGTGCCAACTTTAAATTCAAAATTGAAGGCTCCTGTTAATACTATGTAACTGCCATGCCATGCAGCTTCAGTGCCATGGAGCACTGTGGAAGAACCAGGGGTTGAGGGAGTGCACAGGGAATCGGCACCCTCCTTGTTCAATGACCTGCTGCATCTTAAACTTTAAAAAAACTCGAAAAATGAAAATAGACTGAACCTCAACCAAAGTAAACAAAGCCTAGCAAGGACTACTCTCAGTTTCTGGAATTAATGCTTGTTGCTTGATTTTGGAGTAACTTTGCTAAGAACCTAAACCTGATGCTTACTTTTAATGCTTCAATGAAATCATTCCTTTGTCTTTAGCTACCAGCCTGATCACTAGATTTTTTAGCCTGACAGAAATAAGCAAGTTACCTGCTTCTGCTGATCGTTTTCAGAATTCCTGTCCTAAATGTTTTATTTTCCTGTGTGCTGCTCTCTTGCTGCAGTAGTCAGAGGAGGGGTCTTAAATCACTAACAAAGCCCAACAGCTTCACTGCAGTGGTCCAGGAGCCAACTGGGAGCACCCAAAAAAGGTGCCAACTTTATATTCAAAATTCAAGGCTCCTGTTAATACTTTGTGACTTCCCTGCCTTGCAGCTTTAATGCCACGGAGCACCATGGAGGAACCAGGGGTTGAGGGAGTGCACAGGGAATCGGCACCCTCCTCGTTCAATGACCTGCTGCATCTTAAACTTCAAAAAGACTTGAAAAAGGAGAATAGATGGAGCCTCAACCAAAGCAAACTAAGCCTGAGAGGACTACTTTCAATTTCTGGAATTAACGCTTGTTGCTTGATTTTGGGGTAACTGCACGAAAAACTTGAACTTGATGCTTACTTTTAATGTTTCAGTGAAATAATTCATTTGTCTTTAGCTACCAGCCTGATCACTAGATTTTTCAGCCTGCTAGAAATAAGCAAATTACCTGCTTCTGCTGATTGTTTTCTGAATTTCTATCCTAAAAGGTTTATTTTCCTTTGTGCTGCTCACTTGCTGCAGTAGTCAAAGGAGATTTTCTCCCACCGCTCCAATCCCGCCTCCAGCACTCTTGTTAACTGGGCTTTCAGCCCTTAAGGCTCCACCCCTACTGTCTTTCAAACAGGCAAACTATATAGTTGACTTGCCTTTTTTAACACCTTATAAACTGCTTGCAAAATATTGTTATATCCTATATGGTACAATCTTAGTTAAGCAGACATAATCTGCTGGCTGCTGCATGATACAAAGTGGCATATAGTTTGAATAGTGATTGTTGTAATACTAGAGGAACTGTAGATTTCTCTCACCCCCTCACGTCTAATAGTGAGTTAGTATATGTTTCCATCACGTTCTTGAACTCACTTACCATTTTGGCCCCCACTACCTCCTTGGGTGGGTTATTCCATGGGTCCATCACCTTCTCTGTAAAGAAGAACTTCCTTGCATTACTCTTGAACTTCCCTCCCTTCATCCTCATGCCATGCCGTCTTGTTCTCCCACTCTTTCAACTGGAAAAGCTCCTGAACGTTAACCTTATTTATAACCCTCATATATTTAAAAGTCTCAATCATGCCACCCCTCTCCCTCCTCTGTTCAAGGGAGTACATGCTGAGTTCCATCCGCCTGTCCTAGTATGCCATATAGTGAAGTCCCTGAATCATGTTCGTGGCCCTCCTCTGCACCATCTCAATTCTGTATATATCCCTTTTGAGGTGCGGCCTCCGGTACTGTATGCAATACTCCAAGTGGGGGCACACCAGCGCCCTGTAGGATAGTAACACCACCTCCCTCCTGTAACTCCTGATTCCCCTCCCGATGCAGCCCAGTGTGCCACTTGCCTTTAGTGGTGCCTTTTTGCACTGTTTACCCACTTTCAAGTCTTCTAATTTAATGACCCCTAGGTCCCTCTCCTGGCTGGTGGAGGCTAGCTTCTGTCCTCCTACTGTATGTAGTAATCTTCTTTGGGATTGTTTCTGCCTAAGTGCATACTTTGCACTTTTTGGAATTGGAATTCAGCTGCCAGGTTTCTGACCACTCCTCCAGTTTTTTCAAGTCTGAAGTCGTACTCCTCACACCCTCAGGGGAGTCTACTCTGCTGCAAATCTTGGTGTCATCAGCAAATAGACACATTTTACCTTCCAGCCAATTTGCAATGTCTGCTATGAAGATATTGAAGGGTAGGGAGCCAAGTACCAAACCCTGTGGTACCCCACTGGTCACCTCCCTCTCAGCTGAAAATGCCCCATTTACCTGAGCCCTCTATGATTGAAACCGGGTACTTACAGTACTTGGTTTAAATCCTATATTTTTAATTACAACCATGCTGTATGTTGACTTTGTTCTATTTCTTCTTCTCAAATGTTACTTGGTGTTTCTCAAGGATCCACACTTAGGGTTTTAATATTTTCTGTTTTTATTATTCCTTTGACCTCATATCTACACACTTGCTCTATTCAGCTGTATACTGATGAAGATGTTCTCATTTCCACTCACAATTCTTTAGATGCCTTGCAGTATGAACTTCACGCAGACTTGGACACAGTTATTCACTAGTTTACATTTAATTGGCTGATAGTTAATAAGAAACAGACTAACCGTATGTTGTTTGGATCACCATATATGCTTAAGAATATATCCCCTCCCCTTTCCATTACTCTGAATGGTGTTCCACTTGCTCCTGTGGCTTACTATAAATATCTTGGAGTCCTGTTTGACCCTGTCTTATCCTTTGTGCCACACATTGTTTTGAGAATATGCAGGATGTGGGCTTACCTTGGTCATCTTCAATGTGCTAGGCACTGGCTGTCTCAAAGAGACAGGCAATACATTGTTCAACAAGCTGTTCTTCCTTTTTTACCATTGAGGTTACATTTATTGATTGATATCCTGTACTGTCCTTAACTATTCAATCCTTTTGTGCTATAAGTTATTATGTTTTACATTAAACTGTAAGTTGGACACATATCATTGTGAATTGCTGAGCTGAATTAGTTTTCACATGACTCTTGAAAATGAAACAATTGGCTTAAAATTGTTTACAAAACCATACACAATTCTACTGCTCCTTACCTGCATAGAAAATTTGTGACTCAGCCACATACTGTAAATACCCTTACAGGATGTTCAGTCCCATTGTTTTAATCTTGCAAGAATTAATTCAATCCTATGGTAGTACAACTTTTCCTTATGTAGCTCCTGCCACCTGGAACAGATTAAGTCCCAGTTTGAGACATTTGGCCAGTTTATCTGTCTTCTCATCAGCTTTACAATCAGAATTTCAGAACATATGCACTTGTTTTACATGATCTGATTGTGTGTTTTTCATTTGTGTTACTGTTGTAACACCTCATGTTTCCCATTAAATGAGATTGTGTCTCATGGGACTTGAAATATCTTGAGTGGTAACCCACATGTGAACTAAATTAATAAATAGAGAATTTGGGAGCGGGTTATGTTAGACAGAGATGTTTGTATTTGGATGCATTCTGTCCCAACCAGTTGAGGTTATGGTCACCAAGCAGGAATGTCTTGAGGTTCTAAATAACAATAGTACAACCATGTGCACCTTTAGTGGCATCAAGTTTTTAGACTAGGTTTATTAAGGTTTACTGTGGCACATATTTGAGGCAGAAGAAGGACTTGAAGCCAATGGTGACTGCCTACTGAAACCTAGTGGTAGTACTGACTTATGTTCCTTTCTTCATACAACTTTCCAAGTATTTTTTAAAGTAGGCTCACAGTGACAGTTTACCATCTCTGTTGGTAGCCCATTCCAAACACCTACAATTATGTGGGTATGGAAGTGTTTGCCCTTCTGATATTGTTTCGAATAGTGTAACAAACATTATCATTATGTCCACTGGGAAATGGAATCCAGTTTTTGTTTCCCAGTCCAGTCGTCTTTTGAATATCCCATCTCTACCTACAGTGAAGTCAGCCAGGATGCAAATGCAGAACTGTGCAGTATTACTGCAGAGTACTCCAGTATTCTGCTGGGAACAGTGCAGTTCAGTGGCAATTAGTCCCTTTTGTCATGCCATAGTTCATGACATGTCATTTACTGCAAGGTACTGCAGTGCATCCCTTCCTGGCTCCACTGTATATTGTACATCAGTAGGAGGGCCCCCTCATTCTTCTTCTTCTCTCCAGTTTAACCATATCAAGCTCCCTTAATTTGTCCTTATTGCTGATTTCCTCCAAGCCTCAGAACATCTTAGTAGCTCTGTGCTGGACCCTCTCAATCCTGTCCACATTCTTCCTGCCCAAAACTGGTTACAGTAATCCAGGTGGTATCTTAGCATCAAGTTACAGCTACACCAGCCTGGATGCAACACAGTACCTTGCAGTATTACTGAAAAATGCTGCAGTATGCTACACTAAATGGGGCAGTTCAATGGCGATTAAGTCTTCCTGTCATACAGCATTTTGTAGCATGTCATTTACAGTTACTGCAAGGTACTGTGTTATATCTTGGATGGCAACACAGTACAAAATAGTCCAAGGACCCTTTGAATCCTAGTTGTAAAATTCCTTATAATACTTCCACAAATTCTACCAGCCTGCTACTCACTGCTTGCTGTGTTTTGTGTTTGATAAGGTGTAGGTAACTAACACTTCTAAGTCCCTCTCTTCATGAGTTACACTAGGTTGTTTTTCCTTGATGTGCAGTTAATATGATGTTTTTGAATTAAGATCGCCATATTCCCTATTCCTCTTCTTGTCATCTCTGCTCCTCTGATGTGGGATTGCTTAAGGTCCCCCAATTTTGCCTTAAGCAGTCAGGGGACAAGGGTTTTGGAGTTGCTGACCTGTTCTTTTGGAACGCACTTCTGGTAAGCATCTGATCTACCTGCATGGTGGAGAGCTTTAGAACCTCTGTTAAAATGTAACTGTTTAATCAGTCCTGTCGAATTTAAGTTTAATTTAATTAATTAATATCATATTTTTTATCTAGAACCCATTTCACTATATATTGAACCCTGATTGTACAGTTCCCTGATCCCTAGACATAGGGAACTAGCGAGGGTCTACATGCCTCCATGGCGAGAAGAGCCTCCTGCCACACTCTCCGAGCCCTTGCTAGCAGGTATGGCCTGGACAGCATTCCAGGAACTCAAGGCTGCATGACTGTCTCTGTAAATTTTCTAAGGACAATTGCTTTTATCTTGGGACAGCTCTTATTGGCTGTCCGTGGAACATGAGCTCCATGTTTGGTTTCTCATCCTGCCAGGCATTTCCAAATTCCTCCTGACTGGACTATGTCACTACCATCAGCCAGCTTATTTAACCTTTTTTCCCCCAATCCAGTATTGCCGCTGATATCTGGTCTGTTTTATACTCAGTGCTGAATTTGCTCAGTTTAAAGGGCTTTTTTTAACTGTACTTGTATGTGTTTGAACTTGGCAGTTTAGAGGGCTAGGCTGTATTCCTAATTCTGTGCTGAGTTTCTTTTACCACATTGGGTATTTCTGTGAAAGGTCAATTTCAATTAATTCTCCTCACAATTTCTAGCCTACAGGCTCCTAACCTCCCTCGGTTACCATATAGTTGCACTGGACTATGAATGCATTGTATTATGTATAAGACAAGGCCTCCCTGAGGTGACTTACTCCCAGCTCATACCATGCATTGCTTTAGCTACCAATTGTATAGGTCTTAACCGCTTAGGTTAATATGTTGATAGCACTGCCCTGTTTTAGCTACCAGATATATAGGCATTAACCCATGCTCATTGTATTTATACTTTGTATGATTGCTCACCCACATTTATTCTATGTATGTACTGTATGAATGTCTATGTTTTATTCTGATGTGGAGCCTTTGGAAACAAGTCTATGACTCAAAGGGTTGTAATTCCGATTTCCTAAATAAATAAATATGTCTTAGAAACATAGAAAGATAGACAATAACAACAGAAAAAAAAACATTGTTATGCCCAGTCTGCCCGTAATACCCTATCATACCCCAACATCCATTGTCCATACAGGGCTTTTGCCCACACTACCTACAGTAACCCCATGTTCCTTGCCTTATTGCTGCCCTCATGAGTAACTATTAAGCCCTTAACTCTGCCCAGCCATGCTTGAAACTATTAACGGTTTTGGCACTTAACACCTCAGCCGGTAGACTGTTCCACTGCTCAACCACTCTCTCCGTAAAATAAATCTTCCTCACATTCTTCCTGAATCTCCCCCCCTGCTAGCTTCCACTTATGTCCCTGTGTTCTGTGTCTACCATTCCTTCTGAATATTCCCTCACAGTTGCCTTGTTCATTCCCTTCAGGAACTTGACAGTCTCTATTATTTTGCCCCTCTCTCTTCTGGTCTCCAGTGAGCACATGTTGAGTGCTCTAAACTTGATCCTCAGAAGATCTGCCCTGCTTACATGGAATAATTTTGGTTACATTATGCATCACCACCTCTAGCCTGTTTTTGTTTTTCCTTAGGTGAGGACTCCAGAACTGGGCATAGTAGTCCAGGGGTGGCCTCACTAGTGATCTACAGAGTGGTAGTCTTGACTTACCTTATTAGATTTTAAGTGCAAGACAGCATTTTTCCATGTTTAAATTTAATTCATCACATGTTAGCCTAGGAATGTATTAGTTCCATATCACCCTGAATTAATTTACTGTGTTCAACTGTCTCTAGAATTTCCCTAAGCTTGGAATCTTCAGTATATTTTTGAATCTAGTTACTGCACCCTCTTCCCATATCTCCAATGAAAAACTGGAATAGTAACGGTCTGAGGACTGACCCCTTTTGAACTACTAGTCACTCTACCCTACCGTTTATTGATTGTTCAGCCATTGCTAGCCTTGGGTACTATATTTCTATCTATTCCTAACTCTATTAGTTTGCTTATTACTGTATAATGTATGGTAGAATGCTGTTAACCATAGGAAATCATCATTTCCTAAGGTTGTTATACCATTGATGTGACGTAGCAATGTTGTTAACCTATCGATGCTACGTCACATCTATAGGTTAACAATGGGGATCGGTCTGTGCATGTGCATGCCTTTTTTTACACTCAGGAACTGACAGATGCACGCAGCAGTAAGGGAAGGACTGAACGGCCATGACGGTGACTATGTTTCGAAAAGTAAGGAGCCATTTTCCCTTTTTCCTGGGACCATACACTATAAAAAATAATGTATGGTCCTTCTATCAGCAACCGGTTACTGTTAACCATCTCAAGGTTGCCATGGCGATGTAAACCTCTTGAGCTTCGCTCTCGAGGTTTACATGGTCGCCCTGGCAACCTCTCGATGGTTAACAGACTGGTTACTGATAGGGGACCATACATTATCCTCTATGTTTTGTAGAACCAAATCTAAGGCTTCTTTAAAATACAGGAAAATGCCATCTAATTTCTATTGTGTTGTGTAGAACCATATCTAAGACTTCATTAAAATGCAAGAAAATGACATCTACTGGGATCCCTTGTCCAGTGCCTTTCTGACAGATTAAATGAAAAGTTAAAATGTTTATAACACATAATTTGCTTTTTTATTGGAAATTGATACCTT
Source organism: Neoceratodus forsteri (assembly GCA_016271365.2). Lineage (NCBI taxonomy): Eukaryota > Metazoa > Chordata > Ceratodontiformes > Ceratodontidae > Neoceratodus > Neoceratodus forsteri. Next base: position 1,366,570,582 of record CM057455.1, read on the forward strand.
GGAAAGGCACACCGAGCCAAGTCTCATTTCCAGGTGTGACCCAGGGGAAGGGAAAACAAAGACAAAGACAAAATATATGTGGTATAAAAGTGCAAAACTCAAAATATATGGAGGGTGAGGTTCTGCAAAAATACAGTAAATAGCAAATATATACATTGTATAAACCGAATACAGGCTGCTGACAAAAGACGAGCAATGTACAGGCTAGTAATAAAGCTAGTGCAACTGGTACAGGAACAGTAAGGCAAGGTACAGGACAGTTACATAGCCAAATTAGCTCTAGCCAGGGCAGAAGCATGAAAGGGCAGCAAGAGGTCAGAGCTGGCATTTAAGGGAAGGGGAGCAGCAGATCATGGGAGGAAGATTGTGCAAGATTGAAGGAGGATGAGATGAAAAAGCAGATTTCCAAGCAGCAGTTAGAGTGTGGTATGCTGAATGCATAGGATATGCGAGAGCAAAGGGCATAGGAGGCAGAAGGAGTGGAAGAGAGGAAAGAGGTAGGGGGCAGAGAGTCAAACCAATATTTAAAGATGATGGATGCACTATGCAAGAGGTGATGGAAATTAAGGGAAGAGATAGAAAGGGAGGTTAATAGGCTGAAGTGGTGAGTTCAAGGAGGGCCATTTGCAGCAAAATGGCAGAAGGCATTGTGCAGCGTATCCAGTTTAGCAGTGGAGGAGGATGGGGTGGTGCCATAGACCTAGCTTTTTGTGAAGCCATGCTGTGTTTCATCTATAGGGGTGGAGTCTGTAAAGTGTTCTGCGTAGTACAGCTTAAGTATGGGGCTAGTCTAGCTGCCGCCCCTTTAAGAACACAAGACAATTGTAGCATGTTAGGGTCATTATTATAATTTGCATTTTAATTTCTGCTTAGCAGGGGCTAGAAACCCCTTTAGTAAGTTAGTCAGTCAATCAGTCTGTTCCTGAACTTCATGGTGAGTTGAAGTTACCTGCTGATGTCTCTACAGTTTATGAACAAACCTACTTGTTTATTATTTTATGCATCAGTCTCAGTATTTCATATAGTCCAGCAAGATGTCTACTGCAGCAGCCACAGATGGCCTGGCAGAACAGAAAGAAGGTAAGGATCCTTAGTGGCAGACCAAAACCAAAATGCTACACATAGTGGAGAATGCAGCCCTTCTGCCCAGATCCCCATCTCACTTGTCTGTGTCACTTGGTACCCCAAAATCATCACCCAAGTATGCTTGAACTGTCTGCATGCTACTTAAGCCACGGCCTTGGCTGCAGAGAGAGAAAAAAATGAACTGTGGTTTGTTGTATAGCAGCCTGCCGCCCTCCTACTGTACTAAATCTGTTGTACAGCACTCTGTTCAACATTGCTAGCCGGTAGCACAATGCAAGAGCTGTTAAAAGTTGCAATTATCCAAGTCTCTGCTCCATGGAGCTGTAGACAGTCTGCCACCCTCCCCCAGCTACCACCTCGTAGCAGGACCTGGTTCTAACTGCTCCCCTCTGACAAGCTAGCTCCCTATGCAGTCTTTCTCTCACAGTGGGGATCACAACGAAACAAAAGGAAACAACAAAATTACCAGCCATCCCACCCTGATGCCGCCTCTTGACTGCAGCCCACCCACAAATTGCCGCTCTATCTCCTGCATTCAGCTTCTGTGCTGAACAGTGCTGAACTCCCGCTCCACTCCACGGCGAGGAAAACCACTCCAGAAGGGACTGTACCAACTCTAAATTAATAAATAACCTCAGAAAACTGCTTAGTCCTGCCACCCACAACCACTGCAGCTCCCTTTGCCTTTCTTATAGAGCACTTCCCCCCCCCCCCCCCAAACAGCCACAGATAACTCCTGAAGCCACTCCAGGCTGACTCAAAGGTGGCTTGATTGCAGCTGCAGTGAACTGTTACCCCACTCCTACCTCAGTCAGTCCTGCACCAAGCCAGTCCTGCACTAAAATGGAGCTATGATCCCTGCTTGGCCATGACTTACTGCGGCTCCTCAAAGACTGCCTCCTTCTCACCCAGCCTGCCTCAAGATTTTCCAGCTCTCTGCAATGTGGCTCCATGAATTCAGCTTCCCCTTCAGCCACAAATTACAGAACCTGAGCGCCGCTGCTACTGCAGGCACAAATTGCAGCTCTCTTCTTGTTCCTGCAGTTGGTCGGAGCCGTACACAGCCACTCCTGCAACATCAGAGCCACTGCCCCCCCTCAGCCACAGTCATAAAAAGTGGCCATTGCAGTCAATTTAAATAAATACTGGGCTGCTGCTACTACGGAGCGAGCTGCTCCCTGATTCTCCACTCTGCACACAAAGCTGCTGCTTGGCCATACATTAAACAGAGCTACCATCACGACTAAAATAAATAAAATGGGGTCTGGGGAAACCAGAAAACAAAAGGGGAACATTAATAAAAGGAAAGCACAGCTTAAAATGGCAGTTTCAAAAGAAAAACAAATCGAGGGCAGGACAAGTAAATAAAACCTGGGGACAGTACATAAAATCCAAACACATAAGCCTGGGAATAAAACAAAAGAAAAAAAACAACAAAAAGGCAAACAGGGAGAAGATGAACCAATACATAATTTCCCCAACAAATTGTTTTGCACTCACCAAACTAAAAGCCCACCTTTTTCAGTTGGGGAAAAAGGACTGCAGCGTGGCAATCACCATTTTGTCCCTGGCATAGCAGCCTCATCACAAGAAGCATCCATCTTGCATGCAACAAAACAAGAACACAGGAAGTGACTCTTAACCCCCGGCCCCTTGCTGGCGGGCATCTTGCTGCAGTCAAGTAATACAGGAACTGTATGTCAGACTTCAGCAGCCATCTTGTGAAGAGCACTAAAATGACCTCATTCCATAGGAATCAATGGCCAACCTATTGAAATGAATGGACACTATATCAAATAGCTGATTTTGACAACAAAACTTTATTTAAATAACAGACAACACAGAATTGATTGGGAATTGTTTATTACGACATCATTTGATGGACTTTGCTTACAAACAATTGTACTTTCAGCTATGAACATATTTTCTTCTCAGCACTTCATCTACTCCACAACATCCCATCTCCTGCATGACGGCAAGTCCTTCTCATCCTTTAGACCTTCGCTCAGTGAAAGAAAGCTCATCTCCAACCACAATGTCCAAACAAGACACTGCTATGGGCATCGGAGTGTCCAGAGTTCCATCTTCACCCACCTCAAGGGCATGGGGCTACTAAACAGAAACCATCCTGCATGACATACAGTCTTCCATCTCAGCTCAAGGAACACCAACTATGCAAGCCATTCAAGATGACCTTGCCTACATTAAGACTATTTCACTACAGTCCACAGTCCATACCAGCATATAGCCAGTACCCTTTTCAGCCTTGCCTCACGAAGACACTGTTGACTGGCTCAAACAATTTTGAGCCTGGATTTCCTTCAATGGTTGGACTGATCTTTGGGTATTTCCAATGCCTTGTGCTTGCTTCTGAGAAAGACTGCCATTTCCTGGTTTAACGCACTTCCAGAACAAGTCAAAGGGGAAACTGCCACCCTGTATGCAACTTTCAAAGACCATTTTCTCTAAGCACATCCACCCTGGTTATTGGAACAACAACTGTGGGAATGCACCATGCAACCCTCTCAATCTCTAGAAGCATTCATAGTGGACACTGAGTCATTCTGCAAATGTCTGCAGAAAACAGGAAAATCACAGCCTTCGTCTGGGGACTGCTTCCTCAATTCCGTACTTATGTCATTCAGCAAAAGCCAATAACCTGGATGGACACAATTCAAGCTGCACAACTTGCACAAGAGTCCATCTCAATGTTCCAGTCCACCAGTGTACAAGAACCTCAGTCCTCACAAATGGCTGCACTCGCAACAGGTTCCATGTCAATTCCGTGCAAGAAACTACATTACGGTTATTTAAAGCACGGTCATTTAGTCTCAAGGAAATCCAGTGCAGACGCAATTGAGCACTTGTCTATCCATCACATATGCGATGGACAGACAGTGGATCCCCCCTCAAAACACCTTTTACCGCAGAACCAGTACACACGGTGCATACCCTCCACATACCCTAGCGAATCTCGATGTGCTCCATTGACGAGAAGGTCCCAGAGTATCCAGCAGCTAAAACTATGTTCTGCATCAGAGTTCTTCTCTTCCTGTGATGATGCTCTTTTTCAGTTTTGCCATATTTTAGGGATATGCAGCTCTTTGAGAAATTCAGAGCTCTATCTCTGTCTTGACTTCAACAGCCCTACTGCAACGTCTTGAATTGACTGTTCCTCCCCATCAAGCCTCATTCAATACAGTATGTCTCACCCTCATTCTGTGGACTGAAATAATCACCCCATGTTCGCTGGTGGGGGCTGAAGTCTCTAGTGACTGCACTACCCGGTCCCTGACCATGTGAGGCTGATCTGCTGTAAAGAGTTTGGTTTCTTGTGAGAAAGTCAAATTAGAGCAAAGTTTTTTTAAGATGGGATATGTCCTGCTTTCATTTAATTGGGGAACTGAGATCACAGACATTCCAGGAGTTACAGACTATTTCACCCATTCACCAGTCTACTGGCAAAGTCTGTGATGTCCCAGAAGTGACCCCCAAAGTCCACAACTTGTTTTTCTTGTTTTTCTTGGTCAATGCAGGGGTGCTTCACCATGATTAGTGGAGGGGTGTTTATCATTTTGCATTGTAAAGGTTATGCGGCATTTTGTGTGATCAGCGGTAATTGTTTTCCCTATTAGTACTGCATGCTAATGCTTGCGCTGAAATATTTGCACCGATTTGACATGATACCCTTGCAACATGTCCAACAGCAACAAGCAATGATCAACAAACTCATCACAACTGTTAATAGCTTACACTTCAGCTCAACTGCTTCCTCTGCAACTTCTGTCAATGCTTTGCAACCACCTCAACAGTGACCTGATCCACCTTCACCTTCACAAGAGTCTGTGACCTGCCAGTGGTGTGGATTCAGAGGACACACTGCTGCTGTCTGCTGAAAGCTGAAGTACTGCTACAGAAATCAAGAGAATAAAAGGTGCCCACTGCAGCACAATCAACAAGATAATCACAACTACTCCCAGGATCAGGGAAACAAGCACTGCCCAACACACTAGGGGCTTTTGTTGGACAGGGGAACACAGCAACTGACCACCCCTCTGACTCTCTCAGTTTAAACAACCCGCATTCTCTAGCTGCTAACTCTTGCATACTCTTGCTTTCAAGGGCAAAGGTACCTGTCATCAGACCATAAGTCCAAGCGAACTATGTCCCTATAGCCATATCTATTTATATCTATTCTACCTGAGAACAGGCGGTGAGTTCCAAAAGGCCTATGGTCTCCTGAACTCGTAACAACCTATGAACCATTGGAGACTGGTCCATGCATGCCTTGATCAACACTGGAGCAGAAATTACAGTTATCAATAACAGTTTTCTGGACAGCCCAGCTGTTCATCATTTACCCAATGTCACTCCAGCTGACCTAAAGTACATTATTACAGCAAGTACCACTACAGTACCTGTCACAGATGTGGTTCATCTAAAGCTGCACTTTGGCTCACAGCAAGCCACCTTCAAGTTCTTCCTAGTGCGTGATCTACAACCAGCAATTATTCTTGACCTGGACTTATTCAAAGCTCACACAACCATCCTAGACTCTGCATCAAACAAACTGTCACTAGACCCTCAGAGGCAACTCACAGTTCTAGACTCAGTCACTGTGCCTCTTAAGACAGAGATGGTTTTAATTGCCAAGATGAGAGGTGAACCACTTCCGCAAGGTGCTGTTGGCATTATCATGGGATTCCCCACTCTGCATTCATCAGGTCTTCTTCCAGGAAACACCTTGTCTGCAGTGCATGGTGGCACAATCTTCAAAAAATGCTGCGACTTCATAGATGAGCCAGTGGTTATCTATAAGGGTGCCAACATTGGAAAGTTTGTCTGCTTGTCTACAGGGGACCAGCTCCATCTTATGCAAGAACATCAGCCTGTTTTCACCAACTCTAGTTCTGTCAGTACTATCACGACCACTCCAGCTTCAGTGGAGTCAGTGACTATCCTCTTCAAAACTTCCAACATCTCCAACAGAGAAACTGCAGCTTTTATTTTTTTTTTTGCAATTTATTTCTTCCCCAGGTCCCGGTTGGCTACTGTCCTCATCCACCTGTCCAGCCCCGTCCCCCGTGATCAGGCCGCTACCCCTCTTCCCCCACAGATTACCCCCCATGGTGGGGTGGTGAGGAGCTCCTCCTTCTCTTGGCTCTCCTCACCTGGACAGGATCCAGTTCAGGGAGCGCCATTCAGGGTTGGGGCCTGAGGCAGGTGGATGCATCATCCTGCATGACTGGGACCAGTTTTTCCTCCATTTTTGCCCTTATGTGAGGGGCATGCAATGATGTCAATGGAAGGAGCACACACGCATCCACACGTGCTCCTCCCGGTGCCTGCTCCATCACGCCCCCTCTCTCTGCAGCAACAGCGCACTGTCCCCCAGCCTCTGCTAGGGGACAGCCATGCATCTACCACTGTAGATCCTCCCCACTTAGAGAGGGAGAGCAGTCCATTGGATGCTCGATCCTTTTCCTCCCCTGCCAACCCCTGAGGGCCTGTGCTTGTTCCCAAACATGGGTCACTGGTGTAGCACAGGGTAAGGCATCCAGCGCCTCAGCCCTCAGTGCCACCTGGCTGGCCTGAAGCTACAGCTTTTGAAATTTCTGGAGAATTACCTGGATGTCTTTGTTGGTCCAGATAACAAGCTCAGATGCTGTGATATCCTACAACACACCATCAAGATGCAGCCCAACCAGAAAGCAATCTGTCAGTGAGCCTACAAGGTTGGACACAAACAGAAACAAGTCCTAGAGGACATAATCAAATACATGCTTGACCAAGACATTATTGAAGAGTCTACATGTCCCTGGGGTGCACCTTGCCTGCTGATGGTAAAGAAGGACAAAGGGTATCACTTCATGATAGACTACAGAAAGATCAATGCCTGCATGGTGCAGGATGCTCATCCCTTATCTACAACTGAAGATGCCCTAGAAAGTCCTGGTGCAGCCAGCTCAGCTTACTTCACCACTTTAGGGTTCTACCAAGTCTCCATTAATACAGTTTCTCATCCATACACAGCCTGGCACTGCCACTTGGGACTTTTTCAATTTAAATGTCTGCCTATGGGACTTTGGAATAGTCCAGCCACATTTCAGCATGTTATGGAAGCTGTACTATGTGAGTTATCTTGGAAATCTTACCTAGTCTACCTAGACGATGTTATTGTCTTCAGCAGATCTTTGCCAGAGCACCTCCAACATTTCAAAGAAGTGTTGGAACATCTCAGACAAGCCAATCTCAAGCTTTGCCTGGAGGAGTGTTGTTTTGCACAGCATCAAATTCATTACCTGGGACAAGCTGGTAGTTCAAAAGGCATCTCTCCAGACCCAGACAAGCTCTCAGCCATCAAAGACTATCTAGAACCTAACAATCTCAAAGACCTTAGAGCTTTCCTAGGCTTGTCTGGATACTACAAAAATTTCATTTGCAACTATGCCAAGTTAGCAACTCCACTGTGTGCCCTCATCAAAAATGGATGGGAATATACATGGACTTCTGAATGCAAAGAGGCCTTTGAAACCTTGAAAGAAAAACTAATCGCTTCTCCAGTATTGGCCTACCCAAGGTTCAACCAACACTTCAAACTGTACTCAGATGCTAGTTCTTTTGCAGTAGGTGCTGTGGTATGCCAAATACAAGATGGAACAGAACGTGTTGTTTCCTATTGCCAGGTGCTCTCTTTCCTCAGCTGTGCAGAAAAATGTCATCACAAAAAAAGAATGTCTAGCCATGATATTTGCCATAAATAAATTTGACTGTTACCTTCATTGCTCCTCCTTTACAGGTATCATTGATCACTCTGCCCTCAGATGGCTATTCAAAATGAAGGAGCCAGTAGGCAAGTTCGCCCAGTGGATTGCTATGCTACAATGCTACAACTTTGAAATTCAGTATAGACCAGGTTGAATTCACTCCAGTGCTGATTCTGTAAGGTGGAGATGATATCCCTCTGCATCGTCCTCAGCAAACGAAGGCTCCTGCTTACAAGCTCTTACTTTCCGCACCACAGATGTTCTTCCTGTGTACACTCCTACAACACCTCAAGTTGCCTTGCTGCTACCAACTGCTTCTACAGAAAAAAGCACTAATCATCCCCTACTGCAAGCAGCTGAAGAGCTTCTTAACTCCTCTACTACTGATATCTCCCTGGCAACGGTAAAAATGCAAAAAAGAACAGATCCTCAATTCACAGACATAATCACGTACTTGGAGCCTGGAACATTACCACAACTAAAGAAACACCACCAGGATATACTTTTCCTTGCTTCACAATATTTCCCCAATGACTGTGTGCTTTTCCACATTTGGACCAAGGAAGGCAAGGACCATCGCATGGATAGAACTCATGTACAGCTAGTCGTGCCAGCCTCTCTAGTCAATCAAGTTCTTCAATCCACTCATGCCTCTCCACTTTCCGGAGGTCATAATCCATAGAACTCTTGAAAAGACAAGGCTTCACTTCTTCTGGCCTCACATGAACAAGGACATTGTCCAATTTGTCAAATCCTGCTAGCCCTGCTCCCAAAGAAAGCCTCCTGCCATAGTGACAAGGGCTTTGACTCTGGCAACAAATACACCCTTGTTTTTGTGGACTACCTTATAAAGTATTGGGAACTAATCCCCCTGAAAGACATTAAAGCTACCACGGTAGCAAATGCTTTCCTCAAAACTGTCATTTGTCATCACTCCCTCGTACTTGCATCCAGACAGAGGCACAAACTACCTTTCAACTGCTACATGAGAAATTTGCAAACATCTCAATGTAACAAAGACACACACAGGTTATCATCCACAATAATAATAATATAATAATAATTTTTATTTATACAGTGCTTTTCCAATTCCAAAGTGCTTTACAGGTTAAATAATTTAAAACAAACATTAAAATCCAGCATCTCAACATTGATAAAAAATTAAATTCCAGGCACAGTTCAATTTTCTAAAAAAGGCCAAATGCCAGAGGAAGGTTTTTAGTCCTCTCTTAAATTCCTCCATGGAGGTGCACTCCCGTAACTGATGGGGTAGAGAATTCCAAAGAGTTGGCGTAGCATAAGAAAATGCTCTAGAGCCAGATGATTTAAGATTCACCATAGGAATCTCTAGCAACCCCTCGTCGGCCAAGCAGAACAATCAACCAGGGAAGTAAGGAACCAGAAGTTCTTTCTGATAGGCCGGACCCTGACCATGAAGGGCTTTGAAAGTCAGTAAACTGACTTTAAAGGTAATCCTCCACCGTATAGACAACCAGTGCAGTTCACGCAACACAGGAGTAATGTGACAGGATCTACTTGAACCTGTCAAAACCCAGGCCGCTGCATTCTGCACCAGCTGCAGGAGGTGAATTTCAACCCCTGAAAGCCCAAAGTACAGGGAGTTGCAGTAGTCTAAGCGTGAGGACACAAAGGCGTGGACCAGTGTTGGAAGGTCATCAGATGGAACCAGGTGCTTAAATCTGGTGATATTCCTAAGATGGTAAAAGGAAGTCTTGATGACAGCTGACACTTGTGACTTGCAGAGTCAGTCTGTCACCCAAGATAACCCCCAGGTTACACACCCTTTCAGAGGTTGGGAGGGAAATGCCACCAAGAAAAATTCCTGAGGGCACACCAGCACCTGACCCCTCTATCTGTCGACCAGGGTCCACAACCAATACCTCTGTCTTTTCTGAGTTCAACTTCAGCCAGCTAGAATCCATCCACTCCTGGATTTCTTTCAGACAGTTGTTAAAGACCGAGAGAGCTCCATTCTGGTGAGGTGCAAAAGACAGGTATAGCTGGGTATCATTTGCATAACAGTGAAACCTCAGCCCATACCTTCTTACAATGTCTCTGAGGGGTAGTATATACACCGTGAGTAACATGGGTGACAGCACAGAACCCTGAGGCACCCTAGACAACAAAGCCATTGGGCCAGAGGAAAAAACCCCGGACACAACTCTTTGTGATCTCCCCATGAGGAACAATGCAATGCAACGTACAAAGTGAAAGAATTATGTCTACCATTCTCAACACACTCTCCAAGTACCTGGATGAAACTCATGACATTTGGGATCATTTTGTTCCCTTTGTGCAATTTGCCTACAATACCAACCCTTGCATTGACAGTACAGAGTACATGCCATTTTTCTTAGTCCATGGAAGCCACCCAAGAACTCCACTGGACAGGGATCTCTCACTGCTAGAGGTTCCAAAGTCAGCTTCTTCCTTTGCTGGTACAGCTTGAACTTGCCAGACATGTTGCAATCAACACCTTGGGCCAGAGTGAATCTGCAATGCAGAAAAAGTTAGCAGCCAAGTCGCATGAGCCTTCATTTTCAATTGGGTACATTGTCTACTTGTACTGACCTGTCCTAGTTCTGGGTACCACCAAGAAACTGCTTCTCCCTTGGACTGGTCCCTTCTATATCATAGAAGAGCTTCCTCCTGTTTACGTCTGCTTGTGACGTAAGTCTGACGGAAAGCTGGTGCACAACAAAGTCCACATCAATCAACTGAAACATGGTACCTGAGTTACACCCTCTCAGATGATCCCAGTCCCCCAAACAATGAAGCTAGACTTGAACCTACCATACTCTCTGAAGCTGAAATTCCTTCAGACAACTTGCGACTAGTTTCTCCAGATCCCCCCGCTTGTGACACTCTTCAGCCAGATGCTGTTTTGCCTGATCAGCTAGATGAACTTCCTGGGACTTCTCAGTCTTCTTCTCAGGACTCTCTTGTACTCACACCGGTGTACCAGATTGAGAAGATTCTTAGAAAAAAGTACACAAATGGATTCTGAGCTTATCATGTCAAGCGATGCAGTTTTGACAGCTCACACAACTCATGGGTTGCTTTTAATGACCTGACCCCATCCTGTCAGGAACTGGTCCAAGCCACACATGCCTCTATTGCCTCTAACTGGAAAAGCCATAGGAAATCATAAAGTTTGGTAAGCGGACTCAGTGGTGGTACTTCTTGTGTTCATTGTACATATAACTGTCCGAAACAAAATTTTTTTGGTATTATTTTTTGTCACTATGAATAACTGTTAATGTACTGTTTAACCTGCACTGGGAATCCTCCAGCTGCTACCCTTCCCTCCCTTTTCCCTTCCCTGCACTGTGGCACTTGCCGCCCTGACCAAGCTTAAGTTGCTATGGTGCTCCCCCTTCCCCTTGCACTTCTCTGACTAGTCACCATTGTAGTTAAGATTCTCCACCCACCCCACCCCACAGTAGAGTATTGTTTTGGAAAAAATAATCTTTTCTTAAATATGGTGAATTTTCTTTCCATGCTTAACGTTTTACACTAATTCTTATTGTCATAATGCCATGCTATTTTTGTTTGAGTGGTGCTCACACTCACTGTCCTGGCGGTGATGTGGAGTACAGCTTAAGGATGGGGCTAATCTAGCTGTCACCCTTTTAAGAACACAGGACAATTGTAGCAAGTTAGGGTCATTATTATAATTGTTATGCTAATTTCTGCTTACCAGGGGCTAGAAACCTCTTTAGTCAGTTAGTCAGTCAGTTTGTTCCTGAACCTCATGGTGATATGAAGTTACCTGCTGATGTTGCTACAGTTTATGAATAAACCTACTTGCTTATTATCCATCTTAGTATTTCATACGATCCAGCAAGATGTCTACTACAGCAGCCACATATGGGCCTGGCAGAACAAAAAGAAGGTAAGGGACCTTAGTGGTAGACCAAAACCAAAATGCCATAGTTCTACCAAGAAGTTCTTAATAATGGATTCTAGAATTTTCCCCAGGACAGATGTGAGGCTCAATGACCAGGAATTGTTAAATTCAGCAGAATTAACTTTTTAAATACTGGTATTACTGTTGTTGTTTTCCAATCCTCTAGGATTTCTCCAGATTGTATTGAAGTATTAAAAATGTTGGTAAGGGGTCCAATATCTCCACTGATATCATTTTGATCAGCTTAGATGTGATCCCATCCAGACCACCAACAGTAATTTTGTCTTTTTAGTTTTTGGGCTACCATAGCCCTAGTAATCAGCAAGTGATCTTCTTTTGATTACCAGTTTACAGCATGGGTTGAATTTTGCTTTAGGGGACATTATTGGGTCTCACAAATGAAGCAGAAAAATTAATTAAAAACATTTATTTGTTTTTCATCTACCTCACTGATATTATTCACATGTAGTGGTCAATTCACCCTAATTGAATTATGGACTGAATTTACACACTGTGCCTATAAAAATTGTTTTGTTTTGCCTTTAATTGTTGATAAATTTATCTCCATCCTTCATTTTTCCTGTTTAATTGACTTCTTGCATTTAATTGAAGTATTTTAATGATATTCAGAATGCCTGAGTATTTTGCATTCAGTGTTCCTTATATGCCTTTTTCTTTTTCCTTATTCGTTTGTTTATATGACTTATTGTACTAGCCATGGTATTTTTTTCCCTTTATTTTATATCAAGTAGTGTGTGTGTGTATATATATATATATATATATGCTGCCTTTTTGGAAATAAATTGGTCCACAAGTCCCATTAATTTGGATTTAAAACTGTCCTAGGCTTTGCCTGCCAGCTTGTTTTTAAACTGTGTCTCCCACTGTTACGTTCTTAGCCATACATTAATGTTCTCACTTCTCATCTTGTGAAAATTGCATCTGCAGGTTTTCCTTATCTCCTTCTTTTTATTGCTTTCCACACTCACAAAAAAACCTGCACCACATTATCATCACTGCTTGATAAGTGTTCCCTGACAACACAGTTTGTAATCATGATTTTCATATTAGACATGACTAGGTCTAATAAATGTTCATCTCTAGTTAGGGATAAAGCATATTGTGTGATGTGCAGTAATTGTTATTAACTATATTTAACACCCAGGCAAAGGGATCAGGAATGGTTCATTAAATCTATGAATTATTCATAAACATGAGTCCATGAACGCACATCAACTTTCAGCAATCATGTTCATGAATGTTCATGAATTATGCAAGAACAACAGACAAGCAAACTGGTTACAAGAACATTTTTAATATAATGATTCATAAAAGTCCATGAAAGTTTATGAAATTATGAACTCACTCCATCAATAGTTTGGTTAACAGTAATACCCTTCTTGTATAATAGTACTGTAGCTAATTTATCAAGAAATCATGTTAGCCCTATTCTCAAAATATTGTTTCCCCCTGTACAAACCAGACACAGACCCAATCATCCCTCAGGTGCTGTATCACACAACCTACTGTAAGCAATTTACAATGACACTTGATTTTTGTGTTGACAGACTCAACATTTTCTAATAAATGACTTTTCTTACACTGCTCTTAAGAATTAATAAGTTACCTTATATTTTTTTCTCTTGCTCCTTAATCAAACGGAATCACTGCTGGCTTTCCTTTTATACCTTCTATATACAGCATACCAGTAGAATCTGCAACTCCTGTAAAACTGTGATGAGTTAAAATAGTAATAATTTTAAGTGCTCTAATAGTTAAGGTGATTTTGTGATCTTTTGGTGCTGATGAATGACTTACCATTTTTAATAGGTCATGTCAGTGATAGTCCTTTTCTGTAATTTTTAAACTTTTATTTTCAACCTATATTTATGTGGAAGGGATTGTACAGTAATTTGACCCCCACAAGGTGGCTAGCTGATCCCTTTCACTTCCCAACTGATGTAAATGCAACCATGCTCAGGCACTTTATGACGTGCAGCAAAGGAGAGTGTGGGGGTGTGGCCCATTGAAATGAATGGGACTTGACTTTCATTCCTATTTAATCCATTATGATGGTGAGTTGGAGATTAGTGAAGTCCACCGCTCAACTGACATGGACCTTGTTAGATGAGCAGTGGCCTTCATTAATCTCCAGCTCACCATCAAAATTTATTTAATAGGAATGAAAATTGAGTCCCATTTATTTCAATGGGGCGTGCCCCTATGGTCTCCCTTGCTGCATGTCATAATGCGCCTCTGCACGTGGGCATGTTTATCAATTGGGAAGTGGAAGGGATTGGATGGCCACCTTGTCAGGCCCAAACTATGATCCATTCCATGTAAATATAGGCTGAAAATGAAAGTTTAAGAATTATAGAAATGGGCTATCTCCAGCCTAAGGTACCATATCCTGAAAGGGGTACCTTAGAATCAGAAAATTCCTTTAATTGCCTTGTAAAACATATATTTTCCACTCCTAATCTGAAAAAAGGTCTGCTTTTGTGATGGTTTATAACTTTTACTATAGGAAACTGTGCATTATGATATGCAAATTGGTTATATAAATAGATTTTAGTCTCTGTTCATCGTTGCTCTTTAAAGGTTCAGCGACTTCATGAACATTGTGTTGGTAAACAGCTTTTGAACTTGGTAGAACAACTGAGGAACTTTGACAATGTTCATGAACTATTCTTGAAGTTTATGAATTAGTGAACTTCATTTCCCCTGGTTATTCTGATCCCAGTAGCAGTTCTGTTAGTCTTTCCCCCAGTTCATATTCAGGGTATTAAAATCACCTTCTACAATTATGTCATAATCTTGGCTACTCTCTCAGTTTCATTCATTTTAAGTCCCCCAATACCAGAGTCATTGTCCAGTGGTCTGTAACATACCCCAACTATAAGATTTTTGTCAAGAGTTTCTAACCTTAACCCACAAAGCTTCAGTAATTCTTTATTCAATTATGTTTTGTCCACAGCATTATACATTTTGCATGAGAAAAATGCTATTCTTAACAAAATAGATATTTAAACAAGTTATTTCCTTTATGTTCTATGCCATTGCATTAATTTAACTGGCCTGGAGTGGATCGTTATCCCCCAGATCGCATCTGGAAACGAGCCTCAACTCAGTGAGCCTTTCCCGGTTACCAAATGTTTAAATAAAAAAAAAGTGACTTGGTGTAATAATCTTTCATTTTGCCAGAATTTAATAGTAAGTTCCAAGAGCAGATAATAATAATTTAGAGTTCAACTGCAATGTTCTGGGAAAAGAGGTAGAGCATAATGCCAGCCCCACCTCCTTTGGAGTGCCTCCCCTTGCTGACACTAGCTGACACCACAACTGCAAGTAGCCTTTCAGTGCTTGCACCAGCAACTGAATTTACGGCAATAGCATTGCTGAAACTGTAAAAGCATGATGTGATTTCTTCCAGTTTCATGAAACTGCACCAAAATGTCACCCAGCAGATTTAGAGAAACTGCTCATATTTTAAATAGGCAGATTTCTGGTGCCAGATTAAGACAGCATTTTTATAAGGAAAGACTACTTCCCTGAATTTACTGTGCCCAGCATATTACCCTGTGGTCCTAGAGGTCCTATATGAGCTAAAGGCACAAGAATTGCCACCTATCTGCCTAGTAACTATGAGAATGTGGGAGGTGTGAGAGACATTAGTAAGATAAGATTTGTTTTCTTTTATTGTGACTCTGATTTGGAATTACCTGTCAAAGACAGCACCAGTCTAAATTTACACAAATAAAAGCAGTCTAACTCTTGCAGTATGAGAGCCCCCCCCATCCCCCATCATCAGAGGTCTATAAATACAATCAGTTTGTATTGCTTTGACAACATTGAAGTGGGCTGTCTTGTAGAGGTCCTCTCTTATTATCTGTGCCCCCAGCTGCCTCAGAAGCTAGACAGTTGTCCACAATATACAGACCATTGCCCCCTCCACATTTGTTCTGTCTTGTACATACACAGATTATCCTTGTATATTTCTTTCTTTCAAAAGTTTTAACAGGAAAGACACACTGAGCTGGTAACAACTCATTTCCAGGTGCATTCTGTGGGATAGATACGTGAATCAGGGGTTCTGGAGTTAAGCCAGAGTTCTGACAATGCAGTGATATTGGGCTTGTGGACAGTGATCCAGGCTCTTAGCTCACACAGTTTAGGTACTGTACCAGGTTCCTTATGTTAATATGGAATAGCTTCAGACTTTTTCATATGGGAGTGATGGAACAGCCACATGGGGCAGCATAGAATGGATTTGAGAGGGTAGACTAGAGCAACTGCTCCTTTCCATGTCACCACATAGTAGGAGAGAGACATGTAAATTTGAGGATTCTCCTACTGAAGAAAAAAAAAAACATTTGCATTGCTTGCTTATCATTAAATAGGAGAATTCAGGCCACTTTCTAGCATACATATATGAGCTATTCAGTCTACAATGACCTCAGACATCTGTAGGGGGTGAATTATCAAATGTTAGTGAGGTGTGAGGGCTGAAGAACTGGCTGAAGGAAGGAAATTCGATCACAGGGTAATGTGGTAATGAGTTGGGTAAGGTGTATTGGGATTCCTGAGGCCACTCTGTGTGCAGTGAGAGGTGAAAGAGGTGACATCATTACCAGGGTAAATGAAAGGCAGAATGACAATGGCAACATACTATCAACAGACTTCCAGTTATTTGGGGAGGTAATATATGCAAATAAAAAGGAGACAAGACAATTCCTAAAAGAGGTATATGATTCTCACAATAGTAACAAAATATGCTAAGTTCCGAGACGGAAAGGGGGAGGGTCGATTTTCAAAGATCTGCATCAGTTTTTTTTTCAGATCTCCAAGAGTACTTACAGTATTTTGCAGAAACCAAGCACTATGCCAACCAACGCAGATGTAGGTGAGCTACTGCAGGGAATACAAGCCCATATGTGTAATATACAATGAAGCAAGTCCATAACCGAAAGGGAGATGGGACAAGGTGAGGGAGGGGTAGTTGGGAAGGGGAGGGAGGTGGGACAACTGCAAGATGAAAGTGCTAGCTGCACACTCGAGCAGACTTGATAGACCAGGTGGCCTAGTTCTGCTGGCACATTCGTATGTTTATATGTTCATACTGTAAGCCCGGATGTAGTGCAATGCATTTCAGTAAAGGACATGTCACAAAATACTGCATAACAAAAGGTTTAACTGCCACTGACCTGAGCTGTTTCCAGCAGCATTCTGCAGTAATACTGGGAGGTACTGCACTGCATCCTGACTGCCACCACTGTAATGTCTGAACCAAGAGTCCAAGAGTCAAAAGCTGAAAAAATGTCCTGCGAATCCAGAGGAAAAGGCAAGTTGCAGATGTCCAATAAACTGTTCAAAGCCAAAGAATGTATAAAAATCCCAAATGGGAAGATATGTGGCCTCAGGCTTAGGCAGAATGTGAAAATGTGTTGTCAGTCATTTTTCTTTGTTTTCCAAAGTGTTTGTGAATAGCCCTCAGAGACAAGTAAATTTCCCATAGAAGCCAGGTCAGACAAAAATGTAGATTCAGTACAGGATCCTGTATCTCAGATTGTGATTGGTTGGCATCCCATGGCACTCCAGAATTACCTCATGGGTTACAGCCCACCTGATAGGCTAATGATGCACATGACCCAGATCAGATTTCCAGTATATCCAGGTCCCAGGAACCCCTGCTCTCCAGTTCTAATTTGTGCATCTGAATAGGCAAGAAGCATCCAGAGAACCCCTGTCTGCTCTTTATCTTTTAAGGTAGGAAATGTGTTATATTTAGCCTTTTCATGTGCTGGTATTCATGAATTATGGATAGCATTTTATACCTATTGTTTAAGAAGGAGCTGCTGGCTCCCAGAAATTCTCCATGGCTAAAATCCTTTTCATGTATTATGGGAGTTTTTTTTGCAATCAGTTTATATGCTTTACTCCGTTCCTGGAGGCCTCTCCAGGTGTTTGATTCCTTCCTGAAGCTTATTCTTCATTTTCCCTGGCAGGCCCTTCAGGCCCAAACAGCGTGCTGCCTCCTCCTTCACCCACGCGGCAGCACGGTCCCCCTCTAGCAGGCCTACGCCACCAGAAATGCCCCGTGAGTCACCTCTGCTCCCCGCGACTCCGCGGTCCTACTACGGCCTCTGCCCCTTCAGAGGCCTTCCCCCCTCGGATCCCCCGCCGCAGTCCTCTGTCCCCCGCGACTCGTGGCCTGCAGAGTCTACCGCAAGCTTCCTGCCCCCGCGACTCTGCGTTCATCTGAGACCCCACCCGTCATTGTAATATGCCGCCTTGTGTCCGTGCGCCTGTTGGTCGGCCCGCGAGTCGCCTCTGCTCCCCGCGACTCCGAGGCTTGTCTGGGACCTTCCCCGGTGTGTCCCACGGCCTGTTGGTCAGCACGTGAGTCGCCTCTGCTCCCCGCGACTCCGCGGCTTGTCTGGGACCTTCCAACGGCCGCCACACAGCCCCGTTCCCCTCGGCAGGCCTCGGCCTGTTCTCCTCGCGAGTCGCCTCTGCTCCCCACGACTCCGCGAGCTCTCGGGCCCTTCCCGGTCTCCCGGCTCCCCCCTCCCAGGCCTCGGCCTCCTAGCACAAACGCGGTCGCTCTGCCCCGCGACTCCATGGTCTCCATCTCCCATGCCCGATCACTGCGCCATAGGAACGCCCCCTGAGCCTACCTGGAGGGGAGAAGCCAGCGTGACACTACTGGGCCACCTCCTGTACCTCTGAGGCCCACGCCAATCCCTCCTGCACTATCGCCTCCATCTGGGCGTCCTCCTCTCTCTCACAGGCCTCTAGCAGCGCAAGGCCTGGGGATGGAGCTACAGGGACAAGACCCGCCTCGATGGAGAGCCCATGCCCGCGTAGGCCTCTGACTTGCCCGGCGGCCCCCCCTCGCTCTTCCTCACCTCTCAGCGAGCTGGGAGGCAGTCTAGTCCAGTGGTTTTTAGGCCCTGAAGTGCACACTCCGATCCTCCCAGAAGACACCTCCTGGATTTGAATCCCACAGTTTCCTGTGACTCCAGCAACGGGAGGTCCATCTCTGGGAAGCAACCTGGTCTCCAGGGGCCACCAGGCTGCTCCAGCTTGTTCTCGTTTATGTCTGTGTGAAAAAAAAAAATCAACCAGAAGGGGCATAAAGAGACAACCGGGAGATTCTACTGGTTCCACTCGGTCCCTCCTCATAGCGACTCCCAGTAGGATACCGCAGAGCTACTGCCCGGTACCTCACATAGCAACCCAGGTAGGTCCTGCGATCCCCATCTCCATCTCTTGGGGGGTCATGGCCCCCTCCCACAGCGGGCCCACCTTCCCGAGTAGGATTGCCAGTCTGGGGATAGGAGGCAAAGGTTTTGTATAGAAGTCTCTACCCTTACGGCTCGGGCTAAGGGCCCTCACACAGCGCCCTTGCCACAGCAGCCTTTCTAACTGGGCCTAGGGGGAAAAACGCCGAGTCTCTTTCCTCCGCCAGATCTCTCTCTCTTATCTTGCAGATGGTTAAAGCAAAGAATGCACTGCCAGCAGCGCCCTCCTCCTCAAACCCCAGGCCTCTATGCGCAGCCTGCCTCATGGACGATGAGCTGTCTTCAATGGAGAGACCCCCCTGATCCTTCTCTCCCGGCCCCAGCAACTCGACGTGGGTGGACCCGGGCTCCCTACTGATTCGAAACCAACAAGCTGCGGTGGTCATGATGGAGAGCCAGCAAAACTTCATGCTGAAGATCATGGAGAAGCTGGAGGCACTTACACAGAATAGAGCTAGACCATCCAACATGGAGCCTTCCCATCAGAAAGACCCGCCAGAAGAGCCACCGGCGCCAGAGGACCCGCTCCTCAGCATTCCCCAGGATGGCAACACTGAGGAGAGAGAAAAAGAGGATGAGTTCGATGAGGAGGAGGAGGAGGAGCATGGCCTGGATTCGGACATAGAGGACCTCGATCAACAGGCAACCCCGTCTCTGACCTCTAAACTGTGCGCATTCGAGACAATTCCCGCCTTATGAAGGTCATCAAGGCCACCATGGGCCTTGCCACGGAGGAACAAGAAGGGGAGAAGACGGAATCCAAGCTAGACCTCATGATCCAGCTAAGGACCACCATCCCAGAAACCTTCCCAGTCTGCCCGGCCATTGAGGAACTGATTCACACCAAATGGCAATCCACGGATCCGGGCAGAATGCCGAACCGAAGGAATTTACTCAAGATGTACCCGATTCAGGGCTACAAGTCCAACGCCTGGTGCAAGGCCCCCTCCATCGACCCCCAAGTGGCGGCCTTGAGTAAGAAGACTGTGCTGCCGTGTGGCATCATAACACTCAAGGACCCTACCGACAAGAAAATTGAAGATATGCTGAAAAAGACATTTGAAATCGAGGGTACCATGGCCAAGGCAATGACAGCGGCGATCTATACTCGAGGGCCCAGATCCGCTGGCTGGAGGAACTCAGGAACAGGCAAGCTGAGAGCCTAGGGAGGCTGAACTATTAGACTGTACCCGATGCAGCAAAGTACCGCAGACATGGCAGTGGACTCTTTACTCCCAGGCCAGGGCGTCGCCATCATAAATCGTGCGCAGAGCACTATGGCTCTAGCCTGGGACGCCGATTCAGAATCTAAGACTTGCTTCAAAATTCTACCCCTTAAGGAGTCACATTTGGGGAAGGTTCCAGGCTTATCTGAAACAGAGGGAAGAGTGGTGACCTCTTATGAACAGGTCAAGACCCTCACATCTACCAGTTGCTGGGACGAGGTTTCGCCCAGAACCAAAAGCCAAAACCGCAGGAACCCTATCCAGAAACCACTCCTTCGGAGTAGGGTCCCACATCCTTCACACGCTCCCCTGCCTTCAACAGCTAGCTAAGTCCTCCTCCTTCAGACCCGGGGTCAAAGATCCGGAGGCCATGGAAGAGGGTTCAGGGAAAACAGTGACTCGGTTTCCCGAGACTCCTCAGTACCTCCTGTTGGCCAACGGTTGGCTCTGTTCGCCCCACCGCTGGGTGGCCACCACGTCGGACAGGTGGGTCCAGACGTGGTCTCGGGACACCATAGAGCTGCACTCACCAGTCGATACCCCAATGGTTCGCTCCTCGTCCCCCATCTCCAAAAGGAGGGCCTCACCACATCAGGTACAAGGGAATCTTGGCAGATCTGGATCCAGAACAGGCCATTCAACCAGTCCCAGTTCAGGAGCAGGGGAAGGCATGTACTCCATCTTCTTCCTAGTACCCAAAAGTCAGGAGCTCAGGCCCATCCTGACCTAAAACACCTGAACCAACACGTGATCCCACGCCGTTCAAGATGGAGACGGTCCGTCCACCTTACATGGTATCAGAGTAGGCGACTTCCCAACCTCAATCGATCTAAAAGACGCCTACCTACATATCCCATCATCAAGAACCACAGAAGGTTTCTGGCTTCCACATCGGGTCAGCACTTCCAGTACGGGCACTCCTTCGGTCTGTCCTCAGCCCCCAGGGTCTTCACCAAGGTCTCCATCACCTTGGTGGCCAGGCTCAGGGAACAAGGGCTGCACATAGTACCGTATCTAGACAACTGGCTCATACGTGCCCGATCCAGGGATCAGGCGTACGCTCACACAGAACTCGCCGTACGGGCACTCAAGGACCACGGTTGGGTGGTGAACAAGGAGAAGAGCCAGCTTTGTCCAACCCAGAAGATCGAACATCTCGGGGCCATCATCAACTCAGCAGACGGCTGGGCAAGGCCTGCCCCAACACGGATCCGCAGTCTCCGAAAACTGGCCGGCAGTTAAGGTCACACCTCGCACCACAGTGGCAGAGGTCGCAAAACTCCTGGGTTGCATGGCCTCCTGCATCGACCTCATCCCGTGGGCCAGGTGGCACATGCGTCCACTCCAACATTTCATCCTGGCAAGTGGGGCACCAAACGAGTTCAACTTGCACCACCCGGTCCAGCTGCCCGTAGAAGTGAGATATTCCCTGAGGTGGTGGGTCACTCCGGGAAATCTGACAAGAGGAGTTCCCCTTGAAGCCTCCCGATCCCCATCGAGGACGGATGCGAGTCTCTCTGGCTGGGGAGCCTGCCTGGGGGACGAGTCAGTGCAGGGCACCTGGTCCCAGCGGAGGCCCTACTCTCAATCAACGTGCTGGAAATGAGAGCAGTGTTCCATGCGCTAGGGCCTTCTGCCACATCATACAGAGACAGTCGGTTCTTGATCAATCAGACAACCGCGTGACGGTGGCATACATAAAACAGGGGGGTACCAGAAGCAAGGCCATGTCACGGAAACCTCAAGGGTAATGAGCTGGGCACAACACACCTATCCCACCTGGGGCGGTCCATTTGAAGGAAGGCTGAACATAAGGGCAGATTGGCTCAGCCGCCAACAGATCCATCCCGGAGAATGGCGCCTGCACCCAGACCTGTTTCGCTTAATCCAGGATGATTGGGCCCAGTGTCCATAGACCTAATGGCATCAAAGGACAATGCCCAGGTGGACAGGTACTTGTCCAGGTTCAGGACTGATGCACTCCCAGGGCACGGATGCCTGTCTCAGGTGTGGCCTCGATCGGCGACACGTGTTCCCTCCGCCCTCTCATTCCTCAAGTCTTGACAAAATCCGAAATCCCGAATCACCGTCATCCTGGTGGCCCCATACTGGTCCCCGAAGATCATGTTTCGCGATCACAGAAATTTCTCTAGCTAGCTTCCGGATTCGACCCGGCCAGACATGCTGTCGCAGGGTCCCATGATGCCACCATCCCTCGAACTCTGAAACTCACGGCCTGGCTCCTGAGAGGAATGACTATCCGCCACTGGGTACCACGCGAGTCGGTCGTGAGCCACGCTCCTCCGGTCTCGTCGTGCCTCCACCACCTCCACCTACGAGACAATGGGCCGCCTTCTCACAGTGGTGCCACCGCCGAGGCTCGGTACCGGAACAAGCCGATCTCCCCACTATCCTGTTGTTCCTACAGCAGGGGGTGGATAAGGGGCTGGCACCCTCCTCTCTAAGGGTGCAGCTGGCAGCCATAGGGGCGGCCAGAGGTCTGGTCGAGGGGCACCCACCGGGAGCTCATCCGGACGCAATCCGGTTCCTAAGGGCCGTGGACCTCATGCGACCCAGGGCCAGACCTGGGGTCACACCCTGGGACCTACCTCTGGTATTGGACTCCCTAAGAGTGCCACCATACGAACCCCTCGCCGAAGCAGACCTCTTCTGGGTAGGTCTGAAGACCACTTTTCTCTTGGCCATCTGCTCGGCCAGGAGAATAGGGAGCTCGGTGCACTGTCCTGCCCACCACCCTCACACCACCTTCACCCCCGAAGGAGTACGGCTTCGACTGTCCCGGCATTCCAACCAAGATCCCCTAATGAAGTTCCATAGGAACAACCCATAGACCTCCCACCCTGACCCGCTCCTACTCTGCAGGATGGGAACAGTTCCCCGGATTCTCTGGACGCGGATCAACCCTCTCAGTCTATCTGGCCAGGTCTCAACCCATCCATCAAGATGGAGAGACTCTTCATTGTCTTGAAGGGTCAGCGACAGGGGCTCAAGGCATCCAAAACCACCATCGCAGGGTGGATCAAACGGGTCGTGCTCCACGCCTATCTGACAAGCGTCTGACCCATGCACAGGGATCAGAGCACTATCCACAAGGGCAGTTCCACCTCCAAGTGGAACGAGCACTGGTATCTTCTGAGGACATCTGTAGGGCCACTACCTGGAGCTCCCTACACACCTTCGCGAGACACTACAGGCTAGAGCAACTCCAGGATTTCAGGCCGGCCTTTGCCTCTCACGTCCTCGCAACGGCCCCATCTCTCGGTCCCTCCGATTCATCTGAATCCCACCCGGAGGCTTAAACTGCTTCTTATCTCCCATGAGGTAATGTCTGGAGTGCCATGGGATGCCAACAAATCACAATGGGTGTTTACTCACCTGGTAAAGGTGATTGTGTTGGTTGGCATCCGTGGCACTCCAAGGCCCTCCCTCGGGAATGATCGGAGCGTCTCACAAGAAAAGGAAAGAAGAGAAGCAGGAGGTCCCTACTCCTTCAACCTCATCCCGCTGCAAGAAAACTCAAGTCGAACCATGGTTCGAGGTAGTGTGTACAGAATAGGCAATAAATTCAGGCCTCTGGCCCCATTATTTTACCCTGTCATTGCATATCTCCTCTTTAATAGTCTCTATTGTGTGCATTGCTTGCTTGTGTTCCTACTTTCTTCCTTTCAACTATGGAAAATTCAAACTGGAGAGCAGGGGTTCCTGGGACCTGGATATACTGGAAATCTGATCTGGGTCATGTGCATCATTAGCCTATCAGGTGGGCTGTAACCCGTGAGGTAATGTCTGGAGTGCCATGGATGCCAACCAACACAATCACCTTTACCAGGTGAGTAAACACCCATTCCTTCAGATATAAGTGGCTTTGATTTGTTTTGTATTCAGAAATCTTGAGGTATATTGTATGTAACATGAAATTTGCCTTTGGAAACTATTCTATAACTAGTCTTTCCTGGATTACAGGCACATAATGATAAATACAAGCTGTAAATGAATGACTAAACTAAGTACAATAAAGGTAAAAACCTCAGCTAGAGCTGTCTTCTGTGCTGCTGCTGATGTCTCTATCATCTTGGATATTGAATAAAGTTGCAATGATGAGTACAGTAGTTGGCTTGCATTGGATGATAAATCTGGTTATTTTATTCCAGATTTTATCCATGTTTTCCAGATTGATGTTATCTGGGTTACATAATGAAACGCTTCTGTAATCAAGAACAGGAATCAGCAACTGTTGATCTGTTTTGTCCTTGTTTCTTGCAATTCACAACAAGCAAGACTTCTCATGGCTCCACATTTCTTGTTTCTTTTTGTCATCACTGAATCGATGTCAGAAAAGCACTTTAGTTTGAAATCAAAGGTCACACCCAAGTATCAATATTCTGCTGTATTTGTAATTTGAGTATCTTCTAATGAGTGGCACATGTTTTAATTTGTTATACGGTGGTTGAAATCACATACACTGAGTTTTCTTTTGGTTGAGCAACAGCCATGACCTGTTGAACCATCCCTGCATAGCCAGAATGTCTTACTGTAATTTAAATTCTAATTCTAATGCTCTCAAGTCCTCCATTGCCAGACTAGACCCCCCTTTTCACTCCTTCTGCCATTTTTCCTTAGACTGCTGCCCCCTGAACCCACACTGCTCTGTTCACTCCTCCCTCTCCCACCCATCCCTTGATGCCCGGTGTCTCACTCCACTGTGCCTCTTCACCTCCAAATTCTGATTTGGCTCTCTCTCTTTCCCTACCTTTATGCCCTCCAGTCTCCCCCATTCCTTCTAGCATCTCTGGAACAGTGAATCCCCTTCTCTCTCCCTTGCTTACAAGAAATCCACTGTGGAACAAACTGCTTTCTTGCTGTCATTTCCCAAAGCTATGGTCTTCTCTTCCCCTATCTATTCACCCTGCCATTCCTTCTCCTCCCTCAAATCCCTTCTTTCTGACTATACTACCATTCCCTGCAACTGCACCTGTCCTAGCATCCCCCTCACTTAAGAGCTATATCTCTCTGACCGCATTAAGCTCCCAGTCTGTGTGACTGTAATCTGCTCCTATGAATTCATAGAAACATAGAAGTTAATGGCAGAAGGAGGCCACTAGGTCAATCTACTCTGCCCATTTATTTTAGACCTATTTTGACACTCTAGTTGCCCTTTGTAGTCAGGGCTACCTTGTGTTTATACCATGCATTCTTGAATCTCTATCTGGATATGTCTAGATCTGCTGGTTACTAATTGCACTTGTTCCACATACTAACCTTGTGCCTTTTATTTATTATGCTGGGTTAGCTGCAGTTTTGCAACTGCCATGTTGTATTGTACTTTTATTACTCTTGCACCTTCTGTACTGTGTAGTCTGCATTTTGTATTTTCTTACAACTGCCCATCTGAATTGTATTTTCATTACTCTTGCACCTTTCTATACTGTGATTTCTGCATTTTATATTTTATTTGTTCTGCATCTTTGTTATTTTCTTCTCCCCACCAGTCATATCTAGAAGTGAACTGCTATCAGCTCAGTGCAGAATGTCTTTCCTAGTGAAACATATGGAATTAATAAACTCCCCTATATTACTTGTTGAAACCACAGTGACTGTGTTATTGGTGCACATTCTTATTTCTGTTTACATCAGAACATTAGGCACATGGGGTGGGATATTCAGACTGTGCCAAAAAGATGAGCAATAGCGGTAGCAGGCACAAGAGCAGTGCGCCATTGCACAACTGGCGCGATATTCAAACTAAGCGCAGGCCAAGGTGCACCTGCGCAACACAGCTGAATATTGTGCCTGATGTGCCATGTCACTACCAGGGATGCACACTGGAGCAGGGCCGATGCGCAGTAGCACATCCAGGAATGCTCAGAGACAAGGACAGGAAGCAGGGGTGCACTAGCCATGGATGCGCCATGAGTGGAGGAGCATGCAGCAGGCCAGACAGACCAACCCCCCCAAGGCCCCCATGAGCTGCACATCCAGAGGTGAGCTGAACAGACCACCAGCCCATGAACCCCAGCACCGATCTAACAGCAGACGCGGGCCAGCAGTCCACACCTGCAGGGCAAGTTGTCCCAACACACTCCCCTGGCAAACAGTGACCACAACACAAGAAGGGCCAGGACCCTCCCATGCCACAGCACCACACTAATGCTGACCACCCCCTGTACAGTGATCCCAAGGCACCGGCCCAGAAGCATGACCAAACAGTGCATGGCACCGAAGGTATGCCACCACAACCACTATGACAATGCAACCCTGTGCCCATGGCACGATGCATGACAGCCCCACCATGACTCCCCCACAACAGGTAACACCAGCCACTGACACCACCGCAGCATATACAAGGCTCCCCTTCATGGCCCCCACAGTGGCCCAGCCAAGAGGTCGACCTTGCATCAGTACCCGAGGGACCCCACACGTGACAAGGCCTGCCCTGGACACCACCACCAGCAGGACGGTACCCCACACACCCACACATGCACACACCCTGTCCCAGCACTGGCCCCACCAGACAGTGCAGCAGCCCACTGTGGTGCATGGAGGCATGCGCCACACAGGAAGCAACACAGGGCATGAACAAATCCCCCACCCAGTCCCAAGGGTATCCCATCACAGAGCCACACATAGCGAGGTAACAGATGCCACTGTCATGAGTCCAATGGTGCTGTGTACCCACGGCCTACATACAACCATGGTGCTGGTGAGCCAGCCATGTGGTGTGCGTACCACAAACCTGTCTGCCACAAGCATGCAGCTGGAGCACATGTGCCAGACAGAAGACCACAGGCACCACCCCAGACACCATAGACAGCATGGAGGGGGACAACAACAGCACCGCCCACAGTGTCACCAGAGGCAGACGTGCAATAGACTGGGTGTCAGGATGCTAGCTGCCAGAGCACCATGCCCAGAGGGTGGCTGGCATGGACTGCCACCAATGTCATGCCAGCAGACATGCATGAGATGGAGGAGTCGGCATGACCGTGTGTACCACAGATACACAAGGGGCACAGCCGCACGGGCCAGGCACACACTGCCAGGGGCGACTGTGACATAGTGCATGCACCAGAGACCGCTGCACACAGGCAAACAGTGCACATGGCACAACACACATACCACAGACAGGGACCATGACCCTCACCCACACCAGTGGAGGAGCCCTGACAGACACACCCACAGCCAGGCCGGCACCACCCATCAGACGCCATGCACACCACTGCAGCAAGGCACCAGACACCTGCTGCAAATCAGAGACCACCACAGTTGTAGTATGAAACGTATCTATATTGCAAAAGTTAACAGAGTCAACATGAACTATATACAGTACTATATACAAAGTGGGGGAGGGGAAGTACAAGGCTACAACTTGGGAGGGGACAGGCAGGAGG
Source organism: Neoceratodus forsteri (assembly GCA_016271365.2). Classification (NCBI taxonomy): domain Eukaryota; kingdom Metazoa; phylum Chordata; order Ceratodontiformes; family Ceratodontidae; genus Neoceratodus; species Neoceratodus forsteri. The sequence continues at coordinate 1,366,598,305 of CM057455.1, forward strand.
CAAAGGGGAATAGCAAGGAGGGGAACAAAGGGGTGTGAGGGACAGTCCAAGGAGGGGAAGGAACAGCGTGGGCGCTGCAGGCCCTACTGGTGGCCCCTCTCACTCCTGCACTCCCTGTGGCACCTTCTGTGCCGCCGCCATTCACTATGCTCCATACCCTGCAGCAGCTCCAGTGTGGCCCGGGTAACCTGCAGGATCTCCTGAACATGATGCTCCAGGTTCGTCCAGCATTGTCCACCTAGGACAAGAGAGCAGAGTCAGTACGTGTGACTGGCTAGACCCCCACAGCCCACCCAATGTGCATGGCATACAGCTGTGGTCTGTGCCCCTGTGATGGCATGCAACCACCCACAGTGGGTGCACCCACATGGCCAGCCTACCCAGGCACCCAAAGCCATGCAAACTGCTGCACACCCCCACTGCCCATGCACTGCACAGCACCATCATGGCCATACAGTGACATGGCTATGCAGTGTGATGGCAGTGGCATAGCCAGGTGCTCAGTGCATGCACAGCCCATCTGCAACACCCACCCACATGTGCAGTCCCACAGAATGGTGCAGAGTGCACCATGGAGTGTGCACGGCAGTGGGGCCATGTACAGGGGGCCATGCCCCACCACCGCCACTGCAACCCACCATGCACAGATGTAAGGGGAAACACGACACTTACCTGCATACTGGTCAGCAGGGTGCTGCTGAGCCCCAGCACCTCCACTGTGCCCTGCCTGCAAGGCCACTCCTCCAGTGCCAGCCTGCCATCCTTGCTCACGAGCCAACTGGGCCGTAAGGAGATCCTCCAGGCCAAGTGTACAAACATGGAGAGGGTAACATCAGTACAGGCCAGTAACATAGCCCCCCCCTACTGTGTGCATGCCTGCACAGCCCAGGCATGATGTGGTGGTGCAGGGAGTACACAAAGCACCCCCAACACTGGCAACACAGATACAGCCCCCCTGCGGCATGGTCTGATGACCACCGTGATACCAGGACAGACAGATACTACTAGTGTTGTGAAGGCGCACCTACCTGGCCATGGCACTTTGCCCCGCCGGGCACGTGCCTGCAGTCACTCTAGGTGGTCAGGATCCCACCGCTGGAGGTCCCCATAGTGGTGGCGACACTGCTCGGCGGTCCTGCTGCACCCCATAGCCTCCTCAAGGCCCTCTGCCATCTCCTTCCACACTGCTGTCTGTGGCCTCAGGAGGGGTACCTGGGCCAAAGAGGGCACCTGCATGGGGCTCCACTAATGCTACCAGGTTGGCCAGCTCAATTGCCATCCACACTGGTGCTCTGGTGCACGGCATAGTGCTGTAGCTAGCGGGCACAAAATGGCACCCTGTAGCGCATGTGCCCCACGTGCGGAGGCAGAGTGGTACTGTGCTGCCAGTCGCTATTGCGCTGGCACTGCACTGCAGAATAGGGGTGCAGCCATGTGTATGCATGGTGCCTAGAGGGCAAAGGTCAGCCGCAGGGTCAAGGGTCTGTCCGTGCACTGAGCGCCACAGAGCTATTGGGAAGCCCTGCGTGTCGCGCGGTAGGGTGCATGTGTGTGACACCATGCAGTGGCCTACCGTGCTGTGGCACCATGGCGCCCACAGCGCACCATGGCACGAGCACCCCCTCTGAGCATATAGTGCACTTGCACCACAGACACAGTAGTGGCCATGCCCTGTACTGCCTCCCTCACACAGCATGTCAACAGCACTACTAGCATCAGTGCAGCACCGCAGGCATGCGTGGTGCGGTGCCGATTGCGCACATCACAGTGGTGCGCCATAGCCTGAGCATGCTCAACACCATTGCGCAAGGCTCAACAGCATGATATTCAGCCAGGATATGCAAATCAGCTCACGAGCCATTCCACGGTGTATCCACTGCATTAGCATCCCATTACAGTTGTGCCTGCCCTCATTTGCATGCGTTGCACTATAAATATGCGACCTGGGGTTGCATGGGCCATGGATCGGTATTGCAGTCCTTTGAGGTAGGTGACATGCTTTAGGGATGTGGGGACAGTGGTCTGGGAGGGCTGTACGGGACTGCACAGTCCAAGGTAACACCTGTCCATCCCCCAGGCACAAGCATGACCGAGCAAGAGGATGAAGAGGAGCAGGGAAGGGTGCGAAGGAGGAGGCCCAACTTTACCAGGGCAGAATCTAATGCCCTGTTTGAGGCATACCTCAACAGGGATCCACTGCTTAGTGGACAGAGGGGAACACCACAGGCCCATGCTACGACATGGGATGAGGTGGTACATGCCATCAACCAGCAGTGCATCCACCAGTGGTCCGTGCAAGAGAGCAAGAAGAAGGTTGGCATAGACAGGAGGTGGATAAAAGATAAGGTGGCCGCCATAAGGGCGGCACATGCTTCCACTGGTGGGGGCCAGCAGGACGTACCTCACCTGATGCCACAGGAGGAGCAGGTGGCCAGCAGCATGTGGCGTAGTGCTGTCGAGGGTGTTCCTGGTGGTGGCTTCCAGATGGGCAGCAGCCCATCACTACATGGTCGGTCCAGCACTGGCAGTGTGTGGGTGGTAGGGGGGCAGGCCCCAGGGCCAGGCAGAGCCACTAACAGTACTGTGTTCCTTTACAGCTCCTGAGCATCTGCATGGGGCAGCGGTGGTGGGTGTGTCCACCGAGGGGGAGGCCCTGAACATGGTGGAGCACCCATCCACCTCCACAAGTGTCTGAGGGACTGACTGTCTGCAGCCCTGCATGTTTGTCTGGACTGATGCCAGTGGTGTGGGTGTCTATATGGCCTTGCCTGTGTCCCAGCCTGACACCGCCCTCAGTGTCCAGTGTGCTGAGACATGGATCGGGGCCGGCTCCAGCACTGATGATGATGTGACGCACATCCCAGACAGTGATGTAGGTGGGAAACAGGATGGTCCCATGGATGGCATCCGCCCAGGCAGTTACACGGGTAGTGCTGGCGTGGCTGCCTGCACAACAGCCCATTCCCAGGCTGTGTCTGCATGCTCCAGTGGGGCAGCACTGGTGCGCGGCCAGGGTAATGGGGCTGTTGTTGCTGCTGTGGCCACACCAGTGTTGCCTGGTGATCAGCAGCCAGAAGGGCAGCGGCTGCAGATGGCCATTGTCAATGCGGGGACAGGGGCGGGGGGCGGTGGCAGTGCACCACGTGTGGACGTACCCCAGGATGGCAGCACTGTGCGGCGCCCACCATCGAGGGGTGCTGTGCAGCAGGGCCAGGAACACCACAGGGAAGAGCATGCTGGACATGCAAACGACCCCTTGGATGACCACAGCCATGTTCTTCAGGCCTCAGTAGATCAGCAGATGCAGCTTGTAGTGGTGGTGGATGCGCTCAGTGCAGTTCTTCCCCAGGCAGAGAAGCAGCGCAGCAGGGATCACGCCTTGCTCCTGGCAGAGATGGCTCAGCAGTGGGTGGATGTGACCACTGCCATTGACAGGCAGACCACTGCAATGGCGACTGTCATGGCTACACTGGCCAACTGGTTGGGTGCCCAGCCACTGCACACCCTGCACAGTGCTATGTCCACCCCTCGTTCCTGACATCGTGTGACCCCTGCCATGTTGATGCCGGGTTCGGCTGTCGGCATGCCTAACATGCCTGGTGCGGGCATGTTTGGTGGCCTGCAGACCCCTGCATGGACATGGTCTCATTCATGCAGCATCACCCCTGGGGGCCCATCGGTGCTACCCCATGAGGCCACTGGTCAGCCTGCCATGGCTAGCAGGTCTTCGCAGGGCTGCCCATGCATCCGTGGCAGCCGTGGTACTGTGCCACATGACTGACCTGTCCCCCTCCACAGTCACTGTCTGCCACTGCCCTGTGTGCACTGTGGTGTTCTTTGTGCGATGCATGGGTGAGGTGCCCAACCCTGCACACACATGGTCCCTATGCACTCCCTCCTGGCTGCTGGCCACTGTAGCATGTGCATGATGATGCCTGCGTAGTGCTGTCCACCACTGTGTAATGGTGCTCAGCATCTGAGGCATGCACAGTGCCAGCCACTGGGCATGGTTGTGTGTGGTCCTGTGTGGGAGTGGGGTGCCTGTTGGGGTGGGCATGCCTGTTGCCCTTTGGGCATGTGTTGTGGTGTGTGTGTGTGTGTGTGTGTGTGTGTGTGCATGCCATGTGCAGCTCTGCCTGTCCCTGCATTTGTGTGTGGTCCCCCACCCATTCCCATGCCCCTGATGCCATCCTCCCCTGGTGTCCACCCCTGCCTGTCTGTGGGGTGTGCCCTTGCCCTTGGTGGTTGCACGTGGCCCCGTTGCCTACCTGTGTTGTACAAAGTGCTCCTCTTCGATGGTGTCCCGGTGCTGCTGTGCCATCCGGGCCAGCCGTGTGTCCCTTCACCCAAGGAGTGGCTGCCCAACACCAGCTGGACTGGCATCCTCTTCGTCCCCACCGCTGTCCTCGACCTCAACGGCTATCCCACAGTCGGTGGCCATGTTGTGCAGGATACAGCAGGCCAGGAATAGCCCGCAGACCTTTGAGAGGCTGTACTGCAGGGCACTGACTGACTTGTGCAGGCAGCCGAACCATGCCTTCAGCAGCCCGACACCCGCTCGATGACATTCTGTGTTGTGACATGTGCCTCATTGTACTGTTGCTGCGCTGGAGTCATGGGGCACCGGTATGGTGTGAGCAGCCAGGGCTGTAGCGGGTAACCACTGTCACCTGTGTGTAGAGGGGAGTCGTTAGCATGGTGGTCTGTGTCACTGTGCCATGGGCCATCATAGCAATTTCCCATGGCACCCCTGCCAATGCCCCACACTGCCCCCATGTTTGCACCCATCATCCAGTGTGCTCTGCGTACTCACCTACCAGATGGCCAGTGGGGATGTCCCCAGTCTGGAACCTATGGCACAGTGCAGACTGGTGCCAGATGAAGGCATCGTGTGCTCCTCCAGGGTGCATGGCACAGGCATTGATTATGCACCCCCTGGCATCGCACACCGCCTGGCAGTTGACACTCAGGTAGCCCTTGTAGTTGATGTATGCTGCGTCCTCTGGGCCAGGTGGCATGCGGATGACTACATGGGTGCAGTCTATGGCCCCGAGCATGCCAGGCAACCGTGCTACCCTGTGGAACTCCTGTATGTGTGCTGTACGCTCTGCCTGTGTGCTGGGGAAACAGATGTACTCCACAGCATGTGGCAGCAGTGCGCTGAGGAATTCTGTGAGTAGGCGTGATGCGGCTGACTGGGTTATGCCTGTCATGTCCCTTGTTGGTCTCTGGAAGGTGCCCGTGGTGAGCAGGCACATGGCGGCTGTGACCTTCATCTCTACAGACAGCACATGGTTTCTGTCGTGTGGGTGCCAGCATCTCATCACTGCACAGCTCACAGAGTTGCCTCAGAATCACCCGGTTCAGGCAGTACTGGCCCACGATCTCAGTGTCACTACACTGTTGGAAGATGGTGTGGACTCAGTACAGCCTGTTCTGGGTTTACCGCCGATGGACCCTTCCACGGCTGCACCTCCCTGCTGCCTGCCTTCTCATACTCCTCATTACCGCCTCCATCTGGAAGGTGGCACTGGCCATGTCTCTGGCTGGTGTTCCTCCCCCCGGGCGGCTGTCTACCTGGTCCCCCCCACTGTGTGTTGCTGGTGCTGCCCCTGCACCGGGTTCACCTCTGGTTGTTCACCTCTGTGTGCCCTGCCTCTTACCACTGCCCTCCATCCTCTGTGGCACTCTCAGGCCCTCTCGCGCACACACACACACAGGCACCCACACACACACACACTTCTTCTCTCACTCATGCACACCTCCGGTGGGCCCTGTCCACCTCCTGGCCACACCTGTCCCCTGCTTCCTGTCTTGCCTCCCTGTCACTCTGTCTCCGTGCTCCCACCTATGGCTCCTCTGTGGTGCATTCATCCTCCCCTCTTTTGCTCCCTTTTATTTTGGCTCATTTCCCGCTGTTGCTCAACTTCCGCTTGCTCCGCTACTGCGCATGTCGCCTACTGATGAATATTGCACTGCGCACATTATTTCTTGTTCCACCTCCTGCAGTTGCGCATGCATTCATTTCTGTTGCACTGCAGTGCATTGCATGTTGCGCTGCGCAGCCGCTTCTGCGGAATATCACACTATGGCGCATTTCCGCTCTTACGTGGGCGCATCCCTGTTGCACATGGCGCCAACTGCTCTGAATATCTCACCCATGGTTTATTAAATTTTGAAAAGTGAAGGACCCAGTATGGATTCCTGCAGAACATCTGTTGCAATCTAAGAAGTTTCTGATAGATTATTTACTGTGACTCTTTGGATCTGATTGTTTAAATATCACTTAAACCTATTTAGTGGTTCTACATTTACACCTATAGCAGTCAATCTTTCTTGCTTGGAGACTCATTCTCCAGGTCAAAGGCTTTGGTTAATTTCACAAACATTGCCCCAGTTTCCCTTCCTTTTCAAATATTTAGTTTCATTGTTACTGTATAACAGAAGGCATGTGAGCAAAATGCCCATTTTCACAAGCATCCAGTAAGTAACAATAAACATTCACAATAAACAACAAGCATTTGTCAATGCTGAATGTTGGCTTGCTGGCATTAGTATTGGCAGCACAGGAGTTAGAGTGATGCATAATAGGAATGGCAATGAACTATTGAACTAACACCAATCCCCACCCCACCAGAGACTGAAAGGCATTGGGGGTGTGCCTTTGGGTATTCAGCCATAACGCTTATGCCATTCCACCTCACCCCACCCTGCAGACAGCAACAGGTGTTGTAGTGTGCCTTGGAGTCTTCAACCCTTACGCTTACCCCATTCCATAAGGAAATAAGCTGAGATGGGTGCAATATAGGAGAATGGGGTGAATGTTAGGGCCGAAGACCCCAAGGCACACCTTGATGCCTGTCAGTGGCTGCAGGGTAGGGAGTGGGGGTGGAATGCTATGAGCATTACGGCTGACAAACCCAAGTCACACCCCCAATGCCTGTCAGTCTGCACAGGGTGGGGCATTATGGTTGGAAACCCTAATGCCCTGGGCGTTTGTTGGTATTTTCACTCCAGATTTTCAACATGGGTTTTTTGGGACCCCACCTCAGGAACAGTGGCAGTACAAGTTCATTACTCAATCCTGAAAGGTGATTTTGCACAGTGAATGTGCCATTCATAGAGATGGGTGAAGTGGCCCCAATTTGCTCCGCTAAGTGAATCGCGACGCGAATTTGCGGAGTGTTCTGCAATGCAAAGTGGGGTACTTCACATTATAATGGGTAACACGAAGTCCATTGAAAACAAAGACTTTGCATTACTCCACCTTCCCAAACCACTACTCCACCAATTCTTAAGGCGAAGTGCATTGAGAACAAGGCACTTCGCCTCACTTCGCCTTGTTTTTAAGCTCCAAAGGCGAATTTTGTAGTGATTCATGGGATTTCAGGTCACATGGGTTCTGCACAGCCTCAGTTCAGGGTAGTTTGTGTAGCAAGCTGTAGGAGACAGTCTGCTCTGAGAGTTCTCTGTGATTCAAACCTTCTAAAAGCTGTTAAAAAAGCCTTTTTGAGTCATTTTTTTCACTGAAACTTTAGTTCATCTATTGTAGGAAACCCTCCTGTGTTCATATCATCGAGCGTTTATTGTTTGTGTCTGGACTTTGAATGTTAATGTACAACATTCAGTCTGTGTACCGAGACACAGTGGAAGTGTGCTTTGGGGAGGAATGTATCTGTGGTGTAGGTAGATTAACTTGGAGAAAAAGACAGTTCTTTCTGTTTTGGTGATATTTTTCTTGTATAACTGTGTTAATATACACACAGTAATATTTTCAATAATTCTTGCCATTTTTTTGCTGATTGTTGTGGTGCAGCAGTGCATAATTTTAGTTTGTTTAAAATATGTGGTAATATTACTGAAGTTTTCAATTTGCTATGCATTACTTAGTGTGTGTGTGAGTATGTGTGTGATGCATGTCATCAAATCAGACTCCTTTTATTGTGCCACATAGTAATTTCAGCAATGTGAACCTGCTATCCACTGCAGCTATGTGATTTTTGTACTTTTTGTGGTATCTTTACTGGTATTATTATTTATTTATTTTTTGTTGACCGGGTAAGTGCACTAGACAAATCATTCCTATTTTCAGTCACGACCCGGGGGAGGGGCATACAGATGAATGCCAACTGACCTTGAACCAGATTAAGCTGTTGGTGGTATTTTCAGTGAATGAGGGAAATTTGGCCAGGACACCGGGGAAATTTCCCTTCTCTTTTCGATAAGTGCCATGGGATCTTTAATATCCACCTGAACTACCACTAATCCAGGCAGATGGACCTCGGTTTAACGTCTCATCCGAAAGACTATTATTAGTACTAGTAACTGTTACCCGTGGCCCGCCCCAACTGGCAAATGTATTCTTTTCCAGATTTGAATTTCTGATGGTGAGCACTGGTTAGGTGTTGTGCCTTTGCGTCTGCATCTCATCAGTGCGCAGCGCAATCTTAATCTGTCTGTGCATTTGCATCTCTTTAGGGCCCAATCTCCATCTGTAATTTAAGTCACAGTTGTTTCTTTGGCTTCCCTTCAGAGTACTGGACTGGTGTGGTGCATAATTCTGCATGAACATTGTACTCATTAATATGTGTTTTTAAGTCAGGACCATCATCACGAGTCACTCGTGAAACAAATCACATTCTTCATGATCACGGTCACAAATGCAGTCACAAATCACGATTCATGATCACATCCCAAATCACAACATTAGTTTGTTTACTAGTTACTTGGATGTATTGTAAGCCTGTTTTGTGCTATCTCTCCAGGCTTCACCACCCCACCATTGTACTCATTAATATGTGTTTTTAAGTTGGGGAGTTTTGTACTACAGCTCTTTGGGGAAGTACTGCCGTAGGCATTCACGTTCCCAATACAGTTCCATATTGGTTATCCCACACCATCGACACCGAATCACGTTCTTCATCATCACAATCACAAATGCAGTCACAAATCACTATTCACGATCACGTCACAAATCACAACATTAATATTTTTACTAGTTACGGGGATGTATTGTACACCTGTTTGTAGTATCTCTCCCCAGGCTTCACCACCCCACCATTGCACTCATTAATACGTGTTTTTAAGTTGGGGAGTGTTGTGCTACAGTTCATTGGAGAAGTATAGCTGTAGGCATTCGCGTTCCCAGTATAGTTCCATATTGGTTATCTCAAACCGTCGACACCGAATCACGTTCTTCATCATCACGGTCACAAATGCAGTCACAAATCACGATTCATGATCACGTCATGAATCACAACATTAATTTTTTTACTGGTTACTTGGATGTATTGTAAGCCTGTTTTGAAGTATCTCTCCAGGCTTCACCACCCCACCACTGTACTCATTAAAAATAGTTTTTAAATTGGGGAGTCTTCTGATACAGGCTCAGCTCATCTGGGAAGTACAGCCATGGGCATTTGCATTCCTTTCTGTCCAGCATGTCAATTACAGTACTGTAAGTAGTGGTTGGCGAAGTGGCCCCAATTCGCTTTGCGAAGTGATTCACGGAGTAACGTGAAATCTGTGGAGTACTCCACAATGTGAAGCGGAGTACTTCGCTTCATAATGAGGAACACGAAGTCCATTGAAACCAATGACTTTGCGTTATTCCACCTTCCCCAAACCACTTCTCCACCAATTTTGAGGTGAAGTACTTTGAAATCAATGTAATTCATCTCACTTCACCTTGTAATTGAGCTCCAAATGAAATTCTGCAGTGAGTCATGGGATTGCAGGGCACATGGGCTCTAGATTGTTCTGCACAGCCTCAGTTCTGGCTTGGGTATTATGTGTGTAGTGGTAGCTGGAGACAGTTTGCCCTCAGAGCTCTGTGATTCAGAACCTCTAAAAGTTGTTTAAAATGCTTTTCTGAGTCATTTTGTTTTGCGCAAAATTTAGTACATAAATTGTAGGAAACCCTTCTGTGCTCATACCATCAAGTGTTTACTGTTGTGTGTGGATTCTGAATGTTAATTTAGAACAGTCAGTCTGTGTACTGTGAAGTGTGCTTTGGGGGAGGGGCGTATTTGAAAAAGGCAGTCTTTCTGTTTTGTTTATATTTTTCTTGTATAACTGTGTTAATGTACACACAGTAATATTTTCAGTAATTCTTGACTTTTTTTGCTGATTGTTGTGGTGCAGCAGTGTATAATTTGTCTGTTTAAAATATTTGATTATATTGCTAAAGGTTTTCAATTTGCTGCACATTATTTGTAGTGTGTGTGAGCGTGTGTACAATGCATGCCATTAAATCAAACACCTTTTATTATGCCACAGAGTAATTGCGGCAGTGTGAACCTGCTATCCACCACACCTGCATGAATTTTTTATACTGCTTTGTGGTATCTTTACCAGTAGTGGATTGTTACTGCCGTACACTAATCCCCCAACTAGCAAAATGTATTCCTTTCCAGATTTGGATTTCTGACTTGTGAGAACTGGTTAGGTGTTGTTGTGACTTTTCATAGGCATCCCTTGAGTGCACGGCGCAATCTTAATCTGTCTGTGCATTTGCAGTACACCATTAATTCTGGGAGACTGCATTTCTTATTATGCTTTCATTTCACTTTGTCAGCACTGGGAAATTTTCTGGACACAAGACAGTAGCATTTTGTCAGCACTGGGGAATTTTCTGGACACAAGACAGTAGCATGTTGGGGATGCACATTAATTCTGGTGACTCTGTGTGTGACCACTGCACACATGACTGAGTGCGCCATTAATTCTGGGAGACTTTGCATTTCTTGTTATGCTCTCATTTCACTTTGTCAGCACTGGGGAGTTCTCTGGACACAAGACAGTAGCACTTTGGGGATGCACATTAATTCTGGTGACTGTGTGGGTGGGGTACTGCCAATATTGTTGTCTCTCCACCTTACTTCACATTTAAGGTGGAATGACAATGCAAAGTAATAATAACAAGGCAAAGTGAGCCTTTCCTATGAGGCACTCCGCATAGCAAAGTGCCAACGCAAAGTGGCCACTTCGCATTCACTTCGCCGGTAGATTTTAAATTAGTTGCATCTCTAGCCATTTGGCGCAACAGATGCAGAATTATATTTCAGGCAGGATGTGAAAAATGACAAATGTACTGTTCATAAAGAGTTGTGAAAAAATGGCAATGTTGAAAATCTGGAGTGAAAATATGAAAAACTGACTAAGTTAAGAGCATGCATAGAAACTGCACAATGCATGCCCATAACGCAATCATTTTTCCACAACATTTTCAACATGGGCATTTTGGGACTTCTCCTCATGAACAGTGAGACTGTGATTGTGTTAATCTGTCCCAAAAGTTGATTTCCTACAGCAACCATGCCATTCTGTGCCACAGGTGTGAAAAACACATTTTGTGCAGGATCTGAAAAATGACAGCTATACTATTCATAAGGATGTATGCAAAAATGGCACTGTGGAAAATCTGGAGTGAAAATATAAAAAAAAGGCAAAGTTATGAACGTGTGTAAAAGCTGCACAATGCACACTTGTAACACAGTCACTGTTTGGAATTTTTTCTCCAAATTTTCAACATGGGCTTTTTGGGATGTCCCTCATGAATATTGGCACTATCATTTTGTTAATCAGTCCCAAAAGGTGATTTCACAGAGCGACCACAAAATCACCTTTAGGGACTGAGAAACGAAATGGCAGTGGCAGTGTTGACAAGCTGGGGTCCCAAGAACCCCATGTTGAAAATCTGGGGCCAAAATTCCAAAATATGGCTGAGATAGCAACCTAAGTTAACCCCCCCCCCATTAAGTCCTATTATATGGCTTACCTTCGATTCTTCATTTCGCGGTTGGGCTTTGAACAGTGCAGACGTGTTCCGGGCCACAGAAGATGATAGTGCCCAGCCTCTGGAGGTAAGTATGGGTTGAGGGGGGTGTGGGAGGTGGATGTGCAGAGAGAAGGTTGGGATGGGGGAGGGGGATGGCTAGACAACAATGGCCCATTTCCTTTTTTACAGGTACAAAAAAATAACAGGCGAAGGGTGGTTTTCTTCTTTCGCGGGGAAAACACATTTTTATTAATGTGGGCACACTGGGGATACCTGAGCCACTGTTCACACTTGGGTGATATACAAACCTCCAACACAAGGAGAAGAGTTGATGGCACTGGGGAAAGCAATCAGCATGATGGCAAAAAAGGGGAGGTGCTGCTAGTGGGGGAATTCTATCTGCCAGAGGTAGCTTGGAGCCTCCCAGTAGTAGCCGCGGCTTGAAGCAGGGCAATCCTAGATTCCCTGCAGTGGGTATTTCCCAGGCAACTAGTATAGAGCCCACTTGACATGTGGCAATACTGGACCTGATGCTCACAAACAGAGACAGCATTAAAAGGCGTCAAGGCGAGATGCCATCTGGGAATCACTGATCACTGCACAGTGTGGTTTAACATAAGGATGGTGGCAGAGACAAAGCACACAAGGATGAGGGTCCTGGACTTCAGAAGGGCAGATTTTAAAAAGAAATGTGTGCAGCCGGCCCATCGGTGCAGCAGTTGGCTTTCTGCTTGCGACGCTGGCGACCCAGGTTTGGGAAATGACCTAGGTAGTCAGAGGGCCGGCCAGGGGGAGAGGGATGCAGCATCCTAGGACTGCTCTCCTTCTCTTGGGGGAGAGTGTGGAAAACATCCGGTGCTTGAGGAACCCCTGGTGGAGGCTGGGGGTACCACAAGCAGCCAGGGTCTGGAAGTCCTAGGGGGTAGGGCGGATGCGGGATGTCATTGCACGTCCGCACCCCCAAGGAAAAAAAAAACAAAACACTGCTGCCAGCATCCTCATGAAGCCCCCTTGCTGCTCCTTCATTCACTCCCAAGATGACTCCCCGACCAGACCAATGTCCATGGCATTTTGGCCAGTGCTGCTCCCCAGCTCTGGGGGACAAGCCAAAGGGGCAATAGGGAGTAGTGACTCATATGGGAGTGGAGGGCAGTGGGGACCATGACCAGGTTGAAATTACTGACACTGGTGAGTGGACAAAAAGTACAGTAAATAAAAACCAAAAAGAAATGGGTGCATGCCTCTGAGATGACCTAATAATAAGGGATTGTCTGGGCAGGGTGGAGGAACACTGGACCAAATTAGGGGTTGGCATAGTGAAGGCAACACATTTCTGGATGAAAGAAGTGGGCAAAAACAGGAAAAAAGAAACCACTATTATCCTTGAGGGAAGTGGCTGTGAAGGTAAAGGCTAAAAGTATGGCACTCAAGAGCTACAAGGAGAAACAGAGGGAAGAGGACAGGAAGTTGTACCATAAGAAGCAGAAGGCAGCAGGGAAGGTGCTGAGGGGCCCAAATGGTACAAATGGATAAAAGATAGCCAAAGAGGTAGCTAAAGGGAAAATAACTTTTTCAAATACATAAGTGAAATGAGGAAGACAAGGGGCGGGATTGTGAGGTCAAGAAGGAGAGATTGTGAGGAGGAAGATTAGGAAAAAGCAGATATTCTGAAAAGATACTTCTGCTCAGTCTTCACAGTGGAGGGAGTGGGGGATGGATCACAAAGAAACAGCAGGAACACTGAGAGAAAGGAGGTGGACACACATCCATTCATAGAGGAAAGAGTTCTGTGAGGACTTGCATATCTGAAAGAAGATAAGGTCATGGGACTAGAAGGGGTATATCCAGGGGTGCTGAGGAAGTTCAGGGAGATTCTGGCTGCTCCTCTCATAGCCCTATTCAACAACTCACTGGAAACAGGAGTGGTTCCAGAGGACTGGAGGAGGGCAGATTTATTTATTTTATTTTTGTTTTACAATTTTCAGTCAAGAGAGACACATTAAGCTGAGGCTTGCTTCCGGGTGTGCCCTTGCAACACAAGCAAGTTACACCACTTGCTCATGGCCACACAGTATGCAAGTGGTGGCTGTAGGATTGAAACCCAGTTCTCCAGGTTTGCAGCTCAGTGCTCTTAACCACTATGCTATACTGCCTCAAGATGTAGTCCCGATTACTGAAAGTGGCAGCAGGGAGGATGCTGGCAACTATAAGCCTGTCAGTCTAATATCAGTAGTGCGAGGTTAACAGAAACACTATTGAAAGAACGGCTAGTTGAGTATCTTGAATAAAGTGGCTTGCAAGACCCAAGGCAGCATGAACTCATGTGGTGGTGGGGGGGTGAAGGTCATATCAGATGAACCTGATCGATTTCTTTGACTGGATAACCATGCAAATACATCAGGGTGGGGTGGTGGATGTAACCTTCTTAAATTTCAGAAAGGCCTTTGACACAGTACTATATAGGTGGCTTATAAGGAAACTGGACATGCATGGGATCAGTTAGGGTCTATGGTATTACAGTAGGTAGGGAAAATGGGTAGACTGTGTGGAACAAGCGGTCCTTACCTGCTGTCAAATTCTATGTTTCTATGTGGGATCCAAGATGGTAAACTGGGTACAGAACTGGTTGATGGATAGGTGGCAGAGTGTGATGTTAAACAGCACTCATTCTAATGAGGGGAGAGGGACAAGCAGGGTACTGCAAGACTCAGTGTTGGGTCCACTCCTCTTCAGTGTCTTGATAAGCAGCATTGCAGAAGAGCTGGAAGGGAAAGTATGGCTCTTTACAGATGACACCAAGAATTGCTGTAGAGTAGATACTCCAGAGGGGAGGGAGAGAATGAGTAGGTACCTGAGAGAACTCAAGGAGTGGTCGAAGGTATGGCACCTGGGTATCAATGCAAAAAAATGCAAAATCATGCACCTAGGGTACAGTAACCCAGAGGCATGTATAAAATGGGGGAAGATATTGATGGTCATTAAGCAGGAAAGAGACCTTGGGATTATCATATCTGATGACCTCAAGGTAACAGGGCAGTGCAACATGGTAGTAGGCAGGACCAGTGGGATGCTAGGAAGCATAGGGAGCGGAATCACCAGAAGAAAGAGAGATGGTGTTACCACTGTATCGATCATTTTTTTTTTTTAAGTCTTTGGTGAGAACCTACCTGGAGTACTTTGTTCAGTTCTGAAGACCACATCTCAGGAAGTCCATAGACAGGGTAGATGCTGTCCAGGGGAGGCAAGTAAAATGTATTTATTTTATTTTGAAATGTTGGATAGTACCAGTGAGCGGATGCTCGATAATTGGTTCCACGTCAGTTAACAAGTACGGAGTGATACATAAACATTCAAATACAGAGTGGTTTGGTAGCAAATATACAAACACATGCTATGGTACAACAATGCAGATAAAGTTCTTGGTTACATTATACTGAGGCATTGTACAATGTATGCCCTCATCAAGGAGAGACAAAAATCAGTTGAGTAGACAGAGGGAGGAGGAGGGGGGAGAAGATGGACAGGTAAAGGTAAGAGGAAGGGGTTGGTGAGAGTAAGAGGTGGCGGGGTAGGGATAGGAAAGAGAGGTGGAAGGGCGTGGTAGTGCCATGGGAGAGGATGGTGGGTCAGTGAAGTGAAAGGTCGGACCTACCCAGAGGAACAGTGAAACATAGAAACATAGACTTTGATGGCAGATAAGGACCGCTTGGCCCACCTAGTCTGCCTATTTCCCTACCTACTGGATAAGCTGCAGATCCTAGTTAACCAACAGCCTATTTCTTCATATGGCCCACAAGAATTGCCTTATATCTGTCCCACGCATTCTTGAATTCTTCCACAGTTTTTTGACCCCACAACCTCCTCAGGAAGGCGGTTCCATGCATCCACCACCCTCTCTGTGAAAAAATACTTCCTCACATTGCCCCTGAGACGTCCCCCATCCCCTTGTTCTTCCACATCTCTTTTTCTGAAAGATGCTACCCTCTTGGACTTTGTTGATTCCACTGAGGTACTTAAACGTTTCTATCATGTACCCCCTCTCCCTTCTTTCCTCAAGGGTATATATATTAAGCTACTTTAGTCTCTTCTTTTATGGCTTCTCTTGCAGACCCTGTACCATTTTAATTACCCTCCTCTGGACTGCCTCCATCCTGTCTATGTCCTTGCGGAGATGGGGTCTCCAGGACTAGATGCAGTACTCCAGATGGGGTCTCACCAACTGTCTGTACAGAGGGATAACAACTTCCTGTTTTCTGCTGGTGATGACTCTCCCTATACATCCCAGTATCCCCCCAGCCCTCCCTACTGCCTTCTCACATTGCTTGCCAACCTTAAGGTCATCTAATATGATTACCCCCAGGTCTCTTTCCATTTTTGTTGATGTTACTACTCCCCCTCCCCATTGTGTACTCTTCCGCTGGGTATTTGTTTCCCAGGTGCATTATTTTGCACTTCTTTGCATTGAATCCAAGCTGCCATACTTCTGACCATTCCTCCAACCTTGCCAAATCCCTTCTCATCCTTTCCACGGCCCCTTCTGTATCAACCTTGTTGCAGATCTTTGTGTCATCTGCAAAGAGATATACTTTTCCTTCCAGTCCCTCCACAATGTCACTTATAAAGATATTAACAAGCATTTGTCAATGCCGCATGTTGCTTGCTTCTATATGCTGTTCAGGTATTTGGAAGTCATTGGAGTGCAAATATTGAAAATTTGCAAACTTACGGGCGTGCGTAGGAACTGAGCAATGCATGCTCGTAAAACAGTCATTTTTAGGAATTTTTTCACCAAATTTTCAACATAGCCATTTTAAGACCTCTGCTCATGAACAGTGACACTGTGATTTTCTTAATGTGTCCCATATACTGAGTTCGCACACCAACTGCGCCATTGTGCGCTACATGGGCGGAAACATGTTTTGAGCAGGATGTGAAAAATGACAGCTGCACTGCTGATGAGGAGGTGTGGTAAAATGGCAATGTTGAAAATCTGGAGTGAAAATATTGAAAATTCACAAACTTACGACCGTGTGTAGGAGCAGTGTAACGGACACTCGTAAAACAGTCATTTTTAAGAATTTTTTCACCAAATTTTCAACACAGGCATTTTAAGACCTCTGCTCATGATCAGTGTCACTGTGATTTTCTAAATGTGTCCCATACATTGAGTTCGCACACCGACTGCGCCATTGTGCGCTACATGGGCGTAAACATGTTTTGGGCAGGATGTGAAAAATGACAGCTGTACTGCTCATGAGGAGGTGTGATAAAATGCCAATGTTGAACATCTGGAGTGAAAATATTGAAAATTCGTAAACTTACGAGAGTGCGTAAGAACTGCACAACGCACGCTCGTAAAACAGTCATTTTTTGGAATTTTGGCACCAAATTTTCAACATGGTGTTTTTGGGACCCCTTCTCATGAATGATGTCACTGTCATGGTGGTATTCAGGCCTGAAGGGTGATTTCACAGTCACTGCACAGTCACTGAGCGAAATCACCCTTCGGGCCCGAATAACGCCATGACAGTGACATCATTCATGAGAAGGGGTCCCAAAAACCCCATGTTGAAAATTTGGTGCAAAAAGTCCCAAAAATGCCTGAGATATGCAACAAAGTTGAAACCCCCTCTGTAGCCCATTATACAGCTTACCGGCATTTCCTCAGTTCGCGGTCGGCTTTGAAGAGTGCAGACGTGTTCCCGGTCCACCGAAGATCGTCGCGCCAGAGTCCGGAGGTAAGTATGGGGTGGGGGGTGTGGGGAGGCTGGGTGCGCAGTGGGTGGGTGAGGGTTGTGAGGGGGTTGAGACGCACCGTGGACCGCTTTTCGGTTTCAGGTTTAAAAAAAAAAGACGACGTGGGACCTTTGCCACACTGGGGTGGGCTCCCAGTGTGGCATGAGGACACTGGGGTGGCGCATTCAGCTGATGGGGATTGGGCACCCGTCGGCCATAAATTGTTGCCATGCTGGGGTGGGCTCCCAGCGTGGCAAAGAACGGAGGGGGTTCAGCGACGGGATTGGGCACCCCGTCAGCCATGGAATTTGTTGCCACCTGGGGTGGGCCCAGCATGGCAAAAGGACGGGGGCATTCAGTTAACGGGGATTGGGCACCCCGATCGCGCAAAGGACCGCTTGCCACGCTGGGGTGGGCCCAGCGTGGCAATTAGTACTTGGGAGGTGGGAGGGGACACAGCTCAGCTGACGGGATTGGGCATCCCGTCGGCTACATAGTGCGTAGGGGCGCATGACACGTGGGGGGGAGCTAAGCTTCTTATAGGTGCTCACTGCAGCGTAGCTCCCCCTTCCAACTGTATGCCACTGCATTTTGGAGTGTGTCATAGACAGCTCCAAAATGCACTGACTGAATTGGAGAAGGAGGTGACACACCTCCGAAATCTCCGTTGATGGCACTATGTTTCTTGCACATGCGTGCAAGCAACATAAAAAGGACTGGACCCAGTGCTGAACCCTGCAGTACCCCACTAGTAACCCCCCTTCCTTCAGAGTGGACTCTGTTTACTATTACCTTCAGTGTCCTGTTGTCCAGCCTTTTTTTTATCCAGGCTACCACCCTGGGACCCACTCCCAGGCTGGGTAATTTGTTTATTAATCTTTTGTGTGGGACTGTATCAAATGCCTTGCTAAAGTCTAGGTAGGCCATGTCTACAGCCCCTCCCTGGACTACTACTTTGGTCACCCAGTCAAAGAAATCTATGAGATTCATCTGACATGGCCTTCCTGATGTGAATCCATGTTGCCTTGGGTCCTGTGCCCCACTGGTCTCTAGGTACGCAACAATTATTTCCTTCAGAAGTTATTACATCATTTTCCATTCCACAGAGGTCAAACTGACAGGTCTGTAGTTTACTGCATCTGTCTTGCTCCCAATTTTGTGAAGAGAAATCACATCTGCCCTCCTCCAGTCCTCAGGTACCACACCATCCTCTCATGTTTTGTTAAAAAGGGTAGTCAGTGATGTCACTAGTTCTCCCCTTAATTCTTTTAGAATTCTGGGGTGAATACTGTCAGGCCCCATTGCTTTGCCCACCTTCAATTTTAGGAGTTATTTTAGAACCCTTTCTTCTGTGAAAGGACTGGGATCGACCCCCCTATCCAGAGTGCTTCTGTTAATTGGATTAGGTACCTCCCCCTCCTCCTCTTTTGTGAATACTGAGCAGAAGTATTCATTCAGTATCCCTGCTTTCTCACTGTCCCTCTCTGCCCACCCATCGTCCATTCTAGTTAGCCTCACTATCCCTACCTTTGTCTTTCTATGCTCCCTAATGTACCTATAAAAGGTTTTATTCCCCTTCTTAACTGAGTTGGCTATCTTTTCCTCAGTTTGGGCATCTACTATTCTGACTGCCTTCCCTGCTTCCTTCTGCATTAAATGGTACAGTTTTCTGTCCTGCTCCTTCTGTGTTTCATTATACTTCATAAATGCTATCTTTTTCTCCCTAACCTTCCCCGCCACCTCTTTTGAGAACCATAGTGGCTTTTTCTTTCATTTTAATTTGTTCATTTGCTTCACACAAAGGATTGTTGCCTCTGTGATGGCAGTTTTGATGTTTCCCCATTGTTGCTCTACCCCTCCTTCTTGCCTGTTTGCTAGTGCTTTTCTAAGGCACCATCCCAGTGACAGCGTTAAGATGTACTAGAGGATAAGTGCAGACTATGGCAGTGGGATTACTGACTTGAGGTGGGATTTAGTGGGGGCATGCACAGGTACCCATGGTGAGAAAGTGTTGGTACAGTTTGTGTTTAAAAGAGTCAGTCATTGCTGCATCACAGATGCCCTGTGGTAGCACATTTGTCCAGAGGGAGGCCCAATATGAGAAACCCTGCTGAGCCAAGGTAGTGCGGCACTTTGGCACATGGGATACCTGAGAAACAGTGCTTCTGGTTTGCTTTGTGCTCCAGGAAGGAGTCAGTAGGTTTCATACTCCTGGTGGTATAAGATTTAAGGAGGCTTTTTTGGCAAGGAGCCAGGTTTGATACCTGATTCTTCCACTGAGCTGTAGCCAGCCAGCCATGGTATACAGATCACAGGTGTGTGTGAATCTAGCAGCACCTGTGAGGAGATAGCAGGCTTTATTCATTGCGGATGAGATGTGATGGAGAGCTGTGTCTGTTGCAGATCTGTAGATCACCAGCCCATAATCGATGAGTGAGATGATTGAACTATTGATGGCAGTGCTCAGGGCTTTGTGTGTGAGACAGTGCCTGTGCCGATACAGGATCCTGATTCTGGTGTTGATAGCCCTTGCAGTAATGTCGATGTGCTTGGCATATGATAAGGTGGAATCAAAAGTGATGCCTAGGTATTTGAAGTGCCAAACAAGTTTGAGAGTGGCATCCCCAACATTCATAATTGCAAGTGGGAAGGCTCTGTGTTTGCTTTGTGGGGTGGAGAACATCATGGTCTTGGTCTTTTTATAATTCAAGACCAGTCTATGGTTCTTAAACCATTGTTCTGTGGATGCAAAGCCACTTTGTAGATCCACCTCCAGATGTTCAGTGTACTGGCTGCTGGTGAATAAGACTGCATCATCTGTGTAAAGGAGCATTTGACATGAGCTAGAGGTTGGCAGGTTATGTAAGAATAAACTGAATAGCAGCGGTCCTAATATGGATCCTTGCGGTACACCAGATCTGACAGGTCTACTGTCAGATATTACATCCTCAATCACAACCTGCTGATAGTGGTTGCTCAGGTAGCTAGTGAACCAGCCCAAAGTTTTCAAGGAGAGCCCAATGTCAGCCAGTTGTTTGAGGAGGAGCCCATGATGCACCATGTCAAATGCCTTTAGAATGGCCAATAGAACTAAATCATCCCATTCCAAGGCAAAAATATGGGACTTCAGAGGAGCTAACTTTGATAAGATGGCCAACAGAGTTAAGCTAGCCCTGTCAAGAAGAAATACAGGTGAGGGGGTACACGTAAAGTGGGCAAGCATTAAGGATGCAATACTTGAAGCAACATCCCATTGTGCTAGAGAGAAAAGCAATAGCAAAAGAAGGAGGAAACCACTTTGGTTCTCAAAAACAGTAGCAGAAAAGGTCAGAGCTAAAAGGCTAGCCTTCAGGAAATATAAGGGAATGCAGTGGGATAAAGATAGGGAGGCATACCAGACTTTTCTAAGGGAAGCAGAGAAGGCAATAAGGCAGGCAAAGGCCCAAACTGAGGAAACACTAGCACGAACAACAAAAGAAGGGGACAAGACTTTCTATAGATACATTAGTGAAGTGAGAAAGTCCAGAGGGGGTATTGCTAAGATCAAAGGGGATAAGGGGGAGTGTGTGGAAGAGGACCAAGAAAAAGCATCTATCCTAAATACATACTTCTGCTCAGTATTTACTGAGGAGAAGGTAGGGCAGGGCCCACAGCTCAGCACCATGGACACAGCGGGGAGGGAGGTGTGCACAAGTCCCTTCAGAAAAAAAGGGTCCTACAGAGTTCAGTAAGCTCGGGGTGGACAAGGCAATGGGACCTGATGGCATACATCCTAGGGTACTAAAGGAGCTAAGGGTGGAACTAGCAGAGCTATTATCAGAACTGTTTAGTGAGTTTCTGAGCACAGGAGAGGTCCCAGAAGACTGGAGAAGGGCTCATGTGACCCAGTTCCACAAGAGTGATAGCAGGGAGGAGGCAGGGAACTACAGATCAGTCAATTTTACCTCAGTAGTGGGCAAAATTATGGAGGCACTCCTTAAGGAAAGGATAGTGCAACACCTGGAATCCATAGGAACACAGGATCCAAGACAGCATGGGTTTACAACAAGAAGGTCCTGTCATACTAATCTCTTAGATTTCTTTGACTGGGTAACCAGAGTGGTGGACCAAGGGGGTGCAGTTGATGTCACCTACCTTGACTTCAGCAAAGCTTTCAATACATAAAAAATTGATTAATAAGCTGGGTAGGCTCAGGGTGGGTCGGAAGTTGGTCATCTGGATGGCAAACTGGTTGGCAGGCAGAAAACAGAGAATAGTGGTAAACAGTATACAGTCAGAAGAGATGCAAGTCACAAGTGGGATACCTCAGGGATCAGTCCTGGGGCCAGTCCTCTTCACCACCTTCATCAGTCTTTGTCTGTTTGCAGATGACACCAAGATCTGCAACAGAATAGATGATCCAGATGGGGTGGGCAGAATGAGAAGAGATCTGGATAAACTGGCAAAATGGTTGGACGAGTGGCAACTAGAGTTACGGTAAGAACTGCAAGATCATGAACATAGGGAAGAGACATCCTGAAGCCACCTATAGATTGGGAGGGGAGTTGCTGGCAATCACAAGGGAAGAAAGAGACTTGGACATCATCATCACAGATGACCTGAAATCATCCAACTAGACCACTAAAGCAGTAGGTAAGGCTAGAGGGATGTTGGGGTGTATTGGTAGGGGTATAGCAAGTCATAAGTGGGAGGTAATAATCCCTCTTTACAAGATACTGGTTAGGCCTCATCTGGAGTACTGCATGCAGTATTGGAGGGCACACCTGTACAAGGACATTAACAAAATGGAGGCAGTCCAGAGAAGGACAAACAAAATGGTGCAGGGACTATATCAGAAAACATATGAGGACAGATTAATGGAGCTCAATATGTATATCCTAGAGCAAAGGAGGGAGAGAGGTGATATGATGGAAACATTCAAACATCTTAAGGGCATTAACAAGGTGAAAGAGTCTAACATGTTTCAGTATAAGAAAAATAGCAGGACAAGAGGACACAGCATGAGATTAGAGGGAGGCCAATTAAGGGGTAATGTGAGGAAACTATTTTTCACAGAAAGGGTGGTGGATGCACGGAACAGCCTACCTCAAGAAGTGGTGGATATGAATACAGTGCAGGGCTTCAAACAGGCATAGGATAGGCATAAGGGAGCAATACAGATGAGTATGAATAGATAGGCCATTGACAGAGTACAGGCCCATGGCACATTCATAAGGTAGAAAAAAATGAGCAGACTGAATGGGCCTTGTAGTACTTATCTGCCATCAACTTCTGTGTTTCCATGTTTCTACATTTCTATGATAGTTCAAGGAGTGTGGCTCCTACCAGCAGGCCTTGGTCTAATGCATGGTGGACGTATCCCGTAAATTCTAGCAGGGTTATGATGGTGCTGTGGCCACCCCTGAACCCGTGCTGTTCAGGACACAGTAGTTGATGGTGGTTGAGGTACTCCACAAGTTGATCGGCCACAATCTGCTCTAGGGCCTTGGAGAACAGGGGGGAGAACCAAAATTGGTCTATAGTTTTTTCTGCAGAGTCTGATCAACACTTTTATGCACTGGGGTAACTGTCTCAGATTTCCAGTTTTGTGGGAATTGTGAGTGACAGAGTGAGATGTTTATAATTTGCATCAGTGGACTAAGAACCTCCTCACGTGCCAGGCTAACAAATTTTAGGTCTAGGGAGTCCCCACTGTGTCTTGACTTCCCTAGTTCCTTTACCAGGTATTTTCTGGCATTGGCTTCAGAGACTACTTTGAAGTAAAATAGTGGTTGGTCATGGGGAGGCAATCGCTTCCCCTGTGGGTCATTTGTGGGGAGGAGATTGAAAAGTTAGCAAGGAGCGTGCTGCTTAGGTCCACGAAGGCAAGAGTCAGGGAGTTGGCAATGAGAAGAGGGTATAAGGATGGCACCCCATCAATTATGAGCATAGTGTAGCTGGAGCATTTTTGGGGTCTTTCCCAGTGATGTCCTTGAAGTTATGCAGAAAATTATAGGCTCTACAGACAAATCTACCATCAAGGGAATATAGCTCATAGACTGGTATAGTGCACAGTGATGTGTTCTTCTGTGAAGACCAGTCAAAAATTATTATATTATGATATATTGTTTTGAGCCAGGTAGGATTCCAGTATTAGATTATTAGAATTAACCTAGGGCTGTTTCTGTGGCATTACCTGGTCTAAACCAATGTTGTTTTGAGGATATAAGTTTGTAGTTATCGAGATATTTAGTGTGTTGTTGATATACTGCACTTGTCTCTCTAGTAGCTTGGAAAGGATGGCTAGCAGAGCTATGGATCTATAAATTAAAGGATTTGTGGCCTCTCTCCCCTTTGGGAATGAGAATAACTACTTATTTTTTAACTTTTTGGAACCATATCCTAAAAAGATAAATTATCACTGTTGCTATTTTCTCTGCTTCTGTCTTCAAAAATGTACCTAGACTTTGCCCAGACCAACAGACTTGCTTGCTTTCAAAGCTTTCAGACATTTACATAAGTATGGGATATGCCATGGGCTGCGTGATAATTAAATGATTTATTTTGAACAGTTATCACTTCTATTGACCTCACGGGTGGTGAAGCCATAAGTGAGGTCCACAGAGGTCATAACATACCCACCAGTTCAAAATAAATCATTTATTTTCATGCAGCCAGTGACATGTACTATTTATACAATGCCAGGGGCTATTACAGTAAGTTTGATTGTTTTGTGCCATTTTTGCCAGTAGGCCTGGACAGAATGTTACATATAAAGGAAGATTCTGCTCAGAACATTATGGAGCTGAGGTGGAAATATAGGATAGTGCATGGGGAACAGTTGACAACAGGGCTATTCTTTCACCGAGTTGGCACTATGATGACAGATTACCTAGAGAGCGCAGCTCGAGAGGTAATCCGTGGTCATAGTGCCAACGAGGTGAAAGATGCCCTGTTGTCAACTGTTC
Organism: Neoceratodus forsteri; assembly: GCA_016271365.2. Lineage (NCBI taxonomy): Eukaryota > Metazoa > Chordata > Ceratodontiformes > Ceratodontidae > Neoceratodus > Neoceratodus forsteri. The sequence continues at coordinate 1,366,622,767 of CM057455.1, forward strand.
CCCATGCACTTTTCTTTATAGTGTATGGTCGAATGTCATTTTTTGGGAAAAAATATCACTACAGCATGTTTCTGCTTCAAAACAGTTTTACTGTGTTACTAGAAGGAAAAAAGAACATTACATTTTGAACGTGTTCACGCTTGACATTTTAACTGTAAAGAACTTTACATTTTGAACGTTTTAACGCTAAACATTGGTACTGCCTCCAACATTGCTGCTTTCGCTATGTGTCCTGTCTATGGAGTGAGCCCTAACTGTCAAATGCTGCTCGAGGACACTGTGTGACATTCACAGTCCAGTAGAAAAAATTGTTCTACTGCACTGCGAATGTCACTAGTGTGTGACTACAAGGTTTCGACAATGATGGATTTCGGTGGAGAATGACGTTCCACCATACACTATATATCCATTGTTTCTCTGAGCTGGAGTGGAAATAAATTATGTATTTCTACTCCAGCTCCCTGGCCCTTGAGAATAAATGCATTTATTTGTGACATTATATACTCATTGGCATTGTATAACTCATACTTTTATCTGTTTGTACCTAAAGGAAGGAATATTTTGGGGCTCCTACTACACCATTGTCCATCCTCACCAAGCCAAACTTCTGATTAATGCTGTGTGGAATGTGGAATTCTGCTGGCTAAATTAGCACAGAATGACTATTTTACCTACAGAATTTCCACTGTAAGTTTGCAGGTTCTGCAGAATTCTGCATGCTGTGATCCTGCAGAACAATATTCCGCAGAACAGCACTTTTTCCATGGAAAATGATTCTGCAACCAAATCCATGGGAAAGGCGTTTTTTCTGCAACCATTTTCCATTGAAAATATTGAGAGGGATCCATTTGGTTTGCCAAAAAAAAAGCATTGTCCCAACTCTCCATATCCCGACCCTGGGCACCCAAAACACGGTTGTCCGACATTGTAATTTTACCCCCAGCAGAGTGAGAATCCTTAAGTACAGGACATGTGGGGGGTGCGGGGGCAAAGCCCCCAGAATCAATTGCTGGGGGTAAAATCCCAATGTCAGGCAACCGTGTTCCGGGCGTCCGGGAGCAGGATACTGAGCATTGGGCCGATGCATTTCAACAAATCATAGCATATCCTATTGAGATCTGTGGAATAAAATTCCATGGAAATGTTGCAGAAAAACTCATTCTGTATTTTTCTGTCATGGAATTCCATCATTTCATTTCTGGCAGAATTTTGGCAGAATTTCAAAAATTCTGTGAAATTTCATTCCACCGGAATTTGAAAATTCCACACAGCATTACTTCCGATCAGTTTCACACAGGCAAAGTTGCAAACTACTCATTCAACATTTGGGCAGTTGCGTAATGATCCTGAAATAAAAAATCCACCTTGTTTCAAACACACAGTATTTGTGGACTCCAATAGGCAGAACTATTCAGGTTTCTGAGTGGACTCCAATAGTTTTAGGGGTCTTTTTGTTTGGCCAGTTTTTGTTTTGTAATACTTCACTTTTTCATTGTAATTCTTTACTACATTTATTCCTGAATGCTGTAAAACCTGCCAATCTGAGTCCTCCAGACTTTTCTCAACATTTTTTTTCTTTTCCTAATTTGATTAAAAATATTTTCATTTTCTTGGGCTCCTTACCTTAGCTGAATTTTGCAACCAGTTATTACTTTTTGCCATTTTGTTTTCGTTTGTTTGATTGCATTGTTTTCTCTTTGTCCCTTTTCCTCTGGAGCCCCTTCCCCAGGTCACAGGTGGTAAGGTTTGAGTTTTCGCTGCTATGCAGATGATACTCTCTGTACGTGTCATTTGCACCCGTTCAGGATGTGTTCCTCTCAGTGTTTAACAACTGTCTAGCCGAGATCCAAGACTGGATGAGTGTGAGTTGGCTTAGGTTGAACCCAGCTAAAACTGAGGTGCTGATTGTGGACCCAGAATGTTGAGAGGTGGGTATGTTGGCAGGACTACCCTCTGGGTTGTGGCTTGGGGGTGTTCAGCTGACCGCCTCAGACTGGGTGCGGAACCTGGGCACTATTTTTGATGATGGCCTAACCCTGAAATCTCAGGTGGCTGCAGTAGTCAAAATCTCTTTTTACCATCTGAGGAATATTGCCTGGGTGAAACATTTGGTTCCTCCTGATGATCTTCCAACTTTGGTCCCTGCCTTTGTTACCTCTCGCCTTGACTACTGCAACTCCCTTTACCTAGGACTACCGGGTGTTGAGATCTGCTGCCTGCAGCTAGTGCAGAATACAGCAGCCAGGCTATTGACAGGTTCTTCTAGGACCAGTCATATAACACCTGTGCTCCTCGACTGCACTGGCTGCCAGTACAGTGGTGGGTCACCTTCAAGGTCGGTTTTCTGACCTATAAAGCCCTACAAGATCAGGGACCTAGTTACTTGCAAGATCTCCTTCGTCCTTACTGCCCCCTCCACCCTCTCTGATCCACCAACGAGGGATTGCTAGAGATTCCCAGGATCCGTTTAAAGACATCTGGGGCCCAGTCTTTTGGTTTTGTGGCCCGACCCTGTGGAATTCTATACCTCGCCAGGTGCGAGACTGCCTGACCGTCCAGAGTTTTAAAATCACATTGAAAGCATACTTATTTAGACTGGTTTATAGTAGATTTTAGGCCACCTCTGTAATTTATGTAGTTTAATCTGTTGGGTTTTATTGATGAATAATGTTATTTTTATAATGTTTTATGATGCCCATTTTATGTACAAGTGCCTTGGTTGCAGAAAGGCGCTTTTTACCAATTAAAGTTTGATTGATTGGTTGATTAGAAATAAGCCTTAGCTCAGAGTGCCTCTCACAGTCACCAGTTTACAAATGAAAGAAAAAACATAATAAAATGTGAACAACTCCATGTTTCCTGGTTTGCTTTGCCATTGTTGTCAAAGCATCAATTTTGTGACAGAAGTTTTCCTTTTTCACAAAATGAGCATAAACAAATATTAAACCCCTTGAGGGGTTTGTACTGTCTTGTGAACTACAGGAAAATGAACAGATTATACTGTAATATGCTACATACTGTGTTTTCCATTTTATTTGCCAAGTGCGAGAGAGTGTTAACATCAAATAGAAATCAAGATATCCTAAAAGATGAGCAATAAATGTTAAAATTATATCACATTTTATGATACTAAAATACATAATACCTTCCTCATTAAAATGTTGCTATACCTAAAGCTTTTGAAATACAGACATAAACCTCACTGCAGTAGCTGGAAACCTTTACTAAATATGTCAAGCCCTGTTTATTAGCTTCCAGAAATGGAAATGGCAAACATCTTTTCATGATAGAATCAGATGTCTTTTTCCATTTTAATTTTGTAACCTGAAAGCCCCTATTGCTGATGTATGTTCCAGCTTGGAATAACTACAAATGGATTTCATACATCCAAGAAATGCTTTAAATCTAAAGAGGAAAATGAAAGAGACAAAAGCTTTCACCATTTATTTCTGTAGCTTTGGGCTGAATTCAGGATGACACTAAAAAATATCCTGGCTGCCTTATCAGGCCCACAGAAAATAATGGCATCTCAGCTGATATTACTGAAGGTGTTGCAAGAGCTCTCAGCTATTAAAGACTTCATTTCTGGGGTACAGCGAAAGAGAAAGGGAAAGAAAAAGAGAGAGACTGAGATAACTGATTTAAAGGAAATACATGTCCCTTCTCATGAACTTTGCCAGTTTTAAATAAATATATATGATATCAATATATTAAGAGAGTTAGTTGCTGTACCCATGGTTCACGTAAAACTGTAGCCTGTCGTGTGTCACTGCCATTTAAATTTGTATACAGATGATTTGGCGGGGGAAAACCTTGATGGGGTGGGGGGACAGTGGGACAGATTAAGGGATTGAATAGTGTAGGCAACAATCCTCTGGGCAAAAGAGATGAGCAAAAGCAGGAGTAAAAAGAGACCAATATGGTTCTCAATGGAGGTGATGGCAGGAGTAAGGGAAGAAAGGGTAGCTCTGAGAAGATAAAAGGAGACACAGAGGGAAGCGAATAGAGAGGCATACCAAAAAAAACTGAGAGAAGCGGGGAAGGTGGGGAAGGGTGCTAAAGCTCAAAATGAGGAAATAATATCTAGGGGGCAACAAAAGGGGGGCAAGACCTTTTATGGTATACACAGTAAGTACAAAAAGAAAGACAAGGGGAGGACTTGTGAGGCTGAAGGGTACCGAGAGAGACTATGCTGAAGATGATCAGGAAAATGCAGATATCCTGAACAAATACTTCTGTTTTGTCTTCACAATCAAAGTGGAATGGGATGGGTCACATACAGGTTACAGAACCAGTGGAGGGAGGGAGGGAAGTACACACAAGTCCATGCAAAGAAGTGACTTGCAAATCTGTGAGTGGGCTGGCAGTATAGCCTAGAGGTTAGAGTAGCAAGCTGTGAATGAGCTTAGTACATCCAACAGTCCAGACCTGGGTTTGATTCTCACAAGCTCCACATACATACTATGTTACTCTGAACAAGTCACTTAACTGCCCAGTGCTCCCAGGTCGCCCCTGATGCCTAGTGGGCCTTACCCAGTTACCAAAGACTTAAAAAACCAAAAAGGTTATGGGGCTGGATGGAGTACATCCAAGGGTGTTGGAGGAGCTCAGGGAGGTACTGGCTGTACATCTAACATCCCCATTCAATAACTCACTAGATACAGGGATGGGCCAGATAACTGGAGATCAGCAAATGTAGTCCTGCTTCATAAGAGCAGCAGCAGGGAAGATGCTGGCAACTGCAGGCTGGTCAGTCTGAAACCGGTAGTGGAGAAACTAACTGAGTCACTTCTAAAGCAATGACTGGTAGTTTACCTTGCATCCAGCAGGTATAGGACCCAAGGCAACATGGATTCACAGGAGGGAGATCATGTCAGACAAACCTGATAGATTTCTTTAACTGGTTTACCAGACAAATAGATCGGGGGGGGGGGGCAGTGGATGTGGCTTTCTTTGACTTCAGGAAGGCCTTCAGTACCATGCCACACAGGAAGCTCATAAAAAAATGAGAAACCTAGGGGTGTGAACCAAGGTGGTACACTAGGTACATAATTGGCTGATGGATAGGTGACAGAGGGTGGTGATTAGCAGTACTCATTCAGGGGAGGGAAGGAAGAGTAACCAGCGGGGTTCCTGAGGGCTCAGTACTGGGTCCAATACTCTTTAATGTCATTATATGTAACATTGCAGAAGAACTGGATGGGAAGGTGTGTCTCTTTGCAGATGACACCAAGATCTGAAATACAGGAGACACTCCAGATGATGGTGGAGAGAATGAATAGAGACCTGAAAAAGCTTGAGAAATGGTCTAGGGTATAGCAGCTGGGTCAATGCAAAAAAGTACAAAATCATGTACCTTGGCTGCAGAAACCCAGAGACAGTGTATAGAATGGGGGGAGTTATAAAGGGTCACTAAACAGGAAACACATAACCCCAAGTATCCCTATGCTCAATTTTCAAATCTAGGACATTGCTAAATCTACTTTGGACATACTGTAAGCCAACTTGCCCCTATGCCCAATTTACAAAGCTAAGACAGCTCAGGTTGAGAAAGTAGTGTTGATTTATATACTATCTTCATGTTACCTAGCTTTTAGTGCAACCCTGTTTCTGTAGTATGACTTATTGGAGAGTAATGGAGTGGCCCTATTGCCAATGAAGTTACTGTTTGCTGTCTTGGTGTAGTCCTTCTTCTCCTACAGGTTACCTCAATCTATTTTCCTGCCCTGTGCCCATAGTACTCCCCAGCACTGGGCTGCCAGTATAACTCCTCTCACTGTGTGGTACATTATAATCCCTACTAACACCCTATATTGTTGGACCTTATACTGCTGTTTGTGATTCTTAGTCTGCAGTGTCTATGTATGCTCAAGATATTTATGGTTTGTACCCTAGACAGGTGTTTTTTTGTTTCTGTATATTTCACCTGCACTAGTGTTTGTGATACGCAGCTTAGCATTGTGTGTTATCCCACATCCCCTGCAGACATCCTTATAGGTAGATCTAATTTTACTGTTACTGAACCTCAGTTTGTTGTTTCTCAGTGTACCTTCTTTCTTTGGTATTTATCTGTGCATTGCTCTTGTATGTGGTAGTCAGGTGATTTGAGAGTAGAACTTAAATAATGGTCAAGCTAGGAATTTTGACAAGTCTTTTCTGTATATTCACTGCCATATGTTTGGATCAGATATTACACACTACTGGTATAGCTCTAGGAGAAAGGGAAAGAAATTATCAGAATGGAAAATACCCCTTGAAGATATCCATGACAAAGTTAAAGGTGATGAGTTCAGCCAGCCCAGTAGTAAAGCTACCACTTGCAACGCTGGTGACCCAGGTTTGTGAACGAGCCTGGGCCATCAAAGGATTGGTCAAGTGGAGGAGGACTGAGCATCCCAGAGCATGCTGTACTCCTCCAGCCAGGGAGGGAGAGCTGATGCTGCAAGACTGCCACCTGGGTGACCACAGGTAGCAGTGCAGATAGACACGTGTTGTGGAAGGAAGGAGGTCAGCCTGAGCTTGTGGAACAACATGCCCATGTGCATCCACAGGAGCTCCCTTACATGCTGATGTTCTGTGGGTGGGGCATACAGAGGAAATAACTCTGAGAATCAGGATCCCCTGGCACTCTTGGGCCCTAACCTCGGCCACAGCCCGCTGTGAGGACAACCCAGGAACCTCCACCCCCATAGCTCAGGAGGGTGTTGAGGGTTGGTTCTGGCTCAGCTGGACCCCGACATGAGGGAGTAAGCTCCTGGGCTTGGAAGTCTGACAGGTAAGTGAGACGGACATCAGGGGAAGGTGATGGTTCTACCACTTAAGAGCACCAGTGGCAGTGCACCCGGTCATTACAGTGCCAAGTGGGAAAATTGCCATCCTCTCTTTTTACAGGGGGCTGTGCCCCCACACCCCCACACCCCTTTCTATGGATACTAACTCCAGGGGGGCGGTTGACCTCATCGAGGGGTGGTGAATCTAACATTTGGCACTGTCATGACCCAGGACTGTAATGCCCTGATGACCGGAAAGGGATGGGGATAGCTTGACCAGGGGTTGGTCAAGCCTGAGACAAAAAAGAATACATTAAAAAAAGAAAGGATGAGGCATTTTTTTTATCCTTCCTTGTTGCTGGAGTTACATTCCTTTGGGCCTCCAAGCTTTGGCCCCTCGACCTAACACCTACAACCCTGCTGCTATACCCACCTCTAGATTCCCAAAGCTTTGCCATCACCACTGATGGTCTGGCTTATCCCTGCTTGGGCCCCTCTGCTGCTACCAGGGGAGAAAGTGGATGTACATTGGGGTGATGGTTGGGGGGGTGAGGCCAGTGTGCTGGTGGATGGCAGTGAAGGGAACTCCCCAAGGGGTTGTTATCTGGTGCCCCAGGATGGGCCATTTTCCATTTTCTCCTACTGTCCCTCCCCCCTCATGTAGCAGCCACATGCCTTTGGCATCCTGGGAAGGACGCACTGCAGTGCATGGTCATCCATGCCGCCAAGTGTGGCTCCACTACTGGACCATCAGGAGCCACTTAAGGAGTGGTGCAGGCTGACTCTTCACTCCCAGGGAGGAGAGTGTCCATGCAGACACTCTTAACCCTCTCCACCGGCCTCCGCTCCTATTGTCCCAGGCATAGGATGCAAACCCAGGTGACCAGCATGCCAACCAATCCCCCATCACTCTGTGCCTTGGAGACAGCAATGGAAGGAGTTTTTATTTTTGGGAACGCTGAAAAGAGGGGACATGTATAGATGCAGATGTCATATATAAATAATACTGCAGTGTTGGGCTGTTAGGTATTTCCCTAGAGCAAATTACTGTTATCAGGTGACATAGAGAAAATTCCTGGCCCCACAAGTGCTCCAGATGAAGCATATTTTGATTTGAGCACTAATTGTCATTGTCCCAAACCAGTAACCTCCATTATCTCTTGACCAGAAAGAGCACACTGGAGCAGTCCAGAAAGTGGGTACAGCCTCATGCCAAAGAGGATGTACATTTCTGGAAGGCAATGGATGCAAATACTAGGAGCCTAACCAACAAACTTCCTGAACTCACAGCCATCCTGGAAACAGAAAGGTTGGACAGGGTGGCTGTAACAGAAATGTGGTTCACGGAAAACACGGATGGGATATGGCCATTCCTGGTTACAATCTGTTCAGGAAAGATAGGCAGGGCAAAAGAAGAGGGGGTGGGGGCATAGCCATTTACATTTGGGAGGAAACAAAAGCCACAGCAGTAAAAGGGCAATCTGTGGACTTTGTGTCACTGTGGCTAACAGTAGATATGGGCAAGGGAAAACCCTTCAGAACTGGCATTGTGTACAGATCCCCAAATCAAGGAGACAAAGGTGACAAAGACCTAATAGAGGAAATCCACAAAATGTCTGACAAAGGCGAAGTAATACTGGTGGGGGACTTCAGCCTACCAGATATTAACTGGAGCACACTAACAGCAGCAACAACAAGAAGTAGGGACTTCTTATTGTCACTACAAGGCACGGGACTGTGCCAACTTGTTAAAACCCCAACAAGGGGAGATGCCATTCTCGATCTAGTCTTCACAAACTTGGAAAAGATCAAAGACACTGAACTGGGATGACACATGAGCAACAGCAACCATTGCATGGCAAGCTTTAAGGTAAACATAACACAGGACACCAGCCACTCAGAGATAAAGGTGCTAGATTTCAGAAAGGCTGACTTCCAAAAATGAGGAACAACATAAGAGGCTGAGGAGGTGGAGGTCATGTGGGGCAGACTCAAAAGAGCAATAAAGACTGCCACAGATCAATGTGCCAGATGGATCAGCAAAGCAAAAAGAAAAATAAATCCTCTATGGTTTTCTAAGGAAGTGGCTACCACAGTCAAAGAAAAAAGAAGGTGTACAGCATATACCAGGAAACCAAAACTGAAAAAGACTGGGAGTCACAGAAGTTAAAAATGAGAGAGTCTAACAAATAAATTAGAAAGGCAAAAGCACAGACATAGAAAAAGATAGCAGAAGAGGCAAAGAGAGGAGACAAATATTTTTTTAGATACATAAGGGAACATAGGAAAGCAAAAGGGGGGATAGTAAAGCTTGCTACTGAAGAAGGGAAATGCACCAAACATGACCCAGAGGAAGCCAAAATCCTCAACAAATACTTCTGCTTGGTGTTTACCAAAGAGGACACAGGGGTTGGCCCAGCCCTGAAAAAACACAACACCCCAGGACTAGGGGTAGACACCAGTCCCTTTACAGAAGCCAAATTATGGGAGGAGCTAAATAAACTAAAAGCAGACAAAGCCATGGGACCAGACAATATGCACCCCAGAATCCTTAAGGAACTGGGAGAAGAATTAGCAGCCCCACTGGCACTTCTATTCATGAAATCCTTGAAGAGGGGAGAGGTACCTGAAGACTGAAAAAAGCAATAGTGGTTCCACTTCACAAATCAGGCAGTTGTGAAGAGGCTAGTAATTACAGACTGGTGAGCCCCACGTCTATAGTAGGGAAACTAATGGAGACACTACTCAAACAGAGAATCATAGCATTTCTCAAAACTAGCAGCCAACAAGACCCAAAACAGCATGGTTTCACAGCAGGTAGGTCATGCCAGACAAATCTGCTTGAGTTTTTTGATTACGCTACAAAAATAGTGGATGATGGTGGGGCAGCAGATGTGGTCTACCTAGACTTTAGTAAGGCCTTCAACTCAGTTCCACACAGAAGGCTGGTAAAGAAGTTCGACCACATAGGGGTTGGTCCAGAAATAGTCAGATGGGTACAAAACTGGTTACAAGGCAGAACCCAGAGGGTACAAGTAAATGGGAACACAATTAACAGAAGGCAGGGTGACCAGCGGGGTGCACCAGGGCTCAATGCTGGGGTCTCTGCTCTTCAGTGTTTTTATAGCAGACATCACTGACTGACTGGAAGGGAAAGTATGTCAGTTTGCAGAAGACACCAAGATATGTAACAGGGTGGACATTTCAGATGGCGTGAGCAAGATAGAAGCTGACCTCAAGAAAATAGAAGAATGGTCTGGAGTGTGGCAGCTGAGATTTAATGCCAAAAAGTACAAGGTCTTGCACATAGGAAAGAAACATCCAAGAAAGGAGTATTACCTAGGAGATGAAAGACTGGCAGTCTCAAACCAGGAATGAGATCTGAGAATCATAATCTCAAATGACTTGAAGGTTAGTAAGCAGTGTGAGAAGGCAACATTAAAAGCCAACAGAATGCTGGGCTGCATTGGGAGGGGAATCATGTGTAGGAGGAGGGAGGTGGTACTACCACATATAAATCACTGGTCAGGCCTCACCTGGAATATGGAGTCCAGTTCTGGAGGCCTCACCTCAGTAAGGACATTGACTGGGGGGAAACAGTACAGAGAAAGGTGACAAAAATGATTTGTGGTCTACAGTACATGTCCTACAAGGGAAGACTTAGGGAACTGAATATGTACTCCCTGGAGCAGAGAAGAGAGAGAGAGAGAGAGAGAGAGAGGGCACACGATTGAAACATTCAAGTACATAAAAGACATTAACAAGGTACAGACACAGGAACTTTTTCACTTCAAGAAGGGCTCCAGGACCAGGGGACATGACCTCAGGCTGCAAGAAGGACGGTTCTTTACCAACACCAGGAAGTTTTTCTTCATGGAAAGAGTGGTGGATGTCTGGAACAGCCTGCCCAAGAGGTTTCGGGGGGTCAACACTGTGGGGGGATTCAAGAATGCATGGGATAGACGCAAGGGAGCCCTGACCATAAAGGACAACTAGAGTGTCAAAATAGATCTAAAACAAATGGGCAGACTAGCAGGACCTAGCGGTCTCATTCTGCCATCAACTTCTATGTTTCAATGTAACTGATGAGACAGAAATTAGTCCACAGGAATATTTGTAGCTTGTTATCCAAAAAGCGTGAACTTGAGGCTTGGCTTCATGTCTTCACACCTGACATACTTGCCTTGCATGAATCTTGTCTGTCAAATAAGGTACAGACAGTATTATTAGGATTGACAAGTAAGAAGAAAAGTTGTGCTAAGGCTACACACTGGGGAATGAAAGAAACCAATGTTTAGTTGTCTGATTCAAACAATAAATTCACATTTATGAAAGCATTGTTACTTGATGTAGCACACCCCACTGAATGCTAAATGTTTTTGTACACCCTCATGCTTTTTCTCAAGTTTGAACACCTGATATATTTGCCTTGAGTGAATCTTGTCTGTCAAATAAGATACAGATAATGTTATTAGGACTGAGCATTATAATTCTTACAGGAGGGACCAAAAGAATAAACATAGGGAAGGTATACTATTTTACATGAAAGAGGCTATAGCGGTAAAGGAACTAGAACTTAAGGCAGTTAACTGGGAATGTGAACATCTGTTCTTAGAAATCACATGGGTGAAACATAGAAAAATTCTGGTAGGATGTGTGTACATTGCCCCTAAAAATAAATTTGAAGGTCTGGAAGATCTTGTTGAACTATTAAGTAGGGTAAAACAGAAAAAAAGATATCTTGGATGACTTAAACTTGAATTGGAATGGCCCTGACAATATGAAAATTAAAAACATTCTACAAATGATAAATCTGACTCAAATTATGAAACACACAACTAGAAGGAATAATAGGATGGAGACTGAAATGCTAATTGGGTCCTAAGTAACAATGCAAAAAACATAACAAAGTCCGGAACAATGCGTGATGCCATAACTGATCATACCCCAATTTTCTGCCTGTGAAGTAACAAGAGGTGTAAGGGACAGCCGAAGATTAGTTACAAAATTATCAGATGACATTTTTAAATAGAATTTAAGCAGACTTAACTAATACCAAATGGACTGTCTTTGATAATATCAATGATATTAACTCAACACTTAGTTATTTTTGGGGTTCTACTTTAAAACACTAAAAAACATTCAAGACAAAAAAGGGTAAGAAATAGAAAGAATGGAGGGAGCCCATCGGTGTAGTGGTAGCACAAATTTTATAATGTATTGTGTTACATCCCTGTGGTGTTCAAGTGCCACTTGTTAGCATCCTTTTTATTTGTAAAGACTTTACCTGGCTCTTTCATCCCGTAGGGGAGCATGGGAGGAAAGTGAGGACTTACACATTAGGACGACAAGGGAGGAAAGAGAGTTCTTACAGAATAGGACGTCAAGGGAATTGCATTAGCAAAATTATCAAATAAGCAGAAATGGAAAGGAACATGTATAAAAGGAAACACAGAAAAAAAAATTTCAAATAGGAAAGTCAGACCAACCTGAAATTAATCCAGAAAACAGAGATCAAAAGCTTTGGATCATAAACAAAAACAGATGCCTGTAAGTGGACAGCAGTTTTAAAACTCAGAAACAAATCATGCTTTCAATGGGGTTTGGTTAAAAGAGGGGGATGTTTTGCAGAAAATATAATGTGTACATGTTTTGAGAAATAAACTTGTAGTTGTTTGGTAGAACTGCTCACACTGCTATAACTGTCAGTTGAAACATACTTTTAAAGAACGAAGTTGTGGGAACCAAACGGATAGTACAATGGCCACTTGTCACATTATCCTGCACAAAACCATCAGATGATAGGTAGATAGATAGATAGATAGACAGACAGACAGACAGACAGATGACAGACAACTAGATAGTGATAGATCACAAAAGCAAAGTGCACAATGATCTCTAACAAGGAAACCAGTAAATAGCTGTTGCTGATACCTTTAATTGGCCTATTAAAAATACTGAAAGAACAATATTACCTTTCACAAGTTACATTCATCAGGTAGCTGGATGCCAACTAATGTAATAACTCCAAATCTTTTTTTTTTCATGGTTTTTGGCACAAAAATGAATCACCAACAGTTGCTTGTTTTCTTTCTTCATCTTCGACTAACACAGCTTAGACAATTCCGTTTATCAATAATGGATACCTTTAGTGAGACTTGACCCTATTACACAATTCAAATGTGAAGGCTCTAAAGTTTGTCCTATTTCAATGTTGAACAGTTGGCCCATTCCATAGCGTGCCAGTAATATGCTTCCTCCTGTAGAATTTTTACAAACTGAAGTACTAGAAATTATAACTGATTGAGCTCGTAGAAAAATACTCACCAGGTATTATATTATAATTGCACCAGAACTGTTTCAGTGATACCCAATAGCTGACAGCTAAGAGGCAGTTCATTGCAATTAATTCAGTTCTATGCTGACTTGAAGGATATGATTCCCTGCATGTTTGATTTGTCCAGACTAATGTTGTACCTTTGGGGGCAGCTTGCAGAGAAAATAGATATTTTTGAAACTGCTATTGCTGAATATGTATATCGTCCAATTTACTAAGTTTCTATTGGTACAAAGTTAATGTCTGCATCAATCTTTTATGGAAATGAAGAAAACACTGTGAATGCTATGCAAAAACTACAGTACAACATGCAGCTAAAGTGTATAATACCTATAACTTACATTGATAATTTCTATGCCTTTCCATGTGTTACAACCCCCCTCCTTTTTCAACAAAAAGTAGAGCAAAAATTCAAATGAGCCCTTATAATTGTAAATTTACAACCAGAAACTTGTTAGTAAAATATCACAGTTTAGGAGTAAAAGGAAATATTGTCTTAGAACATCTTCTGTAGTGGTCCATGGTGGATTTGGGAGGTTTAAAAGATGCGTTTTTCACTTTGATGAAACTGGTCAAAGAAAAAGAAATGAAGTATTTCCACAAATTGTACTTTCAAATGGATAATGGATAAGATGAAGTGACCAGGACATAAATCAATAATGAAATAGTAATAAATAAATGGACCCATATTTTATGGGTGATACCTCCTTATACTGTGTGCAATCGATGTGACACCAGAAAGTCATCATAATAGCATTATAGTGAAATTAAATGAATGCTATTATGGGATAGTGTGTTTGAATGGGACAGGCCCATATACTGTACAAAATAATGAATGAGGAAACCATCTTGTCATACCATCGCGGTATTCTGGGGCATCAGAAATCACTTGGGCTTTGCTTTAGGGATTTATTACACACATGACTACCTTGATGGGAATATATCTTTGTTACTGATTGTATTCTATAATTACTTTTATCCTTGAATAAAATAAGATTTTAATTGCCTTTACTAAAAAAAAGCCATAATATCCCCTTTAGGAATTTGGATACTAAGACTGTTAATAATGGGGTCAGCTAGTCAGACCACCCCCAACACACTACAACTACCACCGCTAAAATGTTACATTATTTAGGTAATTATGCAAACAGCTTATAATAAATAAATAAATATTTGCACACACATTTTGATAGTGTATAGTACAGCATTGTTCTATATAGAAATCCATCCTTTTCAAAATGCTGTTGTACCACAGTTCAGAGATCATGGAATGTGATTGTACTCTTCTGTAGTAGAACAGCATTCTAGAACCTCTAGAGGCTGCACAAGTCAGTTTCACTGTGAAAGAGAAAACAAATCACAATGCACACATTTCACATAATACTATACACTATAAAAACACAGGATGAGCAACTTTTTGCATAACCAGTGTGTTCTGCCATCTTGTGGTTCTGATTTCCATGGACCTCTCAAGCTTTGGTCTCAAGGTCAGAGGGAATCAGAACCCCTCTGTGGTAGAACACACTGGGTGTGCATAGTTGCCCATCCAGTATCCTCTATATATTGCACCCCTCCACCAGTGATTCATTGAGGGCCACCCATCTTTGTCCCAGTTGGCGACATGGGGCTAGGGTACAAATAAGTGGTAGATATGGTTGTAAGGGAGGGCTGGCTGGGGAAGAGGCTGCTTCATATTGTACTAGCTGGGTTGGGAGAGGTTGCTGATCTTGTTCCTCAGGATACTGCTGATGGACCTGACTGAGTGTACATTGCACTTGTCGCAGACCCCATTGGAAAGCAATCAGTCATGGATTTCCCAAGTCAAGATGTCTGGATCTTCTTGCTTGTAGCATCGGATGTGCTTCGCCGTGTTGGGGGTGGTGACCTATGCTTTATTGCCCCTAATGGCCCTGGGCATATCTTGCTCACAGAACCATGGGAGACCTGGAGCTTGTGGCTGATGACGCAGGGAGGTATCCCTAGCTCGGCCAGCTCTACAATAGGCAGCCAGGTGCCATTGGGCAGATGTCAACCATTCACAAACACCCCTCCCAGCTGGTTCACCTCTCCATATGTCTGCTCTGGAAGAAATGCATGACTAAAAGAAAGCATTATAAAGAAAAAATAACTCATAGGATATTAAACAATGAAATAAAAACCTTTGCCTCTGGCAGTTACTTATGTTGTACCTTCCGAGCGTAGTGGAAATTATTAGTTACCCAAGCAGCAACCTTGTGTGACAGCTGTACTACAGGTAAAGTGCATGATTAAAACATAACGCAGCCCAGCCCAGTAAAACAGCCCCCCCCCAACACAAGGGCCCTGTGCAGAAGCATAGTTTTCATACTGTTAAATCTGGCCCTGCACTTCACCAAATCTGCCTTCTGGACAGCTGGTGACATGCAGTTCTGCTTCCAATAGTGAAAAGGCTACTGAAAGCACTTGCTGAAAATGTTTGCAAGGGGTTGACATGAGCCAGTAAAATACCTCAGTTTCTTATGTGGTATGTCAGTTTGAAGATCAGTCCAAAGACTCAGTCATATTCAGGCATGAAATGATGTGACACCCTCACCTCATTAATGCTGACATTTCTGCAGCTGCTCCAGCATTGCTTCAGATATTGAGGTGAGCTGCACTCCACTGCTTTGACCACAAGCTGCCAAGTGGGTGGTGAAAAGATGGGTGGCTTCCATTAATTGCTATTAAACAACCCCCCCCCCCAAAATGTTGATTATTATATTTGTGAGAAACGCATATTAGGTGTTAGTGTAGGGGTGCATTTGATTAATTGACCGGTGGGTTGTCTCCAGGTCATTTCAGTTGTCTAGTATTGCAATGGCCACACAGACTGCCATTTGGGTGAGTCAAGGCAATTGTATTTTGATGCCCTTTTCCTGAGGCTCAGAGTGCTGTACAAATCACAAAACACCATGTCAAAAAGCACGACACAGTGTGCATCAGATGTTTAGTTGTGTACTGAGGCCAGTGTGCAAGTGCCATATAAGTAAGTGTGTGTGCGTGTGTGTGTGTGTTTGTGGTGTGTGTGTGTGTGTGTGTGTACATACAATTACAAAGTAAAATATATAATCAAATATAACAAAGCTCACCCACCTTTTACCTCGCTAAGCAAAGACTCAGGGAGCTGAGTTTCTATTACTTACAAAGTAGAACATGGTGCAGAAATAGGTTTTAAAGGTTGCTAAATCTATGAATATATTTTCCAGTTTGGGATACCCCTTGCTTCTGATTATCCTCTTCAAATGCAGGTGATCTCCAGCAAATGGACATCTCAAGTTCTAAAAGCGCTCAGAAGAAAAGTTGTCCCTGGAACTGAACACTAAAACAAGCTTCATGACTCATCAAGTAATTTGCCATAGTTTGAGTTTAGCATTTATAAAATGCTCAAGGGAGTAGAAAGGTGGACCATGGGAAAAACTTATGGCGTGTTCATTGCAGTATAGTGAACATACCTTATGGGAGGGGTGAAAGGTAATGAACATTCTTTTCAACCAGGTAGTAAACCCAGAAAGTGCTGTCAGAGGCAGCAGTGCAAATGGGTAGTGCTAAATCTTTTAAATTCAAGTGTTAACAGTTGCTCAGAGAGTGACATCGTACCTTCCTGCTGTAGCCTCCCCGCAGTTGTGCCTGGAAACCAGCTACAGGTACAGTATATGATTTTAGGGCTGTGTAGAAATTTTATGCAGTTGTTCCGTGATAACAGAGAGAGAGAGAGAGAGAGAGAGAAAGAGAGAGAAAGAGAGAGCAGCTAGAAAACATGTGACAGGATTTGTAGACTGTCTGCTTCAACAGTTAGAACCGAAACATAAACACACGAGGTTGTCTCCATTTAATACAGTAGTGCTCTCTCCCTCCCCTCAGCCCTGGACTATATTATTGGTAATAATTCATTCATTGATTCACAAAATTATTTCTGCCTTGTACATGTTCTGGCATACAAGTTACTGAGGGGTACAAGCATTTGGTTTTAATCAGACTTGTCATGAGTAAAAGAGATTATCTTAATTTTATTTTTATCAGGGAGAAAGCATGGGGTTGGGGGATTCAACCAAACCTAATTACTTATATAAACAAATGTCAACAGAGAATTGTTAAACTAGTTGTTTTAATTCTGTGCCAATGTTAACATCAATAATGTTGCTTGATTACATTTACAGGGGAGCAGTAGCACCCCTATAGTTAGTATGGAGTAGCATGTATAATGTTAAATCTAAAATTTTGTACTTTAATAACTTTGTAACCAATCAATTACAGTAATTTGCTGACAATTTGGAATGTGCTGTCCTGTGGGGTAGATCTCTTGACTGGGCAAGTTTTGTTCTGTTTGGATATACAGATTCTGAGATCTGGACAGTGCAAACAGTCACAAAGTCATCAGTTTTTGCAGTTTTTTCATCGCCTTGCGTTCAGACGGTGTGGAATTTCTGTGACTTTTTTTATGGTAGAAGCAATTTAGGTATCAGAACAGGCATGCTTTGTTTTGTGAAAAAAATATTAATCTGTTGTGAAGTTACTGTATTTAATTTTTCGTTTCCCTTTGTTTTCAATGGGAAGATCACTTTTCAGGACAGAAGGAGAAAGTTCGACAAAGGATTTGACCTTGCAAAAAGGATTCTGTCTCGCAAGACCCGTTCCTTTTTCGTGAGAATAAAATCCTTTTTCGTGAGAGAAAAAATCCTTTTTTGCCAGCTGCTATTTTTTTTTTACACAAACTAAAAAGCATGGAAAATACATAAAAATGCTACCATTTGAAAAACAAACATCAGAACCAAGCTAAACAGGACCCCTTTAGCTAGATTCTGATGTTTGCATTGTGTTACAGTTGCCAGAAATATATTTTCTGGGTGCTCAGAATCCATGCTGCCCAGCTTAGCAAGAGGAGCCCTGTACCCATGTTCTCTGCATGAGAAAAGCAGGATTTTCTTGATGCATGCAGCTGCAGCTGGAACTCGTACTGCAGGCTACAAGTGAGAGCAGTGAACTGCCACTAATAAGCTTCTTATTCATGGAACACTACCTTCTCACAATGGGTCTCCCCGGGATCAGCAACATCTCAAGCATCAGGTTTTTTTTTTAATTCCTGCTTCTTACTCCTTCCATATCTTTCTGAAAACTGATTGGGGGGGGGAGGATTTGAAGTGCCTATCAGAATATTTTGTTTTGCTTAGAGTGTGGAGGAGTTGGCATGAAAGCGGGGCAGCAGAGGGGGCTTGCGAGAGAATGATCCTCTTGGACCATGGAGCCACCAGAATTCAATTGGGGGTGGAGCACAAGACAAAGGATGCAGGGTTGGTGTTCTCCCCCTGTGGCTAACCTTTTCAGAAGTCAACCCTTTTTTATGTTTCCAGCACAAGGGAATCAGACTGACATAAGGCAAAAGGGCGCCAAGAGAAAATAAAGAGACTGCAGCAGCTGTCTAGATTTGATAGTGAATCCACTAGTTTCCAACAACCTGTGGGATACTAAGCACATCTGAGCAAGCAATTTGTTGTAAGGGCACAGTTTCAAGCAAATCGGAGACCACTAGTAAATTGCACATAATGGTTCAATACCTTCCTTCCTACTGATTGTTTGCAGAATGTACCCCTCACCACCACGTGGGTTCTTCTCTACACCATGATCTCAGCCAGAGGTAAGGGAAAATCTGAACTGTTCACTGCATTTATCTCTCCAGGTAAGTAATGAATTTGATTCCATGTTTCTTCTGCTTACATGGATTTAGTTTCATCACCTTACCTCTTCGAAGTAAAATGCTATTTTATTTATTTATTTTTAGAAAATGGGTGGCTATGGCAGTAAATAACGCAAGGATCTTTTGTTTTCTTTATTCGCTGACATCAGTGTGCCCAATCCCCATGTCAGCATTTTGAGCCCCCCCCCCAGTTGTGTTGGACATTGGGGAGCCCACTACCAGTGTCCCAAAATATGTCTTTAATTAAACTCTGTAAAAAAGAAAACTGTCTCTCAACGTCTGTTTTTCATTCCTGAAAAAAAGAAAATGGTCCCTCATTATCCCCACTGTCCCTCTCCCCCATCCCAACCTTCTCACTGAGCATCCACCACCCCACACACACCCTTACCCTAATACTTACCACCCAAGGTCCTGGGCTGTCTTCTTCTGTGACCCAGAACATGTCTGCACTCTTCAAAGCCAAACCGTGAACTGAGGAATCAAGCTAAGTGCCGTATAAAGTATTTCAATGGCTTTTTGAACTTATGTTCATAACTTTGCCATTTTTTTGAACTCTTTTCACCAAATTTCCAACATGGCTTTTTTGGGACCCCACCTTATGAACAGTGCAACTGTCACTTCATTAATCAGACCCAGAAGGTTATTTCGTGGTTGTTGCATGAAATCACCTTTTGGGCTTGATTAATGAAACAAGAGTTGCAGTGTTCATGAGATGGGGTAAAATTTTCAATGCATGTGTATAATTTTGGTAATTTTTGATATTTTGACTTCAAATTTTCAACATAGTCATTTTTTCACACCACATCATGAACAGTACAGCTGTCATTTTTTGTATCCTGTCTGAAATGTGTTTGGTTTTACACCTGTGGTGGAATGATGTTTCGGCATGGATTTGAAAATTTAACCAATGGGGTTTATGAGGTGGGGTCATAAGACGACTAGGCTGATCGGAGCCCACTGGGCTGGTACCGCTGACGTGGTCCCCTCCACAAGCAACCCACCTGCCTAGGACAGGCCAATAAGGTGCCTGCTGCTCATGCTCCTCCTTGGCCCATAAGGTAACATCTGGTCCTGGACCCTGAACAAGGGAAATAGGATTTTTGAGCCTTCCTCTCAGTGGGAACTGAAAGGTTCCAGATGGCCTGGAGCGCTGACATTGGTTTCCTGCCCAACGCTGAAGCCAGTGCTGAAATCATAGGACTAGGGCATAAGACTGCTAAGAAACACTGACCTTTGACTTTTCTTCCTTTTAGCAGCTGTGTAGAGAAGTTCTGATCTTTCTGCATGCCAGTTCACTCAGTTGCACATTTCTGTGAGCAGTTCAGTGCAGAGCAGCATTTGCATAACCTACACTGGCCTGTCAGTGATTTGTTTATTTTTTTTGTCTACTTTTCCATTTGCAAATTATACAGTAAAGCCACTAGAGGGCAACAACACATGTAGGTTTCAATCCTCTACCCACTAGTCTCCCCTAACACTTCTAGTCCTGGGTCATTCATACCTAAAATAAATAATCAATGTCCTAACATTCAGTGGTGTGATCTGAATCTGTAAGCCTGTGCAAAGCCTCTACTATCCTACCCAGAATGATTTTCATCTCCCTCCTATTCACACCCTTCCTGGTTCTTACCCTTATCCCAGTCTCCCCCTCTACACCTATTTCCACTTCTCTCTCTCCTTCCCTTCCAGATACCTCCGTCATTCTGTCAATCACCCCTAAAGCCCCCCTTGTAAGCAGACCCCACTTTCCCTACTACCCTCCAGCATCTCTGTTTTCCCTTCCTAGTCACTTTGCCTTTCTTCGTTTCCTTATCTCCTTCTCTCCACCCCTCCTTCACTCTTCCCCTTCCTCACGTATTTCCTACTCCAATTACAAAAGTCCTAAACTTCACTATTTCATCCTTGCCCTCCTCCTTCTTTCATCAGGGAATATCCACCCCAACCCTGGCCCTATTTCTTCTCCTACCCAGGTTCCTTACCCAAATAACATGTCTCCAAACCCCACTCCCACTACAACCCTCCCTAATGGGTTGAAGCTCCTCCACCTGAATATCTGCAGCCTGCTACCTAAAATCGACCTCCTACAAACTCTTATGATTTCACACACCCCTGATAGCCTAATTATTACCGAGACATGGCTCAAAAAAAGCACCCCTGACAGTACCATTGCTATCCATGGGTATTACATCTCCAGACAAGATCAACTGGGTTGTGGAGTGGGAGTGGCCATGTATATCCTGTCCTCTCTGCAGTTTACTACCACCCTATCTACAGCCATCCCAGCTACCTGTGAAGCCCTTGTCACCTGCATTACCCTTCCTTTCTCAATCCCAATCTTTGTGGCTGGCATCTATTGCCACCCAAGCATTCAACCCTTGGTCATGACTGAACTCTTTGCCAATATCACCTCCCTCTCGCAATCTGGTGAACTTTTCATAATGGGTGACGTGAATCTAAATTGGTTGTCTCCCAAGTTAAATAGGCTATGCAATGATGTCACTGCTCTAAACCTCACTCAACTTTTACTTGAGCCCACACACCCTAATCCCAAAACCACACCCTGCTTGACTGGACACTTACAACCCACCCGCACGCGTCATTAAATCTGGTCTCCTCCCCGATGCCCTTAGTGACCACAATCCCATTTTCATTGTTCTTAAGGTTCATCGCCCCAAACCTCCCCCTAAAATCATACAGCTCCAGTCCTTTAAATCCTTAGACCTTACCTGAATCAGCTCTGCACTTGCTTCCACCGACTGGGCCCCCCTCTTCACTGCCATTTCTGTTGACCAAGCACTTGACTATTTTAAGGACATATTCATTGCCACCTGGAATGCCTTTGCTCCTTTCAGATGGAACAGAGTCCATGGGCTTCACCTCCCAGGATCATCCCCAAACTCCTGGCCTGCTTCAGGCCTCCAAACTCCTGGCCTGCTTCAGGGAGCATGATCAGGCTTGGAGAAAACACAAATCTACTAAACATCCAAATGACTACACCAAGTACAGAATGCTATGCAATTCATTTACTAAAGCTACTAGACGGGCTAAGTCTGACTATTTAAACTCCTCATTCCTGACTAACAGCAACTCTCCATCTAAATTCTGGAGGGTAGTTCATGACCTATTCTCTCTCTCCCTCTCACCCTTCCCCTCCAGTTCTCAAAATAAATAAGTCTGTAGTTTCTGACCCTGGCTCCATGGCCAATGAATTTAATGCCTACTACACTTCGTGCACTACGTCTCTTCTAAATTTCCTCTCCCCATTGCCACCTACTAACTTCAGCTCTTTGCCTCAGCCAGTGCCTACCCCTTCCCCATTTTCCTTTTCTATTATCTCCCCTGATGAAGCTCTTAATGCTCTCCTATCTCTCGATCCCTCTAAAGGCTCCTCACCAGATGAGCTCGATCCTAAACTTCTCTACCTTTCTGCTCCTGCAATTGCTTATCCTATCTCCCTAATCCTTAACCTGTCCTTTATTTCTGCCCAATTACCCTCATCCTGGAAACACGCTTTAGTCCTTCTTCTCCCCAAAGGTGGTGACACATCCACTCCTGGCAACTATCGCCCCTTTTTTCTCCTTCCTACCCTTGCCAAACTTCAAGAACATTTAGTTCTCTTTCAACTATCACCCTTCCTCTCTGATTCCTCCTTCTTCACCCCCTTCCAATCTGGTTTTTGGAAGAACCACTCAATAACCACCTCCCTCCTCAGGCTTACTGACTCCATCCTTTCAGGTATGGACGACGGCCTGATCACCTCAGCCATCTTTGGCGTGGGGTGCAGGATAGCTCTCATTTACTGTCCACCAGGAGATGAGAAGCTGTTCTTGCAGGAAATAGCAGACTTCACTGCCAACATGGCATTGGAGTCACCCAGACTGATGGTTCTGGGTGACTTAAAATGCCTGGGTTGATGACGAATCCTTGCTTTTTGGACAACACTTCCTCCAAGTGATGACTTCACTGGGCTTCACACAGGTTGTTTCCTCAGTTACTCACAAAGGTGGTCACTCTCTTGATTTGGTCTTCCTCCTGGGGATCAAGGCCTCTGACTTGGTGGAACCTGTCAGTTGGACTGATCACTACACCATTGGGTTCAATTTTTGGGCCCCCCTGTGTAGGTTGGCCCCCGTGGAGATGGTCAGTTACCACCCTTTGTGGGTTGTGGTCCCTGAAGTCCTGATGACAGTGATTGACCTCTCATTGATTGGCGAGATCAGCACAGATCCCGAGCTGTTAGTTTTGGCCTATAATAGGTCCATTTCTTCAGCTCTCAATCTGATTGCTCCTGTTCATGTTCACCCCCTTTCCACTTCACCCCGGGGCCCCATGGTTTGATGGGGCTCTGAGGGAGTTGCAGAGGCAGGGGTGTAGGTTAGAGCATCGCTGGTGGAGGACTGCCTTGGACATCGACCATCTTATTTTGCTAAAGCATTATAAACTCTATCAAACAGAAATGTCCTGTAAGAAGGCAGAATTCCTGTCTAGGGAACTTTCTGTCACACGGAATCGACCAGCTCAACTCTTTTTTTTTTTTTTAAACTTTATATTTATTGTTTTCAATGTATGCATACATACAATACATTCCAAGCAGAGACATTTCAGATGATAGTTACATTCTAGACACATTGAGGATGCCATTCCTCTAAAATTCCTATAAATTACTTATTCTACTGCTTTAAGATACATCCTGGAGGGATACTAATTATTATTTTTAACAGTTTTTAATACAAAGTTGCTAGGAATTAAGCCCATGAGTGGCATGGAAAATTACTAAATCAATATTAGTGTAGGTAGTCCACTTATTCATAGCCCCTTAAAGAGAGGGGTTATGAGAGCGTCCATGCTATAACTGGTATAAGCATCACAAATTGTGATCATTCAAAATGGTCATGCCACTTTGGAATAACATTTCTCCAAGTATGAAAGCCTCAATTAACTAACTTTCGGAGGCCATAGTTATCTAGTTTTCCCAATTCTAAACAAACTAGAAACAAACATTTAGGGTTTTTATAGGAAGGACCTATATAACCTTCATTATTTATATCTGTTACTCAGAAGGTAAATAACAATAAATCTAATGAGAGCAAATTAAATGTTCAGGAATGATTGTCCTGGCATTAACTTTGGTGAGGTACTCACTTAGACCTCACTTTAGGCTTAATGAATTTTATAGTTACTTATAACCAAGATCTCTCTTTCCCCTGGATCTTCCTTGTATTAATCCCCTCCCATCTTTCATGGTTCGTCGTCATCAGATGAATACTCGTTTTGTTCTGCAATGCGTTTTCTTCTCGGAGCATGACTTTGAACCCATCGATTGGCTTCCTTTAGTTCTGAAAAAATAAAGATTTCCCCCTGGTGCATTATCCTTAACCGAGCTGGAAAAATTATACTGTGCTGAATCCCTGCTTCACGTAGGAGTGCCCTGATACCATCAAACTGCTTACGTCGTTGTCTAGTGGCAAAGCTGATGTCTGGGTAAAGCCGAACTGTTTCACCATCACAAAGCAGCGTCCGATGTTGTCTGGCTAAGGCCAGCAGATAGTCCCTGGTAGCTACACCATCAGTGATTGCAAAACTGTCCGCAGGGCTTCAGGGTTGTCTGGTCTATCTCTAACTATGATCCTATAGGCCTTTTGTAAGCCCTTTATATGTGAACAAGCCTCCTCACCAAACTGTTGTTGTAGCTAGTCTTGCAAAAAAAAGGACTAGATGGTCTCCTTCGCAGCCCTCTGGAAGCCCTAAGAAAAGAATATTTGAAGCCCTAGTTTGGTTTTCCAGGTTTTCCAACTGCATTTGAAAATGCCTGTTTTCTTTTATTACGGCATTAACTGCACCCATTACCGCTTCTGAGCATTTTTTGACATCTGACGATTCCGTTGACACAGAGTCAATCTTAGTTTCCAGATTTGTTACTCTATTTGCAATGCTGTCTATCATTTCAGCCAAACCAGATACAGAGGTGATCAATCTATTTATTTTGAAACCTAGGGATTGCAGAGTTTCCTCCCCTTCATTTCCTGAGTCTGTGGCCTGTTGTTGAGAGGAAGATCGTGTGGTGGAAGGAGAGGGAACATTTTTTGATTTTGCTCCTTCGTGAGGAGTACGATCCTTTCAAGGATTTCCCATATTACTCCTGAGTTCTTCCGATTGCTGTATCTGTTTTTAGATTGATTTGGGAAAGTCCAGAAAATAATTATTTTATCTCTCAAAGTCAGTCTTAGTGAGGAGCTGTATTCTCAAGTGGCCATATTGTTCTTGCTCGCTAGTGCCCCCAATCCAGCTAAACTCTTCTGAACTGTGAACAGGCTGTGCAACCCAGCCTGTCAACAGTTCCGTCGAGCTTTTTCAAAAAGTGAGTGTGATGAGATCGCTCATTTCTTTGTGAATTAGGTGGCCGACATCAGGCAGGAGTGCCATCAGCTTCACTCTACAGGGGATGCTGTTGGTCGGCGCTTGGTCACAGAGCTCAGAGTTTCCTGGAGTACCTTTGATCTGCTGGAGTTCGTGAACATTATGAGGCTTATCCAGGGGATGCGTCCCACTTGTTGTAGTTTAGATCCAGGCCCTACTTCCCTGATTTTGGGTTGTAGTGATATCATTGGCCCGGTCTTAGCTCAGATTGTCTGGTGCACTTTGGATTCGGGTGAGTTTCCTAGCTCCCTGAAGGAGGCAGTGGTGACACCCCTCTTGAAGAAAGCTTCCTTAGACCCAGAGAACCTAGCAAACTACAAGCCTATCTCTAATCTTCCTTTTGTGGGAAACGTTATTGAGAAAGTTGTGGCAGCTCAACTGGAAAACCATTTAACCAATCATAATTTATACAAACCTCTCCAATCGGGTTTTCATAAGAGGCATAGCACTGAAACTGCTCTGGTTCGGGTGCTCAATGATCTTCTGATGGCCAGAGAGCAGAGAAACCATTCCATCCTGGTACTCCTTGATTTGTCATCAGCTTTTGACACTGTGGATCATGGGGTTCTGCTCAAGCATTTGAGGTTCATCTGTGGGCTGTTGGGGACAGTTCTCAGATGGTTTACATCTTTCCTTGCCAGTAGATCTCAGAGAGTTGTCTCAGGAATATTTTCTTCTGAGTCTTTCTCTCTGCCTTGCAGGGTTCCTCAGGACTTGGTGCTGTCTCCCATGTTATTTGCAGTGTATATGCTGCCCCTCGGAGACATTGTAAAATGGTATGGGCTGAGGTTTCACTGCTATGCTGATGATAACCAGCTCTACCTGTCTTTTGCCCCTGAATAGGTTAGTGCTATCTCAGTATTGAACAGCTGTCTTGTAGAAATCCAAGACTGGATGAATTCCAGCAGTTTAAATTTGAACCCAGGAAAGATTGAGGTTTTGGTTGTGGACTCAGGTCGTAGGACAGAGGGGTTGAGGACTGATCTCCCTTCTGGTTTAGTCCTGGGGGGCTCAGATTCTTACCTCTGAGCGGGTACGTGATGTGGGAGTGGTGCTTGATGATGGCATGACCCTTCGACATCAAGTGTCGGCAGTCATCAAGCTGGCCTTTTACCATCTTAGGAACATTGCTAGGATCAAGCACCTTGTTCTGTCCAGCGACCTGCCTGTTTTGGTCCATGCTTTTGTGACATAGTGCCTTGACTACTGCAACTCCCTTTACCTAGGGCTTCCTGGGGTTGATATCCACCGCTTGCAGCTAGTGTAGAATGCTGCGGCACGTTTACTGACTTGGGTGTCCAGGAGAACCCATATTACCCCTGTGCTGCGTGATCTGAACTGGCTGCCTATTCAGTGGCCGATCACCTTTAAGGTAGGTTTATTAACTTACAAAGCCCTACACGGACAGGGTCCTGATTACCTGAAAGAGCTCCTGGTTCCTTACACCCCTTTGCGACAGCTCCTCTTGGCTGATGAGGGGTTGCTGGAGATTCCAAGGGTTAGTTTAAAGTCATCTGGCGCTCATGCCTTTGGGTTTGTTGCCCCTACCCTCTGGAATTCTCTGCCCCATCTGCTACACGAGTGCAGGACAGTGGAATGCTTTAAGCAGGGGCTGAAGACCTTTTTGTGGGGTAAAGCTTACCCCAAATTTCTGTGATTCTGTGATTTTTTTGGTATTTATTGTATCTTTGATTTTATCTGATTGTGCAGTGCCTTGATTTGTGACAGGAGCTATATTTAAATAAAATGTATTATTAATATTATTATTATTATCTTTGTCTACCTAGCCAAAGCTTTCGACACTGTTTCACATCCCCTGCTTCTTGATTCACTCTTCTCAGCTGGCCTTGCTCCGTCAGCCATCAACTGATTTAAATCCTACCTCATTGGCAGGACCCAGTATGTGAAAATCCTTGATCCCATCTCCCCTCCACTCCCCATCAACACTGGTGTCCCTCAAGGCTCAGTGCTTGGTCCTCTACTCCTCTTCCATTTCCTTAATGATCTTCCCACAGCCTGCTCATCCTCTTCTATCAACATGTATGCTGACGATACTGTTTTGTACAGTTCTGCTAAAACCCTGCTGCTGTGCAAACCAGCTTACAGCATGACTTCAACCAAGTTCAGCTCTGGTTTACTTCTCACCAGCTTTTTCTAAATGCCAAGAAGACAGTCTCAATGACCTTTGGCACCAGGCAGAGACTCTCTAGGCTCCTGGCCCTACCCACCTCCACACCCTTGATGGGACCATCTTGGAGGACACCTCTTCATTTTGATATCTGGGAATTTGGCTGGACCAGCAGCTCTACTTCTCTGTGCATATTGATACTATCCTGAAGAAACTGTGCTCCAAACTTGGTGCTCTGTACAGGAATCATAGTTGCATCCCACTGACTGTGAGGCGCAAACTTGTCCAGAAGATAATACTCCCCATCTTTGACTACTGTGACATAGTCTATGGTGCTGCTCCCAAATCTTCCCTGGCCAAGTTGGACACTCTCTTTAACTCCTTCTGCCACTTTTCTATTGACTCCCCTTCCCACTCCCATCACTGTGAACTCTATCGCTCTCTAACCTTCCTTCCACTATCTCACAGATGCATGTCTCACTGTGCCAAACTAACCTCCAAATTCTGGTTCAGGTGGCTCCCCTCCTATCTCTCAACCTCTCGCTACACTCTACCTCCCCCACCCACTCTCTCAGATCAAATGACATCCGCACCTTGACGGTCCCTCACCACTCCACCCTCATTGGTCAGACTGGTTTTGCCCATTATTTCCCTAAAATCTGGAATTCCCTCCCCCCGAAATATGTCACTCTTCCTCCAACTACTCCCTTACCTCTACCCTACACAATTACCTTTCTCTCAGCTGTTCCTGCTTTAACCCACCTTAATGCCTATCCCCAGTTTCTGCTTTCCTATCATGACCCCCCCGGCAGGGTTCTCAACATCCTGAAGGGGGACATCAGGAAATGGCTACCCCTTCTCCTCATATTCAGTTCTTGCCTCTCCCCCTCTCTTCTCCTCCTGCCCTTCTGGGTCACCAGTGTGGACAGCCTAACCCATCCTTTTTACTCCAACAGCACTTGTGTACTACCTCGAGCCTGCTCCTGGTACACTCATGCACTATAAATGGTTCTATCACATTATTACTGTTTTGTACGTTCATATGTTCTTTTGTATGATTTTGGACATGTAATTTACCCTATGTTATACTACTTTTTATTGTACAATACCTTGTGTTCCAACTGTTGCACAGTCTTACAATGTATTATTTGTACTACCCACATACTATTGTAACTGATCATCCTTCACAACCCTATGTAACCCCTCCCTCCAGGTCACACCGTAAGACCAGCAACTTGTTGTTCAGTGTGCCCTCCTGGTGTAACATTTCAATAAATAAATAAATGTTGAAAATGCGGGGTCAAAATATGAAAAAATGCCAAAGTTTATGACCATGTGTTGCAATTTGACAACACCTGCTGGTAACTTTGGAAATGTTACATATCTTTACCCCAGATTTTCAACATAGCCTTGTTATTACCTCACCTCATGTATGTGACAGCTGTCATTTTTCAAATCCTGCCCTAAATGCATTTTTGCACCTGCGGCATAGAATGGCATTGCAGTTGTGTAGAATTACGTTTTAGCGGGGATTCGAAAATTTGCCATTCCAGGTACACAAGGAGTGGTAATAAGAAGACTATGCTGACAATTTGGTCACTGTTATTCTATAAATGGAAGCGCATGGCCAGAGGGCCCTGTGCTTCCAAAGCTACATATATACGCATCTAGGGTGGGATGGGAGCACAGGGTCATAAGTAAAATAAGGATACTATTATACTATCTCAGAAAGTAAGGAAATAAATTGCAAAAAAACTTTATTAATGCATCAGTAAGGATTAAAGCAACAAAAGTAGGGAAATGTGGTGTTAGGGTTTCCAACTTTAACACCCCTCCCCCAACCTGCACAGACTAAGAGTCGTTGGTGGATGGCATTGGGGTTGTTAGCCCTAATGCTCACCCCGTTCTCCTATGCTGTACCCACCCAGCTTATTTTCTAATGTAATGAGGTGAGCATTAGGGCTGACAACCCAATGCAGCCTCCCCCGATCCCTCTTGGCTTCCTATGGGCATACTGCTAATCTGGTTTACTATTGTGTGATGGTGGTGATTCATCTTGGATCTTGGTTTTCAGTGGTTTACTAGTTTCCCCAATATAGCATCCATTTGTGCACTTCTTGCATTGAATTAGGTAAACCACATTGCTGGATTGATATGTGTAGTATCCATTAATTTGTATTATGTTGTTCTGGCTTGTAGGAAACCATTTTTCACAAGCAGATCACTCTCTCTCTTGGATTTATCTGTCTTGATACTAAGAGGCAACTTCAGAAACACACAGGACAGAAGGACATGGGAATTGAAATATATTAAACAATTTAAATCTAACATTTCTAGACTGAATCGGGACATTGGTTTCGTGACACACTGTGGTAAACTTTAATTTTTTTTTATTGTGAACTAAATCATGTCATTATTTATCACACTTTGGTTCTGTATTTCTTTTATTATTGTTTTATTCTGAGTTCTGCCTAATCTGCTTTTTTTACCTGCACCTCACATCCTCCATGTCTCTCCTACTAACTCTTTAGCTCAGTCCCACCCACTCCCTCTTGTTTTCACACCTCTGTTTATACTTCCTCACACTCTGTTTATCTAGGCCTTTGTTCATTTGTTTCTCCTAATTTCTTGACTTCCTTGCATCTCTTAGGCATCTCCTGTCTATTCTATCCTTATAGCCAGCTTCTGATCTCAGATCCTATCTGTGTGCCTTTGTCTTTCCTTTAGCTTCCTTTCATCTCCTACTGATCTGTTCCTACTTTGCACCCCCATTTCTTCTCATGTTTTTACTTTGCATCTTAGACTTTCATCTCTAGTCCCCTTTTTCACCTTTTTACTTCACTTCCTGATTTTTAATTGCTCCACAGTGGATATAAATGCTGCTTATGTTGCTCAGTTTTACTATTCGCCTGAAGAAAGGACCTGTGAGGCCCTGAATGCTTGTGTATAATTCCATCTTTGTACAAGACACTTGGTCCAATAAAAGGTATCAAACCTTCCATCTTCTCCTCTTTTCTTTAAAAAAATGAATAAACTTTTTAATGGAAAAAAACTTTGTCCCTTGCTTTCCCACTCTCTGACATGCGTCACAAGTATGACAATATTCAGTCATATCTTTATAGACACCAGGCCAATTGATGTTTTTGTATCAACCTTAGCTTGGTCCATTTCACTCCCACCCCCACCCTGTATCCAGCAAGTGGAATGTTGTGTGTAGTGCTGAGTGGCTGTTGCCTAAACTCTTTAGGTTCTACCAGCTGTTTGCACACCTGCCAAACTTTGACTCCTTGAGCTGCAACCCGTGGTGGGATCTGGAAAAAATGTGGTCAAGAGATAATCATACTTATGTTATTAAAGCATTAGGGTTATTGTATCAGCACTGATACATTTTAGAAGGTGGATTTCATCCACATATGCATCCACCTGGCAAATGGCATAGGGCAGCTTACATAATTTTAGTTATGAGCAATGCAGATGCTTATAATTCTGACCTTGTAGGATGGAGACTGGCTCATTTATTTTATTTCTATTTTATTTTATTCTTTGGTAACTGGGCAAGGCACACTAAGCACAGGTGCCTGTTTTCAGGGGTGACCTGAGGGTGTTGTGGTGTTTGAGTGACTTGTGCAGGGTTGTACAGTATGCAGGTAGAGGTTGAAGGATTCATGCCTATGTCTGATGAGTGTTCCAGGCTTATTCACGCTCATTGCTCTAGCCTCAGGGCTATACTAGCATTAACATCATTACAATCAGAATTTGTCTGTACATTAAATGTAATATACATTTAACAGAAATGGTATGTAAAAGCCAGGCTACACTCGTGCATCTAGGAGTATTGGATGTCATCTCCGTCAGGAAAGTGCCCACCTTATACCATGACAACCAGTATTTCACCAGCACAAGTCACCTTTGCATCATGGATCAGGAGCAATGGGGATCACTAGCACCATGACATCACAACCTGGGGCACAATTACAAGAGATCACACATGCAACCTAGTTTGTCCATGGCAGAGCACAGACTAGGCACTGTGGTATTTTATTATTTAGCTTCAAGAGGGTACACAGTTCACTAGGCATTTCTCTGTCCATTACTTTTTTCCAAGTGTTTTGCTAATTTTCTCACCCCATCCAACATCACTTTGTAGCCCTATTGGCTCTGACTAGAATTTGTTTGTATCACAGGGTATGACTGTGTGACTTATGGCTCAGTCAGGAACAGGCTGGTATTTGGAAGTGGCACACAGTTAATTGTAAAACCAAGTAAGTGAATTTACAGTAACAGCAGTCTCCTTCCCATATAACATTTTTCTCATGTGTTACTACACAAATACCACTATGCATCACACATAGACCTGCTCCACTAAGATGCGCTGATATTATGAACTGGGATAATTGTGGAAATTCAAAATATTCAAAATACACTAACTTGATAAAACAATGCAGCATACTGAAATATGATAAACTTCACATTCCCATAGCATACACCAAGGAAGAATATGAACAACTAACTTTGATGTGATATTTAACACAGACGAGGATAACTGTTTGCTGTCGGGAGCCACTTACCCATCCTAATACCAGGATTTCACTATAGTGGGGTTCACGAGGGAGCACTGTAATATGCTGTATGGGGACAAAAAGTGGTATGGCTATGACCATACTAGCTGTACTGGTTCCAATGGCTCTGATTGCAATCTATACTGAATAACAACTGAAGTTATACATATGGCATTTTTTATGACATTTATGCACTGCTGCATTAAGTGGGATCCCTTTTGGAATGGCCAAATTCTTTTTTTTTTATACTTTATTTTTTCATCAGAGAGAAATTTACATATTTAAGAAGCATATTTACTAACTAGTCATCTCGAAAAAAAAACATGAAGAATCATTTCACTTAAGTAAATTAAAGTATAAGTAATTTTAGGGGCGAAAAGAAGAGAAATTTGCACTTATTCTGTTTATACTCCAAGCTTTAAACTTCCATAGTTACAGTTTGTCACTGAAGTTCAACCCTCAGGCATGAATTTATTCTATCTTAAATAACTCTTTCAAGGAATAGACAACTCCTAACTTCATTTCAACTTAAAGTCCAAAGAAAAAAAAAAGAAAAAATGAAGTACAGTTAGACATAGGCATATACTGAGTCTCATTAGGCTGTTCATCTTCCTGTTCAAAGTCCAACTCCATGGTGAGTGCAACATTTTTCTCGTAGAACTCATGAGCAGTATCCACATCTATAAAATAATAATCTTTCCCTTGGAAGACCACTTTTAACTTTGCAGGTGATTGTAGGATTGCAGTTACCCCAGCACTCATAAATTTGGGTTTAATAGGAAGAAAACGCTTTCAGCATCTTTGTGTGGCCAGGCAAAAATCTGGGTCGAGATGTAGCTTGTTACCTTCATACATAAACCCCCTCCTATTCCTGGCAACTTGCAGCAATTTATTTTTTAACT
Organism: Neoceratodus forsteri; assembly: GCA_016271365.2. Taxonomy (NCBI): domain Eukaryota; kingdom Metazoa; phylum Chordata; order Ceratodontiformes; family Ceratodontidae; genus Neoceratodus; species Neoceratodus forsteri. The sequence goes on from CM057455.1 coordinate 1,366,655,590, forward strand.
GAATTGAAGGAAAGGTACAAATAACATACCTAGCTGATCTGTCAGGATTATCAGGGTTATCAGGATTCTGTTCTCTCTTCACTGGAGGTCTGAAGGTGGATTCTAATATCACTGGCTGTTCCAGTGATAAAGCGAGTGTCAGTATTTTCTCTGCCTCGGATTTTAACTCTGCAAATGGAACTTGAGCTTACAGTCCAATCAATCAGAGATTTTGCATCAGTAAGGTGTTTTCAATCCTTTCAAGCTTTGCCATTGTACTGAATTGTTTGTGTAGTGCGGTAGTAATGGCCCCTTCCATGGTCAAAACTCGTTGAGAAAGTTTATCAGTGTTCTGTTCTACAAAAGTTATTCTCACTTTCACACTCTGTATTTTTCCTTCGATAGCCTGGCATTGACTGGTAATTTCTTGCAGGGAATTTTGTACTTTCATAAGAGAAGCTTTGGTGTCCCCTTGAAATTCTAGTAAGAATGCTTGAATCAAAGCTAATGATGGCTTAATGGTAGTCTTTGCTTTAGTGCCCAGTTCGCGACACTGTGTCTGGGAAGCCATTGCCTCACTTGGGAATGGAGAACCAAGTGTCCCCTGCTGTGAGGATGAACTCCCTGATTTTGAGGAAAAATACTTCTCCAAAGTTTCAACTCGAGCTTCTGCTCCCTCCTTCAATTTAGCTCTAGTTATTGAAGCCATGAAACCAGATAATTGCTAAGGAAGAGCCACTTGAGTTTATTCTGAAGCAGAGCACAGAAACAGGAGTGCAGTCATGTTCATTTTGTGAGCTCCTCCCTCATCGGCCAAATTCTTTTTCATATGGCCATATGAAAAAAGCGGAAGCTAGTCACATTTGAGGGTAATGTTTACACAAACTAAATGCAGAATTCATCTAACAGGATCCCAATGAACAATATACATCTGTTGGTGTCTCTGCACAATGTAATTTTTTGTGGGTTTTGAAACTTTTTTGGGGGGGCAGTAAACAAGATGGCAGCAAGCAAAAAAGGATCCTTTCCTCATGAAAGAGGATTCACCCATATGGAAAAGGATCCTTTTCCATCTGATCCAATTCTTTTTTCATTCCATGCAGCTATCCTAAACGTACCTACTGAGCATGCTCACAACTGAAACTTTAAAAATTCATAACTTTGGAACGGATTAATATTTTTTCACCAAACCAGAAAAAGGCATATCTGCAGGATAAGCCCTTTCTACCCTGAACATTTCAGATCACATTTCCAAACTGTCTGGGCATTAGAGATGGATAAAAACAGTAAAAAGCCCGCCCCCCATCACTTTTTTCCCTACTCTCTGGGTTGTGGAATCCACACATCCGATCAGAAAAAACCTTAATCATATCAAGAGATATTCCCCTTATGACTGCACATGCAAAATGTTGTGCAAATCTGTTGAACAGTTATGAAGTTACTAAAGTGCAAAGTTTGGGGTTTAACATTAAACACCCACTCAACCCTAACTATAGTGGTGCTACTGTGCAACTATAGTATATATACTTTACAAAAAATTGCATTATTGCATCAGTTAGGGTTCAAGATAAAGAGACAAAAGTAGATAATTGTGATGTTAGGGTTTCCAACCCTAACACCCCTGTCACACCCCAAAGCAAATGAGGGGTGAAGTCTTCCTTGGGGTTGTCACCCTAATGCTTACCCCATTGCAGTAACAGAAAAGCTTAGATGTGATGAAGACAGATGTGTATGTTTCATAAGTGCATAGAATGGGGTAAGCATTAGGGTGGACAACTCTGAGGAAGACTCTACCCCTTATTCACTTCAGAGATGCAACAGGGGTGTTAGGGTTGGAAACCCTAACATCACATTTCCCTATTTTTGTTTCTTTATCATGAACCCAAACTGATGCATCAATGCAGGTTGTTTTTTTTTGCAAAGAATGTCCTTACTTTTTGACGTATTATAATTGTGTCCTCATATTGTGAGTCTTTTGTCAGCTGTTTTGCCCTCTGCATCCAACCCACAACTAAACTCACACTTACAATACATCTTAATTCATTTCCCTCTGGTCTACTCAGTTTGAACTGAAGGATGTATTTCCTGCACCCATCTTTAGTTCAGTTGTGTGGTTTTTCTTCATCTGGGAGTAATAGGAGAACTATTCAGTTACGTTTGTTCTCAGACTCTGCCACAGGAAACATCCTTTCAGCAATTTAAATCTCAGGGTTCTCCTATAAAGAAGTATTCTAAAGCTCTGCATAGAAAAAAACAACAAACCATGTAGCAATTTGTGTAGCAGAATAAATAAAAACTGCCTTGTTTGAGTTTACCCTAAAACAGGTATATGGGCCTCTCCAGAGAAGCTGTCGTAACCACTGGAGGGACACACTGGGTTAGGAATCAAGAGCAGGTTTACAGCTGTAAGTTACTGCTGGCTGGCTGACCTCCCCCTTGGGACAGGCTGGTAGACAGATATATCTGCAGGGTGGTTGGCCAGCTCCCAAATGAATGTGTTGAGTATTCCTTTATGTGATAAAAATGTATACTGCATGTTATCCATCTGTCTGGACATTTAATCCGCTGTAAAATGCTTCAACAAAGAGAGACCTTCTTGTGCTGGGCCGTTTATGCTTTGTGCAGGTCTGTCAATCTTCTGAGAAGAAATGGGGGCAGATAGTAGACATGTTTTACAGATGGCACAGTATCAGATTTAAAATGTAAGCTAGCCAGGCTGTGTGAAGTAGAATTCTGTACTGTGAATACTAGTTATTAATATTGTTGTTGTCATTGTTGTTATGTTTATTATTATTATTAAACTCAACACTCTACCTGTGGACTAAAATGAAAAGCTGTGCACTCTCTAAAATAATGGAAAAGTAAGTAACAGCTGTCCCTTGTAGCAATATTTATATATAAGAACATGCACTGAAGTTTAGAACTGGAGTACCACTGAGAATTATTTTTTTCACTTAGTAAGTTTTATTGTAAAAGCAAATAAACACTACAACAACAGTGCATAACATAAAACCGTGAACAGTGACAACAGCAACATCACCTGCTAATTGTGACCAAAACATGGTGGCCCTGATATTCAAAGCAGTTGCGCATTGGCGCAACTGAGGACTTGTGCCTAGGAGTGATATTCAGCGGGAGCCAGTGTGCAGCACAAATCTAATTGCGCCAATGCGCAACTATAATGAATGCAGTCGCAAGTACAGGGGGCGTTCCCATGAATATCCAGCACAATGTGATATTCAACCATGAAACCATGGCGCAAGTGCGGAGCAAATCAGAGATGCGCCAAGAAGACTTGTTCCTATAAATACAGGGCACAAGCACACAGAAAGCACTTGCATCAGGCCTCAGGGACTGAGTGAGAGAGAGAGAGAGAGAGAGAGAGAAGAAAGAAAGAAAGAGAGAAAGAAAGAGAGAAAGAAAGAGAGACCAAGGCAGACACAGAGGGAGAGGAACAGAGGTGGCAGTGAAGAGGGAGACAGGGGCAGATAAAGTGTGAGAGATAGGTAGACACACTGCCAAGCAGTGCACCAGGGTGGCACACAGCCAGCAGCAGTCAACTGCCCAGGGGGATATTGGACGTGAAGGGCCATGGATAGTGCACCCTTCATGATGGAGTCCATAATGAGGGGTGTGAAGGGGCAGTAGGAACAGCGACGTGGCCATGGAAGGACCCATCGGCAGTATGTCCAACACAGGTGGTACCATGCCCACATCACCTTCGAGCAGTACAGTGACACGGAGATTGTGGGCTGGTACCACCTGAACAGGGCCATTTGGAGGCAGCTCTGTGAGCTGTGCAGTGAGGAGATGCAGGCACCCACCAGACGGAGCCACGCCATGTCCGTGGAGATGAAGGTGACAGACGTCATGTGCCTGCTCGCCATGGGCACCTTCCAGAGACCAACAGGGGACACCACAGGCATAACCTAGTTGGCCATGTCCCGCCTCCTCACACAGTTCCTCAATGCACTGCTGCCAAGTGCATCGGAATACATCTGTTTCCACAGAACACAGGTGGAGCGTACAGCAACCATGCAGGACTTCCACAGGGTAGCATGTAAGCATGGCATGATTGGGGCCATTGACTGCACCCATGTGGGCATCCATGTGACACCTGGCCCCGAGGGTGTGGCATACATCAATAGGAAGAGGAGCCCGAGTGTCAACTACCAGGTGGTGTGTGATGCCATGGGGTGCATAGCCAATGTCTGCACCACACACCCTGGGAGTGCACATGATGCATTCATCCGGCACAGCTCTTCGCTGTGCCACAGGTTTGAATGTGGGGATATCCCCACAGGCCACCTAGTGGGTGAATATGGCATGGGCAAGGGGTGAAGGGCAGAGCATACCATGGGATGGGGGAGGGCAGGGTGTGCATGTTGGCGTGGGTGCCAGGGCAAGCAAGGGGCACAGCATAGCAGAGGGCTAGCCATGTCGATATCCACACAGGGGACAGAGCCTATCCACTGTGGCCCTGGCTGCTCACCCCCTACAAGTGCCTGTTGTCCCCAGCAGAGAAGCGCTACAACAAGGCACACACCAGCATGCGCAACATCATCGAGTGAGCCTTTGGCATGATGAAAGCACAGTTCCATTGCCTAGACAGTTCAGGCAGTGCCCTACAGTACAGCACCTCGAAAGCCTGTGGCGTATTCCTGGCCTGCTGCATACTGCACAATATGGCCATTGACCGTAGGATAGTTGTCGAGGCTGATGAGGGTGACAGTAGTGGGGACAATGGAGGCAATGGGCTGGAGGGAGGTGGACAGCCACCCCCTGGGTGGCGGGATCACAGGCTGATCCAGCAGGCAAGACGTCACTGGGACACCATAGTATGGGAGCACTATGGAGAGCACAGGTAGGTGGTGCGATACACATGCATAGACCACACAAACAGGTACAGCTCACTTGCAGGGACGTGCATGGCAATGATCATGCACACCCTGAGGCAGGAAGCAGGGGTCAGAGTGACGGGGCACACACCCACACACAACCACACACAGCACCCCTCATAGCCCCCCCCACACGCACCCACACACACTGGCGTGGGTATGTGGCATGGATCAGATGCATTGCACCAGTGCACAGACACAACCAGTGCAAGACTGCTGTCATCATATTCACGCCACATGGGCCAGCGGCCGGGCAAGCATGCACACAGGCAGTGTGTGGTGTGACACACAGTTGCCACACCTGTGGTAGCACACACATACCGCCCATGTGCGCGCTAGGCAGCAACTGCAGACTGCAGGGGGGCAGTCTGCACATCAGGTCCACTGCATGGACACCACAGCCATGGGGGCGGCCACGTCTGGGCCGATTGACAGCCAGAGGCTGTGCATCCACCATGGGGGGTGTACAACAGCCCCCCGGGGTGGAACCGCAGGACGGCTACCATGTCCACGTGGGGGTGTCGAGGTGCCCAAACAGCCCAGCCCCGGGCGTGCCTGGGATGCTGACATCAGAGCCTGGCATCGACTGAAAATTGGTCGCCCGACATCAAGTACGCAGGGTGGACAATGCACTGTGGGGGGTCAGTTGTGCCTGGCCATACACTGTGGCAGCCAGCAGCACAAAGCCATCTGAGATCGCAGTGGTAATGTGACCCAGGGATGCAGTCATGGCCTCCTGCATGAGCTGCATCCCCACCAGGATTTGTGCAGTGCCCCCCTCCTGCTGCTTAGCTAACTGGCACACCTCCTCATGCAGTGCATGCACCCCAGTGGCGAGCAGCACCTGTTGTTGAATGGACTCCCACAGCAAATGGGTGTGCTCAGCCAGTGGGTCAGTGTCCTGGGGCTCCTGGGCTGGACGCTGATCCTTATGTGGTGACCAGCCACGCTGCACAGTCCCCTCTGTGGTGGATGCTGCACATTGGGGTCTGCAGGGGGATTGGGTATGGCAGGTGCACCGGCAGTGGACCCTGTGTTCAGCTGCCCAGTGGCACCCGCAGTCTGCTGCTGTTGCCTGTCTGGCCACGGCATGCCACCCAGTGCCTGCATGGCCACACCACTTCCACTGCAGGGCACAGCCAGGGCAGCGCACACTGCTGAACCTACAGTGGTGGCAGGCAGCTGTTTCACTGCTGGCAGAGCACTGGGTGTGCTGCCTGTGTCAGTGGCCAGCAGGGACATCTCCCCCACAATGGTGGTCATGCTGTCCAGGATGAGAAATTACGTTGTCATCGGTGTCGGACCCCACCCCAAACTATGTCCCTGTGCACAGGACCCCAAGGCTGGCATCCTGCAGGAACACATCCAGGGCCTTGTCCAACCCCAGGTCCAGGACATCTGCCTGCACAGTGGTGGTGAGCTGCAGCCTTTTAGGCCCCCTGGATGCCCATGGAGGTGGATGGTTGGTCCTCTGGTGCTGGACCAGTGGCCACGGTTGCTGCCGCTACTGGCACCCCATCATCTGCATGGAGGCCTGCTGGTGCTGCAAGAGAAAGAGAGGCATGTTAGTGATGCATTTTCCCACATGTGCACCCCCACACTGCCACTGCATGTGTCCTGCAACATGGCATGCTCGTGGGTGCGCAGACACACACATGACATGCATGCCGGCTGCATGCACACCAGCATGACCATGTATGCACGCTCCATGCCTCAAGCTGTGCGTGGCTGACATACTTACCATGCAGTGATGGGCTGCCACCCATCTAGAATCCACCGCCAGGCACACCCTCCACCGTGCTGCAGTGCATGGTGGCTGCCACCATCTCCTCCTGCTCCGTGGCACATCTCCAGGCCCCCCTCCAGTGGTATTCTGGGAAACACAGATGGCTGCCACCTTCTGCTTGATGTGCCTCTTGTCTGTGCCCACCTTCTTCCTGCACTCCTGCACTGACTGCTGGTGGCTGCCCTGCTGGTTGATGCATGCTGCCACCTCCTCCCTGGCCCAGCCCTGGCCTGTGGTGTGCCTGTGGCACCACTCAACATGGGCTACCTGTTGAAGTAGGTGTTGAACAGGGCCTCTGTCTCTGCCTTTGTGAAATTGGGCCTGCACTTGCGAGCAGGCCCACGCTCCTCACTTTCCTCACGTTCCGACATGTCACTTCCTGTGGACATGGACAGCACAGTGTGTCAGTGGCAGCATCTCCCTGTACCGTCCCACCCTGCTGTACTGGCTGCTCCCAGTGAGCTGCAGTGGCAGGCACAACTTACACTGAAAGGATGCAATACCGGTCCATGGCCTGTGCTGTTCTGTGGTGCTTATGTAGCGCAATGCATGCAAATGAGCTTTGGCGCAATGGTAATGGCATGCTAATGCCCCCAGTGCACCATGCATTGGCTGATTAGCTCAATTGCATGTGGTGTCTGAATATCATGATTTTGCTCTGTGCGCAATGAGATTGCTTCGGAGCAAGTCCGCGGTGCAATGGGCATGCATGCACGGTGCGCAGGCCCACAGTGTACATGAGCCGAATGGTAACATGTTGTCAGTTGTGCACCGTGTGCCGACTGTGTGATGGGGGGCATGGCGTATACTGCACCAGGCCAGCTATCGCACATATGCGCACTGCGGGTGACCTCTGACCCCTGCTTTGACCCCTGACCCTTGGGTCACCCCTCACCCATGTCCCCACCTAGCCACACCCATGCTGTGCATCTCCAAGACTGCGCAATGGGTGGATACAACACATGTTCCCTTGCATCGTGCATCTTGTGCATGCCGTGGCCATGTGCACTTACTGCCACCATTTTGGTCACTGGCTACTACTCGCAGCATGGCACAGCGAAGGGCACTGAGGGCACAGAACTGGATGCATGTGGAGCTGGTGAACCTGGTCACCTGTGTCCAGCCCCATGCACCCCAACTGTTTGGCCAGGTGCCCCTGCAGCAGCCCAGGGTTGCGGTGTGGCAGGGGATTGCTGCCACACTGCAATAGTGGACGGGGTGGTCAGGACTGGGGAGCAGTGCTGCCACCAATATGGAGACCTGGTGAGGAGGGACCCGGAGTGCCTGAGGAGGCTGGAGGCGCGTGTCAGGTGTGGGGCTGTGCCACAGCCAGGTGAGTAGGCCCATATTGCATGTGTGACCTGGTGCTGTACTGTGGTGTTGGCTAGACTGCCTGGCATGCCCCGCAGAGTGTTGTGCTGCCATTGTGTGTATCACAGGGTGGCAGTGCCAGCTGCTGCTTAGGTTGCGATGCAGCTGTGCAGAACGTGTCGGGCAGGGGCTCACCCTATGCACAGGGGTTGGGATGGTGGGGAGCTCTTGTGGCTGTTTACTGATATGTATCTGTCTATGTTCCATTCCCAGGGCCTGAGAATCACCACAGGGTGGTGGAAGAAGCGGCAGGGCAGCAGGCCACAGCAGGACCTGGAGGCAGCACAGGAGCATCTCCAGCACCAGCGGGTCCACAGAGGGCAGGTAGACACTGTCATAGTCCTTTGCACTTTACAGGGCGGGTGATGGGGGTGTGGGTACGGGCATGGCCACCTGTGCTGTGTGCTGTGGCAGCTGTGTGTGCTGGACTGTGCGTGGTGCTTGCCACTGTGATGCATCCACTGGACACATGTGCCAGCTGTTGGTGGGGTGGGTTGTGCACTCGGCTGCCATTGACATTGCTGTGGTGCTGCCGGTGCACTGTGCCATGTGACTGTCATTTTGCAGTCGGGTGGCCATTGAGCGGTGGGGACCACCACTGTACACTGTTGTGGTGTGCAGCGGTGCTGGCAGGTATTGGCCAGCACCCCCGTGGGTGGCCAGTATGGGCCCTTTGGGGGTGTGTGTTCTCCCTTCCCATTGCGCACTGTGGGTGGGAATGGTTCCTTGGTATATTGCACTGATCACCTGTCCTGTCCCTTGTCATAGGTGTCCGACAGAGAAGACGGAGGCCCATGTACTGCCAGCTGCTCCAGCCACTTATTTTAATAACATCAACTACCATGGAGGTTGCGCTTCAGATACGCTGCATGCTGCTACAGGATCAGTGGTGGCAAGGGCGCCAAGGGGTGGACGGCCATTGCGCAGATTAATCAGCCCCAGCATTTCCCTGTTTTCCCTGCTGTACCTCCCCCTACAGTCCCTCATCCCACTGTACAGTCCCTGTTCCCTGTCCCCTTCCCTTGCTATCCTACCCTTTCCCACCACCTTATTACTGTATATAGTTATTTAAATATGTATCTATTTTGACTTACTTGCCTGTGTCAGTGTCTGCTTTGCAGGTGGCGTGAGGAGCCATGCTACAGTGGCCCAGTGCCTGTCCGTGTGGTGTGCATGTGTCGGGCACGTGTTGTGCTTCTGTGGTTTACTGCTGTGTGCTGTGGTGTGTCCCACTGTGGTGGTGTCTCTCCCTGCAGTCATTGGCTGTTCCTTGGGGTGCCCATGGGGTGGCTGTCAGGTATGTGTGGCGGGTGTGTGCATGGTCATGGCATATGGCCATGGTCTTTGGTCGGGTACTGGTCACACACTGTGTTTGGGCCTCTGCTTGGCATTGTGAGGCCTGTCCCATGTGGTCTGCTGTGCTACATGGCTCCTGGCATGTTCCGTGCTTCCTCTGTGGGCCGCTAGTGTACCTTTGTGGTGTGTGTGTGTGTGTGTGTGCTTGGCTGCATGGTCCTGGGTGTGGCCTGCTCTGGTCTGGGTATGTGGGGGGGACAGTCTGCATCCTGGGGGGCTCCTTTGTGGCCTTCCATTGGCTATTGGCACCTCCTGTTGCCTACTATCTGTGCCACTGTTGCGTTCTGGGGGGGTCTGGGGGCCTGTGTACACCCTGGTGTGCCCTGCTGGTGGTGGCTTCCTGTGGCCTGACACTGTGCTTCCCTGGCTCTGTCCATGGGTCTCTTCTCTGTGCTGTGCCCCCCTCTGTTGCTCTGCTCCCACAGTTGTGCTGAAGCATCTCTTTCTGTGCCATAGTGCAACTGTGTTTGTGCCATGGCACATCTCTGGTTGCACAATGGCACATTCCTGGTTGCGCGATGGTGCAACTGTGCCATATTCAGCTGGGTTGTGCTGGTGCAGTGTGGCCAGGGCAACCTCTGAATATGGCTTCTGTTGCACTATGTGCTGGACTAGCACCAGCCTTTGGTGCATTTCTGAATATCTGGGTCAGTGTGTAGTCAGTGTGCCTGCACCAATACAGTACCTTCCTATGAGGGAAATGCATGAAGTTTATGACACGGTGACCAAAAAACACCATACAGTACCATGGGCAAAATTAAAGACCTGTGCCAGTGGAGGAAGAGAAAGGCATAGCAAAACAGTTGGGGGGGGGCTACTGAAACCTGCGTCCAGCCATGTCCAAACAGTGAATAGGAACCCCAGGGGGACCCAGAAGGACTGAGATTGTTATACTTGTTTTACTGTCTGTATTAAAATGGTTAACTGGTTTTGTGACTGCACTAATAATCAAAGTCTACTGCAGCATTCCAGTTTTTATGTTTTAACATTATTCAATTTCTATTCACAGCCCTCACTCTGTAAGTGAAAAAAAAAGTCTCACAGAGACCAGCATACTGGTTAGCTAGTTGTTATACAGGTGTCTCTAGGGACCAGTAAGTACGCAAAGTTATTGAAATGGGCGTGTCAGACTAAAAATCCATTCCTCATCTAGTTATTGTATTTATGCTAGTCCCTTTCTATACTTATTGAGCATTAGAGACTCATGCTGGGATTTTCATGCACAACAGATATCAGCTCTTTCTCGATAATACAAAAGTCTGTATAAAGGCAGGAATAACTGTACTGTACTGCAAGCACATTCCCTGATGATGACTAACTTATTTGATGTCGCTTGCATATTTTCTAAAATTACTAGTCCCACCGCTTTAAGTGTTCATACTTGTCAGGAAAGATAATAAGCCAAAAGAAAAGTTTTCACCTCTAAAGAACATAAAAATCAAGAGGCATTATAGTGCATTGGTTTAAGGCTCTGGGCTGCAAAACTGGAGACCTGGGTTTGAATCCCACAGCCCCATGCTTGCATACTGTGTGACCCTGAGCAAATCACTTAACTTCCTTGTGCTCCCAGGTCACACCTGTAAACAAGCTTCTGCTTAGTGTGTCTCTCCTGGTTAAAAAAAAAATAAATCATGTAATTGGAGGTGACAGATTTATTTATTCCATCTTGTATTTTATCTCCTACTTCTCCAGCTGCCCTCTTCTGTCCATCGCCCCAGCCCCGTCACGCCGGTATCACCAGGACTTACCTTCAGCTCAGTCGACGGGTGCGGAGCCTGTGGAGGGTTGGATATCATCCTGACGCTTTTTTTTCCCTCTGTTTTTTCCCCTTTTTCACGTTGCTGGGGGCCACACAGCCAGACGTGCATGCGTGGAGGTGCATGCACATCAGCAGAAGTCCTGTAACACCCTCCTCTTTCAGGCACCCAACAGACCCATACCACCCTTAAGCCTCCACCTGTGGGTGGTCATTTGGTGGGAGTGCAAGTCGTCCTTCCCCCGGGAGAGGAGAGGAGAGCTGTCCTCCAGATGCTCAATCCTCTCCCTCCCTGGCCAACCCCCGGCTGCCCGCTCGCACTGCGAACACGGGTCACCGGTGTGGCAGGGGTAGGACATCGTTGATTCAGCCCTCTATGCCACTGGGCTGGCTAGTAGTGACAGGTTTATTAACAGATATAGCCACATAAGTGGTACAGTATAAGGTTACACAGATAGTGACACAAATTAAAGGAAACACGGTCTCTCTAAGTGCTAATCCACTAAGTTACAGGATAGGTTTTAAGGGATCTGTTGATATCCAACTTGGCATGTGGCTGATTTTAAAAGAGCTTAGTCATGTACTCTTCCAGTACACTGATTTTAGCAAGATTATTCTTCTAATTTACAAAGTTGTCTAAACCAGTTATTATTTTCAGATATCCCGATGGGACCAAAAGATGGCAGGACCTCTATGCCCTATCCAATGTGTCAAAAGCTACCAACTATTTCACCAATGCTCTCCTGGCCATCCAGGATTGCCACTTCCCTCTCACCTTTTGGTGTGACAGAGGTGGCTCTACGCATTGGATGACTAAAGAGCTCCTGACCCTCGTGAAGCAGAGAGATAGAAAGTGGGCTGCTCATAAACTGACTACGTTCCCGGCCTTAAGGAACTAGAACAGATACTTACATAATACATGCAAGTTCACCACTAGATCCTTAAAACGTGGGTATTCCCTTAGACTACAAACAGAAAATATAGGCAACCCTAGAAAAATCTGGGATGCCATTGGCTCGCTCCTGAATCCCCATTCATAAAGCACCAACTTACACCTGAGCTCCTCCTCAGTGCTGCTGACTGATCCCTCAGCTGTAGCCGAAGCTCTAAACACCAAATACTCTGAACTATAGGCCCTCCTATGCAAGCTCCCATCTAATCTCCCTAAGCTGCATGCCACCCACTCTATCTCCCATCTCCTCCCTCCACTCCCACTCCCCTTCCACTCCTACTGGTGGACTCCCAACCACAAACTCTGCAGACTCCACCCCAACCCCCTTTCTACTTCAGGAACATATCCCCTAAGGATACCTATAAACTTCTAAAATGGCTGCCAAACCAGGGTAGCCCCGGCTCCGATAGCCTCTCCCAGTCTTCCTAAAACTCAACTCCCCTTTTATAGCAAAGTCACTTACCTTTATTTTTAAACTTGTCTGACCTTATTCACTATGCATGACTCCTGGAAGTCTGCAAGAATATTCCCCATTTTCAAGTCCGGCGACCCCCACTCCCTAGACAATTACCGGCCCATAACGCTTCTCCCCTATCTAAGCAAGCTCCTTGAGAGGATCACAGTCAACTAACTGACTACCTCTCTAACCACAATCACCTGTGCAACCAACAGCATGGCTTCTGCAAGCATTACAGCATTACCACAGTCCTTGCCCTTTTCACTGACCACATCCTCTCCAACATGAACCGTGAACTCGCCACTGGTACCATCTTTGTTGATTATTGAAGGCCTTCGATATGGTCAGTCACTCTCTCCTCATCTCCAAGCTATCTGCTCTGGACTGCTCCACCAAGACCACCAACTGGTTCTGTAGCTACCTCTCCAGATGCTCCCAATTAGTCTGTATTGGCTTCACAACCTCCCCTTCCCATTACCTATTACTACGGGAGTCCCTCTGGGCTCCATCTTAGGCACCTTACTCTTTTCCATATTTGTAAACTCCCTCCCAGCCAATAGCCTTACCTGTAGCTCGCTGCTCTATGCAGATGATCTGGTCATTTTCCATAGTGACAAATCCCTCCCCCGCTTATCCTCCATCTTGTCAAAGAACTATGATGCAGCCTCAAACTGGTTCTCATCCAACCTCCTACTGGTCAATGCAAAAAAAGCAAAGGCCATGTTGTTTGGTTCAAAGCCATACCTTGCTAAGACCCTACGTGCCAACGCTACACTCCTTGTTAATTCCCCAGATGGAACTGTCCATGAAAATGTCACATCTTTCAAGTACCTGGGTGTACTGCTTGACTGTTCCCTATCTTTTAATGACCTTGTTGACCACATAGTCCACAGGGTAAATCAGAAACTTAGGTCTGTCTATCACCTAAAACCTTATCTCACAGTGGAAGCTCACCTGTCTATAGTTACGGGAAATCTGCTCCCCATTTTTAACTATTGCTCCTCTGTTTACTCCAGGGCCTCTGCCATCCTTCAGTCAAGACTCTCGGTAGCATGCAACAACGCTTGCTGCTTTGCCCTGGCTGCTTCATTCTCTACTGACCATGACCTCTACCACTCCCTTGGCTGACTCTCTTTGCAGGGGTGTTTTGACTACTCCCTTGCCTGTCTTGTGGATATCTCCGTCAGAAGTGGTGCTGTTTCCCCTTGCACCACCCTCTGCAACTTTAGGGCCCCTACTAGGAACCTGTGCTCCTCCTCTGCTCCCTCCCTCCAGGTACCAAAGGCCACCATCAGCATGGGTGACAAAGCTCTCTCTATAGCGGCCCCCTCCATGTGGAATGGTCTACCCTCTGCGCTTCGCTCATCTGAATCCCACCCCACTTTCAAGCACAGCCTCAAAGCCTGGCTAATAGACAAATACAACTGTACCTGCTCTACTCACTAGCCTCTCCACTCCTACCCTACTGCTGCTCTTTTCCACACTCCTTCCCTACCTTTCTCCCTCAGCTTTCTCAGGATTCCTCTCGCTATCACTGGTTTCACCCTTTCTGTACCTCTACTGTTTTAAATAGTGCAAATATCATCTGTTGTACATTTTTTCCCTTTCCCTCAGCCCCTTGTTTTTTTCTCCCTGGTATATTGTACCCCTTTGTTACCTCCCCAGTGTATTGTTCCTGACTTCAGGTATTGTTATTGATATCAGAAACTGTTAAGGATATTAATTATCTCCTATTCATGTATTTGATATGCTTTATTTATGATATACTTTATTTTTTTGAATGTGAATGTCTGTACCATGCTCAACTTGTAAGACATTGCTCTTTCGCCTTCTATTTGTAAAATTTCCCTGCTACCTGGGAACTTTTTTTTCTCACTTGTATTGTACTTACCTTACTGTGCCACCATGGCCCAGGTCATGCCTGAAAGTGGTACTCTGGATCAATGCACTTACCCAGTTACCAAAGACTAAATAAATAAATGAAATAAAATAAATCATTTTACTTCTTTTAAAGGCATTTTCTTCCAATTATAGAAAGCCCCGAATAAAAAACTATGCATCAACTGTTTTATGTAAATCCTCTTTGGGACTTCCATAGCTCTTAATATTATTTTAAATCCAGGTGGGGTGTTATCAGTAAATAGCAAAGCAACCAGGGAATTCCCCAGGACAACTTGAGTCAGTTGACACTATTCACTTTATTTTTGATTTGGGGAGCAAATATTTAAATGTCACTCAGCTAAACTCATCACAGTTTCAAAACATCTCTTTTTTATTTTCATTTATGATTGTTATTATTTAAAACAGGAAATAAATATCTTGTAACCACTGAGCTTACTGCAGCAGCTCATTTACAATGGCATCCTAGTGATGCATCATTTAGAAGTCCGGATATGTATGTATAAAAAACATTGCATGTTTTTATTTTATTTTTTTGTCATGAGACATTTGTGGGGTTATTTTCCTCAGCTGGTCTCAGATTAACAGATTTTATTTTTCGCTACAACATTTACAAATGGTATTTCAGTTATCATGGAAGGGGCTAGAATTGTTATAAAGATATGTGGCTTAAAAGGTACCAGTAAAGCGACAATGATGATACTAGCAGAATAAACTCAAAAGTTGTAAATTAAACATAATGAGGCATGGAAACTATATTGGTGGGAGATATGATGATGATATTACAGGAATTGGAGCCAAATACTTGGGGTGGACGTTCTTAATATCAATAGGTTTCATAGGTTGTCCTGAGCTCTTTAAAGACAAAAGTCCATTTAGCTCACCATACTAGTATGTACTATATTTTGTAATATAAATTAGTACCCTTTTATATTTTTACTCTTCAGATAATAATCAAGTGACTGCTTGAAGGCTAACATAGTTTGACTACCCACCACCCCAGCTGGTAATGCATTCCAAGTTTTAACAACTCTTAATGAAAACCAATACCTTCTTGCCTCTGTATTAAATTTTTCCATATTAAGTTGTAAATGATGGGCACACGTATTATGAGACTGGTGTCTCAAAGTTAATCCTAATTGTTTCCAAAGCTCCTTATCTGATAGTGCTTGGTAAATAAGACACATGTCCCCTCTCAACCTTCGATACTCCAAAGAATAAAGGTCCAGATTCCTCAATCTTTCCCCATAATTAACATTCTGCACCTCCCTGATTCTTTTTGTAGCCCTGCGCTGAACCCTCTCCAGCGCATCTATATCTTGCCTATATCCTGGGGCCCAAAATTGTGAACAGTACTCTGCATGAGGGTGCACCAGGGAGGTATAGAGAGGAAGCAAAACCTCCTTTTTCCTACTTTTTATATGTCTATGTATACAGCTTAAGATGTTATTTGATCTCTTGACCACCTGATTACAATGCAAATGGGGTTTGAGGTCATTGCTAACCATGATGCCCAGATCTCTTTCTTCCTTTACTACCCTAAGTAGCTGGCCATCCAAAAAATAATCCACCTCTGGATTTTTTTTCCCCCAAGTGCATTACCGTACATTTGTCAATGTTAAAGGATGCCATATTCTCTATAGCCTACACCTCCAATTCTGCAAGGGCCTTCTGCAGTTTTAATGCATCCCTCTGACTATTTACTGGGAAACCTATGCATGTGTCATCTGCAAATTTGGACAACCAAACATTAGTTGTAACCTACATAGTAGAAATATAAAGATTAAACAAGCATGGTCCCAGAACAGATCCCTGAGGGACCCCGCTCGTAACTGGGGCCCATTCAGATGATTCCCCAAGGACACATACCCTCTGTTTCCACTCCCTCAGCCAATCCTTTATCCAATATACCAGTTTATGGCTTATTCTCAGTTTAAAAATAGTTTGTATTAATTGTTCATATGGGACTTTATCAAATGCCTTCACAAAGTCCAGGAATATCACATCCACAGAACCTCCCTCGTCAAGTGTTTTACTTATTTTCCCATAAAATTCTATTAGATTAGTTTGGCATGAGCGTCCCTTGGTAAATACTTTCGTAAAAATTAATTTTATTCTCTTATTACAATTGTGACTTGAGCCTGCATGCATAACATGCTGGGGAAGTAGCTTGTAAGTAAAGTAAATTAAAGTAAAACTTTATTTCTTAAGTGCCTTTCAAGTACTAAGGCGCTGTACAGTAAAATGAACAAACAATATAATCAAATAAACATCCTTAAAATTTTAAAAGCCTTCTGAAAAAGCCAGATAAAACAAATAAGTTTTGAGCTCAGATTTAAAACTCGAGATGGTCAGTCATTCCCTTAACTGACTTAGTAGAGAATTCCACAAGGTAGGGGCAGCATAAGAGAAAGCACGTGCCTCAGATGTTTTTAACCGAACCCTGGGAATCTCTGGCAATCCCTCATCGGTGGATCAGAGTGAGCAGGAGGGGGCAGTAGAGAGTACGGAGATCTTGCAGATACAGGGGTCCTTGTTCTTGTAGGGCTTTATAGGTCAATAATCCGACCTTGAAGGTGATCCACCACTTTACCAGCAGCCAGTGCAGTTCGCGCAGCACATGCATAATATGACTTGTCCTGGATGTACCAGTCAAAAGCCTGACCACCACATTCTGCACTAGCTGCAAGCGATGGACATCAACCCCCAGAAGCCCTAGATAGAGGGTATTGCAGTAATCAAGGCAGATGGTTATGAAGGCATGACCAATGTAGGAAGGTCAGCCAGAGCAACTCGATGTTTCACCCGGGGTGATATTCCTAAGATGGTAATAGGAAGATTTGACAATGGCAGACACCTGTGATTTTAGGGTCAAACTGCTTTCAAAGATAACACCAAGGTTATGCACCTGGTCTGAGGTCATGAGCTGGACATCGTCAAGCCATAAGCCTGAAGGGAGCCCAGACCCAAGACTCACCTCTGAATGACCTGGGTCCACAACCAACACCTCGGTCTTATCCGGATTTAGCCTCAGCCAGCTAGTGCTCAGCCAAATCCTGATTTCGGCCAGAAAGTTGTTAAGCATGGAGATCACATCATCCTATCTAGGAATAAAGGACATAAACAGTTGGGTATCATCTGCATAGCAGTGTAAACCCATACTGTATCACCTGATGATGTCTCCTAATGGCAGCATATACATTGATAACAACATGGGTGCCAATATGGAGCCCTGCGGCACCCCACAGGACAGGGGAGAGCATCAGAGGAACAAATTTCAGTGACAACCCTCTGCAACCTACCCATAAGGAAAGATCAAAACCAACTTAAGACTGTTGTGGACAGCCCACAGAAAAGCCGCAGAGACTCCAAAAGCACACCATGGTCCACAGTGTCAAATGCTGCCGAGAGATCAAGAAGGACTAAGATAGTACGAGCCTTTCAATCTCTCGCAATTAGGAGATCATTTAAAACCCCAACAAGGGCAGTCTCTGTGCTATGTCTTTTCCTAAACTCAGATTGGAGAACATCATAGACATTGTGGGTTGTAAGATGGTCATCCAGCTGCAATGCAACCACCTTCTCAATAACCTTATCCGCAAAGAGTAGATTAGAAACCGGTCTATAGTTAGCTAGACAGTTTGGATCCAAGGAGGGTTTTTTAAGGAATGGTCTAATGACCACCTCCTTGAAGGGATCAGGAAAGACCCCCTGCTCCAAGGAACTCCAGACAATTTCAGCAAGGATCGGGCAGATAACATCTACTCAATCTACCAATAGTGGTGTAGGGCCTGGATCCTAACCACAGCTGGTTGGTCACAAAGTCTGAACAGTCCTCACAATGTCCATGAATTCTGGCCAGCTAAAGTCAGACCAGGTAGAACAGGCACTTGCCACCTCCCTCCGATCTCCGCAATCCCTCATAGAGAGAGTTGGGCCAGTACCCGACCTGATGCTGGCAACCTTATTTGTGAAGAATTGAGCAAGCTCATTACACTTCATTTGTGAAAAATTTCTTCCAGACTGAAGACAGACTGGATTGCACAGTCTGGCCACAGTCTAGAAGAACTGAGCCAGTCAATTACATGCAGCAGCAATCTCCCCGGACAGGAATGTTGCCTTCTTACAGGTGATTGCTGATTGATAGCCCTTATAATGATCCATCAATCTAAACCTGTCAGCATCCAGGCTGGATTTCCACCAAGCTCTCTCTAGCCTTTTCCCCACTCTTCTCAGCTCCTTCAAGGACCCATTAAACCAGGGGTCCTTGGGTGCAGAGTGAATGGGTGAACATGAACAGGAGCAATTGAGTCCAGGGCATCACCCACTGCCTTGTTATAGGCCAACACGAGACACTTTGGACTCATGCATTCACTCGATAAACCCGATAGGTCCAGCACTGCTGTTAGGCCCTCTGGGGTTACTCCCCTTAAAGGGCAGTACAGGACCATCTCCGTAGGGGCAGGCCTATTTGGGAGTGTCCCGAAATTGAACCTCATGGTGTGATGGTCTGACCAACCGACTGGTTCCACCCCCAAGTCTGTGATCTCCATCCCGAGGAGGAATACAGGATCCAAGGCGTGACCCTCTATATGTGTAGCAGAGGTAACCACCTGTGTAAGGCCCAGCATAGTCATAAACTGGAGGAGATTATTTCCAAATTGAGAGAATTCATCATCAATCCAGGCATTGAAGTTGCCCAAAATTAACCATCTGGGTGACTCCAAAGCCACATGGGCAATGAAGTCCGTGAACTCCTTCAGGAATTCTCCGCCAACACTGGGTGGATGGTAGATGAGGACTATCCTGAACCCTACGCCTGCTCCCAGGATACACTCAAAGGATCGCGTGCACCCCACTGGCACATTCACAAGGCCCAGTTCCATTTTAAATATAATGGCCACACCCCCACCCCTACAATCCAGTCTTGGGCAGTGTATCACCAAGAACCCAGCTGGAACAGCAGTTGCCAAAATAGGGCCTGTATTCTCATCCAGCCAGGTCTCGGTGATGCATGCCAGATCAGATGTTCCAACAAGATCAGCCATAATAGCCATCTTGTTCCTAATTGATCTGGTATTACACAACACCACCCGGGTTGGATGGGTCATTGAGGAATATCCCAGGACCTGCCCACTATTTGTGCAGCCCTTGGGTATGGGTGTCAGGCAGGGAGCACCCCTTTCCTGACCCCATTTTTCCCCAGGGTGTCTCCCAGTCCCTACGACCTCTATCTGTCCACCCCTCTCCATTTTCCCACCATGCCCAGCTCTCACCCCTTTCAAATGTCTCTTTACTATCCCCAAAGCTCAACATCTCTTATATACCTCGACTGGTAATGGGGGACAGTCAAAGGGGCATAAGTCCCTGAGCATGGTGGGAGAATAATGCCCAACTGTCTTAACACCCTCCCAACACATTTCAAATTAAACAGTTAATAAAATAAAAGAAAACCCCAAAACTTTTACAACCACACCAATAATTCCACTCTACAACACCACCCCCACACATGCACAAACATCTTCAGTGGGGTGCCTCTCACATAATCCCACCAAAGATCCAGACAACCACTCCACTCACTACAATCACCACCCAGTTCACACACCACACAAATACCAATCCCCCCCAAACAATGTAAACCCCAGCAACGAAAACATAAATAAAACAAAAATATTTTAAACAACAGTCCAAAATCAAGTCCTATAAAAAGGTTTCCAGTTCATAATCAGTTCACATTTAGAAGTCCTCTCTCAACTCCCCAATTATAAAAATCTTGGCTTCAATTTCAATTTCAGTACCAATAGTCCAGCATTCCTCAATGGTAAACCAAGCAGAATGCTTTAAATGATTTAATGAAAAAGCCAACCGAGTTCTCACCTCCCTTAGCCAACAATGCCAGAATTTTCAAACCCAGACTCTGCTCTCACTAAGAGTCTGAGAGGTGAGCATACAGTAAAAAGAAAAAGAAATTCAAACCAGTATGGTTTAGGTGACGTCCTCAGAGATGCTGTGGGTTGACTCGAATAGCCTGGAGATGAGACCTCACATGGCAGTCTGAATTGCTGATGCTGGCTTGAGATTAGTTGATAAAATTGATCTGGCCATAGACACTGATCTGCCGTCAGTATTCCCATAGTTATGCCCAACTGAATGAATGCTGCTATTATTTGTACTGTGTATTTTATTTAGTCATTTCTCCTGATTGCAGGGTTTTTACATTAACAGTGAGCAAATATTTATAAATCGTAGCCAGATTCAAATCTGCTTCATTTTTAAACTTGCTGTTACAGGCTGGATCCGGGTGCTGGGCATTCGGGGGCGGGGGGTAGGGGCTCCTCACACCTTACTGTTTTCTATGACTTTCTCATCCCATGTCCATGCCATGCCAGCTCCTGCTTTAATCTGTCTTGCTGCCCTTTCTGACTGCTGTTATCTCCTACTGCCATTACTCCATAAACCCACAAAGTAGATCTAAGTGCTGACATACTATGTTGTGGCTACAAGCCTCTTGCTAATTCAACAGTCTAGCAGTCGGTGGTTTTGTGCCGATGGGGGTATTGTATGCTGTTATCCTCACAATGGGGAAACCATGACCCAATGGTGAAAGCCTGTACAGTGGAGTAACTAGTCAGACATTAGGAATGCAGTGCAAATGCAAACTCAGTGCACTCTTTGCAGGAAGCAGCAGATGGAAGGTAGAGGTTAAGTGAGCGGGTGGGAGGGAGGGGTGCGATCATTGGCCAGATTGATCCTTGAGTACAGAAGGACTCGCTATTCATTTTTAACTATATCCATAGGGGTGGAAGAGGCTCCTTTGCAGTGCTCACAGTGCTCAGATAGGGTAATGGTAAAAGTTACTCTGAACTGGGGGAAGGGGCAGTGATCTAGAGAGGCTGTGTTCCTAAATACCTCACTGAGAATTGCCATCACACTGTGCTTTTTTGAATGAGTGAACTCTGAGTCTTCCATTTCTCTTCAGAGATTATGGCACAGTTTTTACACAGCGGCCTTTTGACTGCTACATACATTAAAGTAGACAAAGAAATGTTTTATTAGTTATTACTTTTATTCTTTTCCCTTCTTAGGATGACACACTAAAGGACTTATACTAATCTTAATTGTTCTGGACAACGGCTTGTATAATTTTTGAGACAGTGACCTGTAAATATAATAATATCTGACCATAATGGCAAGGTGTGTCTTCCAAGGGAGATTGGATCTGCACACTGGGACCTGCTGAGGTGAGTAAGGGTGTATGGTAGGGTCTATGTGGGTGAGGAGTGGTGTGTGATCAGTGTGAGGTCAAGTTGGGGGGGGGGGCGTTTGCCGATGGACTTGTTTTTCAGATTTAGGAAAAAAAAGACATTGCAGGACTGTTTTTTATTGCCAGGGTCAGAACAACATCAGAGGGTGAGGGTGCCACTAGCCACCAGGAAACCTTACAATACAAGGAGGATGACTATTGGAGGGAGGGGGGGCCCACTAGACACCAGGGATAAAGTACAAATGTATAGGTTGGGGAATCAGAGGTTGGAGGGTGCCACTAGACATCAAGGAAATACAAAAATAAGAAAGGGTCAACAATCAGAGGATGGGGGGGGGTGCAACTAGACACCATAGAAATATTCTTTTAAAATGGGGACAGTGATCGGAGGGTAGGGGGTGCAACTAGATGCAAGGAAATATTTTTTCATAATGGGGATAGTGATTGGTAGGTGGGGGTGCAGCTAGACACCAGGGAAATATGATTTAATTATTGGAACAATTTAATCTGTTGTTACCCTTTACTGTTTGCAGTCTTTTCCATTCGAACAGTAAAGTTCAAACTGTAAAAAAAGTACGAATGGTTATTTTTCAGTTGAATGTTCTTTAACTAAGCAAGTGACGGCGATATGATTCTCACCACAGAAACACATATTTACCATGTAAATTTGTAAATTCTAAGAGAAAAATGGAACAAAGTATGTGACTGAGACCTAAATACTGTCTTCTTCATTCGTTACTAAGCATTATTTCTTCAGAAAAACATTTTTAGAATGGGGGGATAAAACAAGATTGCTGGCATCAAGAATAGTATTTCTCTGAGCAGGAGCAGTAACTCCTTGACTATTATTTATTTATTGAAAAGTTTCACCAGGAAAGGCACACCGAACAACAAGCTGTTTGTCTCATGGTGCGTCCTGGGGGAAGGGGATGAGGGGAATAGATATACTACACAACAAGGATAATACAGGCTACTGTATAACATGACAGGCAATAGTACTGGGGGTTACAGCAAACTAACATAAGATCACTAAACAACATTTAAACATAGGCATTAAGATTTGTGAACCTTGAGAGACAAGGGTGAGTAGTAAGTGCTAGAATGCTTGCGAGCAAGTCCCACAGATGATACTATGTAAGCAATAATACCCAACAGGGTGGGCGGTATTGGGCTATACCGGACCGCCCAGGGGCGTAATGAGGCCCGACGCCGCAGGGTATTATTGCACTTAGAAAATTGGGTATTTGCAATATTTTTATAAAATATTTTCACAATGTAAAAAGAGCCCTTCAAAATTAATAAAAAATACATACAGATGCATTGTGCTGTAAAGTAGTCCCTCAACTGGTGCTGTTGCAAGTAAAGGATGCTGCTGTGTTTAACCTACTTTATTTATTTGCTTACATATTTTTTAATGCATCTGTCTACATGCTTCCTGGGATATATATATATATATATATATATATATATATATATATATATATGTATATATTTTTTTTACACTGAGACGTATGTTCTGCTACCTGGTGCAATTCAGTTCAAACTGACAGCAATGCATGCAGCAGTTGAGAAGGCTGCAGAATTTCATTAAAACATTGACTTTTTTCTCCCCTTCATGGTTCCTTGTGCCATAAGTGCAGCTTCAAAAGAAAATGAATAATTCTTACTGTTATTCTAACACTTTAACTGCTTTGTTGAGCACTGTTGGTGACTCGGGATTCAGACTCGGGAAGCAGACTCGCGGTCTATAACTTACTGGTTTCTTGAGCGTTAACAGAAAACCTTTATTAACGTGGCAGACAGCGCAAACTTCTCGTGGATGTTTAACTCCATTTTTAAAATGAAACAGAAGAAAAGTGTTGGCAGTATGAGGTATGGGGTATTGATGCTAGGAGTCAAGCTGAGGAGCGGGTGGGCAAGGAGAGAGAGATCGCTAGTTCTGGCAGCGCTAGTACGTGTGAGAGGAGCGGTCATTTCTTCATTTTCCATACCGCAGATGGATGTCCATCTGCGGTATGGAAAATGAGAAAAACTCATGTCTCACGATAATAAACAAGTGCTACCAGAGATAAGCTCTCTCTCTCTCTCTCAGCTGATTAGTAGTGACTGTTGTTTTCGCTTGATTCTTTTAATGTGTTCCTACTTTTTTAAAATTTATTTTACTAAAAATAATACGGGGCAGCCTCAAACTGCCCCGCCAAGCAAGCGGAAAGAAAAATGGTGGCAGGTCAAAACTGAACGTTCTGACCCCTTGATTTTAGAGATCGGGTCAGTTGGGACTGGCACTTTTTCAGACCCGGGCTCTGTTGTCTGATAGATACCCACCTTGGCAGGGCTATCAGCCAATTAGAACCCAAGAATTAATAAGCCATTTTCTAAAGTGCATTAGTCAGCAGTCATGGGGAAGTGGTTTAGGGAAAATAAGGTAAAGAAAGGGGAGGGATTGGGGAGGGGGAAGGGGCATGGGGTAAAGCAGGAGGAGACATAGGTAAGATAAGGAGTAGGAATGTAGTTTAGTGAGTGTAAAGTGGGGCAGCAGTTTAACCACAGGTACAATTTACTGAGAGGAAGTTGGAGAGTGCCAAACATAGCAACATAGAAACATAGAATTTGACGGCAGATAAGGACTGCTTGGCCCACCCAGTCTGCCCATTTCCCTACCTAATGGATAAGCTGCAGATCCTAGTTAACCAGCAGCCTACTTCTTTCTACCTCCACCCCCTAGAATTGCCTTATGGCTGTCCCATGCATGCTTGAATTCAACCACTGTTTTTGACTCCACAGCCTCCTCCAGAAGGCGTTCCATGCATCCACAACCCTCTCTGTGAAAAAATACTTCCTTACATTACCTATGAGCTCCCCCCTCTATCTTCAAATTGTGCCCCCTTGTTCTTGCACACCTCTTTTTTTGAAAGATGCTACCCTCTTGGACTTTGTTGATTCCCTTGAGGTACTTTAAAGTTTCTATCATGTCCCCCCTCTCCCTCCTTTCCTCGAGGCAATACATATTAAGCTCTTTTAGTCTCTATTCATATGTCTTCCGGTGCAGACCCTGCACCATTTTAGTTGCCCTCCTCTGGACAGCTTCCATCTTGTCTATGTCCTTGTGGAGATTGGGTCTCCAGAACTGCACACAGTACTCCAGATGGGGTCTCACCAGCTGTCTGTACAGAGGGATAACAACTTCCTGTTTTCTACTGGTGATGCCTCTCCCTATGCATCCCAGTATCCCCCCAGCCCTCCTTACTGCCCTCTCACATTGCTTGCCCACCTTTAAGTCATCTGATATGACTACCCCCAGGTCCCTTTCCATTTTTGTTGTTGTTAGTATCTCACCCCCCATTGTATACTCTTCCCCTGGGTTTTTGTTTCCCAGGTGCATTACCTTGCACTTCTTAGCATTAAATCTAAGCTGCCATACATTTGACCATTCATCTAACCTTTCAAGTCCCTTCTCATCCTTTCCACCCCACCTTGTGCATCAACTCTGTTGCAGATCTTTGTGTCATCTGCAAAGAGACATACTTTTCCTTCCAGTCCCTCTGCAATGTCGCTTATAAAGACATTGAAGTGGACTGGTCCTAATACTGAACCCTTCGGCACCCCACTTGTAACCCCCCTTTATTCAGAGTGGACTCCATTTACTATTACCCTCTGTGTCCTATTCTCCAGCCAATTCTTTACCCAGGCTATCATCTTGGGACCCACTCACAGGCTGGCTAACTTGTATATTAATCTTTTGTGTGGGACTGAGTCAAATGCCTTGCTAAAGTCTAGGTAGGCAATGTCCACAGCCCCTCCCTGATCTACTACTTTTGTGACCCAGTCAAAGAAATCTATTAGATTCGTCTGGCATGACCTTCCTGCTGTGAATCCATGCTGCCTTGGGTCCTGTGCCCCTCTGGCCTCTAGGTACTTGACAATTCTTTCCTTCAGAAGTGATTCCATCATTTTCCCTATCACTGAAGTTAAACTAATCTCAGATGGAGATGGAGTGGGGAGAAGATGAGTGGTGGATCTGTTGAGGAAGTGCAATCCATATTTTGGGGAAGTGATGAGAGAAGGCCGCCTGGCCAACAGTAGTCATCCGATGGGGGACTACCATTAAACGAGAGTCATAGGATCTAAGGGAGAGGGAGGGTGGTGGGGGGGTAGCTAAGAGGCTAGATAAGGAGGAAGTGATCTGAATCACAGCTTTGATGCAAATTTAGCACAGTGGCGGTGGCGTCGGTTTTCTAGAGTAAGAGAGTAAGGGAGTGGTAGAGATTCCAGTGATGAGTGAGAGGGGAGGCATCCTGAGTAAAACGACAGAAGGTGTTAAAAATAGTGTCCAGTCTGGTGAGGGTAGACTTGGGAGTGGCACTGTAGACTACATCACAGTAGTGGATCAGGCTGTCATTGCCATTAACAGATCAACTTTTTACCTGCCTGTCTGGTGGCTATCACAAACATTGTTATGTTTCAAAAATGGTATTATATTTTTCCCCAAACCATCCAAAGGCACACTCTTGCCACAGACCCCATCGTCCCTGAAAATTTCAGGAAAAAATTTCATGCCATCTGGACTGTAGATGAGGGCAAAAAATCCCATGTTAAGCACAGGAAAAAAAGTGTTTTTGCTTTCTGTTTTTTACCACACCATATCTCAAAAACCATACTGTACAAGATGCAGTAACAAAACTTTCTATGTCTTGAGACAATGACAGCTTGACCACACATGCCAAATTTTTAGGCAATTTTGTTGAAGTACACCAAAGATATTAAGGTATACTTCACACGTACAATACAGAACGCTAAAAGGAATTACTTCAGGGAGGCACTTTCCAACTCTTGGGGTGATGGGAAAAAATTCTGGAGTAACATGAAAGACCTGATGGGGAAGGATCCTAAAACACCAACCACCATGCTCAACATCAATGAAGCGCTACGCTAGACCTTGATGTAATCACCAATACCTTTAATAATGTGTTCTGTAACCTGGACAGTGTCCTCCCACCTGATTTCTTTGATTCCCCCCTCCACCAGTAACCACCTTGGCACTGCTTCCCTTCCTCACACAGCCCCTCAGTTCTACTTTAAAGAGATCCCAGTGCACTTAGCTAGAACCTATATTCAGAAGGCCGTCCACAACACTGGCTACAGCGGCGACTACCTTGACCTGAAACTGGTTGTGCTAGTCTTTGAAGAAATCCTTGTACCCCCTGACAAAGATCTTCAACCTATCTCTAAGGATGTCCCAGTTCCCATCTCTATGGAAATAGGTGACCATCACACCTGTACACAAGCGTGGAGATAGGTCATGACACACCAACTACAAGCCTATCTCCATCCTCCCTCCATTATAAAAAGCTCTTGAGTGAATTGCATTGGACCAGCTAGTTGAATACATGGAAAAATATGACATCCAATGCCCTGAACAGCATGGCTTTAGGAAAGGACATAGCATCACCACTGCACTGCTGGAATTCATGGGATTCATACACGCTGCACTTGATCAAGGAAACTGTGTGGGGGGCAGTGTTCACTGACCTAATGAAAGCCTTTGATACTGTCAATCACCCTCTCCTACTCAGACAGCTGTCAAATATCAGGCTCTCCAAAGACGCATTGCTCTGGTTTACAAGCTACCTTGGGGGAAGGATCCAGTGTGTTAGGATTGCTGGTGTCACCTCGGAAGAAAAAACTATCCTCTCAGGGGCTTCTCAGGGGTCCATCCTGGGACCACTACTCTTTAGTCTCTTCCTGAATGGACTCCCCAGTGCCTGCCATCAGAAAATACTGCTCTACGCTGATGACGCAGTCATGTTCACAAGTCACCTTGATGTGGAGCTCCTAGAGGGGCAAATGCAGCGTGGTGACTTCAGGCACGTTGAAGAATGGTTCAGCTCATACAAACTGGTTCTGAACTATAGCAAAACAAAGGTGATGTATTTCTGCAACACTAGGAACAAGCACAAAACTTTGTCCATCACCATCAAGAACCACTCGGGGACTATATTTGAGCATGTCCCTGAATTTAAATACCTTGGCATTACTCTGGACAGTTCACTCTTTTACAAGTGGCACATTGACTGTGTCGCTAAAGCCACCAATATATGAATAGGCCTGCTTTATAAGCACAAACACTGCATGACAGATGATACCCTTAGGCTTGCTATCTACAGTTCTGTCACCTCCATCATTTATTACGGGCTAGCAATCTATGGCTCTGCCTCTGTTTCTGCCCTCTGCAGAATATTGGTTGCTCTCAACAAAGCTTGCAGACTCCTAACGGGCGTGGCCCATCTTACACACAGCTGTGACCTGTATGCTCTGGCCGGGTGGCTTCCACTCCTGAGCAGGATCCAGTACCAGACTTGCCTTCTAACCAAAAAGGTTCTCTTTGGGACTATGCCACCAGGTGTTGAAAAGCTCCTTATTGTCCACTGCAGTACTCAGCATACTAGAAGTGCACAGCAACAAACCTTCCAGGTCCCCAGATGCCAGACCACAATGGGCCAGAGGGTCTTTGCCCACAGAGCTCCTCAGCGGTACAATACCATCAACAAAAAAACCCTTGCAACTGCTACTCTTGGCCCCTTTAAAAGGCAACTCTGTCAACACCTCACTTCAACTAGTGATTGTGACTGCTTCACCTAAAGGGGCCCATCCCACCTTGTGCACAGTCTCTCTGCTCAGTAACCACCCTTCTCCATTTACCCTCCATTCTCCTGCTTCCCCCTACTCACCCTCCCCTTCCCCTACTGTCCTACCTTCCCCCCTTCTCTTGGGCACTTCAAGGACAACTGTCCCTTCTACTCCCTCCACTATGCACTTCTACCACCCCTTCCCCTTTGACAATGGCTTTTCTGCCTGCCTACCATTCTCCCTACTCCTGCCTACCCTACCCTACCCTCTCTAACTATTCAGATCATGTTTTTATGATTAACCCTGAAATTTGTCTCAATCTAGCTGACACTGGCTCACTTGAATGTCTTTATTACTTAAGCCTCAGCCTTCTTGTTGTTTTATTACTGTGTAAATTCGTTGACGTGGAACCTTTGTAAACGAGCAGTTCTTGCTCAAAGGTATTTATAATCCTAGAGTTCAATAAATAAATAAAAAAATAAGGTGCAAAAATTGGGGTTTAACATAGAAGTGCTGATCCAACCCTAACTATAGTGGTGCGACTGTGCCCCTTTAATATATTGTAGTAGCACCATTATAGTTAGGGTTGAGTAAGCACTTTAATGCTAAAACCCAAATTAAACTCTCTTGTCTCAGTGAAAATGGGTGGCTTCATTCACTGACACTCTGCATTGTACATTGCACATTGTAGAATTCAGGAGTAAAGGAGAATAGAGGTTTGAGATATAAAAGCTACACATTCAGTGGTTACAGAAATGGTTATTTTCAGTGCTTGGTTGTGGTGTTTGTGGTTTCGGTTTACACAAAGTTCGGCGATGAAATGTACACAGCTTATTCAACCTTTCTACCCATTTACGCTCTGATTGAACTGAGACCTTACATCTGCTGCTGGACATTCTAATGGAGCAGCTTCACTATGCAGTGAACAAAACACAAGCCGGTTTAACTTGTACACTTTGACACTGTAGACCCTTAAATTAAAAGGTGGCTTTATATTTCATTTCAACTTTCCCCATTGCTGAATTGTTATATACATTATAAATAACTACTGAAATAAGTCAAATTTATGCTTGCATGTTGTTTGTATGTTACTGGAGTGAGTGACTTGGGGTCCACAAATGTGTTGTTCTGAAGTTTGGCTGGGACTGTGAGCACCTATGTTGAGTGAGGACAATCCGAGGGGGAGCACCACTAGACACCAGGGAAAAAATCCTAATGTTATGGGGGCAGGGATAGTAGTGTTGGGGGGTGCCAGTAGCCACCAGGGAAAACATGCTATTTTTCAAATCCTATCCAATTGCCTTTTTGCACCTGTGGTGTGGAATGATGTTGCGGTGGCACAGAATCACATTTTGGTGGGGATTTGGAGATTTTCAGTACCAGGGTTAATGAGATGTGGTAATAAAAAGGCTATGGTGACAATTTGGTTGCAGTTTAGCAAAAATTGGAAGCATGGGGTCCAGTGGGCACAGCAACATACATATATGTATCTATGGAGGGATGCGAGTACAGGTTCTGGAGGCCCCTGTGCTTCCACAGACAAATGAGGATGTCATTATACTTTCTCAAAAAGTAACGAACTTCATTGCAAAAAACTTAGTAAATGCACTAGTTAAGGTTAAAGTGACAAAAGTAGGGAAATTTGGCTTTAAGGTTTCCAATCCTATTTACCCCTCACTTTGCATGTAGCATAGCTTGAAAATTTTTCTTGTGGGTTCTTCAATCATAGCACTCACCTAATTCTCATATACTGCACCCATATCAGCTTATTTATTATTGAATGGTGTGAGTGTTAGGGCTGACAACCCCATATACACCCCACGCCTGTTACTGCCTCGTAGAGGGGTGGGCATGTTGAAACCATACACCATATTTCCTTCTTATTACTTTAACCCTAACTAGTTCATCAATGAAGTTTTTTTTGCAATGAATACTGTATATACAAACTGAATCTGAATGTAAGGAAATAAAAGCCAACTTACTGAATGAGACCTTCACCAATATTGACAGATTTGTAATCAAAATGTCAGAAAATAATGAAGTGGATACTAATATTTTATTAGATAGTATATCTTTCTATTAAAAAAAAAGATAAAAGCCAAGTAAGTATATAGGGCTTTGTAAAAACTAAATATACTGTAATAAAGGGACCAGGATTCTATAAAGTAGAAAAAATATTTAATATGGTCGACCAATGAATTAACATCACCACTGACAAGTTTTTTTCATATTTATCTCTTAGCCTCCAGTAAATTTTTGACTCATGGAAAATTGCTTATGTAGTATCCATTCTTAAAGGGGGTACTGCATATTTGTTGGACAATTTCAGACGTCTTTCATTACTGTCAATAACTGGTAAGATGCAAGAAAATCTCTGCATAGCCAGATTGAAGAAACAATGGAAAAATATTATGTTCTTACAACAGCACAGCACAGAGGGACTGTAGCTCCTGTCCAAGTGTCAGAATGACACATAACATTGAGGAGTCTGATCAGTTACCCTCCAGGGGCTCTGATTGTGTTTGGGTTTCTTAGCATTGTTTTTGCACTTTTTCACCATTTTGTGAGTATTAACAAAGTATTTATATCTAGCTTTGTGCAGCACTGCATTTACATTTTTTGCTACAGACTGTAGCAGCATGATTGCTTTGGATAGGTTTGCAAATGACTTGACACAGAAATTGGAGCAAGGTACAGTATGCTCATTGATGTAGTCTTCATGGACCTGACCAAGATATTCAGTCTAGTTAATCAATTCCTCCTACAGGCCAGGCTCACGTGTGAAGTTTTGACAGTCCATAGTAAACTGGTCTAGCAACTATTTGGCAGATCAGAAACAGACAGTAAAGGCAAATGGAGTTAGCTCATCAATCCATTTGACAAAGTATGGAGTACTGTACTCCTAGGGCCCATTTTAGGACCTTTGCTGTTTTCTCTTTTTATTAAAGTAGTAGTACAACCTCATATCTTCTAAATGTTATTTGTTTCCTTGACAACAGAAAACTCTTTTTGTGTAGCTGTTGGGGATATATGTGTTCGCTTTAGGCACTGTTGGCACCAGCCCCTGTAACTAGCATAGGGGTCTCCATTTTCTGGTTGTTGAAATCCCATTGTTCTTAAGAGATGCATTAGTATATGAGAACATGATGCATCAGCACCCTTTAGAGTCCACAGTATGTCTATTTACCTAGAATAACAAAACAAGTTGCAACAAGGTGTGAAATATCACATTTATTTTCGGTTAGCTTTACAAATTTAAATGTAATACAAGTTTTTTTTCTTTAAACTGCATTCAGTCTGTGTGTTTCTAGAGAGTTTTTCAGGTTATATGTACTTTCAGCATAGAGAAACATGGCGTAAATGGATGTTGTGGCATCATATTCTCATATGCTAATGCAGCTCTTAGGGACAATGAGATTTCAACAACTAGAAAATGTCACCTCATACACCCCCCCCCACACACAAGTTGGTTACAGGGGCTGGTGTGAACAGTGGAAACAAACTAAAGCAAATACATATATCCCCAACTGCTACATGAAAAGAGTTCTGTTGACAAGGAAACAAATAACATTTACGAGATACTGTATGAGGATGTATTACTCCTTTAATGGTTTGCCAACAATGTGTAAAGACATGAGAGCAATACTGTAAGCAGACAGTTTAGTACTGCATATAGCCTTGAATGATATGGATGTGCTACAAAGGACTCCAGAAATTTAAATGGAATGGATGGTGGACTGGTTTGGGGACAGGGAACTTGTACTAAACAAGGAAAAAAATTCTGTTTTTTTACTACACAGAAGTACAAAACAAACAAGAATAACTTTAAATACAGTATAAATGGAGCAGAATGTATGAAAGTTGTTGATAACGTCAAATGTCCTGGAGTCTACTTGAGCTCAAGATTAACATATGAGTCACCTATCTCTCAATTTGATTTGTTTATTATGTATGGGTAACTTTGTAGTTGATTATGTATGTGTAATTGTAATGTTTTTACATAAATGTTGTATTGTTTGAATATAAGTTGTACAGGGCACTCTTGCTGAAAATAGGGATTATTTTCCCTAACGTTTGTTCCTGTATAAAAATAAAAATGTTATCCCCATCAACTTACAACACAGTTTAATAAAAAACTTGGGTCATTATATGCCTTGGAAGTCTATGTCACTGATGAGATATGAAGAGTAATTGCCCAGAATAGTCTGCTCCTACTAATTATTGGAATGTTTTATGGGGAGGGAAATCACTGAAAATACAAACAGCAACAACAAAAAACATGTACAGGTAGCCCCCTCCCCCCCAGTGTCTAGGGGCATGGGGGTGAAAGTCTGTGGGGAAGAGGGTCGACCACAGCAGCAGAAACACTCACTAAGATGGCCCATGTTCGCGAAGGCCAGGGCTGGAACTGGGGTACCTGTTGATCTCCTAAGGTGTTGGGTTGGTAGGAAAAACACTTGGTTAGCAGCACAAACAGGTCACTGAATAAGCAAAACAACTCTAATAGCTGAAGAAATACAGGATCACTTTTAATGAATTAATCCAAAACTCATTTACTCCATGGAGCAGTTGATAAGCAACACAGTGGGTGCACAACACATTTTTTTCAGGACGGTGGAGGTCACACAAGCAGCAATTCTGTGGACCGTGGAGGTCACATTGAGTCCATTTTTAATTAGAGTCCATTGTAGGGCGTGAGCCAGATGACCCCCAACCAGAATTGCTGGCAGTTTGGTTCATTCCTGTAACAAGAAGGCAGCACATACAGCTGGATCTCAAGACAATTTGGCCCCCTTCTGTTCCCCTGCAGTGACTGCTCAACTCGAGGCCACTGCTTCTCTGTCAATGGGGCACTTTCTATTCTGCAGGGCAGTCCAGCTCACCTCATAATTCAGAGCTAACTGTTCCCTCTCAGCTCACTCTCTTCCAGGCTTGACTACAACTGCAAATCTTGGAGCCATAGCTTTGCTGTCTAAATGTCTCTTCTCCTCCAAGGGGAGACCCAATACTCCACAGCCACCTCCACTCATAACCTCTTGCTTACCTCTCCTCACAGGTGATGGCTCACAAGACACACTGGGAGTCATCCTTCTTCCAGCTGGCATGTTGCTCTCCCTCTAGCCTTACTGGGGCACTAACACCTCCTGGCAGAACAGGATAGGAGTTCATTTCCCAGGGTCCCCACATGGGGCTCTCACAGGAATGGCAGCTGCCATGTCACTCACAGTCTCTACGGCACCCAATGGACCCCAGACAAAACTGTCCCACTGCTTGAGCAGGCAATCAGCCCCACTCCATACCACTCCCACCCATAGTTCCTCTGCCACCCTTATATCTCGCCAGACCACTCCCCCTACATGCTGGTGACAGACAGTCCCAAAGGCAGCAAACTGTTAAACTTTTTTTTCTTGGGAAAAGGGATGAGAAGTCCCAAAACAATTAGATTAATTAGTGCACATCCCAATGCACTGTAATTGTGCCATACCCCACATGGGGGTTACACATAATTCAATTTGTAGGCTTGCCTCAAGGGCAAAAAAACTAGAACACCATCAGTGTATGTCCATCACGCTTTTTACACATAAACTGCTTCACACTCCTGAAAATACAGGCAACACAGGTTTTTACTGGGGCTGTGGTGGGATTTGTGCCAAGCCCCTACTGCTTTCAAGTAGGCCCTTTTAAACCTCACTGTACTGCTTGTTCTGAGTGTTGGATGTATCTCAGGGAGAAGGATGTTAACAATAATGGCTGGACCAAATAATGGGAGAGAGGCAGAGGTTTCTGTTTCTGGTAAATGCACATGAAGACATAAAGAGACTGAGTTGAGTTGTTTGTTAAGCTGAATACATGTTTTTTTTTTATTCTGTTACTGAAAGTAAAGCAGATGCCATTTAATTTAAACTGATGTCTGAAGTGTTCAGTTTGAGAGTGTTCTGCAGAAGCTGCCCGATTTTCTGTCGCCTCACATGTAGTTGGTATTAGCAGTGGGATTGAACTCCCCTTACTCTAAATAAGGGTAAGATGAACCCAGAAAAATTACTGAATTGGCTAGCAGAGCAGCAAGCACAGCAGACCCAGATGCAAAGGAGCTGAATGGCTTGGCAAGTACAACAATATGTTCAGACAGACAACAACTGGCACAACAGGTCCAGATGCAAAGAGACTCACAGACAGACTGGCAGCAGGCACAACAGCAGGTGCAGAGAGACCAGCAACTAGTACAGCAGATTGAACTGCAAGGATAATGGATAGCCAAATAAGTGCAATTGCAGGCACAGAGAGACCAGCAGCAGGTGCAACAGCAAACACAGAGAGACACGGAGCAGGCACAACAGCTGGAGCAAAAAGACCAGCAGCTTCAGGAGTTGATGGAGCAGATTATACAAACCCAGAAAAAAACTGTGCCCCAGCTCCAGGGCCCAGGGAATCCTGTCTCTGTAGGACTCCACCCCATGCTAACAAAAATGGGTCCTGAAAATGACCCTGAAGCCAACCTTTGTGACTTTTGAGAGTTGCTAGTACCACTGCCCAGCCACGAGAACGTTTGGCTACTTGCATTGTTTCGTACCTGACTGAAGATGTCCAGGCTACATACAGAAGCCTAACTGTCACTGCTGCCAGAGACTATGATCAGGCAAAAGTGGCTATCTTGGACCGGGTCAAAATAACCAAAGAGAGTTACCAACAGAACTCTCACATGTTGGGATTCAAGGTTGGAACATGACCTAGAGTGCTAACATAAAAATAATAAGACTTGACTACTCAGTGGTTAAAACCAGAGGTACACACTAAAGAGGAGATTATGCATTTGACTGTACTATAGCAGTACTGAAGCATTTTACCAAATCGAATCTGCGACTGGAGAAGCCGACATGAACAAATCATTTTGGCTGCAGCAGTGAAAATCAAAGAACATTATCTGGAAGCCAAAAGATCAGAGATCACGAAGAAGAGTGAAACCCAAGACAAACTTTGGGTGGTGACCTATGGAGAAGATCTCCACAGAAGAGGGGAGAAATGACTTAGGGGGGATGGGAACAAACATACTGGTATGGCTAAGTGCTTAGGTGGTGAAATATTACCTACCCCTCCATTTCAAAAAGTTATAACCCCATAGTCTAGTTTAATTCCCCAAGTCCCAAGACTCCAGTCTCCACTGACCCAAATGGGGGACATTATATGTTTTTGTTGTGGTAAAGTGGGACATGTCAGTAGGTTTTTTGACCCCATGGACTGTGATTTGTGGAATGCATAGCTACCGCCCACCCACATGAGTTACAGGCTCAAACAAAAACATATATAATACCAGTGTAAGTGGGGAATCAGTTACAACTCAGGGGGATTCTGGCTGTGGGCATACATTGGTTAAAGAATCTGTGGTTGAGCCTGCATGGGGATACCTGTAAATAGTCTACAGCCCCAGTATGGTTAAAAGTAGGAAACTGGGCAAGAATAAAAAAGGTGGGAATTTCCAAAATCTTACTGTGATCAGTAGTCTTGGGCAGAGACTAGGAATGCTTTCATACCCTCCTGCCAAGCAATACTGAAAGTTCATGCCCACAGGAGGCCACACAGACAGGGGGACTAGAACATGAATGTCCCTTTACTGTCTCTAAACTATATGACCAAGAAGGGAAGCCAAAGAAGTTCTGGGGTCAGAAATGGAGCGAGAAACAGTCCTCTCTATCTGAGACTGTAGTAGTTGGGGACTGCATGGACCCAAGTTCTAGGAAGGCTTGAGGTGATTCAGATGAGGACATGACAAGCACATCTACAGTAGGTCACAAGATCCTTGTGGAGGTCAGACCAGACAGATTTCAAAGCCCGGCCAACATAATTTCTGAACAAAGTGCTGATGAGGTTCTCAGGAATGCCCACCAGAACTTAGCTGTGGTAAATGGTGTAGACGCTGAGTGTTTTTCAAGGTTTGAACTGAAAGATAATATTTTTACCAGGTAGAACCTGAGAAACAAATTGGGACTTTATGTTTCCAGTCAGTGGTTACCAGAGCTGCAAGAAGGGAGGTTCTATGGTTGGTCCATACTATACCTATTGTGGGTCACGTACACAGGGAGAAAACCAAGGCACACATACTGTACTTGTCGTGTTGTTCTGGTCAGATATATGGAAAGAAGTAGCAGCTTTTTGTGCTTTCTGCCCTGCCCTGAAAGTCACTTGGTGGCCCCCAGAATTATAAAAAGGGCCCCATTGATTTCTATGCCTATAAGAGATATCCCATTTGAAAGAATTAGGGTTGGTATGATGGAACCCTTGATAAAAAGTACATCTGGGTGTCAGTATATACTAATTATCTTGGATTACACTATCCATTACCCCAATGCTATTCCCCTACATTCCACTTAAGTGGAAAAAAATTTGACAATCCAGATTCCATAAACTTCATGGAACAGTGTCCTCTGTGTCAAGGGTCTTGGATGACATCAGTAGGGCAACTGATGACCAATGTTTCACTGTGGTTATTCTGGTTGATCTCTCCAAGGCCTTCGACATGGTCAACAATCAATTACTATTACAAAAACTTAATGAAGTAGGTTCAAGTAGGGAGGTATTAACCTGGTTTTGCTCATATTTGAGTCACAGATGCCAGATCACAGCTGTAGATGGTTCTGAGTCTGCTCCACTGTCTGTGGTTAGAGGTGTGACCCAGGGCTCAGTCCCGGGCCCCCTTCTTTTTTTGATTTGCTTAAAAGACCTGGTTAAAAGTGTGTAGGACTCAAGCTACCATCTATATGGTGATGACACAATAATCTATATTTCGCAACTGTCAGTGTACGAGATACATTGGGCCCCAGTCTCTTTAATATTTACATGTCATCAATACAGCATTCCCATGATAGGGTATGGATTACAAAATTTGCAGATGACTGCAGACTAGGGGCTGTCATGAAATCTGAAGAAGACAGAGAAATGCTCCAACAAGCACTAGACTATATCGAAATCTAGATAATAAACCATAAACTGTCGTTAAACATAGATAAATGCATTATTACGCACATGGGGACAAATAATCCAGAATTCAAATACAATTTAAGTCAACATCAGCTAAAATGTGTGACTGAGGAAAAGGATCTCAGGATTACCACCTCCAAAGATTTACAGTTCAAAACATACATTAGTAAAATTGTGCAGAGAGCAAACCAGACACTGAACTGTATCATTAGACACATTGCTAGTAGAAAGAATGAGGTTTTGATGCCACTCTGTGGGTCATTGGTGAGACCACAACTGGAATATTGTTCTCAGGTTTGGTTACCTTATAAGAGGGGAGAAATTCCAGAAAATAGAGAAGATTCAGAGGAGGGCAGCTAGGACATGGAGGGGTTGGAGAGTGTCCCTTAATAGGATAGATTGGAAAAATTAAACTTGTTCTCATTGGAATACAGAAGGATCAGAGGGGGCATGTGCTTGCTGTATAAGGCCCTCACTGATCATACTCTCTGGGAAAGTCTGGGACTAGAATTCAGAGTACAGACCTACAACACAAGGGCACATTCCCTACAATTGAAAGCAAACAAGTATAATCTTGTGAAGAGACATAAATGGTATACCCAAAGGGTGGTACCTTTATGGAATTCACTGCAACTGGAAGTGGTAGTGAGTTCCTCTATCACTATGTTTAAAGACAACTTGGATATTCATTACAAAACAAAGGGGAGATTTTTCTGAGAGTATACCGCCTTTTAAGTTGCTAGCATATTAGACAAAATGTCTAAATAAGCTCTGTACAGCCAATGAATCCTATGAAACACACTCCGGAGAAGCTTCCATGGACTCCAAGCTTTCTTTACAAATTCTAAATTGAGACACAATACTTCCAAGACTAAATCTATGTTGTTTGGACCTGCTCTTAAATTGAAGACGAGTGAGAAGTTATTGGTGCTGGATGACACCGGAACTGCTTTGGAGTGTGTTAAAACATATAAAACTTGGGTTTTTGGCTGGAACAATCTGGCTCAGGGAATAAACATGTTGATTAATTACTCAAGTTGGTAAAAGGGCAGGATTATTGTATAGAAACCAGTATTGTTTGGACACAGAAATTCTAAAAACTATGGTTCAGGTTCAGGTTTTAACATTGATTGATTATGCTGATATTCTGTATGATGATGCCTCTATGGATTGGCTGCATAAATTGGATGTATTATATAGCCTATTAGCTAGATTGATATTGAAATGCCCTAACAATGTGCACCATTGTGAACTGTATCAGCAGCTTGGTTTGATCTCCCTAACAAATAGGACGGAATTACATAAATGTGTTTTTGCTTACAAGAGTGGATTGGGATTTGTCCCTAATTTTTTCAGTAACAGGTTGTCTTTTAGAAAAAACATTCTCATGTACAGGAACCATGCACCAAAACAAAAAGATCTATGTAGTTTTTTTTTCAGTCAATTCATTTCCATTTACTGGAACAAACTTCCATCTGAATTTAGAAAAATATTTATAAAATTTTATCTGTCTCAGTGTTGAAACATTGTTTAATATCTTCTCAAAAGGTCTGCAGTTGTTTCAATTAAGTGTAATTTATGAAGGTAACTATGTCATTGTATTTTGTATGTTATATGTAATTGTATTTATAAGATTACCATTGTGAATGAGCTTATGCTCAATGGTTATAACCTTTAAAATAAACAAACAAACAAACGTACGTTCCCAAATTGGGCTGCTGAAGGAGAGCCTAACTGATCAAGGCACCAACTTTTTGCCAAAACTTGTGAGAGGTGTGTGCTTTACTGAAGGTTCAATCCATCTGGACATCAGTGTACTATATCACCCACAGACCAAACGTTTAGTGGAACACTTTAATAAATTGTTAAAAGGTATGCTGTCTAAATTCATGACAACTGAGGTAAAAAACTCAGATGAATTGTTGCCCTTTTTAATGTCTGTCATCCTGGAGATGCCACAGTCATCCACTGGGTCCTCATCCTTAGAATTGTTGTATGAGTGACAATCCTGAGGGATGCTGGATTTTGTAAAAGAGATGTGTGAAGAACAGGCACATAGTCTACCTATTATGCTCCAATATATATTAATAATGAGAGAAAGATTTGGATATGGCTGGCAGATTTGCCAATGAAAATTTAATAAAAGCACAGCAAACCCAGGCAGGGCACTATGACCAAGGGGTCAGGACAGAGGGGTTCAAGTCTGGCACTAGAGTACGCCTTCTGTTTACTAGCTCTGAGAGTACATAAAAATTCACAAAGGTGATTCATCTGCCCAAAGGACAGTCCCTGTAAGTCCAATTGTTATGCAATTGTGCCAGTGCATAGCCAAACCTAGAGGCCATGGGTTACATAAACAGAGGCAATGGTGGGATTATTTTTGTACAGAATTCTGTTATTAAGGACACATGACAACCCAGGTGGAAAACCAAATGACCCAGGGACATAGCATGCAAAACATTAAGAGATGTACTTAAAATGTTTGCAAGGACACTTTGAGGCCTGATGTGAATGACTAGATTCTGGAGACTGTGGAGGAGATGTTTCCCAGAGTGAGATGGTTTTCCCACAGATATGGGGAAAGGGCAATACAAGTTAGTGGTGCAGAGAAAAGTATAGGGTTGAAAGATTGCAATAGAGGTATGAGATGTACATTCTGCATGGAGCTCATCACATAAGGAGGAGTGGTCACCACTTGTGGACCAGCTTCTGACTGATTGTGAGAGAATGGGCATGGACATATGCCTCGCAGTTGAGTTGGATTCAACACACATTTCTAGCAGTTTCCAAACTATGGTGCCTATGCAATGAGTGCAAACTACATGGAATACAGCAGTATCCATGGTGCGCAGCTATGTGGCATGCAAGCCAACAGCAGCACATGACACGCATTAATGACACCGAGGGTCACATGCACCCGGAGGGCATGATGGCAAGACACACATAGTATGTTGTGCTCCCCACAGAGATGGGACCGTGGGACTGCCCCTTGACCCCACCATATATGGGCACGGCACATGCCCAGCATAGTGGCATGGAAGTGCATTCCACACACCAAAGCTATGTGCACAGATTGGCAGATCCTGAAGGAAGTGCAGAGGATATTCTCCCAGTACAGGAATGGGAGGAATGGGCCACCAGCCATGGCAAGATGCACCATGGCCATGTCCGCACATGTGGTGGTGCATGGCCCAGAGCCCAAAATTTCACGGGCGGGCAGGTAGCAGCAATGGTCACTGATATCCGGCAGCACTACGGCCGGCTGTATGGGGCATAGGCATTGAACCACCCCTGAGGCGAAGGCCAGACTGTGGCTGGACA
The DNA here is from genome assembly GCA_016271365.2 of Neoceratodus forsteri. NCBI lineage: Eukaryota > Metazoa > Chordata > Ceratodontiformes > Ceratodontidae > Neoceratodus > Neoceratodus forsteri. The sequence goes on from CM057455.1 coordinate 1,366,696,229, forward strand.
TACAAGCTGGTGTCAACACTGCCGGGCCTCAGGCCCAAAACCTGACCAACATAAAGCAAAAATGGCATGACCTGCATGCCACAGTTAAGAAAAAGGTGGCTGCAGCCACATGGGTACTCATGGGAACGGGGGTGGCCTACTGAGCATCGACACACCACTCTTGCCACTGGAGAGGATGATGTCCAAGACTCTCACCGATGTCACAGTCCACAGTGAGGTTGACGGTGTGGACACCATGGTAGGTAGTACATATCAACAGGAGAGAGGTCACATGGGGAATGTGCCCCTTGCAAGTAGTAACTGTTCCCCTTTGTACCCACAGACATGACCTCTGGATCACAGCTGTCTGGAGTGGGGACCATGCAGCCCATGTCCATGGTGGCGGTGCAGCAGGCTCCGGAGTCTAGCAGCTAGCATCTGGAAGCCTCAGGTAAGTATGCATGCCACAGGCGACACTGGTGTATGGCAGTGGCAGGACAGCCACACAACATAGTAACGTGCTTTCTATACCCACATGCATGGAGATGGAGACTGAGATGTAGATGGACAGCAATATGGATGGGGAGAGCACAGTGGCACACCAGGACGAGAACTCTGTGTTGGGTGGCAAAGCCCCTGCTGGTGGAGGGGTGGGCATGTGCAGTGAATGACCCTCCAGTCCCTCTGCCAAGCACCAGGTGAAGTGGTGAACAGTACTGGCATCACCAGTGGGACACCTGCACCATCCATGGAAAGGGGTACCAGGGGCAATGCAGCGCATTCATGCCTGGACAAAAGTGGTGATGAGGGGACCTCAGCATGGCCGCAAAGATGCAGTATGGCACTACGTGCACAGTCTTACATGGAGGAACAGTACAGTGTGCTCCAGCAGCTGAAGTGGGAAAGGCTGGAGGCAGAGAGAGACAGAACACAATGGCACTTATCACCCTGATGGCTGAGGCTTGAGGAATGCACAGCAGCATCAAGCGGTGCACCGCTACACATGACCTGATACTGTAGCACCTATGTGGACACCCCACACCATCCGTGCCTGCAGAAAATACACCACCACCCATGGAGGACACAGCAAAACAGTGATCCTGACCTGCGTCGGGCTCTGACCAGGTCCAGGCTGCACACTGCTGCACACAAGCCACACCACTGGTGGGTGCATCACTGCATGCTGTACCCACGGGTGACACTGTCCTGGGGTGCACAGCACAAAGATGGTCAACAGTCATGACAGGGGCACATAGGCAGACACAGCTGGGGATGTGAGCAGCCAGGTCATGGCTGGTGGTGATGTGTCAGATGGGGCATCCACAGACCCCTTGCAGGGCAAACAGTGGGCATGTGGTGTGGTACGGGCCAATGCCCACGGAAGGTGTAGCGGGATGAGAACATTTGCATGGCTCCAGGCAAAGCCTGATGGGACACCAACAGAGGAGAACTGCCTTGCTGGATGGTTGGGGTCATCACAGAGTCACAGGACCACTCAGACAGAGGGGCTGTACACCATGGAACTGGGGACACACAACAGGGCCACCCTCAATGTACGACAACACCCACCCCTGCCTGTGACCACACCACAGAACACTGTGAAGGGGCACACTCCACCACACAGCACAGACCCAAGAACCAGGCACACCTGTGCACCCCAACATGTTGTCTGTACATAGCACAACCCACCACACAGCACAGTACCAAGCACCAGGCACACCTTCACCCCTCCCCACACACATCTGCACATAGCACAACATACTGAGGTGAAGCACAACCCACCCCAAAGTATTGTACTTGGCACCAATGACACCAGTGGCCACCACATCCACACTCCATACTACAGTACATGTCATTAACCACACATACACCCCCACCCAAGCACCAGGACACCCAGGGGCAACATGTGGACATGTCCCCATCATGTCTCCATGCTGGCCACCCACCATTCCCCCTGACATGGGTGCATTCAGTGAGTGGTAGCATTATTGTGCACCTGCATCATATGGCATCCATGCCACACACTTGTTATGACTGTGTGCTGTGTCTCCATGGAGTGCACATGACTGGCCATCACGGCATACCATGGACCGAATGGGTATGCATAGCAGTGAACATGGAGTGCCGCACACTGTGAGTGTGCCTGTGGTCAGCACTACCATTATAATGCCCTCTCAACCAATGCCTGCTATGATGCCCTGCCGTGCACTGTCCAGAGCTCATGGAGCGGCACCTCATCAGCCTCATCTTCCTGAGGGTTGGCAGGTGGTATATGTGGCAAAGGCATCATTATGCAGCATGGCACATGTGGTAAACATCCTGCATGCCTGGGTAGGGGGCCAGTATAATGCCCCCCCCGGTATGGTCCAGGCACCGGAATCACATCTTCAGGAGCCAGATGGTCCTCTTCACAATGCCCCATGTCTTCCTGTATGCTTTGTTGTATGCTTCCTCTGTGGGTGTGTTCAGTGCCAGGAATGGAGTCATCAGGTGTGAGCAGAGAGGGTACCCACTGTCACCTGCAAGGAGGGAGAATAGGGGGTTAGTGCCATGTAATGTGCCCACTGTCACATATTGCTGGCACATATGGTGGCACCATACACACCCAACAGCCAGCCATTCTGCCATCCTGTATGCCAGCATGGCACCGAGACTGGAGGAGTCCAGTACATAGATACATAGATACATAGACAGTGTCGGCAGATAAGGGCCTATGGCCCACCCAGTCTGCCCATTTGAGTTTGTAAGTTCAGTTTATGTTTTCCTAGAAGTCTGTTGCCCCTTACCCCTGACCTCCAGAATTCCTTTATGTCTATCCCATGCATTCTTAAATCTTGTGATTGTTTCAGCCCCCACCACTTCCTATGGCAGGGTGTTCCACTTGTCCACCACCCGTTCTGTGAAGAAATTCTTCCTCATGTTTCCTCTGAATTGTCCTCCCTCCAACTTCATCCCATGCCCTCTAGTCCTGGAACATCTTTTTCGCTTAAAAGTAGTATATTCCTGCACCCTGTTCCTCCCTGTGAGATACTTGTATGTCTCTATCATATCCTCTCTCCCTCCTTTCCTCCAGGAGTACATGTTCAGTTCCTTCAACCTGTCTTCATAGGACTTGTGATGCAATCCATGCACCATCTTTGTTGCCCTCCTCTGAACCTTCTCTACCCTGTCTATGTCCTTACATAGGTATGGTCTCCAGAACTGTACACTGTACTCCAGGTGGGGCCTCACTAGTGTCTTGTATAGTGGAATTATGACCTCCCTTTTCCTGCTGGTGATGCCCCTGCCTATACATCCCAGCATCCTATTTGCTTTACCTGCTGCCTTGTCACACTGTTTCTCTACCTTGAGGTCATCAGAGATGATAACCCCAAGATCCCTTTCCTGTTTGGTGCATGCTATATCCTCACCCCCCAACTGATATATTGTGCCAGGGTTTTTGTGCCCCATATGCATTATCTTGCACTTCTTTGCATTGAATTTCAACTGCCAAACCCCTGACCATTCTTCAAGTTTCTGCAGGTCCCTTCTCATTCTGTCTACACCCTCAGGTGTGTCTACTCTGTTACAGAGTTTTGTGTCATCAGCAAACAGTGAAATTCTGCCTTCTAGGTTCTGTGCAATGTCACTGATTGAGATGTTTAATAGGACCGGTCCCAGCACTGATCCCTGTGGTACCCCACTGGTCAGTCTTTCCTCTGTGGAGTGACAGCCATTTACCACCACCCTCTGTGTCCTGCCACCCAGCCAGTTACCTACCCACCACACTACTGTCCTGCCCACACCCATATTCCCCAGTTTGTGTAATATTCTTCTATGTGGCACAGTGTCAAAGGCCTTGCTGAAGTCCAGATAGGCCATGTCCACTGTCCTCCCCTGAATCACCTCCCTAGTCACCCAGTCAAAAATTCAACAAGGTTGGTCTGACATGACCTCCCCTGGTGAAACCATGCTGCCTTGGGTCCTGTAGTCCATTGACAACCAGATGTTCCACCAATCTCTCCTTCAGTATTGCTTCCATGATCTTCCCACTACCGAGGTGAGGCTGACTGGTCTGTAGTTCCTGCTTCCTCTTTGTTCCCACTTTTGTATAAGGGACTTCATCTGCTGTCCTCCAGTCTTTGGGTACCTCCCCTGTTTCCAGTGATCGGCTAAACAGGATAGCCAGAGGTTCAGCCACCACCTCTCTTAGTTCTTTAAGGACCCTGGGGTGCACCCCATCTGGCCCCATTGCTTTATCAACTCTTATTACTTCCAGTTCCTTCAGGACCCTTTCTCGTGTAAAGGGACTTGTGTCCATTTCTGCACCATTCTCACCCTTTGTACTCCCTTCAGACCCATTACCCTCCTCTTCCTCAGTAAAGACTGAGCAGAAATACCTGTTCAATATGACAGCTTTACTGTTGTCATCCTCCACATGGCCCCATCCTCCCCCTTCAGTCTCACTATCCCTCCCTTTGTCTTTCTTTTTTCACTTATGTACCTGTAAAAGGTTTTGTCCCCTCTACCCACTGATTTTGCAATGTGTTCTTCTGTCTGAGCTTTGGCTTCCCTTACTGACCTCCCTGCCTCCCTTTGCTTCTCCTGGTACGTCTCCCTATCCCCTGCCTGTGTCTTTTTGTATTGCCTGAATGCAATCTTTTTGGCTTTCACTTTCTTTGCTACCTCTTTGGAAAACCATAATGGTCTCATCTTCCTTTCCTCTTGCTAACCTGCTTAACGATAATTCTGTTGTTCTTGTAATCCCCATTTTAAATACTGCCCACTGTTCCTCAACCCCTGATTCCTGTCCCATTCCCTTACTGCCTCTTTCAAGTATCTCCCATTTTCCCAAAGTCTGCCCCCTAAAATCCAGGATACTGGTTTTGTGTGGTTTGGTTCTGCTCTTTCTGTGATTTCAAACCACAATGACTGGTGGTCACTGTTCCCAGGTGCTCCCCACTATTGCCCCCATCACACTGTCCCTGTTTGTGAGCAGAAGGTCCAGTATTGCCTTCTGCCGAGTTGGTTCCATGACCAGTTGCTTGAGGAAGGCACCCTGAAGGGAGTCCAGGATAAATCTGCTCCTAGTTGATGCTGCTGCTGGGATGCTCCAGTCCACGTCTGGAATATTGAAGTCTCCAATCAGTACTACCTCGCCCTTGTCTGCCATCCTTTGGTTGGCTAGCATCAGCTCCCTATCTGTTTCTTCCTCCTGGGCTGGTGGTCTATAGACCACACCTGTGCAGATGGCTGTTCCCATTTTCCTTTCCAGCTTAACCCACAGTATCTCTCCCCTATTTTGATCCTCCTGGATCTCTGTGGCCCTTATGTCATTTTTCACATACAATGCCACTCCTCCTCCCTTCCTGCCTGCTCTGTCTCTTCTGAATATGTTGTAGCCAGGTATGGCCATCTTCCAGTCGTGGTTATCATTACACCAGGTTTCAGTGATGGCCACAATGTCTAGGTCTGACTGCACAATGACAGCCTCCAGATCTTCCATCTTGTTGCTAAGGCTCCTGGCATTTGCACACATGGCTTTCCATGATTTGACCTCCCTAGGCTGTTTCACTGTTCTACTCCAGCCCCTACCTTGGTTGTCCTTTATCTCTGGTTCTCCTTGCTGTCTGCCCTTCTGCTGAATTTTGCCCCTTTTCTGCCTATCCACCTCTTGGGCACTAATCTCCATCTTTTGCACACTGCTTTGCAGAGATAGCCACTCCTCTGGTTCACTGGTTCCACTGCTAGCTGTGGGGGGTGAGCAAGTAGGTACTCTCCTTGCTGGCCTGCCACCCCCCTTTGCTAGTTTAAATGCTTGTCAATGTAACATTTAAACTTATTATTAAGTGCTTGGATTCCCCTCCAGGATGGATGCAGGCCGTCAGGCTTGAACAAACCTCCATCCCTCCAAGTGGGTCCCCAGTCACCAATGAATCCAAACCCTTCTTCACAGCACCAGTTCTTCAACCATGAGTTAAAGTTCCTGGTGCATCCACTCCTATGCTCTCCCTTGCCTCTCGCAGGTAGTACTTCTGAGAAAGTGACAGAAGTAGCTACTTGCTTGAGGCCCCTCCCCAATTTCCTAAACTCTTCCTGAACTTCCTTTGGCTCCCCATTTGCCAGGTCATTAGTACCTAGGTGGATAATGACATCCAGCTCACCGTCCCATCTTGCCTTCCCAGTGATCCCCAGGATCTTCCTTCCATCCCTCCATGCCGTGGCACCTGGTAGGCACCTCACCTCCCTGTCCTCCCCCCTCCTGTGTTCCTAGATGGAGCCCTCTTATGATAGAGTCCCCCACCAGGATTCACTTCCTCCTCCTCCTCTGGGGTCCACTGCTTTCCCCGCTGAGGTCACCTTCTTGGCTAACCTCCACATCCTTTCCTTCCACTTCTCTGGGTTCCTCTATTTGGTTGTCCTCATCTGCCAGTGTGACATATGAGTTCTTGAGTGGAATAGGATCTGGGATGTGCCTCTGTCTGACCGCTCTAACCCTCTCTGAGCCCACTGTCATCCAAGTGCTCCTCGTTCTTGGCATCCTTTGAGGCAGTTGCATTGGAATGGGTGGTCTCTGGATAGGAGTGATGGTACTCCTGACCCAGTTACTTCGCTCTGAGTCTGGCTACCTCATCCCACAGTCCAGAGATGCATGCAGATAGGGCAGCACCTCAGTGTCCAGAAGGTCTGCCTGAATATGGCTGCCCCACAGCCACTGCATGCACCCTCCCACATTATACTGCAATTCCACTACTTGTCTGCTACTGAAGCTCTCCTAGTTCCCTTTTTATTAATTTACTGTCCTAAAAATCCTGCCACTGATCCTCAGATAATTTTCTTAAAAAAAAAAAAAAAAAGAAACCAATAAATAAATAAATGAGTCAAAACACTTGTGCTGAGGTGGGATTCTTCCCCTATGCCCTCCTACTTCACACCCTTACTATACCCTGTGTTTAGCTCCTGTCAATCAGATTTAACAGGGCATATAATTAAGAGTTGGGGGAAGGGGAGAGTAAACATTTGCAACAATTAAAGACAGCACAGAATTACACCACCACTATGTTTTAAATTTTCAACAGCCCAAAACAATTATAAGTAAAGACAACAAAGAAAGTACAGTGTCACTAAAAGCCCACAATCTAAGTTTAAAAGAAAAATAGCAATTACCAGTTACTCTAAAGCACTGAATTGAATATGTTTCCTTCCTTCCCTTCTGGCTTCTTCTGAGAAAATAAAACTCTACTTGCTACCTCAACTCTGACTAAGCCCCACCTCCAGTTATCATGTGGCTGAGGTCAGAAGCCAGACAATTAACATCCTTCACCCAACTACAGGGCAGTCAGACAAGCCAAGATAAAATTTGCAGCAATTAAAGACAGCACAGAATTACACCACCACTATGTTTTAAATTTTCAACAACCCAAAATCAATTATAAGTAAAGGCAACAAAGAAAGTACAGTGTCACTAAAAGCCCACAATCTAAGTTTAAAAGAAAAATAGCAATTACCAGTTACTCTAAAGCACTGAATTGAATATGTTTCCTTCCTTCCCCTTCTGGCTTCTTCTGAGAAAATAAAACTCTACTTGTTACCTCAACTCTGACTAAGCCCCACCTCCAGTTATCATGCTGAGGTCAGAAGCCAGACAATTAACATCCTTCACCCAACTACAGGGCAGTCAGACAAGCCAAGATAAAATTTGCAGCAATTAAAGACAGCACAGAATTACACCACCACTATGTTTTAAATTTTCAACAACCCAAAATCAATTATAAGTAAAGGCAACAAAGAAAGTACAGTGTCACTAAAAGCCCACAATCTAAGTTTAAAAGAAAAATAGCAATTACCAGTTACTCTAAAGCACTGATTTGAATATGTTTCCTTCCTTCCCCTTCTGGCTTCTTCTACATAGGAGTCATGTGTGGAGCCTGGAAACTTTGCACACATGTTTGTGAATATGCATTTGCATCACACATCACCTGGCAATTGATGCTGTGGAACCCCTTCCTGTTATGATATATTTATTCATGTACTGCTGGTGTCAGTATGGCTATGTGGGTGCCATCAGTGGCCCTGTATACATTAGGCATGCCATGCATCTCATAGAATGCCTGTTTCATGGTCTGTACATCATCCAAAGCTGTAGGGAAATAGTTGAGCTCCTCCATATGTGTGACCAGGACATTGGTCACCTGTGCCACAGCTCAGGACACTGATGACTGGCTGACACCCCCCCATGTCACTGGTCACATGCTGAAATGAGCCACTTGCATAGTATGCAAGTGTGCACATCACCTTTATCTTCACTATCGCCCATGACCGCCATGTCTGTGGGCTAATGGCATCATGGACAATATCACACAGCTGTGTGATGGTGGCCCATGGAAAATGATATTGCTCTATGCAGTGTGTGTCCCTCCATGTTGCAGCATCAGTCTGAGCACAGAAAACCTGGGGTTGTGGCTCTCTCCTCCTCCACTGTTCCACCTGGTACGCTATCAAACGTGCATGCATTAGGGCTCGAAGACACATCCTCCATGCCTGTAGTTGCTTCCTGTCAGCCTGTGCATCCACTCCAGCATCCCCTTTAATGGTGCCCTGGACACCTGTTTATATCTTTAAGTGGGTGTGTACCTGGCCAGGTATGCCACACCTTACCTGTGCAAGTGACATGTGCACCTTGTGTCCCCATTGCTGTATAGTACATTAAGGCACGGGGAAGTGTAGTGCGATGGCGGTGGTCTCAGTTGACAGGTTCCAGCATTTCCCAAGACATCTTTGGCATGTGTCCAAGGACAACTTCATGGAAAACTGGGGTGCTGGGGTGCCGTGGTGAGTCACTGGCTACAACAAGGTATGTTGTGGCCATTGGGCTGGGGCTGTGAAACACTGTTGGTTGCAGTAGCTGTACATGGTGGTAACCTCTTGTATTTGTTGTCCCCCACAGGACCAACATGGGATGCTGACCTGTTTGGCGTTCATGCAGCTGGAGCAGCCCAATAGAGTTGTGTGCTTCATCAGCACACACCCCCACCACCAGTGATGATGGCAGCTGTGGTTTCCCACCTACATCAGTCTCTGCCTCTATGGACCTGAGCTTTAGTATGAGGACCAGGGCAATGGCCTCTGATAGGTGGTTATGCCATTGGTGGTAAGTGCTCCATCACTGGCAAGGGGCTCTGTGCCCCTTTTCTGGCATACTTGTGAGGCACACATCACAGCAGTGCACAAATGGTGTTTCTGTTTGCCTTCCAGCACTACAACGGTCCTGTGTGGAGGATGATGCTGTGCTTCATGTGGGTCCTGCATGAGGAGAGGGACAAAGACCATTGTGTCAGTGGTAGCTCCACAGACTATCATCTGGCATGCCATGTGTGGGGCCATGTGCCTGGCTGTCAGGAATTGTGACATTGGGATTTTGGGGGGAGGGTTTCTGTGCGGGGAGTGTCCGTGTGTATTGTCACACGTAGGGTGCTTGTCATTTTTTCATGTCTGCTTTGTTATGCTGGGTGTGCTCTGTTAATAAATCTTTTTTCCGTATTCCATGTGTGGTTCTTGTGTCTTGGCATGAGGGTGGAGTGTGGGCTGGGGGTTGGGGGAATGGGCCCACTGTCACCCCCATGGTGGCTACCTGTGGGTGCTCCACTGTGGGGGCTTGCTGGGGTGGGTGTGTCTGTGCCCTTCATGTGAGGTGGTGGTACATTGCCTGTAGGGGCACCCATGGCCACTTGTATCCCCATGGCATGCTGCCAGCACTCCAGGCCGTGGTGCTGAGGCACTGTCCTGTCGGACGCCCATACCCCCTGCCACTCCCTGCATGCATGCCAAGTCCCACATGAGCACACTGGTGTGGGTCATCTCCTGTGCAGGGCAGCCCATCTGGGTGTGTGTGGTGGCCATATGTGGTGTTTGTGCCACCTGGTCTGCTTGCTGGCTTACACTGGCATCTATGGGCAGCCAGTGCCGGACTGCATACAGTTACTCTTGCCCTCCTCATGATATAACTATATGCTCTGGCACCCATTTACCTGTCTGTCACACATGCTTATGTGCATGTGCATAGGTTCCTTATGTGCCCCACAGTACGCGACCATGCCCCATGGATTTGCATCATGTAGCAGCTGCGAACCTGCCTGTGGGTGTCCTAAGTGGAGCACTACACACCCATCATGCATGTACCTCTCTCAGGACATGTGTGTCAGATTCACATACACGCCTACACACCAGCACTACACACATATGCGGACCCCGTAGTGGCATCATGCATTGGGCCATATATGAGAGATAGAGAGACAAAGAGGAGAGAAAGAAAGAGAAACAACAGAGTGGCAGCAGATATTTTGATATTCAAGCTTACTAGAAAGAATATTATTTTTACTCAGAACATTTATAAGCAGTTTGAGAGCCTTTAATGTGCTATATAATCTGTCAGCCAAACTGTGAATGGTGGTGTATTATGCCCTGGGAGTATTGCACTTTGTTCCAATTCAGACTTGTGATGCAGGCCTTGTGTGTGGTGTGTAAGAAATCAGGATTGGATGTTCAGCACCTCATATGGTGCCCACAGGGCCTTGTTCCCTAGGTGCACCTTCTAAGAAATCCTAGCATCGTGGAGGACCTTCATACCCACATCCAGGTTTCCCTAAATGAGTGGAGGGGAAGACCTGTGCTGAGGAAATGTTGGCACACCAGCATGGGATCAAGTGTGTTCTTCACTATTTGGATAGCTTAGATCAAAATGATGATATCAAGATATTTTTTGCATATTATTGTATGTGTACTGAATGACAATCAATTCATAGATATACTGAATATAATCCTTAGTTATCTAGGCCTATGTGCTATGCCCATATATAATATACAGTAGTTAGGAAATGTCTTTGAGATAGTGATACAGATGGGTTGATCCAATGCTCCCCTTGAAAAGGTGGGGTACATACTTGACAAGAACATCAAGGTTGTGACTCAGGAAACATATAACACCACCCAGATGTAGGGCCATTTGCTTCCAACCTTCTCCCTGTGTGTAGGGCTTGACCCTGGCTTGGTATGGTCTGGGAATAGAAAGGCCTTTGGTAGGAACATGAGTGAAGTAGTTCTAAGGCTGAGAGTGAGAGCCCAGATGAGCATTGGGAGATCCATATTATGGCATAAGCTGTAACTAGCCAGGGACCTGCCAGGCTCAGGGGAAGCATCATGGATTCTGGGTCTGCCCCAATGTCCTGCTGGTGGGATCCCTAAGTGACATGCTTGCCTGCCTGGTTAGCTGAAGGGATGAGATTAATATCTTTGAACTGACTCCCAGACTTCTAGAAGGTGAGTGAGGGAGTGAGTGAGTGATTGAGTGAGTAAGTGAGTAAATGAGTGAACCAGGAAGGTTGGGAGAGAACAGATTATAGCTGTCCATGAATGGAACATTGTCTAGAGCTAGTGCACTTACCTGTTGGCAAGGTTGTGCAGGTTGGACTGATAAGTTCAGAGCACCAAAAAATAGGATCCAGCAAAACCAGAGGGTTTGAATCATTTTCCATTCTCCCATCAGAGAGGGAAATGCTGGCTAACATCCTGAACCAAAAGGGAAAGGGAATCTCTACTTTATGTTACACTCTTGTCCAGCTCTGTATTCATATGTTAGCCTCTGTACTGCAGTTATGTAGTCATAGAAATACAGAAACATAGGAGTTGTTGGCAGATGGGGACCTTATGATCCCTCTAGTCTGCCCTTGTTTTCCTCCCCTCACCTACTTAGCTGCCTGCTTGAGTATTCCGTAATGTCTGTCCCCTGCCTGCTTGAATTCCCCCACTGTCTTTGCCCCCACCACCCTCTCCAGCAGGCTAGTCCACGGTTCAACAACACAATCCATGAAGAAGAATTTCCTCATATTGCTCCTGAACCTATCTCCCTTGAGGGGAAGGTCATGTCTCATATCTCTAACCAGTGCAGCCCTGGATCAGATGACCTCTCCCCCTCCCGGCTCAAGCTTATTTCCCCTGCTATTTCCAAACCCCTCACTTTCATCTTCAATCTGGCTCTGTCCTCCTCCTCCTCCATATCAGATTCCTGAAAGATGGCAAAGGTAGTTCTCAAATTCAAAGCAGGGGACCCCCCACTCCTCTGATAATTACTAGCCTATTTCCATCCTCCCACACCTTAGCAAGTTATTAGAAAAGATTGTCCACTGCTAAATATCCAAACATCTTGATAAGTATAATCTCCTGTGCATGCACCAGCATGGTTTTTGCAAACAGCACAGTACCACAATGGCCCTGGCACATTTCACAGACCATGTTCTTAGAAATATGGACTGGTGAAATGCCACTGGTGCCATATTTGTGGACCTGACTAAAGCCTTTGACCTGATCAACCACTCCACTCCCTAATACACTCCAAGTTCCAGCTACTCAGTTGCTCTGAGGACACATCCAAATTGTTTCTGAGCTACCTCTCGGGTCATTCCCAATCCATATGTATTGAAACTGTCATCTCCCCTGCCCTGCTGGAACTCCCCAGGGCTCAATATTAGGCCCTCTTCTTTTCTCCATCTTTATCAACACCCTCTCCTCCAAACAGCCTAAACTGCGACGCCCTCCTGTACATTGATGACCTCATCCTATTCCATAGCAACAAGTCCCTCTCAGAAATTTCCTCAGTTCTCTCCCAAAATTACTGTGCTGCTCACCAATGATTCTCATCCAACCTACTTCTAGTAAATAAAAAGAAAACTAAAGCAATGCTCTTTGGATCTAAACCTTTCATTACCAGCACCTCAAAATCAAACTCCTCCCTCTCTGTAATCTCCCCCAATGGTCCTGCCCTTGGAAATGTTGCCTCCTTTAAGTACTTGGGTGTTACACTTGACCCATCAATCTCCTTTGATGAGCATGTTAAGCTCATAGTTCGCTGAATAAATCAAAAACTGGGGGCCACCTACTGTCAAAAATTGTATCTGACCCCTGAGACCTGTTGTGCAATCGCTATCGGTAATTTACTTCCTACATTGGACTACTGCTCACCCATCTTCTCACGTGTGTCCTCTACCCTGCTAGCCAGAATGACATCTGTCTATAACAGCATCTGTCATTTTGCCCTACTGGCTCCATCCTATACCCACCAATGTGACATCCATGAGTTGCTTGGCTGGCTTCCTCTTCAAGGCCACTTTGATTATGCCCTAGGATGTATTATTGATAATTCTCTCAGAGGAGGAAATATATCCCTGTACTCACCCCTCCTCAAAGTCAGAAAAGTGCCATGGAGGGTCCCTGAATCCTCTGACCCCCCCCTTTGAGGTCCTAAGAGTCTCCACAAATTTGGGGGCCAAAGCCCTGTCTGTAGCTGCTCCATCTCAGTGGAACAAATTTCCCACCCACATTTGAACATCTAACACACAGCCCTTTTTCAAATAACTACTCAAAACCTAGATCCTGACAGAAACACATTGCTCCTGCTCACCTGGGTAGCTCTCCCCATTTCCCACCTTCTTGTTTCTCTATGCCCAGCCCCTCGCCACTCTAGCAAACAGCCTCTGTCCAGGGAGAGGCTGCGTTCCCACTTTGGCCCACACTGAGGGGTCTGTGCCACCTTATGGCTACCCCCTTTTTTGCTCTGTTGTGGCCATGCTTGACCTTTTTGGTATTTTTCTTTTTTTCTCCTGATGTTATCAAACTCCTGTGTATTTTGTAGTATTTACTATTATGCTGTCCCAGTCACCCCAGATACCCGGATCTCTGCACTTGCAGCCATTGTCTGAACTGTATACATTTTGACCTCCTGTCTCCTACTCATCTATATTTTGTAACTATTTACAGTTTTTGTTATTTCATTATTGTGTTATATGCTGTATTATTTTGTTACATGCTGTATTATAGTGTTATTCATTGTACACTTGTTTTGTATTGTCTGTATGCCATTTCTATGGCCCTGGTCTTGCCCGAAAACAGTCCTCCGGATCAGTGCATTACCCGGTCACCAAAGACATGAATAAAAAAATAAATAAATGCCCTCTTGTCCTGCTATAGTCTTTTACCTGAAAGATGCACTGCACCTGTACCTTGTTGTTGCCTTTAAGGTATTTAAAGGTCTCTCTCATGTCCCTCGATTCCTGCGCCGCCTAGGGAGCATAGATTGAGTTCACTGAGTCTGGCTTCATACGGTTTCTAATGCAAGCCCTGCACCATCTTTGTTGCTCTTCTCTGCACCATCTCCAGCCTATCTATGTCCCTCCTGAGGTGTGGCCTCCAGAACTGGATGCGATATTTCAGGTGGGGTCTTACCAGGGATCTTTACAGAGGCATGATCACTTCATGCCTCCTGCTTGTGATGCCCCTTCCTATGCAACCGAGGGTGCCACTAGCTTTTAGTTTTGCCTTCTTGCATTGTTTGCTGACCTTGAAGTTATCTGATATGATCACCCCCAGATCTCACTCTAGCCTTGTATCCACCAGCTGTTCCCCTCCCATCAAGTACGGTTTCCCTGGGTTACTTTTTCCCAGGTGCATGACTTTACAATTTTTGGCATGAATTTCAGTTGTCAGATCCTTGACAATTCCTCCAGATTTCGGAAAACAGATTCCATGCTTTGTTGCTCCTCTGGTGTGTCAACCGCGTTGCCAATTTTGGTGCTGTCAGATAACATGAACACTTTTCCCTTCAGTCCATCAGCAATGTCGCTGATAAATATGTTGAAGAGGATCAGCTCCAGAACCAAACCCTTCAGAACCCCACTAGTCATGTTACACTCCTCTGACAGACTGCCATTTAATAATACCCTCTGTGTTCTCTCATTTAACCAGTTCCTGACCCAGCCTGTTAACCTTAAGCCCAACTCACATGTTCTCCAGTTTATTGACTAGTCTCCTGTGCAGAACCGAGTCAAATGCCTTTCTGAAGTCCAGGTAAATCACATCCACTGCCCCACCCTAATCCACTGTTCTGGTGACCCAGTCAAAGAAATCTACCAGGTTTGTCTGGCAGGACCTCCCTGTTGTGAAACCATTTTGCTTTGTGACAAGCTGACCACTTTCCTCCAAAAAAGCAATGATTCTTTCCTTTAGTAGTGACTCCATCAACTTTCCCACTACTGAAGTTAGACTAACTGGATGGTAGTTTCCTGGCTGTTGCTTGCTTCTGTTCTTGTTGACTGGCACTACTGTTGTTGCCCTCTTCCAGTCCTCTGGATCCTCCCCACTCTCCAATTATTTGTTGAAGAGCACTGCTAAGGGGGCTGCTAGTTCTGTCCCAAGTTCCTTAAGTATTCTTGGGTATAACCCATCTGGCCCCATAACTTTATTCACCTTTAACTTGTTGATTTCCTTTAGTACCCTTTCCTCTGTCAAGGGACTCGTGTCTATACCTCCAAGTGGAATTTTTTTTTTGCTTATTGTTGGACTGCTACTGTCTGCTTCCTGTGTGAAGACTGAGCAGAAGTATTTACTGAGTGCCTCTGCCTTCTCTCTGTCATGTTCTGTAGGCCGCCTGTCCTTTTTCGTGATTCTAAAAATGCCTCCCTTAGATGCCTCATAGATACATACTGTAGATGTTTACAGACAGAAATGACTCATGGTCCATCCAGTTTGCCCATTTCCCACCTGGTCCCTCACTAGTCTACCACTGGCTAGGCCTCTAGCAGATTAATCATTCCATAGTTTCCCACATTTGCTCAATCCCCTTCCCCATCAACCTCACTAGTTCCATGAGTCTATTCCACCCTATTAAGCTTGTCTCCATGTTAACATTGAACAGCTCAGCTGACAGACAGTTCCACATTTTCACCATCCTCTGCATGAAGACATGTTTCCTCATGACTCTCTTACATTTCTTCCCTCTTACAGTTACAGGTGGTATTCACAGATAGATGTTCCTTAAGCCTTGGCTTGATTATAATATGGACTTTGCGTTCTCAGGGTGAAGCAGTAAAGTTCCAAAGGTGGTGTTCACACATAGATGTTCTTAAGCCTTGGTTTATAGGAAATATAGACTTTACACTCCCAACGCCAAACAGTGAAGTTCCAATTTTTTTAAACCAAAGGTTTTTGCCATATTGACATATTAACATCTGGATCATCAAGTAAATCAGTGTCTTTGGAACAAGGATTTCAGGTTCTATCAGGTTGTGTCATCTTGGAGGCTAGGAGAACCCAGTATCCATTGCCTTGTGAGCAACAGAGCAGATGTTGAGAGTGACTTCATTGTTCAGTGATAGCCCGCTGTGTCTGGAGTACAGAAAGCAACAGTGCATTCATAGGTCTGTCATCAGTACAAACTTGCAAGTTGGTTAGGGAGCACTGCTTTCCTGTGGAGCTCAGAGACTGAGGCCAGATTGCAGACTAGGCACCTATATTGAGTTAGAGGGAGCAGCATCTGCTGCACAATACTGCCTCTTGCTTCAGGATTTAGACAGTTCCTGACTTGATATAGCATGCCAAGTTTTAGGTGGACCATTTTTCTAATAACATTAAATTGACACTAGTCATATTCAGACAGGGCTTTAAAATGTTTCTTGTTACTATCTTTGAATGTAAACATACTTTATATGTCTTGTTTTGTTATTTGTTATTGTCTTGTATGTTAAATTGTATCTGGTCAACCATATAAATGGACTAATAAACCTACTGACTTGCCAGAATTTAAATAATAAAATACAATAAATGAAATCAGGTCACATAAATAAGTGTTTATCATAGGAGATGGAGGAGATAAGGTGTAACTCAGATAAATAAACTATCCATATATACTATTGTGCTGCTGCTAGAGGTAACCAGACAGAAATCTCCCTTTGGTGTCAGCGTGGCTCAGCTGGTAGCACATCTGCCTCTGGACCAGAAGGTCGTGGGTTCTCATCCCACACCGGGATTGGACTTACACCTAAAAATCGCTGGCAACTAAGTGCAGTATTGGGGGCTGCTGTACTGCTGGGGTGTGCTGTCCTTCGGATGAGATGTTAAACTGAGGTCCCTTCTGCCCATCCTGGTGGGTGTCAAGGTGGAAGTAAAAGTACCCAGGGCACTCTTCACAGAAGAGTAGGGAACATTCCAGGTGTTCTGGCCAACATTCCCCTTCCCATAAACTGGTTCATTCAATTATTCAGGCTGTGTGTGGGTGTTGATGTGCGATATGGTGCCACCACACATTCAGTCACTTCGCTACCAGTTTAGCATTGCTTGTAAAGCGCTTTGGGATACACTGTGTATAAAAAGCACTATATATAAATACTGATTCTTCTTCTTCTTCTTCTTTGCTTAAGGCCAGAGTTAAGCAAATAGGGGCAAAAGAGAATAGCCTTAGTTTTGATTTCATTAAGCAAGACTGTACTGGCTTAAAATCCGGTCTGGAGGAGATGAAGATCAGAGCACAGTGCTGAATTTAGTTCATTAGTGTAACTAGACTTCAAGTATAGTACCACATCATCAGCATACAACAGGACAATGGAGTGCTGTATATGTACATATTGGCATAGTCATATAGCAGTCAGTTAGGCACGTGGAGAGGACGGTAGAGGGCAACTTTGGCAGTAACACAATGTGCTTAGAGGATAGGCCATGGCATGGCTCCATGCTTTGGTTGCCATTGCAAGCCCTGCTGCAGCTGTCATGTGCCTAAGATACAGGTCATGGTCCATGCTCCAGGTGCCATGTATGTGCCATCCCCTGCTGCTGCAGTTTTATTATGTTAGTGGCTGCACAGCTGGCTTCCAGCACTCTCACCCCTTGTAAGAAGAAGCAATAACTCTTGCTACAGTAGAACTGCTAAAAGCAGTTCTTGTACATGTCAAAGCCTTGTAAACTGGGGGAAGGGCAATGTAGCACATCTGACAACTATAGCAAAAGGGAATGGGCTAAGGAGACAGATCCATACTTGTCAGAGGTGGACAACCAGTTCATGGGATTCCAGAGTCAGACTGATAAGGAATGATATAACATTTCACATGGCCATCAAGGTATGATTTTCTTTATTTATTCACTTCATGACTGGGTAGGTGTACTGATCCAGGGACCATTTTCAGACACGACATGGGCCATGGAGATGGCACTGGAATATAACAAATACAGAAGCAAGGGGGGGTGGCAAGATGACTTGAGCAGTAGCACTATGCACCTGGTACCATGGTATGGACCAACACCTGCAAAGTCTCATTTATTAAGGGTTGCTCAGCCTATGGGAGACAGTTAACATCTGAGAACACAATGTCCATATAATTTAGCTGTGCTGCTGTCACAGTAGAGAAAGTGCCCTCTTGCAATCTGTGCTACCCATTTGTATATAGCAGTTTTGATAGACAGTAATAAATAGAATGCAATATTCCCCTGAACAGAGTCATCTGCCACTACAATTGTGTATAGATCTCCTGTTATCATAGCTAAGGGAGAGAAAGAAACCTGCTCATGATCTCATTTACTGTATTTGGGTTATGGTGAGTATAATACAGCAATTTAAAAGTAAAATAACTTTAGTGCAAATGCACCGAAGGAAGACTTACCCTAGAAGTAGCATTAGCAACAAAGCCAGGTGTGAAAGAAATGCCAAATTTCACATAGCAAAGCATCATGGGACATATATACATGTTGGTTTGCATATACTTTCTGTGACGCTTTGTAATAGTGAATATGTGCAATTTGGTATAATATATACTGCAAGTTCTTCTATGCAGTCTCTATGGGATTATCCTTGGGTAGGCAGGCTAAGAAGGAGGATTGCAAAAATACAGTCCATGAGAGAAGGATAAATTTGTGATCACTTTGAACTACACTTTTGCCAATCTGCCCTTTTTGTGCTGTACACATGGGTAACGAGCATTTCCAAGTTCATAGGTCAGTGTGTGAGCAAAAAGAAAGGAGTGTGGGGAGTCTGACATAATAAGACACTGGTATGCATGGAATAGGTACTTTGTTATGCATAGTGGTTCTCTGGAAACCTCACCTCTTGGTCACATTGTGCAGTGACCCTTGTAATGCCAGTAGGATGTAGCCTTGTGAGCCAAAATATTTGCCAATGCAGGGGAAAAGGTTAGGCAGCAGACAGAGCAACCAGCAACAGTACCAGAACTCATCTGAATGTAGATAGCATGAGGAACTACCTGTCATGGGTAGATGAACAGGGATCGTGCAAGACACTGTGTTAAATACTTGCTAGCATATGGTAGACAAGCATACTTTCCAACTACCTAGCTGGAGAGAGAGTATGAGGTAGCATTTTGAGTAGGATTGTCAGCTAGCCAAGCAGGACAACAGTAGGAAAAGTTGGAGAGGTTGAGAAAATCCTACAAACATGATCTAGCTCCCTCACTAGAAATTATGTTGGGAGCAGAGATAGGGTTAAGAGGGTCAGAATATAACCAATGTTGGCAACAAGCCCTGGTGAATGCAAGGAGACAATAGCCCAATATTGGGGCAGTGTAGATGCCATCCCCATCATCCATTAGATCAACAACTTCTTGGATTGCATATAGTTGGAAAGAGCACAGCTGAAGGCTAATGGGGAGGAGAAAATGTGAATACGTGTGGAACCCCCTGATCAAAGCACGTGAAGAAGGGGGTAATCTCAGGATAAATTGTCATCTTAATAAGCAGGTTTCATCCCCCACTAAGAGCACTGACAAGATCACTAAATGTCAGGCAGAACCGATAGCAGGATTGTAGTAGACCACAACATAGCATCACTGGTACTGTACATAGCTATAAACACTCTTTTAGGATGTATGAACTGTAAGCACAACAGTATTTTCATGCTTTTCAATTGTAATTGTATCAAATTTTTTCTCTGTATGTACCATACTTCTCATTATTTAACATGACTGTTGCATATCTTATGCCTGTAAGAAAATTCAAAATAAAGTTTACAAAAAAAACAAAAACAGTAAGAAAAGTTGAAAATGGGAGTCATACAGTGCAATGGATGCTGTGCCACAGTCTTTCAGGAGACTTTCTGGAGAATGAGGTGCTGCTCCATCTGCACTCACCCCTCTGGGTTTTGGGCACAGGTTACTGGACTCTGTGCTGAGCTGGCAAGGGTACAGCACACCTTCTCTCCCACCCAGGGGCCACAAGAACCACCAGTGCTCTGCCACAAGATGCCAGACAGAGAAGGAGTGGCTGGACCCTGGTGGGCTCTGAGAGGTTGGGGTGGTGGTAAAGTGCACTCCTCAACCAATATCACTACAGAACTCCTTCACCATACTGGCAGAATGGGACAACCAAGACAAGGTCCCCATTGCAGTGAGAGGAGAGGAGGGGAGTCCTGTAGAACAGAGGTCCCAAGGAGGCAGGGGGAGGCACCCAAATCCAGACGAAGCAGCAGCTGGTGGGGACTCCATTATGAGGGTCATAGAGCTGGTGGCTGGGACAAGGAAGGACAGGGAGGTGAGGTTCCTGAGGGGTGCCTCAGCAGGGAGGAATAGGGAGTGGATCCTAATGATTACTAGAGCAGCAGCAGCAGTTGACAGGGAGTTGCACATCATTGTCTATCATGAGAAAAATGACCTAGTTAGATAGAGAGTAGTGGTAGTGCAGATAACTTCAGGGAGCTAGGGAGTGGCATCAAGCCGATAGCATGCACAGTGGCATTCCCTGAGGTACTAACTGTTAAGGGCATAGGACAGTTATGAGAACTGCACACCAGGACCATTAATGACTGACTGAAGGCATGGTGCGTGGAGGAGAACTTTGGCTACACCACGGACTAGGGACCAACCTGAGAAGATGGAGGCCTCTCTAAGGGAGAAGGCCTGCACCACTATGGGAAGAAGACCACAGTGCTTGGTAGGAGGTTTAGATGCTACTTGGATGAGCATTTAAACTAGCCAGGGCAGGAGGCAGAAAAAACAAGCACTTGCCTCCAACCAGATGGTAGTAAGACAGAGGAAGAAATTCTGAGCATTAAGACTACTCCAGGGATTGCATTACAGGGAGTCAGTGACAGAGACAGGGGAAAAAGTGAAAGGGACAAAAATGGGAAGGGGGAGGCAAGGGGATCAAAGGTTAGATGGAACAGGGTATACAAAACAGGTGGGTCAGCAGGAATAGCAGGTGGTATTATGGATAAGCAAGGATGGAAAGCAAAGGGCATGGGGGGGTGAGAGGGAGTGGATAGCCATGTGTTCTAACACTAGGAGCCTCAGAAACAAAATCTGTAACCTGGAGGCTATCATGGAAGAGGATTACTTGGACCTAGTGACCATTACAGAGATGCGATACACCACACACCATGACTGGGACATGGCCGTACCAGGTTACTCATTCTTTAGGAGGGACAGGGCTGGAAAGAAGGGAGGAAGGATGGCACTGTATGTGTGGGAAGGAATAAAAGCCACTGAAGTGTAGGTACAACAAGATAAGGAGGGACTGGAGGTACAGTGGGTCACCCTGGAGATGGGCTATGGGATCATTGTCTGAACGGGGGTCATTTACAGATTGTCAACACAAGGGGAGGAGATGGGTAGGTCCCTAGGGGAGGCCATCATTAGGATGACAGGGAAGGGGGAGGTGCTGATAGTCAAAAATTTCAATCTACTAGATGTGGAAGTGAATCTACCAACTATAGCTTAAGCATGGCGCAGGGCCATTCTCTTGACTCCCAAATGGGAAATTTTCTTAGATAGCTAGTAAAAGTACCTGCTAGGGATGGGGCATTGTTGAACTTGGTACTTACAAATAGGGACAGCACTGCAAATGTCTCGATGAGAAATTCCATGGGTACCAAAGATTAACATACAGTGTGGTTCAGCATACAGTAAGGAAAGGAGCTTAAATGAACCACATGAAGGGTCCTGGATCTTAGGAGGGTAGATTTCAAAGAAATGGGTGCCTACCTCAAAAAATAACTCTGGAAAAGGGATAGTCAGCGAGGGGCGGAGGTGCAGTGGAAAAGAATAAAGCAGGGCATCATTAGGGTAACAAGCCTCTGTGTGAAAGAGGTAAGAAAAGGCAGGAGGAAAAAGAGACCATTATGGCTGTCCAAGGAGGTGGCAAAGGCAGTGAATGATAAAAGGCTGGCTTTGAAAAGGTACATGTAAACTCAAAGGGAGAGAACAGAAAATTGTACCAGACCAGGCAGATGGAAGCATAAAAGGTGGCAAGGAGAGCTAAGGCATAGGCAGGGGAAAGGAATGCAATTGAAGTGTGGAGGAGGGGATAAGACTTTTTTCTGTTATATCAGTAAGAAGAGAAAAGCTATAGATGAGATACTAAGGATAAGAAAGGTGGATGGAGGAGTCTGTGTAGAAGAAGAGGAAGAAGAGGCTGAGACTTTAAACAGGTACTTTTACTCAGGCTTAACAGTAGAGGAAGTGGGGATGGGTCACCAGAGAGAATTAAGAACAGTGGTGGGGAGAGTGTGAACACAAAGGAATTTTCAGAAGAAAAAGTACTAAATGACTTGCAGTCCTGAAAGTGGATAAGAATATGGGACCTGGATGGGATAATTCCAGGGTACCGAGGGCGCTCAGGAAAGTGCTAGCTGCCTCACTGACAGCCTTGTTCAGCAGCTCACTGGAAACAGGAGTTGTTCCAGAGGACTGGAGAAGCCTGACTTCAGTGATCAGGAAACTAATTTAAATCCTAGTAAAAGAGAGACTGGTTGATTACCTAGAAACCAATGGGCTGCAGAACAACAGGCATCATTGGTTAATGGGGAGGGAAGGTAATGCCAACTAAATCTAATAGATTTCTTTGACAGGGTGAGCGGGGGAAATATACTAGAGGAGGGCAGTGGACATAGCCTATCTAGACTTCAGCAAGGACTCTGACACTGTTTCACACAGAAGGCTGATTGGGAAGCTGACCAATTTGGGGGTGGGAGCCAAAACAGTTAAGTGGGTTCACAACTGACTAACTAATAGGAGGCAGTGGGTAATAGTAAACAGCACACATTCTAAAGATGGGTGTGTGACTATTGGGGTACTACAAGGTACAGTGCTTGATCAGTCCTCTTCAATATCTTCACATGTGACATAGCAGAGAAACAGGAGGGAAAGGTCTGTCTTTTTGTAGATGACACCAAGATCTGCAATTTTGCGGACGCCCATGTAGGAGTGGAGAAAATGTGCAGGAATCTAGTGATACTAGAGGAGTGGTTGAAGTTATGGCAATTGAGGTTCAGTTCCAAAAAGTGCAAAATCATGGAACTAAGGCGCAGACACCATGGTGCTAAGTATAGGATGTGGACTGCTGGCAGTCACTAGGCAGGAAATAAACCTCAGGATTGTTATTTCAGACATCCACAAGCTGGCAGCACAGTGTGACAAGTCTGTGAGTGGGGAAAAGTGGGGGGTGCATAGAGAGGGGCATCACCAGCTTAAGAAGGGAGGTGGTGCTGGTACTTGCCGCTATCTGGTATGCATCCACCTGGAATATTGTGTCCAGTTCTAGAGACTGCACCTCAGGAAAGACAAGGATAGGGTGGAAGCAGCCCAGAGATGGGGGACCAAGATAGTGCGGCACCATGTCATAATACCTAAAAGGAAAAAGCCTCCGACAACAAGCACTAAGAAACTATAGCTACAGCAAAAACAGCTACTTGATAAAATACAGAGCAGTCAAAACCTCACAAAGCAGGCCAAGGAACCATGCCAAAGAAAATAACTACAACCAGGGACAAAGCAATTTCTTTACAATGTTAAGCAGTAGGCTCTGACCCCCGCGCCCCCTGTAAGATATCTCTCTCTCTCTCTCTCTCTATATATATATATATATATATAAAACAATTCTAGTCCATGCTGTAGCTGACACACAACCATAACTTTGGTACACTATAATTGCAAATGCTATTTTTAACACACTATTATTCCTTAGCTACATACAGCATATTGACTGGTAACCATATGGGTGCAAGGTTACAAGGGAAGCCCTAGTGAGTGAAGTGTGACATTACTGAGACCCCCAAGTACCTCATAGGGGTGAACAGAATACAGGGAAGAAATCTCATCCATAAGAGGAGGAAGAGTTCCAGAACTAGGGGACATGCAAGAAATTTGAGGGGTGAAATTTCAGGAAGGTTGTGACTGAGAAACCACTTCTTCACAGAAGGGTGGTAGAAGCACTGAACAGATTGCCACCCACAGTTGTGAAAGCTAGAACAGTGGAAGGCTTTGAGCATGCATGGGATAGACATGGGGGCATATCAGTACAGAAACAGGGCATGCGGAGGGTCCCTGAGATCTGTTAGGGTCAACAGAGGTGCAATAGACAGAGAACCCTTGGGCAGATTGGATGGGCCTGGCAGTCCTTTTCTGCCAACAAATTCTATATTTCCAAAAGGGAACGAAGCTAGGGAGGGTGGAGCCATTTGATGATAAGGATTTGGACAACCAATTCACCAGATCCTGGTGCCCCTGGACCACCAGGGAAGAGTGATGAGGAAAGATATATGTGTGATGGAATGACCATAAAGTTACAGGGTGAATGGGGTGAAGGATCAGCAACTTCAGCAGTAGCACCCTTAGTGTCAACTGCAGCTGTCACAGTCTAGCTTCTTCTTTGGGTCTTACAGCATACCGTTCTATCAAGATTAATTGCAGAGTACCAGTCACTGTAGGAACCAGTTAGTACAGACAATGAGGTGGCATACATATCTGGTTTTATTTTGTTTGCAGTTTATAAACTAGCAATTCAGACAGCCACTGGGTCACTGCATAACCATTTTTTTTCATTCTGTTTACAGTTTACAATCTCGGAAACCAGACAGCCACTTGCCCACAGCATAACCTTCTTTTTTATTTTATTTTCAGTTTATAAACCCAGACCCTGCAGAGCCATTGGTTCATTGCATTACTTTTGTTGTGGTTTATTAACCCAGAACCAGTGGAGCCACTGGGGTTATTTTAAAAGGTAGGCAATACGGAGAATAAATCAGTCTTTTTAGCAAATGTGGCATGGAGAGAGTGATGAGAAGGGGAGGAAAGCACATGTAACAACTTTTAAATTGAATCTACTCAGTTAAAAATGGGATAATTTAGGATCCAACACCTTAGTGTATAAAAACTGCCATGTTTGTTTGCATACAGTCCCTGTACAAACAGTACCAAACTCCATGGTGTATAACTACAGCCTCTTCTTGCATACAGTCCTTGTATCATTCATATCTAACTCCATGGTGTCTGTATAATGACAGCAGGGTTGTCATGCATACAGTCCCTACACAGACCCTATGTAACTCATTGAGGTAGCATGGCTGTAGTTTTTGCATGCAATGTTCATATCTAAGTCCAAAATGTATCATGACTGCAATGTTTGTATACTGCCTGTTCACAACACATATCTAATTACTTGGTGCAAATTGCTGCCACGTTTGTCTGTATACAGTTACTGCACTATCGAATTCCATGATGTGTAGTGGCTGTAGTGTCTATGTCACAGGTATACTACCTGAAGTATTTAGATGTATAGTATAGTAGATTAAAAGTACTAGGTATGCACATAGACTTGCCGTGTCAGTGGCTCAGTAGGTAGCACACTCGCCTCTGAGGCCGGGAGATCAGATGGCTGTGGATTCAGTTCCCACATCTGGCACTTGGTTTACTATCCCAGTACTGACACTGTAGTGCAGCATGAGAGGGGTTCTGCACTTCTGAGGTGCTGTCTTTCGGATGGGACATTAAACCGAGGTCCCATCTGCCTGGATTGATGGTAGTTCAGGTGGATGTTAAAGATCCCATGGCACTTATAGAAAAGAGTAGGGGAATTTCCCTGGTGTCCTGGCCAAATTTCCCTGATTCACTATAAATACCACCAACAGCTTAATCTGGTTCAAGGTCAGTTGGCATTCATCTGTATCCCCCTTCCCCTGGTAGTGCCTGAAAAGACAGAAAAAGACAGGATTTGTCTAGTGCACTTACCCGGTCAACAAAAACTAAATAAATAAAAATAAAATAAATGTTTAAAAATATTTCCAACTACACAATCAAGTCTAGGCTTCATGTCCAGTGACTAGTGGTATGGTCCCCTTCATAGAGTCTCATCTTCCTGTCCAGATGCCTATCTTCCCCATGTGCTTCTCCTCCACATCTTGGTCCCTCACCAATCTCTGTCCCTCGTCAACATTGCACTGAATGTGTACTATGCCAGTACTCCTGGTGGACACTGACCCAAATGTCTCTGTAGCTATGAAGATTGGATCAGGCCATACAATGCATCTGTTGCACTGCTACCTGTAGATATGCAGAGGCCTCAACATCTGCCATTAATAAAGGTGCAGGTTGTGGTCGCAACTTCTGGTTGTAACTCCTGTCTTGCCTAATAAAGTGTTCAACTGCTATTCAGTACTTACTGATTCAAGTTACTTTGTATTCATTTGCCTGTGTGTGTGTTGGGGGGGGCACTATATACCAACCTCCTGGTCAATGCAGCACAGGAATGGATAAGAAAACTGATGTCATTAGGTTAGGTGGGAGCATAGATGTAAGATGTTGCCAACACCGTATCTCAAAACACTCAAATCCAGAAGATAGTCCCATGATCTTGCAATTCAAACAGGATCTCTGGACTAACATTGTTCAGAACTCAGGTTGCTGCTGCCTTGACCTAACCTGAACAACAATTGCTCCTCCACCTCCTCGCTGCTTATGTACCAGCTCCCCCTTCCCCCACTGTAGTATCCCAATACTGCAGTCACTTATGATACAGCGTGTGCCCTAAGGTTGCTCAAATAAACTTTAATACTGCCTGCAGCTGCTTACCAACCAAGACTGTGCTGGGTCCCTATACAATTTGTATCTATCATTACGTATTTTACTGTACAATATTTATCGCTTCCTATCCTCCTGATTAGTTGTTTGCACTACAGTACTTGTGAATACACTGCACTATGTAATTATCTGAACCTTTTACAAATGTGTTAATTATATTGAAACATACTTTATCATGTTTACCTCCATGTAGTTGCCATGTAATTGCCCACAACCTGTAGGCCCTGGGACAAGGTTCAATTTGAGCTGACTAAACTGTACTGTCCCCTGTATTGTACCCAAATGACATGGAATCTTTGTAAATGAGCAATTTGTGCTCAGAGGTTGTTTCTGAATGTTATAATAATAAATTAAATAAATAAATAAACAACGTAAATCAAATTATTGCCATATATAAATACATTAACATACTGTATCAAGACCACCCTTTTTGGTACAAGCCAAACATGTCTTATTTATTGATGACTGAATTCAGCCAGTCATCCATCCACAGATGTCCCTCTGTATCTCTTGTCATATCAAGCTCTCTGAAGTTGTGAACACATCAAGCAGACTTACTTATTTGTGCCTCTCAGAAACTCAGTCTATGTGCACACCTAGTACTATTAATCTACTATACACTGTATAGTGTATGAGATATGCTTCACTCATAATATAGAAACTTTCTAATGCAAGCCACTGTAACTGAGTCCAAACAATTACTCTTGCCCAATGATTACTGAAGTAACAAGATTTATATGATATTTTCTCTTACATGAAACTCTAAAGTTTGTATTCTCTGGTAGGCTTGGCCATTTTAGAGTAACAGCAAGAGAAGACAGAGTGAATGCAGACTGTCAACACAATTGAATGCTATGTTGGGATGGGATGATAGCAAAACCAACAGAATGGTATATTAACTACAATAAACGCTGCACATTCACATCACATGGCAAATGAATAGTAAAACACAGTGGCCTGGATTTATTAACATTATCTACCTTCAGTGTAAAGACTACCATACTCTACCTTTGCTAACCTGTTTCATTAATCTTCCATGTTGTTCATTAACAAATTGTGTTAGTAAATACAAACAAATGTGGTGCTAATGCTGTAAGCAGTGTTAATGAATACTTGCCATAGTCTCCTCTCCACAATCATCCATGTGATACAGCGTACTGTATAATGTATTCACTGTGCTATGTGTTATACAGATAGACTAAATAGTTTTAGCATACTTTGCAATATAAAAAGTTATATTTACAGAACACTTTTAGTTTTAGGTTTGAGTCAAATTCTTGCTTTTTGCTTGGTTTTTTATACAACAAAATACATTTGCCAACTATAATTTGCCTTTTTAGGGCCGTGGGCCGAGCCTACAGCCATTTTGGGACTGGATCAATTGTAGCTTAAAAACGGCTGATCATGGAACCTTCCATTGGACTTTTGGAAGTATACTTCTGAAAGTCTAACAGAGCTTGAAACAGTCCATCACAATCAGCCACCATGGAATAACAGCCACACTATTTTGACTGTTACTTCCACATTCTGGAGCAAGAACTACACACACATGACTCAAGCGCATGCATAGTTCCGCTGGCGCCACCATATTGTAAATGGCAAAAAAGTGCCATTCAGTTATGTAGCCCCCCCCCAACTCATGTGGAACACTGGGAGCCCATCCCAGTGTGCCCAACTGTATTTATAATATATTGCCCCTTCCGACTTCAGGGTGCCCAATCCCTGTGTCAGCATTATGTGCCCCGAACTCATGTGGTACACTGGGAGCCCACTCCAGTGTGCCCAAATATCTGTTTTATTCATTTTCCCCGCTTCTGACATTGGGATGCCCAATCCCCATGTCGGCATCATGTACCCACCTCCCAACTCATGTGGCACTCTGGGAGCCCACCCCAGTGTGCCCAAATGTATTTTTTCTTTTAATTTCCTGTAAATAAAGAAAAACTTCCCCATCATCTTTTTTTAACCTTTAAAAAAGAAAATGGTCCCTCATCATCGCCCCAGTTCCCTTCCCCATCCCCACCCTCCCACTGAGCACCCATCTCCCCGCACGCCCCTTATCCCATACTTACCGCCAGAGTTCAGTACTGTCATCTTCTCTGGATTGGGACACATCTGCACTCATCAAAGCTGAACTGCAAACTGAAGAATCAAAGGTAAGCGTGCTACAATAGCATTAAATAGGGTTTTCAACTTAAGTTGATAAATCAGCCATTTTTTGGAATTTTGGCCACAAATTTTCAACATGGGATTCTTGGGACCCCACTTCATAAACAGTGTCACATTCATTTCATTACTCAGTCCTGAAAAGTGATTTCACGGTCACTGTGCAGAATGACCTTTTGGGACCGATTAACATAAAGACAGTGCCACTGTTCATGAGGTGAGGTCCCAAAAAGCCCATGTTGTAAATTTAGTGAACAAAGTCCAAAACATGACTGCATTATGTGCATATATTGTGCAGTTTCTACTCGTACTCCTAACATCGCCAATTTTTTAATATTTTCACCCCAGATTTTCAACATTGCCATTTTTCCACACAACCTTTTTAACTGAACAGCTGTCATTTTTCACATCTTGCCCAAAATATGTTTTCATACCTGTGGCACAGAATGGTGCAGTCCCTCTGCCAAATCACCTTTTGGGACAAATGAACAAAATGACACTAGAACACTTCATGAGGAGGGGTCCCAAAAAGGCCATGTTGAAAATTTGGTGCAACACCTCCAAAAAATGGTCAAGTTACACCTGGGCATTCAATAATTTCTACGCACACGTGTAACTTTGGTCACTTGGCAGCTCGTTGCAGCCCTATTGGCTCTGGCTAGAGTTTGTTTACTATTGCTGTCACTTTTTTCTTCTTCCTGTTGTTCCCTTACTTTGTTCTTTGCAGACAAGGTGTCTTCCATCAGGGTGAGTATCTCTCAAGCAAGAGTTTCACAAGGCATGTGGATCTGAATCTGGAGTAAATAGAACCAATCTACATGTCTGGTGTGAGTGTAACCCACCTACAAATTTGGGGTTTACCTTAATGTCTTCCTGGGCTCTATCCATGCCCAGTGACAAGCAGACATCCTTCATAGGTGATGGATCCAAGGGTATTTGTTTGGTCCTGTTGATTTATGTGAGAATGCCATGCTGTGCCTTAGTGCCTGTCACTTTAAGACTCTATGTGTACAGTAAATGGTCTGGGCTGGGTCTGAGTGCAACAAAGCTCATGACGGGCCAGACACTGCTTTAATTTGTTCCACTCTGTTGTTGATAAAAGAGTAGAGGGAGCCTAAACTAGTACTATAATTATTTACTGCTAACTTGTTATAATTAAAATAGAGAATTTGTTCTAACCTGCTTTCTTGCAGCTTTGTCTATCAGAATGGAAGCCAATATGTTATTTTTATTAATTTATTTATTGCAGTTTAGGATTAGTACTTTTGAGTCGAGGGCTCATTTACAAAGGTTCTAAGTTGTAAAAAATAAATGCTATAACAAGACAGAAACAGCATATACAGGTGAACACAAATTAACATCAAGTCTCAAACTGCAGTTACAGCAAGTACAGTAGCACCAGATCAGGAAGTAAGGATACATGGTTACAATTGTGGAATTACCATCAACAACAGCTGCATGAGTGTGGTACAATACTTTGGAGATTGCAGAGAGCAGCCAAGGGCAAGAGTGTCCCTGGCTGTGGAGGAGTAGAAAGGTAGAAGCAGCCAGGCATGGCATTATCTGTCATGAGGTAGGGGGAGATAGGGGCAAGGTGGGGTAGGGAGAGAGAGAGAAAAGGGGGGCAGAGGGGGGAAGGAAGTAGGGTAGAGGGGAAGAGAGAGAGAGGAGTAAGGTGGAAGAGAGGGGAAGGTGGATATTGTGAAGGTGGTGGGGTGATAAGATGGAAAGGTTTAGACACGGGCAGGACCAGAGACAGAGGGGCATCAGTTAGTTTGAGCAGTGGCAGACATTTATGTTAGTTAGGTGAGTACATGGACAAGATTTGAACTGTCTGAGCCTGTTACAATCAACTAGGACTGGGAGTAGTTCATTGAACCACTTGGGTCTATGGTAAGAGAGGGATCTCTGGGCAAGAATGGTGAATTTAAAGGGTACTAGAAACCCTCCTTTAGTTACACTTCTAGTGCTGATGGTGGGTTGAGCAGTTTCAAAGAAGGCAGAGGTACTCAGGCATGAGCCCCAGTAAGGATTTTGTTTTAGGTTTATGTTAGATCCAGGACTTCCAGCATTTGAACTAATGGGACACAGGGGGCCTTTAAGGGTCCTAAGCTCAAGTGCCATGTGGGAAAGAAAATCTGTATTTTTTGTAGTTTTTAGGTTGGTGCCTAAACTGAACTGAAAGGGGCATCTAAACTGTGACTGATAGCTCCCCCAGCTAACCAGATCTCTAGAAACCAAGGAAAATCTCCAGAACTGTTAGAGACAGTGATGTCAGTTGGAGTTAGAGCTTGAAGAGTGAGCAGCTTAAGCTTTTGAATAGCTGCTCCCTGTAAGGAGTTGAAGGAAATCAGCTTGCCACCCTGCTACTGTTCTCCTGCATTGGACAGCCTGATTGCAGTAATGGGAATCATCCAGAAAGGAACCTTTACTTGAGGCTGAAAGCTCCAAGATATGTGAAGGTATAGTCTGGGATTTGGACTGAGAGAGAGCTTCTGTGAAGCATCCAGCCCAGAGGTTGTGAGAGACTGATTTAATGATCAAGAGGTTTGCTCAGTGAATCTACTGCAATAGCAACTGGCCTGAATACCAAACTGACAGTAGAGAAGTTAATGTTTGTCCTATTAAATGTGCTGAATGTTTATTGTGGATTGTGGCCTGTTTTGCCAGTGACTGAACCGTGTTGCCAGATTCAGGCATTCATCAGCATGCAAACTGAACTTTGCTAGAATTGTTTATTCATCTTTCGGCCTATGTAAATCTCAGCTCAAGCTGACCATCTCTGCACCAGAGACTGTTCTTTGGTAAGAGAATGGCTTTGGGGATCAAGCCCCTGCACAGAGACAACTCGCAGGTAGCGGCCACCTAGAGGGAAAGGCCATGAAGTGGAGGTGTGTTGCATCTGCCCTGCTTCCCCATGCTCATCGACAAACTACATGAGGTCTCCATATTGCCTGATCCATCACAGCCCACTGGCAGTGTGATTAAATACATGGTAGCTCCCTGCAACAAATCCTTTAATTATGTGTGGTACTATCTGATTGCTTCAGTAATTTTCTGGGTTATAAGAGACTGGGTCAACCGGCCAGGATTACAAATAATCAAAGCTCTTTTGTGCATGCTAACTGCCTTTTCTTTCCATCAAGGCCCCAACAACAGCTGCCATGCCGGCTACACCCGGACAACGCCTCTGGCTAGCCAATATAACATCCTGGGTACCCAGTGTTGTACGAATGTTTATTTGGGATTAAAAGTGCATGCAAAGAAATCTGAATTTAAATCAGAATAGTAATCATTCAACTAAATTCACGCCCCTTCCTTGTTCATGACCCCCTTAATAAATATGATTGTTGTTTCACATTTAACCTGGCTTATGAGCATATTATTAGTTGGGTTACTG
Source organism: Neoceratodus forsteri (assembly GCA_016271365.2). Lineage (NCBI taxonomy): Eukaryota > Metazoa > Chordata > Ceratodontiformes > Ceratodontidae > Neoceratodus > Neoceratodus forsteri. The sequence continues at coordinate 1,366,728,428 of CM057455.1, forward strand.
TACTAAAAGTGTATACTAGTTCTGTTAACCTTGCCTTTACAGGGGTTTCCAGGGGATTTGTTGATGGCCAGACCCTGGGGGTAAGTGTAAGGGGTGTGTGCTTATTATTACTGTTCACTGCTGAGTGCGTGTTAACTGCTGTTAAAGGTACAAAGCCACTAGGAGGGTTGGTGGGTGGTCACAGCTTCCCATAGGACTATAACAGGTTAAATAGATATCCCCACTATTGTTACCCGGAGTGGAGGCACCTTAATGCTGAACCCAGGCCCCTCAGCCTGTGGTCAGAAATACAGGCAGGGGTAGTAACCTTAGGGATAGCGCCACCTAGGGGTTACATGAGTTTAACTCATTGGTGGTGGAAGAGAGTTAGTGAGATTGTCTCAAAGCTGTGGTCTACATGTTGTGAACTAGACCCGGGCCCAAAATGTCTGTTAATGAGATGTGTGGGGTCCCTGGGTCCAGTGTTCACTGAGATAACCCAGTGCTTCCTCTCAAAGAGGGTGTTCCCATTTTCTCTTAAACAGGCATTGGTGTAACTCCTTTTGAAGAAACCATCCCAGAACCCAGACTGCCTCACAAATTATAGACCTGTCTCTAACCTTCCCTTTTTAAGGACGGTTATTGAGAAAGTAGTGGCCACACAGCTCAAGGCACATATACAGTAGCTGAATTTGACATCTATGAACCACCCCAGTCTGGTTTCCAGTCAAGGCACAGTATGGAGACAGCACTAGTCATGGTGCAGAGTATCTCCTCAGGGCAAGAAACTGACGTGAATGGTCATTTCTCATCTTCCTTGATCTCACTTCAGTGTTTGACACTATTGATCAGGGAGTTTTGCTGGATCACCTCAGGGAGCTATGTGGACTCGCCATTACTATTATCAGCTGGTTCAAGTTCTTCCTCACAGGTAGGATGCAAAGGGTGGTGATGGGAACTTACTCCTCCTAGCTGATGCCCCTGTCCTGTGTTCCCCAGGGTTCTATCTTTTCATCAATGTTATTTGCAGTGTACAAGCTGCCCTGTGGTGATATCATTAGATATTACAGGCTGGGTTTTCACTGCTATGCAGATGATGCCCAACTACTGTATATATGTCATTTGCACCAGGGACACAAGGTGTGGTCTCTCTCTTTTGAATTCCTGTCTGGCTGAGATACAGGGCTGGATGTCCTCCAACTGGCTGAGGCTCAATCCAGATAATATGGAAGTATTAGTGATCAAGCCTGGTCGCTGGCGAAGAGCTGGAGAGGGGGGAGGGAGACTGGGCTAGTGTTTGGTTCTTCTTCTCTAATAGCCTTAGGAAGGGTGAAGAATCTGAGTGTTATTTTAGACAGTGAATTGATCCTGGAGGCTTAGGTGTCATCTGTTGTCCAAAATTATTTTTACCATCTTAGTAATATTGTACGGATCAAACCTTTTATTCCACTCAGTGACCTGCCTTCACTGATATATGATTTAGTTACATCCAGACTTGGTAACTGACATACCCTTTACTTGGGACTAAATAAAGTTACCCTATGTCACCTGCAGCTGGTGGAGAACACTGTGGCCAGGTTGCTGATGGGTCATCCAAGATCCTGCCATGTAACCCAGGTCCTGATGGAACTGCACTGGCTGCTGGTGAAGTGGCAAAGCTCCTTCAAAGTCAGCTTGCTAAACTATAAAGTCATACATGGACTGGGCCTAGCTACCTGCAAGACCTTTTATTTCCTCACCAGACCTCCTGATCTCGCCGCCTCTCTGAGGCAGGTCTCTTAGCAGTTCCCAGGATTTAGTTAAAATCTTCATGTGAAAGGGCCTATAATGGTGCTGACCCAACCCTGTGGAATTTGCTTCCTAGATCTCTGAGGGAGACACCCTCACAGGAGGCTTTTAAAAATTGCCTGAAGTCCAACCTTTTTACAGCAGCTTTTGGTCTATCGTAGCATTCCTAATATAATTTTTCATTTGTGTTTTATTGTATATTTTTTGCCTTTTTTATTTATTGTAGTTATTTCTTTTATAGTCTGTGCTTAAATGTTGATTGTGGTTGTTCTGGGGGATGTAAATGTTGCGGTATTGTCTTATTGCTTTATATACTGTACAGCTCTCAGAGCCCATGGGAATGAATGCTTTATAAATAAAGTTTGCTTTGCATTTCACTCCCAAAAGCCATTACTGTGCTTTTACTCTATTCTCTGTTTCCCTTCCAGTCAACTGCTCCTCAAATGATTTATGAGATGAGAGGGGAAAGTTTGGGACTTGGGTGGTTTAATATTTTTTTTAGCAATTATTTGCACTGCGGCAAGCCTGAGTTGAAAAAAACAATGCTCATGGTACACACAGTGAAGTTAGAAGAGACAGGCAGACAGAGCTCAGCTGGCTATTGATAGGTTTAAAGCTTTGAGGTACAACAGAGTGCCTGAAAAGCACATATGAATTGTTCTGCTTCCTCCCTTATGTTTTCTACAACGGCTGAATGCTTCTAACTATTTTGTTCCTAATCCTCCTCAACTCTTGCAAAATAAAATTTAACAATGATGAATCGATGATTACGTCCTTCAACTTCTACCATGCTACCCTTTATACTGTGCTCATCAAACTGCAGTGACCGGCTGATCTCATTTTAGTCTCAAGAGAAATGTTCTGCCCGTACACTGCAGTTAATCACCAGTAGTCTTCACAACAGGTTATCCCACTACATAGAAACATAGAATTTGACAGCAGATAAGGACCGCTTGGCCCACCCAGTCTGCCCATTTCCCTACCTAATGGATAAGCTGCAGATCCTAGTTAACCAGCAGCCTACTTCTTCCTACCCCCAACCCCTAGAATTGCCTTATGACTGTCCCATGCATGCTTGAATTCCACCACTGTTTTTGACTCCACAACCTCCTCTGGAAGGCCGTTCCATGCGTCCACAACCCTCTCTGTGAAAAAATACTTCCTTAAATTACCTTTGAGCCACCCCATCTTCAAATTGTGCCCCTTGTTCTTGCACACCTCTTTTTTTGAAAGATGCTACCCTCTTGGACTTTGTTGATTCCCTTGAGGTACTTGAAAGTTTCTATCATGTCCCCTCTCCCTCCTTTCCTCGAGGCTATATATATTAAGCTCCTTAAGTCTCTCTTCATATGTCTTCCGGTGCAGACCCTGCACCATTTTAGTTGCCCTCCTCTGGACAGCTTCCATCCTGTCTATGTCTTTGCGGAGATTGGGTCTCCAGAACTGCATGCAGTACTCCAGATGGGGTCTCACCAGCTGTCTGTACAGAGGGATAATAACTTCCTGTTTTCTACTGGTGGTGCCTCTCCCTATGCATCCCAGTATCCCTCCAGCCCTCCTTGCTGCCTTCTCACATTGCTTGCCCACCTTTAGGTCATCTGATATGACTACCCCCAGGTCTCTTTCCATTTTTGTTGTTGTTAGTATCTCACCCCCCATTGTGTACTCTTCCCCTGGGTTTTTGTTTCCAAGGTGCATTACCTTGCACTTCTTAGCATTGAATCTAAGCTGCCATACATTTGACCATTCCTCTAACCTTGCCAAGTCCCTTCTTATCCTTTCCACCCCACCTTGTGCATCAGCTCTGTTGCAGATCTTTGTGTCATCTGCAAAGAAACATACTTTTCCTTCCAGTCCCTCTGCAATGTCGCTTATAAAGACATTGAAGAGTTAAAAGTCAGACTTGCTATTTGTCTTCCTTTACTCTGCTTCTGTTACCCACCCTAAACATACCGCTCAGTATTCTCAATACTCAGGTTCCTAAAATAATGTTTTTTTTGGATCTTTGAGCTTCCATCTCAAAGCTTTGTATTTCAAAGTAAATCAAATCAGCCGGTCTGCCGGCGTAGCGGTTTTTTTTTTTGCTTGCGGCACTGGCGACTCAGGTTCGGGAACGGACTCAGGTTGTCAGAGGGCCAGCTGGGGGAGAGGGATTGAGCATCCATAGGACTGCTTTCCTTCTCCAGGGAGAGGGGGGGTCATGGTACTCAATGCCATTGCGACACCTAGCGGAGGCTGGGTCCACCACAGCATTGATGCCAAATTGAACTTAGGGGTGGGTCAGATGCCGGTCGTCATTGCACGTACCCCCCCCTGTTCACAGGGAGAAAAAACAATCCTGAGCCTGGCCATCTAAATGAAGCTCTGCCCCCAAAGTCCTGATCAGCCTCCAGGAGCCAGCTCCCTGACTAGATATATGTAACGCGGCACAATATGCGGGGTCAGTGCCACGTCCCCACTCTCTGGGGGGTAAGCCAGAGATAACTGGGTGAGTGCATACAGAATTCCGGAGGTGGAGGCATGGGGTTCCGTGACCAGAACGGATCCTGATGGCTGGCAAGGGAGAAAAAAGTAAAGCAATTAAAAAAAGTAAATCAAATCACAATGCTGACATAGTTTACAGTACTCTCAGACTCAGAACCAGTCTCTCTTCTCTGAGCCTGCATTGCTCCTAGTCCATGAGTACGTGATGTATCTTGGGGGTTTTAATTAATGATGGAACAGTCAGCCCATCCCTATTTGAGACCATGGAGAAGTAATAAGAACCAGGGGTGAACAGGTCATTTACATGTCTCCAATCCTTTCTGTCACACATCTGTCTCTAGTCAGGGCATCCCAGAAGTGGATTGCTTTCTCTTTATTTGCCTTTTTTATATGTAATCTCCTGTGTAACTGCACAGTGCAGCTTAAAATCCATTTTCATACTGTGATATTATGCTATATTGACTATGCGTGCATATATTAAACTTTTCTGCCTCTGTTATACACTGCATTTGTACATTGTATTATGTAACCATACACTCATGATGTAGTCTTTTTGCAGACATGTTACCAGTTCATCTTTGAAAAATGGGATTCTGTCTCGTAAAATATAGGTTCACCAGGACAGTTGGGTGTAATGAATGATGTTTGTGCATATGCTGACTTTATGTCAGAAATTCCATTGATGTTTTCCACCCTTGACTGAGGTGCCTTAGCAGCTCCATACTGCTGGCAAAAGGAATGTCGGAAGATGTAAACAACTACCCCCCCCCAAGAGAGACTAATGAAGGAAGAGGAGGATGGAGAGTATAAAGGTTCAAAGGTGGAAGATCCCTTTCGAAATGTTAGTGAACTCTGCTTTAAATAGGAGAACCAGTGGAAGAAGCTTGATCAGCTGTCCCACCAAATCACTGACACAGTCTTCTAATTCAATGGGGCAGCTAACTGTGTATATTTTGACTTTATGGCAGAATCTCTTCATTGACATTTTCCACACTCAACTGAGGTGCCACATAAACATGGTCCTGCTGGCTAAAGGAAGTTTAGAGGATGCAATAAGTCATCATCCCAAAAAAGATCAGAAGACTAAAAAGGCCATGCTCCTATCATCAGTCATTTAGAAAATGTGGGGACCATTGCCATGGGGTAGAAAGAAAAAAACTTGTGAAGAAAATCTCTTGGGATATGGGTAGCCTTCACTCTTGGTTTGCAAATCTGTTAAGAAGAAAGCTACTTGCTGACTTTGTGGAGTGCTGGTTCTAGTTTGCAGATTTAGGATTCAAAATATGATGAAGATCAGTGCCCTAACAACTTGATGATGTGAAGCAGGACATTCTTCATAGAGGCCATAGTAGCCATTCTGATTTAGACTGAATCACCATATGCTGGGATGGGTCAGCTTGTAATTTGATCAACACATTTGTAAGATGAGTGGAGTACCAAGCAATTGGCATTTGTACTGCTTCTGGTCATAAGAAGAGGATATGGCATGATTATACAATGTTGAGAGATCAGGTAAGAATCAAGATTATAACAAGGTACCACTGATTACCAGTTAGAATGAAGTGGACCTGGAGTCCGCTTCAGAAATGGTCTGTTTTATCTTTTCATAAGAGCAAGATGTAGGAGTCCTCAGAAGATTTGAAGAGATTTGCAAACAGAGATTTTTATCAGGATTAAGTATGGTGGAGGAAGCTGCAGATTAACTATTGTAAATCTCTAGAAGCCAACACATGCTAGCATCATGACTGTTTGGAGATAAAGATCCACTTTTGGAGAAAAGATTCATTATCTGAGGTGATTTAGTAATTTTCAGAATACGTCAAAATCAATGGTTTGATGGTTTGAAATTTTGGAGTTTTTATTTTTTTAAGCCAAGTAAGAACAATATGAAGACTGGTTGTAATATAAAGTATGGGTAGTTGTGAGAGTATACCTACATTACATTTGAAACTGGATATCTGAAATGTACAATTTGATAGTAATATAACTAAAAGCAGCAGGGCAACAAAATTGGGCAAAAATATGATCCTACCTTTTTTCACTGTAAAATATCCCAGGCATCTTCCCATTTTATTTGGTGGTAACATTTTCTAGTTCCATCATATTCTGAGTATTTAATAAATGTTTTATTTAGCTTTCTTTCTCAAGAAAAAAAGATGGCTGTCATAGCTTGCTTAGAAATAACACCATAGACCTGGAAATGGTTAGGATCAAGAAAATTAAAAAAATAAATGATGCATAGCATGGGAGGTATCTAGAAAAGTAGATCTGGCAAGCTTGTTAATATTTGCTAAAATGTTTTTTATTAATTGCAACTAAAACTATCCCGTTTGGAAATAAAAAAAATGTTTTTTTCTTGCACTGTTGCTTTAAAAGATAACTGAACAAGCATTTTGAGGGATCTGTCATTCTACAAGCCTCCCATTTAACTAGAGTAAAGGGTACCTGAAACAATTCCTTTGAGTATTTACCTCAAATATAAAGCTTTAATTTGATTTTGACACATCTGAAATGTAGCCAAAAATGTAAACAACTAGCTTGCAAGTCCTGTGCTGCTGATTCACCGCTCAGCTTATAAAATGTTGTTGACATGTAGGGTGGCATCATCAGAGAGAGTTCACTCTGCTTGTAATAGTAAAATGTATATGCACTGCTTTAAATCGTTGTGTCTTAACACTATGGATTTGATTTTAAAAGAGCCCTTTGAGCCATGCAAGTTGAATCGCTCCAGAGCAGCATTAAACTCTGGATGCATCAGGGACCCTGTACCCAATTTTATAAAAGGGGGGTCCTTGTACCAAAGACCCTAAGAATTTTCACAGCCACTGCATCCTCTGCTTTAGTTTTGGGTAGATCTCCCCATCATCCTATCGACTTTACACCATGGGCTGTATCATTGATAATATTATAAAAACAGGTACACCAACTACACCTGCCAGCATGTTAAAATATGCCTGACAGGCCTACCCCTTGAGGTCTGTAGATAGGTCTTTACTTGACGTTCCTAGATGCACTACAAAGATGGGTAAGCATATGTTCTCAGCATTTGCCCCAAAGCTCGGGAACTCTCTTCCAGTGACTTTAAGGCAGTTTCGGTCTCATCAGGATTTTAAGAGTGAACTTCATAAATTCCTCATGTGCACTGATAAGTGCTAATGTGATCTGCCATTGCATAATCCTACTTGGCTTCATCTTTCCTCCACATATCAATTTTGCACTTATTATAATTGTTTTCTGAACTGCTTTTCTGTGCATTATTTTAGGCTACATCTGTATTATGTCAGACCATTGTTGATGTTTTTTTGTATTATTGTATCACCTGTAATTGCTGCTTTTTTTTTGTCTGTAACTGTCTCCGGTCATGCCTGAAAATAGGCAATGCTTTTGTCTAGTGCACCTACCCAGTAAACAAAAACCAAATAAATAAAGATTTGGCGCACCTGCATGGACTGATGCAGGGGTATGGCCCCACCCACCCTGGGCAACACTAGAGGGTCCGTGAGGGTGGAAGGGGGGTGAATATACCTGCCAGGAGGGGCTGGGGCAGAAGGAGCATAGGGGTGCCCTAGGGGGTCTCGGGGTGACAACAGCAATGACAGGGTTGTGATGTGGTACCCAGCAGGGGTAGCATTTGGAAAGCCACATAGCCAATCTGATCAGACCATGTCACAGGGGTTGGCAGGGATGGATAGTGTCATGGACCAGGTGGGCACAACTCTGGCACCTGCACCATAGTTGCAACAACTCCCAGCCCTGTAGGTGGGAGGAAGCCTGCCACAACATGGGAGCCTGGGTATTAGGAGACTGTTGTGGTGCCTGGAGAACATTCCCCTCCACCACAGGCAGCTCACAAAGTGAGCTACAGCTTCATACCTACAGGGTGGTATTTGTTGCTCCTATGGGGCAGGTGTCAGGGCTGTGCTCACTTTGGGCCAGGTCACCATTCATCCCTGTCAACTCCCCAGGAAGCAGTCCCATCCGATCAGCTGTGATGCTTTGCAAATGGCACCATTGCTAAGTGCCACATAACCACCCTATCATTTCCCCCCATGCTTCTGCCCCCAGCCTCTTAATTTCATGTCTCCCAAATCACTACACTGTCTGGTAGTGGCACATGGCACTTAGACCACCTCCTGGCTCATCTATCTTAAACCCTCTGTTTCACCCACAGCAGGGCTTTCAAAGTTACAAATATGGAGATGGTGCAGCTCTGCCTTGGCACAAGTCCCCTTGCATCCTGTGGAAGGGTGCTTCTGTCACAAGGGTAGTGCAGAACAGCTTGGACACAATGCATCCTGATTTCGATGCAGCCTATGTTCAAAAACTGTGATTGCTGCAAAGTTTAAAGCAAGGTGCCACTTGCATCATACCCATTTGGTGCAGGCACTTTGCATAAAACATGTCCTTTTTAAAATAAGGCCTTATATGTGAATCTGATCATAAGTATCGATGTTTAATTTGCCCAGCATCAATACATATCATAGGATTAACATACAGTGCTCAGACACAATGTTTTAAAACTATGCTGCTATAGTTTACTGTTACAAGTGGAAAGGACTCACTTCAGTGATATCACCACTCATGATGTCAATGACATTTTAAGAGTCTGGTAGCAGCTCAGTGCACAGGACTTGCAAACTGGCTGTTTATATTTTGGGCTATTTTTCAGATGCAACAAAACTTGATTAAAACTTCCAGTTGCAGGTAAATACTCAGATGAATTGTTTAAAATGTCCTTATACTCTAGTTCCAAGGGAGGGCTTGTAGGATTTTGGACCCACAAACATACTAGTTATGTTATCCTTTAAGACTTTTTAGATAGCTTGGAAGAGGCAACATCTAGCAGTCAGTGAATCCAGGGGATTTAAGTTGTGCATTATCCAGAAAGAGTTGTATATTGCAAATGCCGTGGTCACTGTGGGTTGCTGCAGCTAAGGAATTCCGATGGTTTTCAGAGCTTTGTCTAGAAAGAGACTTACATCATGATAAGATACAGAATGACAGGTAAAGATGACATTGTATGATCTGCTTGAGTAGCTAGGGTCCAGAAGGTCTGAAAATGAAAGTGTGAGACAGTCTGTGGTCAAATTAGATTCAGAGAGAATGAACAGAAAGTGTGTCAGGAAATGGCTGTTTTGGAAGTCTACGCTAATTTCCCCAAGCAAGTTCATGACGGGAAGCAAGGAAGATCTACCTTTGTTAACTGTGGACAATGCTTCCATATTGCTTCAATAAAATACTGTACTATGGGTTTTAAATGTCAGGCATGATCCAAAATAATAATTGCTGCCATGATGGGGAAACATTTCAAAAAGAGCTGAGTATTTTGTGAAAATTTGGTATTTATAAAACTTCTTTTGCCAGAAGTGGATGAACCATGAACTTTGGTGGAAAGCTGTGAGCCAAAAGAAGGGGACGAGTCTGTGAATACTTCAGGTGAGGAATGGAAAGGAGGCTGACAGAAAACATAGAGTATATTAAATTCAAAGTAAGGAGAAGATAGGACCACATGGATAGATCAGACCTGGCAATAGCTTGATGACTATGTGGTAATCTAGGGATGAAGCTGAGGATGCAAGTTGATAGAGGTGCAAAATGAATGACAGACCTTGAGGGATTTCCTGCATGGCAGATGTCAAATAACCAAGTAATAACTGAAACTGTATTTTAGTATATGTTCTTAGGGTTGAAATTGAAGACTGCTTGGAATATATGGTGACACAATTTGTTTGCTGGAAAGGTAGGCTTCCATCTTCTGTTAGTCTAATACTATGTTGAGAATTTAATTTCTGAGAGAAGACACTGCATTTTCTCAGGAAAAAGACAGATTCCTAAGCAATAAAATAAGCCCATCAGGCAAGAAATGCAAGCTGCTGACTAAGAAAGAGAGTGCAGTAGATCAAAATTATCTAAATAGTATAAAACAAAAGTGCGGTTGAGAATATTAAGTAGTATCCAACAGATCACCTCTGAAAGCAAGTCAAAAAGTTGGGAGCTTCTTTTACATCCAAATGTCAAGTGCATAGCAAAATAATACTGTTGTTCCAAATGAAACACAAACAGGTGGCATGGACAAACAGGTGGCATGGAGGATTTTGTGGTATCAGTTAAAAATCAACAGAAATATTAGCTTTAGCCAACCAAGCCTTTGACTGGTGTGTCTGATAAAATGAATGACATCGTCAGTTCTAGAGTAAACTAGTGAGTAATCTTCAAATGGAGTCAGGGAATTAACACTAAGAACCAGGTAGAGATCAATGATGAGTAATTTCTTGCCAAACACTTTTCAGTACTGTTACTGATGGAAGTAATCCCAAAAGAAAAAAAAGATAGGGACACAAAGGGGCCTAGGAGAAAGCCTATAGAAATATCCCTAGACAGTAGGTCATTGAACATTGGGTGGTTCTTTTATGGCTAATTGGAGATTGCAACATTCATGAGTAAAAGAAGGATAAGAATGGATTTATGTATGAAAGCTATTCCATAAACTGCAAGTTATAGGGGAACATTAATGAAAATTGTCCATCATAGTTTGCAAGCCCATGAAAAACTGTTTTAAAGGATGTACTGAACTTATCTCTAGATGGCATTAGTCCAGATATATTGATGACTACATCTGCCCTATATTGTTACACTTGTACATTGCCACCAATTTTAGAATCTTGTGATCTCAATGGGGTAAAGCCTTACTAATGAGGCAGAGCTTGCAGCTGACTAGAAAAGATGCTTTCTCAGGAGCTCTACCTCGCATGCTAAAAACCTTATTTTATTAACATTTAAAGCATTTATTTTCGTGATTATTCTACTCCAGCTGGATAGAGTTTGAGTGTGTCATTGTACTGATACCATCCTTACCTTTCTCCAGTATGGCAAAACCTCAAAATGCCCTATTGCAAAAGGCTGGACCAAGTAAAGTTGGAAAGCAGCAAGGGTAACAGCCAAAGGAGGCACTGCTCTACTGCAGAATGGCCATCTAGAGCAAATGAATGTGGTCATGCTGATAGTGATGCAGGAACTGAATTCAGAATGTATGCAGTTGGCAACCAAAATAAAAAAAAACTAGATACCTTTAACACATGGGTTCTCATGGCAGAGTCTCAAAATAATTAGTAAACAGCCACATCAAAATCATATCCAATAGTCTTTAGTCACAAAAGAATGTTAAGCAAGATCCCCATATCAAAAGCCCAATGTTTCGCATGTGCGGGCTTCATCAGAGATGAAGACCTATACACTTCAGTAATAGGTTTCCAATGATCAAGACTCAGATTTAATTTATTGTTTCCTTGCCCTGTATTGTAGCTTTAACATCAAATATAGCATTTTTTAGTATTTTCACCGCTGTAGAGGTTCTTCACTAGTTTTTCCAGCAGCACTGAACACAGTGCAGAATGACATTCTGTTGGGAAAACTAGTGAAGAAGCTCTACAGTAGGACAATAGTGAAAATACTAAGAACGCTATACTTGATGTAAAAGTTACAATGCAGGGCAAGGAAACAATAAAAGAAATCTGAGTCTTGCTTGTTGGAAACCTATCACTGAAGTATATAGGTCGTCATTCCTGATGAAGCCCACACAGGTAAAACCTTAGGCTTTTGAAATGAGGATCTTGCTTCACATTCCTTTATGAATAAAGACTATTGGATATGGATTTTGGTGCAGCTGTTTACTAATTCTTTGAGACTGAACTTTTGCATTGTGCAGCCCCCTGAGTTTGAACTATTGACCAAGGAATGGCAGAAGGGTACACACCCAGAACTTTCCTTTTTCATGTAGAGACCTAAATGGACATCATGCAAACAGACATGAAGACAGTCACAGATCCAGTTGACAAATCAATAGCTGTTACCTACAACCTAGCGGAGGAAAATATGTTTCTTTAACTTAGGCTAGAGCCCTTAGAAAGTGGTGCCCAAGCCTGATGTTTATGAATGCTGGGAGTGATAGAAGGGGATGAAGGCTCAAGCATTCTTAAATGTGTTGCAGAGACATTACAATCTACTCTACTAATGGATATTGCTTCAAAATCCTGAAAGCCTATCATACCACCCCCAGATGATGGCCTTCCAACCTGGATTTATCATGTACTATACTGATCATTATTTGGGGGGGGGGGCTCATATCTGAGATGAGATTCTGGCAAAGGCTCAGTGCAAGGGAACACTCCTTTCACCTGATGGAAGCTGATGCTAAAAAAATTCCCTTTGAAGCCTGGGTCAAGCTCAACAATTATGACATCATCGCCCTATCTGAGACCTGGCTAACCCCCAAAATTCCTTTGCACAAAATCACACTCAAAGGTTATTCCATAATTAGGAAAGATAGACTCAGAAAAAGAGGAGGCATATGCCTATTTTTTGTTGCCAGAGAGGCTCTCCTAAGTTAAACTACATCTAGACACTGATACTTCAATGCTTGAATCCTTCTCCATAAATCTAATCATATGCAAAATTTTATCTATCACTTCCATCTACTTACCCTCCAGAACACCATTTTCTTAGTTTGAATCCCTCATCTCAAGCAAACCATTCTTTCCAAGTAATAGGGAGTGGATCATTTAGGGGACTTTAACCTAAACTGGGATAGTAGCCAGTCTGACTGTGCCAAAGAGCTGCTGGGCAGCTCAGGACTGCACCAAATAATATCCACTCTCACCAGAATGAATTATAAAATGGGAAACAGTTCTACCATTGACTAGATCATTGCCTAGAATCCCTCCAGAGTTACAGCCATGTGTGTCCTCCCTGACACCATCAGCAACTACTGTGCTATCTTCTATCGATGGTCAAGCAGAGTCCCTAAATCTACTCCTAACTACATCATCACAAGACAATTAAAAAATGCTAATTTAAAAAGAACCTTCTCTTGCATTTAAATTAGCTGACTGATCTTCACGGCTGATATAAAAAACATTGACCACACCCTTAATGATTTTACAAAAACATTCAATGACATCTGTGACACCTTCATCCCCAAAAAGAAGATCAGAGTTTGCTGGCTTTCTAGTGAGTGGATTACTCCAGACCACCTCAAACTTATGCACTGTAGAGACAAAGTTTGGGCTAGGTACAGGAACTCATCCTCCCTCGCTCTCCTCCAAGAATATAAAACACTTCAAAACAAGTACAAGTCGATGGTTCAAACTGCAAAAATCAGTCACTTTAAGAATAGCCAACTCTAGACCAGAACTAACTCCAAGCAGCTCTGGGGGACATTAAACTCCCTCTTGGGTAAAGAAAAAAAGTGCAAGCGGATTTCACTTCAGTCAGAAGGGAGATTAACAAATGACCCAACATGCATGGCCAAATTGTTTAATTCCTTCTTTGGGGACCTGGACAAGTATAAGACCCCCTCTCCTCAGACACCCCCAAGCAGCCCCGAAATCCTACCCCTGCCCCAAAAGCTTCCTAACCCACTTTCTACTTCAAAGCACTATCACTCACTGATACCATAAAACTTATAAGAAAAAAACAACCCTAGGCCCTCCACCAGTCTGGATGGACTAGATTTTATTTAATTATTTATTTTATTTGGTTTTTGTTTACTGGATAAAGTGTCATAGCCACAAAATATGACTATTTTCAGACACGACCTGGGAGATTACAATACAAAATTGGCAGACTAAACTAATTGGTTTAGTTCAGAGGTAATTAACTATGCAAGGAAAAATCTACACGATGTTCTGTGACATTAACAGTATTGCTAATATGACAGAAACAATGGCAGGAAAATACACAATAGTGCAAAATATAATAAGCATACAATCATAGTGCAGTAGAGTTTTAACACATAATCCATGGTAAGCGCTACATATAACAGTAACAAGGAGTCAGAGCAAAATTGAACATTTTGAGAGCTGTCCAGAGGATGTCAAGCAGCCTATGGGGGTTTTAAACAGGAACATAGGGCATGTTTGACAAGGAGAGAGTGATGCATCTTTTGAAAAGCAATATAATTAGGTGCAGAGTGAACATCAAGAGGTAGGGAATTCCAATATTTTGGGGCCAGGCAGGAGAAAGCTGAGGTTCCTTTTAGGGTTCTGCACCTAGGGGTGTATAGTAGAGAGAGTCCAGTAGAGCAGATGCCATAGATGGGGGACAGAGACACCAGCATGCCTGCAAGAGAGGTATGTAGATTAGTTCTGATGATGTTTTCCAGCAGAGTACCAAGGGCAAAGAGTTGATTGGCAGATGGAGAAGGCCATCTAAGGTCTGCATATAGCAAGCAATGGTGCTTCAGACATGGGGAAGCCGAGGCATGACAACAGATACTATTGTACATTGTATCTCACTAACTTAGGGTAGGTTTTGAAGCATTTATGTAGGTGACAGCACCATACACAAGGGATAGAAGTAGGATACCCCTAGAAATAGCCAGTCTAGCTGAGGGGGTAAGCATCCAACTAGTCCTGTAAGCTATTCCGAGTTTGGAGTTTACTGATTTGCAGGTGTTGATGATGATATGTAGCTCAAAGTTGAGAGTTTCATCAAGCAGGACACCTAAATACTTGAATGAGGTTACTTTCATAAGCGGGAGCCATTTGCACAGGAGACATTGAAAACGTTGTGGTTTGTTCTAAGTTTGGTTGCAGATCTGAAGAGCATGCTCTGAGTTTTATTTATGTTTAGGACAAGCCTTTTGTTGAGGATCTATTCTTGCATTATGAGAAATGCAGATGTTAGTCAACTATTTGTTTCTTCTATGTTTGCAGAGGAGGTGTAGAGTAGCAGATCATCTGCATACAAGATTGTTGTGCACCAAGGGGTGTTAGAAGATATGTCATTTATAAAAATAGAGAAGAGAAGTGGTCCCAAGATGGAGCCTTGAGGAACACCAACATCAATAGGTGCAGAGTCTGACACTGCAGAGTTAAATTTTACATGTTGTTTTCTATTGCTTAAGTAGCTCTGGAACCAATTTGTGGCTTGCTCTGAGAAACCAGTAGAACTAAGGCAATCAAGCAGAAGAGGGTGATCTACAAGATCAAATGCCTTTGAGAGGTCAATGAACACTGCACCAGTCATGAGACCATGATCCATAGCAGTAAGGGCATCATTTGTAAATTGTATCAGAGCAGTAGAGGTGCTATGCCCCTTGTGGAAACCATGTTCAACAGGCGATAGGGGGTATATTTAGAGAGGAACTTGGTGACCTGTATAACCACTAATTTCTTGAGTATTTTGTTTAGTACTAACAGAATGGCTATGGGCCTATAATTAGCTATGTCCTTCTTGTCATCTTTCTTAAAGACTGGGGTGACTTTTGCCAATTTCCATATGTCTGGAACATGACCACGGCAGACAGACAGTGTAAAGATTTTAGCCAATGGGGCCTCAATAAAAGGCAGCCAGCTTCAGAAGTTTAGGCTTTAGGTAGTTGGAGCCTACACTAGTACTATCAGAGATTGTGTTTAGTAGTTTTAGAACATCAGCATTTGGAATAGCCTTAAAATAGAAGGGCAGATGTATGGGCATGTTTATGTGAGTAGCGGGTGTCAGGATGCGATTTGCTGTGAAAGAGGCAGTGTATTTGGTGAGATCAGTAAAGTATTTGTTGAAAGAATTTGAAATGGTGGTGGGGTCGTTACAATGCATACCATTGAGGACCATATCATTCATGTGTTGAGACTTGTTTGAGCCCAGGAAGGATTTTACATGTGTCCAGAATTTTTTCGGGTCCCCAGCAGCTTCCAGCAACAGACCTTTGCAGTATGAGATTTTGGCAATCCTGATTTGTTTTTTACACATATTGCACTGCTGTCTATAAATGTCATATTCACTTTGCTGACCCAAGGTTTTGTAGCAGTTCCAACTTTTGTCACATGGCCAGAGGGAGGCGAGAAGTTTCTTGTGCAGCCATCTAGTCTGTTTGGCCCTAACGTGTCGATTCCGTTTAGGTGTATGTTTGTCCTGGAGGGATAAGAATATAGAAAGAAAGATATTGAGAGCAGATTCAATGTCTTGGGACTGGATAATAGGGATCCAGTTTACAGAAGAGATATCATGTAGAAAGTTTGCTTGATCAAGTATGGAAAAATCCTGGCAGGTGATGTAGAGTGGTGAGGGGGCTGGAATCACCGATGTTCCCCATATGCAAAACAGGGGAATGGTCACTTATGGAATCAGGAAGCACACCTGAGGCAGTAATTCTATCAGGTCGATTTGAGAGTATCCAGTCTACAAGTGTTCCAGCAGCAGGTGACTGGATCAGCCTGGTGGGATCTTCAATTATCTGGTGCATGTTAAATCCAGGTACTAGAGATACCAGTGCACTTTTAATTTTTCCCAGCCAATTTAGGTTGAGGTCGCCAAGAATAATAAGTTTATTTTGGCCAGCTGCAGGGTAGAGTATTCAAGTAGTTCGGAGCATCCTAGTTGACCTGTTTTAGGAGGATTGTAGGCACAAATTAAGTGAATCTTGTTGGTTCCAAGTAGAAGTACAGTATGTAAAAACTCACAGTTAGAGGCAACTGAACATTGAATTAGGAACATATTCAGGTGGTTTTTTGAAACAGAGTGCTATTCAACCTCCCCTCTTTCCAGATAGTCTATCTCCTTAAAATAGGGAATAGTTAGGAAGAGAGCAGGAAGAGTCAGGAGTAGAGGGCTTTAGTCAAGTTTCAGTCAGACAGAGAATGCCAGGTTCATATATGGATATCCATCCCTCAAGTTTAGTAAAGTTGCAGAGAAGGCTTCTAATGTTTAAATGTGCTATACGAAGGCCTTTCATAGTTACCAGTCCATATTCGGAAGAGGCAGTGGGTAAGTAGGGGCCAGGGTTTGTTTTGAGGTCCCCAGATAATAACAAGGCTAGGAGAACAAGATACCATAGTTTCCATGGGAAAAGAGGTGGTACCAGTAGCATGTCCTGCCAGAGGCATTTAGAGGTAAAGTCAGCAGCCAAGTATAAGAGATGCCTAGTGAGTAATAGAGGAGTCACATCATGCTGCTTGATCTGTGACACAAGTAGGTTCAGGTAGGTAAAGTCAGATAGTGTGGAGGTCAGTTTAGCACTACCAGGAAAGCAAGGTCTAGCAGTGAGAAGAGCCAGTAAAAAGAGAGCAAGGTTCAGTGTCAGCAGGGGCAGTATTCTCCCAGCCATAGCTATCATGGATGAATTTGTGGACTGAGGCAAGTAGCAGGGCTCTGAAAAGAAACACCACACAAGATGTAGCAAATAATGTCACATACTTCTAGCTGGAGGAAATACTTGAGAGCAAATGTGCAACCCTGTGGGTGAGATTGTTTTAAAAAGGGGTGGTAAAAGAGTGGGTTAAGTCGGGTATTGAAGACAGGGAGGCCAATAGCCATAAGAATGTGCAGCAGGGGAGTGACCAATCAGCTTCTAGGCTGAGGAAAGTGGTGGAGCAAGAGTCTATTTAATACTGTGAAGAGGTGGGGGAGGGCGAAAAAAAATTCAGTCCAGAACACAGCACAGAAAGAGATTTCCCTGAAAGCAGGAAGTGCCAGGAGTTGGAAATTCAGCTGAGGAGCATAAACTGCCAATCAGTGCCTGGCTCCTCCACTGGGCATCCAGTCAAAACATCAGCATTCAAAACCATGAGTTTTGGAGGTCTGGTGTATACCTGAATCTGTCCAGGGGTCAGTCGGGTGGTCTGTTAGCTCCGGCCCACTTGGAGAGTTCCGGAGCTGCAGTAGCAGCTTGGGAAGCCCGCAGATGGGCTGTCTGAGGAATAGGAGGGGAAAGACAGAGGATTAAATACAGTTAGAGTACAATAGCAAGCTCTGTGGGGGGCAGGCAATGGGGAAAGACAAAACAAGAGGTAAAGAAGTGGCAAATGCAGGGCAATTATTTAGAGACAGAAGAGGAGTTAACAGGGAGGGGGATTCTGTGCTTTTGCGTCAGGATGCCTGAGGAGAACAACAACAGCAGCAGGGGGGGTGTAAGAGGAGGGTTTGTAGGTAAGGCAGAGAAGAAATTAAGCTGTTTAGAGAGACAGCATTGCAAGTGGGGAGTAGAAATTAATAATTAGCAGAGTGACCAGGGTAGGACAGGAGACAGGGTTTGGCAGTAGAAGCAGAAATGGAAAATGCAGTAGTCTTACTCGGTAGCTAGGTCTAAGCAGTGAAACATCAGCTACTAAACAATACAATTTGTCCTGCACTAGTCTCACAGCAGCAAGTAACACTGAGAGGCTAGACAAGAGGCTTGTAATAGACTAGCTAAACTGCAGGTAAAGTAAGACCAACTGATGCATAACATAAGTAATTACATTTACAAAAATGCAGTCCAGAACACAGCACAGAAAGAGATTTCCCTGAGATCAGAAAGTGCCAGGAGTTGGAAATTCAGCTGAGGAGCAGAAACTGACAATCAGTGCCTGCCTCTTCCACTGGGCATCCAGTCAAAACAGCGGCATTCAAAACCATGAGTTTCGGAGGTATGGTGCGTACCTGAATCTGTTCAGGGGTCAGTCAGGCAGTCTGTTAGCTGTGGCCAGCTCAGATAGTGCTGGGGCCACAGCAGCAGCTTAGGAAGCCCACAGATGGGCTGTCTGAATCTGTCCAGGGGTCAGTCGGGTGGTCTGTTAGCTGTGGCCATCTTAGAGAGTGCTGAGGACACAGCAGTAGCTTAGGAAGCCCACAGATGGGCTGTCTGAATCTGTCCGGGGGTCAGTCAGGTGGTCTGTTAGCTGCAGCTAGCACAGAGAGCACCGGGGCCACAGCATCAGCTTGGGAAGCCCGCAGATGGCCTGTCTGAATCTGTCTGGAGGTCAATCGGGTGGTCTGTTCACTGCGGCCATCTCAGAGAGTGTTGGGGCCACAGCAGCAGCTTGGGAAGCCCACAGATGGGCTGTCTGAATGGTTTACCTACAGCGCTTTGACAGCACTAGTGCCGACATCCCCTACCAGGACAGCTACAATGCTGACTGTAGGCATTGCAGCCGTGGGATGTCGGTGCTCAGAATCGGGGGTGCTGTACCCCCAGAACCCCCCCATTGTGGGGGGCTCTTCCCCCCACACCCACTGGTCTCTAGGATTCTAACTCTGAGTCAGAGTTGGACCGGGGGGGCAATCACCCAGTGAAGCAGTCCCGATCACCGCATAGACCACCACAGGGACGGTCGGATTTTGTCTGATTTCTGGTGCTGTGGTGGTCTTCACTGTTGGTGAGTCACTGTTGTGATGGTATACCATCTGAATCTGTCTGGGGATCACTCGGGCAGTCTGTTAGCTGCAGCCAGCTCGGAGAGTGCCAGGGCTGCAGCAGCACCTTGGGAAGCCCACAGATGGGCTGTCTGAATCTGTCCGGGGATCAGTCAGGTGGTCTGTTAGCTGCATCTGGCTCATAGAGCACTGGGGCCACAGCAGCAGCTTGGGAAGCCTGCAGATGGGCTGTCTGAATCTGTCTGGGGATCAGTCAGGTGGTCTGTTAGTTGTAGCCAGCTTGGAGAGCACCAGGGTTGCATCAGCAGCTTGGGAAGCCCGCAGATGGGCTGTCTGAATCTGTCTGGGGATCAGTCGGGTGGTCTGAGAGCTGCAGCTGGCTCAGAGAGCACTGGGGCCACAGCAGCAGCTTGGGAAGCCTGCAGGCGGGCTGTCCGAATCTGTCCGGGGGTCATTCGGGCAGTCTATTAGCTGAGGCCGCTTGGAGAGTGCCAGGGCCACAGCAGCAGCTTGGGAAGCCCACAGATGGGCTGTCTGAATCTGTCTGGGAGTCAGTCAGGCAGTCTGTTAGCTGCGGTTGGCTCAGAATTCACCAGAGCCGCAGCAGCAGGTTGGGAAGCCCGCAGATGGGCACATCCTTAAACTCATAATTAACGACATTGTTGCTCCTCTCACCAATATCCTTAATTTCTCCCTCTGTTCTGGTACCCTCCCCATGGCCTCGAAAACTGCATCCATCAGGCATCTGCATAAAGCTGGCACTAAACAGGAAGTAGGCAATTACAGGCCCATCTCACTTCTCCCCCATCTTTCCAAAATCATGGAAAAAACAGTTCATTCACAAATCACTAAGCTCCTAAACAAATATGACATCCTTACCAAGGCTCAACACGGTTTTAGGGCTAAACACAACATAGAAACTGCTCTCATTAGATTCACACAGGACATTTGCAAGGCCATGAATGATTGTCTTTACACGGGTGCGGTTTTTGTGGACCTTACCAAAGCTTTTGACTTGGTTGACCACAGCCTTCTCCTACCTACACTTGCCCTTCTGAATTTCTCCATAGACATTGTTAACTGGCTTGGTAACTATCTCAACACTAGGTTCCACAAAACAGTCATTGAGGGACATCATTCATCCAAATGCCTTATTAAGTACAGAGTTCCTCAAGGATTTATGCTTGGGCCCTTCCTTTTTTCTCTTTTCATAAATAACATATCTTCCATCTGTTCCCATACCAACATTCTCCTATATGCTGATGTTGCCGACTTATACTATAAGGACACAAACCCCTCCACCCTTCTCTCCTAACTTCAAACAGATTTTCACTGTTTCCACTCCTGGTTCACCACTCAGGGTATGGTCCTAAACTCCAAAAAAACTAAATGTATGGTTTTCTCCGGCACACGTAAACCATCTAATTTCAATTGCAACCTCCTAGATAATGATGGCATGGTCATTGAGTGGGTTAATTAATTTAAATACCTTGGCCTTACTCTTGACGAGCACCTCTCTTTCTGCCAACACATGACCCAATTAATTAACAAAATCCACCAGAGACTTGGGCTCCTCTACAGGATCAGGCAATTCCTCACCATGAAATCAAGAAGTAGGCTGGCTTCCAGCTAACTGCTACCTCTCCTTGACTACGGTTCCATCATTTACTTCCCTCAGAGCAATTCCATCATGTTCAATAAGCTCAAAATGGTATACAATAACATTATTAGATTTTGACAGGGCTCCCCCATCGTACCCACAGCTGTGCCCTCTATGAGAAAGTACGCTGATTCTCCCTAGAGGACAGGTTCACATTGAAGACTTCCATGTTCATCTACAAAATTCTCAACAATCTCCTTCCCCACCATGTCACCTCTCTGTTTGAGAAGGCTTGCCCCACCTGTCTTGCTAGGAACACTGCCTCATCTCCTTTTTGTGTCCCCTACTGCAACACCTCTTTGGGGCAGAGATGGCTTACCAACAGAGGTATCAAGCTTTTTAACACTCTCCCCTGAACCTTGTTAACAGCCCCTCCCTTGGCACCTTTAAGGTCAAACTAAAGGAGCACCTGCGTAATAAGCCACTTTGCAACTGCCATAGGTAGCATATCTTAATTTCCTACCACTGACCTGAGCAATCCATAGGTCACTTGCTCAATTTTCTGTTAGAATTTTTCCCTCTCTTTTTTCTTAACCCCTTTCTCATCCACTTAACTCCTTCCATTCCTCTTTTTCCCTTCTAAGCTCTTTCAGAGTATTTTTTGCCTTCTCCCATGTATTTGCACATTTTGTTTAAACTTGCTGTTAATAGTGTAGCTGTAGTACATAAGACATTTTGTATGTAACTAAAATTCCTGTGTAGATTTTTATCTTTGTATTTTTTTAACCATGTGTCTGTATAAAGTGTATATATTCACCACTGTAAAAATTCTAAAACTGGACACTGGTGAAAATTGGCTTTTTTGCCCACATCCCTTTCCAGTGTAAAACAAAAAATGAAATGAAGTATCACCTATTTGTTCCCTGACATTAGTTTTACCACCAGGCAGAGACACAAATGTTTTGATTTGGTATGACTGGGTCTTTGTGAGTTGGGGGGTGTCCTAGAGTTGCTCTTAAGAAGGATGAATGAAATTGAAGGGGACACACTGACTTAGGTTGTGGTTCCCCACAAATGCCATAGACACTGTATCTAGTGGACAAGAAGAAGATGGTAAATAGGGGTAACCTACGAACAAGGCAACCACAATTGAGTGCTTACAAAAATGGCAACTCAGTTAAAGCACCTGTGTTCAGGGCTACCTGGCAGGGTAGCTACCAGATACCTGGGTGGGCGAGGTAGGGTGACAGGAAGTATGCATGTATACACACAGGTGGTAGAGGAAGGGGAAGGAAGGTATGTGGGAGGGGGTGTGGTGGGCAGCTGCTGAGCTGGTCTGCTAGTGTGGTGGAGAGGTTTGTCAGTTGGGAGGTGCAGGGTTTGGGTCTGGCGTGATGCGGTTCTTTTTTTGCCTGCAGGCGACTTTTGTTTTTTTTAAGTATTTCACCCCCCCAACATGCACCCCCCTGGAGTTGTGGATGCTTTAGTAGGAGGGTGCAGGGGGTGAAGCCTCCCACATGAAAAGGAAACCCATAGATCTCAGGCACCCTTTTCCCATTTGCTGTGAGTGTGCATTGCCGAAATTCATTTTCGGCTATGTACACTTGCCCTAATGGTGATCACTGTTCCGTGATCACTGTTATGACATAGAACCAGGGGGAAGATAGGGAGAAGTACTAGTGGCAACAATGGTAGCCAGCAGAAAGGTAAAGAAAGGACAAGGCAAAGATGGAACTCTGGTTTGCAATGGGAGTAAAGCATGGGGCAAAGGCTTTGTTTAGGTATGGTTTAAGCATAAAGTTAAAGGAGGTATAGTAAGAATGAAGAGAGAGGAAAGATGGGAGGAGAGGGGCAAAGGGAAAACAGAGATATTGAACGAATACATTTGTTTAGGATTTACTAGGGGAAAGGATGAGTCACTATTACAATGTGAGATAAAGAAGGCAACAGAAGGAACAAAAGTGCAAGCAGCATGGGCAAAATAATGGGGACAAGGGTGCTGGAAAAACTTAAAGAATTGAAAGTGGATAAATGTATGGGACCTGGTGACTTACACCCAAGGATGCTTAAGGAATGAGAGAAGGTGATAGCAGTGCCAATGCAAACACATTCAGCTGCTCGCTGGCCATAGATGTGGTCCCTAGGGACTGGAGGACAGTGGATATGGTTCATCTATGCAAGAGCAGAAGACAGGATGAGCTACAGAGCTATAGTCCAGTCAGCTTGACATGTATAGAGGGAAAGATTATGGAGCCTATACTATGGGAAAAACTATTGTACAGCACTTCCTGGAGGGAAATAGGCTTCAGGACCCCAGACAACATGAGTTCATTTGAGGAAAGTCTTGTCTGACAAATACAATCAACTTCCTTGACTGTGTAACAAGTGTGGTAGGTAGGGTACACAATACAGTATACGTGAATTTCAGCAACGCCTTTGACTCAGTCCCCCACAGGAGGCTTGTCAAGAAGCTAAGTGACTTAAAGGGAATCTGAATATTTCCTATATAAAATACTGTAAAGGTTACTATGAGAATCAAATATGTAAACTGCTAGTTATATTTAGAAAATGTCTTCTTTAAGACAGAAAAATACTTTTAAAACTGTGATGTGGAGGAATCCATTTTGTGGACAAGAAGGGTGCTGTGATGATGTCCTTGCCTCACCAGCTCTAACAGTGTGCAATGAAGCAGGTTAAAACAACCTACTTCTACAGACAGGGATCCTGTTAAATCATGAAGAAAAGCATTGGATTCTTTTGTTACACTCTGCCAAACATAAAATCCAAGGTGTTTTTCAGAATATAATAGGATCCCTAACAGCCCAGACAAACTGTGTTCACCTGCTGCACTGCACATTGTTAACACCCCTTTCTAACCACCAAATGGATGCCCCCTTATCCTTACCCTTATAAGTATTTTCAGTGTTTTATTATAGTCATTGTCTAAATGTATTCTTTTCAATCAATTTCTGCACAACTGTGGTAACTGTTGAAATAATTATATAGGGAATTGTACGGATTCCCTTCAAGGGTGGAGGAAAAGTTGACAACTTAGGTGGAAAACTGGCTGAGGGGAAGACCACAAAGGGTAGTGGTTAAAGGGAGTTTTTAGAAATGAGGCAGTAATAAGTGTAGTACCACCAGGCTCAGTGCAGTGTCTGGTCCTTTTTAATGTGTTCATTTGTGACATAAGCGAAGGTATCAAAAGAATGATCTGCCTCATCATAGGTGACACAAAGATTTGAGCAAAGGTGGACAGGAGAAAGGGATAAGAGAACTTAGGGAAAACCTGGCAGGTTGAGAGCTGGCCAAAGATCTAGAACCTGGGCTTCAACACTAAGAAGTGTAAGGTGTTGCAAATGGGAAAAGGAATCCAAGAATACAGTACGAAGTGTGGTGATAGTGCTGGAAAGTGTCATGGAGGAAAAAGACCAAGGAGGTCACATTATCAGAGAGCCTAAAAACAACAGCAGACTGTAACAGAGCTGTGGGTAAGGCAATCAGGATGCTGGGCTACTGAGCTAGTGGGATAAGCAGTAGAAGCCAGGAGGTGATCTTCCAAATGTTCAGGTCACTGGTACAAGCACACCTGGAATACTACACAGGGTATTGGAATCCACACCTGAGGAGAGGAGGTGACAAAGTGGAGGCAGTACGGAGCAGGACAACAAAGATGGTCCAGGGACTAGAGGTAAAACATACAAGGACAGGCAGCAGGACTTAAACATATACATCCTCAATAAAAGGAGTGAAATGGGTGACACAATTGATAAATTCAAGTACCTGTGTGGGGTAAATCAGGTGACTGCCAAGGAACCTTTCTTCTTCAGCTCAAATATTGGGGCAAGGAGAAACTCACTTAAACTCACCAGGGGAGGAGGATTCAAGAAGAATGTTCACAAGCACTTTGTCACAGAAAGAGTGTTGGACAAATGGAATAAGCTACTAGAGGCAATGATGCAGGGCAAATCAGTGAGCAGCTTCAAGTAGGGATAGGACAGTCATATGAGATTATTTAGAAAAGGGATAGTAAAATAAAGGGGCAGAGTGACCATGAGGGCCAGTGTAGAATAGTTTGGTAGGGTGGGCAGACTGGATGGGATAATGAGCCTTTTTCTGCCATTATTTGTCTATATATCTATGTAACAATATGCTCTATTAAAGTTGTTGCAAATAGTTTTCCTGACACTAGCACAATGTGATGGCCTTTCTTGTCCTTGAGATTCTTGGATATGTACAATACATTTTGATTAGGTATTTTAGATTGCAATGATTACTGTAAGTAGGAGGCATTGGTTTCTGTGTTGGCAGAGGACATAATAAGGATTTATAGGACAGAGAGAACCACATACAGAATAGGAGATAGCTCTCTGACATATGGCATGACAGCAAAATAATTGTCTAATAATGCCCAACTGAGAAACATAACAAGTCTGAGTAAAATGGCAGTGGCCTTAGCTGAAAAGGATCTATGATAATCAAAGAAGCTGTGCTGCAACAACAAACCACTGTATCAGCCATTTAGTATAGGTAGGTCTTGAGTTCTTTGCAGTAGTGAGGGTACGCTTTGCTGAAAATGTCTTGGTTTATACAGTACTTAATGCTGCAACCAATTCTTCTGACCATCAGTTTCTTGAGTAGCCACAGATCTTTTGCCTTCAGGTTTACCAAAATCTCCCCTCAAGAAAGTATTCTGGTTTTACTGGCAGTGTGTGATGCTACAAAGAGGGCAATATGATTTATATCATTCCCATCCATTATATCCTTTCTAAGGGCAGAAGGCACACATGGATAGGACAGACACGTCAGTAACTCCAGCTGGATTGGTGAGCAGAGTTGCAGTGTAGAGGTTAAAGAAGGGCTACAGTCACAATTTCAGGCATCAGTAAATTCAGAATTTGGATCAGCATAGCCCCAACCAGCCTTATGCCAAAAATTAGATCTCTAACTTACGTTGTTTAAATGTTACAAGTCATTTTGCAACCCTAAATTCACTGCCTGTTCAAAAAAGACAGTTCCAGTGAAGAGCTGCTGATGATGTCATCTCCTGAACTCACAGCCTAGTTCTCCTCGTCAGCAAGCTTATAGGACCAGTTTCTCCAAAGATTAAAAATACAAACTTCTCTCAGGCAGTTTAGCCCCTGCAAGGCATATTTTAAATCAAGGATGGAAATGAGAAAGGAAAAGTGTGGCCCACTGGGAATTGAACCTCAGACCTCTGGTATGCCATTCCAGTGCTCTAACCATTAAGCTACAGGCTCAGATGGTCAGAGTGCCTAAGGACTTCCTTAAATCCACACATTCCTTTTCTCAAGTATGTTACATAATCCTGCAACTAGTAACATATCAGAAAAACAAACATTGATTTAAAATATGCCTTGCAGGGGCTAAACTGTACTGAAAGAAGTTTGTATTTTTGATATGTTCCTAGTTGCAGGATTACGCAACATACTTGAGAAAAGGAATGTTTGGATTTAAGGAAGTCCTCAGGCACTCTGACCATATGAGCCTGTAGCTTAATGGTTAGAGCACTGGAATGGCATACCAGAAGTCTGAGGTTCAATTCCCAGTGGGCCACACTTTTCCTTTCTTATTTCCATCCTTGAGTTCAAAGATTAACTAACGCATGCAATGGTTTTCACAAATGAAACAGGCAGCACCATTCAATAAACATTGCTTTAAAAACTATGTGTGTTTAGGGTTTATAACAAAGTTGACAAATTCATATTTTTTGTGTCATTTTGCTTTGGTCCTTTTCTCCAGGGTTGCTGGATGCTGGGTCATAGCACATTCCTGTGAGGTTTACAGACTAGATAACTCTGATGTGGTGAAAGGCTGTAATCATTCACACCTGTCATTCAATTGAGGTGATTTCTCAGGATGGCACTTTAAAACAATTATTCCATCTCCCTCTAAATGTAGGTGGGAGAGGTAGTGTTGATTTGAAACCTTACTATGAGTTTCTAATATGCAGTCGCCAGCTCAGTGTTTTCTCCCCAGCAGGCTGTTACTTGACCTACATTCAGGCTCATCTATGTTGTACTCCACAATAAAATGATCATTTAACCAGGGCTAATGTTTCCACCCCTAGTAGGAATTAACACCCATTAGGCCACTATTAAAACTTATTGTAAAGCAGACAGTGACAAACAGCAATGAAGTTACCAGCATTACAGTACTAGTAGAAATACAACTTCCTAACAGGCACGGTAAAGTAGCACCCCAAATGGTCTCAGTAGCCTGGAGGCATTCTGACTCAGCATCCAGCAACCCTGGAGAAATGTACTACACCAAAAAAGCATTACAAAATACGAATTTGTCAACTTTGTTACAAAACCATTTTTATAGCAATGTTTTTTGAATGGTGCTGCATGTTTCACTTGTGAAAACCATTGCACAAGATCTTTAGACTTTGGAGAAACTGGTCCCATAAGCTTGCTGACAGGGAGGACTAGACTGTGAGTCATCAGCAGCTCTTCACTGAAACTGGCTTTTTTGAACAGGTAGTGAAATCAAGGCTACAAAATAGCTCATAACTTTGAAATGAAGTAATGTAGAAACCTAGGGCTGGATTCTCAAAACACTTTGAAGGTGCAAAACCATCTGCAAGTCCCCAAAAGTTCAGCAGTTGCAGAAAAAAAAGGGGAAATTGTGTTGAGTGGTATATGCAAAACTTCTGCAGCTGTTGAAAAAATATACTGCGGACTGTGGAAAAAAGTGCAGCTGCAGAAGTTATGGAGGGAAAATAAGCCACTGAAAAGTATGTCATATCCCCTTAAAGGCTATTCTCAGCCAGTGTTTTTTCCCAGTTATGGAACAAATGTTGCATACATGCTGCATCACAGAGAGTGAGGCATAATTCTCCCTGGGCAACATGCAGTGTACCAACAACTGAGATACAATTATAGTGGAGGTTCAGGCACCAAGCAACAGCAAACCAGAGGGTGAATATTTGTATCAGTTGTTACAATAAAATTAGCACACATTTCTGTTGAAAGGCAACAAACCACAACCACTAGACCCAGTGCAGCCCTTAAAGGAGCCGCTCAGGCAGTAGAGGCAGAGCTGGTAACAGCCTGCAGGGAGTGCTACTGAAGCAGACAACATAAACACTCCAGGGAGAGACACAACAATCAGTTCCAGATAGCCACTGTGGTGCATGGTCCTGCTGGTACCAATGGTACTGCAGTGGTCCCAGTTGAGGAACTGTCTGCTGGTTGCTCTGTGAGTACTTTCTACTGGATCTATGGCAAGACTGTCAAAGTCTGCTGCTCCAGTTAATATGGATTACCTTTTATTGTGCCTGCTGAGCCTTTTCTTCAGCTGCAAATCAGCATTTGTGAATTATCAGCAGCTGCAGAAAAAATGTTGCAGATTTTCAGCACTTGCAGAATTTTACAACTTGCCTGTTTTGCGATTTTCCACAACTGTGGAAATTTTATTTGTGAATATGTCACAACTAAATTTCTCCAGTGCTACAAGCCATTTTTTCTGTAACTACAGAATTTTCGGTTCTTTTTGAGAAGCCAGCCCCTAATTTTTGGTATGAGATTTATTGGGGGTATGCCTATCTAATTCTGCAATGTAGCACTTTTGACTGGAGTCCCCTTTTAAAATAAATGCAATTTACATGGCGTGGCAGCAAAAGGATGTCAGTCTCTTGGAGAGCAGATGTGATGGGGATTAAGTCTTTGTTCTTTGGTGAATATAACTTTACAGGATGCTTTCCAGGAAGAGCACAAGAGGAATCATTAGAAATGTTTGAGTCTGCATCTTTGGCATCAAACTCACGCAACATTCAGTTTTTCTGGTTGACTGAGACATCACGAAGTACGCTAAAAGACAAAACTGAAAAGCTATAAGCTTTTGAACAGTAGAGGGAGTGCTAAAATATCAAGCAATGTAGTTATTAGGCTAAGCAGGGTGCTGTAGTTAAAATAAATATTGAAGAGAAGTGAGGTAGAAGTGACAGATCGTACATATTGTGTAGATTCAGGTTAGTGCTAAGGGCAGTAGACTAAAGTGTACTGAGCTGGCAGAAAAAAAGCTGTCACTATGGGGTAATCATAGATGATTGACCAGTAACAGAATCCATAGGACAGAGAGCTTGAAGAGGATGCAAAAAATAAAATAAATGCAGAAGATTTGGTAGATCCACTGTGATGGGCAGTTAGCAGAGAAGTGTCTAAGCAGGAAGCACAAGTGAAAAGCCAGTTAACCACTACACCCTGAGGAAAGCATTAAGGGAATATGACATACTACCAGCATCCGGGTGCGGGAGGCAAAGTGGGTTGGTAAGAGGAGAAACAGTACATTGAGAGTCCAGGTGGAGTGTAGAAATCTGGAGCCAGTGACAGAAGAATGGATGCACCAAGTCCCTGGCAGCAGTGTGAGCCAGTTAGAGGTTTAATTTTGGGATTTAAGAAGTCCAGGATGTAGGGATATGAAGGAAAGAGGCTTCCTATCTGGGTGATAGTAAAATGGCAGAGGACAAGAGAAGAGCAGAGCTTTACAATGAAGGAATCGAGGTAGAAACTGCTGGCAAAGGACCAAGCAAAAGTAAGCAACAAAATGAAATTAGTAAGAGCTAGAAACAGAGCACATGTCAGCAAAGCTGCTGGAGTCCCAAGCGGGAGTGGATCTGCTTTAAATAAGATGATTGTGGTAGGAACTTTGGCAGATGTCCTATCTGATCCCAGACATGGGCTTCTAATTAAAAATACATATTATTACTGCATAGATCTAAATGCCCAGTAACCAAAAAGATCTCTCATTTTATCCTCTCAAGGCTATGAAATGCATTGCAACAGAAATAGAAATGTGTCATGAATTTTGTAATTCAGATAAGAAAAGTTGTTATATAAGCAACGTAAATCACAAAGTTTACATTTTCAGCACAGAAAGTCAATATGCTTACGTTGTTTGTACTACTAATTAACATGGTAATAAACTTATGTGTTTCTCTTACAATACAAGTGTTGCTGTTGTTTAGAGTACATGGTTATTTTAGAGGAAAGGTCAAATACAGACTGTCAACCTGGTTTATTTTTCCAACTGGCTGACTTTGCCTAAGGCTAACAAAGGCTCAATAGGAAAAGCTGAACAGTGACTAGGGAGTAGAATACTGGAGAGAGACCAAGTATAAAATGCTTCCAGCAAAATGACTAGCTTGACAGCTTGACTTTATGAGGTACTGTATGTGGCAGAAAATAGCAACTGCAATTTTATATAAATCAAAAAGTGCATTCAGTTAGTCAATTTGTGTAGGATTTCTCCAGTAAAAGTTTAACCTGTTATTTTCCATAAAAGCATGCTGAGGGGATCAACGTGGTAGCTAGGCTGCAACCCACAATACATACCTCACCAAGGTTTTACATAATGGAATTGGTTCATTACCTTATAGAATGATTCCTCTGTAAATAGAGATGTGTTATGTAGGCATTACTTTCAACAGCATCTTATTGTAAGAACTGAAATCTTGTGGACACTGAATAAGAGAGTTGGATCAAACTCAAGCATTATATACAGTGTTTGTATAGAGATAGATAGATAAATGGATAAATATAGATATGTATCAGGCAGAGATTTGAAAATACATTTGGGGACATCCTTGTCTTGGGTATACAGTGTATGACGTGGTTCATTTCCCTGTTCAGAATGTAACTGTTTAAAAGATAATTTTTGTACAAGTTATTTATCGAGAGTAGCATGACTGAAATGCAGTATTCATTTACAGTGAAGCTCTTGCTTCTACCAATTCAGCAGCTGGGAAGGACTGAAGTATTCTGTATGGCAGCCAAGAGATTTGCCTCAGGTCATGCAACTGGTACAGTAAGTAGATTGTTGCAGGTAAAACTTAAAGTATGGATAAACACACCAGAACTTGCAACTGGAAATGGCTCCCAAATCCCCAACATACAACTCATAAAATTATCTTTTTAGATGCCCAACATTACAAAATGTCACTTTTTTAAATGTTATGTATTGCAGGCAGCTACTATACGTGTTTTGAGGATGCAGCATCTGGAGTGCAATAACCTCATCACAAAACTAAACAGAAATGATTGCCAGATATCTTTTTTGTGCCCAACTCCAGGACAAATGTGCTTAGCAGGCAGGCCTCTTTAGCCAGCCAACTATCTGCACAGCATTAATCACTGACAAACAAACAGCTGTAAATATAAAAACATTGGAAAGGAAGAGCGCATTCTGTTGTACTGTTAATTTTCTTTTTATGGCATACTCGGAAATTTTAGACAAGAAGAAGGCATAAGCCCATTTTAACCCACCTCCCCGCAAGGGGTACATCACCTTTCAGACACCTAAAAGATGTGAATCAAGTCTTTTCCTGAAAATCTCAAATGTGTCTGATTCAATTATAGATTCAGGGAGCTTATTCCAGTGACTTATATTTCCTTGCGTAAAGAAGTTACTTCTTTGTTTACATCTAGGATGTGTTAACTGTAGTTGTATTCCATAGCTCCTTAAGTTGAAGCCTCTAACTGCTGGTTGGAACTCGAGTCTCACCATAAGATCTGGATTATTGCTTGCTCTGTACATGAGCAAAAGGTCCCCCTTAACCTCTTTAATTCAAGTGGGTAGAGTCCCAAGTTTGTTAATCTAGTTTAATAAGACAAGTGTTGCATCCCAGAGATCATTTTGGTGAATCTCCTTTGTACCCTCTCCACAACTTGAATTTCTCTCCTCAGATAGGGACTCCACAAGGGGCTACAGTAGTCTAAGTATGGCCTAATTAGATTTTTATACAAGGCCAATAGGCATGATATATGCCTGGGTACAAATGATTTCCTGATTGCCCCAATTATTTTATTCACCTTCTTGACAACTTCATTACAATGATTTCCGAAACTAAGGTTGCTACTTATTGTAATGCCTTTCTCTATCTACTGCTCTCAGCTTGGTGTTGTTTAGGGTATATTCATGATTTGCATTCTTAGCACCATGATGCATCAGCACACATTTATCTAAATTGAATTCCATTTTATTGTCATCTGCCCACACTTGTAATTTAGTTAAATCACCCTGGATGGCCTCAGCTTGCTCTCTTGTGGATACCTCTGTAGCTATTTTGGTGCTGTCTGCAAATTCTATGCACTCACACCCGATATCCATGCTAAGATCTGAGATAAATAGGGAAAAAAAGAATTGGTCACAGGACCGAACCCTGGGGCACTCTACTACACACCACACCCCTATCAGATGCATGGCCTCTTATTCTCACTCTTTGAGTGTGGTTGGTAAGCCAATTTTTGACCCATAATGTTATCCTATCTGTATTTAACTGAGCTATTTTTGTAATGAAAAAATTATGTGGAACTTTGTTGAATGCTCTGCTAAAATCCAAATATATGACATCCACCAGCCTGTTTTGGTCCAGGAGTTCGCTGATTCTATTATAGAATGTAAGCATATTGATCAGACAAGACCTTTGTTTACAAAACCCATACTGCGTGATGTCAATTGACCCTTTACTTTCTAATTCATATTCTATTTTGTCTCTTATGAGAGGCTCAAGTTTTTTTCTCAATATTGATGTTAGGCTTATTGGCCTATAGTTTTTTTAATTCTGTTTTCTTTGCCCTTTTTGTGCACCGGGACCACTGTTGCTGATTTCCAGTCAGATGAAACCTCACTGGTATTAAAATACCAGTTAAATATAAGGTACATAGGGCCTGATTCTCAAATGGGGCTGCTTTCAGCACAATCTGCGGCAAATAGCAGCCTGCGTTGAAGCCCCATATGCCAGGGATCCTGCACAGGATTCAGGTACAGGAGGGGTCCCAGCATTTAAGTCCCCACACTTGTGCCATTCCGTCCCTTGTGGTGAACACCTGGCACATAGGAGGTGTCAGTCACAAGCCCGGTGCAGCACGGGAAATGGCGCCTACTGTACATATGTGCACAGGGACTGCCACCAGTCTCAGACACTGTGCCCATATGTATAGTATGATGCCAATGCAGAACACAGTCAGCGGCTGGCCGGGCACCAAGGGGTGGGTTCCACTAGACCACCAGGCAGTGGGCAGTGCAGTGATTGGGCACATGCTCATGCCACATACAGGTGGCTGGGCAGCATCGGGGAAGGGGTGGTGACATTGGGAATGGGTGACAGGACCTGGCAGTATGGGGCACCATCAGCGAACCGGGGGGCAACCGCAGCATACAGTGGCACATAGGCTGACTGCCCCAGTGGAACATTTACTAAGTCCCACTATGCCAGCCCTGGCTGGTCTAAGGGCACTTAGAATATCTCCCACTGGGTGCTGTCTATGAATAGCAAGCTGCAGCTTGCGTCAGTGCAGTCCACCTAGCACCGTGTCACAGCACTGTGCAGGGTACAGAACTGGTGCAAGTCCCTGTTTGGGGCAGGCAGCCTGCAGTCGACGCAGGCCACCTTCGTGAATTGCATGGAGGCAGCCCAGGATGCAAGGTGCACCTTGCACCATCTCTGTTTGGTGCAAGCACCTTGGTCAGACACAGGGCTTTGAGAATCAGGCCCATGGGTTCAAACAGCCATTCTTTAACTCTCCTTAGGAGTTTGGGATGTAACTCATCAGGGCCTGCTGCTTTGGAGGTATCAATCTTATTTAGTTTATCCATAATTTCCTCCCTGGTAAAGGCTACATTGTTTTCAGACTTGTCTATGAGAGGAATTTGATTTGTGGATCCATTGAACATTGAACAGGAATACTCATTGAAGGCTGTGGCAATTTCTTTGGGATCACTAATATCAATTACATTTCTGCATATAGGTCCTATAGATCTATCAGCTGATTTATTATTAATATATGAAAAGAATGTCTTTCCTCCATCTTTTAAGTGTGCCGTCCTAAATTCTAAGTTGTTTTTTGGAGTTTGAGTCATGTTTTTGGTAGTCTTTAACTGCAGTTTGTACTTGTACGCATTGTAAGGATAGCCATCCTTCCTCATTGCCTTATAAGTAGCACTTTTCCTGGCTATCTGGCTTTGTAATTTCTTGGTAAGCCACTCAGGTACCTCCCCTCTCTTACTGTATACTTTCTTAACCAGAACATATAGTTCCTCCAGTTCTAAGAGCTTATTTTTGATCCTTTCCCATAAAGTAATAGTATTATCATTTTCTCTGAGCCAATCCCATTCACTTAACCTTTTCTTAATCCATTGAAAATCTGCTTTTCTATAGTTATGTCTAACAGTTATCCCCTGGATTTTTTTTATTATAGTGCTGAGGTCTAGCATTATGATGTTGTGGTCACTACCTAGCAGTGATTCTAAAGTCCTAACATTCATCACATCTTCTGCTCTATTTGTTAATATTAATTAGATCTAATAGGCTTTCATTTCTAGGTGGCCCTCTAGCCACCTGGATCAATCCATTCCCAATACAGGTATCCCCAAAATATTGTTCCTGACTGTTTGATGTGAAGTTCAGGTCCCAGTCAATGGCTCAGCAGGTAGCACACTCGCCTCTGAGGCTGGAAGATCAGTAGGCTATGGGTTCTATCCCCACACCAGGGTTAATATCCCAATATTGACACTATAGTGCAGCATGAGGGGGGTGCTGTATTTCGGATGAGATGTTAAACTGAGGTCCCATCTGCCTGTTCTGGTTGTAGTTCAGGTGGATGTTAAAGATCCCATGGCACTTCTCGAAAAGAGCAGGGTAATTTCCCCTGTGCAATGGCCAAATTTCCTCCATTCATGAAAAATACCACCAACAACTTAATCTGGTTCAAGGTCAGTTGGCATTCATCTGTGTCCCCCTCCCCCGGGTTGTGCCTGAAAATAGGAAGGTTTTGTCTAGTGCACTTACCCAATCAACAAAAACTAACTAAATAAATGAAACATTAAAGTCTTCCAATAACATAATGTCCTTGTCAGTCACAATTGTGGTTATGCTATTCAAAAGTTGGAGGTGGTCAGTGCAAGATATGTCAGGTGGTCTATACACAACTCCATTGTCAACTTTTTGTTACCCTATTAGTTCTATCCATCAGCCGTTGGAAAACATGGGTGTGCCTATGTCCTCATAAACCTGTCTGCTTACCCGATTTTCCCTAACATAAGCTGCCACTCCTCCTCTGTTTCTGCCCATTCTGTTCTTATTATAGATTTTGTAGCCCTGAATATACTGGCCCGTGGAAGGTTCAACTGACCACCAAGTTTCAGTTATGGCTGCTATGTCAGCCTTACTTTCCATAATCAGGATTTCTAAATCAGTTTTCTTGATAATATTTAAGCTCCTTGCATTTGCCAATAATATTTAATTTTTTTTTCTGTGTTGTGCTTGGTACCTAGGATAGGTGATGTTTTTCTTACTCCTACCCTCCCTATTCCCACTTGCCCCCTATATGTTAGTTTTTTGGGTTAAACATAGAAACATAGAATTTGACGGCAAATAAGGACCATTTGGCCCACCTAGTCTGCCCATTTCCCTACCTGATGGATAAGCTGCAGACTCTAGTTAATCAACAGCTTACTTCCTCCTAACCCCCACTAGAATTGCCTTATGCCTGTCCCATGCATTCTTGAGTTCTCCCACAGTTCCTGATTCCACAACCTCCTCAGGAAGGCTGTTCCATGCATCCACAACCCTCTCTGTAAAACAAAACACTTTCTAACATTACCTCTGAGCCGCCCCATCTTCAAATTGTGCCCCCTTGTTCTTGCACATCTCTTCTTCTGAAAGATGCTACCCTCTTATACTTTGTTAATTCCCTTGCATTATTTGTGTTAATGACATCATGACAAATATTTCCCAACTTCTTTATTCCCTTTTTGTTCAAGTGCAGCCCATCATAGCTATATGCTGTAAGTCCCAACTTTCATTAAAATCCTCTTAAGTGGTTATGCACTTTACCCCATTTTCCAAGCTCCACCTTCTCAGCAAGTTATTATAGGTTTTAATTATGTTCACCCTTGCTTTCCCAGCTCTCAGGACTGGTAATACCTCAGAGAAAATGACATTAGCTTTACATTGCTTTACTGCTTGGTATATTTCCTTGCTCGCAGATATGGTTTCTTCAACAAAGCTACTACCTAGGTTGTTAGTACCCATATGTAGCGGCACAGTTTTTGATCTCTGTGTTTTCCACATTATGTTTGGTATCATATTTGTGATGTCTTTGATCTTTGCCACCCCCCCCGTAACAACAACTTGTTATATTTTCTTTGTTCCCTCTTGTAGAATAGTGGTCAGTGTATTTGACCATTGAATCTCCCAGTATGTAAATTTCCCTATTCATGGTTTCATCTGTCTGTACTGGGTTTTGTTCCCCATTTGCTTCTGAGTTTGTGTGCCCTCCCTGGAATATTGTGATAGTACCCTGTTGGCCATCCTCAAAATCATTGTTAACTTTATTTAATATTTCATCAGCTTGGTTATTTAAACAGTCTACCAGGTTTATTAAGGGCTCATATCTGTTGTTGAGCTCTAGTGTTGGACCCATAGCCCTACGTTTGTACTTTTTATTCCTAGTTCTTTTCTCTACTAATGTATAATCTTCCTTAGTGCTTTCCTCCTCCTCACCTTCAGTCCTATTTCTTTTAACACTAGTACCCTCACTAGCCTTCATTTTATTAATGATTAGACTGTAACTTTCCAACTTCTCCTTAAGAGTTTCCATTTCTTTATCTTTGACAGCTAGCAGAGACTTTAATTCCTTGACTTCCACACATCCCCCACACATAAAAACTGCAAAGCTATTATTTGGATTGGTGCTAATGAGTCCATATGAGGAACATTTAATACCTACCTCCCTGCTAGTTAGTTGCACTACCTGAGGATCCATGCTCAGTTGCTTTCAGCTGTTACTACTTTCCAAATCTTCCCATTCAAAAGTAAAGAGTGAGGTGCCCTGACCCTGCCATCCCTACCAGTCATGCACTAGATGCATGTGTCTTAGTGCATGTCTTCACATGTGGTGACTGTGTGCTCGCCCACTCAGAGCTCACTCCACTCGTCTGAGCTCTGTTTAAGTAACTGTGTGTCCCGAAGGACTTCCGGGTCATGTGATCCCAGAAAGTGAGCACTACAGAAAAAGCACTGTTAAACTCCTAAAACCATCTCTACTAGCCTTTATAAGGGCTATGTCAGTTAAATAGAGTGTGAAAAATATCCCCTTTCTCACAATATGTAGTAGTCCTATCAGCAGCGTAGTCTGTAGTTCTTATTGAACCCCTGCCTGAGCTACAGTTCCCACCACACCTCCTGCTTAGAGGGCTTGCACAAACGAATCAGTATAATTTGCAAAACAGATCACAGTTATGATGGAGTGTGCTGCCAGAC
This sequence comes from Neoceratodus forsteri, assembly GCA_016271365.2. NCBI lineage: Eukaryota > Metazoa > Chordata > Ceratodontiformes > Ceratodontidae > Neoceratodus > Neoceratodus forsteri. The sequence goes on from CM057455.1 coordinate 1,366,765,696, forward strand.
CTGTCTCACTGGCACAGGACTGGTCACACAGTATGTGGACAGTGCAGATGTAGGCATGCTTTTGCATTCACAGTTACCTAAAACTGTGTTATTCTGCTCAAAACTTAAACTGTGTTTACCAGATTTTAAGCATAGTAATGTGCTGTGGTGGCATTCAATGGCTGATTGATTGATTGTTTGATGTATTGATTTATTTCAAAATCAGTGATGGGGAGAGGAACACTGAGCAAAGGCTCATTTCCAGGTGCTTCCTTTGGGGAGGGGGTACAGAGTGGGAGAGGAGGTCAATTACTAAACAGTATTATACATACAGTACTGTACTACATAATGTAAGGACAGAAGGCATATTGAGTCCAGCTTGTCCACCCCTTCTGATGCATGGCAGTGAATATTTCCAGTCCCAGAATGGATGCACATCCACTCTTATAATTCAGATTATTATTTATTTAGATTTTGTTGACCAGGAAGAGATGGCTAAGAAATCCTTCCTGGTTTTAGCATTGTCATTGGGGGGATACAAACATAAACTGACTGATATTTAATCTGGTTAAGCTGCCTGCAATTTTCAATATTACCCCTTGTTATGCTGTGTAAGGTGACTAAAATATGTCTGAGATAGATAGGCATAAACAAAAAGCACAAAAAAGCCACCCTGGTTCAATGGGGAAGTGAGAGAAGCAGTCGTTTCAAAGAGGACTGCATTCAAGAAGCACAACGGAGTTTATCTGAGGATAATATGGAAGCATATTTAGTGAAAATGAGGGAGGCAAGCAGTGTAATTTGAAGGGCAAAGCCAGAAAAGAAGCTAATGATAGCAGATGGGATAAAAAAATGAAACAGGCATCTTTAAATATATTAGAGAGAGGAGGAGGAATATCAAGGAGGGCATTGTAAGTTAAAATTGGGAAATGTATGTGCTGAGTAGGATAAGGAGAAGTCAAACACCATAAATAAATATTTTTGCTCAGGATTTACAGCAGAGACAGGGGCACTCTTGGTATCAGGGGGACCTTAACTTGGGACAAGTGTTAGAGGAGTGAGTACTTAAGGGACTTAGGGCACTCAGGGCATTTACATTTCTAGGGCCAGATGGGTTACAGCCCAAAGTGCTGAGGGAATGTGGGCAGGAACTCTCAGGGCCCTTGGTGGTCTTGTAGAACCACTGCATGGAGCCGAAAGTAGTAGCTATAGATTAGAGACAGGTGGATGTGGTCCAATTGCACACAAGTGGGAGCAGAGAGTACCCAGAAAACTTCAGACTAGTTAGCTTAACATTTATAGTATTGTGGGAAACACCTGGAGACTATATCAAGGAGTGCCTGGTGGAATTTCATGAAGAGAATAGGGCTCCAAGACAGGAGGCAGAATGTCTTCATGAAGGAACCGCCATACCAAACTCACTCCCGATTGTGTTCTTCAACTCTGTAACTAGTGTGGGTGACAATAGCCAGGCAGTTGATTTGATGTGTCTTGATTTCATTGAGGTCTTTGATGTGGTACACCATAAACAGCTTATCAAGAAGATGGTGGATCTAGAGTTGGGGACAAAGCAGGCAAGGTAGGTGGCAAATTGGTTAGATGGAATGACCCAGAGAGTGGTTGTAAATGGTGAAAACTCAAAGGTCAGGGAGATCACAAGTGGATAACTACAGGATTCAGTACTGGTAACAGTACTGTTTGATGTGTTTATCTGTGACAAAGAAGGATTGGAATCAAGGGAAACATTTGCCTCTTTGCAGATGACACTAAACTCTTTGGCAGAGTAGACTCAGAGACATCATGAGTAACCAAAAACAAGTTGGAAGGGTGGTTAAAGGTCTGGCAACTGAAGTTTAATGAGAAGAAGTTCAAAGTTATGCAGATAAGCAAGTGTAACCTGTCTCAAATGTGGTCCGCAGGTCAGGCCCTCTGCTCCCACAGTGCCAACCTTGAAGTGCGATAGTGTGAACAGAGAACAGACAGTATAACCCTCATGTCTGTTTTGGGTCTGAATCACCTACTAGCCTTGAGTCCTGAGGGTCAAATGTGAACCTTGTGCTAGCGCACCCAGTTAACAGGCTCAGATATGAGCCCTCTTCGGGAATGCAGTACAATCGGTTGCCCAGTGGCACCCAGCCAGGTTTCCAAAATGTACCCTTACGACTCAATATATGACCTAGGTATATTTTTACCTTTAACAAGATTAATAACACATTCAAGCCCTTAACAGCTATCAGACTTAAACACGTGTTCAGCATTCACTTGCAAAAGAAAACTGAGAAGACACAGACAGTATTTCAAGGAAAATATTGTTTACTAAAAATTGTAAAATAGGTAAAATAGCAAACACAGAACAAATGTATCAATAACTTGCAGTCACATAAAATGAAATGGAAGTTATAGAACACAAATACACCTACCACAAATACTTAAAAGTTCCAGATGAATTATCTTTCTAAAGTGCCTAGTTACAAGTCCACAGACTAAGTGGGTCTTTGATTTTCAGGGAGTCCTTCTGTACAGATTGTCAGATGCAGGCCATATTCAAAAGTCAGTTTTCTCCACCTCCTGGTGATGTCACCCATGAGGTCACTGTTAGATCTGTGATAAATCTGTAATCTGAGTATGGATGTCCACAAGGATGTATGTTATTACTGTGAAAATCAGCAACTAGCAATTTCCCAAAATATGAGTCTCTTTGAGCAAAACATTCCCTTTGATGTTTCATAGCCCCACAATCTGTCACCAGTTCTCTGCTAGTTGAGAAAAGCACAAAGGATCAGCCAAATGACTTCCCTTCCTGCTAGGGTCATACAATTAATATTTAGTTCCCAGCTTCAAAACCAGGAGCAGGTTATAAGGGGTAATAAACTGTCCCTCTGGAAGGAAGGCTTTAATTAGTGGTTTCACTGGTCTGTTTATCACATCCTGTTGTTTCCTCACACGGGCACTTTTGAGGTCAAAGGTCAAGTCTCCTTACACTGACTACCATCCTTAAGCAGGCAGTCACATACCATACAGATTTTATTTATAACACAAATATTATACAATATAACAATAAGCAGGTGGCAGAGCATCACAGTCCTTCCCACCTAGACTGAATTTGGGTGCTCTACCCCCTGCATGAGATGAGCTCCCCAAGTCAGTTCATTGCTCAAACTGATGCGACAGTCCATCTGCATTTTCATTGGCTGCCCCTGTCTTGTATGAGACCATCATGTCATACCCTTGCAAGGCAAGGCTCCATCTTAGTAGTCTACTATTCGTTTTACCCATTTGTGCCAGCCAAACGAAGGGGTTGTGGTCAGTTTGTACCTCAAAATGCTACCAGTATAGGTATGGCTTTAACTTCTTCAGGGCCCACACCATGGCAAGATGCTCTTTTTCCACAGTTAAGTAAGCCTGGTCAATGGGAAGTAACTTTTTACTGAGGTACACTATGGTACACTATGGGGTGCCGAAAAATTGTTTTTCTCTGCTGCACAACATAGGATTACAAAATTTTGCTAAACTGTGTAACTGAATTGTGACTGTGTACCACACGCCTGCAGTTAGACTTGATTTTGCTTGGTTGCTTGTCTATTTTGCTGTATTTCTTTATCTCCCTCTCTGCTGTCCCACCGTCCCTAAACTGACTGCATATTTCCTTTTTAATGCCCAGCTCCCCCCATCTCACACACCACCTTCTGTGGTGCCAGGGCCAGAGACCACCATTTCTCGGTCTTTTGCCTCCCCTCAGCTGTCTCACCATCCCCCTCCCCCAAGGACAATTTGCCTGATAGCCCCCACGCCCCTGATTTAGCCTTCTCACGTCATCCCTTTGTCCTTTCTCTGCCTCGCCGTCTAATACTCTGCTCCTCTCTCTTCTCTCCTTCAGAGCTCCAGCCCCTGAACAGGGCCCTCTGGAGGAGCGCCAAGTGCGGCAATGGCTCCAACAGCTGGCCGCCTCAGCCACCACTTTTAATCTGCCCTCAGGACTCGGAGCACTGGGTAAGAAGCCCTCTCTGGAGCCGGTGAAGCTGAAAATGTCCACCATTGGTTGCTGCATGCTCTGACTTTGCCTGATTGTACCCCTATTCCACTGGACTGCCGCAGATTGGCTGGCACTGTTTTCTCTGCTTTTTCTGCTTGCTGGGTGCTGCGCCCATAGACTTTATATAGGGTTTGCCAAAATATTTTGCCCCCCTCCACCTTAACTAAATACACTAATAACCCCACCCACCCACTTACTCTCACTGCCCCCTCCTGCCTACTGGCTCATCTCTTCTCAGGACCTCCTCCTCCACTTATGTTGCATTTTTTGCCCATCTAGCCACATCATTTTGACTTGCAAACTCCTCACAGGCCACCCAGACCTTACGGCATTATGGCCACATGTTCTCTGTTCCTTCCACTCCTACGCCTCCTTAACCTGCCCCCCTTTTTTCTCCATTCCAAGCCCCAACAAACCACTAATGCCTCAATGTGACAGCTCTTGTCTCCTGATTCAAAACTACTGCTCCCAGGGAACACTTCACTAGAGACCATGCCCACCGCATGGCCCACTCACTCGAAATCTTGAGTCTTTCATCCACCCTGTTAAAACCCTGGCACGGGACTATTTACACTCTATGTACACACTAGTACCACACTGGGTAGCCCCACAGACCAGCACCTATTTCCAGTCCCTTAATAAAACACATAGCCTATCACTCAAGGGGCTATGTCTAGTCACTCTAAACCTCCTCTTTCTTCTCTTACTCATCTCGGGTAATGTCCACCTGAACCCTGGCCCCCTCTGCACATCCCCCCCTGAAAACCTCAGGGTCTCTCATCTTGGCCACCCTAAATATCTGCAGCTTACTACCAAAGATTGATGCCTTGCAAGCCTTCATATCCCAACAAAACCCTGATATCTTGGCATTGGTTGAAACCTAGCTGATGCCAAAAATACCAGACCAGGCACTAACCTTCCCAGGCTACAATATTCTCAGGCAAGACAGGATCTCTAAAAAAGGTGGAGGATGTGCCTTTCTTATCAGAGACACCCTCACCTGGCACCATCTAGGGGCTCCCTTATGGACCACCTCAGCACAAATCCTACCAATAAAAATTATACTTGGCGCAAACCAGAAAGCCTTAAGTATCGCATCCATATACATTCCACCAAAGGATCAAAAACTTGGCCTCAATGAAGTTCTACATTTTATTGACTTGCAGCCCGCTGACTCTGAATTAATCCTACTAGGAGACTTCAACTTAAACTGGCTAGGATAAGAGGCAAGTGCTCCTAAAGACTTCTTTGCTGCAGCCAACTTTACACAGATAGTTTCATCCACTACCAGAACCAACTACAAAATGGGTACCTGCACCCTCCTTGACTGGGTACTCACCAACCATCCCACCAGGATCTCCTGCACCACAGTTCTCCTGGATTCCCTTAGTGACCACTCACCGGTTACCTGTGTATGGTGAAATAAATTTCTTAAACCGCCTCCAAAAATCATCTCCAGCAGAGTCCTTCCCCCAGGCAAACTCATCCACTTCAAACACTACCTGTTTCAGCAAGACTGGTCACCCATATACATGATGTCGTATGTTAACCAGGCGCTTGATTCTTTCATCACCACTTTCAATAAGGCATGTGACCTCTTTGCACCGATCAAAAAAAGAAAAACAAAAATGCTCTGTATTCCTTGAATCACTGGGAAACTGCTAAATCAGCTAAAACAACGGGATCGCCTCTGAGCGGTAGCTAAGGAAACCAGAAACCAGCTGGATATTCTAAAATACAAGCAAGCCAGAAATGCTTGTACAAAAGCCATCAGACTCATGAAAAATTCTTACTATAAAAATGCTCTCACTAACTCCTGGGGAAATGGTCAAGCCTTCTGGGAAAATATCAAGGAAATCAAAGGGAAGAAGCCAAAAAACTCCCCGGCTATGTTATCTGTCGACGGATCACTCACCCTTAACCAAGCTGTCATAGCTAACTCCTTTAACTTGGCTTTTACATATCTCAGTGCTGTCCTCCCCTCTGACTACTTCAAAGATAAAGCTCCCACTGCTGGTTCCCCTCAGCCCAAACCGGATAACCCCCTTTTTTTACTTTAGGGAGGTCAGCCTTAAGGATGCGCACCGCCATATTGCCACTGTCATCTCTAAATCCTGAATTAGTGGTGACACTCTGGATCTCAAGCTCCTGTCACTTACCCTAGATCAGGTTCTTCATCCCCTTACAAAAATACTGAACCTCTCTCTCTCAGAAGTGGGAAATTCCCTGAAAACTGCAATAGTGACTCCAATCCACAAAGGCGGTGACCAGAATATCCACTCAAACTACTGCCCAATATCAATATTGCCTCCGCTCTCTAAGGCACTTGAGCGTATTGTTGCAGACCAACTCACCAACCATCTGAGCAAATACAACATATTATGTGACAAGCAACATGGTTTCCAGAAAGGCCACAGTACCACCACTGCTCTCCTAGAGCTCACCGGGTCTGTTCACACTTCTCTGGACCATGGCAAACTAATTGGTGTGGTCTTTATCGATCTCTCCAAAGCATTTGACACAGTCCACCATGAGCTGCTTATTGACCAGCTACTAAATACTGGACTGTCACCTGACTCTGTTCTATGGTTTAGAAGCTACCTCAAAAACTGGATGCAAAGAGTAAAAATTGCAAACAGCCTCTCTGACACTTTGCCGGTCTGCTCAGATTTACCCCAAGGTTCCATACTGGGGCCACTCCTGTTTAGTCTCTTCCTAAACTCCCTACCGAAATCCTGCCCTGAAAACATCATCCTGTACGCTGATGATGCAGTAGTATTCTCCTCCTATAAAGATCCCAGGGCTCTACAGGATAACCTCCAGGATGGTTTCAGCACCACTGAGTCTTGGTTCCACAATCACAAACTGGTACTAAATCGCAAAAAACTAAAACCATGCTATTCCACAGCTCTCATAATCCACACAAGCAATACCACTTGATGATCTCCATTGCACAGGGAAACACCTTGGAGCAGGTGCAATCTTTCAAATATCTTGGGATTCTGCTAGACCCTAGCCTCTCCTACGGGGCACACACTGACTTTGTTGCAAAAACTGCAAACACTCAACTCGGTCTTCTATTCAAACATAGACAAAAACTTACTCAAGATGCACTGAAGATTGCTGTACAGAGTTCTGTGATATCGATCATGCCTATGGTCTCATCATTTATGGCTCTGCCATGATGACAGCCCTCAGATGGATTCAAACAACCTTAAACAAGGCCTGTCGGCTTCTTACAGGTGCTCACAGGCTCACCCATGCCTGTGACTTATATGCACGGTCTGGATGGCTTCACCTATCAAACTGCATAAAGTATCTCACTTGTACCATGGCAAAGCAAATCTGCCTGGGGAATGCACCACCAGGTGTCTCTGCTCTCCTGCAGATAAGTCCAAACTGTCGGGGCTCTAGGAGATTGAATCAGCAGCTCCTAAATATCCCCTACTGTCACACCTCACAGGCACAATGATCCTTTGCCTACAGAGCACCACTTTGGCTTAATGACCTAAACCCTACCATCTCCTCAGCTGACACACTTGGTACATTCAAAGCTAGGCTTCAGAATCATCTCATTGCCTCTAGCTCCTGTAAGATTGCTACAGCTAATTTCCCTACCATCTCCACTATATCTGCCACTGAGATATGACACCTATCACTCTCTTCTCTCTTTCCCCAATTACATGCACCTCTAATTACCTACTAGCTACCTTCTACCATGACAAATGCCTCTGGCTGCCTACGTACTCACAACCACCCCCCCATCTTCTGTTATAATGTCATTAACTTTTCTGATTGGTTGTTGTTATGTATTGCTATTATGTTGTAACCATTTTGTATCGACTTCCGTCACTATTGCTTGTCTTTCTTTTTTTTTTAAATGTTAGTCTCTGACGTGGAACCTTTGTAAAAGAGCCTTGGCTCAAAGGTATTATAATCCTAGACATTTTAAATAAATAAATAAATAAAAATCTCTCCCTTGGTTGGACTTCTGACTCAGCACTGCCCGAATACCCACATTTGAGGTGTCAGTCTGGACTACAAAGGGTCTACTATAGTCTGGACTTGTCAATACAGGAGCACTGCACAGTGCCTCCTTTAGTCTTGTAAAGACTTGTTTATAGGCTAGTTCCCAGGTAATTTACTTAGGCATCCTTTTCTTTAACAGGTCAGATAGGGGAGCAGCCAGGACACTGTAATTTGGTACAAATTTCCTATAGTTCTCTGCTGTCCCTAGAAAACTCCTGACCTGCTTCTGTGTTTCTGGTCAGGGGCAATGCCTTGATTGCCTCTGTTTTCAATTGGTTAGGATGGAGCTGTCCACGGCCTCAAACGTGCCAATCTATGCCACCGCAGCCATGGCCACCTGGCACTTCTTAGCTTTTACAGTGAGTCCGGCCCTCTGTATACTGATCAGCACTTCCCTAAGGAGGGACAGGTGTTCCTCAAAGCTGGCACTAAAGATGGCAGTGTCATCCAGGTACGCCACAGCATACTCCTCAGCACCATTTAACACCTGGTTCACCAACCTTTGGAAAGTGACCAGGGCGTTCTTCATTCTGAAAGGCATTACTTAAAATTCAAAGAACCCTATCGGAGTGATTAAGGCCAACCTTTCCCTAGCTTTGACACTTAACTCTACCTGCCAATACCCCTTTGTCAGGTCAATAGTTGTAAGGTATGTTGCCCCTTCCCTAACTTGTCCAGGAGTTTGTTCATCTGTGGCATTGGGTGGATGTCTGATTTTGTGACTGCATTGAGTCCATGATAGTCCACACAAAAATGAGTAGAGCCATCTGGCTTGGGAACAAGGACTACAGGTGAGGCCCAGGGGCTGTGGGATTTCAGGAGTACCCCTAAATCCAGCATTTCCTCCATCTCCCTCCTAATGTCCTCTTGGACAGCCTCTGACACCCAATATGCTGTCCACCGTATGGGCACCTGCATCCCCATCTCCACACTGTGCATTGCTAAGGGGGTTAGTCCAGGCTTGGCACTAAACAGTGGGACAAAGTCTGCTAAAAAATCCCTCACTTCCTGGATCTGGTCCGGGGTCAACTGGGGTGACATTTTAATTGCCTCCACAGAGGACTCCCACTTGCTTTCTTCTAGCAGGTCCAGAAGGGGGTCTCCTTCATCTGTCCCCTCCCCAGGACTACACATTACAAACACCATGTCAACCCTATTAGCATTCAGCTTCATCATGTTGCCATGGTACATTCTTTGTGTATGTCTTCTGTCAGGTAGCTCTATAATGTAGTTTACATCATTTTTCTGTCTGACTACTTTGTACGGTCCTGCCCACTCAGCCTGCAGCTTGTCTTTCTGGACCAGGATTAGGACCATGATTTCCTGACCCGCAGTGTATGAGTGAGGTCTGGCTCTGTGGTCATACCACACCTTTTGTTTTTGTTGGGCAGCTGCCAGGTTGCTCTGGGCTGTCCCCATAAGCTCCTTCAGCCTTTTCCTAAGGACATAATCCACTATGGGAGTTCCCTGGATGGCATGGTTGTCTTCCAAGTCATCCCAGATCAAGTCTAGAGCCCACATACCCTATGTCCATATAAGAGCTTGAAGGGGAAAAATCCTGTCAACTCTTGGGCACCTTCCTGTATGCAAACAACAGGTGGGGAAGGTATTTCTCCCAGTCCCCCCATGGTGTTCATCAAACACTTGGAGCATTGACTTAAGGGTACCATTAAATCTTTCCACAAACCCATTGGCTTGTGGGTGATAAGGTGTCATGCATCTCTGCACCACTCCACACTTCTCCCACAAACATTTCATCAGGTCCAACATGAAGGAACCCCCTCAATTGGTGATAACCTCATGTGGAAACCCAACAATGGAGAAAATCCCTAGCAAGGCATCTGCAATGTAGTCTGTCCTCAGTGAGGAAAGGGCGACTGCCTCTGGGTACTGGGTGGCATAATCCACCACAGTTAGGATGAACCTCTTCCCGGAGGAGCTGGAGGTATTTAAAGGCCCCACAATATCCATTCCCACCCTGTGGAATGGCTCCTCCACTATGGATAATGGAATTAGGCAGCTTGGGTTTTCTTACCTGCCTTCCCTATTTCTTGGCACTGGTGACAAGACCTGCAATGCTCCTTCACCTGCTGGGTGAAGTTGGGCCAATAGAAATTGTGGTCCAGTTGCTGCATACTGCACACGATTTCCAGATGGCTAGACATGGGAATATCATGTGCAGTCTTGAGCAACTGCTCATGGTACCCCTGGGGAATGACAAGCTGCCTTCCCATCACCCCTCCCTCTGTCTTAGCATCCTGCATATACATCAGTCCATTGTCACAATACTTTATGTTTCCCATCACCTCCCTGAGCTCCATCAGAGTCTACTCAAGCCCTCAGCTTCTCTAGACTAGGGTCACTTTTCCTAGCAGCTGCAAACACCTGACACATTCCAAAGGCATGGGACAGGTCCCCTTCAGTTTCTATACTAGGGTCCCTAGCTCTAGTGTCAGGGCATTCAGGATCACTGCCATCCCTAACCCTCTGACTATGGGTCACACCTTTCTCCTTGGAGTAACCCTCAGTAGCTGTTCTATTAACTGCTATCTGGGGAATTTCTACACCCCTTTCATTATTTTCCACATCAGGAGACACAGGCTGGGGAACCAGCCTCCAAGGGGTTTCCACAGGACTTCTATAGGGTCCAGGGAACTACAATTTTCCTTTGCCACTTGACTGTGGGTAACTGCACACACCATCCCCTGTTTGATATTGTTGCCAATAATTACATCAACAGCCAAAGTGTCCACTACAGCAACCTTTTGCACAGTCTCACCTGTCTCACCCCCAATCTAGGAGGACACTAGGGAGTGCCAATGTTTTCTCCTCCCCAGTGAATCCTCATACAGTTACAGATTGTTTGGGTATAAGTTGACCAGGCTCTACCAAATCCCCTTTTACCAAAGTCAGGGATACCCCCCATGTCCCTTAACCCATGTGTCTGTCTACCATTCACAGTGACTGGGTGCATGTGTTCCCTGATTTTTACTGGCATGCTTCCAGGGACACACAAACAACCCACTTATTTCCCAGCACTACTCTGTGCACTGCTTGTTCCTTTTTGGGACACTGCCTTGCAATATGTCCAGTTTCTTTGCAAACCCAACATTCATTTCTTTTCTCAGGTAAATCTTTTCTTTGTAACCTGAGGCTACCTGGTTTTGGTGGAGGCAGGGAGGGTTTTAGCTGCCCTGAAGGCACGCTTTTCCCTTGCTGCACTACCATGTCCACCCCATTCACTCTCAGAGCAGGTCTGCTCTTGGCATAGCGGTCCGAGAGTTCAGCAGCCTCTTGCACTGTTTTTGGATCTCGGTCCTCCAGCCAGGTTTTCAGCTCTGCTGGGCATGCCCAAAAAAACTGCTCTAAGAGTACAGCATTTTCAGTTTTCTTTACAGAGTTTGCTTCAATTCCTTCCCACCAACACTTTAAAAACTGATGTTGCTTAGTGGCTAGCTCCTCGTAGCTCATGTCAGGGCTTCTCCTGAGCTTACAGAATTGAACTCTGTATGCCTCTGCTGTTAGCTCATATTTTTTTTAAAAGTGCAGCTTTAAGTTTACTGTAATCATTACTGTCCTCATTATCTATTTGACCCAATGCATCCTGAGCTTTTCTGGTAAGTAGCGGGGATAGTGGGAAGCTCCAGGACCCTCTAGGAATATGTGCCTGAATACATACTTTTTCAATGGAATTAAAAAAGGCATCCATATCTTCCCCCTCTTTAAATTCAGCTATCAATTTAGAATTTAATTTGCAATCCAGTCCTGTAGTTCTAGTTAAACTCAGGCCACTTACCTGCTCTGGTGCTGGTATTTGGAGTTGTAGCTTCTCCAGTTCATGTTGCCTCTGTTGTTCATGCTCTTCTCGCACAGCCTCTCACTAAAGCTATTCACTAAAGTATACCTGCACCAGAGAAAATCAGGTCACTAGATCCTCAGTTGCCAGCTGTACCAAAGAGATAATTTCAGAATAGGAACAGCACTCCAAAAGACCAGAACTAGATTCAAGTAAAGTCCATGAATTTTATTTTCCAGCTATGTACAACACACGCCACACTGCCCCAGCAGTGTGACATGTGTTATCGTACATAGTTGGAAAACAAAATCCATGAACTTTACTTGAATCTAGTTCTGGTCTTTTGGAGTGCTGTTCCTTCTCTCACTGAAGCTGTTGCTCTTTTTTCTCAGCCTCTTTCTGAAGCAGCTCTCACTTCTCCTTTCTTTCCATCTGCAGCTTGAACTTATTCTGCTCAAATTCCAGCTCCATTCTCTGCAACTCCATTTTCAGCCTGATCTCTTCTGGCTCCAGAATGCTGGTGACCTTCCCCTGCTTCTGTGGCTCATGGCTTTCACTGGCCCTGCTGTCCTTCCCACTGGATATGGACACTGCACTGGAACCTGGCCCCTCCATGCCCAAGGTTCAGTCCTTTTCAGTCACAGACTGTGACTTGAGGCTTTGGGCATCGGCTGCCACAAGAGCCTCTATGAGGTGCTTTTTGGTTTCACCCTCATGCTGGGCTCCTCTCTCTTGGCACAACTGCCTCAGGTAGTCTGCAATGTGGTCGCTGTAGTTGGAAGCCATCTTCTTTTTCCTTAACTATGGCTACACTAACTTGCACCTGAAAAAAGAATAAAACAGGTAGGAACTTATACTGTAAGCATAATGATATAGTTCTGTTTGCTTTTAAAAAAATCACTGCCTTATTTTGCATGTGAGCTGTACAGTATTAATCTGACACACTGGTCTGTTAATGCTTGTGTTACCAAATACTTTCAAATCCCACCACTGCCAACCAAATCTGTTACAAAAATGCTTCAAAGGTCAGGCCCTCTGCTCCCACAGTGCCAACCTCAAGGTGCGATAGTGTGAACAGGGGACAGACAGGGTAACCCTCCTGTCTGTTTTGGGTCTGAATCACCTACTAGCCTCAAGTCCTGGGGGTCAAATGTGAACCTATGCTTGTGCACCCAGTTAACAGGCTCAGATATGTACCCTCTTTAGGAATGCAGTACAGTCTTTCACCCAGTAGCACCCAGCCAGGTTTCCAAAATTTTCCCCTTGCGACTCAATATGAGCCTTAGATATATTCTTACTTTTAGCCAGATTAGTAACACATTCAAGCCCTTAACAGCTATCAAACTTAAACACTGGTTCAACATTCACATGCAAAAGAAAACTGAAAAGACACAGGCAGTATTTCAAGGAAAATATTGTTTACTAAAAATTGTAAAATAGGTAAAATAGCAAACACAGAACAAATGTATCAATAACTTGCAGTCACATAAAATGAATGGGAAGTTATAGAACACAAATACGCCTGCCACAAATACTTAAAAGTTCCAGATGAATTATCTTTCTAAAGTGCCTAGTTACCAGTCCACAGACTAAGTGTGTCTTTGATTTTCAGGAAGTCCTTCTGCACAACTTGTCAGAAGCAGGCCATATTTAAAAGTCAGTTTTCCCCACCTTCTGGTGATGTCACCCATGAGGTCACTGTTAGATCTGTGATAAATCTGTAATCTGAGTATGGATATCCACAAGGATGTATGTTATTACTGTGAAAATCAGCAACTAGGAATTTCCCAAAATATGAGTCTCTTTGAGCAAAACATTCTCTTTGATGTTTCATAGCCCCACAATCTGTCACTAGTTTTCTGCTAGGTGAGAAAAGTACAAAGGATCAGCCAAAAGGCTTTCCTTCCTGCTAGGGTCATAAAATTCATATTTAGTTCCCAGCTTCAAAAGCAGGAGCAGGTTATAAGGGGTAATAAACTGTCCCTCTGGAAGAAAGGTTTTAATGAGTGTTTTCACTGGTTTGTTTATCACATCCTCCTGTTTCCTCACACTGGCACTTTTGAAGTCAAAAGTCAAGTCTCCTTCCACTGATTACCATCCTTAAGCAGGCAGTCACATACCATACACATTTATTTATGACACAAATATTATACAATATAACAATAAGCAGGTGGCAGAGTGTCACACAACCCAAGTCAGACTTACAGTCAAGTCAGTGATAGAATAAGTCCCACCATTCAGGAAAGGGTTTTGGGGGGTCATTATTAGTGATAGCCTAAATTCATTGGCCTAGAGCACCAGGGCTCTTTTGAAGGCAAACATGATACTTGTATGTGTAGAGAGAGAGAGGGTTCACAAGTAAGAGAAAAGAGATTAATGCCATCTACAGGTCACATGTGAGGTCCTACCTGGAGTACTGTGACAAGTTCTAGATCCCACACCTGAAAATGGACAATATACAGAACCTGTCCAGAGGTGGGCTGGAAAGATGATACAAGATCAACAAGATAAATCACATGAGGAGCATCTGGCTAGCTTGAACGTGCACTTTGTGGAAGTCAGAAGGGAGAGGGGGACAAGATAGAATCCTTTAAATATCTGAAGGTGATGAATAAGGTACAGTTGTCATGACTTGTTTAAGCACAGTAACCAGGGGACACAAGTATAAACTAGTGGGGGTGATTTAGGAAGGACTAAGTACTTCTTTACATAAAGGGTTGTGGACATTCCCTATGAAATAGTCCACAGGCAAACATAGTTCTGAGTAGTGCTGTACCTTGAACTTATTCCAAAGGAATGTTGATACATATATTGTTAAAAATAGCATAACTGGATATTACCGTTGAGTAATGTATGTAAAACTCTACAGGCACTTGTGCCTTCTTTTGTCTGGAGACTGATTTGAAGAGAACGTGGGACATGTCCCTAGGTGTAGTGAAAACTGTGAGGGGGGGAGATGGGGAGGGAATTAGCTACACTTTGGCAATCAGCCAAGGCATGACCACAGGTAGGTCAGTGCAATCCAAGAAGGAAAATGGGTAGACTATAAGTCTTTTTCTGCAGGCAGTTTTCTATGTTTCTATGTTTTTATAAACTTTAAAACTATTTTCCTGAAGTAATCTATCTAGTCCCACTTTGAAAGCTTGAACAGTGCTAGTTTCCACAACCATGGGCTATTTCAATTGGTAATACACTTATAAACTGGTAATCACATTTCTAATATAGTAAATAGTGAATGGGAGTCTTTGGATTACAAAGTGGCAAATTCATTGTGTGAAGTGTGTTAACAGGCCATGTAGGTGAAGTTATATTGTGTTGTATTGTATTGCATTGCATTGAATTGTATTGTGTTGATTGTATTTATTTATTTTACCAGGAAAAGGCTCCATTGAGGAGCGCTCATATACAGTGCAGTGAGAACCTGGGTATGACAGCATATAAAACAATTAGGAAAAAAACACTTGCGGTACAAACAGGATAAATAGGACATGAGAATAAAATAGTAGCAGGATACAGTAATATGGCATGAGCTTATAGGCAGGAAATGTAGGCAGTGAGACTTTATGTAAGGTGCATGATAATAAAAATATATAGAGAGAGTAGCTATAACATAATACCATGTACCTGATATGTGGTGCAAAAACAAATAGCATGTCATAGTAGGGTAAAGAACATGAGATACAGAGGTATTGCAGTTTAGCCACATGTGCAAACATCAGTACAAATGTCATGCAGGAAAGCTTTGAAAGCTTATGACTGACCAATGACCCAACTGAAGTGTGGATTGCAATGTGTTTCATATAGAGGGGATACTGCAGTTGAGCACAGGTTTACCAGATTGTGAGATATCTAGGAATTTCCAGGACAAATGCAATTATATCTCCTCAGAGCATAACAGCTGGTATTTTTATGGAAGAGCTGTGCATTATAGGGTGGCAGGTCATTTTTTAACACCTTGTATTCCATGTACAGAGATTTTTTTAGCTGCCTTATTGTTAGGGAGAGCCAACAAACCATAGTGTTTAGAGAACAGTGGTGGTTCCTAGGAAAACATTGGTTATAAAATCTGAGTGTCCTAAGACAGAGCACATTCAATTTGGATAAACATGTTGTAGAACAGCTACTGTATATCAGGTCAGCATAGTTTAGGATCGTGAGAAAAGTGGCTTGAACCTGATATTTCTGAGCATCAGCACTGAAACAATGTTTGTTTCTACAGTAGAAATCTAATCTGGCATGAAATTTCTTACACAGAATCTCAGTATGAGTGGTGAAAAAAGTTTGCTATCCATCGGCAGCACCTAATACTTATAACTTTTCAACCACCTCCAGAGAATTCCCTAGTAAGGGATTGATAGTGAAAGCAGGTGTACAAGGTGAACCTGGTACTCACAAACAGAAACAGTGTGGTGGACATAAGAGTGGGAAGTCTTCTGGGGACTAGTGACCATCGCACAGTATCGTTTAATATAAGAATGACAGCAGAATCCAGCTGCACAAGGGCGAAGGCCCTTCATTTCAGAAGAGCAGACTTTACAAAAATGTGAGAGTGCCTTTGGATGACCTGACAGGGGGGAGATGTTGGGCTGGCAAATGGGCCAGATTAAAAGAGAGCACAGTAAAGGCAACAAACTTATACATCAGGCAACTAAGCAAAGACAGAAGGAGGAGGAGACTATTGTGGATCTCGAGGGCAGTGACAGAAAAGATAAGGGCAAAAACAATGGTATTCAGAAGGTACAAGGAGACTCAGAGTGAGGAGGACAGAGAAGTGTATCTGGGGAAATGGGGGGAGGCAGGCAAGACAGTAAGAAGTGCAAAAGTGCAAGCAAAAATGAATAGCCCAGTCAGTATCGAAGGGGGGAACAAAACATTTTTCTAGTATATCAACGAGAAAAGGAAGACCAAGGGAGGGATTGCATGGTTAAAAAGGGAAGGGGCTGTACTGAGGAGGAACAAGAAAAGGCAAACAGCTTCAACAAATGTTTCTGCTCAGTGTTCATAGTTGTGGGGAAAGGGGAGGGACCACAATTATACACCAAGAGCTTGAGGGGAGGGAAGTGGACACTAGTCCCTTCTTAGATGAGATGGTCAGGAAAGCACTCGCTAATCTGAGGATGGACAAAGCCATGGGGCCAGACACAATGCATCAACAGGTGCTAAAGGAATTCAGGGAGGTGCTAGCTGCACCCCTGACAGACTTGTTTAACAGTTCACTGGAGACCCATGTGGTCCCAGAGGACTAGAGAAGGTTGGATGCAGTCCCACATCATAAAAGTGGTAGTAAAAAGGAGGTGGGAAATTACAGACCTGTCAGCCTGACATCTGTAGTAGGGAAACTGATGGATACACTGTTAAAGGAGAGAATCATGGAGCACCTGGAATCCAATGGACTGCAGGACCTGAGGCAGCATGGCTTTATGGAGGGGAGGTCGTGCCAAACAAATCTGATAGATTTTTTTGACTGGGCAACCAAGGTGTTGGATCAAAGAGAGGCAGTGGACATGGACTACGTGGACTCCAGCAAGGCCTTTGACACCGTTCCACATATAAGGCTGGTAAACAAGTTGGGTAACATGGGGGTGTGCAATAGGGTAGACATAGTGACACCACTGACTACCCTCTTTAACAAATCATGGGAGGATGGGGTGGTACCTGAGGACTGGAGGAAGGCAGATGTGATTCCACTTCAGAAAAGTGGGAGCAGGGCAGAGGCAGGCAACTACAGACCTGTTAGTTTAACCTCAGTGATAGGGAAAATGATGGAATCACTTCTGAAGGAAAGAACTGTCGAGTACCTGGAGGCCAGAGGGGCACAGGACCCAAGGCAGCATGGATTCACAGTGGGAAGGTCATGTCAGATGAATCTAATCAATTTCTTTGACTGGGTGACCAGGGTGGTAGATCAGGGAGGGGTTGTGGACATGGCCTACCTAGACTATAACAAGGCATTTGACACAGTCCCACACAAAAGATTAATATACAAGTTAGCCAGCCTGGGAGTGGTTCCCAGGATGGCAGCCTGGATAAAAAATTGGCTGGAGAACAGGACACAGAGGGTAATAGTAAATGGAGTCCACTCTGAAGAAAGGGGGGTTATTAGTGAGGTACTGCATGGTTCAGTACTAGGACGGGTCCTCTTCAATGTCTTTATAAGTGACATTGCAGAGGGACTGGAATGGAAGTATGTCTCTTTGCAGACTACACAAAGATATGCAACAGAGTTGATGCACAAGGTGGGGTGAAAAGGATGAGAAGGGACTTGGCAAGATTGGAGGAATGGTCAAATGTATGGCAGCTTAGATTCAATGCTAAGAAGTGCAAGGTAATGCATCTGGGAAACAAAAACCCAGGGGAAGAGTACACAATGGGGGGTGAAATACTAACAACAACAAAAATGGAAAGGGACCTGTGGGTAGTCATATCAGATGACCTAAATGTGGGCAAGTAATGTGAGAGAGCAGTAAGGAGGGCTGGGGGGGACACTGGGATGCATAGGGAGAGGCATCACCAGTAGAAAACAAGAAGTTGTTATCCCTGTGTACAGACAGCTGGTGAGACCCCATCTGGAATACTGCATGCAGTTCTGGAGACCCAGTCTCCGCAAAGACATAAACAGGATGGAGGCAGTCCAGAAGACGGCAACTAAAATGGTATAGGGTCTGCACCGTAAGACATATGAAGAGAGACTCAAGGAGCTTAATATGTATAGCCTCGAGGAAAGGAGGGAGAAGGGGGACATGATAGAAACTTTCAAGTACCTCAAGGGAATCAACAAAGTCCAAGAGGGTAGCATCTTTCAGAATAAGAGGTGTGCAAGAACAAGGGGGCACAATTTGAAGATGGGGGGCAGCTCAGAGGTAATGTAAGGAAATATTTTTTCACAGAGAGGGTTGTGGATGCATGGAACAGCCTTCTGGAGGAGGTTGTGGAGTCAAAAACAGTGGTGGAATTCAAGCACGCATGGGACAGTCATAAGGCAATTCTAGGGGGTTGGGGTAGGAAGAAGTAGGCTGCTGGTTAACTAGGATCTGCAGCTTATATATTAGGTATGGAAATGAGCATACTGGGTGGGCCAAGTGGTCCTTATCTGCCATCAAATTCTATGTTTCTATGTAACCTGGGTAAGAAACTGGTTAGGAGATAGGAGGTAGAGGGTAGTGGTAGATGGAGTTAGCACTGAGGAGGGGAGATTGACCAGAGGGGCACCACAGGGGTCAGTACTGGGGCCATTCCTCTTTAATATGTTTATTAGTGACATAGCAGAGAAACTGGAAGGCAAGGTCTGCCTCTTTGTGGATGGCACCAAGATCTGCAACAGAGTGGACACACAAAAGGTGGTGCAAAGGATGGAGAGGGATTTAAAATGACTGAAAGAGTGGTCAAAAAATTGGCAGCTAAGGTTTAATGCAAAAAGTGCAAAATAATGCATTTTGGTCACAGAAACCCATGGGTGCAGAAAAAAGGGGGGATACTGACAACAACCAAGCAGGAAAGGGACCTGGGGGTAATCATATCAGATGACCTGAAGGTGGCTAGACAATGTGACAAAGCGATCAGAAGAGCCAGTGGAGATGCTGGGGTGCATAGGTAGAGGCATTATCAGCAGGAAAAGTGAAGTGGTATTGCCACTACATAGGTCCTTGGTAAGACTCTGCTTGGAGTACTGTGTCCAGTCTTGGAGGCTGCATCTCAAAAAGGATATAGACAGGATGGAGGCTATCCAAAGGATGGCTACCACGATGACATGGGATCTACATCAAAAGTGCTATGTGGAGTGGTTAAGGAAACTAAACATATACTGTGCACCCTGGAGGAGAGGAGGGAGAAGGGGCTTTGATCAAGGCTTTTAAATACCTCAAAGGGGTTAATAAGGTACAAGTGTGGGGTTATTTTTGGAGTAAAGATTGCAAGGTGCCATAGTTTAAAGCTGGAGGGAGGTAGGTTCAGGAGAGATAGGAGGAAATGCTTCTGCACAGAAAGGGTGGTGAATGCCTAGAATAGTCTTCCAGTGGAGGTAGTGGGGGGGGAACAGTGGAGGGATTTAAAAAAGCCTGGGATAAGCATAAAGGAATCAGAAGGGATAGGTATGGGGGAAAGAGAAAGTGATGTAGAGCTGGAAGGGTCTACTGTGTAAGCAATACAACAGAGAAAAAGGGCAGACTGAATGGACAATGTGGCCCTCATCTACCATCACTTTCTATGTTTCTATGTTTCTTAGGTAGGGGGACTCTTGTGGAAAAATCATTACCTTAGTTTCAGTAGCATTAAGCAACAATTTGGAATGGAAAGGTTTAAGCTGTAACCAACCGAAAGCAGCTTGAGATCAGAAGATACTGCTTCAGTGGTGGGATGTCAAAATGTACAGTGTAGTATTGTCAGTGTAAAAATATAGACTGGCATCAAAAAATATTTACCCAGGTCACTGAAATAAGTCATAAAGTGAAGAGGACCTAAAACTGATCCTTGAGGTACACACTTACAAAGCAAAGCACTTGAGGAGAGGCTTTCTACAGTACTTTCACTTGTTTTTGCTTTGCCTATATTCATCCTCCTGGCATGCACAACTGCTCCCTGTATTCAAGCATCTGCTTCCATTCCCTCAAAACATGGCAGCTTTCCCTGTCTTTTTCCTCTTTAAACTCTGGTTCAGTTCCTTCCCCTGTAACCTATTATCTCTCATGCCCTCCTAGCCTTCCACTCCTTTTGCTCTTCTAACTCTAGCTCCTTCTCTGTCCTCTGCAGTAAAACCTCTGCTGGACAGTGTGTTTTCTTTTCTTGCCTACCCCTCCTTTGGAGCAACCTCCCCCAACTACAGATGTGACAGCCAGGATGCAATGCAGAAATGCTGCAGAATATCACAGAATGCTGCAGTTTACTGCAGGGGCCATTGTAAGTCAATGGCAATTAAGCCCTTTAGTCATGCAGGATTCTGTGACGTCATTACTGCAAGTTACTGGGCTTCATCCTGGCTGACTCAACTTCCTCTTCCTCTCTTACTTTTAAATCTTATCTCAACCCACACCTGCAGCTAGCCACCCCCCCCCCACTCTCTGTACTCCTTTCTATTTCACGTTTTTCTCCTTTCTTCCTTTTTATATTCATTTTGCTTCCTTAGTCCCAGCTGGTACCCTCAATTCCCCAATTTGATTCACTCACCTACTCTTACTCTATTCATTTGCAAATATTGCAGTTCCCATCTTTATCATATTTGTAGGTGGTCAACAAATTTAACTGACCAATTAACCCTACTTTCACCTTTTCATTTAGTGTCATTTATTTTTTCATCATTAATTCTGTACTTATCTGCTCATTATTTTTATTTTTTTATTTGGCACTGTGCTGTGAGTTCTGTCTTGTTGTTCTCCAGTCCCCTTGTAGGTTCCCACTACCACCTCCTCCAGTCACACCTGAAATTATGTTTCATCACTGTGCCTTTGCTTGTCAACAATTTGCAACTAAATAAATAAATAAAAATGATTTTGCTCCTAAATCATTAAGGCTGTGTAGTTTTTTTAAGTACAATAAAATCTAGAGAACAGATAAACCAAATAATTTTCTGTTTTTGCAAGCTATAACAGAGAGACTTGTGAATCCTTTTTTTGGACCTGGGAGGGGGGTGGTTCAGATCCCTTCACCTAATGCCAGTACAGCTCACTAGCCTACTATGGCAGTTGCTCAGCTCATCTCCTTAGTGTTCTATATCCATTCTACTGTACCATGTATAAATTCAGGGCCCTTCCCTCTGCTGTCATAGTTTCATACTATAGACCTCGAAAGAAAAATGTCCCATTAACTACCAGGCACTTTTTTTTTAACCAGGAGAGACACATTAATATGAAACTTGTTTACACGTGCAACCTGCGAGCACAAGGAAGTTAAGTGACTTGCTCAGGGTCACACAGTATGCAAGTGGGGGCTGTGGCATTCAAACTCAGGTCTCCAGGTTTGCAGCTCAGAGCTTTAAACCACTGAGTTTTACTACCTCCACTGACATCCCAATGCTTACTGTCCATTAAGATCTCCATATTAACTTTGGGCTCTTTCCCCTTAAGAAACATAGAAACATGGCCGAGTGGTGCTAAGAGTTGAGGCACTGGATGCCACACCTTGCACCATGCTGGCGACCTAGGTTTGGGAGCAGACTTGGGTCAGCAGCGGAAAGGATTGAGCATCCAGAGGACTACTGTCCTCTCCTGGGGAGGGGCCTGGGGCTCCTGGGGCTTCCCTGCTGTGTAGTGGCTCCCAGTGGAGACTGTGAGCACTACACGCTAGCTGGGACTTGCAAGGGGGAGGTAATGGCAGATGTCTGTGGGAGGGACCAGGAGTGTGCCCTCCACGCAGTGATTTCATTGCACTTCCACATCTCAGGAGAAACAAAGGAAGAAAAACCCTGGCTGCTAGAGAGGTGATGGCAAGACTTGAGCATCCAGCCCACATGCCTTATGCCAGCCCCCGACCTGACTTGACTCTTTGTAGTCCCTGCCTCCTCCCATATGGGGCCAGCAGGAGAGGGGGAACCCTGCACCTGATTCCTCAGTTGAGGGAGGGGGTTCAGGTGGGCAGTAACAGGCTGGGACAGTGGGTCTCAGCCTGAGAGATGCCCCAGCAGTTAGCAAACATGAGGGAAAAAGAGTGGAGAAAAACAAAAAAAGGAACATAAAAAAATAGTTGCCTGCTGGAAAAGTAAATCAACAAGCTATGTCTGGAGTTTGGTATGCAGTAGTCAACTTGTGCCATGCCCTGTGAAGCACTACAAAAGAACACATGTTACAAGGCTCACACGCTTTTCTTATCCTCCCCTCCTCCTTCACTGGCTTTCTCTCTTTCCTTATGGACATCTTCCATAAGGTATCTTTAGTCTAAATAGATCTTTTCCCTGTAGCATTTCTGCATTGCATGAGAACTAAATCGTGTCTATGATGCCAAGCATCCTATCAATAATTCTACCTACTATATGTTACACAAGCATATCATACTTAGTTGCCCACTAGACTGGTGAACATAACCAGTCC
Organism: Neoceratodus forsteri; assembly: GCA_016271365.2. NCBI lineage: Eukaryota > Metazoa > Chordata > Ceratodontiformes > Ceratodontidae > Neoceratodus > Neoceratodus forsteri. The sequence goes on from CM057455.1 coordinate 1,366,788,548, forward strand.
AGCACAATAACCACAAAATAAGCTGAACACACAGTAATTCCATATAGTCAAGGGACAGGGCTGGAACAGTACCATTTTTCTCTTATTGTTTCTATTTTCATGGATAAACATGGTTGCCCACTGGGGTCCATGTGCATTCCTGCTCTTTCACTGTTCTTTGTCCATGGTTACTCCATTCATAGTTTGTGAATGATGCATGATTATAGGTGTGTGAATTTGCCTAAATTCCTAAAATCCATGAATTTTGGCAAATTTTCAAAGCTAAGGACTGCAATTCATGTTGCTATTGGCTAATCAAATAGGCCAACTTTGAATGGCAAATGGCCAATTCACCTGGTGAACAGCAATGTGAATTGCATGCTAAACCCCTACCCAACCTGACTGATCCCCCCACCCTCCTTCTCCCCACCCAGTACCCACCCAAATCAACTTGAAATAAATAAAACAGTCCCCCGATGCAGAGTATCTGCTCTGTGCATAATTCACAAATGAATGAATGGTGATGTCTTTGCTTCTAGAAACCTGACTGGTTGAATTTTCAGCCAATCTGGTTTTACTAGGAGCAAAGATTTCACCATTTATTCCCACCATTACTAGATGGACACTGAATGAAGCAGGCGCTCTGCACCAGGTGACCTATTAGTGTTTTCCTGATTTATTTTGTGGGTGCTGGTGGGGGGAGGAAGGGGGTTTGGTGGGGTCATCAAAGTGGGTCTGTGATGATTAATGAAGACAATGGGACTTGGGTGGGAGGAAGCAGGTGGAGTTTGTTTGGCATGTGGGTGGGAAGAAAGGGATTACTTTTTCAAGCATAGTCACTCACAGAGCAGCATTTCTTCAGGGCAGGAAGAGGAGGGAGGAGGGTATTGGTGGGGGGAGGGATGAGGTGTCATGGTTTTAATAATTTTTGGGTAGAGACAGGGGGTGGTTTTTATAGCACAGCTGGTGGGGGAGGTTTTGCTAAGGTATTTAATAAAAAAATATCTGTCTGTGAAGTTTGTGCACCTGCTGGGAATTCAAGAATTTTGCAAATATTGAATTTCCATGGATTTGCACCAGTTTTGCTGGTGGATTAAAAATTTGCATTATCACTATTCATGATACATGGACAAGATTGTCCATTGTTGATAAACATGCACAAATGGTTGGAAAATCATACAATTAAAAGAAACTAAACATGGGAACCAAATCCATTATTAATTTGGTTAATGAAAAAAATGCTGATAAAATAAAATTTTAAATTATTTCAGTTAGTAGAAACAATTGTTCATGATCTAATTATGCTTTTCAGTGTCCATGCTTGATATTTAGTTTTCATGGTTTAGTTTTAAATTAAGCTATCGATCAAATGTACTGTAGTTTGTGTCCTGAGTAAGATTACATCATGGATGATATCCTGGCTAACATATAAACATTACATTAATTGACTGATTGATTGATTGACTGGTTGATACATTTGTTTAGCGATTTATTTCAGCAGATTAATCAGGAAAGACATACTGAGCTTGTAAACAAATTGTTTCCAGATGCATACTGTGTGGATGGGGAAGGGGAGTAAACAGTACAAGATGCACAGTAAAAGTGCATTGCTTGAGGTGCAATCGTAATAAAAAAAGTACAGTAAAAATGCATACAATAAATTACAATTAAATATATATCAGTGCACAGTCACAGTTTTGAGATATAATGCACATTAAGAAACAAGTGCTAAACAGTGCAAGGAGTAATGCAGATGACAGCAGGGTAATACCAACCAGATTACAGCTGCAACTTACTAGGCAGGGCTGGAACTATATTCTGGAACACAGATACCAAAATAGATCTTAAGGCACAGTTAGCGGGGGGGGAGGAAGTTGCTCACAGCCAGGGAGGACAAAGGGAAATCAACAACACAGCAGTAAGGCATACAAGGGGGACCTCAACAACATGGGAGGAGAGAATGCAAATGTCAAAGGTCAGGAACAGTTGCAGAAGAGGGTGGCAAAGTCCTGATAAAGGGCTTTAGGAAGGACAGGGACAAGGCTGAGCAGATGGACAGGGAGAGGACCAGAGTTTAGGAAATTAAACAAAAATGGAGCTTGGCTATTGGAAGTGTTTCTGGGGGGGAGAGGGAGGCAGTGTTCTAAGGGAGGTAGGAGGAAGTGGGGGGGGTGAATGGAGGGTACAGAAGAAGGGAGAGTGTACCAAAACAGAATTTGGAGGTGAAGGTGGCACAGTGAACGAGGCATCTGGCTTTGAGGGAAGGGAGGGAGAGGTAGAGGGAGGAGTAAAGAGAGCAATGGTGTGTTCTAGAGGGGCAGTCCAAGCCAAAGTGGCTGAAGGAGTAGAAGATGAAGGGTCCAGTCTGGCAATGGAGGATTTAGGAGCAGCGTTGTAGATAATGTTGCTGTACTCGAAGATGGGAAGGATCATCTTCCTAACTAGCCCTCTGCAGGCAGGAAAAGGAATGCTTGCTTTTTTTCTATGCAGCGCACCCAGTTTGGGGTGAGGTTTGTGATAGATGGCATCAATGTGCTCTGAGTGGTTGAGATGCCAGTCTAGCCAGAGGCTAAGGTACGTTTTGTTTTTTGTTACTTAATTTTACCTATCGGCAGGGGGTGTGTTCTATTTTTCCCTTCATCCAGCAGGCATCCAGTGGTGACACACCAGCCACAGTACCATGCTCAACTCCTGGTCCATTCTCCAGGCCATGTCAAGATGGGTGGGCACTGCACATTGTGGAAGACTGAGGCCGGACATGGAGGAGCAACTTGGATGCACCCAGTGTGGGGCCAAAGGGACACCAGCCTTCATGAGCACCAGAGGACTAGTTTTGTTCCCTCTCCTTCACCCAGGCATGGCCCTGCCATGCTGTCAATGGTGATGGTGTGCATGGTGTGTCATCAGCTAATGTGTTGACCCCCAGCCACTGCTAGAGGTCAGTACCACATCAGCCATTGGCCCCCTCCCTCCACAGAGGAGGAAAGCAGTCCTAGGAATGCTAGATCCTCCTCACCCCCAGCCAACTCTCCTACTCCCGAGATCATGCCTGACCCCAGGTTCTTTGCACCACAAGTGGTAGCACTGCTGCTGCACCAGTGGGCCAGCTAAGAACCTAAGGTACTTAAATAAGAGAATGTCAGCAAGTGTAATACCATCAACGATGTGGAAGGAGGGGAGGGGACAGAGTCTGGCTAGCCTCTGTTGGGAGCCAAAGGTCATGAATATGGTTTTCTTGGCACTGAGGGACAGAAGGTTACCAGTGCTGCACATTGCCAAATTCCTGTTGGAGATGGGAAGTTAGGTCACCAGTAGAGGAGCAGAAGCAAGCCGAATGGTGCCCTCTGCATATATATGGATGGACACAGAGCAACAGGTATCGGGGACTTGGGGAAGTCATTTAGGAAAATGGAGAAGAGTAAGAGGCCCACGACAGACATTACAAGCTGCAGTTTTCACCTTTCTGAGCATCACTCACTATTCTGCCAGTGTTAAATTGTATATGATCTGGGCTTCTTGTTACAACTATTATTCTTGATGGTTTATAGCTAGTTAAATATTAATTGTCTTACTATGTTTCCCTGCTAGTTGAAAATATGCTGCTTTTGAGATGATACTGTTTTTGATATATCTTTGGGTTTTGCACTAATTCTTATTTTTTCTACACTATCACTTTAAGATTTCTACAGTATAAGCATCTTTCTTCAGTGAATGACTGACCTCCCTGAGGAAGTACGCATGCATGACTCTAGTCAGGGCATTTTGGAGTGGAGACCTACTTCTCTGTTGCAAAGCTATGATTGTGAATGTATATGTTTGTATAATAAAAAGTATACGCAGCTTAATGTTGACGTTGGTGCCGGTCTTTTTTTTTTTCAATTATTTTCCTTTTTTAACCCTAGGATTTAAGCACACTGTATTGGACATCTCAGGGAATATGCACACCAACATTTGTATTTATACCACAAGAAATTCAAAAGTTATGTCTGCTTCTGTACAGTCGTTGTAACGTGAAAGCAGGCCCTACCATCAGACATTCGAGGTGGCAATCAACCTATTGAGATGCACTCTGCTTGACATACATCATACAGATGCAACCCTTGAAAACCACTTTTACTTTTTGAAAAACAGGGATTTAGGTGCACTGTAGGGGACACCATGGGAAATATGCTCACTGAATATCATGTTTACAGTATACCACAAGAAATATAAAAGCTATGCCTGCTTCTGCACAATCTTTGTGAAGTGAAAAACAGGCCCTACCATTACACATTCAAGGTGGCAATCAAATTGTCGAGCTGCACTCTCCTTCACATACACCATAGAGATGCACTGCTTGAAAACCACATTTCCCTTTGTTTTGAAACCTGGAATTCAATGGCCCTGTAGGGAAGCCTTGGGGAATATGCACACTGAATTTCATGTTTATAGCACAGGAAACTGAGAGCTTATCCTTGCTTCTGTCTGGTCTTTGTGACGTGAAAGCAGTCCTGTTTCAGATAGTCAAGCTGTAGCCTGCTTCACATACACCACAACAGATGCACCCCTCCAAAATATTTTTCCCTTTGTTTTGAAAACTGGGATTTAAATTTGTGCTAGGGGACACCTTAGGGAATACCCACACCGAGTATCATGTTTATGGTGTGCCATCAGTGCAACAAAACCCTTACAGCGACAGCAATGTGGGCATTGCAACCTGACTTACCGTCATTCCAACTATCAGGATTTTGCAGTACACACCGTCGTTGCCACCCTAAGTGTGTTGTGCTCTTCCCCCTATACCTCCAACCAGGAGGTGATTATATTATTTCTGTGGGGTGCAGGAGGCAAAGCCCCCCGGAAACAACCAGAATGAGCTCTGGTGCATTGCACACCATGGTGATCGGATGGCACAATTGCCCTGTGGCATTGGTCGCCGTCATCATCGTCATGTTGCTGTAGTGTCAGTTGACTATATAGTTGTCGAACCAACATGGTCGAACCCATGTTTATACCACATGAAATTTAAGAAGTTATTCCTGCTTCTATACAGTCTTTTTGTAGTGAAAGTACACACTGTCATTAGACATTGAACATGGCACTCAAACTGACAAGCTGCATTCTGCTTCACATACACCATGAAGATACACCCCTCGAAAAATACTTTTTTCTTTATTTTAAAACCTGGCTATTCACAAGCACTGTATGGACACCTTAGGGAATATGCACACCATATTTTATGTTTATACCACCAGAAATTCAAAAGTTATGCCTGTTTCTCTAGGGCCTTTGTGATCTAAAGCAGGCCCCACCATCAGACTTTCGAGGTGGCAATCAAACTATTGAGCTGTACTTTGTTTGACATACACCATACAGATGCCACCCTCAAAAACTACTTTTACTAAACTGAGATTTAAGTGCACTGTTGGGGACACCCTGGAGAATATGTACAGCACATTTCTTTTTTATGCTACAAGAAATTCAAAAGGTATTCCTGCTTCTGTACGGTCTTTGTGAAGTGAAAAACAGTCCCTGCCATTACACATTTGAGGTGGCAATCAAACTGTCGAGCTGCACTCTACTTCATATACTCCACAGAGATGCGCCCCTCAAAAAACACTTTTCCCTTTGTTTTGAAACCTGGGCTTCAAGGGCCCTGAAGGGAAGCCTTGGGGATTATGGACACTGAATTTCATGTTTATACCACTGGTAACTGAGAACATATCCCTGCCTTTGTATGGTCTTTGTGAAGTGAAAGCAGTCCCTATTTCAGATAGTTGAGCTGCTGTCTGCTTCACATACACCATAAAGATGCACCCCCCAAAAAAACACTTTTCCCTTTGTATTGAAACCTGGGATTTAAGTTCACACAAGGGGACAACTCAAATATCATGTTTATACCACATGAAATTAAAAAAGTTATTCCTGCTTCTATACAGTCTTTTTGAAGTGAAAGTAGATCCTGCCATCAGACATTGAACATTGTGCTCAAACTGACATGCTGCATTCTGCTTCACATACACCATGAAGATGCACCCCATGAAAGGACTTTTTCCTTTATTTTAAAACTTGGCTATTCACATGCACTGTAGGGGACACCTTAGGGAATATGCACACCCAATTTCATATTTATACCACAAGAAATTCAAAAGTTATGCCTGCTTCTGTATAGTCTTTGTGATGCGGAAGTAGGCCCTGCCATCAGACATTTGAGGTGGCACTGAAACTGTCGAGTTGCAGTCTTCTTCACATACACCATTCAGATGTACCCCTTGAAAACCACCTTTTCTTTTGTTTTGAAACCTGGGATTTAAGTACTTTGTAGGTGACACCTTGGGGAACTTGTACACCAAATTTCATGTTTATAACACAAGACATTAAAATATTATACCTGCCTCTGTACAATGTTTGTGAAGTAAAGGCAGGGACTACTTTCAGATAGTTCAGTTGCACTCTGTTTCACATACACCATACAGATGCTCACCTCAAAAACCACATTAACTTACCCCTGAACACAGTAACTTTAGACATGTAATAAAACAGTCTGGCAACAATGAGTATCTATTCATGCCATCTTTACTTTACTTTTTTCCTTTTTAATACTTATCAATATTGTACTGCCATTGTGTTTATTTTACTTCACTTTTCTTTTTGGGTAACGCTATTTTCACTGTTTGCAACTGAGACTAACAGAGACATTCCTTTGATCAAGCCAGGGAGACAAACAGGGGAGTAACCAGTATTTTCCAAATTGAAGGCCCAAGCTTACACTATTCTATGCACTGAACAGTACTTGCTAGTTATGGCACATTATTATCCATGCCCAGCTGAGATAAGGCATATTTTGTCAAAATGTTTCAACGTGAATGAAGGCCTAAGCCTTCTGTCTATTATATGATTTCCAAAGCTGAAAGCACAAGCATACAGTACTGTAGGCACAGATAGAGTACATGCTGTCACGGGTACTTTGGGATGTATGGGCACCTGGCTTAAGGCATACTGTATTTGGACAGAACATTAGAAGAAAATGTAAGGCTTAGGCCTTCAGAGTATTGCTTGGCTACTCCCCTTGACAAAGCTTTACAGTGTGTCAGTAACATGTCATTTACATTGCCATCAATTACATGAAATCACTTTTCTTTATTTTACTTGACTTATCATTTTTATGACTGCATGGGCAGAGCCCTGCAGGCGTTTTGGGATCACATCACTGCAGGAGAAAGAAGGGACTGTGAGCAGAAATGGTCCCTGTCTTCTCCTGCAGTGATGTGGCTGCTTGTCCACACTGCTGCGGTCGTTGGTGGTGTGTGGTGTCTGCTCCTCCCCTATCCTCCTCTGATGGAGCTCCCCTTCATGTTCCCCCCAGACTACTTTAAAGAGCTGGTGTCTATTTACTCCTGACAGTTTTGCTAATAAAAGATCCTCGCATAAACTGAATGTGGGTTGTGTCTTTATTTGGGTAATCTTGTTTATATGAATTGTCACTTTTCTGAAGTCTCTCCAAAGATTGCCAAGTTATTTATCTTGAAAATCAGTTTTGGCCATAAAACTGGCAGTGATGTGTATGGGGTAATTTAAATATTGCATTAGGTACTCCCCTTTCTGAGATCCGAGATGAGTAATACAAACTGAGGTAAACCTTCCCAGAAATATGCAGACCATCTGTGGTGAACGCGGTTTCATTTGTTTTTTATACAGTTGCCGCAGTTTGTATTTTGACTGAGTAGTGACATATTGCAAGGAAAATAAAACGTGATCAAAATAGGAAAAAAAGGCTGCCATTAGGAAGTTCAGCCAAATTACTGTTGGCGGTGTTTGAGAACCATGATTGTTACAGTCTCAGGACTCCCAGATCTACACGAATGGGATTTAAAATGCATGGAGTGACATTATTTGTTTAGCCTGCTAACAAGCATTGTTTTGCTTTTACTGCCTGTACTACATACTGTATATAAAGCATTTTTCTTTTAGCCTTTTTCAGGCAAAATGTGTTGTGATCACTGCAGCTCAGTATGTACACTGTACAGCATCTTTTCATTTTGTTCTTTTTTTTTATTTATTTATTAGACTTCTGCATGGTGCTGTAAACTGACATCTGAAGCAGTCTGCTTTTGTTTTTTTAACTTAGAAATCATGCACTGGTGAAAAATGTCACTAATGCTTCAAAACGCAGTGCACCACATTATACTATTATTAACTGCACACATGACAGTTATCATTAATTTAAGTCTGAACCACAAGCTCTAAAAAAAAAAAAATTCAAAGAATCTACCTGCACTATCTTTGGAGGAGAATCAGATGCAGACACCTTAGGCACCAACGGTTTAGACTGATCTCGGAGATTCTCAAAATCTCCGAGTTCAGTCTACACAGCCAGATTATTTTTTTCTGTCTAGGTAATAACTATAATTTGCAGAGACAGAGTACCTGCCATTTCTTGTGTGGAAAGCCAATTAGTGTAAGCCAGTAAGGATGGTTCAAAATGCCAAGAAGATAAACCCAGCACCAGACACTGGCTTCCTTGTTAATTTCATCCTTCATTCCAGTATTTGGCAGGTGAGCTAACGGGATCCACAATGAAAGCACTGACTGAGTAATGGAGTAAGCTCCCTTCCACACACATGAACCCCTACACGTGCAAGCAAGCAATGCAGAGATGGACAGCCTAATAAACACTGCACCAACCAACAGAAAACGGCTTTTAAACATCAATGGCAAATGTTATTTTTGGCTAGATAAGTTGTTGTGAAAAACTAGGCAGCATGGGTCCCTTTATACACCTGGCTAGTTTTTTGTTTTGTAAAGTGACTCGACAGCTGCACTATGTGTAATGCTTTGATGCTAAGCAAAGTCTAACACAATTTGGTTTTGTCTGTTTGCCTGTTCTTAACTGAGTAATGACATAAATATTGGTTTAGTGTCATGCACTGCAACATGAGTGGATTGCCAGGCAGACTACGACATGCACTGTTATTCTAGTTTCTAAACTTCCTTTTTTTCTGGTGGAAGTTAGCAGCTGTGTTTCAGTTGAACTGTTCGTTTATAATGCTTTCTGTGGAAACAGAGGGGATTCGGCTGAATGGGATAACGACTTTTTGCCCCTGTCAAGGAATCTTTTTTTGATTTGTTAGGTGCCTACACTGACACAGTTCCAACCTACAATCCATACTCACTGTATCCATAACATCACCCAATCAGAAGCCCTTCTCACACATCAGTGCTGGTGACTAGAAGACAACAACCCCCAACTGGCATATCAAAACTAAAGTACATTATGTACCTACCAAGTTAAAGTAAGAGTGCTTGACAGGTGCACAAAATCATCATCCCATTCAGCAGAATTCATCACAGTGGATGCCTCATCCTGCACAGCAGAGAGTGCGACAGGCTCAAAGGAATACAGTGTTATAGTGCTCGCAACAGATATACTGTAAATAGTGAACCCTTCCTTTCCTCAGAAAGCATTGTGAATGAACAGTTTCACTGAAACACCGCTGCTAATTTCCACTGGGAAATAAGCACTTCAGAAACCAGAGTAACAGTGCATGTCAGAGTATTCCTGCTTATGCACTCATGCTGCTTAGTTTCCACACCACAACCTCCCTAACTAAAAATAAAATCTGCCATCGATCTTTAACAGTGCACTCTGACTCCATATTGGGGATCAACCAATGGCTTTATGCAGCTGTGTTGTCTTTAACCAGAACTTGTTTTGAAGGAGAACAGTCAGCATGAAAGTCCCCACACTCAATGTACACAAACCTTTTTGTTTACTGATTACTGTAGTACAGTTTGATAGATTATATCAGACTAATTTTGCAGCTGTAATTAGAGCAGTATGCAGCAGTGGGAGAGTCTATGGCACTGCAGGGTATTAACTCTCTCTCACTATCACCTACTGATCTGAAGCCAACTGAAGGGAATTCTGGGATTGGTAGTAACAGAAGATGTCAGCCTACTGTAGTACCAAACAAACTTCATAGGATTGATCTTCTATACTGTACTGAAGCAAACAGAAAGCAAATCAAAAGGTTTTTGCATGCAAAGTGTACATTGGAACCAGCCACACACTTAAGTGTGATGCCCTGTGTGCTGATTGCTCCCCTTTAATAAGATTTGTACTGCTTTGAGCGTTTAGGGTAAAACATACATTAGAGTGTGCAAGCCAGCAAGGTAAAGCTGTATGTCAGCCACATTGACAGTATGTACTGTAGCCATAGCATAATCAAATTGTTAGTTTTGAGAAAAAAGAAAAAGAGCACAGTGCAGTGAGCAAGCAAGCAAGCAAGCCAGAGAGAGAGAGAGAGAGACAGAGAGAGAGAGCTGCACCATATGCCAAACCTATTTTATTTTAAATAAGATGCTTACTTTTTAAATGAAAAACAGTACAGTACAGTGAGCAACCAAGAGATACAAGTACAACTTATTGTCAGTCACCTTTGCGGTATGTACAGTAGCCATTGACCAATAAGTTTTCTTTATTTTACTTCATCCATGTTGGTCATCCATTGCATGGGTGGCCAAGGCCTCTGATACGATGATGTCCAGATTCCTCTCCAGGGCCCCACTCTCTTGAATGTGCCCACTGCAGACACAAGACATGAACCTCCTCCTGCAGATGAATTGAAAAAAAAAAAGAATGCATTGTACTTGCTTTTCTCCAACGACGTAAAAGTAAAGTGGTGTTAAACAGTTTCACATTTTGGAATACCATAGCTACAGTATACATTCAGTATGTAACATGATTTTGCAGCACATACCTCTTCAGGGTGTTAACCTCCACAGGGCCCCCTGACCCAGCATCCTCATAGAAGTCTGCGATGATTTTATTCAGGGTGGTGACAACAGGCTTCAATCCCCCAGGGTGACTGGAAGCCATGCAGGAGCAAAAGGACATTCTGCTGCCTCACGAGAATGCTCCTCACATTCCCTTTGCCCTGCAACAAAACATTTACTTTGCTTTATACAATGTACTGCAGTCATAAAACACAAAACTATGCTACTGTGTACAATCTGCATAGCCTACGAATGTTAGTTACGTAATAACAGCTACTATACTGCACATGCATCTCATGAGATACGGTAAAGTACAGTAATGTCAGTGTCAGTGGCTCAGTAGGTAGCACACTCACCTCTGAGGCCAGGAGATCAGAGGGCTGTGGGTTCAGTTCCCACATCTGGCACTTGGGTTAATTTCCCAGTACTGACACTGTAGTACAGCATGAGAGGGGTGCTGCACTTCTGAGGCGCTGTCTTTCGGATGAGACGTTAAACCGAGCTCCTATCTGCCTGGATTGGTGGTAGTACAGGTGGATGTTAAAGATCCCATGGCACTTACCGAAAAGAGTAGGGGAATTTCCCCGGTGTCCTGGCCAAATTTCCCTCATTCACTAAAAATACCACCAGCAGCTTAATCTGGTTCAAGGTCAGTTGGCATTCATCTGTATCCCCCTTCTCCCGGGTTGTGCCTGAAAATAGGCAAGATTTGTCTAGTGCACTTACCCGGTCAACAAAAACTAAATAAATAAAATAAATAAACACATCTTTCAAATTAAATCTTGTATATTCACCTAGAAATAAAAGTGCAAATTAAAAATTGCAAAGCCAGAAAGTTTGGGAACTGCGGAATACATGCAGCATCAAAGCCTACAGTGCAGAACATAGTTTTTTGCTAACCGTTCAAGGAACCATGCATTGTTAAAGATCAGATACTACAACAATGCTGCACATAGCTGTACACCATAAAGATGTAGTCATCAAAAATCACTTTATCATTTGTTTTAAAACCTGCAACATAACCTGTGCATACCTAATGGTGCTTTATTATGCTAATATGCATGCATGTCATGAGATGCAGGAAACATACAAGTATGGTATATTCTCAGATTAAATCTTTCATGTTTGTCCCCCCCCCCACAAAAGAAAAGTGCTAGTTAAAAATCAGTAAGTCAAAATGTTTTAGAACATGCAGTATCAAGGCCTACAGTATAAGACAAATGTTTTTCTCACTGTTTGAGGAACTTTGCATTGCTAAACATCAAATACTACAACAGTGCTGCATTGCTACACTACAATATTACACTGTTTCTTCCTAATAAAATGAAATCAAATATCTTCACTCCCCAAAAAGTACAAATTAAAAATACAGTGCCAGATCTACACAGTACTGCATAATACATGCAGAAGCAAGGCCTACAGTTTATGACATACTTTTTTTACACCCTTTGAGTAAGCATGCACTTTTAAACACTGGGGGCCAGATATTCAAAACTTTGCACTGGGCAAAAACCATTTGCACAGGTTTATTGCGGGATTAGTGCGGGTCTGCTTTATTTAAAAGGCCAAATAGCACAGGCAAATTGCATTAGCATCAGGCAAAATCATAATGTATGCAAGGGGCAAACTGACATGGATACAGGCGCAAAGCTATATTCAGCGACTAGCTCCACACACAGTGGTTTTGCATGACTTAGCACAACACTTAGCATGGTTCACATTATCGCCCAAGAAAAGGTAGTCTTAACCCTGGGCAATCAGCTTTGTGTGGTGTTTGTGTGGCTTTGCGCGACCCTAACAAATAAATATGACACACAGACAAAGCCAAACATAGAGGAAACATGCTGCTAACTGATGGCATCACAATGATGCCATCATCTGCTACCAGTCCCAGCCATGCCAGGCAGTAAGTGGTGACCCTGCCGCCAGTGGACAGCATGGCAGTGTGGCCATACAGCACACAACTGTGGACCACTCTTCTGTGGACACCAACAGATGCCAGCACACACATGCAGCACTGTGGGCATGGAGGATGTTGAAGGGAGAATGTATGGGTGGCCAGGCTGTGCCACAGACCAGGTGTGGCCACAAGGCTGGGACACATCATGCAGTGCACGTGGGCCAGTACTGGACATACCCCAACACCAGTGTGCCTTTCTGATAATATATGCCCCCCCGGCCACATACCGCACAGCTGTACAACTGCCACAGCACACAAAGCTGGACATGTATATGTCACTGTGAGCATCCCATGCCAGAGGTGCAGCATCTGTGGGTCACACAACAGCGTAACAGTAATGTCCACTGTCAGTAAACACCTGCAGGTTGGGCCTCTCACTGTGTACAGTGCAGTCATCATCACTGTTCTACACACCATAGGCATCGCTGTGTCCACACACTACTGACCCTCTTGCTACTGTAGTGTCTGCTGTGCACTATAGCATGACCTACAGTGTGACAGTTGCATGCAGCACCACCACCATCTGTGCCTATGCTGTGTTGTCCCAGTACAGCTGCAGGCAGCAGCGCATGTCAAAGTACAGTGTTCAAACTGTATAATATTCCCCAAACTGTTTGCACAGCGCTAACACATTTGCACGGGTTTAGCGCAGGGCTAAACCGTTAGCCTGGTGCAAGCTGCATTCAAATCAGGGCATAATGAAATGCTAATCTGGATGTTTGCCCAGAGACTACCTAAGTAGGCTCATTTGCATGTCACTTTTGAATATGGTAAAGTTTAGTGCCTGGCAAACGTGTTTGTACAGGGCTAATGGTTGAGCCCTGAGCTAAACCCACGCAAAAGTGTTAGCTCTGTGCAAAAAGTTTGGGGAATATTTTACAGTTTTGCACACTGTACCTCCACATACGCTGCTGCTTGCAGCTGTACTGGGTCCACACATTTGCTGGCACACACATTGGCCACATAGTTCACCGCTACCTACCTTCACATCGCTGTGCACTGTGTTGCTGTTGTGGTTTGCACTTCCTGGTTGCCATATTCAGAGCTGTCTTATTCCAGGACTAAGTTTGCCCTGCACTCCCAGCCCAGTTTTTCTGGCCTCATTCCCATGCTATATTCAGAAGCTGTTTGCCCTGAGCTATTCCTTTTTAATATGGCTTGCTTTGTGCTCCGGGCTAAGTTTGCATGCCAGACAGTGCTAATTTAGCCCTGGGGCAAAGTTTTGAATATCTGGCCCTAAAAATGTAATTATTTTAAGTGCTCTTTACTTACCAGTATTGGCATCTCAGTGTTCCATATTCAGAACTGGGGGTCTCGGTAGGTTCTCCCATCCCTGCACAGGGAAGAAAGAAGCTGCACACAATGGCATAGGGCTTCATATTTGGGGTGACACAACAGCATACATTTCATCTTGCCCATTGCTAATGCATAATAAGGATTTGGGTTATATAGGAAGACTTTGGGTACTCCATTATGCAGGGAGGTAGGGTTGCTGCTGTCCAAAATTTAAAGGGGAACCATGCTGTCCACAATTTAATGGGGAAATGCGCACTTCACTGTGTCATGTTTGCCACTCATTATATACGGTAACAGCTCCCATACAGCAGATTTATTATTTTTGGTTAAGCTTGTTGGGGTACTGGTTATCAAAATGGACAGGTAACGACCAACAGAAGCAGAGTTTCATACAATAAGCCTAAATCTGGTTTTGATTGATATACTATACTGTATCTGTAGTGTGTATTTTCAAACCATATACAAAAATTTCACAATGACAGCAATGATAAAGGATGCAAACCATGATCTATTAACAGTTACTTGTGATTATTGTTGCACAAAGTATTCACTAATGATCAGGAGAAGCACAGGCATTTAAAACCTGTCCCCCCCGGATTAGTTAAGCTGAAATCACACCTCTGGATGCTTGCCAAGCAAGGTGTTACAGTATAATATTGCAAGGTGCTATAATAAAATATTGTGCCACAATCACAATATCTCTTAAAACTAACCCTGAAAAAAAAAAACACCTTAGGTTCAAATAACAAAAACTGACATTACTGAAAACCACAATGAGCCTCATACTGTACTGTACTGTACTTATGTTTTGGTAAGACTTCCTCTGTTTGGGAGTCATTATGATGATCAGCTTAGAACAGCGGTGTCTCCACAGAGCTTCAGTTTATTTTGCTTAATTTTCCTCTTTTAAGAAATGAATAGGTGACAATTTCAAATCAAATCATCTTTATTTGTAAAAAGCACAATTCCAGGGTCTGTTCATTGTACTTGTACAATAATAATAATAATAATAAAAAAACACAGACAATTTAAAAACAATATAACCAGATTTTAAACCAAACAACATCATCTGTAAAAGTTCCTGACTACTTGTTTAAACTCCAGCTTATGCAATTTTAAATAGCCATGTCAAAATGCTAAGAACAGTCAGGATAGGCCGTGCTGAATAAATATGTTTTCAGAGCAGATTTAAAGCTCTGGATGGTCAGGCACTCCCTCACTCGATGAGGTAGAAAGTTCCACAGGGTAGGTGCCACAAAAGCAAAAAAGCAGGCCCCTGAAGTTGTCAATCAAGCCCTGGGAACATCTAGCAATCCCTCATCAGAGGAGCAGAGTGGGCAGAGGAGGATGGTAGGGACAAAGGAGATCTTGCAAGTACCGGGGTCCCTGTCCATGGAGGGGTTTATAGGTCAGTAATCCAACCTTGAAGGTGATTCTCCACTGTACCAGCAGCCAGTGCAGTCTGTGGAGCACAGGCGTGATATGGATCAATCTTGTGGCACCAGTCAATAGCTCGGCCACCACATTCTGCACTAGCTGCAAGTGGTGGATATCAACCATTGGCAGCCCTAGGTACAGTGCCTTGCAGTAGTCAAGGCGGAAGGGCATGAAGGGTTGACCAAGGTTGGAAGATCGCCAGGCAGTACCAGGTGCTTCACCCAGGTGATATTATTCAGATGGTAAAAGGAAGTCCTGATCACGGTCGACACTTGAGATTTCAGCATCAGCCTGCTATCAAAAATAATGCCCAGATTCTGCACCCGGTCAGAGGTCATCATCTAGATGCCCCCAAGCCAAAGATCAGAAGTGAGTAAGTAAGTAAAATGTATTTATAATGTGCAGTATCGTGTATAAAAGCGCTGTACAATCACATTCTAAGACAAATACAAGCAAATAAATAGATAAGTAAACCCTAAATGTTATTAAACATAAAAATATAAAAATTGCATGATAAAATATACTGTATATACTAAAAATCAGATAAATTCTAGTCATCTGGGAAAGCGTGTGCAAATAAGTATGTTTTTAAAGCAGTTTTGAATCTCTCCACTGTCTGGCATTCTCTCACCCGACAAGGTAGAGAATTCCACAGGGTGGGGGCAACAAAAGCAAAAGCTCGAGCTCCAGAATATTTCAAATGCATCTCTCTAAGTGGCCAAACATATGTAATTGAAAGGGCACACTATGCTTTGAGACTAATGCCCCAGAAAGGAGAACAATCCAGGTCCTTTATCATAACATTTTTAAATTATCTTGATAGGCAACATGTCCTCAACAAATTCAGAGCAGCTCACAACCCTTGCTGGGAACATAGAAGGCTGTCCCACTGGCAAACCCATACCCTGGTGACCTGGGTCTACCACCAACACCTCAGTTTTAGCCAGGTTCAACCACAGCCAGCTGGCACTCATCCAATCCTGGATCTCAGAGAAGCAGTTGTTAAAAACTGAGATGGTGCAATCCTGCTCTGGCACAAAAGACATGTATAGCTGAGTATCATCTGCATAGCCGTGAAAACTCAGACCATACCACCTAACAATGTCTCCTAACAGCAACATATACACTGCAAACAGCATGGATGCCAAAATGGAACCCTGCAGAACCCCACAGGATAGAGGGAGAGGGGATGAGGAATACATCCCTGAGACCACTCTCTTAGTCCAACCTCGAAGAATGATCTAAACCATCTGAGGACTATATCAGACAGTCCACAGATAAACTGCAGGTGTTCCAACAGCACACTATGGTGCACAGTGTCAAACACTGCAGAGAGATCAAGGAGGACCAAGATCGAATGGGTCCTCTGATCCCTCACTATTAGGAGATCATTAAGCACCTGAACAAGTGCCGTCTCGGTACTATGCATCTTCCTAAATCTGGACTGGAAAGGATCATTTCCTACTTGGAGACAAATTACAGTATCACCAAGCAGAAAGTTTTGTTTATTTTTGCTGAAAATAAAGAGATATGGATGAAGAGATGAAAAACCCACCTGCAAAACACATACTACCACCGACTCCAGACAGAGCGGGTGGGCCTAAATGATCCAAACAGGCTCCTGCAAAACAACCAACTGCTGAGGTATCTACTCCCATTTTAACAGAAGAGTAATTCCTTGATGAACTAAACCCACTAGAAAAAAGTCATACTTACACTTCTTGATGACAGCAAAACCATTAGAGCCAGAACAGATGAACTTAGCAGGACAATTGGTGATGCAGAAGCCAGAATATCTTCTGTGGAGAATTGGCGTAATCACACTGAACCTGAACTCCCAGCCATCAGACAATGCATTGATAAGCTTGAGCAAAAATTAGAAGATCCTGAAGGCAGAAGCTGAAGGAATAATATTATTGTACTTGGTCTACCTGAAACTACAGAGGACTCGATTACAATCCACTTAGTTCAGATGTTCCATGAGAATCTAGCTGGTCCCTCTCTAAGTGGCCAAGCATATGTAATTGAAAGAGCACACCATGCTTTGAGACCAATGCCCCAGAAAGGAGAACAATCCAGGTCCTTTATCATAACATTTTTAAATTATCTTGATAGGCAACATGTTCTCAACAAATTCAGAGCAGCTCACAACCCTTGCAGGGAACATAATAAGATATGCATTACCCAGGATCTACCTCAGTCAGTTCGTATCTGACAGAAAGAATTTGCACCTATGGTTGTTAAATTGATCACAGCGGGCATACAGTTCAGAATGGCTTATCTGGCCAGACTAACAGTAAGTAAAAACAACAAATCATATACCTATGAATCTGCAGATCAAGCGTGCAAATCCCTGCTCGACCTCTTTCCAGACCTTTTCAAACCAAGCTGAACTCTTTGTACTGCACCTTTTGATCGCTGACTGGGAGCTTGTTATATGCAGAGTTTCCACATCTGTAGCCCTGTAATATCACAAAAAATGACAACAAGATGCTGAGATATTCATAACCTAACTATTCAGATTTAGCTGTATGCTTCCCGATCCTTGGAATAATGTTTCCTCTGGTGGTACTAATAACCTATAATTAATGTCCAATGTTCTGTGTTGTAATCCTGGCTTCTGGCTTTTTTCCTGCAGTCCTTCAATGATTTCTTTTAGTTTTTGGAAATTAAGGGCCAGATATTCAAAACTTTGCGCTGGGCAAAAACCATTTGTACAGGTTTAGCGCGGGATTAGCGCATGTCTGCTATATTTAAAAGGCCAAATAGCATGGGCAAACTGCATTACCACTGGGCAAAATCATAATGTTTGCAAGGGGCAAACTGACATGAATACAGGCGCAATGCTATATTCAGCGACTAGTGCTGCGCAAAGTGGTTTTGTGCCACTTATCGCAACACTTACAGTAGTGTGGTGCACATTATCACCCAGGAAAAGCTTGTCTTAACCCTGGGCAATCAGCTTTGCTCAACACTTTGGCTTTGAACGGTGTTTGCGCAGCTTTGCGTGACCCTAACAAATAAATGTGACACATAGACAAAGCCAAACATAGAGGAAACATGCTGCTAACTGATGGCATCACAATGATGCCATCATCTGCCACCAGTCCCAGCCATGCCAGGCAATAAGGGGTGACCCTGCCGCCAGTGGACAGCATGGCAGTGTGGCCATACAGCACACACCTGCAGACCACTCTTCTGTGGACACCAACAGATGCCAGCACACACATGCAGCACTGTGGACATGGAGGATGTTGAGAGGAGAGTGTATGGGTGGTCAGGCTGTGCCACAGACCAGGAGTAGCCACAAGGCTGGGACACATCATGCAGTGCATGTGGGCCAGTATTGGGCATACCTCAACACCAGTGTGCCTTTCTGATAATATATGCTTCCCCGGCTACATACCGCAAAGCTGAACAACTGCCACAGCACACAAAGCTGGACATGTATATGTCACTGTGAGCATCCCATGCCAGAGGTGCAGCATCTGTGAGTCACACAACAGCGTAACAGTAATGTCCACTGTCAGTAAACACCTGCAGGTTGGGCCTCTCACTGTGTATAGTGCAGTCATCATCACTGCCCTACACACCATAGGCACTGCTGTGTCCACACACTACTGGCCCCCTTGCTACTGTAGTGCCTACTGTGCACTGTAGCATGACCTACAGTGTGACAATTGCATGCAGCACCACCACCATCTGTGCCTATCCAGTGTTGTCCCTGTACAGCTGCAGGCAGCAGCGCATGTCAAAGTACAGTGTTCAAACTGTATAATATTCCCCAAACTGTTTGCACAGCACTAACACGTTTGCGTGGGTTAAGCGTAGGGCTAAACCATTCGCCCGGTGCAAACTGCATGCAAATCAGGGCATAATGAGATGCTAATCTGGATGTTTGCCCAGAGACTACCAAAGTAGGCTCATTTGCATGTCACTTTTGAATATGGCAAAGTTTAGCGCCGGGCAAACGTGTTTGCACCGGGCTAATGGTTTAGCCCTGCGCTAAACCCGCCAAACATGTTAGCGCTGCACAAACAGTTCGAGGAATATTTTACAGTTTTGCACACTGTACCTCCACATACACTGCTGCCTGCAGCTGTACTGGGTCCATGCATTTGCTGGCACACACATTGGCTACATAGTTCACCTCTACCTACCTTCACATCGCTGTGCACTGTGTTGCTGTTGTGGTTTGCACTTCCTGGTTGCCATATTCAGAGCTGTCTTATTCCAGGGCTAAGTTTGCCTTGCACTCCCAGCCCAGTTTGCCCGGCCTCATTCCCATGCTATATTCAGAAGCTGTTTGCCCTGGACTATTCCTTTTGAATATGGCTTGCTTTGTGCTCCGGGCTAAGTCTGCCTGTCGGGCAGTGCTAATTTAGCCCCGGGGCAAAGTTTTGAATATCTGGCGCTAAGACTCATATTCTCTTTTAATGTTGCTGCAGTACTACAGATTCAATTTCTTACATGCATAAATTAATGTTTATATGCAGTGGTTCAACTGAGAATCTTTATGTGCTGTGGTATCTAACTAACAGCTCCTGATCAGATGACATTCCTGCACCTAGTTTTATGATGAACTACTTACTATCTTAGTTTTGAGTCCTGCCATTTTTGGAAGTTTTGACTAATTTTCTTCGTTGGGGCGTCATGCTATTGTTATCATTTTTTTCCATTGTATGAAGTCTTGTTTTTTAGACTCAGTCTGTGAATGTAACAGAACAGAGAGTTACCAACTCCTGGGAAAGACTGCAATCAGCAACAAAGATTATAATCAGGGAGGATTTGCAATACCTTAAAATACTGTACTATCATGGTTAGAAATGAAAACTTGTTTGGGACACCATACCTGATGGCTTGGCTTTGCACCATCAGAATCTGGTTTCTTTTTACTGATTTTTTTTTTTTACAACCTACATTTCAGCAGCACAAGAAATAAGATCATTCTGTTTCAACGTTGTAGCTAAACTGTCTCTCCTTCAAGTATATTTACTATTAAACTAATTGGATAAAGTATTATAGTGTATGGTAGAAGGTTGTTATGGATAGAAATCCATAACTAGAATGGAGTTGCTATGCTGCAGTAGCTATGTCATCACAGCTGTTATGCTGCACTAGCTATGTCATTACTGCAGTGTAACAACTTGGAATGCTGCCACATAGTTGCTTTCCTCAATCCCGTTAAACTGGAAGTTGCATTTTGCTTTTAAACTTGAACTTGCAGAAACATCTGCAGTACACTGTCAGTTAAAAAAAAAAGAAAATGTTAACATTTCTATTCTCTGTTGTCTTCTCCAGCTGGTTTTGTGCTATTTTGTATGCTGTGACTGCCCATACACTATAAAAGATTGTGTATGAGCAGTCATACACAAACAAGGAAATTCTTGAATCTTGAGGTTCCTTTGGTAACAGAGTACCTCTAGAACTGCGCTCTCGAGGTCATCTGTTACCAAGGAAAACTCTCGATACAAGAATATCCTTGTTATGTATGACTGCTCATACACAATCCTCTATTTTCTATTTTTTTTTCCTTTTCTTTCTTCTTTGGTTAAATCATGAGGAGTTTCATACAGCCAACTGGGAATGAGAGGCAGAACTTCTATGTTTTCAGTTCTCAGTTATTATAAAAGAAATCAGTTGTTATGGCATTAAAACTCCACAAGATGTCTCTCCAGGTCTTACAGCAGTTTGCAAAATTTTCCAACAATATTTCATTATTATTATTATTAAAATCTTTCTTCAGTCACTTCATCCTCATCAGCTTCATCACTGTCTTGTTGAATTTCCATCCAGACATCCATTGCTGACATATGACGTTGGGCCATAACTGCATAATTTAAAAATAAAATGGAGGTCATGAAATGTCTAGCAAAATGGAAACTGAGTTCTTGTTGCATAGTGAAAGTTTGTTCTAACATACTGTACATGCATACATATAAAGTTGCCAGCAGATTAGGCCCATTTGCCTATCACGTCTGCACGATGCATCTCCCGATTAAGTTTCAGCAGCTGCCCACCCTCTTCACAAGCTCAGTCAGATTTAGAACCAGTAAAACAAAACTTTATGCTCTAACAATGTATAGGCCCATTTCTGATTGAGCCAAATGTAAAGTTGTCATTTTTCACACTCTGTAACAAAGCCAAGAAATGGATGTGTCCACATTTCACATAATGTACACTATACAAATCACAGGATGAGCAGACATATATGCAACCAGTGTGTTCTGCCATCAATGTCAGAGGGAATCAAAACCAGGTTTTCTTTTTTAAAAATAAAAACCAAAATTGGGTAATCACATTTGAATGGTATGCTGCACTACTGAAACATAGGTGTGACGTTATTCAGTAACCACACACCCTGTGATGCCTTATTTCTTAAATAACAAATGGTGTGCGCATTATACTTGGTCACCATATGCTACAGTTTATGTTATGACGAATGAAGTTGTAGGCAAAGTTCACACTTACTCAAGGGAAGTATAACAATCAAGCATTCTGCACATGCCAGAGTGTCTTATTGCTTGAATACAATGGGATTTTTATAGTTAAGAAGTAACCAACTACAATTATCTTGCTCAAGATAGCATGTTTATCTTGACATATTTTGTGGAACAGTTGCTTTATGAATGAAAGAATTGCTTACAATGTTTTTTTTAGAATTCTTTTAAATGCTTACATTTTATAATACCAAATAATGCACACGTGTAAGAGATAATAAAACTTTTATTTTTTAGCAGGATAGTAACTTTAGGACCGGAGGCCCTGTTTGTCAAAGTTGTTCTGTTTTGAGCATACGGTTTCAAGAACAAGGCATCATGTAATATTACATTACAGGAACAAATCTTACATATTTAACAAACAATTCCACTACATATAAAACATACATAAATACTCAACTATCAGAGAACTTCAACAAATTTCATCACGTGTGTTAATTGACACTACCGTATTCTAGTTCATTTTGCAAATTACTTGTCAACATCTGTAGAAGACCATCAAATCCACTTACTGGCTTGTTTATTTTATTATCTGATTTGAAATAATCATTGAAATCTAAACAGATACTGGAAAATAAAACATTTCATGATACGTAAACAAGTTACAAATTGAAGTTCTTAGCATTCAAGTAACATTTTGATATTTTTAAACAAGAGAATCACACCATTTGCATGCGATGCATTTGATAAACCATAAAGCATGTTAAGCAGTGAAATAAGAGGCTAAACACTTTTTGCATAACTGAAGCTGGATGTTACAGGACAGTGGAGACTTAAAACTGTACATAGCCAAATTACAAATCCACACTCCATATGAATAAATCCCAGTATCATCTACACACTGGAGATGTTTTGTTGCAAATACACAATGACAAAATACTTTGGAGTAACATTTTTTTTCCTTTTTTATTTTTTATTTTCCGTAATGCAAAAGATTTCTCTTAATTTTAATAATTTTTTGAGTCCTAAATAGTGCATCAGTTCTCAGTCTGTTTTTTTATTTTATAACATCCGATATAAATCTGAGTTCAATCAACTGTGCCAGACTCATTCCAGGTGCATAATTATATATTGATCAGTCAGAATCTATGTCACATATTTTATGCACTGTTCGTCTAATGGATGTGGCCTCAAAAGGTTATTTGAATTTCTATGGATGAAAAACACAAAAGATTTAATAAAAACACACTTTGTGGCAAAATGTGTAACACGGATCATACGAAAATGAAGTATGATAACCCAGTTTGTCAGTAAACATGCAATACATTACAGATACTCACACTGAATGTGTAGGACTTGCATGTGTAAATGTTAAAACAATTATGCACTGCTTGCATTTATGCCATTTTTCAGCCAGGAGAAATATTTCCATGGATAACTATTTCAATGAACTGTAATATGCAGTAGAGACCAAAATACTAATTGTATGATTATCTGCTCCAAATGTAATTACATACCAATAAAACAATCTATGTAGTGTATATCTGTTTGTTACCATCAAACAAATATTAAGGTAGCAAGTAAGGTGTGAGTAATACTGTAACATGAGTGGAGCATTGCTTCAGCTGTGGATCTCCAAATTCAGAGAGACTATATGGAGACTGCAGAAATGCCACATCTGCAGGCAATGCTCACTGATGACCACTGAATTTTAATTATCCAATAGGGACTGAGTCAGAATCCAGTCAGACCTGTTAAAGACAAACATGAAGGTTAATAATGAGAAGATAAGAAAAGGTAAAGGTGAAATTGTTTAACCAGGAAAGGCACACTAAGCTGAAGCTTGTTTCCAGGTGCTACCTGGGAGCACAAGGAAGTAAAATGACTTGCTCAGGGTCACACAGTATGCAAGATACAGTAGAATGAGAAGAACTGAGAGCAGAGGTATGAAAGAGGTATCCAACTACATTTGAGCAAACAAGGGAGCTTTAGATTGTTAGAAATTAGCAAACATATAGTAAAGGAGAAGAGATAGTTTTGCTTAGGGAGATTCTCAGAAAAACAGATGATCTCCACCAAGATGACCTAGTTGTCAGTATTTTTAAGTGGTATTCCCTGGTGGTGTAGTAAAACCTCATTTTGACTTATAAAAGTTTTAGAATTGTTTTCATAGGATTGCATATGGGCCTATTTTATATAAGCAATAAGACATGTCTGGGTGTTGGTAGTACTGAGAAACCCACATACCTAAAGGCTGAAGGCACTCAACCTGCAGTCTCATGCCTCTACGCCTCTGGGTATGCAGGTAATCTCAGTATTACCAACACCCAGCTATGTCTTATTGTTTACGTAATCAAACTGGAACCACACAGCAACTCGTATGTAAACAAAATGGAGGCATGTCACCACCCATACATCCAGTGGTCCCCTCAAGCCCTCCCATACTAGGTGTCAACACAAGTAAGTCATTCCATGGTGTCCAGTATTCCCAATCAAGCCATCCCATACCTGGCTCAACCAAAAATAAAGCATCCCCAGGTCTCAAATGGTCCAACCCAATCCATCACACAACAGGCACCACAAAATAATAAAGAATAAACTGGAGTCCAGCAGTCCCCCCAATGCCATCCCATGACAGGCCACACCACAGTACAGCATTCCCAGGTGTCCAGTGGTCCTACCCAAGCCCTATCATAACAGGCCCCACCATAAAGTCATTCTCTGGCGTCTGATGGTCCCATCCAAGCAGTGCCATATCAGTGCAACCAGAAAGTACAATTATATAAGAACTTAATGTAAAAGTAGATATTCGAGAGATGCTCTTGCAGCAGGTAAAACATGTAGGACTGATGTTGCCTGGTGGCAGATCTTGGCAATTCTTTTTCCAGCTTTAAGTAGGGGACTGCCCTCCTGACATTAGCTCCACCCCTGATGTCACCCAGTATAAAGGGAGAAGACGGTCCCCATGTGCTCCAGTTCTTGCATGCCCGAGGCAGCATGCAGAAATAAAATAATCCAGATCTGGCTATTCTTGCCTATGCAGCAAAAAAGGTCATGGCTATAGCAGGAGAGACCTGATCCTGGGGGAAGGAGGGAAGGAAAATAATGCCTGCTGCAAAAGCTTCTCTCAAAGATCTACTATTATGGTAATTTCTTATATAACTGTACTATCTTACTTTGAAAGTAAGCTCTTGCAGCAGGTAAAACATGTCGGACTGATTCCCAAGAAGTATAAAACTAATGACAACCCTTGGGAGGGGGAAGGAAAGAAAGACACACTGGAACAGGAGGGATCCCTCAGGAGATCAGGCCTTGCAGAACCACAAGGTCAAATCCTGTTCATCACCTGGAGATAATGTCCAGACTGTAGTGCCTGACGAATGTATGGACAGAGTGCCATGTGGCAGCAGCCCAGATGTCTGCAGCTGGCAACCTTTTCATGGCTGCAAAGAAAGTGGCAATAGCCCTGGTGGAATGCGCCTCAACCAAACCCAGCAGAGATTTACCATGCTTCTGGTAACAGAACGAAATGCAGTTCACCAGCCAACGTGAGAGCATTTGCTTGGTAACAGGGCGTCCCAAGGACCTGTCTGCAAAGGGCACGTACAACTACTTGGATTTTCCTTCATTCTGGACAGGTAACAACATAGAGCCCTGTGCACATCTAACATGTGCAGAAGCACTTCCCCTTGGTTGGAATATTCTGGGTAATAAGTCAGAAGTTGAACCGTCTGGTGTAGCGTGTGCTCTGAAACCACCTTCAGCATAAATTTGGGATTGGTACGAAGATCCACCCTATCTTTGTGAAAAATCAAATAGGGGTCCTTGCACATCAAGGCATGACGTTCCGATATGAGTCTCACCAAGGTTATGGCTACTAAAAGTAGTGTTTTCCAAGAAAGAAAACTGAGTTCACAACTCATCACCGGTTTGAAAGGAGGAAGCATAAGCTTCTCCAGAACAAAAAGTAGATTGCAAGGAGGTACAGGATCCTGGATAGAGGTCTGATGTGTAAAATGCCCCAAAGAAAGGCCTTGGACACCTCCAATTGAGCCACCGTCCTATTGTGTATAAGCTGGTGGTAAGCAGAAACAGTGGCCAGGTGTACTTTAAGGGAGGTGCAGCTTAAACCTGATTCCGAAAGGGATAGCAGGTATTCTAGGATGGTGTTAACAGGCAGACCAGAGGATGCACTTTCCTGGTTGTGGCCCAGAGACATAAGCATTTCCATTTCATGGTGTAAGTGGCCCTGGTGGTGGGCTTAAACGCCTCAACCAAAACTTGTGCTACTTTATACGAAACCCCAAATCTGAATTTTGCTGGGTCCTGAGGAGCCAAGCATGCAGGTAAAGGGCGCAGAGGTTGGGATGAACCAAGGCCCCATTCTTCTGTGAAAGTAGCTTTGAGACAGGAACAGGAACAGGAACAGGAGGCTCAACCATCAAACACTACAGTAATGGGAACCAGATCTGCCTGGGCCACAGTGGAGCTATCAGGATTAGGATAACTTTCTCTGATTGAGCTTTGAGGAGTACCCTCTGTATCAGGGGGAAGGGGGGAAAGGTGTAAAGGAACCTTGGCTTCTAGGATAGGGATAATGCATCTTGCCAGGAAACTCCAGGCTCTGGATTGAGCGAGCAAAAACTGGGCAATTTTGGGTTGGATCAAGGACGCAAACAGATCTAGTTCTGGTGTCCCCCACACGGCAAACAAGCATTCATCTACAGTTTGCAGTAGGGTCCACTCATGGATTAGGGGTCTTGATCTACTGAGAGCATCCGCTAACATGTTCAGAGAGCCTGGAACATGAACGGCTGAGATACTGAGGTGATTCGCCATCGCCCAATCCCACACCCTCATAGCCTTCTGACAGAGAGGATAAGAGTGAGTGCCTCCCTGTTTGTTGACATAAAACACTACCGAGGTGTTGTCCATCTGTAATCGGAGGTGGCCAGGTATTAAAACTGGAGCCAGGTTGTGAAGTGAGTAAAGAACTGCTCTCAACTCTAGGACATTGATGTGAAGGTTCTCCTCTGATTGTGGCCACAAACCGTGTTCTGTGGTTCCCCAAATGTGTGCCCCATCCTGTCCCTGAAGCATCTGTGGAAAGGGTCTGGTTGGGAGTTTCGGGTCAAAATGGAAGACCCTTCAGAAGGTTCTGTGGAGACATCCACCAATGGGGTTCTCAACGGATTGGCTTGGTGACCCCTACAGGCATCTCTAGATCATCCCAGGTCTGGTCCTATTGGATGTGGAGTGTCCACTGGATTGTACACATGTGTAACTGGGCAAATGGGACTTAGACAATGGCTGCAGCCATGTAGCCTAGCAGCTGAAGGATGATCCTGGCCAGGACTGTGGAGGCAGAACAGATGTGGGTGGCCAATTCCCAGATGTACTCTGCTCTGTCTGGGGGAAGGAAGGCCCTTCCTAGGGAAGTATCCAAGACAGCTCCTATGAACTGGAGTCTCTGGGATGGGAAGAGACTAGACTTTTCTGGGTTCACTGTGATGCCCAGGCACTGACAGAGCGTTAGGTTGCTGTACGGTCTCCAAGAGGAGAGACCTTGACAGAGCCAACAGTAGCCAATCGTCCAAGTAGGGGAACACAAAGTAACCCATTCTGTGAAAGGTCACAGCTACAACCACAAGACACTTCATAAAAACTCTGGGGGCTGAAGCAAGATTGAAGGGGAGGACCTTGAACTAGAAGGACCTTCCTTTGAACTTGAATCTCAGGAATCTCTGAGGGTTTTTGGTGATCAGGTTGTGCAGGTAGGCATCCTGCATGTCCAGAGATACCAGCCAGTCTCCTGCTGAAATCATGGGAGGGAGACTGGGCAAAGAGACCTTGTGGAATCTCTTGTATGAGACCCTCTGGTTCAGGTCACTGAGATACAGGACAGATCTTAAGTCCCTGGTCTTCTTTGGAACCAAGAAGAAGTGAGAGTAAAACTCCAAGTTTATCTCTGCCAAAGGAACCCTTTCTATGGATTCTTTGGCCAGAAGAGACTGAATCTCCTGCTGAATAGGAGCTCTGTGGTCTCTGGGATAATGGGACAGGGGTGGTGGCCTGTCTGGTGGTATGGAGTTGAACTTGATGGTGTGCCCAAACTCCACGAGGTCAAGGATCCCACTGGTCAGAGGTCACTTCTCTCCAAGCTTCAGCATAAAGAGAAAAGTGACCTCCCACCAGCTCCCCCGATTACATGTTTGGGAAAGGGAGGTTGGCTCGATATTCAGGTGGTAGGAGGGGAGCAAAACCACTTAAATGGTGTACCTGGGTGTCTCCCTTGACCCCTCCCTTACCTTCATGTCACACATCACCACAACTGTTAGGCATCAGAAACTGGGGGCTGGTTTATTTTTTATTATTTATTTCATTTATTTGTACAGCAGTTTACAATCTTTGAGCCAGAGGCTCATTTCCAAAGGTACCTCATCACAAACAGGACAAATACATTACAACATTTTGTTACATCATTGCAGTTACAGCTTTGGCAGTCACATGCAGTTATTTCTTTGTTATATCATTTAGGTTACAGGTTTGGCATTCACATTTACATCTTAAACACTGCTTGACCTGAGGCAAGGCTTGCCATTGCTCAAAGCACTCTGCTCCCTCTGTTGGACTACTGTGCTCACATTTATGCCCATACCTACACACTCATTATGTTATTCTGCTGTAGCAGTGATGTCACTACTACAACAGAAATTGGAATACTGCCACGTAGTTGGTTTTCCTCTATCCAATTAACTGTAAGTTTTTTTTTTAACTTGAAGTTGCAGAAACATTTGCATCACACAGTTAAAAATAAAAAAAGAAAATGTTACAGTTTCTATTCTCAGCTGTCTTCATTAGCTGGTTTTGTGTGATTTTCTATGCTTTGACTGCCCATACACTCTAAAAGATTGTGTATGTGCAGCCATACACAAACAAGGATATTTTTGTTTCTTTGGTAACCCTCAAGGTCTTCTGTTACCACGGTAACCTCTCGACACAAGAATACACTTGTGTATGACTGCTCATACACAATCCTCTGTGTTATCCTGTTTATTGTCCTACTATTATAGATTGAGGACCCATTAAAAAGGAAAACCTGTCCCAAATTGTGCTCCTTCCGAAGGTATCTGTATATGATATGCTCTTCGCAGCTCAAGGGTGTCTCATACACACGGGAAAGGAGTGCTCTGATTGTTTTGGATCGCTCCCTCAATCTATAATTTAACATTGATTATTCAAAGTGAACAGTGCTGTACTTACCTTGTGGGATTTTTTTGTAGTCACAGAAACACATCAATTTTCTATTACCTTTTTAATCCTCCATTTCCAGTCATCATTACAGATATGATTGAAATATGAACAAGAGTGTCATATGACCATTCCATTATGATTGCATAGTGACACTTCATCAATAGTTATCAGATTTTATAGTTTATTTTATCATAGAGACACAGAATCTGAGAATCTGTGGGGGAAAAAAGGGGATAGAAAAACTTCTAAGGAATCGCTTTTACAAAATGCACATTCAAAAAAATTTAGCAATAATGAAAAACAATAAATATGTAATATATGTTGAAATAACTTATCTAAAGATGCATCTGATTAGATTCTCACTAAGATATTGAAATATTCATAGTGGCCACCCAAAATTAGTTCATTCTGTACATTTCTGTCTATACAAAATCTGGTCTTCTGCCATACTCAATATGATGCAAATATCCGGTTCTGTCTATTGCATCAATTTCCACCCAGTAGGACTATGTATATTGGTTCAACCTTCCAGTACCTTGGCACCTGCAATAGAGAGTAAAATATAGATATAAATGTAACATACACTGAAGGTGTTCACAAAACAACAAATGTACTGTAATAAGCATGGCTGCATTATGAACATGCACATAAGACCCTAAATAATGATGATAGACTTCACAACAAAAATTAATGTGCACTTTTCCCAGCTGCCATGTGTCCAATGTGGAGACTCTGATCTAACGGTTAACCCATTAAACGTGTACTCCAACCAGTATTAATGAGAGCAATCAAGGGATAAAGGAGGCATCATTCTCAAGATGCCAACCCGACCGCTGGAAAGATTAAATCCTGCCTGAGTGGCATAATGACCCCTTTTCTGCAGTCAAGATCTAGAATTCTAGAGGATGCCTCACTGGTGTTTCATACTGTTGCATCACCACTCCCAGCATGCTGCTAGTGTTATCTCTACCTATGCACCCCAGCTTGCCAATGACCCATCCTACACAGCCCCTCCTCTTCAGTAATAGCCCCCTCTCACACACAGCACCATCCTCTACAATAATACTGCTTCCACACACAGTCCGCTCCTCCTGAATAATACCTTGCGCCCCAATCGTCTATGCAAATCATGCAAAACTGAGTCATTGATTGTTTAGAGGCAAGAACATGTGACTTGGGTTACTGATCATGATGTACAGTATCTGCACATTATCTTG
The DNA here is from genome assembly GCA_016271365.2 of Neoceratodus forsteri. Taxonomy (NCBI): domain Eukaryota; kingdom Metazoa; phylum Chordata; order Ceratodontiformes; family Ceratodontidae; genus Neoceratodus; species Neoceratodus forsteri. The sequence continues at coordinate 1,366,818,886 of CM057455.1, forward strand.
GCATAATATCTAACCCCCACAATCATTTGGAGAGAGGGACCAATACCTCTCCCACTAAAGACACCTAGATTACAATGTGCAGTTCTGGAGACCTCACCTCAGAAAGGACATAGACAGACTGGAGACAGTGCAAAGCAGAGCTACAAAAATGATACTTGGACTCCACATCAAGGCATATGAGGAACGTCTCCATGACCTAAACATATACTTCCTGGAACAACACAGAGAAAGGGGGGACATGATCGAAACCTTCAAGTATTTGAAGGGAAAGTACAGTTACATAAGAACTTACCATAACAGTAGATCTTCTAGAGGAGCTCTTGCAGCAGGTAATACAATTAGGACTAAAGCCACCAGGCATCAGGACCCCACAGAAAACTTGTAGCTAGCAGTCTGTATTGGGGACCACCCCCAACGTCGGCTCCACCTGAAGTCAGATGTGGTATAAAGGGGGCGGTCCCCAGGCACCATCTCAGTTCTCCCACTGGAGACCTGGCTGGAATTGTTCAGAGAACAAAGCAGGAACTCCCCAACCCTGAATAAGGATAAAAACTCAGAATCCTGGGGGATGGAGGGAGGGAGGGAAAGCCACCTGCTGCAGGAGCTCCTCTCGAAGATCTACTGTTACGGTAAGTTCTTATGTAACTGTACTATCTAACTTTGAGGGGGAGCTCTTGCAGCAGGTAATACCATTAGAACTGAGTCCCAAGCAGTGCCCAAAAATAGGCACAGGTCTGATTGGGAGGTGAAGAGTAGCCCAAAAAAAACTGGCTAAAGGCTGATAAACCTCAGGAGAGCAATCCTTGCAGGACTGCAAGACCAAAACCAGCTCTCCTCCAAGAAGCAATGTGTAGGCTGTAATGCCTCATGAAGATGTGGACCATGCTTCACATCACCACAGCACAAATGTCTGCTGATGAAACATTTCTCAAGGAGGCAAAAGAAGTAGCCACAACCCTCGTGGACTGACCCTTAACTGGTCCTGGAAGGGGTTTGCCATGATGCTGGTAGCAAAAGGAAATGCAGTGCACTAGCCAATGGGCTAGTGACCATTTGGAGACAAGAGCCCCAGTCATCCTTTTTGCAAAGGAGACAAACAACTGGTCCATCTTTCTGAAGGTTGAGTCCTGTGGAGGTAATACCTCAGAATCCTATAAACATCCAAGGTGTGTAACAGTGCTTCATCTTGGTTCATAAACTCAGGATAGTAAACTGGAAGATTGATGTCCTGGTTCAAAGTCAGAACTGACACCACTTTTGGTAGAAATTTAGAGATCATATGCAGGGTCACCCTATCCCTGTGAAAAACAATGCAAGGCTCCTTACAAATCAAAGTCTGAAGCTCAGAAACCCTTTGAGCAGAAGTAATGGCAACCAAAAAGTGTAGGAACCTACAGTAACAGTAGATCTTCAAGACAGGTTCCTTCAGTAGGTCATTACATATAGGACTGGTGCCACCTGGTGTCAGGCCGCACGGCACACTTTTCTAGCAATCCCTGATGGGGGATTTCCCACCCGAAGTCATGTGACCGATGTCAGAGTGGTCATATATAGTAGGTGGTCCCCACGCCCACCCTCCAGTTCTCCTGCTGGAGCCAGGAAGAGGCCTGACAGCAGGAGTAAACAGGATTTGGAGTCCCTGTATATGAAATGAAAAAAGGGGGAAGGAGGGAGGGAAAAATATGACCTACTGAAGGAACCTCTCTCGAAGATCTACTGTTACCGGAAGTTCCTGCGTAACTGTACTATCTTACTTCAAGAGGGTTCCTTCAGTAGGTCATTACATATAGGACTGAGTCCCAAGCAGTACCTCCAAAGAGAAACCGAGAGAAATAAGGGAGGGTGAGAAAATAAACTCCAACCTGCCCTCCACCTAGAAGCAAGTCCAGACTATAGAGTTTGGTGAAGGTATGGACAGAACTCCAAGTTGCTGCGGCGTAGATATCAGCCATGGAAACGTTCCACAAAAAGGCAGCGGAAGCAGCCAAGCCCCTTGTAGAATGACTTCTGATGTAACCCTGCAGAGGTTTATCTTATTTTTGGTAACAATAACGAATGCAGTTACCTAACCAATGGGAAAGGCACTGCTTAAAAACAGCTTTGCCCACCAACCTGGGAGCAAAGGAAACAAAAAGCTGATCACAGCTACGAATATCCTCAGTTCGATGTGTGTAATGCCTAAGTATACAATAGATGTCCGTGGCGTACAGGAGTGCCTCACCTCTGTTCATAGGGGACAGAAAGAAAACAGGAAGCTCTACTGACTGGTTCAGCGTGGCTTCTGACACCACCTTGGGTAGAAACTTAGGATTTGTCCTGAGGACCATCCAGTCCTTGTGGAAAATAAGATAAGGCTCTTTACAAACTGGAGCCTGAATCTCTGAAATCCTTTGAGCTGAAGTAATAGCAACTAAAAATAGCATCTTCCAAGAAAGGAAGCATAAATCACAGCTCATCGCTGGTTCAAATGGGGGGAGAGTGAGTTTCTCCAACACAAAGTTCAGATCCCAAGGTAGTGTAGGGCTGCAGATGGGGGGTTTCAGATGGAGGATCCCTTTCAGAAAGGTTTTTAAGACCTCCAGCTGAGCCACAGGTTTACCATCCACCAGCTCATGGTACGTTGAAATTGCTGAAAGGTGGACCTTCAAGGAAGAATATGACAGACCTGAGTCTGAAAGATGGCGGAGGTATTCCATGACTTGTGGAGCAGAACAAGAAAATGGGTTCCAATTCTTGGAAGTCACCCAGATGGAAAATCATTTCCACTTCATGGCATAAGTGGAACAAGTAGAGGGTTTTCTAGCCTCTACTAGTACCTGAACGATTTGAGAGGAGACCCCAAAGTGAGAAATCGCTATGTCTGCAGGAGCAACACATGAAGATGCAGTGTTCTGAGCCCCGGGTGGACAAGACGACCTCAATCCTGAGTCAAGAGGTCATGAGTCACTGGAAGTGGAACCAGTGGTTCCCTCGTTAGCTGTTGTAGCAGCGGGAACCAAATTTGTTTCGGCCAGAGAGGGGCGATGAGAATCATCCTCACTTTCTCTGCCTGAAGTTTGAGAAGGACCCTCTGGAGAATGGGAAATGGGGAGAAGGCATACAAAAATGTCCCTGTCCAGGAGAGAGACAGCGCATCATGCCAGAAAGCACCATGTCCTGGAACGAGTGAGCAAAATCTGGGAAGTTTTGCATTGTAGTGGGAGGCAAAAAGGTCAATTTCTGGATGTCCCACCTTAGGAAGAGAGATTCTGCCACTTCCTGATTTAATTCCCATTTGTGATCCAAGACCTGCTGAGACTGTCCATCAGGACATTTTGAATGCCTGGAACATGCATGGCCACTAGGACCAGATTGTGCTGGACAGCCCAGTTCCACACCCGCATTGCCTCCCTGCACAGGGGGTACGAGTGAGTTCCTCCTTGTTTGTTGAGGCACTAAACTAATGACATGTTGTCCATCTGGACAAGCAGTGATCCCTTGGAAAGGAGGGTCTGGAAGACCTATAAGGCGTACAAGACCACCCTCATCTCCAGAATGTTGATGTGTAATGATGCTTCCAAGCTAGACAGCAGTCCTTGAGCTTGGTGCTCCCCTAGATGTGCTCCCCATCCCATGTTCAATGCATCTGAAGTCAGGGATGCTGAGGGAGTTGGGCTCCTCAAAGAAAGGCCCAAGGAAAGGTTGCAGAGGTCCCTCCACCACAGCAATTTTTTCTGAACTGCTGATGACACCAGGACTGGATGGTCTAGGTCATCCAGGAGTTGACCCCACTGCACCCACAAGGACCACTGAGTAATTCTCATGTGGAGCCCTACCAGGGGAATGGTAGTGATGGATGCTGCCATCAGGCCAAGAAGGCAGAGGGCCTCCCGGGCTGGGATGGTCCTGGACGAAGCCACCAAAGAAGCCTGGCAGACCAGGGTCTCCGCCCTGTCTGGAGAAAGGAAGGCTCTGCATGGGACTATATCCAAAACTGCCCCAATGAATTGTAGTCTCTGGGATGGGGTCATGGATGACTTGGGAATACTGACAGTGATTCTGAGTTTGCCAAAAAGCTCCAGAGTAAAGGACAGAGCCTCCAGTAAGGAGTCCCTGGAAGGGGCTGAGATCAGCCATTATCCAGGTAAGGGAAAACCCAATACTCTGGTAGTGCAGAAAGGCTTCCACCACTGCCAGGCACTTGGAAAACACCTGAGGTGCCGAGGATAGACCAAAGGGGAGGGCCCAGAACTTAAAATGCTCCCTTGGAATAGGAACCGCAGGAATTGGCGGTGGCTGGGTAAGATCGGGACGTGCAGGTAAGCATCCTGCATGTCCAGAGAGCACAACCAATGATTCTCCAAAAGGAGTGGAAGAAGAATCTGGAGCATTAGCATCCAGAACTTTTTGTACTCATCAAACAGATTGAGACTGCTCAAGTCAAGAATGGTTTTCAAGTCTCCTGTCTTTTTTGGAACCAGGAAAAAATGAGAGCAAAACCCCCTGCCCCTTTGCTGGAGGGGAACGTGCTCTATTGCTTCCTTGAGCAAAAGGCTTTGAATTTCTTCTCGAACGAGAAAAGCCTGATCCCTGGAGTAGGAAGACCTTTTTGGCAGAGAGTCCAGAGGAATTTCCAGAAACTCTATAATGTGTCCGATGGACACCAGTTGCAGGACTCATGCATCTGAGGTTATTGCCTGCCATTCCTGCGCATGGTGGGCAAACCTCCCCCCCACCTGCTCCTCATCATGAGACTGAGGAGGTAGTGGGGATGGAGAGTCAGGAAGTGGCAGGGCATTCAGGTGGAGGTCCTCCTGATTGTCTCTGGTTTTTGGAGGTAGGAAGAGTGGCGGAACCCGTGGCCTTGTGCTTGCCCTGGCGTTTTGAATTGGGGCCTGCTTCCTCTGCCTCTAGGAACTTTTCTGAAAGGGCTGCTGCTGCTATTGAGTGCCCGATCAGTACATGGACCTCACTGATCTTAGGGTGAGGTCTCTGTCCTAGAGATCAGTGATAATATCTTTGGTGTCCCCACCAAAAAGCCCCGAGCCCCGGAAGGGGGCATCCTGAATCGCAGACTGTACCTCATTGGCGAGGCCAGAGATGCAAAGCCAGGAATGCCATCTTAAAGCAATGGCAGTCACTGAGGCTCAAGCTATAGAATCGACAGAGTCCTATGTAGCCCACAGAGCATGCCTACAGGAGAAGTGAGAGAGGCGAAGATCCTTGGCAAGCTCCTCCTTGAGGCTAGAGGGGTCCATTGCCTGGAATCGGGCCTCCAGCCTAGCCAAGGTAGCCTTTTGGTGTGACACCATGTGGGCCACATAGTTAAGGGACTGGAGCGCACATGTAGCCGAAGCATAAACCTTCCTGCTGAACTTGTCCATCTGCCTCGACTCTTTGTTAGGAGAAGAGGTGCTCATGTGCTTGGGTGCAGATGAGTGATCATGAGCAGCTGAAATAATGACAGAGTCCACCTTAGGATGTGTTTTGAGAAAAGGAGCGTCCTTCAGCACCCGGTACACCCTGTCCACCCTCTTGGTGACAGCCAGGAGAGAATGAGGCATCTGTCTGACCATAGAGGTGAGGTCCTTGTGAGGTCTGATCCAAGGAGGAATTGGGACTGGGGACAGAGACTCTAAGTCCAGGTGTTCAGCTAGTCTCTGTCTCATGGGGTCCTTATCCTCTGACTCCCAGTCGAAAAAATCTTTCATGGACCTCAAAAGAGCCAAAAGAGCAGGGTTCTCCAGGGGGAGGACTTGGGGTAAACCTTGCCTTTCAGACCCTCGGGTTCCTCCAAAACATCCTCCGCTGACTTGTCAGCATCCTTGTCATCATCATCATCATCACCATCCGCCTCCTCGTCTGGAAGGCCGTGAATGTCCGGAAGGACAATGGTTTGATATGTCATCCCTGAGATGTGGACTGTGGAAGGAGAGGAGCTCCTTAGGGACAGAGATCTGGGAGAGTGTGGGAGTGGGAGCCTACTCTCCTGATCTGAGACCAACTACGAGCGCACCCCCTGCCACCAAGACTGAATTAAGGTCTTGAAGTCTGGTGCAGCCAGAGGCGGTGGAGGAGGTTGAGGCTGAGGGGGGTGGAGGAGGAGGAGGAGGAGGTAGAATTATGGGTGGAGGGGTTAATGATACCCCTGGTAACCCTGGAAGTGGTAGCCCTGATACGGATTGTACCCAGGCTAGTACTGTCCCAAAGAACTCCAATCAGGAGGAGGACCAGCCAGGTAGTGGTCCCCAGGTACCCCAGTGGGTAATGAGGAACAGTCCAGGATCTGGAATAAATCCCCATTGTCAAGGGTTCTGATGGAGGGAGGACCCACGTTGGACCCGCCGTTGCATAAATCGGTGGTGGATCCGGTGTCGGCATAGCCAATGTCAGTGGTAATGATGTCTGGCCCAGCACCACCCAATCCGGTGCCAGGGGGGGTTCCGATGCCAGAGGGGCCAGCGTCAGGGCCACATGAATGGAACCAGATGAAGGGACTATTACTGGCACCAAAGTCAAAGGCTAGGGCAGAATACTGGGCCCAGGCTGAGAAGTAGTCATCAGAGTTTCCGGCATCGGGTTGGGAGTCACCAGATCTGAAGGTGGGATTGGGACTGGAATAGTCCCCAGATCTGAAGGGATCCCATCCGATGGGGAGGAGGGGCCTTCACCCTAAGACCTGATGGCTGAGGAGGAGCCTCCTTCCCAGTGACCCCATCAGGAAAGTGCGGAACTGACCCTGAGGAATTGTCTTCTACATTGAGGGTCCCGCACTGTCCATGCCTGAGGTATCCACCTGAGAAGCGGAGGGACTGGCGGGGAAGAAGAGGGGAAGGGACAGTCTACCCCTGGTTGTGCCATACATCGGGGAGGTGCCTTTAGCCTCCGATGGGAGAACCACACTTGAGCAGCTGTTGGAGACAGGTGTCTTACCAGAAGAAGCCAGGTGGGTGGGGGAGGAGCCCACGGCCGACTTCTTGCCTGTAGCCAGGCAGGTCCCAGAAGCCTGGAGAGCCAACTTACTGGTGGCTGGGTGGTCCCTGGAGGAGCCGGGGACCGAATCAGTGGCTGTGGTGGTGTGGTCATCTGAGGAGCTGATAGACGACTGACCTACGGAAGGTATGTAAGACTTACTGTCCGAAGTCTTCTTAGGTGGTGGCTCTAAGGCGGCCTTGCTCGCTGAGGGCTGTGAGGCCTCAGGCTGGGCCTCCATGGAGTGCTTCCACTCCCAAGATGTCTGCTTGTGGTGTTTCTTGGAGGGAGAAGATGTTTCTGAGGAGGACTTGTGGATCTGGTCCATTTGCTTTTCTAGAGAAGCAAGACGGACTTTAAAAGAGGGGCCTCCAAAGCCTGCTGTCTCCACTTTTTGGTGGCCTGATTATTTGTTTGGCACTCTGAGCAGGATGAGACAGGGTGATCTGGGCCCAGACAGATCACACACTTCAGATGACCGTCCTTATGAGGTATTTGTGTGCCGCAGGATGAGCACTTCTTCTTAGGTGAAGACATAAGCAAAATCTTTGGAAAAGAATGTCAAAGGAAAAAATCCAGCACAAGAACTAACAATGATCGCTACTGGAAGTCTGCTATGCGACTGACAAGAAGCGACAGTGAGAAAGAACTGGAGGGCGGGCATGGGGCCTCCCACTATGTACTGTACGACCACGCTGATGTCGATCACGTGACGTCGGGTGAGTGGTCCCCCATCAGGGATTGCTAGAAAAGTCTGGCGTGTGGCCCGACGCCAGGTGATGCCTATCCTATATGTAATGACCTACTGAAGGAACCCTCTTGAAGTAAGATGAAGCTCTTTCCACACTAAAAAGCATAGCTCGCAAGTCATGGCTGGTTCACAGGGAGGAAGGGTGAGCTTTTTGAGAATGAAAAGTAAATCCCAGGGAGGAACAGGGTCCTGTCTAGGAGGCTTGATGTGTAAGGCCCCTCTGAGAAAGGTCTTGCAGCCATTCAGCTGTGCTAGAGTTCTTTCCCCGATGGGTTCATGATATGCAGACATTGCACATATGTGCACCTTGATGGACAAGTAGCTTATCCCCAAGTCCAAAAGGTGAAGGAGGTAGTCTAACATGTGCCTGACTAGGGCACAGCGGCAGTTGCCCAGAGACAGAAACCTTTCCACTTCATAGCATACATGGACCTAGTGGAAGGTTTCCTCAGTGCTACTAGGACCTCCGCCACTCTGCTTGACACTCCTAATCTCCCTTCTGCTAAGACTGTAGGAGCCAGGCATGCAGGTGAAGAGAATGCAGAGCAGGATGGATGAGTGTGTCCTGCTCTTGTGAGAGCAAGTGAATGGAAAGAGACAACTGTACTGGGGGTTCCAATGAAAGTTGTTAAAGCAGTAGATACCAAATTTGATGAGGCCATAGAGGAGCTATGAGGATCATCTTGGCTCCCTCCAACTGCAGTTAGAGCAGAACTCTCTGAATGAGGGGGAAGGGAGGGAAGGTGTAGAGAAACCTCCCTATGCAGGAGAGGGATAATGCGTCTCACCAAAAAACACCAGGCCCTGGAGTGAGTGAAAAAAACTTTGCAGTTTGGCATTGCAAGGAGACACAAAGAGGTCCAACACTGGATGGCTCCAGAGACCAAAAAGATTGTCTGTTACTTCTTGGAGAAGTGCCCACTCATGACTCAGAGAGAGATAGAGAGAGAGAGAGAGAGAGAGACAGAGGCTGAGACTGTCAGTGAGGACATTCTGGACCCCTGGCAGGTGCACCACTGTGAAGTCTAGAAAATGCTCTATTGCCCAGTCCCACACTCTCATGGCCTCCCTGCAAAGAGGGTAAGAGTGTGTTCTCCCTTGCTTGTTGATGTAGAAGACCACAGGTGTGTTGTCTGCACTAGGAGAGGACCATGAGAGAACTGGTCTCAGAATGCCTGAAGTGCATTCAGAACTGCTCTCTTTTCCAGAACACTGATATGCAAAGAGCGTTCTGTGGGAGACCAGGACCCTTGAGTCCTGTGATTCCCCTAAATGGGGCCCCCATCCTGCCAGGATTTGAGTCAGGATGTGCCTCTGAAAGGAGACTACTCCCTCTAAATTTGCATAGCAGAGTCACCAATCGAGGGAGCGAGAAGCCGCCTGGGAAACCTGGATCTGCTGATTCAGGTCATCCACCCTCTGGTCCCATTGGACCCTGAGGTGCCACTGAAGAACCCTCATGTGCAGTCTGGCAAGAAGGACCATAGCTATGGCAGCCACCATGTGGCCCAGTAGCTGAAGGATAACCCGTTCAGGGACAGAGGGGGCTGTTTGCACTCTGCGTGCCATGACCCGCAGTAGCTCTGTCCTGTCCAAGGGTAGAAAGGCTCTTCCCTGCATGGTGTCCAGGATTGCCCCTATGAATTGCAACTGCTGGGATGGCCATGGTTGTGACTTTTGCCAATTCACTGTTATGCCCAAGGAGCAGAAGAATTCTTCTGTCTGACTGAGGGCGACTTGAAGCTGCTCATCTGATGTGGTGGAGAGAAGCCAGTCTTCCAGGTAGGGGTAGACAAAGAGGCCTCTCCACTGGAGGGCCGCTGCCATCAGTGCCAGATACTTGGTGAAGACTCTGGGGGTGGATGAAAGGCCGAAGTGGAGAACCCGGAACTGGTAGTGCTGGTCCTGAAAATAGAAATGGAGGAACTTACTGTGGGATTTTATTGATATGCATATATGTGTCTTGCATATCTAGGGAGCACAACCAGTCCCGTTGACGTAGCAAGGGGAATAGACTTGCTAGAGTCACCATCTGAAATCTCTGGTACTTGACCAAGAGATTGAGCTGACTTAAGTCAAAAACTGGAGGAAGGTCTCCCATTTTCTTTGTGACCAGGAAAAAATGGGAGTAATAACCTTTGCCCCTCTGTGCCAGAGGGATTGGCTGAATGGCCTTTTTGTCTAGAAGCAGCTGAATTTCCTCCACCAGAAAAGAGGCATGGATGGGTGGACAATTGACAGGAGGGGGGATTGTCCAGAAGGATAGAAAGAAACTTTATTGAGTATTCTTTTTGAATGGTGTCCATCACCAGCTGGTCTGTGGTAATACTGGACCATTTGAGAGGGTAAAGGGCAAATCTCCCTCTTATCTTCTCGGTCTGCAACTCCTGGGGAAGGTAGGGGAGAGACAGTGAGGTGGTGGGAGTGACAGGGCCCTAAGCCCTGGGAGCTTTGGGCTGCCTAGGGCCTTGGGAGCTTTGGGTGGGCAGCGTGAGCCCACCTCTTGATCCCCTTGCCCTGGGAGCTTTTGCCTCCCTGTCCCTGTCCTTTTCGAAAGGGAAGGCAATAGGGTTCTTGAGACTGGGATTTGTACATGTGGTGAACATCGGCCACCACTCTTCCTGACTCTTGAAGTTGTTTGACCAAGGCTTCTACCTCTGGGCCAAACAGCACTGGGCCCTGAAATGGGGAATCCAAGATGGAGTCCTGCAGGTCAGGCTTAAAATCAATAAGTTTCAGCCAAGATAGCCTCTTCATACACACCCCTGAAGCAGTTGCTCGGGAGGCCATGTCCACTGCATCATAAGAGCAGCGCAGGACATGTTTATCCATGTCCAGACCTGACTGGGTGTAGGCAAGCACTTCCTCCTTGGTGTCCGTGTCTGGCATAGAACTAGCCAGCTCCATAGTTTTCTGCCAAAGTGGCTGGTGATAAGTCACCATATGGGACATTAAGTTTAGGGACCTGATGGCACCTGTGGTGGAGAAATACACTTTTTGGCCCCAGCTGTCTAATTTGTTGGAGACCGGGTCCGGAGGCTGAGAGCTCAAATATTTAGGTTGTGTATGGTATGGACGAAGGGGTGTCCCAAGAAAGTCGAGTGACATCTTGGAAGGATTCAACTAAGGGAGGGATAACCAAAAGCTTTGGCTCTTTCTCCCCCAGGAATTTGGCCAGATGTTGTCACTCAGGTTCCAAATCCTTGGTGTCCCATTCATAGATTGTTTGGATGTGCCTCATTATGCCTACAAATGAGGGATCATCTGGAAGGGATCTAGGAGAGTTCTTAGGACCCAAAGAGGGTGGAACAAACTCATCCCCTGAAGAGTCAGGAGATGATGGGTCAGCACCCCCTTCATCTGACAAGGAGGTTTGACTACTGGAGGAAGGAATAGATGAGCGCTTTTTCCTTCTCTTACCCTTAGGGTCTGGATGGGAGCCTTCACCTCCAGCTGGGGTAGGTGGGGTGGGGGGAGGTTCCATAGGTTGTGGAAATAACAGTTACATAAGAACTTACCGTAACAGTAGATCTTCAAGAGAGGTTCCTGCTGTAGGTCTTTATATATAGGACTGTGACCCCTGGCATCAGGTCCACACAGCAAAATTGTAGCTAGCAATCATCAGCGGGCACCGCCCCCCCAAGGTCGGGTGAAGCAATGTCAGACCGACTATAAAAGGGGACAGTCCCGTGCCCGCTCTCCAGTTCTTTTCCACTCGAGCCCTAGAGATAGGAAGCAGAAAAATGGAGTAACAACTCCTGGGACCCTGTGCCCTGGCTGAGCCAGAGGCTAGACAGAAGAAAGGAAATAACTCCAGGAGTTGGGGGATAGGCAGGTGGGAAACTAGACATGCTGCAGAAACCTCTCTCGAAGATCTACTGTTAAGGTAAGTTCTTATGTAACTGTTATATCTTACTTCAAGAGGGTTCCTGAAGTAGGTCTTCATATATAGGACTGAATTCCAAGCAGTCTAACAGAAAAAAACAAGGAGCTGGAGAAGAGGTTCTGGGAGGAGGAAGATGTCTGCCAACTAAGGGTCTGTCTTAAGACAGAAGAACTTGCAAAACTGCAAGGCTGAAACTAGCTCGATGCCTAGAGGCAATGTCCAGGCTGTAATGTTTTGTGAAGGTGTGGATGGAAGACCAAGTGGCCACTTTACAAATATTCGCAGTGGACACATTCCTGAAAAAGGTGGTAGAAGTGGCCACGCTCCGGGTGGAGTGACCTTTGACCGCCCCTGGAAGGGGTTTCTCATATAACTGGTAAATGTAATGAATACAGTTAGCCAGTCACCTAGAAAGAGTCTGTTTAGTAATAGCCTTGCCCTGGCACTGGGAGGCAAAGGCCATAAAGAGTTAGTTCGACTTTTGAACCTCCTTAGTCCGCGAGGTGTAGTACCTCAGGATCCTGTGCACATCAAGGGTGTGCAAAAGGTATTGCCTCTGTTGGAATGCTGAGGAAAGAAAACTGGCAGTTCAACACTCTGGTTGAGAGTCATCTCCAAAACAACCTTCCGAAAAAAAGAAGGATTAGTCCATAGGACCGTGCAGTCCTTATGGAAAATTAAGTAAGGCTTTCTACAAACTAGAGCCTGTAGCTCTGAAACCCTTCGAGCTGAAGTAACTGCAACCAAAAACAGCATCTTCCAGGCCAGGAAATGCATATCACAACTTGCTCCTGGTTCAAAAGGAGGCAAAGTTATTCCAACATAAAATTAAGATCTCGGGGAGGACAAGGGTTCTAGACTGGAGGTTTGCTGTGAAGGATCCCATTCAAGAAAGTCTTGGAGACCTCTAGCTGAGCTAGGGTTTTGCCCTTCACGGGCCGGTGGTAGGCCGACACCACAGAGAGATGGACCTTCATTGAGGAGTAACTGAGGCCCAACTCTGAAAGATGTAAGAGGTACTCCAGCACCTGGGAGGCCAAGCAAGAAAGGGGGTCCAAGTGCTTGGCTGTGGCCCAAATAGAAAATCTCTTCCATTTCATGGCATAGGTAGACCTGGTGGAGGGTTTCCTAGCCTCCACCAGGACATGGACAACTTCTGTGGAAACTCCATAACGAGAAACTGATATGTCCACAGGTGCCACGCATGAAGGTGGAGAGACTTTAGGCTCGGATGTACCAGGGTGCCCTGCTCCTGAGACAGAAGGTCATGGGAAAGAGGCAGAGGAACTGGCAGTTCTAGAACTAGTTATTGCAACAGCGGGAATCAAATCTGCCAAGGCCACAGAGGAGCAATTAAGATTATGTGAGCCCCCTCTGCCTGTACCTTCAGAATAACCTTCTGAATAAGTGGAAAGGGAGGAAATGTGTAGAGAAACCTCCCTGTTCAGGGGAGAGACAGTGCATCTTGCCAAAAAACACCATGCCCTGGAACGAGCAAGCAAAATGCGTTGGATGGGGATGCGAACAGATCTAGGTCTGGACAACCCCACAGAAGAAACAGGTGTTCTACTACCTCCTGCTTTAGTTTCCACTCGTGAGCCCTGGTGACTGATTGGCTGAGGCTGTCCACCAGGGTATTGTGAACACCTAGCACATGGACTGCTGTCAGGGTCAGGCCGAGCTGAATGGTCCAATACCATACCCTCATTGATTCTTTGTAGAGAGGGTATGATCGGGTGCCTCCCTGTTTGTTGAGATACCAGACAGTGGCCATGTTGTCCATCTGGATGAGTAGTGTTCCCGGACGAAGTAATGACTTGAAGGCCTGGAGTGCATAGAGAACTGCTCTTGTCTCCAGGATATTGATGTGAAAATTTTCCTCCGAGGAGGACCAGGAACCTTGCATCCTGTGGTCCCCAAGATGAGCTCCCCAATCCAGATTGGAAGCATCCGAGGTAAGGGTCTGAGAGGGAGCCTGACAGTGGAAGGGAGCACCTACCAACAAGTTAGTGAGGTCCAGCCACCAGAGGAGATCTTTCTGAAGACCGTTGGAGATCATGACCAGCTGGTCCATGTCATCCAACTGCTAATCCCACTGGACTCTGAGACACCATCAGGTAACCCTCATGTGCAGCCTGGCCATGGGAACCATTGGGATGGCTGCCACCATAAGACTAAGAAGGTGAAACACCGAGCGAGCCGGAGACCACCAAGACCAGGCCATCAAGGTGGCCTGAGAGATCAGGGTCTCTGCTCAGTCTAGCGGAAGGAAGGCCTTGCTCTGGATGGTGTCCAGCACTGTTCCAATAAAATGGAGGCGCAGGGAGGGTAGTAGCTGGGACTTGGGTAAATTCACCGAAATTACCAAATGGGAAAACAGGTCCAGAGTGAAGGTTAGGGATTCCTTTAGGCTGTCTGGGAATGGGGCTGAAAAGAGCCAGTCATCCAGGTATGGGAACACGTATATGCCCCTGTGGTAGAGAAAGGCCACTACCACTGCTAGGTGCTTGGTAAATATCCAAGGCACCGAGGACAGGCCAAACGGGAGGGCCTTGAATTGGAAATGGTTCTCCATACAGGAGAACCTGAGGAAGAGGCTGTGAGCAGGGAGGAAAGGGATATGTAGGTAGGCATCCTGCATATCCTGGGAGCACAGCCAAATGTTTGGCAGGAGCAGGGGTAGGAGTCCCTGGAGAGTCAGCATGTGGAACCTGTTGTACTCTACGAAGAGGTTTAGCATGCTGAGGTCTAGGATAAGCCTTAGGTCCCCCATCTTTTTTTGATCTAGGAAGAAGTGGGAGTAAAATCCCCTTCCTATTTGATCCTGAGGAATGGGCTCTAAGGCAGCCTTTTGCAGTAGAGCCTAGATCTCTTGATGGACGATGGGGATCTGACCTGATGGGTAAAAGGACCTTCCCGTAGGGTTGACTGGAGGAATCTCCAGGAACTCGATGGAGTGTCCTCTTTGTATGAGCTGAAGAACCCATACATCTGCAGTGATGGCCTTCCACCCATCCAGGTGGAGGCTGAACCTCCCCTCCTACCAGCTCCTCCATGGGTGGCGGAGGGAATGGGAGGAGAGGAAGCAAGTCAGGACATGGAGGGGAAGGGAGCCTTAGCTCCTGAGGATGCCTTGGCAAATTTGGCCTGAGGAGGTTGTGTTCCTGAGCCAGTGGCACAATGTTTTCCTTGACATCTGCCCTGGTTCTGGTTCCTGTTCCAATTTCTTCTGCGATGAAATGGCTGCTTTTTTTGTTGACCTGAACGGTACAATGAACGTACATCTGTTAATGATCTACCGCTCTCCTACAGCCCAGTGAGAATATCCATAGCATCACCGCCAAAGAGAACAAGGCCCTTAAAGGTGCATCCAAAAGTGTGGACTGGATGTCTGGTGCCAGACTTGCCAGATGCAGCCAAGCTAGGTGTCTAAGGCAGATCCACGAGGCTGCAGCCCAAGCAACTGAATCAACCGAATAATAGGTTGCTCGGAGTGCGTGTCTGCAGGATGACTTGTTCATCCATATCTTCTCCAATAACTTCTTCCTGAGTTGCTCATCAGGGACATCTTGGAATCCTCTCTAACTCAAAAACGAAGACTTCTGGAATGTCACCATGCGAAATCATTTGGTAACCGGATGATACAGGTGGAAGAGGCATAAATATTTCTCCCAAATTGATCCAGCTGCCTCAAATCCTTGTCTGGAGGAGAGAAACTGAGGTGCTTGGGCTGGGCTGAATGGTCATGGGCAGCAGTAACGACCATAGGGTCAGCTTTGTGCTGTGAAGTGAGGTGTGAGACCCCTTCCAGGGGGAAATAAGTCCTATCAGCTTTCCTGGAAACTGACAGGATTGAAGAAGGCTGCAGCCAAATAGTGGAAGCAAGGTCCTCATGTGGACCCATCCATGGGGGGATAGGGAAGGGATCCACATTTGTGAGATTTAAGTGCTCAGACAGTCTCTTACACTGAGGGTCCAGCTCCTTAGATGGCCAGCCTGAGGCCTTTTGAATGGTTTGCAGAAGCTTCCTGAAGGAAGGGTCCTGCGGTGGAAATTTGGGTGATGTCTTAGGTTGGGGTTCAGGAACTGGAGAATGTGGTTCGTCGTCCATCTCAGAGGATTCCAGCCTGTTGGGTAAGGAGGGATCTACACCAGTGTCACTCACTGGTAGAGAGTCCAAAGCATGGCCAGATGGCACCGGGCTGGGGGGTGGAGCCCATAGGAGAGGGGTGCCCCTTGAGGCGGAGACTTTTTTAAATCAGTCAGGAGCTATGACCTGGCATACTGCCACCATTCTGGAATGGCACCTTGGTCAGGTGGCAGAGGTGGAGGTGGTGGTTGATGCTGAAACCCAGGATACCCAGGGTAAGAATGATAGCTGGGGGGTGTTGTTAGTAAGGGTATTGGTACTGGTAACCCAGGAACCCCATTGAAGGGTATTCAGGCATTTGGTATCCAGACTGCAGATAACCTGGTGTCGGGTAGGTTGGCGTCAGGTAGCCAGGCATTGGGTAGCCTAGCATAGGGTAGCCCAGCGAAGGGTAGCCCGGTGTCAGCAGGTTGCCGGGAGTTGATGGCACCAGGCCCGGCATCGGAAGCATAGGAGTCGGTGGTGGGCCACCCGGTGGAGGAGCTGAACGCCTGGCTGGGGGAGGTGCAGAAGGGCTGTTGGGCGGCTGAAGGTCAGGTGAAGGGCCTGAGGGTCCTGAAGGAGGAGGGTCCATGCCTATGAGCCCAGGTCTGATGACAGTTCCCTGGGAAGGAAGGGATCTGGTGGAGGGATTGAACCTGGCGAAGAGGGGTACTCTGGAAGGGACCCCAGCGACAGGTCTGGAAGTGATCCTGATGGGAGGGAAAGGTCGGTAGGCGGTGGCGAATCCCTTGGAACGGAAACTAGCAGGGATGAGGGTTCTTCCACAAGCACTCTCATCCCGGGATCAGGGTCCACAAGGGAGCCTGACAGGAGAGAAGAAGTGGCTGCGAGGTTGATGGGGGAACTGTTGGCTGACTTATCAGTCACAACTGGGCTAGCAGCGGCTGTTGTGCCACGAGCAGACTTATAGGTCAAGGCCGGGCACCAGATGATGGAGTCAGAGAGTGGCTTATCGGCGGTGCTACTTTTGGGAGAATGAACAATAACCTCTAAAGAGGCAACCCCTAGCTGCCCACTCACTTTGGAAGGAGGGGGAGAGGACGCCTTATCCACCAAAGTGGACGAAGGCCCAGCAAGAGTGGTATTCATGGTTTTTGAAGAGGAGGATGTACCCTGGTCATCGACTGAAGGAAGGCTGGTTTTGCCCCAAGGAGATGGACTTCTCTCCAGGCGCATCTCCTTTTTCTTTTTCTTCTTCTTCTCCTCTGGGGCTGGCGACGATGACCTCTCCTAAGGTTCTGGAGCTCCTTTTCCATCAAAGCTAGCCGCTGAGTCAGAAGGTGGGCCTCGAGGATCTGCTTGTGATGGGTCCGGGTGGCCTGGTTAAAGCCCTGACAAATACCACACTCAGCCGAGTTGTGCTTAGGCCCCAGTCAGAGGAGGCAATGGGAGTGGTCATCCCAGAGTGGGATTTGGGCACCAAACTTCGTATACTTTTTCTTTGAGTGAGACGACATACACTTCGCGAGAAAAGTAAAGATTTTTTTCAGAAAAAGACCTAAAACATCAAATTAAAGTGGGCAACTGATCACTGTTCTACCGCTACAGTCGAACGAATCTTGCACAACGCAAGGACTACCCTTTTATAGTTGGTCTGATGTTAATCACCAACGCTGTGGGGGGGCAGTCCCTGCTGACGATTGTTAGCTACAAGTTTGCAGTGAGGACCTGACACCAGGAAGCGCAGCCGTATATGTAAAGACCTACTGCAGGAACCCTCTTGAAGTAAGATCTGGGGGGTTATCTGGTGGTCTATAAAGGAGATCACCCTTCGCAGTGTTCCACCACAAAGTGAATAATGACCCGATGTCTGCCACAAGGATGACTGCTGGGCTGGGCATCAGGTTAGCTGGACCGGGCGTCTGAGGGTCTGGGACCGGCGTCAGTTCCTAGAGGCCTGTACCTGTGTCTGGACATTTGGTGTCAACTTCAGCAGTGGAACTGTCGTCCGGGGTAGGTGGAGGCCCTGAGGGTGACCGCTCCTCTGAGGGAGGGGCAGGCATCTGCTCTTCCACCGGTGACTGCCCCTTATCAGGTTTCGGGGTACGGGATGTTGGTGAAGGCAACCGGCTAGGTTTGCGCTTGTCCGCTGGAGGGCGAACCTTGGCTGGCAGAGGTGGAGGGGGCATCCAATGCTTGGCGGCCTCCTGCCTACCTTCCTGTTCTTTGGGGCATTTTTAATTCTCCAACAAACTAGGCCTGTCCTTCAGAGTCCCCAAGGATGGGTGTTCCTGGGTCAACCTGAGGCAGGCTTATGGGTTCGGTGGATCAGGGAAGAAGTGTGCCCAGAAGGAGCTGACTCCTGGTGCTTGCCCTGAGAAGAGGCGGGAGCAGACTTATCCTTGTGGTAGGACTCATGGCCTGGGCTGGAACCGAGCTGGACCTCTGGCCGGAGGTCGAAGAAACGAAGGGGGGTACTCAGATGGCAGCATCCTGGTCTTCTCAACCTTGGCTGGAGAAGAGGGAGCAGAATCCCTGGGGGAAGTCTGAGGGGACAGAGGATCCTCAGAAGACAACGCAGCTGGAGTACACTGCAGTGACTCCCGGGTGTCAGGTGTGGTTTTCAGAGCCTGACGTGGGGTCACAAGCTGGGCAGTCGTCAGAGGGGCTGACAACCGGCTTATCAACCTTATCTAGGTGGATGGCGGCAGAGCCGGCGCTTGACCCACTCTTACCGGTAGGCCGTGAAGGAGGAGTGGCTGTAGTGGGAGTGGAGGCCTCCTTTTCTCCGGAGGAATCGGGGGACCAGAGTGCAAGCGCTCTGAGGGAGTCAACGCAACGGTAACCACCAAGGTGGCCGTCAAAGTTCGGTCCCCCAGAGGGGAAGATACCTGGAGGGCCGTGACTCTAGCTGAAGTTGCAGCAGCTGTGGATGATGAGTCCCAGACCCGGTGCTTCTCCTTGTCCCTCTTTTTCTTGTGGTGGCCTTCGGGGGAAGTGGAAGCCTGCCTCAGTTTTTTCAATTCCTTTTCCATGGAGGCCATTTTCTTCTTCAGTAAGTGGGCTTCCAGGAACTGCTGTCTTCTTTTGCGGGTGAGGAGGGGGAGTGTGAGCAGGGAGGTGGAATGCCAGTAGGGTGGGATGGGGGGAGCATGTTGGGGGGGACACCACTGGACCACCAGGGACTCTATTTTAGAACATTTGCACAGGCGATCAGGGTGACCACAATGGCAGGATGATGGGGGCAGGCACTTACAGTACTTACAGTTAATAATTACAAACTTGGAGGCCAATTTTTTGTTTTTTTCACCACTGACCACCAGGGACTGGATGACAGAATTTACATGGACAATCGGGGTGGGGGAACCACTATGCCAAGAAGATGGGCAGCTACTGCTAGTCTAGCATTGCTTGTAAAGCACTTTGGGACACTGTGTATGAAAAGCGCTATGTAAATGCTGATTCTTCTTCTTCTTCTACAGTACATAATCATCAGCAACCCAGTTCACCTGACCTTGCCTTCAGACCACCAGGGACTCGATTTTTTCAAGATTTACAGAGTCAATGGGGGAGGAAGAAGATATGACTCAACTTCTATGTCACGAGGACGGGGCAGGCTGTTACAGTAACAAATTATACGGAATGCTTGGAAACCAATCAACTAGCGTTTTTATTTTCTTTTTCCAAAAATGGGCCTATACTCTGATTCTCTCAGGCTCTGTCTCCCCTCCTAATTCTTTGCCTCACATCAACTTCTCTGTCTGTAGCTTCTGCCTCTACTGAAAGTGCTCACCATCTCACATCATAAGACAGGAATTTCTAGACAATAGAATGTGAGCACCATAGAAACCAGTAACTGACCACCCCACAGCACAATGACTGACTGGTAACATAGTCAGTCATTTTAAAACTCCCACCTAAAAGAAAAGGGAAATGCCCTGCCCCCTCGGTGCTCTTACTATACAGCAGGAGCACAAACTGCCTGGATGAGAGCACTGAAAAAGTGCTCCTGCTGACTCAGAATGTGATCTGAGAACTGAGAACAGCCATAAAGCTATCCTTGACGTAGAGTGGACCAATCTAAGGGCATGGCCACTGTCCTGGAGGCCCGCGATCAGATCCTTTGTATCCCCTTCAAAAGGGACCGAACCCCTAAAAGGGGTGTCCTGAATGGCTGCCTGGTCGTTGTCATTTGAAAGGCCTGAGATCTGCAGCCAAGCATGCCTCCTGAGGCTGATGGCCGTAGCTGAGGAGAGGGCCACAGCATCTACAGAGTTGTAGGTGGCCCTAAGGGCATGCCTACAAGAGATTTTAGAAAGGTGGAGTTGCTTTGTGATCTCCTTCCTTAGGTCCGAGTCCTCCAGGGAGGACTCCAACCTGACCAAAGTGGCTTTTTGGTAAGACACCATGTGTGCCACATAATTAAGCTAGAATAGGGCACAAGTGGCTGAGGAGTAGACCTTCTTGACGAATTGTCCCATCTGTCTGGACTCTTTGTCCCAGGGAGGAGAACATGCTCATGTGCTTGGGGTTAGCCAAATGATCACGAGTGGCAGCGATGACCACTGAATCTGCCTTAGGGTGTGAGTCCAGAAAGGGAACTCCTTCAGGGGAGCGGTAAATCCTGTCTGCCTTTCTGGGGACAGCAGGAATAGAGTGTTGCAGTTTCCAAATAGTGGTTGTTAGGTCATCAAGGGAGGAACTGGAATGGGGGTGGCAGCCTCTAAATCAAGATGCTCTGCCAGGTGTTTTCGCACGGGGTCCAGATCCTCTGCATTCCAGCCGCTCGCCTGCTGGATAATACAGAGGAGCTCCGTAAAGGAAGGGTCCTCCAGAAGGGACTTTGGAGATTCCTTGCCACTGGGGGGAGGATATCTCATCAGATAAAGATTCTGACATAACAACTTCTGAATCCTGGGGTTCCTCACCCTCTGGACACTCGAAGCCTGGGAGAGGAATGTCCTTGGGGGAAGTACCCATGACATGTGCCGTGTTTTGAGGTGCAGGGGGCAGAGGGTTCAGGAGTACTATCCCTGGACTAGGGAGCCTTCTTTCCATATCTGAAAAGAGCTGGGACCTTGCATCCTTCCACCAAGACTGAATGATAGCTTGGAAGTCTAGTTGTGGATGAGGAGGTGGGTTAGCAGGAGGTGAATAAAACGAAGCTCCTGCTCCCACAAAATAAGGAGGTGGTACCCTTGATAGTATAGGTATCCCTGTTGGTATCCTGGGAAATGACCCTGGGAATAAATAGGCATCAACTGACCTGATGGAGGAGGTAGGAAGGCCTGATACCCAGTAAAATGACAGGACGCTAGGTCTCTATATACCTGGAAGGACCAAGGTAAATAGCTGACATCATAACAGTAGACGTTGGGATAGGCGTCATTGGGGGAGCCGACGAAAAGGGCACAAATGTCCTTGGCTGGGTTCTGCTTCCCGCACTGGCACTTGGACTTTCGCCACGGTGGAGAGGGCGAATGCATGCAAAAAACTGTACAGAATTTAAAGAAAAAGAGATTTAATCGAATGGACAAAAAGCACGGTCGACAGCGAAGGTGAGGTGTCCATGGAACCAAACTAAGTGTGTTGATGGCAGGAAAAGAACTGAGATGGCACCGGGGGACCACCCCCTTTATACCATGCTGGATGTCAGGTGGAGCCGATGTCGGGGGAGGTCCCCCACCACAGACTACTGGCTAGAAGATTTTTCCGTGGGGTCCTAACACCTGATGGCATTAGTCCTATGTGTAATACTTGCTGCAAGAGCTCCATCTTGAAGTCAGATCCCAAGTTCCTCAAAATTGGAGCGGATGCACTAGCCCATCCTATTCATGACCTAATTAATAGAGTCTTCCTAACAAGCACTGTCCCTGACAAGTGGAAGGTAGCAGTAGTTGTCCCTGTACACAAAGGTGGTTTCAATACAGTCATGGAAAACTTCTGGCCCATATCAATTCTCTGTTCCCTAGCTAAAATACAGGAGCAGATACTGTATGACCACCTCCAAAATTACCTTGAATGCCACCAAATCCTATCATCTTCCCAGCACAGATTTAGAAGAAATTATAGCACCACCATTGCTTTGATCAAGGTCACCACAGACATATATCATGCAAAGGATACTGGCCTTGCCGCTGGTGCAATATTCATGGTCCTGACCAAGGCTTTTGAGTTGGTCAACCATGACGTGCTCCTATGACAACTTCATGTTCTGGGTCTTCTTGTGAGCGCACTTGCATGGATCCATAGCTACCTACTTGGACGTATTCAGCATGTCAAATGGGCGGGCTCCCTATCAGACCTGTGACACATTACCCACGGTGTACCCTAGAGCTGTATACTGGGTACCTTGCTTTTTTTGTTATTTATTAATGAGCTGCCTAACAATTGTGGTGGTATCAACCTTTGCACTATTCAACTGCACTGCTCTTCCAGAGTCGCCCCTGAAAGAGGCACTGTCATGTCTCAGTGGGTTTATTCGGTTACCAAAATTCTGTAAATAAGTAAATAACTGTCATGAACAGAGTAAGCACCAGGAGTATTTTCAAATTTCCTCTTGTGGCAGACTGTTCCATGTGTCAACCACCCTTTATGTGAAAAACAATTTCACACATTCCCATTTATTCTACCCCTCTCCAATTTAATAGTATGCTCCTTGTTCTTGTTCTCTGCCTCCCCCTGCACCTTGTTAATGCCCATGAGGTATCTGAACATTTCTGACATTTCCCCCCATGCCCTCCTTTCCTCCAGTGAGAACATATTGTGGTCCTTTAATCACGCATCAGATTTGTGGTATCACTGGGGAAACAACACACTCACACTAAAGATAATAAAAGGGGGGTGAGGACAAACCCACCTGCTAACTGATATGTGGCCAGAGAAGGTTCTGAAGGAACTAGAGGGAGGGTGAATGGAACTCATGCCAGTCCAATCTGAGTTATTTGGTGATACAGGTAACCAACCACGGGGGAGCAGTGGACATGGCATATCTGGATTTCAGCAAGGCCTTCGACACAATACCCCACTGAAGACTGATTAACAAGCGGGAAAGTATGAGGGTGTAGGACAAAATAACTAGATGGGTAGAAAACTGGTTGGCAGACAGAAGCCAGAGGGTGGTGGTGGTGAATGGAGAGCACTCCAGGACAGAGCAGGTGATGAATGGGGTCCCGCAGAAGTCAGTGCTGGAACCACTCCTTTTCAATATATACATATGCGATATAGCAGACAGACTGAAGGGACATGTGACCCTTTTTGCAGATGACACGAATATCTGCAATAGGGTGGACTCTGTAGTGGGTGTAGAAGACATGAGACAGGACCTGAGGACACTGGAGGGGTGGGTGGAGACCTGGCAACTAAAATTCAATATCAAGAAGTGTGAAATTATTCACCTGGGGCACAGAAAACTTGAGGGCAGAGTGCACACTTGGTGGGGGTGGGTAGGAAGACAAGGCTACAGAGCAAGAGAGGGGATCTAGGGATAGTAGTCTCCAGTGGCCTCAAGGTGGAGAAGCAGTGTACCAGGGTGGTAGGGAGGGTGTATGGGATTCTGGTCTGACCCATCAGCCATAGTTGAAGAATTTAACTCATACTATACCACCTGCGCCACGGAGCTTCTGAAATCCTCCCCACCTACCCACCCCCTCCCCTTCCTCTACCAATGTGCCCCCTCCTCCACCCTCCCACCACCCCTTCTTTTTCGCTAATGTAATCCCAAACAATACCCTATGTGCCCTCCCCACAATCAACCCCTCTAAAAGGTACCTCCCTAGATGGCCTTGACCCTAAACTCCTCTCCCTCTCCCTCTCTGCCTCAGACATTGCCTACCACCCGTCAATAATCCTCAGTCTCTCATTCTCTACTGCCTTGGTCCCCTCTTCATGGAAACATGCAGTGGTCCTCCCTCTACACAAAGGGAGTGAACCCTCACTCCAGGCAACTATCGCCCAATTTCTCTCTTCCTTACCTTTGCCAAGATTCAAGAGCACATTGTCCACTCCCAGCTCACCTCTTTTCTATCGGACACCTCCTTTTTTAACCCCTTTCCAGTCTGGCTTCAGGAAACCCCACTCAACCACCACCACTTTCCTATGACTGACTGACTCCATCATAACTGGGTTTGGACCATGGCCAAATCACCTCTGCCATTTTTGTCGACCTGGCAAAGGCATTCAACACCATATCTCACTCCCTTCTCCTCGACTCACTCCCGGCAGCTGGCCTATCTCCCTCCCTCCACCACAAACTGGTTCAAGGCCTACCTTATTGGCAGAACCAAATCAGTAAGGATCTTGGACGCCACCTCACCTCCTGATCAGCGCTGGTGTCCCCCAGAGCTCTGTATTAGGTCCGCTCCTATTCTCCATCTTATTAAACTACCTTCCTTGTTTTCTCCCCCTCCTCCTCTATTCATATGCATGCCAATGATACAGTCCTGTATGCATCTGGCTCCTGTCCTGTTGTGGTTACAACCAACTTACAGCATAACTTCTACAAGGTCCAGCTCTGGTCTGCTAACCAACTTTTCCTCAATGCCAAGAAGACTGTCTCCATGACATTTGGCACAAGGCAGAGACTCTCTAAGCTTCCCTCCCTACCCACTTTCCACACTCTTGATGGGACTTTACTTGAGGTCACATCCTCCTTCAGGTACTTAGGTGTTTGGTTGGACCAACACCTAAACTTCCCTGGACATATTAAAAGGCAAAAAAGGGTGGAGGTGGGCCATTATTCAGGAGAAGGTGTACCAGGGGCAAAGAGGCAGACACGAGTCTCTTCACAGAGGTGAGGGTGATGGAGGAGCTGAGAAAAATAAAAATTGATAAGGCTATGGGGTCAGATCAGGTACACCCAAGAGTTCTCAGGGAGAGGAGAGAGGAGCTGGCAGGACCTCTTGCCAAGCTGTTTATTCTATTCCTTGAAACAGGGAGGGTCCCAGGGGACTGGAAGAGGGTGGAGGTGGTGCTACTTTACAAGGGGGGGGAGGAAAGAGGACCCTGGAAACTACCGCCCAGTCAGCCTCACCTCCGTGGTAGTCAAACTGATGGAAACCTTCATTAAGAAGAGACTGGTAAGACACATAGGAGGATGGGCTAAGGGTCAACAACCAACATGGGTTCACAGGGGGTAGGTCTTGTCAGACCAATCTGGTAGAATTCTTTAAGGGTGTTACAGAGGTGTATGATCAAGGGGGAGGGCAGTGGATGTAGCATACTGCGATTTCAGGAAGGTGTTTAGTTCTGTCCCCCACAGAAGGTTGGTAAACAAGTTAGCCAGCTTGGGAGCAGGGGAAAAGCTTACAAAGTGGTGGAGGATTGGCTGGGAGGAAGGATTCAGAGAGTAGTAATTAATGGAAACCACTCCAGGGAACTAGGGGTAAGGAGTGTGGTACAACAGGGATCAGTGCTGGGTCCAGTATTGTTCAATCTGTATGTGGGGGATTTAGCGGAGGGTTGAAATGGAAAAGCGTGCCTGTCTGCGGATGACACGAAGGTCTATAACAGGACAGACATGCTGGAGGGTATGGAGAAAATGAAGCAAGGTCTAGCCAGGCTGGAGGAGTGGGCAGAAAGGTGGTAATTGGAATTCAGTGCAAAGAAGTGCAAAACATTGCACATAGAGCAAAATAATCCAAGAGCAAATTAATGCCTAGGGGGTGAGCCACTGCATGTCACGGAGAAAGAGAAGGACCTGGGTATTTGGATCACTGACACATTAAAGGTTAGAAACCAGAGTGAAAGGGCAGTGGGTAAGGCAATCATGGAAGGATATGGAGGGTGGAAAGGGAACCTGACTGAAAGGCTGGCAGGGTCCTGCCACCAAAGGAGATCCTTTTGCAGGCTGCTGGAGACTAGGACTTCCTGATCCATGTCATCCAGGCTCCGGTCCAACTGGACTCGAAGAGACCATCGGGTAACCCTCATGTGCAGTCTGGCCAGAAGGACTGTGGACATGGCAGCTGCCATCAACCTTAGCAGTCGTAGGATGAGGTCATGAGTGCTGCTTGAGATATTAAGGTCTCTGCTCTATCAGTTGGAAAGAAAGGCCTTGCTCTGGACCGTGTCTAGCACTGTTCCAATAAATTGTAGGTGCTGGCAGGGTATCAGCTGTGACATGGGAAGTCTACTGAAATGCCCAGGCTGTAGAAAAGGTCCAGGGTGAAGGAAAGGGAATCCTTCAGACTGTCCAGAGAAAGGGCTAAGAAAAGCCTACTGCAGGAACCTTCTTGAAGTAAGATCTCGATTTCTTTTTCTAGGCCCCAGCTCCACAAGGATATAGACAGGATGGAGGCAGTCCAGAGGAGCGCAACTAAAATGGTGCAGGGTCTCAAAGAGACTTAAGGAGTTAACCCTTGCAGGGCAGTGGACTGACGTATCAGTCCAGAATTCCTATACATTCTAATTCTGTCAGCAGCCTAATTTATATGCATACCATGATGAAAGGAGGGAGAGGGGGGACATGATAGAAACTTTCAAGTACCTCAAGGGAATCAGTAAAGTCCAAGACAAGAGCATCTTTCAGAGAAAGAGATGTGTAAGAACAAGGGGGCACAATTTGAAGACAGAGGGAGATGGCTCAGGGGCAACATCAGTAAGTATTTTTTCATGGAGAGGGTGGACTCTGTGAATACAGTTGGCTTCTGCTGTATAACTTCCCAAGGGACCAAATTTTGGATAGATTTCAGTTCTTGGGTCAGAAAAATGGTGGCAAGGAGTATTAAAGAATAACCTTACCATGGTGGTGGAGTCTGCCTCTCAACCTCTGGAAAGAAACCATTCCACCATATTTTCTACCACAGGAACTGCAATATCCACCCGCCCTCACATCTATCACCTGAATTTATTTTAGAAAAATTCCCCTTTTTTCCTACCTTACTATTGGTCTGCAGTCTTTGTTTGTCGGTCACCTTGTAGTTCCTTTGAGTCTAATCCGGTGTCTTCTCTAACAGATATGGCCTGCTGTGAGAAAGCAGTTCTACCACCAACTCTTATCCAGTGGGCCCTGGAAAGGAGAAGAGAACAAAAAAAATATATAAGAAATAATTTTAAAGCGAGAACACTTCCTTGTCCAACTTCTAGACCAGTGTCCCCACTCTGTCCCATCTGTCCCTGTTCTGCTGAGCAAAAAACAGGAATAGAGATGAACATGTAACACTGATAAAAAAATATAATAAATAAAACATGAAACCAACAAGTACAAAATCCATTATATATCCATGTCCGGCAATGATTGCCAACCCACAAGGGAATGCTGCATGTTTGATAACACTAGATCTCAGAGGGTGGGGTGAGCCCCCAGATACCAATGAATGCAGTTTGTTTGAATGGTACAGGGTAGTCCAACACCAAGCACCATACAACAAACAGCATTACCTGATGTTCGTGGGTTGCCCATCACCATCCAGTGACCGGCACCATCAAACACACATCATTGCCAGGTATAAGTGGGTTCCGTCCAACCTGACAAGACATGGCACCATTGCACAAAATGTCTCTTTGGTCCCCTGTCTCTGTTTCTCTCTCCGTCCCTTTTGGATGGCACACTCTCTCTCTCTCTCTCTCTCTCTCTCTCTCTCTCCCTCTCTTCTGGATGGCACATGACACAGATTTATTTTGCCAGTCTGCCCTTACCTTGCCTGTGTACACACAGGCACACTGACGGGTTGAAACTGACACTGATAAACTAGCCAAGTGCTGATAGATTTTGTTTGTAGCTAATAAGATTTTCGGCAGGGTTGTAGCTGAGAAGGTAACATCTCAATATATACACCAGCTGGACCGGTGGACAAGTCTGTGGGGCTAGTGGATTTTCCCAGTAACTTGCCCTGCTGGCTATTGGCTGCAAAACTTTCGACTCCTGCACTAAGACCAGGAATTAAAGTTATTTGTGATTTCTGTGACTGTATAGTGTCTCTCTGGTGCCACATAGCACTCCTCACCATATAGCACAAGTTAAAGGATTATTTTGCCAGTCTGCTTTAGCCCGGTCTGTACACACATAGCCACACTGTATTTCTGATTTCTGTGACTGTAAAAATGTCTCTTTGGTCCCCAATAGTCTCTCCCTCTCTCCCCTGCCCTGGACTGCACATGTCAAAGATTTATTTTACCAGCCTGCCATTGCCCAGCCTATACACAAAAGCCCACATTTAGTCTAGGAATGAACTTTGTGATTTATGTGACTGTAAAATATCTCTCTGGTGCCTCATAGTCTCTTACATCCCCCAACCACATGGCACAAGTGGAGTGGTGATCTACATTAGGGAAGGGATAAGGTGTAATAGGGAGAAGGTGGATGAAGACAGGGCAGAGGCCACATGGGTGCAGCTATACAACCTGAGGGGTAGCAAGGTTAAACTGGGAGATAGTTTATAGGCTTCCATCAAAGAATGAGGCTATTGATAGGGAGCTGGGGCCACACCACAAGTATGGCATTCCCCAGTGTCCAGTGGTCCCATTCAAGCCCTCCCATACCTGGCGCTATCACAAATAATGAATTCCCTTGAGTCTTGTGGTCCTACAAAAGCCCTCCCATAACAGGCCTTTTCAAAAATAAGGTCTGAACTGATATCCAATGGTCTCAGCCAAATCCCTCCCATATCGAACACCACCAAAAATAAAACAATTCCTGGTGTACAGAGGTACCCCCATGCCCTCCGATAGCAGGCCCCACCTCAAGTAAATTATTCCCTGTGGTCCAGTGGTCTGATTATGCCATCCCATATCATGTGTCACCAAAAAATAAAGACTTCTCTGGTATTGGTGGTGGAGGATAGGTCTTAGAGGTAAAAGAGCAGGGGGAAGGGGTGCCCTTACTCCTGGGGCAGATACGGGTTGATCCATTGCATAGCAGGGGGAAGGAAAGTGGCTGAGGTAGACAGGTCAGTGAGCAGGAAAACCTGGAGGTGGGGTGGGCCCTTGCTGCTGGGAGAAAAATGGGAATGGACCAGAGTGACATAGCAGGCAGGAAAGAGGCCAGGGAGGTAAGGTCAGTGAGAAATAAGGGTTGGAGTGGAAGGGACAGGTCAGAAATTGGCATGGGGAGGGAAGGAGGGACATACAGGGTAACATGGGGGAGGGGAGACGGGGAGGAAACTGGGATAGCGAGCAAAAATTTTAAAAAGTCTGAAACCCGGAAGTACGGAGGAACAGGGGTGCTCCATTTGTGCAAAGGTGCAGCGACGCACTGTTCGCCTCAATACTTTCGTGTTGAAGTGAGCGGTTCATTGCCACACCTTTGCAGCAAATGGAGCACCCCTGCCTCCTCCGTACTTCTGGGTTTCATACATTTTAAAATTAAAATACAGCAAGTTGTGGCACACAAAATTGCCGCTCTTGCTGTTAAAAGCTAAACCGGAGGGTAAGCTGTCCGGGGGCTGGAGCCCACATTTTGGCCAGCTTTCCTTTAAGCATTCCGTGATGTGCAATGTCAACCCACATACTGAGGCTAGGAATAAAACTTTGTGATTTCTGTGACTGTACAAATGTCTCTTTGGCTCCTGGAGGTCTCCCCGCCGTGGATAGGCGGCACAGCAGGTTAAGCATTATCTGTTGTGCAATGGCCTCCAATAAGCCCTCTAATGTAAGGCCACACCACCAAAAACACATCCCCCACAGTACAATGGTCCCCTAGTTTCCTCTCATATCAGGCGTTATCACGTTAAGCAGTCCCTGGTGTCCATTAGCCACCAAAAGTCATCCAAAACCAGGCCCCACTACCAAAAAGCAAATTCTCTGGTGTCCATTGGACCCCCCCCACTTCACTTCCATGTAAGGTGGCACAACACACATTTCCTGATGTTCAATGGACCCCCACATACCCTCCTTTATCAGGCCCCACAGCCAAAGTGCATGTAAAACATAGAACTAACCTTGACTGGTTAATCAAATGATGTTCGTTAATCCTCAGAAAACTCAGACCAGGAGTCTACAAGACAGATGTTTTTGTCATTCAGTAAGACATCCAATCGGGAGCTTTCCTGCAGACAGACATGAAGTTAGATGATAACATTTTCTAGATTTAGTGTGTGTGTTTGTGTGTGTGTGTTTTCCAGATTTAGTATGGATTCACTTCCATTCCCTGGTGTCCAATAACCCCTCAAAAGCCCTACCACTCATAGGAATACATAGAATAGAATAGGAAGGGAGAGGGGGAGGTTATACTGCCCTTGTACAGGTTACTAGTAAGACCACATCTAGAGTATGACATTCAGTACTGGTGCCCACACCTCAAAAAGGACATTAACCTGTTGGAGAAGGTCCAGAGGAGAGCTACAAAGATGGTAGTGGTTCAGTAGGGTAAGGCACTCCCCCTCTTCCTTAAGCAGACGTAGAGGGTTGAAGCAGTTGCTGAGCCTAAGGCCCGACCCTAAGACCCCCCTCAGTTCCTTCTGTCCAGCCCCAGCTACCTGCCTGCTTCCTTAGGAGTGTCCTCCTTTTGGGCCCCCTCTGTCAGGGTCCCCAGATACCTGCCTGCTTCCTTGGGAGTATCCTCATTTTGGGCCCCCTTTGTCACGGTCCTTATGTGACCCCCAAGCACTTTTCTGTACTCCTTTCCCTATGCCTGTCTCTAGTGCTTGGTGAGCCCCATGGGAGAGCCCCTTCCCTCCCCCCCACCATTCCACCCCCCCCAGATCCCCTAGCTGCCTATTAATCCCCTCAACCTCCTCCCTGAGCTGTGGCAGCTGGTAGCACACTGGGCAACCACTGAACATCCAAGCCCAGTTCAGTATCATGGCCGCCCCACACCCTGTGCACCCCTCCACCCTCCAAAAGATGCCAGCCCTAACGATGTGTGGTCCCATCCCCCCTCCTAGTAGGTTTCCTTGGGTGAACCACCAGGATCCCCACTGATCTGAGATAAAACACCTACACAATAAACATGGCCACAGTACTTAGATTAGGCCACCCCTATGTCTTGACTCCACTCCCTCCGACTATTTAATAGAGGTTGGGGTCTGGGTCAGGGCTGGGGTGGGGTGGTGGGAAGCAATTACGGCTCTCCTAGTTCCAAGGTCCTGGAAAGCGGCTGGGCCTGCCCTTGATAGCCCAGCAGCTAGTTCAAATTTTGGTGCACTGTCCTCCTATTTATTTAACAGTTCTACCACTGCCCGGCCGCTACACAAACTGCCACACTGAGGACAGTAATATACTTTATTTATGATTTCTAAAACTGTACAGTTATATCTTTGGTGCCCCGTAGTCTCTCTCTCTCCATCTTTCCCCTGTGAATGGCACAATTCGAATATTTATGTTACCAGTCTGCTTATGCCTGGCCTATATACACTGCCGCATTGGGCTTTAACTATCAAACTTCGTATGTTAAACATAAATAGCTTAATTGTGAATTGGATTACTAATTGGCTGCAAAATCGATCCCAACAGGTAGTTATTAATGAGAAAAAAATCAGCTAAGGGCATAGTGACTAGTGGGGTGCCTCAGGGTTCTATTTTGGGCCCCTGTCTTTTCCAAGCATTTATTGCTGATCTTACACTGGGATGTTCCTCTTTTACAACAAAATATGCAGACAACGTCAAAATAGGTGGCCCTTGTGCATCTGTCTCTCAGGCTGGCATTATTCAAAATGACCTTAACTTTATTACCTCATGGGTAAAAAAATTGGAGCATGACCCTCAATATCTCCACATGTAAAGTAATGCATTTAGGCACTAAAAATCTGCATTTTCCGTACTTATTGGATGGTTCCCCACTTCATATAACATCAGACAAAAGAGATTTGAGTAAAATAGTTTCAGATAATTTATCTTATAACAAACACGTATATGGTATTATCAGCAAAACCAACAGAGTTGTATGATTTATCTTAGGTAACATCAAATCCAGGGATCGCGAGATGTTACTACAACTGTATCGTCCTTACGCCAGACCACTCTTAGAATAAGCATCCCAGCTCTGGTGTCCATATAAAAAATCTGAAAGCCTTTTATTAGAGTCAGTTCAGTGAAAATTTACAAAAAAAAATCTCTGGGCTACACAGCGACTCATATGAGGATAGGTTAGTCACTTTAAAACGTATGCCCTTATCCATACGCCATCTTCGAGGCGATCTTATGTTATTATACGACATTGTTCAAGATCCGTATCTTATGTCTGAATTGGGATTAGCATTTAAAAACTATAATTACAATATTAGGGGACATCCCTTGCAATTAGTATGAAAATCATTTTCGTGTTCTAGTAGAAAATACTTTTTTACTCTTAGAGTAATCGGTCCATGTAATAGACTACCATTTCATGTCATCACCAGTGAAACCAAAAGTATTTACAAACATTGTTTAGATGTCTTAATAGGCAATGGATATAATCTCTCTTACTACATAATGGATTAATATAAGAACAATATGGGCTTATGCCTTCTCACTGTTGCACTTACCTAAAGAAAAAAATCTAAACTAAAGAAACCCCCCTCTCCTTTATATACCCCCCTTCCTGCCTTTTTATGGACTTCTTTTCATGCACCATGTAAACCTAGAGTTAGTGTATTATGTATCTGAAATCTCTTTGTAACCTGACTGTCTCAGCCAGTTGTTGTTTACCCTAGTGGCTACCGTATGTTTACCTGTTGTTAAAATTTAATTTGACTCTTTCTATATCTCTGACCTGGAGCCTTGGAAAATGAGTATCTGACTAAAAGGTAATTTCAATAAATAAATAAATATACAGAACCACACTGGGGGCAGGAATATACTCTGTCTGTGATTTCTGTGACTTTGTAAGTGACATTGCAGAGGGACTGGAAGGAAAAGTATGCCTCTTTGCAGATGACACAAAGATCTGCAACAGGGTTGATACACAAGGAGGCGTGGAAAGGATGAGAAGGGACTTGGCAAGGTTGGAGGAATGGTCAGAAGTATGGCAGCTAGGATTCAATGCAAAGAAGTGCAAATAATGTACCTGGGAAACAAAACCCAGGGAAGATTACACAATGGGAGGGGGGAGTAACAACAAAAATGGAAAGGGACCTGGGGGTAATCATATCAGATGATCTTAAGGTTGGCAAGTAATGTGAGAAGGCGGTAGGGAGGGCTGGGGGGATACTGGGATGTATAGGGAGAGGCATCAGCAGCAGAAAACAGGAAGTTTTTATCCCCCTGTACAGACAGTTGGTGAGACCACATCTGGAGTACTGCGTCCAATTCTGGAGACACCATCTCTGCAATGACAGACAGGATGGAGGCAGTTCAGAGGAGGGCAACTAAAATGGTGCAGGGTCTGCAAGAGAAGCCATACAAGGAGAGACTAAAGGAGCTTAATATGTATACCCTTGAGGAGAGGAGGGAGAGTGGGGACATGATAGAAATGTTAAGTACCTCAGTGGAATCAACAAAGTCCAAGAGGGTAGCATCTTTCAGAAAAAGAGATGTGCAAGAACAAGGAAACAATTTGAAGATAGAGGGTGGACGGCTCAGGGGCAATGTGTGGAAGTATTTTTCACAGAGAGGGTGGTGGACGCATGGAATAGCTTTCCTGAGAAGGTTGTGGGGTCTAAAACTGTGAGAGAATTCAAGGATGCATAGGACAGACATAAGGCAATTTTTGTGGGGGCTAGGAAGAAATAGGCTGTTGGTTAAAAAGGATCTGCAGCTTATCCTCTAGGCAGACTAGGTGGGCCAAGCGGTCCTTATGTGCCATTAAAATCTATGTTTCTCTGTAGTATACAAATGTCGGTGGCCCATGGACTCCCCCCCCCACCGTGAATGGCACAACTCAGATTTGTTTTACCAGTCTGACCATGCCCGCCCTATACACAGACAGCCACACAGAAGACAGGAATTTTTTTTTTTTAACTTTCTCAGCAGTGACATTTCCTCCCTGCCCAAGCTTGGCCCTTTCAAATCCAAGTTCCATCTACTCCTCTCTGCTTCTAGCACCTGTGACTGTCTCCTTTAATCAGCCCTCCTTACCATCAACCAACCCTGTTGGCTCAGCACTTTCTACATAGCACTTATATTATCTACCGATAACCTCTTACAACCCTCTCTCCCCTCCCCTTGCACCTCCTCCACCACCTGCACTTCTGTGTTATCTGTCAATGCCTCTGGCTGCTCTTACCGACTGCGTTCTTATCATGTCTTGTAACACTGTGTACCCTGGCAATGCCTCTGGCTTTAGTATAACCAAAATGTATGCATCGGGGGTTCTGCCCCCCACACCCCCTGTTACAGGCTGCACCCTCTGGATCCCCCTAATAAAGATTCTCAACTCTGGGGGAGGGTCCAACTTGGGGAGCACATAAATCATAAAAAAATAAAATGTTTCTGGGACCAGGAATCAAACCCAGTACCAGACACAGTGCCTGGATTCCTACTGCTGTGGCTCAGTCCTGTGAGCCACAATCAGCTGCTCATTAGATCCAGCTCCCAGCAGAGGTCTTATCCTCTGCCTGGGAAAGCACTACTGGTGCAATACCGCATGCAGCAGTATATGTGGTATTGCACTAGTAGCGGTAGCATATTGCACTGTACCGGGTTAGCCATAGTGTTGTACTCTATTAAGCATATGACATTATGACCCCGTAGGCTCTGCTTCATGGTTCTGCTGCCCGCCTGAAGCCCCAGCTATGCACACTCCTGCTTGGGCTATCTCTCTCCTTCCTTGTCCAGCCGCCCACTTCCCCTGGCTCTGAGTTCCCCAGGGCAGGACCGCCTTTCCCTTCGGGGTGTTCTGGTCTATAATGCAGACGAGTGACTGCAATGAGGAGAGAGAACGGAAGTGTGTAGTGGCAGAGCCCGACATAGGGCATGGGACCATGGTCACAGATCCCACCTTCGCCTACCCCCGAGGCAGGGTTTTTAGTTTATGCCCTCCCTCCTCCCTCCTCCCTCAGAGCCCAAATGTGCAATGATGCCAGGAACATCTGTCATGGCTCTGTGTCCCTCTGCTCTGGCCCTGGATGTTGCAGTGCCTCCTCTTTCTCCCCCTGTCAACCCCTGGTGGCCAAGCTTGTTCCCCAAACCTAGGTTGCCAGCGTGGCATGAAGTGTGGAGTCCAGCACCTCAAGCCTCAGCACCACCTGGCCTACTTAGACAGGAATATTTTATTTGTGATATCTGTGACTGCACAAATATCTCTTTGGTGCCCCATGGACATTCTCTCTCTCTCTCTCCCTCTCTCCCCCCTGTGAATATTACAAGTCACAGATTCTTTTTTAACCGGTCTGCCCCTGCACAGCCTATACACACATAGCCACACTGAGGACAGGAATTGCATTTTACTTGTGATATCTGACTGTACAAATGACTCTTTGGAACACAGGAATATACTTCAGTTGTGATTTATGTGACTGTAAAATGTCTTTGTGGTCCCAGCAGTATATATATATATATATAATATATATATATATATATATATATATATATATATATATATCTCCTCCCTCCCATTTGAATGGCAGAAGTCACAGATTTATTTTCCAGCCTGCCCTTGCACCGAGTCTACACAGGCCCACTGAGGCCAGGAAGCCATCGGAGCCCAGGATCATAGGCAACATTGTTTCACAGCGTGGAGGTCATTTCAGACAAATCTGGTTGATTTCTTCAACTTGGTGACAAAGAAAGTAAATCAGGGTGTGGCAGTGGATGTCACGTACCTTGATTTCAGCAACATCTTTGACACTGTCCCACATAGGAGGCTGATAAACAAGCTGGGTAGTCTGGGCATGAGGGACAAGGTGGTAAAACTGGGTTAGAAACTGGCTACAGACAGTAGGCAGAGGGTGGTGGAAAATGTGATGCAGTCTGGGGAGATGGAGTTGTCCAGTGAGGTGCCTTAGGGATTGACCAGTGATGTGCCTCAGGGATATGTACTCAATGGAAGAGAGGAGAGAAAGAGTGGACATGATAGAAATATTCAAGTACATCAAGGGTATAAACAAGGTGCAAAGGGGGGTGTGGATGGATTCAAGCATCCTTGGAAAAGGCATGGGCGAACCATAGAGGTACAGAAGCAGGTGGATCTGAAACAGAAATCCAGTACAAGGGCTTACGGGCAGACTAGATGGGCCAGGCATTCCTTATCTGTCAACAATTTCTGTATTTCACTCTGGACCACTCCACAGACTCCTAATCTGTATACCTTCCTCCTAGTTGACCATCTTCAATGCTGTCACTCACCCTCTTCTGATCACGTTTCCTGACACTGGACCCTCACCCAGACCACTAGCCAAGCCCTAAATCTGCATCTCCCAGTCGACCACCCACCATTCTTGTCGGCCCAATGCCCCCCCCACAGCGACCACCTTTTGTTAACCAGGACAGCTACCAACTGTGACAGAAAATCCTCATTTTTGTCCCAAACAAAAAGCTTTTCCCAGTGTCCAATAGCCTCCCCATTCCCTCCCAAACCAGGCACTGGCACTGGCACAATAAATGCATTCCCTGTTGTCCGGTTGTACCTCAATTCCCTCCCATACCAGGTGCAACAACATGTAAGGTATAGAACTAACCTTGAAAAAGTTAATAAACTGATGTTAAAAAATCTCTGAAAAGCTCGGACCAGGACTCTACGTGACAGATGTTCTTGTTGATCAGTAAGATGTATGATCAGGAGCTTTCCTGTGGGAAGACACAGTGATATGCTAATAAAAACATCCCATCCCATATCAGGTGCCACCTGAAGCTAAGCATTCCCTGGTGTACAACGTCAACCACCACAAACCCTCCCAAACCAGGACTCAATGTAAAAAAATAAATTAAAAATCCCTGTTATCAAGTGCTCCCCCAATTCACTGCTATACCAGGTGGCATCCCATGTTATGCATTCCCTGGTGTCCAATGGCAACCCACCAGCTCTCCCATATCAGGCCTCACCACCAAAAATGCATTCCACGTTGTTCAATGGTCCAATTATTTCAAATAACAAGCACCACACAAGAAAAGCATTCCCTGGTGTCCAATGGCCCCTACAACCCCACCCATATCAGGCCCCACCCTGAAACATGAATTTCCTCATGTCTGAAGGTGCCCCAGTCCCATCCCATGCCAGGCAGCACACCAGGTTAAACATTCCATGATGACCAATGCCCCCTCACAAGCCCTCCCATAGCTGGCAACACCACCAAAAATGCATTCCACATTGTTCAATGGTACCCCAATTCCCACCCCTATCAGGCAACACACAATTTAAGCCAGTCTTGTTGTCTAATTCTCCCCACAAGCCTCTCATATCAGACCCAAACTACCAAAATTGCATTCCCTGTTGTCCAATGGTCACCATCACCAAATTCCCTCCCATATGAGGCGCCACAAGTTAAGTCAATAAAACAGATACTTATGACTCAAGACCATGCTTCATATGGTTTCTGTTGCAGACCCTGCACCATTTTAGTTGCCCTCCTCTGGACTCTCCCAATACATCCCAGTGTCCCCCCAAGTCCTCCTTACTGCCTTCTCACACTGGTTGCCTTCCTTTAGGTTATCCAAAATTACTACCCCCAGGGAATGCTTATCACCAGATTAAGAATTTCCTCACTCTACCAAACCACGTCCCACCCCCCAAAAAACTTTACCTGATGTCCAGTGGACCCTCATTTCACTCCATCCCTGGATGCCACCACAAGTCAAGCATTTCCTGGTGTATAATGGCCTGCAACAAGTACTCTCATACCAGTATCTACCACCAGAAAATCATTCCCAATGGTCCAGGAGTCCCCCAAATAACTTTCATACTGTGCACAACCACAAGTAAGGTACTTCTGTTGCCCAATGGCCTCCCCATGCCCTCACAAACCGAGTCACACCACATGTTAAGCATTCCCTGGTCTCAAATGGCCCCAAACAAGCCCTCCAATATTGGTCCCCACCACCAGAAAGGCAATCCCTGCTGTCCAATATTCCCCTAGTTCCCTCCAATATAAGGTGTCGCCACATGTTAAGCATTCCCTGGTGTCCAATGGCCCCCATAAACCCTCCCAAACCGGGCCCCAGCACCATTAAAACCATTTCCCACTATCCAGTGGTCCCCCCATTCACTCCTATACCAGGCTGCACCCCAGGTTAAACATTCCCTTCTGTACAATGACCCCCCTAAAGCCCTCTGATATCAGTCCCCACTACCATAAAATACATAGATACATAGACAGTGTCGGCAGATAACGGCCTATGGCCCACCCAGTCTGCCCTTTTGAGCTTGTAAGTTCAGTTTACGTTTTCCTAGAAGTCTGTTGCCCCTTACCCTTGACCTCCAGAATTCCTTTATGTCTATCCCATGCATTCTTAAATCCTGTGATTGTTTCAGCCCCCACCACTTCCTCTGGCAGGGTGTTCCACTTGTCCACCACCCGTTCTGTGAAATGCATTCCCTGTTGTCCACTGGTCCCTAAATTCACTCACATACCGGGCAGCCCACATGTTAAGTATTCTCTGGTTTCTGATGGCCCCAAACAAGCCTTCCCATTTCAGTCCCCACCAAAAATGCATTCCCTGTTCAGTGGTCTCTAAATTCACTTACATACCGGGCGCCCCACATGTTAAGCATTCTGTGGTGTCCAATGGCCCCCAAAAGGCCCTCCCATATCACACCCCCCTACCAAAAATGCATTTCCTGTTGTCCAATGGTCCCATAATTCCCTCCAACATCTGGCGTTACCACAAATTAAGCATTATGTGGTGTCCAATGGCCCCACACAAGCACTCCCAAACCAGGCCTCAAGTTGGTTGAAATAGAACAACCAGCTCTTTTCTCCTCAATCAGTTACTTATGCTAAATAATGCCTGGCATGAGAACAAAAATTTCCCTGTTGTCCCTGTTGTCCAGTATTCTCACATTTCTGTATCATACAAGGCATGCATAGAAACACAGATACATAGAAATTGTAGGCAGATAAGGACCAGCAGGCTCATCCAGCAAGCAGTCTGCCCTATAGCACTACACTAATTTGTTTCAACTGACCCTATACCTGTCCCACTCATGTTTAAAACCACCTCTATGTTAGCCCCCACCACCTCATGTGGCATTTTATTATGTGTCCACCACCCTCTCTATGTGAGGAAAAAGTCTCACATTTCCCCTCAGCCTGCCACCCTCCAATTTCTTGTCATGCCCCCTTGATCTTGTACATCTCTTTAATTGGAAAATGTCTCCCACCCCTGACTTTTTTTCTTCCCATAAGGTACGTGAATGTTTTTGTCATGTCCCCGTACCCTCCTCTGCTCCAGTGAGTACATATTTAAATCTTTTAGTCTTTCCTCATATGTTTTCTGGTGCAGTCATTATACAGTCTTAGTCACCCTTCTCTGGACTGCCTCCACCCTGACAATATCCTTATGAAAGTGTGGCCTGCAGAACTTCGCACAGTACTCTAGGGAAGTCCTCACCAGTGTCTTGTACATACCCACCTCCCACCTTTTAGCTTATAATACCTATACCTATGCATCCAAGCATGCCACTGACCATCCCTGCAGCCTTTGTACTCTGGTTAGACATCTTTAGGTCATCAGAAATTATAAACTCCCAGGTCCTTTTCTTCCTTTGTAGTGGTCAGTAACTCCCCTCCCGATCATGTAGCATTCCTTTGTGTTCCCTGTTCCCAGGTGTATTAACATAACATGCCCAGACAAAATAAAGATCAAGTAATATGTGAAGAGACTCTTACCAGGGTACTAGACAGCCAGAAGCAGTAAACTTAGAAGGATGGCATCCAGCAAAACTGAAAAGTTAAACTATATGAAAGGAGTCACAAAGGAACTGTAGTTCTTAATGTGTAATTATACAATGGCATAAATGCAAATGCCCAATCCCTGCAATCTGATTGCTTGGCTGGCACCTTTTCAGTGTGCACCCACTGGAAAAGGTGCCAGCCAGCCTGCCCCTTAACCAAGATCAATGCGACCCCTGAAAATACCGCAAAACAGATGCCATGTTACATCATCGCTAAACAGACAACTGGACAACTGGACCCACCCACCCACCCACTACTCAAATCAAAATAATTCAATAACTCATAGCAGTTTAGGCAAAACAATATTTCCCAAGTCTTCCCCTGTAACTGCTTGTACCCGACTAACCTCTGTCCCTGATCCCATCCTCTACTCCAGTGAGTACATACTGAGATCCTTTAGCCTTTTCTAATATGTTTTCTGGTGCAATCCTTGTACCATCTTAATCGCCCTTCTCTGGACTGCCTCTACCCTGTAAATGTTCTTACAATGGTGCAGTCTACTGAACTGTGCACAGTACTCTAGGTGAAGCCTCACTAGCATCTTGTACAATGGCATAACTACCTCTCACCTTATGCTTGTGATACCTTTACCTATGAATCCCAGCATGCCACTGGCCCTCCCTGTAGCCTTTGATCTCTGCTTAAACACCTTTAGTTTATCAGAAATGATCCAGGTCCCTTTCTTCCATTTTAGTAATCAACTCACCACCCCCCCAACCCTGTAGCACTCCTCAGTGTTCCCTCTTCCCAGGTACATTATCATAACAGGCCCAGTAAAAATAAAACCAAGTAATATATGAAGAGTCTCTTACCAGGGTATTAGGGAGCCAAAATCAGTAATCTTGAAGGGAACTGACGTCTGGCAAAACTGTAAAGTAAAAATATATGAAAGGAGTCACAAAGGATCTGTAGTTCTTAATGAGTAAATCAGCAGGTGATGGACCCAATGAGGGAGGGTCATATCTTGGATGTGTTTTTAGTGGATGGGGATCTTGTGCGAGATCTGGTTGTGGAAGAACCCCTGGCTGGGAGCGGCCACAACACAGTCTGGTTTTGGCTTAAACTGAGGGGAAGGGGATCATTGAAGGACAATGATAGTTGATTTTAGGGGGGGTGGACTTTCAGAACATGGGAGAAATTCTCAAGGGGCATTTGCCGGAGATAAAACCAGATTTGGACATGGAAGGTAGGTGGGAGATCATAAAATGGGGGCTACTGGAGGCCACCAAGACCTGTGCAAGAATGAAGCGCAAGGGTGGTAGGTCTCATAAACCATGCTGGTGGACCAAGGAGGTCCAGGAGGAGGTAAGGGAGAAGGCTATCTACAGTAGGTACAAAAAATGAGAGGAGAGAGGAGAGAGGGATAGAGAGAACTATTGCCTTGCAACCAGGAAAGTCACCAGAGTGGTGAGGGGGCAAAGGCCTGGAAAGAGCAGAGGATGGTGCAGGGGATATGGGATGGGGAAAAGGGGTTCTTTAGGTATATTGGTGAGCGGAGGAAGGTCAAGGGTCAGCTCAGTAGGTTAAGGACAGCTGGCGGGTGGATGGAAGGGGCTGGAGAGCAGGCGGAGGTACTGAATGACTACTTTGCCTCAGTGTTCACTAGGGAAGAGGCTGGAGAACTTCCAGAAAAGGGGTTGAAGGACAGAGAAGGTGCAGCAGACCTGACTATTGGGGTACCTGCTGAAGAACAAGCCGCTGGGGGAGGTAGGCATGGGGTGAGATATCAGGCTGGTTCTGCTGAATGGGGGGGGGTAGGAACAGATGCTGATATTCCTATCGGTCGGGTGTGGGAAGCCCTCCGGTCCCTAAAAAAGGATAAATCTCCGGGGCCTGATGCTATTCATCCCTGAGTACTGAGGGAGTTGGCGGATGTTTTGGCTGCGCCATTGGCAGATCTCCAACTTGTCGCTCCAAAGAGGGAGGATGCCAAGGGATTAGAAGCAGGCGCATGTTGTGCCCATCCATAAAGGGGGATCAAGAGAAGAGCCAGGAAACTATAGACCCATTAGTTTGATGTTGGTGGTGGGGATGGTAATGAAGGGCATACTTTAGGAAAGGCTGGGAGGTTTCTTGGAGGAGATGGGTTACCTGGATGACTGTCAGCATGGGTTTGTGCCAGGTAGATCGTGTCAAACAAACCTTGTAGAGTTCTATGAGTGGGTGACATCAGCACTCGACAGGGGGAGACCAGTGGATATACTGTTCCTGGACTTCAGCAAGGCATTTGATTTGGTACCTCACATTGGCCTAAGGGAGAAGCTGGGGGGATGGGGGTAGGCCCACTGATGGTTAGGTGGATTGGAAATTGGCTTTCAGGTCTCACTCAGCGGGTAGTGGTCGGAGGGGAGGTCTTATCTCCTAGGGAGGAAGTAAGTGGGGTCCCACAGGAATCAGTCCTGGGGCCACTCCTGTTTAACACCTAGATCTCCGATATCAAGGAAGGTATCGGGTGTGAAATACTCTTTGTGGATGACTGTAAGCTGGAGATGGTGGTGGAGGGGGAGGAGGGGAGATTGGCCCTGCAAGAGGACCTGGATACTCTGGGTAGGTGGTTCTGCACCTGACCTGGAAATTGAAATTTAACTCCTCCAAGTGCAAGGTGCTACACTTAGGGCAGGAAAACCCCAACTATGTGTACATCCGGGGGGGGGGGGGATGAGTTGCAGGCCATGGTAGGGGAAAAAGACCTAGGAGTCTTGGTGGATGTTAACATGAAAAATTCAGAGCAGTGCAGGAGGGCTGTGGTCAGGGCAAATAGGATGCTGGGATGCATCACTAGGGGGATTACCTCAAGGAATAGGGAGGTTATTTTACCACTGTACAACAGCCTGGTTAGACCACATCTTGAGTACTGTGTGCAGTTCTGGAGGCCAAACTTAAGGAGGGACATCCAACTTCTGGAGAGGGTTCAAAGGAGAGCAACCAGAATGATCCAGGGCCTGGGGGATATGACATATGAGTAACGACTAGGGGAGCTGAACCTGTTCTTGCTGCAGGAGAGGAGGGACTGGGGGGACATGATTGAGGTCTTCAAGTGCCTCAGTGGAGTAAATAAGGTAAGCCGAGATAGGATCTTTCGACTGAAGGAGGGTGGAATCACCAGAGGGCACAGTTGGAAGACTGAGGGTGGTAGGATTATGGGGGAAAAGAGGAGGAGGTACTTCACTGAGAGAGTGGTGAAACTGTGGAATGCACTGCCTGGGGAGCTGGTACAGGCAGCTATGGTGGAGGGATTCAAGAGAGGGTGGGACAGGTATAGGCAGGGGGTGAAGCAGAGGCTGGTTTGCCTGGGGGGAGGGCAGGACTGGGGGATGGAGTAACAGTGGAAGGAGACAGATAAAGGGCTATGGTACCTAGTTAGAGTGCTGAAGCGCAAACAGGCTTGATAGACCAACAGGCCTACTCTGCTGGCATCTACTGTATATGTTAGTATGTTAATTAGGAAATATAGGACAGGTAAGTCATAGAGTAATACAAATCTGATGGGGACGGAGTTAGCATCCTGTCAGATCTGTTAAAGAGAAAACAAATAGGTTAATACAAAAAATATACAGTAGCAATACAAAAGACCCCCCACCTCCTCACCATTAAACACTACCTCTTCCTCCTCCAACCCCATATCCCCTGTTCTCTTTCAGTTCTATCTCACCTGTTAAGTATTTTTATTGTGGTGGTGAGAGGCTAGATTGAGTAGCCTCTCTCTCTCTCTCCCATACCAAACCCCAAACAAAAACAACAATTATACAATGTGCAGTCAAACAGAATGCAAATCCTCCTTCCTGACTGGTTGACTGGCACCACTCTCCCATTGTAAATCCTACTATCAACCACGGGAAGAGGTACCAGCCACCAGACAGCCGCAACAGGAACCCCCTTTGAAATCACTTCACCCACATCAGACACAGGACTTGCAAAGCCAGTGCCAGTCAGTCGCATCACACGCTGACCTGAACATGAACAGTGTTCTTCAAACTGCAGCTCTGCAATTCTCAGAAAGACTGACACCATTTAGGACACACATACCATGTTGCACCTGAAATTACTGTAACCCCCACACCCATTTGAGGCTCATCTAATTAAATTTCCCCTCACATTCTCTCAACATCTTCACCTTCCAATCCCATGACTGCCAAAGAGTCCACCCTACCCTCCAAGACTAAGCACCATCACACAAAAGGCATTCAAGGAAGACCGTGGGGTCCTCCCAACACTCTGGGACCAAGCACCATCACACAAAATGCATTCCATGGTGTATGTGAGGTTCACCCCCCCAGACAAAGAACCCATCACACAAAACTAATTCTCAGATGTCCATGATGTTCACCCCACCCTCTAAAACATGGCGCCATAACATAAAAATCATTCTCTGCCCCCCCCAAACCTCTGAGACACAGCACAATCACATAAAACACATTCTCTGGTGTCTGTCATATCAACTCAGTCTGAAACCCAGAAACCATCACACAAAACGAATTCCGGGATGTCCATAGTTATCACACCACCCTCCAAAATCCAGCACCATAACAAAGAAACATTCCCTGGTCCCTCCCCACCTCTGATAACCAGCACTTTCACAGAAAACAAACTCCTTAGAGCTGGCCCACTGGCACAGTGGTTAGATGTACATTTGCGATGCCGATGGTCCGGGTTCAGGAACAGACCCGGGGAGTCGGATAGCCAGCCGGTGGAAGGATTCAGCATCCTGTGGACTGCTGTCCTTCTCCGGGTGGGGGTAAGAGTGTCCAGCATGTAATGGACCCTTGTGTACCACAGTATTGGCACTTTGTATTGGGGTGGACACTAGATGTCATTGCACGTCCAA
Organism: Neoceratodus forsteri; assembly: GCA_016271365.2. Taxonomy (NCBI): domain Eukaryota; kingdom Metazoa; phylum Chordata; order Ceratodontiformes; family Ceratodontidae; genus Neoceratodus; species Neoceratodus forsteri. The sequence continues at coordinate 1,366,863,076 of CM057455.1, forward strand.
GCCCCGAGAAGAAAAACAATAGAAAAATGCAGGCATCGGCATGATGGCCCTGCTCCGCTGCACTGTCCACTGCCTCCGAAACCTGCCGGGGGGGGGTCTCACTGTCATGGCCCCTACCAGGGGGATAATCTGTGGCTTGCCCACAATGCCCTAATGGAGTGGGAAGCCCCCTTCATTAGCCCTGTCTAGGGGGATAAGCCTGGACATGATGGCAGCAAGCGGACAGGTCCTGAGGGAAGGGGGTTCATTTAAAAAAAAAAGAGCACATTCCCAGGTGTCCGTGGGATCCATCCCACCCTCCAAGACTAAGCACGATCACCATGCTCTCCATTCTACATGTCCATCTATTATATTCTGCTAACTCCTTATCCAGCTACTTGGACTGGGCTGGTGATCTATACACCATCGCCAACTTCAGCTTTTTACCCTTTGAGTTCATGAGCTGCATCCATAGTGACTGTTACCCCTTCCCTTCCTCTCCCTTGTCTCTTGTGCATCTAATCCCATCCTTTACATAGACTGCCACCCCTACCACCATTGACCCCTCTGTCCTTTCTGTTAATCTTGTACCCTGGGAATGTAAGATCCCAGTCCTCATGTTGGGTTGCCCAAGTCTCAGTGATGGCTGCGAAGTCCACCATCCCCTCAGCTAAGAGTGCATGGAGCTCAGCTGTTTTGTTACCCAGGCTCCTCACATTTAGGGATTCCACCCTCCACCACCTCCTATCCATTCCCCCACCCTGTGGTCACTTGATCAGCTCCCCTCCCTTCTGAGGCCCACCCCCGGTGACAATGCATACCAGTTGCACACTCGCATCCCACAATATCCATTTTTTTTGCTGTCCCTTAGCTCCTGGCCAGCTTCTCCTTTGGGCGGTCTATGCCCTTGCTGCCACCCTAGCTAGATTTGTAGCCACTACCACCCCACATTACGCCCTCCCCCAGTAACCCAGCATAACCCTTCACTGGATGGGTTCCCCTCCTCCAAGGGAGAAGGCACAGATGGTGATACGCCAGTGCACTCCTATTTGGCCTGGGTGCCACTGAGGTAGTTTTGGACTGCACGGGGCTCCATGGCAATGAGAGCTGGCTACCATCATCCGGTCAGCCATTAAGCATTTTTTTCCCTCATTTTCTCCCTTGGGGACATGGTGTGCCACTAACGTCAAGGCATATGCAGTCATTCACCATGCCTCTTTGGATATCAGGACCCAGCACATTGCTGTACTCCCGACATCCACCAGAAGTCGGCAAGTGCAGGGTCACATCCCCACCCTCCACCTGACAGAAGGTGAGCAGTCATCATATGCAGTCCAGAGGAGGGCAACTAAAATGGTGCAGGGTCTTAAAGAGACTTAAAGAGCTTAATGAGGGCGGCGAGTGGACAGGTCCTGAAGGAAGGGGGTTCAGTCAAAAAAAAAAAAAAAACACATTCTGTACTCTGCATCCTGTCAAAAATCCAGGAAAAACTGATCTATGGGCGACTCTGCGACTATCTGGAGGTCCATAAAATCAGAACCGGGCATAGGACAGACACGGCACTGACCAAACTTGCAACAGACGTACTCCCTGACATGGACAAGGGCACCTCTACTGGTGCAGTTTTCATTGACCTCTCCAAGGCCTTGGATCTGGTCCATCACAATCTCGTACTCACTAAGCTGTGCAACATAGGCCTCGACTGCCATGCTCTAAAGTGGTTCGAGAGCTACCTGACCGACCGCACGCAGAGGATAAAGTGGAAGGATGCCATTTCTGGGCCACTCCCACTAAAAGAGGGGGTACCTCAAGGGTCGATACTCGGCCCCCTCCTCTTCTCCCTGTTCACTAATGAACTTCAGGACCACTGTGGTGGGAGCTCCATTGTCCAGTATGCAGATGACACAGTCAACTATTGGTCCACTGTCAATCTGGGTGATCTTAGCCACGAACTCCAAGATGACCTCCAGGTATTGGAGCACTGGTTCACTGAGAACAGAATGGTCCTCAACACGGCCAAAACTAAGGCAATGCTGTTTGGTCCCAGATCCCTTGGACAGGACAGAACACACCACCTACAACTCACCACTATGTCTGGCAACAGCCTTGAAGTAGTGCCCTCTCTGAAATACCTTGGCCTAACCCTGAACCAGGGCCTCACCCTGAAGAACCACGTGGCCTCAGTCACCAAAACCTTACACAGGAAACTAGGCATTCTATATCGGGCTGAAAGACCAGCTCATACCTGAAGCTAGAATCTCAATCGCCACCAGCGTCCTCCTCCCGACAATCACATACACTGCCCCAGTTGTGCAAGGGTTGGGAAAGTTGGAGATGCACAGACTACAGGTGGTCTACAACAAGGTGACTCGCTTTGCATCCCAGGCCAACCCTAGGGATCACCACTGTGACTCCCTATCTCTCCTATACTGGTCCTCACTGGACGCTCACCTCCAGTACCCCCTGCTCTGCCTAACCTACAAGTTAGTCTGCCCCACATCCCCTCCCGCCTCTCTGGCCTTGTCGCTCTTAAGACCAATCACCGACACCTCTGTACATTGGACTGAACCCTCCTAGATGTCCACAGAACTAGAACCAAAGCAGGCGGTAGGTCATTTGCCCTCACCGCGCCCACTCTGTGGAACCAGCACCCACCTGGGGTGCAGGAAGCCCCTACAATCAAAAACTTCCACACTAGGATTAAGGCCCACCTTGCGGTCACTAGTTCCTGCCACTGCACCGATTCCTGACATGACCAATGAGATAAATGACTAACCCTGCTCCTATCCTCCAACATTGTCCCAACAATATGTCTACCTGCTATTTAATCGCTTAAGGTTATTACTGCTGTACAACTTACTCATCACATTTTGTACTGCTATTCGTCAGTTCTAATTTCCTAACTGCATTGTTGTGACTTCTGTAACCTGCACTAAAGCTGTATTTACTTCTTGTTTCTTTTTTGTTATTCCCGGATTGCCCCTGAAAAAGGGACCTCCGGGGCAGAGTGGGCTAACCCGGTCACCAAAATTTAATAAATAAATAAATAAATAATTTGTATATCCTTGAGGACAGGAGGGAGAGGGGGACATAAAGAAACTTTCAAGTACCTCAGGAGAGTCTACAAAGTCCAAGGTGAGAGCATCTTTCAGAAAAAGATGTGCAAGAACAAGGGGGCACAATTGAAGATAGAGGGGGGACGGCTCAGGGGCAATGTCAGGAAGTATTTTTTTAATGGAAAGGGTAGTGGATGCTTGGAACCACCTTCCTGATGAGGCCATGGGGCCAAGTACAGTAGGGGAATTCAAGAATGCATGGGACAAACATAAGGCAATTATAGTGGGGGTTAAGGAAGTAGTTGGTTAACTAGAATCTGCAGCTTATCCAATACATAGGGAAATGGGCAGACTAGGTGGGCCAAGCAGTCCTTATCTGCCATCAAAGTCTATGTTTCTATGAAACTCAACACAGAATTAAATAAAAAAAAGAAATAGCAAATAAACTATAAAATTGGCAAGATATCAGTGTCCTGCTGTGCTCCCCTGACCCATATGAATACAGCTGGCTTCTGCTGTACAACTCCCAGAGGGACCAAATTTTGGCTAGATTTCAGTTCTTGGGTCAGAAAACAAAATGGTGGCAAAGAGTAGTAACAAATAACCTTACCAAGGTGGTACAGTCTACCTCTAACCCTCTGTAAGAAACTCATCCACCATATTTTCTGCCCCAGGAACTGTAATATTCACCCACACTTACATGTACCATCTGAATTTATTTAAAAAATATCCCCTTTTTTCCTACCTCACTATTGGCCAGCAGTCTTTGTCGGTCACCTTGTAGCTCCTCTGAGTCTAATCCAGTGCTTTCACCAACAGATATGGCCTGCCTTGAGAAATCAGTTCAACCACCAACTTTCAACCAGTGGGCCCTGGAAAGGAAGAGATAACAAAAAATAAATAAATAACTACAAGAAAGGCAAAAATAATTTTACAGCGATAATGCTTCCTTGTCCCGCTTCTAGACCAGTGTCCTCAGTCTGCCCTTGCTCTGCCTGTAAACACACAGTCATACTGCCATATCTCTGAGTGTGTGAGTGGAACCAACGTACACAAGGGAATGCTTTTTCTGTGATTGTGCAACTTCTCAGTGGGTGGGGTGGAACCAACGGGCACCAGGCAATGCTGCATGTTTGATGGCGCTGGTTTTCAGAGGGTGGGGTGAGCCCCTGGACACCGATGAATGCAGTTTTTTGAATGGTGCCGGGTATTCCAACACCAAGCACCATACAACAAAAAGCATAACCTGATGTTCAAGGGCTGCCCATCATGATCTGATGACCAGCACCATCAAACACACATCATTGCCAGTTGTAAGTGGGTTCCACCCAACCTGCCAAGACACGGCACCACTGTCTCTATCTCTCTGTCTCTCTCTGTCTGTCTCTCTCCACCCCCAGAGCCCCACCCCCACTGATGGCAAAAGTCAAAGATTTATTTTACCTGTGTACAACTGGCTGGCCTATATAGATATTTCGTGATGTGAGAAATCAGTTCACCCACCAACTCTCATCCAGTTGACCCTGGACAGGAAAAGAGAAAAAAAATACATACAAGAAAGGTAAAAATAAGTATCCCTGATCTGTCCCATCTATCCCCATTCTGAACAAACAGGAATATTGATAAACTGGTAACACTGATAAAAAATATATAATAAAACATAAAAACATCAAACAAGCATGAAATCCCCGACCCCCTCTCTCCCTTCCGTCTCGATGGCACATGTCAAAGATTCTACCGGTCTGCCTTTGCTTTGCCTGTACACACACAGCACACTACCATGTCTCAGCATGTGGGGGTGGAAACCATGTACACAAGGGAATGCTTTTTCTGAGATTGTGACATGTCTCGGCGGGTGGGGTGGAACCAATGGGCACCAGGCAATGCTGCATGTTTGATGGCACTGGGTCTCAGAGTGTGGGGCAACCCTCTGGAGACAAGGAATACAATTTGTAGGTATGGTACTAAGTGTTTCAACAGCCAACACTATCCAACAAACAGCATTACCTGATGTTCGTGGGTTGCCAACCACCATCCGATGATCAACACCATCAAACACACATCATTGCCAGTTGAAAGTGGGTTCCACCTAACCTGCCAAGACATGGCACCACGGTACAAAATGTCTCTTTGGCCCCCAGTCTCTCTCTGTGTCTCTCTCCACCCCTCACTCCCACCCCCATTGATGGCAAAAGTCAAAGATTTATTTTACCTGTGTGCAACTGGCTGGCCTATACAGATATTTCTTGCTGTGAGAAATCAGTTCACCCACCAACTCACATCCAGTTGACCCTGGACATTAAGCACCTTTAATCAGCAAAATGGACATACTCCCACTAACTAATGTCTGAAGGACATATGCACTGCAGCAAAAACAGCAAACAATATGCCCACTCTAATGCATGTAACAAAACCATGCCTATACTAAGCTGTACATCTTTTACAGTATAGCTGCCTGACAAAGCTTTAATTTATGTCTAAGTTCTTTTCTACTAAACATTCTACTCAGGATCAAGTCTGTTTTTTATGTTTAATTTTTGTTTTACATCTTACATCTTTAAAATTCATACATTTCCATATATTTGTTTTTAATTCACAAGTATATGATGACACTGGTATACATAATGATTTGGGGATTTGACAGTGTCAGTGGCTCAGTAGGTAGTACACTCGCCTCTGAGGCTGGGAGATCAGAGGGCTGTGGGTTCATTTCCCACGTCTGGCACTTGGGTTAATATCCCAGTACTGACACTGTAGTGCAGTATGAGAAGTGTGATGCACTTCTGAGGTGCCATCTTTCGGATGAGACATTAAACCGAGGTCCCATCTGTCTTGATTGGTGGTAGTTCAGGTGGATGTTAAAGATCCCATGGCACTTATTGAAAAGAGTAGGGGAAAGTTTTATTAGAACAAGAAATCGTGTAATAAACAACATAACAGAACATAGCATAATAAACAATATAGAAGGAACTGCACAACAATAGAACATCGCATAACAAATGTGACACCTAAAAGAAAAAAGCAAAAAGTGCAACAAAAACAAAATATAGTGAGGCCATCAAGTCACGCCAAGTCTGAATCTGTAATCCAGGGAAGTGCAGTCCATAAGGCAAGTAAACTGGAAACCGAGTGTAGTGATTGTTCATATGCATATATAGTTTGTAAATCCTTCACCACTTTCCGCTCAAGTTCCAAAAAGGTACAGTCTTTTTGCTGCAAAGTACACTGGCATCTAGCCATCCAAATATTCCTTTTAATCACCACTAGAATAAGGTTAAGAGTGTCCGTATGCCACAGAGACTATTGAGGAGAAAAAGCACCATACATGATTTCCTGAAAAGAAACAGTCTGAAATACTGGAGAGGTCCACTTTTGCGCCAAAAAAACCCACCATTGCTGAATAAACGTACAATCAAAAAATAAATGAGATATCGTTTCAAGGGCAGCATTACACAATGGTCTAGAACATGACCTATCCTGAAGTGGTTTATGCTTTTGATTGGCCTTGACATTAATCCTTTCATGGCATGACAACCAATGAAAATCCCACATATGGGCTGGGATTCTTTTACACCGCAACAAAGAGAGAAGGGAGGGAATATGTTGAAGCGGACATTTGTCAAAGGGGGACTGTATCATACAGACTGAGGAAAGAAGCAACTTATAAAGGGTCTTATGTGAGTGAGTAATCAGCATCCGAGGAGATACACGCCATTGTTTCAAATGTAAAAACATATATTTTGCATACAAAGGCATGCTGCCAGAAGGTCGGAGTACATGCAGGGAGTTGTGTTCCCACTGGTGGAACCAAATCCCGTAAGAATCGTAAAACCACATTTCCCATCCTTTCTGAGTATTAATCAGAAGTGGCCGAATTGGCTATGAAAACATACTAAAATAAAACAACAGGGGGTTAACCATACCGACACCACCTTCAGTAACAGGTAGATAAGTAATATTTCTTTTGATTGGATTCAGCCTGCTTCCCCACAGTGCCTGAAAAAACAAGCTGAGAACTGCCGTCTCCAGTTGTTTCGGGATAGGGAATACATAACTTAAATAAAGAAATAAAGGCAGTAAAAAGGTCTTAATTAGGTAAACCCTCTTTTTTTTTCCAATAGATCCCTTATTCCATGAGGCAACTTTCAATTTACCCTGTTTTAGTTTAATCTCCCAATTATAAACATCTGAGTTACAGATTCCAAAATGGATTCCGAGGATTCGAATGGGCCCCTCTACCAAACGCAGTGTGCCAATGCATTGCATCGGGGCTCTAATGGATCCTAACCGAATACCCATACTTTTATCAAAATTCAAACAAGCTCCTGAAAAAGTCCCAAAGTAAGTATATTCTTGTAGGGAAGCCGTTACTGAGGACGTATCAGCTAAAAGGAGGCAAATGTCATCAGCATATGCAATGGCTTTATGAGGCGCAAGCATATCAGAACAAGAGATTGCATGTATCTGAGGGTGAGCGTTCAGACGCTAGTAGAACATCCAAAAATAGGACATATAAAAGAGGGCTCGTGAGGGCAACCTCAGCTGCATACCTCTTTAACAGGAATCATAGGTCCTACCCAACCATTGACAACCGAACAACCGTGGCCATTCTATAAAACTTTTGAAGCCATCGTATCAATGTGTCTGGGATATGCAGAAAACGCAATGCGTTCCACAAAAAATTATGGTCAACCAAGTCAAATGCCTCCCTCTGATCCACTGAAACAATAATACCAGAAGCCTTGCCTGCAATTCCATGGGAAAACAATTCCCAAAGGAGAATCAGGTGATCTGAGATTTGTCTCGTGGGTAATGAGCAGGATTGGGCCGGGTGCAGAACCGCTTCCGCAATTCTTGTTAAATGTCTCGCAATGATTTTCATTAATAATTTGAAATCAGTATTAAGCATGCAGAGAGGGCGCCAATTCTCCAAAAGGTGAATGTCGCTTTTTGTTTGTAAATATAAATTAAAGTACCTTTAGTAAATTCTAAAGGTATAGTCTCACTACAAAGTAGGGCATTAAATACAGTGGTCAGTTCAGTGAGTAAATGGTCATTCAGTACTTTGTACAAAGCCGCCGGGAGACCATCTGGGCCAGGAGTTTTACACAAGGTCAATGAAGAAATCACCGAGGACAGCTCTGTCTCTGTCAAAACAGCACAAGCCATATCTACACTCTTTGCCGTAGGGAGTGAGATATCCAGGTCCCTGTACAGGGGTGTTGTGTCTTCTAACACTATATTGGAGGGAGAAAATAGAGCAGTTGTATAATCAGTTACAATCTGCAGAATTTCAGGACGTGTCACATAACGTACGTCAGAATTGGCGAGACACAACACAGTCTTTTGTGAGACTTGCCGAGAGTTAGATTCAAAAGGACACACCACATCCCTCGGTCCAATCATGTGAAATTTGTGTTGGTGGTACAATTGTTGTGATTGTCTGGACTGAAAACGCAACATGTCTTTCCGTGTCAATTGAATCTGAGGGGACAAATTCTGTCCCGTCGCGTATGCTATGGAAAGCAAGGACTGTAGATGAGCTCTTTTCTGTAGATATTTCAAATAGCCCTTCCTGCTCTTTTGTCTACTATAAGTTTTTAAATAAATGATTAAAGCATGTTTCGTATCCATCCACCAACTTATGGGATCGTCATAAAGAATAAACACAGATTTACTAGCCGAAATAAAAGACAAAAGAAAATTCTGAAACTTCATATCTTGCAACAAAGATGTGTTGAATTTCCATAGTCCCGGCCCTTTGTTAAAAGGGGTAACCGGACCTATACCAATCGACAACACCTTGTGATCTGAAAAGGCCACGATCTGTACCTGAGCAGAACCAATCGGTAATGTACAGGATAAAAAAACAAAATCAATTTGAGTCACCAATTTACCTTTTGAAAGGTAGGAGTATGTAACTTTGTGAAGGAAAGATAAGCATCAGTCAGATGTGCAGTATGTATCAGGTTACCCAATTCATGTGAATCACAAAAGATTTTTTTTGTGGTGGCAAATGAACTTTTGTCAAGGAGACTAAGGCCACAATTAAAATCACCAGAAAACACTACTTGAAAAGAAGTATGCAAATAAGGGCGAATCAAAGAAAGCAAGGCTATGCGAGCCATCTTAACTTGAAGGGCGTAAATATTTACAACTCGGTATGGGCAGGAACCCAAAACAAAATCTAGGACTAAGGCCCTACCAGGAGCCAAATCATACAATTTTAGTAAACGAAAATCCGGAACATTCACTAATATACTCAGACCCGAACAGGGATCTTGGCCTATGGACCAAAATGAAGGCCCCAAAAGCCAGTCATGTTTCGCTAGTCTAATTTCCTGCATTGTGTGGAGCCTGGTATCCTGCAATAAAAAAATGCCTAATGGTAAAAATTGTAGGAAAGAAAACACTATTCTACGCTTCTCTGCTCTTTTCAAGCTATTAACATTAATAGTGTGGCAGACAATGGGCGCCATGTCACCAATTAAACAGTGTAAATTAACTTCAAGATTTCCTCTTTCCAGCTACATTCTTCCCTTTAAGCCTAACCTTCGCCTTGCGTTTTTGGGAAAGACCTGTACCCAGTTTGGGGTCCAGGTCAGTAATGCTATCAGGGAGGGAGGACGCAATAGAGGAAGAGTCAGACTCACCACCTGTATCTTCAGAAGTCAACTGGAGAATCTCATAAGTGTTAGACAGGGCAATGGTTTGGGGTACTACAGGTGGTTTAGAAAGAGGACCAGTCCTCGTAGACCGTCGTCGCACAGTAGTAACCAGTTCACTGGGAGGTGGCTTAGCACTGGGGCCTGGAATGTGGTCCAAGTGTGACACCATAGGTACAGCATGTGGGTGTGCAGGGGGTTCAACGGCTAGCAGGGGTTCAACAACAGGTTCTGTTAAAGGGGTAGTAACCAGGGGAGACACGGGGGCATGGACAGCCAGAGCAGGGGTTAGCTCAGCTTTAGATGAAACAACAGTAGTGTTACGGATCTGTGCTTTCTGTGCCTGCGTAATCACAAAGCATTGGTCAACTCCTCCATCATGATTTGCCTGGGCGTGAGCAGACCAGGGACATGTTTGGAACGTATGACCAAGCTCTTCACACAGATTACATTTGCTACTATTCTGGCAATGTATTCCCACATGTCCTAACACCCCACAATTATTACATCTCAACTTGTCACAAACATTACTCAGGTGTGAGGGATCTCCACATCTATAACAGGCCTTTGGCTGTCCCGGATAGAATAGTACCCCTCTGTCATGACCTAGAAAAAAGGAGTTAGGTAAGTGAATTGGGCCAGAGTCATTAGTACATAACAGAACCTTAAACTTCCAGCCTCCTGTCCAGATATTTTCCATATCCAGGATGGCCTCAGGTTGGCCCTGTACCTTACAACGTTGTCCCAGCCAATAAACAATATCAGACACATCTACACCCTCATTATGGAACATCACCGTGATGGTCTTAAAGGCAGGTTTCGAGAGGGGTATAGCCTGAAAGGAAGTCCATAAGGCAGTACTTTTTTAACGCATGATATCTGGTCCAAAAACAATCCAACCCACAAGACATCTGAAAACTCACATCAAATGTGGATTCTCCAGAGACATGAATGAGGGCATATATCTCGTGAGAAAAAAACTTCAATGAATCCTTCAACAGGGTCCGGGCCATGAACACACGGTCCGGAGGGTGAGGTAGTCCCCCCTTATGAATTAGTCGAACAGTGTTATGTCTTTTAGCAGCTAGGACCTGTGTGTGAAACAGAGATGAAAAAGAACGAGTGTGTCCCACCTGCTTAGGTGGCGACTTACCCACAGCAACAGAATCCGAGACCAAAATAGCTGAAACACCAGGAAGAAAAGGGGGCCCGTGGCCCAGATTCTTGCAGGAGGGCTAAGACGGGATTCTGGGTGAAAGCCAAATCCGATGGTAAGCTCAAGGGGTCTGCAGAGTCCCGAGTGTCAGATCGACCTTGTTGTGCATCCAGGAAGTCCTCAGGACGGGGGGACCGAATTGGGGACGGACTGGAAACCCACTGTTTCAGTCCAGGTTCCTGTATCCAACCAGCACCATGCAATGCTGCTTCCACAGTCCAGGTAGGCATCATTGGGGGATCTTCTTTTTGTAAAAGTTGTAGCAAAAGGGATTGCTCTGCTGGGGGGAGGCTCTGATAAACCAATCTGCAAAGCGGTGCAAATTGCAGTCGGTAGTGATAGGGAAGATGGAGCTCCAGCCATTACAGGCGAGGATGGTGCAGACACCAGATCCGACTGGGCAGCCGTAAATATTTCAAACGGATCTGTGGCACTTTGAGCAGAAGAGCAGGTAGTATCAGTAGCATTAGGAAAAACAGCCAGTAATTTAGTTTGCAAGGCAGGTTTCATCGTGGAAGAACAACATGTAGCGTCTGACAGGCACTTCCCATTATCACACATGCACTTATTCACAGCAGCCTCAGTGAGACACGTTGCATTCAATACAGGAACTTCTGAGGAGGTAGAGCAATCCATAGTCGAAAAATCCATAAGAGACAATGACTCAGCAACAGGTTCTTTCTGAAGGGAAGCATTCAGTAGCATAGACTCTTTCACAGACTCCAGCTCAACCATTGTGGTCTCTAAACAGCCAGAGACAGGAATCGAGACCAAGTCTCCTGTCTCTCCAGCCACCTCCACAGCAAGCAGAGGAGGTTCTGCCATCTTGAACTCCGTCAGAGTAGGGGAATTTCCTCAGTGTCCTGGTCAAATTTCCCTCATTCACTAAAAATACCACCAACAGCTTAATCTGGTTCAAGGTCAGTTGGCATTCATCTGTATCCCCCTACCCCGGGTCGTGCCTGAAAATAGGCAGAATTTGTCTAGTGCACTTACCCGGTCAACAAAAACTAAATAAATAAATAATACAATACTAAATATACTTATATATCATTTTGGCAGTTCATTGTTAATAATTTTCAAGTTATCCTCAATGTTTGAGGAAGAAGATTTGATAACAAATGTCATTTTATATTGCATAAGTCTTATTTATTGTACATATGATCTAGAATTATCTTTAAAATCATTGTTTCTTTTAATATATTAATTCATACATGTTTCTTTAATTCCCCTAGCATGGGAGTCTTCCATTCTTGTAATAATACTTTTTTTGTTGCCATTGTACCCACCGGTATTATTCTTTTTAAACTTTTATCAGATGTTAAAAGTAAAACATAATTACATTTCATAGTTTGTATATCAAAAGGTATTTTAAGTTTTGCTATTTGTTCTAGTTCATTATGAGTTTTTTCCATCAGTTCGTGATGAACTGGCAAGCCCATAGCATATGGGTTAATAGGCCTGATTTGTAAACATATGCCAACAATCCAGGTCATTATTGTGAATTATATTTGTTTTCTCTGGAGTTATGTATGTTCTTGTTACAATTTTTTCTGTATTTGGTTCTTTACATTGGTATGCATTTTATTTGCTTCAATATGTCTTCTACATTAACTATTGCCCTCCTTTTGAATGCTTTAAAAATTTTCTTTAGTTTAATATCTTGTTTTGACTAGATCTGTATAAATTAATTTCAGTGGTTTATCCCTTAATTGCTGCCATACGGTTCCTTGTTATTTTATTATATGAAGCCAGGATATATTTTTATCATCACTATTTTAAATTTTTGGTATCTTGCTTTTTTTATCCATGTTAATTCAATAAAATTAATGACTAAATTCTTGTCTTTGAGTGATTCATTTCCTCCCATATGTTAAAACCTTCACTAGTAAACATATCCCCAAAAAACTTAATATTCACTTTTTCTGCTTCTTAATATTAAGTGTGACACCTTTTACCCTACCTAAACCACATTCTAAAGTGTTTTGCAATCAGGGTATATATTCCACATTATGTTTGTTCCATAAACTGAAACTCTTAAGTACTCTGTCTATAATTGGTTTATTTGGTTGTTATATTTTTCCAGATAAGATATCTGGATTGTTGGCATATGTTTTTGTACAAACAAAACTAAAGTAGTCTAAAAGAATTTTGTAGATGGCAAGCGCTAAGGACAAAAGTCTATCTAAGCATGTATTTACCTATGTTACATATGGGCCCAATATTCAGAAAATATGGTAAGCACAGTGCAGATCTTGCATTGCACTGACCCCTGTGCTCCCCTCCAGTGCTGTGACATTCAGTTGGATAGTGAGCAGTGCCATATGACTGAATATTGCACCATGTTGATACAGCGAGCGCTAAGTGAAACTGTGCTTCCCCAACATAAACAGGGACTATAAATTGCTCACAGGAATTAGTGCTGCCCAAAATTGAATAGTGCCATGACCCCTCTGGACTGTATTCAGCCTGAGCGTGCATATGAGTCCATTGGGCATGCAAGGCACTAAAGAGTCCTTTGCTTGCTCATTAGGGGCTCATTTTCATGGGGCACAGCAGCCCTTTAGCATCCTTTGCAGAGTAAAAAGTAAGCCCTGGTGGAATAGTGTTCCCACATGATCACCCATTCACTCCATTTACAAAAATACCCGGTGGTTCAGTGTTTTTCCCCACTCCCAATCTCCTGTTCACTCCTATTACAAGAATATCGAGTGGTACAATGTGCCCCCCACCCACCCAACTACTGCAGGTTCCCTATGTTTCAATGTTTCCTCGGTAGTCCAGTGGTTTCTCTGCCCCCTGATTGCCCATTCAGTCTTTTGAAAATATTCTCTAGTGGTCCAGTTGTCCCCCCCCCTCCTCCAGAAAACATACAGATAGCATGTCCCCCCCAATATGCTCCCTGCCTGACCTCACCACTGACATTCCACTGTCCTGCAGCCCCTTCACCCTCATGGCTGGTGCTTCTCCCAGCTAGGTATGGTGACTAGCACAGACCTCCTCTCATCTTTGCAATTAGCTGCCATATGAGCTGTCAGTTTGCATGTGAACTGTAGAAATAGCTGTCTATACAGTACATGCACTCACTGACAGCTCATATGGTAGTCGACTAAGTAAGTGAGAGGAGCAATGTGCTGGTCACTGTACTGAACTGAGAGAAGCACCAGCTGCCGTGTGAGGGGGTACAGGGAGCAGGATGTCAGTGGGTGGGATGGGTGGGGGTGTTGGGGACACTCAACCACCAAGATGTGTTACATTTACATATACTTGGGGAATGGGGAACCACTGGACTACCTGGGAAACTTTGAAACATAGGTAACTGGTGATTTTGGGAAGGAAGGACATACAGGACCACCAGGTATTCTTGTAAAAGGAGTGAATGGACTGATCACAGGTAGGGGAACACATTGGATCACCAGGTATTGTTGTAGAAGGAGTGAATCGGTGATCTGGGGTGGGGAGACACACTGTACCACCAGGGAATTATATACAGAGCTCAGATGGTAGAACAGTGTTGATAGGTGCAGTACATTTTAGCACCATATTAAGAGGTGGTTTTCAGCAGTAATTAGTGCTACTTGGGAAACTGCATACCACCACTGCAAAGTTTTGAATATCCTGCTGTGCCAGTATGCATGAGGGGGCCCTTATTTGCATAGGTCCAATTGCATTTTAGTGCCTTGATTCTGCCAGGTTTAGGGGGATCTCTCAGGGCCTCTGAATACTGCCCAACAGGAGAGCTCAATCAAATCCAGGTTAGTGCCCATACTAACCTGTGCTAAATAGATTAGCACAGGCACTAATCTTTGAAAATCTGGACCCATATCTCTAATTTATTGAGCTAACAATTCTGTTTTTGTGAATTTCTTATCAGCCAAAGTCCTGTGTTTTCCAGTCAATCACAATCTAGTGATTCACAATTTCATTTATAAATGCTCTTAATCTGAATGGCTATGTAATAATCAAGATGATTCTGGAATCCCAAGCCTCCTGTAGATCTTGGTTGTGTTATTTTTGACCATACAATTCTGGGATCTTCTCCCCACCACAGAAACGTAAGAAACATTCTCCTTTATTTATTAAACCAGGGTAACTGAACCTCACCCATTGTGGCTTGTAAACAATACATTATATGTGGCATTATCATGATATTAATCACCTCTATATGCCCCCATAGGGACAGTGATCGATTCAGATATTTTTAATTTCTTTTTTCTTTTACTTGTAGCCTACTCACATTTGTAGTGTCTTTATAAATATTTCTTAATGTTATCCCTAAATATTTCATCTTGCATTCAAGTTTAATATCTGATTTAATTTTTTTTCTTGCCTCTGAGATTTCCAAAATTGGTAAAGCTATTGTTTTTTTGGAAATTTACTTGATTTTATTCACTTATTTTATTTGGCTACGTAGTGACTTTTGGGAATTAGATAAATGGTTTACTAGTAGAAAGATAGTCCTGAATGCAAAGAAAACTAAAGCCATAATGTTTGGTACTAGGCACCTGGATTCTACTAGACAGTGTTTGATACTTATTGTCACACTCACTTGGGCTCATATTGAGGTGGTTGACTCTATTAAATGTCTTGGAGAGTACATGTACAAGGACATCATCTTTCAGTACCATGTGGATCATGTCTCAAAGTCCCTGCACCAGAAAATTGGGTTACATTACCAGCAAAGTAATTATCTGTCCAAGGATTCTTGGCATGCTATTACCAATACTACCCTGTTGGCAGCACTTTTACAGTACCTCAATTCTTAATACTCCAAGGTGCACAGAGACTAATAAGCTAAAAGTTCTCTACAAAAAATTGGTCAATTTGTTTCCGGTGCATCTAGGGAGCACCATTGTGATGTCTCCCACTCCGTAAACTGGCCTGTATTTGAAGGATGATTCATCTATCCTCTTCTCTGCCTAGTGTTCAAATTAATAAGAGGTTCCACCCCTACTTGCCACAGTGATGTTTTGGCAGTTAAACCTTCAAGTAGAATGCACCATTCCTTCAATTATATGCTACTTGAGATACCAAGAAAAAGTTCTTGTGTGGGCAAAAGATCCTTTGCTTCCTCTGCTCCTTCCCTGTGGAATAAATTCCTTGCAACACTAACAGACTGCTCTTCACTTGCAGACTTTAAAAAAAAAAATCCAGATTCTTTATTACAAAAACATGCATAAAATGTACAGTTTGTCATATGTAAAAATAGTGCATATTTCATAAAAACTTTTTAAACTGGCATAAATCACTCCTTCATAGCAGCATACCTCTTAAGTGCAAATTTTGCCATAGCAAAATAAGTCACCTTGTGCAGTTATTCTGTTTTACATTCTATTTGATTATTATGGCTATTTTTAATAAATGGGGTAACATATTTTTCCCACTCCCTTTCCAATAAATTACAGACAAACAATAAATGTGCCTTTGATTTCCTATTGTTCACATCACATGTATTGTTCACATCACTGCTATTGTCCTATCTGTTGCTTTCCAATAGCTTTGCCAACCTTTAGTTTCGTTTATCAAACGTAGTCTTAAGCTACATATATCCTTCCTATGTATTCTGTCTTCTATATATTCAAGGTATGATTCAAATTTCATTTTGGACTTAACCGCTTTGTATAACTTCATTGCTGAGAGATCCCCAGCCTGAAAAATATTTGTGAAAAAAATATGTCATAGAGTCTTTGCTTTGCCCTAGTGGTACTGTATATGTATCTAAGAACTCATATACTTCTAGGTACCATATGGAACCTAGTTCTATATGTGTCAGGGGCTTATCCAACAAATGGAACAATGTTTTACATTGTTCATTAATTTTAGTCTCTTCGGAAACATAACTTAGGAAACCTATTTTCTTCCATTGTCATTATATTATTCCATTAACCCACAGCCCTGCTGAGAGCCTCTGGTTGAATAACTTTCATGCCCAACTCTAATCTCTGCAGAGCTGTGGGTGTATCATTTGAGAGACCTAACATCGTCCTATTAAAAGGTTTTGTCCGGTCTCCACCATACTTGGGCTAATATTCAGATCCCAAATAACTGTCCCATATAGGATCTGGCTATAGACCTTAGCTTCAAAGGCTCTATACTATGCTACATATGAATGTGCTCCAAATTTCATTGCAAACCTATTGATTTTTTTTTTAATTCTAGGATTACAAGTACCTTTGAGCCAAGGCTCTTTTACAAAGGTTCCACGTCCGTAAGAGACAATATACAGTAAATTACAAGGTAAATGCAGTATACGGTATATTACAAGTTAAATGCAGTTTCAGATACAATATACAGCAAAGACACGACATAAAGTGAACATACACAATTTCTAAGTTAAAAAAAGGTAGGGTGGGGAGGGAGAGCAGAGGGAAACGAAAGGGACAGAGGGGGTATGAGCAGCCAGAGGCAGTTGTCGAACACAGAGAAGTGCTGCACAGTGAGGCTTGAGGAGGGGAAAGGTGAGGGAGAGGAGAAGGCAAGTGCTGAGAAGATATTGCCGGACTAAATGAGGTGGAATGGGAAAGCTGGCTGGAGTGGCAGTCACAGGTGCTGGAAGCAGTGAGGTAATGTTGGAGCCTTTTTTTGGAAAGGCCAAGTGATGGAGCAGAGAAGATCTTGGTGCTGAGGCTGTTCAGCCAGCCAGGGGCCCTGAAGGCAAAAGAACATTGGCCCAGGGAGGTTCTGCAGTGGGGGATCTTCAGGAGTTGGGACTCAGAGTTCCTTGTGCTACAGCGGTTATTATTAGCTCTAAGGAGAGATTGGACCCCTGGAGAGGCAAGGCCCATAGTTATTTTCTTAGCCATAGTGCAGGTTAGGTGTTTTAGACAATTAGATAGTTGGAGCCAGCCTATTTGTGCATATGGATTGCACGAGTGGGTTAGTCGATGGGATCCTGTAGTAAGTCGACAGGCTTTATTGAGTGATGTAGAAATGTGTTTGAGGGCAGTTGACGAAGCTGATCCATATATGATGAGGCCATAGTCGATTATGGAGACAATGGAGCTTTGCACTACAGTACTTAGGGCAGCTGGGGCTAAGCAAGACCTGTGGCTGTAGAGAAGGCCGAGACGTATGTTGGCAGCCTTAGCAACATTGTTAATGTGGGCACTATAGGAGAGGTTACTGTCTAGCGTGATCCCAAGGTATTTAAAGGTTTGGACCTGTTCGAGGGTAGATCCAAGATGGTTAGTGATGTTGGGGGGGGGGGCAGCCTGTTCTTACTGTGGGAGTTACTGAAAAGCATGGTCTTAGTTTTTTTGTGGTTGAGAATGAGTCTCTGTTTGATGAACCAACTCTCCACAGCAGCAAAGCCTAGCTGGAGATTGTTTTGCAGGGATTGGGGGTCCTTGTGGGAAGAGTGAATTACGGCATCATCAGCATAGAGTATGATTTGTTCTCCGCTGGATTGAGGGAGTTTATTGAGAAAGAGTGAAAATAGAAGGGGGCCAAGGATAGAGCCCTGGGGTACTCCTGAGCTGACTGACATAGAGTCGGAGAGAACATTGGCAATTTTTACCTGTTGTGTTCTGTTATCCAGGTAGCTTCTAAACCAGGCCGTGGTGGCAGGGTAGAGGCCAGAAGTAGAAAGCTGATCCAATAGCAGACAGTGATGAACAGTGTCGAAGGCCTTAGTTAAGTCTATGAAGACTGACCTCATAAGGTGACTGTTGTCCAACGAATTATGGATGGCTCAGTTAGTTCCAAATGTGCAATGTAGTGCTGTGCCCTTCACAAACCATGTTGTTGTGGACATGATGTTGTGTCTGTCAAGGTAGTCTGAGAGTTGGTCAGCGACAAGTTGTTCTAGAGCTTTTGAGAGGGTGGAAGTATAGAGATGGGGCCGGTAGTTTAGCTAGTTGGCCTTGTCACCTGTTTTGTAGACAGAGGTATGATTGCAATTTCCATCTGTCAGGGAACTGGCTGAGGCTGGCGAGAGGTTGAAGATCTTAGTGAGTGGACGTATGACTATGTCAAGAGTAAGGGACAGCAGTTTTAGGTCCAGGGAGTCCCCGCTATGTCTTGATTTACCTATTGCCATCCTAATTTACTTGTAGGCTTCATGTTTCTTGAAGGCTTTGAAGTAGAAAGGCGGGAGTGACGGAGAGTGTGGAGCTTCGGTGGTGTTATCGGAGGTATCGATTTTATTGAAGAAGTCATGGGGGAGGACAGAGCTGAGATCTGTGAAGGCAGAACTGAAGGTATTTGTGATAGCCATAGGGTCCAGTGTTATATCTCCATCTGTAATGAGCATAGTGGGGGACGTTTTTGGCTGCTTTCCTGTCACTTCTTTGATGTTGTTCCAGAACTCTCTTCCATTTCCCCATATACTTGTGAGGGAATCCCTGTAGTGGGTGCTTTTGTGGAGTCTGATGGCTTTCGTGCAGTTATTACATGCATGTTTATAGGTCTGGGTATCTGATGGTGACCCAGAGTCACGGGACAAAAGCCAGAGGTGGTCCCTTGATTTTACCTGCGTTAAGTCTGCAGTAAGCCAGGGGTTGCAGAGTGATTTGACTTTACGTGTTTTCTGAGGAGCGTAGATATCACAGGCTGTATTGAAGATGGAGATGAAGGAATCCAAGGCTGGGTTAACATCAGTAGCATTGTAAATAGTTGATCAGTCCCGCTGTCTGAGGTTTGATTTAAGGAGGTTCAGATTAGCACGGGGCAGGATTCTGCTGTTGATGACTGATGGTGGGGGTTTGCAGAATTTATTAGACCATTCTCCGATAACTGGGGAGTGGTCACTGAGAGAGAGTCTGGAAGGATGGAGATATTTGAGATGCGGGCAGGATGGCTGGTAAGGATCCAATCAAGGAGGGAGCTGGTATTGGTTCTATAGTTGTGCCTGGTGGGGGAGGCAACCATTTGGATGAGGTTTATTGCGGAGATAGCATCCTTAAGTCCACCAGGATCTGGGGCAAGCTAGTTGATGCTGAAGTCTCCAAGCATGATGAGCTCTGTTCCAGGTGGTTGTGCTCAGGCAAAGTCCAGAGCAGCACTGAGACCTTTTACTTGCTTTCTAGGTGAGATGTAGACTGCAGTGATTATGTGGGCTTTTTAGGATGATCCTAATTGGGAGGATCTGAGCAGATAAGTCAGTGGAAGGAGCGGTTAGGGGGTGGCCGAGGATGGATTCCTTGAGGTAAGTTACACAGCCCCCACCTCTTTTGGTCTGTCAGTCGAGCCTGAAGACAGTGTAATCTGGTAAGGCAATTCCAGTGTCAGAGACTTTTGCTGTTAGCCAGGTTTCAACAACTGCGATGATGTCGGGTTTATGCTGGTTGGTGAAGATTTGTAAGTCATCCAGCTTAGGGAGGAGGCTGCAGATGTTCAGTGACACAAATGAGAGTGCCCCCGAGTGGCTACCTTTGTTGGTTGAGCCAATGGTTTTAGGCCCTGGGTTAGGGTGAATGTTTCCAGACAGCAGTAGCAGGAGGAGCAGTAATTTGAGGGAGCATAGACGTAGGTCCCTGAGGGAAAGTTTGTGGGACTGTAACTTTCCGTATGGTTAAGGGAGTAGCCGGGGCTGGTCTCCGAATAGCGTTGAAAAGATCAGGTGGGGGAGTGGAGGTGGGGGAGGCCAGGAACTGCTGTACTGGGTTCCAGGGGGCAACCTTTTAGTATCAGTGGTAGGTGAGGGGGTAAGGGGAGGCGTATGAGAGCAGGTGCCTCATTGGAAGAGGGTGAGGTCAAGATGATAATTGAGTGGGGGGGAGGAGTAGTAGGAACCAGGGATGTTGCAGAGTGGGAGTAGCAACACAAACATAAAAAATTGTACCAACATGTCAGTATAGATTAGGGCCATAGGCCGAGGGAGGCAGGTAATGAGTGGACTGCAAGAGGGCACAGAGAGTGGTGGAAATACATGGCCAGGAAAACAGGAAAGTAGGCACTGGAAAAGAAAGGAGAGGGTGGAGGTGATTAGGAGGGGAGGTGGAGGTGGGAGGCTAGGAGAGGATGGAAGTGAGCAAGGAGAGGGGAGGTACAGAAAAGTTGTCCAATGAGGTAGAACTAAGGAGGTGGTTCAACAAAGGGGAGGACCTGAGGTCTATTTAATAAAGGTAGGAGGAGGGGGGTGGAAGTAAAATTTTGGCACTTTCTTAAGAGATTCAATGGGCACTGAAGCCCAGGAAAGCATTTAAGAAGCTGGTCCAATCGGGGAGAAAGGTGTAAAGGCCAAGTCCAATCACAGGCAGCTGAGAACAGCACTAGCCAATGGGGGCTTCTTTCAGCCATCCAGGCCAGTCTGCAGTCTTACCCGGCTTGTGTGGAGCTCCGGAGATGGCTAGGGTGGGCGGCTGGCTTCTCGAGCTGCAGCCGCTCCAGCTGTAACACTGAGCCCGAGTCAGGGGCTGTAGTCTAGAGGAGAGAGGGGAGAGAGAGGGGTTACAAAGAGCAGTGATGTAGGTGCTAAATCATGGGGCGGGGGGAGACCACAGGAGGTTGGGGAGCATAATTTCTCAGAGAGGAGAGCTGGAGAGTAGGAGGGGGGTGGTCAGGAGCAAGAGAGCAATTCACTTGCTCTGGTGCCAGCGGAGGAGGGGTAGACAGGGGCGATTAAGGAGTGTGGCAGACAGTGGACAGATTTAGGATAGGAGAGAGAACTAGGGCCAGGGAATAACGGATGTAGATCCGAGGCAGAGGTGGTCCAGAAAGGTGGCCAGTGAGAGGTGCAGAGATTGAGTTAGGCAAGAAAGCAGAGGGAGCACGAGTTTGGAAAGCAGCAGAATCAATACAATTTGTAACTTAACCAACACTATATTACAGAAACGGTAAAAATGCGGTACAAATACTAGCTAAATTCAGTCACAGTGTAAAGAGGCTAATTCTACACAGGCAAAACAGAACAAGTAACAGTTGGAAACACTTCTGACTACAGGTGGGTAAAATTTCTACGCTTTCTTAAGAGATTCAATGGGCGCTGAAGCCCAGAAAAGCATTTAGAAAGCTGGTCCTTATCCCTCTCTCTTTAATATTTGTCAAATAGGCTTCCCATGTCCTATTTTTATTAAATGTAACTCTCAAGTATGTCAACTTTGTTACCTCTTCCATTATTCCATTATTGTTTTATTAACAGTCTAAAATGCATAGGTCAACCTTTTAGTTCCATATATCATTATTTTGCACTTCTTTTCATTTACAGTCAGATCCAATGCCTTTAAATGATCAAATGTTTCCAATAGCACCATTCTAAAACCCAGCTGTGTTCTAGACAATAAAATAATGTCATCTGCATATAGTAGTATTTTAGCACCTTCCCAGTATTCATCTGTGGGCAGTGTATCTGTCTGTTTTAATATTTTAAGCAGGGTTTCAATTTATGGTGAGAACAACATGGAGGGCTAACAAGCACCCCTTTTTTACTTCTTACCTTACCTACTTACCTTTTTAATCAAAATTGGCTCTGTCACAGCACCATGTCTAGTAACCCTCAACCTGGCTGTTGTGCAGTATTTCTGTGTAGCATTGTAAGAATCAAGAGAAGTCTTTTATCATTCCTTAAGTCTAGCAGAATTTCCCATAGACTCTCTCTATTCAGGTTATCAAATACAGAACTAATGTTTTAAAAGGCCAAGCATAATTTACCCTTCTTATGTTCCAAGTATTTGTGCATCAAATAAACCAGAGTAAATATGTGCTCAATTGTACCGAAGGACTTGCAAAATCTCACTTGATATAATGATACTAGTTTATGGTCTGTGATCCAGTTTTCTAATACTGATAGTATAGTTATTGTCTAGATTTTCATGGTATTACACAGCAACATTATGAGCCTGTAACAGGAGGGATTAGCCCTATCTTCCATTTGTGAATAAGGGCATTATTAATCCCTCATTCCAACCAGTTGGTAGTTTAAGATTATTATTTAACATATGTAAATATGAGGCAAATATTTTTGCCCACCATTCTGCTGCAGATTTCAATACCTCTACTGGGACCATATCAATGCCTGGTGACTTAATACTTTTCTAGTGTTTGATAGTCCAGGTCACTTCTGCCCATGTTACTTCTGGCCAAAGACCTATCATATTATTACCAATTTATTTGCTATTTGTTTCTGCCCTCTGTACATGTAAAGTCCCATAGTATTCAAACCATGTTTTAGAAATAAAGAGGGTTGCCCTCTTTAAAGGGCAGACCCCATTGTCCACAGGCTCAAGCTAAGTGTTTGGGAGCCAGAGGCTGAGGTTTTGGAAAAAGAAATTGGAGGGATGGGGGAGGAGGGTCAGGGAATGGGTTTGATGAGATCATGAAAGGGGAGGAGCTATGAGGTCAGAGCTGGAATGAGGAGGGAAGCAAGGATTGGCTGAGAGAAAGAGAGAGAGGGGTAAGCAACAGGGGTACTTAAGGGCAAACACAGACCCAGAGAGCTCACAATTTTGCTCTGAGAGAATTTTCTCTAAGAAGCACATCAGTTTGCCAATTATTCTGAGTTCATTTATTTAATTTGAGCCAGTGGGCCTGTTTATAGCCAGGTATTTCAAGTTAAGTAGCCCAACTGTTTGTATTTGGAGGACTTATTATGTTAAGAATTAAAAGTTTTAAATATATATAGGAGAGGGATTGCAGTGTGGACAGTGTGCCAGCCACAAGTGAGTATTGAGGAGTTGCAGGAAAGAAGGTAAGTTTCAAAAAAAAAAGAAAGAAAAACAGAAGAAGAACAAAAACAAAGCTGATAGGGACTTGTGGTGCCTATAAAATGGGGACACAGGGTGTTTGTTGCTGAAGTAGGGGAGTTTTGACACCAAGAGAGGAAGTGCAATGGGATTAGACTATATGCTGGAGGAGAATAGTCTGATGTGGTGGGAAGAGCACCAGTTTTTTCCTTTCAGCACTCTCTTGGTTAAAACCAATGTTTTTAGCCACAATTGGCAGGCCTCGGGAAACGAGGCTGCAAAGAAAAATGGATTGGCAGCTGCAGTCTAACTGGCCACGCTAAATACCTGCATCTTCGCTTTGGGGACAGAGGAGGCCATGAGGAAACTAAAGCGGGCCACTGCATGGCTGAGAAACAAAAGGGAACACCAGGGGAGCCTTTCAGCGAGGAGTGGGCTATTTTATCCCACATAAGAGGACCGGGTGGTGATGGCATCTGAAGTCATTGCCACACAGTCTAATGAACTCAGATGGCTACTGGTGGCCGTGTGCCATGTTTGGTAGTGGGAAGCCTGCAAGGGGAAGTGGAAGACAAGGATTAGAATAAAAAGTAGAAGGGGGTGTTTTATACATACAAAAAATATATATACAGTATAATATATATTAAAAGACTGGATGAGTGACACATAGAAGTCGTTGGCCCTGCAGCATGAGGCCACAAGGGGCCCTAGGCCAGACAGGGAGGCACAACCCAGCAAGTGTGCCACAGTGATGGGCGGCCTGCTCAGGGGGGTTATAAATGTATACCAAGTCATTATCTGGAGGGGGCAGAGGGTAGAGAATTTCACTGTCCCCCCCTCGCTCTCCACCCACACAGGGGATAGACGGCATGCAAAATGAGCAACAACAAAAAAAGGAGGAGGGTGGATGCACTGCCAGTAGTTACCATGAGGAGACAAGGGCAGCAGATCCACAAGAGGAGGGAGATAAGTATGACTCTTTCCAGACATAATGATGTGTAATGGTGGTTATTGTGTATTTTTGGTTTTGTAGAATGCAGTTTTGGCCACCAGGAAAGGCAAGCCTACCAAGGAGGAATGTTACCAGGCCGTGCTAGAACTGGTGTCCAAAGTGAATCAATTGCTTAAAGATGCAGACCCTCCCAGCCTGGGCAAGGGCAGGAAGCGAAAAGGGGACAAGCAGCAGGGAGGGAAGAATGACAAAAGGACAATAAAGGCCCTGGCTGCACCAAGGGTCCCCGAGTCCATTCCAGAGGTGGTCATCCCAGTACCTCCTCATGCTTCGGTGCCTGTTCTGGTGCCAGCCTCTACTCCTGCTCCAATGCCTGAGCCCACTAGTCCAGTGGACCCAGTTCCTCCTGCTCAGGTGGCACCACAGAATATGTTGCCAGTTCCTGTCAACACCAAGCCAGCTCCACCGGTGGGCCCCAGCACCCAGCTGGGCTCACAACCAGGTAATAAAGAGGTCAAACTGGAAAGCAATGTGAAGTAGTATGTGGAACACATGCTTAAAGCTATGGGGGACAGTGGCTTAGGTCAATTGGAAAAGGTGCTGGGGAGTTGAGGAACAAAGAAAAAAGGGAGGGCATAGGCACGGGGGGGGGCAATGGGGGAGTAGGGTTTCAGGGCTGAGATTGGAGCACACGGTGTTAGGATTGAGGACCATGTACCCATAGCTACCAAAGAGAAAATTTGGAAGGGTGAATTTGTGGATATCTTCGTTCTCACCAATGTAGATAACATCAATAAGTATGAGGAAAAAGAGAGCTTTGAGAAAAAGGACATGGCCGCAGCCATGGTTCTTTTGAGAAAGGAGGAAGAATAGAGGTCAATGAAGGGAAAAATGTGGGGCAATTGGTCCACAGGTTTTACATAATATATGGCCATAGTTATTGAAAAGAAGCTGGAGTTGGCTACTCCACTTTGACATATTCACTGATTATAAAGAATGCTTATAAAAAAGGAAGTTATTGTTGGCTGAAGTATGACGAGAAGTTCAGAAAAAAGATGACGCACTTTGGGGATGTAAAGTGGGATACCCAACAGCTCAACCTGTGGTTAGAGATATGAACAGGGTCCACTGGGACTGAGAGTGGAGGGTCCAAAAAGGGTGGGGCAGCAGCAAAATGCTGTTGAGGTTACAACAGGGCATTTTGCTCCTGGCTAAACTGCCATTTCCTGCATGCCTGTTCTAGGTGCGGGGGCAACCACCCAGACTCCAGGTGCAAGAATATCTGAGAAAAAGGTAATGCTAGCCAGGATAACTAATACAATCAGTCCTTTCAGGGTAACCATAGAAACACAGAAACATAGAAATATAGACTTTGACGGCAGATAAGGACCGCTTGGCACAACTAGTCTCCCCATTTCCCTTCCTAGTGGATAAGCTGCCAATCCTAGTTAACCAACAGCCTATTTCTTCCTACCACCCAGAAGAATTGTCTTATGTCTGTCCCATGCATTCTTGAATTCTCCTATAGTTTAGACCCCACAGCCTCCTCAGGAAGGTGGTTCCATGCGTCCACGATCCTCTCTGTGAAAAAATACTTCCTCACATTGCCCCTGAGACGCCCCCCCCCAATCTTCAAATTGTGTCCCTTTGTTTTTGCACATCTCTTTTTCTGAAAGGTGCTACCCTCTTGGACTTTGTTGATTCCACATAGGTACTTAAAATTTTCAATCATGTCCCCCCTTCCCCTCCTTCCTCAAGGGTATAAATATTAAGCTGCTTTAGTCTCTCCTCCTATGGCTTCTCTTGCAGACCCTGCACCATTTTAGTTGCCCTCCTCCAGACTGCCTCCATCCTGTCTATGTCCTTGTGGAGATGGGGTCTCCAGAACTGGATGCAGCACTCCAGATTGGGTCTCACCAACTGTAGACAGAGGAATAACAACTTCCTGTTTTTTGCTGGTGATGCCTCTCCCTACATCTTAGTATCCCCCCAACCCTCCCCTACTGCCTTCTCACATTGCTTGCTAACCTTAAGGTCATCTGATATGATTACCCCGAGATCCCTTTCCATTTTTGTTGTTGTTACTACCTCCCCCCATTGTGTACTCTTCCCTTGGGTTTTTGTTTCCCAGGTGCATTATTTTTGCACTTCTTGCATTGAATCAAGCTGCCATACTTCTGACCATTCCTCCAACCTTGCCAAGTCCCTTCTCATCCTTTCCATGCCCCCTTGTGCATCAACCCTGTTGCAGATCTTTGTGTCATCTGCAAAGAGGCATACTTTTCCTTCTAGTCTCTCTGCAATGTCACTTACAAAGACATTAAAAAGGACTGGACCCAGTACTGAACCCTGCGGTACCCCACTAGTAACCCCCCTTTCTTCAGAGTGGACTCCGTTTACTATTACCTTCTGCATCCTGTTGCCCAGCCAATGTTTTACCCAGGCTACCACCCTGGGACCCACTTCCAGGCTGGCTAATTTATTGATCTTTTGTGTGGAACCATGTCAAATGCCTTGCTAAAGTCTAGGTAGGTCATGTCCAGAGCCCCTCCCTGATCTACTACTTTGGCTACCCAGTCAAAGATATCAATTAGATTCATCTGACATGACCTTCCTGCTGTGAATTCATGCTGCCTTGGGTCCTGTGCCCCACTGGCCTCTAGGTACTCAATAATTCTTTCCTTCAGAAGTGATTCCATCATTTTCCCAACCGCAGAGGTCAAACTGACAGGTCTGTAGTTTCCTGCCTCAGTCTTCTCCCACTTTTGTGAAAGGGAATCACATCTGCCCTCCTCCAATCCTCAGGTACCACACCATCCTCCCATGATTTGTTAAAAAGGGTAATCAGTGGTGTCACTAGTTCTCCCCTTAATTTTTTTAGAATTCTGGGGTGAATCCCATCAGGCCCCATTGCTTTGTCCACCTTTAGTTTTAGGAGTTCTTTCAGAACCCTTTCTTCTGTGAAAGGTCTGGGATCGACCCCACCCCCATCCAGAGTGCTTCTGTTAATTGGATTAGGTACCTCCCTCTCCTCCTCTTTTGTGAATACTGAGCAGAAATATCCATTCAGTATCGCTGCTATTTCACTGTCCCTCTCTGCCCACCCACCATCCATTCTATTCAGCCTCACTATCCCTCCCTTTGTTTTTCTATGCTCCCTAATGTACCTATAAAAGGTATTATTCCCCTTCTTATCTGAGTTGGCTATCTTTTCCTCAGTTTGGGCCTTTGATATTCTGACTGCCTTCCCTGCTTTCTTCTGCCTTAACTGGTATACTTCTCTGTCCTGCTCCTTCTGTGTTTCCTTATACTTCCTAAATGCTATATTTTTCTCCCCAACCTTCCCCGCCACCTCTTTTGAAATCCATAGTGCCTTTTTCTTTCATTTTGATTTGTTTATTTGCTTCACACAAAGGCTTGTTGCCTCTGTGATGACAGTTTTGATGTTTCCCCATTGTTGCTCCACCCCTCCTTCTTGCCTGTTTGCTAGTGCTTTTCTGAGGCACTCTCCCATTTTGACAAAGTTAGCCTTCCTGAAGTCCAGTACCCTCACTTTTGTGACGACTCTGCAGCTGAGTTTATAAAATGACACACACTGTTTGGTGGTCACTTGTTCCCCAGATATTCCCCATTTCTAGATCTAAGATCCTCTCACTGTCCCCATTTGAGAGTATGAGGTCTATGATTGCTCCCTCGTGAGTGGGTTCCAACACTAGCTGTCTGAGGCATGCTCCCTGTAGGGTATCGAGAATGGCCCCACTATTGGATGTGGCTGCAGCAAAGGTGCTCCAGTTATCATCTGGCATATTCAGGCCCCCCCATCAACAATATCTCCCCTTTCTCTGCCATCCTAAGGATGCCTTCTATCATATCCTTGTCCATTCCTTCCCCCTAAATGGGGGTCTGTACACAACCCCTGTGTGGATTGTGGTGCCATTTCCAGTCTCTAAGGTGACCCACAGTGCCTCCTCTCCTCCCTGTTTACTCTTTTGTTCCATTGCTTTTATCCCTTCCCTTACATGGAGAGCTACTCCTCCCCCTCTTTGACCCTCCCTGCCTCTCCTGTAGGTTGTGTACCCTGGTATGTTAACATCCCAGTCATGGTTCTCTGTGTACCATGTTTTTCTGACTGCCATGATATCCAGGCATCCCCCTTCCATCAAGGCCACCAGTTCAGGGAGCTTGTTGTCCAGACTATGGGCATTGGTACTCATTACCCTCAATTTCTTGATGGCTTTGACCTTTTTTGCCTCATCCCTGTCTTTACTGTCTTTGTGGTTTTCTCCATTTACCCCTGCCCTTCTCCCTATCAATGTCTCTATCTTGGTGTTTATCTCACTAACTACCCTGATTTTTTGGAGGCCAAGTTCCCTGCCCCTTTACAGTGCCTCCTTGGCTGGTTTAAATCTCGCCAATGAAGCATTTAAACATTATCACCTAGGATCCTGGTTCCCCTTCTGGACAAATGCAGACCATCATGCCTGTATGGGCCTACATCACTCAAGTGGACCCCAGTACCCAGTGAAGCCAAAACCCAGGCTCTACACCAGTTTTTCAACCCACTGATTAGAATCCCATGGTGTGGAGCACCTAGCCTCACCCATGCCATAGACAGGCGGCACCTCCAAGAAGGTTACCACGCATGCTACTTGTCTAAGGCCCCTCCCCAACTGCACAAACTCCTCCTGCACTGCTCTGATCCCTTTACCAGTCAGGTAATTTGTCCCTAGGTGGACAATGATATCCAGCTCCCTCCCTCATGCAGCTGCTCCAGCGATCCTGAGGATTTGCTCCTTGTCCTCCAAGCCATGGCACCTGACAGGCACCTTACCTCCCTCTCCCCTCGCTCCTCCAGTTCTACCCACCTATCAATGGAGTCCCCCATCAGGAGTTGTTTCCTTCCCCTGTAGGATCCTATACCACCCTCCTTTGGGTCTCCTTTGTGGAAGTTCCCAACATCCTCCTTGGTCTCCACTGCCGGTGCCTCTACAGAGGAAACACACTCTGCCAGAGTGGCATACAAATTGTGGAGAGGTACAACTGGAGAGATGCACCTCTGTTCCACTGCCCTCACCCTCCCTGAGCCCAATGTGGTCCAACCACTCCTCTTTCTTGGCAACCTCTGAGGCAGCAGCAGTGGCCCTGGTGGTCCCTGGGTGGGAGAGGAGATCCCCCAAATCCTCGCCAACTCATTTTGGAAATGAGCAACCTCATCCCTCAGCCCAGAGAGGTGCCTGCAGATGGGATTGCACCGCATCCTCCAGAATGTCTCCTGGAAGA
This sequence comes from Neoceratodus forsteri, assembly GCA_016271365.2. Classification (NCBI taxonomy): domain Eukaryota; kingdom Metazoa; phylum Chordata; order Ceratodontiformes; family Ceratodontidae; genus Neoceratodus; species Neoceratodus forsteri. The sequence goes on from CM057455.1 coordinate 1,366,892,844, forward strand.
CTGCTGCTCCACAGCCACTGCACTGCACCACTCCCATCATGTCTTATTTCTAGACCATTAACTGTTGTTTTGATCACTTACTCTTTCCTTTATTCATTTATCTTTTTTTATTATATAAGTTTGTTTTCTCCCTACTTACCTACTGCATCTGTGCCCCTAAAGCTCCTAAACTTCCTGTTCTGAGACAGGAAGTTCCTATATATTTATCAGTAGTCTCCTTACTTGCTCAGAGTCAGACCTCCAGTAGCTGGGGGACAGAGAGCTATTCTTTTCCTTCTAGGATGGTGAGTCTTTTGTGGTTCTGTGATCACTTCCTTTCTGCTCCCAAACAGGAAGTTTCTGTTGTCAGTCAAATCATGTGCCTATAAAAGTAGAACTGGCTGAGGGGGGGGGTTGGAGGGGAGAGAAGGAGGGCAATATAGTCCCAGTAGAGAAGTATAGTTCTAACAGCACCTCCTTTCTTTTGCTGTTCTCTGCTTGTTCTCTGCCAGAAGCTATCTAGAGCATGTGGGGTTCAGGGGTCAACAGCTGGGGAGAGGGACCCAGGGCAGGGGGTAGGGGGAGGTAGGGGTCAATACCAGTACAACCAACAGCAAGATAACTAAGAATGGGGTGACGGGGCATTTCACTTGGCAAACACCTTCGTTAAGGTGGAGTTGATGCAGAAATGGTCGAGAACATACTCAGACAGGGAAGCAGCCGCCATACTACTGACAGGTTTTCAGGATGGCTTCAGCCTGCATTTTAAAGGGGCCCATAAAGAGACAAAAGTGAAGAACTTGAGGTCAGTTAAGGGGAGGGAGAAGTTGTTGGAGCAGAAGATCCAGAAGGAAATAACAGCTGGCAGGGTGGAGGGCCCATTTGGGCACCAACCTCTGTCACGTCTGAGGATATCACCCCTGGGGCTGGTACCCAAGGAACAGCTTGGGGAATTTCAGGTGATACACCACCTGTCCTACCCAGATGGGGATTTAGTTAATCAATCAATCATTCAATCAATTAATCAATTAATCAATCAATATCTTTATTTAGCCAGGCAGAACACCATTGAGCAAGGCTCCTTTACAAGATGGACCTGGAGTAAACACATATCAAGAAGAAGAAAAAGAACAATTTGGAATAGGCATATTACATTGGCAGAGAGTGTACAATATTTACAAAATAACATGACGTGGTTGGATAAGGCAGCAACATGGCAGACATTGGAAGAGCACAAACGGCATATGTTACAGGCGTAATGCAAGGCAGGCAGTATACAGCTAGATAAAAATTCTATACAAGGCAAGTACACGATGGACAATGATAGACCATTTTCATGATGACCAGAAAGTGTCTACTTTCTCATTTGCAAATTATACTACATAGCCACTAGAGGGCTACAACAGCTGTCTTTTCTGTTAAAGAGAAAACACATTATATTTTCTACTTCCTCTTCTGCACTAATGGACCTGGGATACCTCTCTTTCTGAGGACCATCCCCAGGGTTTTTCTGCCTGTTCCTCAGGCCGAACCATGCTCATCCACTAAGGCTGCAAGACTCGAACGCCTGCCCCCACTCCCATTCTGCACTGGTGGAGCAGGGCCAGAAATGGAAACGAGTGCTACAGACCAATCTTGCCACACAGGATTGTAGCCTTGAACCACCTCACTGGCTCAGCTGCAAAGAGTTGCTCCACAGGTATGTTCAGTGCCAAAACCACCTCTCAGCCAACAAAAGGATTTTGAACTTATCACACCTGATCGCCGGTTGGTCTAGGCTTCTAGTGACTTTTATTGCCGGCGGTTGTGGCGTTTAGATCTACCATGGGAAGTTACAGCTGGTTCCTCAGTGTGTCACTAGCTTTACTAGCACTCAGCTCAATTCTTCAGAACCCTCTTCCCTCCCTAAAGTGGAATGACCTTTGTGCTTCTCCCTGTCCTGCCTACAACAGCTTCTTTCTGGACAATTGGGCTTCTCAGCTGTCTCTGCCGGGGAGTGGGACATCTCCCGAGCTGCCTCTGCAGAGTACTTCCCCATGCAGACTCGAGATTTCCTACTCATGGCAAATTCCTGCTGGACACTAGTGGCTGCAACACTATTCCAGTATAACAACAGGAGTGAGTACAGGCCTACCCATCAACACCGCCTCCCCTATTGCCCCAAAAATAGTGTTTACAAATTACAGTTTGCTGCCTTAAAAAGAATCCTGCTTCCTTTACTATTGTGCTCAGGCAATGTTGAACTCAACCCAGGACCATTAGACACCCTTGCTTCTCCATCAGACCTGGCAGGTATCAAAGGTATGTCTTTTATGCATCTTAATGCCTGTAGCTTGCTGAAAAAGTTCACCCTTATCCAGGCTTGGGCAAGCCACACCCTACCTGACATCCTAGTGATCACTGAGACCTGGCTTAGGCCAGCCACCCCAGACAATGAAATAAATATCCCAAATTATTTACTCTTCCTAGCGGATAGGCAATCAAGAGGAAGTGGGGTGGCATTTTATGTAAGGGACAAATACTCAGACGCATACATAGATGCGTCATCCTCCTCCAAAGAATTTGAGTGCTTGACCCTAAAGATCGAACTTTCTCCTTCCAGTACACTCTGTGTAATAGGCTGCTACAGGCCCTCTTCTGCTGGGCCTCATTTCCTGTCTCATCTCAGTTCCGTACTAGGGCTCAGTTCCTTGAAAACCATTATACTTGGTGACGTCAACTACGATTGGCTATCAAGTGCATCAGCTCCCTTGAAATCCTTTTGTGACACTCTAGGGCTGGTGCAACTCATTGGTGAGCCTACTCACCGAAATAAAAAGAACCTTAACAACAGCTCCCTCTTAGATGTGATTTTGGTTAGCAAGCCACACCTGTTCTCTCATGTCGGAACATTTTTCTCAGACATTAGTGATCATTGTATAATCACCACCATTAGGTCCGTGCACAACCCACAGTTTGTGGCAAAGTTCTCTATCAAGAGGTGCAAACGCAACTTCGATTTGTTTGCATACGTCCATGACTTGAAACATTCACCGTGATGGCAGGAATTCTTCCTAGCCAAAATGGTTAACAGGGCATATACTATTTTTTACGATATTTTAAGTGAGGCTTTAAATAAGGTTGCACTCTTGGTTAAGGTGCGGGTCAGGAGCAGCACCTGCCATTGGTTATCACCTGAGCTCAAAGCTTCCCTGTTAGAAAGGGATACTTTATGGAAAAAAGCCTGAAGAAGCAAGAACGACTTGGATTGGTGTCTTTTAAGAGAGTATGTAACAAGTGCACCAAGTTGGTCAGAGCAGCCAAGGCTGCCTACTATCGTTTGGAGCTAGCCTCTGCCTCAAGAAATACTTCAAAGCTCTGGAAAACATTAAAAGACATGTCTGGACACACACCTGGTAATTCCATTCCAGCAAAAATTAAGACCGGTGACAGCATTATCTCTAACCGATTGGCGATATTGGAAGCCCTCAATAACCATTTTGCAATGGCAGGGCTAGCATTTGATACTTCTCCTGCCAATGGCCTCCGCACAGCTCAGGGCCCACCAACCCACGAGTCCCCCTCTACTGAGGAGGCCTTCTCCCTCCTGCCTGTCTCTCTAAAAGAGGTGGAAGACCTACTGCTGCAACTGGACACCAGGAAGGGAGTAGGCTCCGACTTCACAGAGCCATACTATCTGAAATGTGCCTACCATGAGCTTGCAGTGCCAATCACCCACCTATTCAACATGTCACTCTCCCAGGGTAGCCTCCCCACTCAATGGAAAATAGATCATGTCATCCCTCTATTAAAAGCAGGTGACCCCTGCGATCTAAATAATTACAGACCAATCTCCCTCCTCCCCATCCTGTCTAAATTACTAGAAAAAATAGTGTGTGGCCAGCTAGGGGAATACTTAGAATCCAGAAGCCTATTAAACACGGTTCAGTCTTGATTCAGAGCAAAGCACAGCACCATAACAGCCCTAGCTAAGGTGTCCAATGATTGGCTACTAGACCTTGACCACAAGAAGCATGTCTGTGCCATTTTCTTGGATCTTAGTAAGGCATTCGACACAGTTGATCACAGCCTGCTTCTTTCCTCCCTAAGCACCTTAGGACTGGACCATAAATCTATGTGCTGGTTTGCAGACTACCTCGGAGAACGGAAACAGCAGGTTAAAGCTGAAGGTGATCTTTCTCCATTAAAACCTATGCAGAGGAGCATGAACCAGGGCTCTATCCTTGGTCCCCTCCTCTTTGCAGTCTACATTAACAACATCATGACCCCATCAAAAAAGCCAACATCCACTTATTCGCAGATGACACTGTACTGTACTTGAGTCGTCCCACTCCGGAAGCAGCCTGTGAAGACCTCCAAGCTGAATTTAACCTTCTGCAATACCAGCTCATAAACAAAAAACTTTTGCTCAATGTGAAAAAGACAAAAGCCATGCTCTTCTCCCCCTCCTTGCATGCAGCAATTCCTGCTGGGGGGAGGAGCTATCCCACAAATTACCACTGTTCTTGGAGAATCACTAGAGTATGTAGCTAAATTCAAATATCTAGGAGTTTGGCTCGATCATAAACTTTCCTTCGCTGACTATCTCGAAGAACTACAGAAGAATCTAAGGCAAAGATTAGGACTATTCTACTGAATTAACCACCTGCTCACAAAGGAGGCCAAGATTCAACTGGTTTAAGCTACCTTCCTATATTTAATAGATTACACGGACCTGCTCTACAGCCACTGCACTGCCTCTGCACTGGCTAAGCTGGACACCCTCTACCACAGAGCTATCAGGTTCATTACTGGCCTTCTACTTTGCACACACCACTGCTCCCTCTAATCATTGTTAGGCTGGACTTTCCTTCACTATAGAAGGAATAGAAACACTGCCCTATGGGCCTTCAGAGCGGTGACCAACAAGCTCCCCTCATATGTCTCAGATTGTATTCCCCAGAGTGTGTTAGGCACCTGCGCTTTAAGGAGCTATTCCCTAATTGCCCTCCAAGTTCCAAGGGTCAAAACTCTTTTCTGCAAAGCTGCTCTAAACTTCTCTTTACCCACATTGTGGAATGGTTTACAAAGGAACTTGAAGCTGAGCTGCCCTGTTAGCCTGAATATCTTCAAGGCACTCTACGATAGCTACATGAAAGCACCTTGCAAATGTTTTCCTCATTGCTAGCCCACTAATTCCGCAACTCCCCCTTTCCATCCTAACGCTCGCCATGTTTCTACCTCTGGCTCTCACACTTTCCCTATTAACTCTTCCTGCTGCACCCGCCCTTCCCTGTCCACTCCAGCCTGGCTAAAGTCCCACCCCATCCATAGCAGTGTCCCAATTATCTACCCCTCCTCCATCATTATCATAATAAACAAGTACACGACAGCCATCGTCGCTTTCTGTGGTTTTAGATCAATTTTTTCCCCAGTCATCGGTAATATATCCCTCCTCTTCTTTATCTCTCTAACCTGCCACCCCATACACAACCTCGTTCCACTATATGTGTAGTTGCTGGCTGCCTCACTCAAAAGATCTCTGCTTATAACCCCTGTATGCCTATGGTTGGTTGTACATCTGCTGACTTCCTTAATTGTAAAATAATGATGTTTTTTTTTTTATTATTATTTATTTCAACCTTGTACTGTACTGTACTGTACTGTATATACTTTTTCCTTCTTGTATATTATTGCTTTTTGTATACCTTCTTTTGTACTGTACTTTGATGTATTCATGACCAGGTCCACCTTGCAAATGAGCCTTGCACAATGGTGCCCACCTGGATAAATAAAGATTTTGATTGATTGATTGATTGATTAAAGAATTTCATAGCCTTGTGGAGAATGCACAGCAGGGACACTAAAGGCACAGAGTGAGCAAAGGATAGAGAATGTAGGCAAAAGATGGCAAAGGAAGTGATACTCAGGTAAGGGTGGGGGAACCTAAAATTGCAACATGGTTTATACCAACCAGGTGAGGTAAGGCTAAGGAGTGTGCAGCGAGGGTATAGAAACTTATAGGTGGGGGAGACAGACAAGGGAGTATGTAGAATTGGAGTTAGGTGGTGTCAATGATGGAAATAGTTGCAGGTCTCCAGAAAGGACTGTAGGACCATTGAACCAGGCTTTTGAAGGTAGCCAATGGCTCCAGCCTAACGAGTTGGAGAATTTTTTGAGCAGTGTTCCAGAGGCTTATCACCGCACGACTAAAGCACGTTCTGACTTTAGGGATGAAAAGGGAGATGAAAGACTGGCTTCCTAGCAGGTAGCTGCCAGGATTGCAGATGGGTAGGCAATCCTTGCTATATTGAGGCAGCTTATTAGAGATGGCCCTATATATCTAGAGCACAGCATTCTTATGTCATCTGAGGTTTAGTGAGCCCCAACCTAACCATTTGTATAGGGCACAGTAGTGTGTTGAATAGAGGGGGCTCCACTGATGAACCTAAGCACCCGGTGATACAGGGTGTCAAGTTTGGTGAGGGATGCACTAGAGCTACGTCCGTCTAACAGGTTTACATAGTGGAGGAGGGACAGGAACGTTGTTTGTACCAACCTTAATTTCCCCTCATACGTTAATAGATGACTGATTCTGAAGAAGATCCCAAGCCTCTGTTTAAGTTTTTTAGAGATTTCTTCAATATGGTCTTTGAATGAAAGTTTGGGGTAGATCCACATCCCCAGGTATTTGAAGAAATTGACGTAGGTCAGTGATTCGCCAAGTAAGGTGAGGATTTGTGGGACTGTCACCGCAGTGTAGGGATTGGAGGAGTTCACTGTTGGAAAGAAGATCATGGCCTTCATTTTCTTAGCATTTAGCAGAAGCTTAGACTAAAGAAGATTGTTCTGAAGGAGGTTAAATTCTGTTTGAAGGACACTGCAGGCTTGTTCCAGGGTAGGTCTGGCTACATACAACATGGTGTTGTCAGCGAAGATGTGGATGTCTGCTGACTTGATTCCAGTATTTAGCTCATTTATGTAGATGGCAAATAAGAGTGGGCCCAAAATGGACCTTTGGGGTACCCCTCTTGGAAGAGTTTTGAGGGGGAGAAAGCCCCCCAGCCTTGACCTGTTGGTGATGCTTTGAGAGGTAGTTTGAGAGCCACTCAAGGACCAAGTTACGAATGCCAATATTCCTTAAGGCAGTCAAGAGCAAGGAATGGTCTACCATGTTGAAGGCTTTGCTAAGGCCAAGAAATAGTGTGCACACATAATTTCTTGCATCCAGGGCACTCAACCAATAGTTCATGACCTTAGCAAGTGCTGAGATGGTGCTGTGAAGGGTCCAGAAGCCAGACTGAGCTGGGTTTAGTAGGTGTGTGTCATCAATGTGTTGTCTAAGCTGGGCGTTGACAACCTTTTCAAGGAGCTTAGAGAGGGTGGGGAGTAGAGAGATAGGACGGTAATTTTTTAGGTCACTAGCACTGCCAGATTTAAAGAGTGGAATGACATGGGCAGTTTTCCAGGTGGTCAGGAGTGAGCCCTGGGCTAAGGACATATTGAAGAGATGGGTAATAGGGGGCGAAAGGACATGGAAGCTAAGTTTGAGGAAGAAGGGCTCTATCAGGTCTGCACCTGCACTTTTCCTGCTCTTCAGAAGGAGCAGAAGGTCTTCGACTTCCTTCACTGAGACGGTGGAGAAGGAGAATGCCTTGCTTGTGGCGGATGAGGCTGGGCCTGGGCAAGAGGAGCATGAGGTATAGAGTTGTGCATTAAGATTATTGGTGAGGGAGATGTCAAATGCTAGGCCCGCTGTGGTAAAGTGGTTATTAAAGAGTTTGAGAATTTCTTGTTTGCCTATAGTAATGGAATTGCCAGTTGAGATATTTGACGGGAATTGACTAGCAGAGCTGTGTCCTTGGATTTCCTTTAAAGTTTTCCAGAATTTAGTTGTACTGTTAGTAGAAGAGTTAAGTTCAGATCAAAAGTAGCTAGCTTACCTTCCCTGACTGATCTGGTGCAAGTGGGATTTGGTGGTGGGGAGTAGGTATGCCTGGGGCACAGGGATGCATATATAGCAATCATAATGGATGTATGAAATATAAGTGGTGGAAAAGGGATGGAACAGGGGTGCCTACCACAATAAGTGCAGTATGAGATGGCAGAAGAACTAGGCCCATTGGTAGCTCAGGCAGCTGAGAGGTGGTAAAAGCAGGTGTTGGGGGAGGAGAGAGGACAAGTGTCATGTGCCCGATGGCTGAAGAGAAGGTCTGAGGAGGCTGATTCATTCATGGGTGCAACTGTGAAGTGCAGCATGCATATAATGCAACCCAACAAAAGGGGTATGGGGTTCATTGTGTTTCCCAGTATGACCTAGTGTACTCAGTGGAAAGAAGGCAAAGGAAGTGCGTGGAGGCAAGGCCACAAACAAAAGAAGGTGGCCAGAAGTGTGGTAACAGATGCAGGGACAAGTACAGTAGTAGGTAGAGGACAAAGCAGGGGATGCTGTGTGAACAGGAGGGTAGGGCAGAGAATCTGCAGGCTACTGCTGCACCCTGATACCTACAGCAAGGGCAGGAAGGAAGGAAGTGGGAGCAGTCAGAGATGAATTTCTATTCTAATGCAGTGATGAGGGATATTGTTTAGGAAGTGGATAACAACATGCTTACTACTTTTCTAGTTGTGTGACTACTGTTTACTGCTTATCTAGATAGGATTTGTTCATTATAAAATTGTTGTCAAATAAGGAAAAAGAAATAGTACTTGGGAGGGTGTGTAGTTACAGCCTACAGCAGCCAATGGCAATGAAGAGTAATATTCAGGGCGGGGCAAAGGCATATTTAATGGAGGTCGGGGCCAGGGAGGGTGTTTGGGATGAAAATACAGGCTCCAAACAAGTTACAGATTAAAAAATTCAGACCTGCGCTAAGGCTTTTTGCAGCCATGGGAACCAAGCTAAGAATCAGAGACTGGTTTGGTGCAACAACCAATGGCAGCCCCTGGACTCACGGTTTAGCCAATCAGGTTCCTGTGTAGATGTGGGACCAGCGGTCTAGCAGTGAAGGGAGCGTACCTTAGGTGAGGAGCCGGGCTGTGGAGCGTGGGTGGCAGCTGGAGTGAGTGCCGCAGCCCAGGCGGGGAGGACACAGCCACTTCTGGCTAGGACACCCAATCCAAGGGATCCTCCTGTAGAAAGAGCAAGGGGAAAGAGTTAGGAGTTGGAAAATAAAGGCAAACGCAAGGGGCGGAGATTGGATAACAGAATGGAGGGCAAGGGGTTGGGCAGTTAAGTCATCAGGGGCAGACAATCAGTAGCTGCATAACAAAGCATTTGGGATAATTACAGCAGCTAAAGAGGCAGTAATCAGGGCGGAGGCAAGACGAGGAGGTTAGATAGCTTGGCGGCAGGGGTTACAGGAAAGGGGCAGGAGAGTGAAAGCTCAAGGGGGAGGGGTCAGTAGAAGGAAAATAGAGGTTTTGGAGTTTGCAGGCGAGGGGGGAGAGAGAGAGAGAGAGGCTGGGAACAAAAGCAAAGAAGTGGAGAAAAGCAAAAGTTAACAAAGATTAACAATCAGCAAGCAGGGAAGGGTTGCAGGCTTCTGGGGCTGGTAGATATTTTACAGGTTAAGGCTAGTGCTACAACATACTGCAAAAATGAACAAAAAAATTAAAAGCCATCAAGCTTGGAAAAGGCAGCAGGATTCTGAGGTCAGGTAAAATAGCTTACAGGTTAAGGCTAGTACTGCACCATACATCTACATTAAAATAATTCAAAGCAGGGCAGTAAATCATCACAGAAGCAGGCAATACAGCAGGAAAATAAAGGCTCCAAACAAGTTACAGATTTGAAAATTCAGACCCTCGCTAAGGCTTTTTGCAGCCGTGGGAACCGAACTGAGAATCAGAGCCTGGTTTGGCGCAACAACAATGGCATCCCCTGGACTCACAGTTTAGCCAATCAGGTTCCTGTGTAGATGTGGGAGCAGCCAATAAAAAAGAAAGTCACACCAGCGGTCTAGCAGTGAAGGGAGCGAGAGTACCTTAGGTGAGGAGCTGGGCTGTGGAGCATGGGTGGCAGCTGGATCGAGTGCCACTGTCTGGGATGGGAGGGTGTAGCCACTTCTGGCTATGGCACCCAATCCAAGGGATCCTCCTTAGGTGAGGAGGTGGGCTGTGGAGTGTGGACGGCAGCTGGAGCGAGTGCAGTGGCCTGGAAGGTGAGGGCGCAGCTGCTTCTGGCTATGGTGCCCGATCCAAGGGATCCTCCTTAGGTGAGAAGCCATTCTGTGGAGTGTGGGTGGCAGCTAGAGCGAGTGCCATGGCCCGGGAGGGGAGGGCACAGCCGCTTCTGGCTATGGTGTCCAATACAAGGGATCCTCCTGTAGAAAGAGCGGTTAATGATCAAATCAGTGAGGAGGACAGCAGGGTGATGTACGCTACTTTAGAGGAGGCAGTCAGACTGGTTAGGGCATCACAAGAAGCATGGCTGGCAAAAATGGACACTGAAGTGGCAATTCGCCTGCTGCCGGTCCGGCCAGAAGACTGGAACCTGTTGGGTTTCTGGGTAGGGGAGAATTACTATTTTGACAATGCCATGCCCATGGGCTGTTCTGTTGCCTGTGCAACATTCGAAATGTTCAGCACGTGGTTACAATGGGCCTTTCAAGAAAAATACAGGTATCAGACAGTGGTCCATTATTTGGATGAATTTCTATTAATAAGGTAAGAGCGGCAACAGAGAGAGAGGATGTTACGGGATTTCGAGGCCATGTGCTGTGACCTAGGGGTACCTTTGTCCTCAGAAAAAATGGAGGGGCCTAGCCAGAGCATTGAGTTTTTAGGCATTGAGACTGACATGGTGGGGAAGTTATTTTGACTGCCCAAGGCAAAAGTGGGGAAACTAAAGGCATTGCTAGATGCTGTTAAGGCCCGGTGGTTGGTACAGCTCCAGCAGGTGCAACAACTCATGAGACACTTAAACTTTACATGTAGGGCAGTAGCACCAGGATGCACATTTACACAGCGCTTGGTGAGGGCAACACATGAGGTATCAAAGCCACACCACTGGGTGGATATTAGCAAAGGGACCAGGGAGGACTTGGAGATATGGGATACTTTTCTGAGCCATTACAATGACAGGACTTTTTGGCAGGATGAGTGGGTATTTAACATAGGTCTGCAACTATACACTGATGTGACAGGGGGGCATAGGAATGGGAGCATACTTTGGGGGGAAATGGTTTGACGTGACATGACCCAGGAGCTGGGTCTGGGAAGACCTGACAAATGAGGCAGGGCCGAGCAACTGGGTCCAGGCTGGCCTGACCAGGGATATCACTTTCTTAGAGATATTCCCAATCTGGGTAGCCATGGAAGTCTGGGGAGAGAAAGGCTGAGGAATTAGAAAGTCACCTTCTGGAGTGACAATAGGGCAGTGGTGGATGTGTTTTACAGCTGGGGGGGCAATGTCAGTGAGGGTCATGCAGGTCTTGAGACTGTTGGTGCTGAGGGGCTTAACGCTGAATATGTCATTTAAGGCTTGACACATAGATGGTGTGGACAACATGATAGATGACCAACTCTCCCACCTGCAGATGGACAAGTTCCATGCCATTGCCCCAGGAGTGGAACCCAGGCAAATGGCAATTCCGGATTATGTTTGGAGGATTGGATTGTGGGAGCCGAACAGTTGTTTCACAACTCCTGGTTCTCCCAGGACTCTAAAAGTATACAAAACCTCATGGAGGGCCTTTCAGGCATTCCGGGCACAATCTGGCTGCCAGGTAAGTGCGGTAGTGATGGGGGAACAAGTAGCACAATTCATAGCGACAGGATGGAGGAATAAGTTGGCACATGCAATGATGGGGGTACACTAGGCTGTGTATATTGAAGGGATGGAAGGACCCACGAAGAGTAACCTCATTAGGTGCATGATGCAGGGCTGGCTGAGGGGGACTGGGAGGGCCTGAGACAATAGGAAGCCACTGACAGAGGACCTGCTGGAGTGGCTAGTAGAGGTTCTGCACCAGGTATGCAGGTGTAGTAGCAAAGCAGTTTTGTTTAAGGCGGTCTTCACCACCATGCATAGTGGGGCCTTCAGAGTCAGTGAGGTGGTAGGGCTTGGCAAGGTGGACAAATCCACAGGGTTGCACTGGGATGACATGGTGTGGACTGGGGAAGGGATTTTAATACTGGTGAGGTGGTTCAAGACTGACCAGGCTGACAGGGGGAATAGGGTCATGCTCCGGCACCACAGGAATGCTGCCATCTGTCTGGTGGGAGCCCTGCATGCGTACATGGCTGTACACCTGCAGGATGGGAACCCATTGATATTCCCGCATGGGGACGGGTCCCCGGTGACGGGTTCTCAGGTTATGGCAGTGTTAAAGAAGGGGATGGCCTTCTTGGAGGAAATCCATATGGGGTACACATCCCATTTATTTTGAATTGGGGCAGCCTCTGAGATCGCAGCAATGGGGAGCACACCAAAGGATATCAAGCAAAAAGGGCAGTCGTCTTCTGTACTAATTATGTCTTTATTTCTCTACACTAGCAGGTTGGGTGGTTACCTATGAAAAACTAATAAAGCATGTCATGAGGTCTAAACCTCACTTTTAACAAGCAGAACTGGGGGGGATATTACTGGAGCTTAAGGGAAGCCGGGGAGGAGGGAGACAGGCCACGAAGAAAGATGGATAGTAACTTTTTCTCTATTTATGGTTTCAGTAGGAAGGGCACAGAGGTTGGAAGCTTGGATATGCCGGAACTCTTTCTTCCATTGAGCAGAAAAGTGGGCATCCAGGAGGCTCAGGGGTAGGCAGCTGTATCTGGACCTCAACACCATCAAGTTGACCTGGACAGGAGTGTGAGGCATGAAATGGGCGCAACTACTTCCAGCACTCAGGGAGTTAAGGAGGGAACACAGCTGCCAAGATTAATCATAATTCATTTAGGAGGCAACAACCTGGGGACCAGACCCTGGTTGGACATCTTTTATCAGATTAAAGGGGACACTGAAAAAATAAGAGAATGGTGGCCGGAGGTAACCCTAGTGTGGTCAGACATTATTCCATGAAGGGTGTGGAGGCATGCTGACAACCACAAGGCCATGGATAGGGCTAGGAAGCAAATGAGTGCAAGAGTAGGAAGGCTGTTTGACAGCATGGGAGGTATGGGGGTACACAGGGGAGTAGTAGAAGAAAGGGATGAGTATTACAAGAGCAGTGGGGTGCACCTATCCAGTCTAGGTCTGGCAATGTTTAATGCTGAGATTGCCAGTGTAATAGAGCCCTGAATTCAAATGAAGTTAGCCTAAACAGGGGAAGGGTGCCCCCCTTTTCTGAGATGGGGGGAAGTCCACCATACATCACAAGTGGGCGATGGACTAGTGGAAAAATAGAGTAGGGGGAGGAGAGGATGGGGGGAATGGGGCAGGGTGACAAAGAAAAAAGGACATAAGAAAATCAGCAGGAAGTAGGGGTTCAAAGTGTACACTAGTACCCCTTGAATGGAGGATGATGAGAGAAGACGGCACCCCATGAAGTACATCTGAGGGGGGGAAGATGACAAGAAATAAAAGGAATAAAACTGAGAAAAATGGACAATAAAGGATTATGTGATGAAGTGGATGTAGAATGAAGGGTTTTGTAAAATGGTAAGCAGATGTATGTATACCGATAAATGTGAACATAATGTGAACTAAAAGATGAAAGAGTAAGTAAATTGCCAAATTGAGCACCGACACATACTTGTCTATGTATTTATTGGTGGGGATCTGGGGGACAATGATGCACTCTGTGTTACCCTCCCTACTGTATGTGCCATAGGCCATTACATTCCAAAAGGACTTGCTCTCCTTTGCTGTTATTGCACCTTGCAAGTTGGTCCACAGATACATTTTGTATTGCTTTTTCAATTTTTTTAGCATGTATTTATATTCATTTTTTAAAGTTAATGCACACTTTCCTGGTGTACATGTTATAATTATTTTTACTAAGTTTTGCAGCTTTTATTACTATTTTACCTAGCCTCTCATACTCTCCTATTCCATTTGGGGAGCCCCTGATTGTCCTTTATTCTATTTCTTTTTACTAAGGTCCCTACTATAACATCAAAACTCTGCTTAAGGCAGACAAAATGTTACAGGTATTATTTACAGATGAGTTTTTTTCCTTTTTTCTATTAGGTTCACAAAATCTGCTACAGTATCATTATCATTTAACAATGCCATAGTTTTTTCTTTGCAGAATGGGTTCCATTTGATCTGCTACTTAATTAAAATCACCATGGGCTCGATTCTCATAGGTTGAAGCAGGGCTTGCACAAAACCTGCACTGTGCCGACAGCATTGGTGCACCTTGTTAAGGGAGACTGATACAGGAAAATGATCACTCTCCCACTTTTCCAGTACAATAAATTATTTTAGCAATGGACAGAAAACAACATCTATTAAGGTAATATCAATTACAGAGCCTCCATTTTTAGTAGGGAAAGTAACAGTTCCATGAAAGTCCCCCTAGTTCTTCCATAAAGGACCCTCAGCCAATTCTATGCAGCCAGCGTAAACAAACATTTTCCTCTCTTATTAATTTTATTATACATGGAATTTCTGACAGGTACAGCTAATGTGTCATCAGTCTCCCAACTTGTCAAGTATATTTCCAATCCATTGGCAGTTTTAGCATTTGTATCCCCCATTATACAAATACGAACAGATCAATACTTTCCATTTAAAACTTCAAGAACTTGTTTCAGTTTCTCAAATGCCTTCTATTCTGTCTTTTATTTTGCAATGTTGGTATAATATACTGTACATGTTTATTGAGACACATACAGGCTCTTCTATCTCTCCTAATACAGTGCATAGGAAGCATGGATAATATACAGTACATGTTTATTGAGACACATACAGGCTCTTCTAGCTCTCTTAATACAGTGCATAGGAAGCATGGATATCCAAGGCCATGTTTTTGTACTTTCTTAAATGCATAGGTTGCAACCAAAGTTGCCTTTCTGCCACTGGGATGACAATATTTATTCTTACAGTGCCCATCCACGACATTAGGGTATGTTTTTTTCTTACCATGTTTCCTGCAGCATTATGATGGTATTGCTCTTAATAAATTCTAATTATCTACTTTCTTTTAATGTCCCCCAGTCCAGCTACATTTCAGCGTAATATTTTTACCTGTTTTGTAATCCCTTCCTGGGTTGGGAACCTATTACCGGTTTTAGTTCATAACATGCTGTCCAGTTCTATCAACGGTGACTCACTATCACCTTCTATAGCAGGATCTTGACCCCTTTTCTATCTGTACAGGTAATGACATGGCCACTGCCAGCATGGAACTTGTTTCCAAGACTATGCTTGTATTTATCCTGATCCCATGTCATTTATGGACCCTTATTAAATTTCCACTTTTGTCTCCTAAATCACAACCAAAAGAGTATATAGTCTCCACTGGGTGTAAATATTCTGTTTTTCTTTTGTTTTTTAATCTCCTTTTTCTGTATTTTTTTTTCATTCTTCCTTTTTTGTGCTATATGCTCATTCTCCTCCCTGCACTGTATTTTGGGTGTACCTTTACCTTGTCTCCTATCATTCAGTGTCACTTCTAAACTGATTCCCATTGTCTTGAATCCCTCTATATATTTTTGTGAAAATGTGTGTCTATCCAGATTTTTAAGGGTAACACATACACAGTCTTTTCCCCTACCATTATCTTACCTGTATGCTGTTTTAGACATGACCAATAAAAATTACATTTCCTATTATACCTTTACATGTATTATATGCTACATGTTTGAGTGTGAATGTGGTTTCATTATTTACTGTAGCTTTGGCAGGCCTTTCAAATAAATTGTGTGGAGCAATTCTCCTGTTCTCATAAGTATCACCCTAGTTTCTTTTTCATTTTCTCCTGTTTTATTTTTTCCTTTCCATCTCTGTATCTGATTTACCTGCTTTATTTTTTGTTCTTTTAGCAACTTGCTGCAGATGCTTCTTATTTCTACTTTGGCCAAATTTGACTTTCTTTCCACCTACTGTATATCAACAAGCGAGCTATGTTTATACTCATCTATATTTATTGTGATCATAATGTCAATATTGTTCTTTCTGTCCATCAGCACCACAACTTTCCTTTTATTTTGTTTTCTTTGGAAATTACAGTTTGGGAAACTCTTAGTCTCCTAATCACTTTACACTTCATTTACCTGTTTATTCTGTCTCTCATCTAGGTTCAGTTTTCTCACTGCCATTAGATTTTCCATTGCCCCTCCCTCCTTCTCTATTATGGTTTCTGTAATTTGCCATATTTCTTCCTTCTTCTCCCATACTTCAGTAAGTGTAAATTTTTTTCTGAGTTGGCACTTCCATGCCTGTCTTCCTTTTGTCAGTCACTTTAAAGCCCCTCTTTTCAGTAAGTTTAACTTAGCTATGGAGGAGTTCATTGGTTTTAATTATTTCTCTCTTGATTTCTGAGAGGCTGACCAAGATGACATTTTGATTTATAATTGATTAAACTGCAGCTGGTAACTGGGATTTTCACTACTTATTGTATTTTCTAGTTCAGATCTTATTTTTCTTTCATTTAACAAATTATGTGAGTTCACAGATGAGTGCCAGAGGTGTGGTAAATCAGGGGTGGGTGCAATAGTTGGCAGGTCCAAATTTAAGCATTGTGTATATAGGAATATGAAGTTTTCAAATTCATTTAGGAAGGACTTATATTCTCTGCTTCCTCTAACCTACTAATTTCTGATACTTTCTGCTCCCTTTGCTTTTGAGGTTACCTGCTCATTATTGCCTATAACAGTAAAATTTCTCTTCATAGAATCTTCCTTTTTGTAACTTGTTTTCTCTTTTTTCCCTCTTTCTGAGTCACGTACCAAGCAACTTCTTCCCTGATGTTTCCCCCTGTCTTGCGTTATTAAATAGAATCAAGTAAAAACTGCATTTTGTGATTTGCCAAGTTGTTGAGATTTATGCTTATCTTCACTTTCTTTAATGACTGACTCCTCTAGGATTTTTATCTGTTTTAACATAGGGTTTTCCCTCTGAGGTACCACTGATTGTATCATTTTTGTCTGAGGCTGTATTTCCCACTCATAACCATTATTTTATTTCAGTTGATCTTTAATCAACTCTGTCCTTGACAAGAAAAAGGAATTTGTAATTAATTTACTTTCTCCTTGTGTATTTATCACTTTGATGGCCTTATTTCCCCCTTTTTTGTTTTCAGGATATTGGACTGTACCTTAGAAGAAATGATCTTACTGTAACTGCCATTTTAACATTGTATAATATAAACAGCACACACACAGTACAAAATGTTCTTCAAAATATAAAAAAAGTCTGGGTGTTCTATACTGTAAACAACCAATAAAACATTCACCATCTAGGTATAAAAAGTAAATATTTAGTATCACCAGATATCCAGTATATCCCTTTAGTATCAGTTACCAACTCTCAATAAACTGTGAGGAAGCACTCTGTTACTCTGCTTGAGCGAGACTTACTACAGGCTGGCTACAGACTACAGAAAAACTAATATTCTACCTGGGCAAATAAAGTCATATAGAGTACTTGCAGGCCTGATTCTTCATAGATACATAAAATTTGATAGCAGATGAGGACCTCCTGGCACACCTAGTCTGCCCATTTATTATAGCCCCCAAGCGTCCCTTGTTTATTCTTTCCTCACCGTTGATAGGGCTCCCTTATTTCTATCCCACACATTCTTGAATGCCTCCACTCTTTGCACCTTTACCACTTTGGTGGGGAGGCTGTTCCATGTGTCCACCTCCCTTTCTGTGAAAAAGTATTTCTTCACATTCCTTGTAAGTCTACCTCCCTCCAGCCTCGTGTCATGACCCCTTGTTTTGGAGCATTATCTTTTCTGAAAGAGGCTTCCCTCCTGGATCCTATTAAAACCCTTGAGGTACTTAAATGTCTCTGTCATGTCCCCCTGTTACTTCCCATCTCCAGCAAATACGTGTAAAGGTCTGCCAGCCTCTCCTCATATGCCTTGTCTATTCTTAGTTTCTCAGGTTCTTTTAGGACTCTCCCCTTTGTAAACAGACTTGTATTCACTCCCTGCCTTTCACTTCCACAGCCTTTTATTTGCAGCTTGAAACCAATGGTTCAGAGAAAGTTTAAACTGTCCTGCTTCAGTTTTGTGTAAAAAAGTTCTGTAAGGTCTTCTTGTCTAGGTACAGAGTCCCAAGGTCCAAGAGCAGAACCATTCCTTCAAATATGAAAAAGATATCGCAATAACAGTAGAAGTATATTTTGTTAAATAGAAATGCAGGACTTCTTGTCACATGCTAACTTCATGCATCACCTAATGACCAAACATTCCCTTTCACACTAGCACCAGCAAATAAAGTCTGGTTATAATATTAACTAAATTAAGTATTTTTATAACTTTGCCAGGCCAAACTTTTCCTCGTGTGTTAGTATACAATACTCACATCTTGGAAAGCATGAATGCAATATTCAGCAAGAACACACAGAAGCCAAAATCTGTGCAACTACAGTACATTAAATGAGTTTCATATAAAGTCACTTTTTCAACAGTTAGAAATTCCTGGGTACAACTCTCTTGCTTTTTTTTTTTTCTTGTTTTTTTTCTAAAAAAAACTACAGTATTTCCCCATGGCTAAGTGGTAAACTTTAAAAACTTAGGATGAATCTCTTTGTGGCTTTTGTTACTTTAAAAACACCATAGTTGAAACCCAATAATAGGACTGCTGCTACTGTACTGACCGCTGTCCTTTCTCATTCAATATTTCCTGTGGTCTGCAATCTGCAACAGTTAAGAAGGCCATTTAAAGTGATTGCCTGATGTGATGTCAACATCAGCATAATGAATAATGCGCAACATTTACATCCAAATGTTATCCTTAAATCAAATAAGTATATTAAATGTGTGTTAAAGTCCTGAAGATAAAATTGCTTTTGATTGTAAGAGTTATTTTTGATTGCAAGAAGCGATAATTATGAAAAGTGCTGATAATGCTTACTACTCTTGAAACATATATAAAACTGGCCTCCTTTTATCACTCATTAAATGTGTCTTTTAAAGTTCACCCAATTGAATTAACTAATAATGCAGCTAAATTCTCCAAATTGTGCAGCGTTATGGAGCCCAATAGTAATCAAGTTTCCTCTTTTATTTTTGCATAATGCAGTTCTCATTTTATTCTGTCATTCAGTTCTGATGGCTTTAGATCTTGTGCTGACTGTTAATGGGAGTCCACACTCAGTGAGCCCTATTGAGCCAGTGACCTGCTGCCTCTTCCAGTGTGGGGCTTCCACATTACTCCTCTTACCGTTATGTTCAGGTTCTCTCTCCAAGTTCAGTCCTTCAGATCAGTACCACTCTTCCCTTGTCTCTAACTCCAGATCTGACTCCATAGATCGAGAGACTCAGCACACAAATGGTAGGATCTGCAAAGGTCTCCACTCTGCTCTACTCTGTGAAACTCTGTGCCATTTTCTGTAAAAAAAAGTTCTGTGAAAATATACACTCACGCTTATAAATTTAGAGCTTCATGTACTCTACAGAAGCTCTGCTCCTTGGTAATCTGCCACCTTGGCAGTAGTGAGGGTGAAGAGTAAGTGGCTTTACCAGACTGCAAGACCATAGGACTAGGCACCAAGACTTGAGCAGATGACAGTGGAGACACAGGTATGAGGGCAAACAACAGTGGAGGCTTTAAAAAATGTCTTAAGTCATTTCTCCTTGAGCACAGTCCATGTACATGCAGTTACCGAAATGTACCTATCTGTTTTCTAATTTTTTTCTTCAAATGACAATTACATACTGCTCTGTAACCTAAGACCTGTCTGAATGTTTGTACTTTATTGTGAATAAGCCTATGTTGCTAACTTTGTAATGCTCTGATTTTGTGAATATTGTTGTAACTTTCAGTGCTTAACTGACTTGCTCTGCTGTTTTCTTATGTTTCTATTTAATTAATTCTAGGTCACCCTGAAAAAGGGACTTTTAATCTCTGTGGGTCAACCAGGTCAACAGAATTTAATAAATAAGTAATAACATATGCTGGTAGTTGGGAGAACACATTAATGTGTCTTGTGAGAGCCAGATAAGATGTATAAGGTTCTTTCAATAACAACAAAATAGTGTTGGCTGAAACAATTAGTTTAAACTAATGATCATCTATATTTATTCCCATTATATTTTTGTTACTTCAAATTGTATTTAACAGTGGCTTCAGAGTTGGAATAAATATAAAAGGGGATGGGGATGACACTGTTATAATCGATGGATCCAGTCTATTATGATTTATATGAAAAATTACCTTTGAGTTTCAATAAAATTGCCTTTATTACTGTAATAAATGTTTCTGGTATACCCCATTTCCTAAATACCTCAAACATAAAAGGCCACTGAAGCAAGTCAACAGCATTGGATGCATCCAAAGCTAGTTCCATGTACTCTTTCTCTGTTTTAATTTGTTCCATTAATAACTGAACCTGAATAAACCCCTCAATAATAATTCTTCCCTTGATAAATCCCCATTGGTCATGTTGTATTGCTGCTGGGATATGTTTTTCTAGTATATTTACCAAAACGTTAGCAGTCATCTTATAATCTAATAACACAACTGGGTGATAGTTCTGTTTGACTCAAGTCTTTATTTTCATCCATAATAAGAATTACTATTGCATCCTGAAAAGATTCTGGCATCCTGATACCCTCTTCTATTTTCCTAATTTCAATAACAATGGAGTAATTTCCTCTTTGAAGACATCAGATAATTCAGTGGATAAACCATTTTTCCTGGTGTTCTGCCATTTGTCATGGTTCTTATTGATTCCTTAGTACCTTCCAACGTAAAATCTGTATTGTTTATCTCTATTTTATCTTGTATGGTCTTATCCAAATATTTTTCATTTCCTCCTTATTGTGCCCAAATTGTCTCCTATACGTGCATTTTTAGTATTTGACAGACTCTATAGCAATGTCTTTATCTTTTGTTAAGACGTTCACAGACTCATCTATAGCATTGGAGATTATATTCCTTTGTTTTGGAGTTTTGACCATGTGAGATAGTAACTTTCCTGTTTTGTCCACATTATTATAAATTTTACCATGGCAAGGAAAGTTTCTGCCCTCTGATTGGTCAGTGGGTGTTTGTAACAGTGATGTTATTACACAATAACATCACTGAATGAAACCCAGGTGCCCACACACACACACACACACACACACACACACACATACATACACATATATACTTAGTCCCTCACTCCTCATTCTTGTTTTCTTACTGTGTCCCTGTGTTTAAATTGCATGTATTTATTTTTTTTCATTAATAAGTTTTATTGAATTTTTTCAGCATACATACATTACATGACAGAGGATCACAATGATAATTGTAATGCAGTTACAATGCACAGCACAGTTCCAGGTTCAGAGAAAAAGTACAGCTTAGTATCCAGCATCCAATTTAAAACAACAACATGGCAAGTAAAGTCTAAAATGAGTAACACCTACCAGGGAAGAGAGGCCTTAAATCAAATGAATGTAGCATTAACATTAATATCGAACCACCTTGCCACACCCACACATGACTTCTCTGACCTGAAAACAGAAAACTTAACAACCACAAGGACTAGGCAACATAGCTAAAACAAAAAACTACAAATAATCTCACTGAGATCACACAACATAGCCTACAGCAAGACAGTATCAGGTAGCTGCCAGGGAACTAGACAAAGTAGTGACAATACATACGAGGTTTACTTATCAACCTATTCCTGTTCTGGGTTTTAAATATGTAAGGAAGGGATTCCAGCAGGAGAAGTATTTAGCTAATGTGTTAGTTATGACATGTGTCGTGCAGTCTAATGATGCCATCTGGGTAAGTGAATTAAATAATTCTGAAAGAGAATGGACTTAGTAGTTCTTCACCGACATAAAATGAGGTATTTAGCCTGAATGCTGAGCAGGGCAAGCCAGCGCCATGGGTAAGCAGGAAGTCAGAGTTCCTGGAGGGGTGCTGAGTAGCCAAATTAGTGGGTCTGGCCTTACCTTGGAGCCCAGAGTTTGGGTGCCAGCTGACATATGGCGATCCGGAAGAGAGTTAACAGCTGACATTCCCATAAGATATGGTATAAATCCCCCACCTGGTTCTGGCACCTCCAACAGATTATTATCCATAAGTTTAAACTTATACAGCACATCTGGTGTCCTGTACCAATGGTGAAGGATTTTGTTCTGCATAAGTTTACTACTCATATCTGGATAGTTCATGTGTGCTAGCTTCCAACACAAGTTCCACTGGACATCCTCAATGGTGGTTTTCAGATCTTTTTCCCCATCTAGCTTTAGACTCAAGGACTGAGAAGGAATACTCTCCCTTATGGCAGCATAAATCTTACTGGTCTGTCCCTTAGAGAGCTAAAGCCACCATACAGGTTTCTGAGGCCCAGAGGCACTGGGTGGGTTGAGCTTTAGATAAGCAGTTAGAGAGCTACAGAGCTGCAAATATCTCCAAAAATCTGATTGTCCCAACCCTTTCTCAGTACATAGTTCTTGAAAAGATTGTAGCCCCTGACCTGCCTTGCCCAGGATATCTGCCAGTATGGAAATGCCTTTTTGTTCCCAGTGACTCCATAAAATGGGGTTGTTTTCTACAAAAATATGCCTGTTGTAATATAATGGAGTTTGAAAAAGAGTCTAGGGTGCGCTTTAATCCTGGTATGTACTTTGTTTCAGATTTTGACTGACAAAGCAACAGCTGGATGTGCAGTCAGGGTTTTGGACAGATGGTTGTAGATCAAAAGAGGGAGGCTATGTACCTGAGCCATTGATTATTCCATATACAGCCACTGAGGTGAGTCAGGGGTCACACTGGTGAACCATTTTAGTTTTTGGGCAGTTGAATATGTCCATTTATAGCCCTATAGCCAAGGAAGGCCCCTTCCCCCATCCTTCCAGTGGGATCTTAACTTGTTCCTACTGTAGCAGGGTTTCTTCCGTTCCCACAGAAAGTTGCCAATAGCCATATCTATAGTCTGAAACCACTTAGTTGGTAGCTCCAAGGGTATATGAGAGAGGGGATATAAGATCTTGGGGGCTGAGATCATTTTAAGAGCTGAAATTTTCCTCACAAAGGTAAGATTCAAAGCCCTCCACCTATCCAGTTCAGTTTTGAGCTCTGCAACAAGGGGCTTCAAGTTAAGATCCCACATTCTGGATATATCTGGGGAGATATGTACTCCAGGGTAGACCAGATAATCCGATGTCCACTTCAGTCCAAAAGGGGCTACCAAATCATGGGTACAACTGGGGTTAAGGGGGAGCACTTCCATCTTGGCTCTGTTCACCCTCAGGCAAGAGTATCCTTCAAAATTGGATAGAAGGGTAAGAAGAGCCAGGAGCAAAGTTTGAATGTCCTCCATAGGCACCAGCAGATCATCTGCATACATGAAGGTAGCATATGAAAGGTTCCCAACTGGAACACTCTGATGTTGGGGTGTTGCCTTATGGCACCTGCCAGTGGTTCTACAGCCAAGATAAAGAGTAAGGGGGATAAGGGGCAGCCATGCCTAGTGCCCCATCCCAGCTGAAAGGGCTCAGACAGGACTGCATTGGTCAGAATTCTGGCTGAGGGTTGCTGGTGTAGTGCCATGACCAAATGCCTGAAGCAATTCCCAAATCCCAAGTGCTGTAGGACCAGTGTTAGGTTGTCCCACTCTAGGGAATGGAAGGCTTTTTCAAAGTTTATAGCTGCCACAGCTGCAGGAGTTGGAAGTACCCAAGTCTGATGTATGAGATTGACCATGGATCGGATATGCTGTCTGCTCTATTGGCCAGGGGCAAAGCCCTCTTTTGAGGAGTGGATATGGGTTGGGAGTAACGGATTCGGTCTGAGGCCAAAATCACAGCAAAGAGCTTACTGTCAGCATTAATGAAGGAAATAGGTCAATAGCACGAGGGCAATGTGGAGTCTTTCCCCTTCTTTGGGAACACAATAATAACAGCTTCACAGGGTGTGTGGGGGGAACCATCATTAAGTGCCTCATTAAACAAAGAACTGAGGAGAGGGGAAATTTGAGGGGAGTGGAGGTTGCCAGAGTTTGACAGGAAAGCCATCCCTTCCTGGGGCTTTTCTGGGGTTCATGGATTTTAAGACAGTTTCCACTGTTGCCAGACAGATGGGCAGGTCCAATACAGCTGCATGTGAAGGGAAAAGCTTAGGGAGCTGAAGGGAGGAGAGAAAAACCTGAAATTTATCTTGGTCCATGATCCTAGTAGAGGTATATAAAGTGATATAAAACCCTCTCCATAATGGAGTTAATTTGCAGTGGGTCTGTACAAATTTTCCCTGCCTGTTCCCTTAGACCAGAGATGTGCCATTTGGCCTGCTGCTTCTGTAGTCTATACGTTAAAACTTTTCTTCCCTTTTCCCCTTCCTCCCAATATTTATGTTACAATCTTAAAATGGCCACCTCTGCCTTGTGTTAAGCATTTCTTTACCCAGTACGAAGTCTGTGCAGGAGTTCTGTATTTGCTTGGCTTGGGATTCTAAGGTCTTTCGTTTTGGCTCTAAGGAATTTAAAAGATGCTCCCTTCACTTCCATTGCTTGGCCACATAGCCAATTATGGCCCCCCGGAGAGTAGCTTTAAAAGCCTCCCAGGTATTCCCTGAGGAGGTATCCTAGGGTGGGTTTTCAGCCAGAAAGTGGGTTGTTTCCATAGTCACCCATGTCATGAACTCTGGATCTCTTAAAAGGAGGGGACCAAGCTTCCAGGTGGAGGATTTAGGAGGGCAGGAGCCCTAATGGAAATGTATATGAACTGGAGAGTGGGCAGAAATTATCATAGGCATGATCTTCGAGTCAACCACACATTGGGTAGTCTCAGGGGATACCAGCCAATAGTCGATCTGACTATGGGAGTCATGTACTGGGGAAAAGAAGTAATCCATCTCCCATGGGTGAAACACTGTCCAGATGTCTGACAGCCCCAGATCTGAGATCAACTGTTGCAGAGCTAGTCGGGCTTTAGAGTGATGCTCATGGGATGTGAAGCTGCAGTCCAGCTATGGTACAAGGGAGAGATTAAAGTCTCCCCCAAGGATCACTGGGGTAGGGGTTGGAGCCAGAGCACTGAGTGCCTGTGTGACCTCATGATAAAACGCGGGGACATCCTCATTCAGTCCATATACTTTGCCCAATTTGAGGGGGCCCTCTGGTGTGTTCATCAGGACCAAAAACCCATCTACCTTGTGTGTCCTTTTTAAGTTGGGTAAGAGACCACTTAATGGTTTTAGGGAGACATATGGCCACCTCTGTCTTTTTGGAGGGGCTGAGGAGGAACAAAACCTGGCCCACTCAATCCCTAGCCAGCTTATCATGGTCCTGCTTCATCAATTTGGTTTCCTGCAGGAACGTCAGTATAGTCCTCAGCCTCTAAGGTGTGCTAACACCTGTTTATGCTTTACCAGGGTGTTTAATTCCTGAACATTCCAGGTGTATCCATGAAGGTCACCCATGGTTCAAGAAGACAGAGATCAAACTAGCAGGGAGCATGCAACAAACAGTATCTGAGGCTGGGGGTCCAGCTGGCATCCCTCATAGGGAATGCTTAGTGATCCCTTCTGAAATGAAACAGTCATACTGGCGCCTTTTAAATAAATAAAGATTGATGATGATACCATACATACTTCTGCCAAGATAGATTCAGACACATTGCCTGGACAGTAACTCATATACATAAGCAAAAAGGACAAATGACCCATACAATATAAACTATTTACATCATCTGTGCCTTGGACAGATGTCAGTCCAGCTAATCAGAGAGAAATAGTAATGCCAGCAAGCCAGTTTCCAAGGCCACCTATGTCCCTCTTGTGGGGGGGGGGGCAGAGCAAGTACTCTTCCAGCTGAAATCAGTGAATCACAGAGCTAAGGGCAGCCTCAGGAATAGATAACACACTGTAGGAAAAGCAGCTGGAGGGAGAGGTGCTCCTTTGTCCAAGCCTCTCGAGTTGCAAGGATCTTCTCAAGGTATCTACACAGAAGAAGAAGCCAGGAGGTAGCATGTCAAAAAGGAAGGCCTAGGGGGTCTACACCTTACAATAATGAGACAGGCCAGGAACACATGATGACTCAAAGGAGTTAGGGGCCTAGAGGCCTCCCAGCCTGGATCCATCCCACTCCCCTAGTGACCACAAAGAAGTTAGGAGTGGGGATGGGAGCATAGGATCCATTTTGGCATGAGGGGAGTGCTGCCCCATGAAGGGATAAGGGCTGAGCTGGAATACCCCTTTGAGTACAGCATATGGAGGTTGAGCCAGTATCCTTGCCTGCACTTTGTAATGCATGTCTCATAATTTGTTACCCCACTAAACCTGGTGAGCTAGCAGATTGGCACCTACCGAGTCAGTAAATAATCATAAGGACTCAAACATAAAACAGCTTCGAAAAGCATAGCCCTTATAGACCAGCCTTAACAAATGTCGCATACCAAAGTTCGATCAGTTGAGCCATGTGATGAGGGTGGGGAGGGGGGCAGCCCGCCAATGTCCTTCCTCTGGCTGAACAAAGAAATGGCAGTCCTGCAACTAGTATGGCCCAAGGTATGAGAGTCGGGGGGGATATCTCCAAAGATGCAGCTAGGGGGTCCCACCAGGAGATGGACGGGGGCAGGGGGGCCACAGGAGAGAAAGCCAAAGGGCTCCCTGAAAGGGCATAAGAGGAGGGTCTTACAGCCTCTCAGTCTCCTCCCACCCCAACTCCCTAATAAACAAAGAAGCACTTATCTGGCAGATTCATGTATGGGTACCCATCCCCACCAGGGCCGCCAATTCTTGCTTGTCTGGTTCAATCTCCTTCTCATGCTGAGGGAGACGCAGAGGAGTGGCTTGTTCTTTGGTGTTTGTCAGCTCCTGCATTGGCTGAGCTGCAGCCACTGCAGCCCACGACTTCTATCCTTGGGATGGGCTCATTTGGCCAAAGCTGTGTTGTGAGGCATCTGTCCCTCCATTCTGTGGTGAAGTTTCTGCCGAATCCTGTAGTGCTGCAAATTGATTGGGGGAGTGAAACCTCTGGAAGTCTGTATTGTCATACTCCATTAGATCTCCTCCTTCTCTCTATCAGCCAGGTGCTGCCACCACTCGTGTCGGTAAGGAGCGTGGTGCTTCTTATTTCTGGGAGGAAGGGAGTCCTCAAACACTTGGACCTCTGACCAGGCTGGTTGCTAGGACGAAAAGAAAAAAATATCTGTGTCTTCTCTATGAGCTGGTGTATAGCGCTCTGTGGCAGAAAGAATCCCCAGGCCACGAAAGTCCTCCGGCAATGATTTCCTTAAGAAGTCCATCAGGCTGTCAGGAGTAGAGAACAGGAGGGGGTTGCCATTATGGATCACCTGCATGGTGATCAATTGGTTCTCTACATCCTCCAAACCAAGACATAACCTTTGTAATGCCTTTGGGCTCTCTCAACTCATTACTGAAGCCACCCAGCCCAATACTAAGAACCCAAACCGCAGCACGATGTTAGACCTAATCCTGGTAAATAAACCCCACTTGTTTATGCATTCTGGTGTTTTCTGAAATTATCTGACTAATCACTATGCCATTGCGTGCATAAGGTCAGCCCCCAGACTTGCATCCTCTTCTAGATATGTGTTCAAAACAAGTCACAGGAATTTTAATCCTAATGCCTTTATCTATGATCATCAACATGCTAGCTGGCAGAACTTTTACCTAGCCTCCACGTGGAACAGGCCTGTGAGGAATTTCATAACATTCTTCTTTGACACCATCAATAAACATGCCTCTCTAAAGCTCATACTAAAAAAAGGCATGCCCCTGGTTTATGGTTGATTTAAAAGCTGTTCTACTAAAAAGGGATGCCTTATGGAAAAAGGCTCAGAAAACAAAACTCCCTGCTGACTGGGCAACATTCAGGGCAGCCAGAAATCTCAGTACTAAATTAATGACAGCTGAAAAGGTAAGACACTTCCATAGTGAGCTTGAAGTTTCCTCTGATTGTTCCTCTAGGTTCTGGAAAATGATCAAAGACCTGGAGGGTCACAGACCGGCATGTTCACTTCCTTCCAAAATCTCCTCATCTGGGGTGATTATCTCTGACAAACATAAAATCCTGGATCTTCTGAATAACCATTTTGCTACAGCATGGTTGGCATTTGACACTTCTCCAGCTAACACCATTAGAGCGCAGTTATGTAATCATGATCCCTTATGCCTGTCTTTGGCCCTTTCTACTCATGATGCATTCTTCTCATTTGACCCGGTCACTGTAAAAACTGCAGGAGATCTGCTTTTGGAATTGAATATAAGGAAGAGTGCTGGTGCTTACTTGATTGAGCCATTTTTTCTTAAGCTCAGATACTATGTTCTTTCTGTTCCTATCACACATCTGTTTAACATGTCCCTGTCGCAGGGTACCCATCCTGCACTCTGGAAGACAGATCATGTTATACCCCCTGTTTAAATCCAGTGACTCCAGTGATCTAAATAATTACTGTCCTATAGCATTGCTTCCCACTCTGTCAAAAATTCTGGAAAGAATAGTCAATCACCAACTCAGACATTATCTCGAGACCAACAACCTCCTTAACCCAGTACAATCAGGATTTAGGCTCCGTCATAGCACTATATCTGCACTTGCCAATGTCACTAATGACTGGAAAACCTCATTGTATGCAAAAAAATCATGTCTGTGCTTTGTTCTTGGATTTGAGCAAAGCATTTTACACTGTAGATCATGAGCTGCTGATTACAGTTCTTAGGAACATTGGTCTGGGCCACTTGACAGTGACCTGGTTCACAAATGATCTCACTGGTCTCTTCCAAAGCATTAATGGTATCTCCCCACTAAAACCATTGGCAAGGGGCATTTCCCAAGGTTCCATCTTAGGCCCTCTGTTATTTTCAGTTTATATAAACAATATTAACATGGGAATCAAATCCACCAAGATGCATCTGGTTGCTGAAGATACTGTCCTGTACATAGGCAGGTCCTCCCCAGAGTTAGCTTGTGGGGACTTTCAGGAAGATTTTAATACCTTTCAGAAGAACCTCCTGCACTTATAATCATTATTCAATGCCAAAAAAAAAAAGCTGATGCTATTCTCACCCCATGCTAACCCCTCAAAATTACAAAGCACTGGATGCGCTCCACATGTCACCATGCTGCTGGGTGAGTCCCTTGAATTTGTGACAAAATTCAAGTACTTGGGTCTGTGTATTGATCACAGACTTTCCTTTATTGATCACATGGAAGAACTCTCCAAGAAACTGAAACAGAAGCTTGATCTTTTCTTTGACTTAGACATCTTCTTACACAGGAAGTTAAGGCCAGGTTGGTCCAAACTACCTTCTTGCCACTTCTTGACTATGGTGACTTTATCTATGGTCAAGACCCGAGTACTGCTCTATCCAAACTAGACAACTTGTATCATTGGGCACTTAGGTTTATCTTGGGAGTACTGTACTGTACCCATCATTGTGCACTCTATACCATGGTTGGCAGGTGCTCGCTTAATTTTAGACGCCATAGGAATGCAATCTTGTGGACTTATAGAGCTATTATTCACAAGCTTCCTCAGTATATCTCCAATGCCCATAACCACAGCTGGAAGCTACTTGTTCAGAAGTCAGTCATTTATTTCCCTTGCTGTTCCTAAGACCAGAACACGGTATGGTGCAGTTCTGGTAAGTCATGCCCTACCTGTCTTATGGAACACCATGCAAAAGACCTCAAAGCTTATTACACCTGTAAAATTGGCTTTTTTTTTAAGATCCTGTTCCTATGTACACTATGTTTTGGGAGACTTGTGACTGCTTTGTTTAGTGGCCTCCACCTCTTGTGTGCTGGTTACCTTTTCCTTAGTTCATAATTTTCCCTGCATCATTCGATGGCCCTTCATGATTGTGTTGTTCTCCCTTCATTACCCCCCTTGGATTCAGTATATTCTCCCTTCCTTACTTCTTCCCTTCGCTCCTTCCCTGTCTCCTGTTTTTCATTGCACTATTTATGTGGTTATAACATTTTTTATATTGCATTGTACACCTTGTATATGCTGTACTGTAAATATTGTAATTATTTTCTCTTTTATTATTTATGCTAATACATATGAGCCTTCTATAGTTCAGTGTTAAATGTTAGCTGGCAGTGTATTTGTTGTATACCCCTTTCTCACCTCCTGCAAATGTGGTAGTCGTATGTTTGTACTTGTACCCCAGGTCCACCTTGTAAATAAGCTTGTGTCAATGGTGCTCTGCCTGATAAAATAAAGATGACTGATTGCTTGATAGTGGGATAGCACAGTGTGAAGAAGAGGTTATGGTGGTGAAGAATTCTTTGTCAGTTAGTAAAGGCCTTGTGCCACTCTGAGAGCTCACAAAAATAAATCCTGAAATATTTGTATCCTTGGACCATTCCATGTAAGGTGTCCTTTGTCTCTGGCCACTGCTGTAACAAGCTCTTTTTGATGAAAGTCAAGGAAGTGAGCCAGGGTAGGGTGTGGGTGATCCCCAGCTTTGGAAGGGGAGCAAGGGAGCAGTGGGCCCACTCAATTTGTAGGGTAGTGCTGGGTGGTAGATCAAGGAGCTGAGTGAGGGTTTTTTGCAGAAATCCTATAGTGTCCTGTTGCTCTGCACCTTCAAGAAAGCCGATAAGCTGCAAATTTTTGCTAAGACTGCGGTTCTCTAAATCATCCACTTTTATGTGAATAATATGGACTTGCTCTCTAGTTATGGCAGAGACGTCCTGTATAGCAGTATCATGGGCCTCGAGATGTCATTCTGTTTGAAGGATTCTGACTTCAATCACTTGCAGTGTTTGAGAATTATTCTTAACTGCGAGATTCATTTGAGTCATTTGTGCCAGCAGCTGGTTAAACATTTGCTCCATATTTACAGAGTCAGCACTAGCTGGAGCAGGTGATGCCATCTTGCTGGTCTCAGGGTTCCCAGTCAGTCCAAGTTAAGCAGCCAATCTATCATCCAGTGGAAGAAATAAAGGCAAAGATCAAATGCAGGTACTTCAGTTATAGCTGTAATTAGGGTGCAGATATAATCCCCAAATGTCAGATGATTCAGGATTGTGTCCCACAGTGTGAGGAGCTAATCACCTAAGCAGCCATCCTGGTCCAAGGCTAAGCCATGCCCCCAATTGCATTTATTTTTTAAATCAGCACTGAAGATTTTCTGAAGGAGCTAACGAGCACACTGATGGTGAAAGAGACAATGCATGACTGTCAGTTTCTGCTAGAGATTGAGGCTGCTCCTCTTTGAAGCTTTTTAAAAGAAGCTTAACTTCGACCATCTCTACAGTGAACAAAAGAGCAGAACTTCAAAAGGACAGCACATAGTTGTTCCTTTCAGTTACCACTCCAGCTCAGTCATGCTCCACATACAGAAGTATCTAAACCACATCAGCGGCTGCACACCACAGCAGAACAAAGAAAAGATGAAAATGGAGAAACATTCTCAAAATCTCATATAAATCAAAGCAAAGTAGCAGTGGAAGGGACTCTTTGCAGAGGGGGCAACATCATGACAGATTATACAGGGGCAGACCTCCACAGATGGACAAAGTAGGTAGCATGTAGTGGCAGCACCACCTACAGGCAGAAACAGAAACTGGATGTTTTTAAAAAAAACATACACCTACACACAAGAAGCAAGAAAAGTATTCAATTTTTTTTACGTCTTTTTTTTTTTTTTTACATAAATGAGCCATTGTCTAATAGCAATAAGGCACTACAGAAAGGTGTGTTATTGTGTAATAACATCACTTCTTGGATCATGGGTGTAGGCAGGCATACTCTAAGCATGCCATGGTATGCAATTTTATTTAAGGGGGTAGCAAATAGGCTCTGAACAGCTTCCCTTTTCCATGAAAACTAACAAAGAAAATATTGAACCTTTCTGTAATTTTATTCATAGGAGTCGAAACTAGAAGCACTGGTCACTAATACTCTCTTTGCATCCCAAGGACAATACAACTTTATAGGCTCTGGGCTGGTATGTGGGTGTCTTAGGGAACAATGCATGGCATTTGTATTTACCCATGCATGACAACAACCACTGTCATGAGATACAGAAGTTGTATTTATTGTGCCAAATGAGGCAACAAACACAGTCCTGGTGTACATTTGTATATTATCAGCTACAGGGGAGTAGCTCACCCTTATAAGGGGAAGGTGGGGTAGCAGCGAGTCCACTTGGTGTGCAGATCTGAAATCCCTGGCTACACCCCTGTCTTGGATGTTGAACATACTCAACCTGTGATCTTATGCTTCAGCCACTCGAGGCTTCATGTTATTATACATTAACACACACCCTGTCATGCCTTATTGCTTAATTTACTTCTTACTATTTTTCTTTGTTTCTTGTATCATAGTTTGTTCAAAATAACTGTCCCTGCTTTTTAATTATAACTTTGTGTTTCTCTGTATTATCATTTGTCCCAGTAATTCAGCTTCAGCATCAGATATTTCAAGTTTCTTTGTATTTTGTTATTTTATTTTATCTGATATTAAATAATATCCCCACCTAAAGTTGATTTAAAAGCATCTCATGTTTGTGAAATGTCCTGGATATTTCAAAACTATGATCACATATTATATGAATCTTTTGTAATTTTTCCCACAAAGATAGGTTTCTGTAACAAACTATTATCCATTTGCCATGTTCTTAATCTTTGCCTGTTATCAGATGGGATATCTCCCATCATGATAACAACATGATCTGATAGACATATGGAGCTTGATTCTCAAAGGCTGACACAAGGATTGCATGAAGCCTGTGTCAACCCCGGCACTGTGACGAACACTTTGACACACCTTGCACCAGATTCTCATAGGCTGCGGTTATTTGCGACACTGTACCCATTTTATGGTGGCTCATGCCAAATATGAGGGACAAACCCCATAAAAAGGTCCCCCGACTGATGCAAAGTTAGACCATCAAAAGCTTGTCTAACTCGCGGCAAGGGATACATGGGATTGAGAATCCCAATTGCCAGCCAAGGAATGCTGCAAGCCCCATGCGCCATCTGTTTGGCACACTAAGGGCTTGCAGCATTCTGAAACATGTGAAAATCAAGCCCATGTTGTCTATCTAGCATTTTCTAATAAGTTTTAAAATAGTTTTGGAACAAAAAAATATAATCTGTTCTTGAGTCATTGTTAAACTCAATAGAAAAGAAAATAAAGTTTTTTTTCTCTGTCTGTAGTACTCACTAAGCATCACAGAGCACTTGTTTTTTCAAAAAAGCTTGCATCAATGAGGACATTCTTCTATATTCTGTACTTTTTTGTTTGAGGTTTTATCCAGCTTTGGATGATGAAGGGCATCACCCCCCCCCCCCAATTAAATATGTTCCTTGCAATAAAAGAATAGCTCTCATCAGTTGTTCCAGAAAACCATTGTATTCAACAAATGGAGCATACTGTATAGGAAGCCCACCACCACTTCTCTATCTCCTAAGCTGCGAGATGACGGGTTAGCTGCACAATCGAGCAGACTCGATAGACCGCAAGGCCTGCTTCTGCTGGTATGTTT
Organism: Neoceratodus forsteri; assembly: GCA_016271365.2. Lineage (NCBI taxonomy): Eukaryota > Metazoa > Chordata > Ceratodontiformes > Ceratodontidae > Neoceratodus > Neoceratodus forsteri. The sequence continues at coordinate 1,366,926,324 of CM057455.1, forward strand.
GTAATAAACCTTTAACCAAAACTATTTATCCATCTTGACCCAAAAAAACTACCTAAATATTTAAAATCCAATAATTTTGTATTAATATTGAGACCCCTCCACTCTTCTGAGTATCATAAGAGCTCCCACATGTTGTATTCATTGTTCTTTTTCAATCTACTTGTGAATTTTTTAGTTAAAGGAGAATTTCACTGAACCTGTAAGTCATTTTTCCCAATATAAACTTTAAGTACTGTTTACATTTCTGTTATTGTTCCATCTAAACAGGCCTCTTAGTAATCTAATTTGAGGTTTCTGTTTTACCCTCTGGCATTAAGTACCATTTTAGAACGGTATGATGTAGCTTATGTTTGTCTTATATGTCATGTATTTGTATTCCTGTATTAAGTGAAGGTAAAAGTTATCTTTTTGTATAACATCTTGTGACTATTTTACAGTCTCAGGTCGCATATGAAAAAAGGGCCTTGGCTCATATGTTTACCCGGTTAACAAAATAAATAAATAAATAAAAAATGTCCCTCTCAGCCACAGAGTTCTGTACTAGAACAAGGATGCATTGTGCCACCAATAGAAGAGTAAAACAGGGACATAAACTACATCTTACAGTTCTAAAATGGTTCTTACCAGCAGTACACTATGTAAATCAGAAACACCCAGTATGACAGCTAAACAGCCTGGATCATTACTGTACAGCAATAACATAATTTGAACCACTGTTTAAAAAACAGCTACTACGGGGCAAATTGCTTATTGACTCAGTGCAGCTCTCCTTTAAGTGTGAATCCTGTAGACAAATAGTATTCACATTTTAATTTTTCATATATGCCATAATATTATTGCATTTGTTTTCAATTATTTAAATGATTAACATTCCATGAACCAGCACAAATGGTCACTTTTCATCCTTTATTTGTTTTCATAATACCCTGATTCAGTCATCATCTTGAGAGGCCTTATTCCTTTATTCCCCTTATTATTCCATAGGTACAGCCTTTTGCCTTTAAATAAACCATTGTTTCCTTCATTTAACATCATCAACCAGCCTTTTCTCCAGTAGCCCCCCTCCCTTCACAGATGTGGTTTTGTGTGAATGCTTATTGGAACAATATTCTTGATTCATTGTTGGCACAATAATGATTCCCCATTCCAATATCCTATAACACAGTAAGCACATCTCCAGATGTGTAATACTGGAAGATAAGAAGTCTAACTTTTAGTCTAGTTGGATGTTCATTCCCCATTTCATCTCTAACTTATTTCTCTACCATTTTCCTTTTTTTCCCCTCCAGGAAGTACATAGAGAGAATAAGAAAAGGGAGAGAAAAAATGTTTCTAGTAGCTTCATCTTAGATCCTGTCCATTACTTATCTTCTAATACAATCTCTTTAGTTACATTCTCTCAATATTACCTACATATCTCTTTAATTATTGACTTACTGCTTTAAAGATGGCTAGCAATTATTCTGGAAAGTTTTGGCTAAACAACATAATAATTTTATTTGTTCTCTGTTTATTTTTAAACTACTTAGCCATTTGAAAATGTCTCTAGTCTCTACTAATCAAATAATAACCCATAGCAATTTCCATATTTACCACTTTTCCTTCTGTTTATGTTAACATCCCCCAAAAAAAGATCTGCAGTATTTTGCTTCCATAGAGTTAAGTTGCAAACATATTTTTCTTTTAATTTTCTCTCAGCTTGTTCTGCATTTTGAAAAATAATAAAAAATCCATTAACAAAAACTTGCAGTCTTGCAGGCAATGCTAACACTGACTTCACTCCATTCTGCCACAATCTCTTCTTAATGGATTTATATTTTTTCCAGGCAAACACAATATCTTGAGGGAAATCTTGGTGGAAGTCAGTGCTGAACCCCTATACTCAATTGTATTCATTTGATATACTTTCTGCAATACGAACTCATAGTCAGCAGAGCTTAGGAATTTTAAAATTACAGCTTTAAGGGATGAGTCCTCTAAAGGTTTTTGTATGAAAGCTCTATGAAACCTATCAAGTTCTGTATCCAGCTCCTCATTCAGACATTCCATTAGATGAGCTAAAATACCTTCCAGTGTACTATTTAAAATCAGGGTATCATCCCAACACTCTGGTATTCCAACAGTACAAATATTTTTGCACCTAGTGTGTAATTCACAATAAAAAAAATCTCATTTTGACACATTTTAATATTGTTTTCTTACATTTTTTCACTTCTCTCAATAGGTATTATGTCATCCTCAGTAGTTGATATTCTTGCTTGAATCTCTATTTGTTTAATATCTATTCTGCCATAGTTTCTTTTACATCAATTATTTATTTCTTGATCCTTTCCACTTCATTTATTGATTTGCCAATCATAGTCAACTTTTCCTTCACCAAAGTAATCTCTTTTAATAATGCACTAGCCCAGGCTGGCGGTATTTCATCCTCCTTATCTTCTACTGTGGTACCATTTTCATTATTTCCACCCGAGTCACTTTGGTTTTCCTCACTTCTGTTTTGTTCAGACTGTTCATTCTGCTTGTTTCAATTTTGGCAATTGTTCTCATTGTTTAGTTCTCCATTCTGCATCTGAATCCCTATTTAGTTGTTTGGCTGGTTTTGTGTGTGTGTGTGTGTGTGTGTGTGTGTGTGTAGTGGGTATTTCTGAAATATTATTGCACTGTTTTTTTCATCCACTTTATTCTGGTCCTCACCCTACTTTTTTACTTTTTACATTTTCAGCACTTCTCTTACTATCTTTAAACCCATTTGGCATAGCCTCATATGAATCCATTGGTAATAGCTCTTAAGGACTTTGGTATCCTTTACATTTGCAGATAGTAATACAGGTTCTGTGTTAGACGGTAACATAGAAATTCCCTTATCCTCAATCAAGTTGTTCACTAACTTATCTCCTTCACCAGTTTCCATTCCTATGTCCTCTTGAGTGTCTTTGTGATGTGTGGAAATTGACAATGATTCAGGGGTTGAAGGGATTCCACATGCTGTATCTTTAGTTAATATTATCTTTATAGCATTTGCTTTGTTTGCTGCACTGCTTGTACTGCTTGTATTACTTCCATGATGATTCTTCATCAAGTCTGTCTGGGGATCTGACAAGAGTTTTTCTCTTTCTGCTTTGCCAGTCCTGAATTGCATCTTTGGCATAAATAATGCACACACTGAGAGTTTGACTTGAAAACTGTGGTTACCAGATGGTTCAAAGAGGTAGACATAGCAGCAAGATGACCACGCTGATACTCTACTCTGCATCACTCCACCTTGACCCTTGCTTTGCAGAGAGTTTTCTCTTTGCTTGTTTCCTGTTTTAAACAAGTAAAGATTTGTGGTAATATGAGGGTACTGGAGGGCTTCTTTTGAAGTTTTGGTGTTTCAAAGGTCACATGCATTGAATACAAAGTCAGGGCTGCTTTGATACACTTGGATATGATATGGTGGGAGCATTAGGAGCTGTTAACACTGTCACTCTTGTACTATACAGTGAAGCTGACTTTGCTATCCTTGGATTTTGGAGAGACTCAGTGTAGTGGATTCTGGTGTCCTTCTCCTGCCTGTGAAGTGCTGAGGTGGCTTGTTGTGAGACAGACCTCGATGAAATTGACATAACATCATAAGTGGTGATATGCTTCTTTTTCTTAATTAAACATATGCTATCATTGCCTGGGATAAGGGGGTCTCTGTATTTCTTCTGGTGAGAAGCCTACTATGCTCAATGGAGCCTTATTTTCTTTTTTTATTTTAACAGGTTCCCTAACAGATATTTGGAGGACAAAGACACATGCTGAAAGAATACTGGAGCAACAATTAATTGAGTATTTGGGAGTGGTCCCCTAGAGATTGGAGATCTGGATCCCCAGTTAACTGAAGGGAGCTAAGATTTTGCTATTTTTAGTGCTCCTTCTGGGCAAAACTTTACAAAGATGCTGGAGCAGTGAAAGGTGCAGCGAGAGGTGAAGGTTGGGCATGGGGAAGTTTCTCCCTATGAGGTCTTTTACTCATATTTATTGTCAACTGCTGATTTAATGCCCAGATTGATGAGTGAGCTAATGTAACTGAGTGTATAACTTTTCAGAACTGTTTTATTGTGGTTCCATCTCAATTGCATGCAAAACTTTTAAGTGTGGTCATTTACAGTGCGGATATTTCAGCTTGATCCTTTTCATCGTCTAATGTTTTCAGCACTAGTCTGTTCAGCATGCTACATATCCCTATGCACAGCACAATACACATCCCTGAGACCTTTTTTGGGGCAACTCCCAGGACTAAGCCTTTTGAAGATGGTTCCCCTTTGGAGGGGCACATTATTTAAGACACATCTAAAATTAAAGGATGTATTGAGCAAAAAGTAATGTGCCCTTTTCCCCGATGTACTGACCACCACTGAATCACCATTTTGTGCAGGCTGATGTCTTCAGCCTGCAGCCATAGCGGTAGCCCACATAGCTGCATGCCATATGTCGATGTGGAGCACCTGTTGGAGAGGTGCTGTGGAGAATTTGCTGTAGCGGTGTTAGAGTCAGATTGGTAAGTGCTACCAGAGATGTTCCTGGTTAACTGTGCTGGTTTTCTCAGTTTTCTGGATTTGTTGCTGCACTGACTCAGCCTACAAGGGCCACCTGGTCATGGCTGGTGTGAGTACTATTTACTTTCAAATCTGCTGTGTCTTTTAAGGTCTGTGACAGCATTGTAGAAAAGTGTGTGAATTCCATTGGTGCTGTAGTCAGTTGGGCCATGGAATCACCATGGGTCTGCATGAGAAGAAATGGGGCAGATAACTTCTTGTTGGTTGCACTTATTCTGCAATGGCACAGGTGGAATGCACTGAATTGGTTGTGCACTAAATTGCTATGTTAGCTGTAATGTTTTTCACTTAGTTTGCTGTGCTGAATTGTTTGAGCTAGAATGTATGCACTGAATTGACGTGATACCCTTTATTGTCTATTAACTTGGAGCCTGAACCCTTGCTACACCTTTAAAGCAAAATATGGCTTTTTTCAATATAGCAAATCCTTCTCAGCTACTTTCTTATAAATTATGCTCTAGCGAAACACCGTCAATTGAGACTCCAGCGTCCAAATGGAGCCATTACTATATTTAATTGTTTAAACTTGCTGCCAATTTCTCATAAACACTGTTCAAGTGAAGTGTTGACAGCTGAGATTCCAGTGTTGAAATGGAACCTTTATTACATCCAACTATTTGTCATTCAGACTTACACTACTGCAAATATTTCAGTTAAAACTGAGCAAGACCTCCGCGAGTCTCTGTAATATGATTCAAGTCATTGAAGGGCTGGTATTCTAGCAGAGTGGATTCTTGGCGGCCAATACTGTATGTGTTTTAAGGTTACAATATGTTTAAAGTCCTTTATATGTAGACTCTTTTTAGGAGCTGATTGTTATGCTAAATGGAACTGGGCTTGGAAACACATTATTCATATCTACCTGTTATTTATTCTTGATTTCTGTAATGATTTGTTTGTTTTCCTTGTAACTATTACAATTGACTAACTGTGATTTTAGGTTTATTGTTCATTAAGGAAATATAAAGATAATTTCCTCGAATGTGGGGGTGCTGTGAACCAGGTGGTACCTGGAGGTGGATATGGTAGTCTACTAGTGAATTCTCCACTGTGCTCCCTGGGGGTGGGAGCTTGTCTGATTCTTCACTGAGGCTTGAATAGCTAGACATAGTAGGGCTTAGCTAGAAGGTTGACGGGTTTGAAAGCGGAGCAAAATGTGTAGACTCTCAAAGGTAGGCTCAGATCGTAAAGATTCATAACTGGTTACAAATGGTAGCCACCATATAATTCCCATCATACCAAGGGACAGTAGGGGCATGGAACTGCATGTGCATTAGGATGCTCCTTGGAAGATCTCCAAATGGATGGTACTGCTGGCAGATTAGGATAATCTAATGTGGGTCAACTGGCTGAGCTTCCTTCAATATTGTTGTGACATAGCACCTTCAAGAGTGACCCAGTACCTATAGTGGGACCTGAACATATTGGCTCAATTTCATTCTCGGTTGAGTCTTGGGGATGGCTTGTTCTGTGGGAGCATCGGTGGATGCTGTAGCCAGTTGTTCAATGGAAGACTACAATGGTTTTTTTGACTGGTAGCACGTCTCAGTTAAAATGTGTCTCTAATAAATAAGTAATCCAATATGTTATATCCTCTATTTTAAGGTTTTTACTTTTAACTATCAACTTTATTTTTTTTTTATGCTTGGATACTTAATATACGGTAGGAACATTTAAATGTATCTATTAACAGGAAAGTATATTCGACTACTGTCCTCCTTCTGGGGCTGAGTTGGAGGCTGTTTGTGCTTGTCTGTGTCTGTAGGTTAGTTTTTGTTCATTTACATGTTTTTCTGCTTGGAATACACTGTGTCATTCTTGCACACAACATCGGTGAAAGTCTCCTGGACTGAATTTCTGCAAAACATCATCATCAGGTATCAGCTTTTTAATTTTAAATCAACTTTCTTGAAGCCTCCCCAAGGAAGCATATGTCATGCAATTAGTCTTACAAACATGGTGATGCTGGGTCCTGTAACTGAATCAACATTTTCAACATTTTCGTCTGACCACTCCTAAAGCAGCTGAACTTGTGGACCTTAAAGAACAAAGGAATTTAAGCACATTTTGTGACTGAATCAATATTTTTGTCTGACCTGCTCCCATGGTATTGTACTTGTCGCTGAGGACTTTGAAGATCAAAGAAACATACAGACAAAAGGATTTCATACATTGCATATACCCAGGCCACAGTCTATCACCTTTCAGGAATTTTAACATATTATGTGACCCTGGATCTCAACAGTTCATCATTTCCTCTGGATGTAATTAACCATCAGCATTTTTCCTTTGCCATCTCCTCCTGGTGTGCTTGTTAGACCACCCAAGTGCTGCCACCTCTGCTCTACCAAGGATTACTCCATCCTCCTAGTTCTTGTGTTCATTGTGGATGCTACAGGCCCAAGATGCCAAGCTGGACCACTACCACCCCTTCGAGAACCTGCTCTTGACAAAAAGACTCTATGGCACCCCAATGCCAACTGTGTCAAGGGAGCTCCAGTTTTCCACCACCTGCATTCTGCCTGCTAGCTCGGGCCCCTGACACCTGCCACAGTTATCAACAACATTACCATTTTCATGCCCATAAAGATCACCCTGGTGAATGCTTGCCTCCCCCACTGCAAGAGCAGGAAGCGGAAGATACGCTCCACCATTAGCAAAAAACCGCTCAGCCAGGAAAATAATATTCATGCTTCTTCTTCTATCAGGTAATGTCCATGCCAATCTGGGCCCAGCACCAGTGTTAAGTGCAGTGGGAAACACTAGTAAAGGCATGAAAGTAGCTGCACTGAACATATGCAGCCTCACAGCAAAGTTTGACCTACTCTAAGAGTGGCTGTCCCACCATGTACCTTACATTCTCTATCTGACAGACACCTGGCTGTCAAGCAAGATAAAAGACAATGAAGTGATGCTCCCGGGACATCAACATTCAGGAAAGACAGATGTGGCAAGAGAGACGGAGGACTCCTTATCTATGCCAGGGATTACCTATGCTGCTCGGTCCTCCCTGTTATCAGAGTTGAGGATGATCATGAACTACTAGCAATAAAAGCACAGGTCAGACGGCACAGCAAATCTCTAATCTTAGCCTCGGTTTATCTTCCACCCACTAAAGCCAGGGATGACCTCCCAAAAGTACTGGATACAACTTCTACCCTTCCTAAGGGCACAGAGCTTCTCATAACAGGTGACTTTAACAGCAACTTGGAGGGCAGGGAATCCACGCCTTTCAAGGGCATGGTTGCTATTTCCAATCTGACCCAACTCATAGACAGCCCAACAAGGCGGAACCACAAAACAGGAAAAGACACCCTCCTCGATTGGCTCCTTCTGAGTTCCCCTTCTTGGATCTCTGAGCTTAAGGCCCCGCCTGACTCCTTAAATGATCACTCCCCAGTCACTTTCACATGGTCAAACAATTTGCGCAAGCCCCCACCTATCATAATTAATAGTAGGGTTTTGGGGAAGGGCAAGCTTGGGACCCTCTCCTTTGCCCTCTCCCAGCATGACTGGTCACCCATCGATCATGCACCTAATATTGACCAGGTCCTAAGTTTCTTTATAGAGGGCTTCAACAACATTTGTGATATCTTTGCACCACTGAGGAAAAGAAAAATTTGGGGCCAAGTTAATGGCTGTATCTCAGGGGATCCCCTCGCCCAGGTGAAGGAAAGGGACAACCTCTGGGAAAAAGCCAGGTCCTCTCACAGCAAACACAACTTCCAATGCTATAAAGCTGCAAGAAACCACTGCACCAACCTTATCCACCAAGCAAAGGCCAACTTCCACAAGGAGTAGTCAAGTTATGCATACTGGAGCCAAGAATCCCAGGACAGAGTATTACCTGGGTGGATTCCGAGTATCTGCATCAAAGGAGGAGAAGGACCTGGGAGTGATGATCACTAGTGACCTGAATCACTCCATGCAGTGCAAGAAAGCAGCAGCAAAGGCAAACAAGATGCTGGGATACATAGCTGGGGGATCAGTAGTATGAGAGAGGAGGTTATACTGCCCTTATACAGGTCACTGGTAAGGCCGCATCTACAGTATGGAGTTCAGTACTGGTGCCCACACCTCAAAAAGGACATTAACTTGCTAGAGAAGGTACAGAGGAGGGCTACCAAGATGATAGCCAGGCATCAGGGCAAAACATATGAGGAGGGGTTGAAGACACTTACCATGTACTCCCTGGAAGACAGGAGAGAGAAAGAGAAAGAGAGAGAGAGAGAGAGAGAGAGGGACATAATTGGGACATTCAAGTACTTGAAAGGGATAAATAAGGTTGATAAAGAGAGTCTCTTTAAGCTAAGTGGCAACCATATCACAAGGGTGCACAATCTTAAGCTGGAGGGTGGGAAGTTTAGGAGGGAGATCAGGAAGCAATTCTTCACAGAGAGAGTGGTAGACACTTGGAATGTGCTGCCAGAAGAGGTCATCTCATTGAAGACAGTGGGCAGCTTTAATAGAGGCTGGGATAGGCATAGGGGGAAGGTAAGAATCATGGGTAGGGAGGATGGGAGGAGTGGGGAGGGAGAGCAGGGACATTAGCTCAAGCTGTGGACCCTGCAATACGAGCAGACTTGATAGACCAAATGGCCTTCTTCTGCTGGCTTCTTCATATGTTCATATGTTCATATGTTTGTGTGTAATAAAACTTGGGGCAACAGGAAGAGTTTATGGGAGAACATCAAAAACCTTCTTGGGAAGGATGAGAAGAAGATCCCTCGCTCGCTCAACATCAACAACACCACAATTACTGACCCTCAGCACATCGAGGATTCTCTCAACACAGTGTTTACTAACCAGACTGGAGTGCTACCCCCCCTGACTACCTGCACCCTGCTGGGGAACAAACCAACTGCACACCTCAAGGGGGCTCAATCCCTGTCTTCTACTTCAAAAAAGTGTCAGTGAAGGAGGCTTACAAACACATAAAAAAATACTAGGCAAGACCGGAATGGGGAGTGATGGAGTCGATATGAAACTCTTATCCCTAACACTGGATGTCATCATCATGCCAGTTATAAAACTATTTAACAAATTGCTGGCTCTTGCACAATTTCCTGGGATCTGGAAACAGGCTCTCATGATGCCGGTGCACAAGAACGGTGATATGACATGCACCACCAATAATAGGCCAATATCCACCCTCTCTCCCTTATGTAAAGCCCTGATAAAGATTGTGGCCACCCAACTCACAGATTACCTCAACAAATATACCCTGTTATGTCCCAACCAACATGGCTTCAGGCAGAATCATAGTATCTCCACTGCCTTGCTGTACTACACTGACTACTTGCACAAGGCACTAGACAAAGGAAACCTGGTGGGGTCAGTCTTCATAGACCTCACCAAAGCCTTCAACACTGTAAACCACTCTCTCCTCATGACTCAACTACAGAACCTGGGGAGTTGCAACCATTGCTGTCTGCTGGTTCAAGGACTACCTAAAACACAGAAGCCAATGTGTAAAAATTGGGCACACAGTATCTAGCTCCAATGAGGTATCTTTAGGGATCCCACAGGGGTCAATACTTGGGCCCTTACTATTCAGCCTCTTCCTAAATAATCTTCCTGAAGCCTGTGACACTAAACTGATACTTTACACAGATGACACTGTACTTCCCACCAGCAGTTCATCAATTGTCACCCTCCACTTTGAGCTGCAGGCATCCTTCTACAAGCTGGAAGACTGGTTCTCTAGTCATAAACTTCTATTAAACTACAAATAAACCAAGGTGATGCTCACAGCCAGCCCACAGCCCAAAAAGAAGCTCCCTCCCCCTCACCATCTCCAATAAAGTTAGTGAGCCGCTAGAACAATTTCACTCCATCAGGTACCTGGGGTCACCATTAATGACTCCCTCACCTTCACCCAACACATCGACACAGTGGTGAAGGCAGTGAACACCAAGCTGGGTGTACTCTATAGGCATAAAAAGTATCTCACTCCAGAGGCCCTCTGTCTCTCGGTCTCCAGCTCCATCCTTTCTACCATCGACTATGGATTGGTGGTCTACGGTGCAGCAACAGATACTGCACTAAAAAGGATTCACATTGCCCTCAATAATGCATGTAGGCTCACAATGGCTGCAGATCGAAATACCCACAATTGCTCCTTATACGAAGAGACCAATTAGCTGTCACTAAAGAACAGGATTATATTCCAAACATGTCTCCTTGGAAAAAAGGTGCAAATGGGTAACCACCCCCATGCATTTCTAGCATCCTAACACCAAGTGCTACTAGCTATACCACTAGAGGCAGGATGAGGGGGGCCCTATCAACACCTTTCTGTCGAACTGTGCAGGGACAGCGTGCTTTCAGCTATAGGGCCCTCCAATGGCTCAATGAAATCCCAGTGCACATGCTAAACTCCCAATGCATCTCACAATTCAAAAATGGCCTAAGGCAACACCTTCTTACTAGGACAGTTTGTGACTGCAACTAGGACTCTAACACCCATAATGCCCACTCACCCACACTCTCCTTCCCCTTTCTTTTAACCCCACTTTTCACCCTTACCTTATCCCTCTGTCTTCCTCTCCCCCCTGTGCCTTTTCCCCACCAGATCAACCTTAAAACCAACCTACTACCACTACTTCCCAACCTCCTAGACAAAGCCACTTTTTTTTGGCTGCCCACTCCCCTCCCCAGTCTCCCTCCCCTCACCATGACTCCTTTTTGGACTCTCACACTAGGTGTTGTCACAAACCCACTCAGCAGGTCAGGCCCTCTAATCCCAAAGTGCCAACCTCTGAGAGCAGTCTTGTGAACAGTGTAACAGACAAGGTAACCCTCTTGTCTGTTTTTGTGTGTTCGGATCAACCTTTGGTCTCAAGTTCTGGAGGGATTCAAACTGTTAACCTCTTGCTAGCATACCCAGTGTACAGGCTCAGATAGTTCTGTCTTTGGGGGGCCAGATATCTTTGCGTATGGGCACCTAACCAGGTGTACAGAGATGAACCGTTAAAAACTTTAATAAAGACCTCAGATTTAAAACACTTCTCTTTCCAGTTTGGTACCACCATTCAAGCTTATGTTTAGTATCTGCAATTACCATATACTTTTCTTACAACTAAAAAGAAGTCAAAGACAGACCAAGTAAGTTCTAAAAAGAATTTTACTAAAATAGTTAAAAATATGTAAAACGCAAAATACAGAACTCTTATATCCCCAGACATACAAATCTTTTAAAAGAAACATGGTTTAAAAAATGCAAATTCCTACTTACAGTACTTAGATTTGAAATCTTTCTAAATATCTGTTTACAAATGCTCCAAAGATCTTTCCTCAGTCAGAGTCTAGGTAAAAGTGTGTAAGTAAAACAGAGTATTCCTTAAACAACTGTATGGGGCAACCCATTTTGTGTGAGGTCAGCTAGCTCCTCCTCTGTCAGATTATGTATAAAAAATATATATCTTATACAAAAGTATTACATTCTGCAACTTCAGCATAATTCATGTCCTTCAAATGACACTTCTTTTGACCTCATAATAAGTTTCCTCCTTCCAGGACATGAAAGTGTCTTTATGATTTTGCACTTCTATGCAATAACCTGGGTTTTCCTTCCAATGTTATAAAATGGATATGTTATAGCAACTATGGTTGTAATTAACTCAGATAGACAGGATCCTTAATTAAGGCCTTACATGTAACACATGGTCTCTAAAAACTGAGTGTGTGTGAACTCATATGCTGACAGCATTTTTCTTATGGCTTTCATCTTCTAGCTAAAATCTGGGGGGGATGAGTGAGGTCATTCTAAGAGCACCAGATTTTTCAGCAGAGACAGTTAGTAATACATTTTATATTAAAAAAAATGATACAGCACTCAGAGCTGGCTGTCTATGTCACAGGTGTCACACCTCTTTATCTCCTCTGCTACATATAAACATGTCCTTTACCCTAGTAGAATGCTCTTTACGCTGTACTATCACCATTGGTACTATGAATGGGACTGTAACCTTATTGTATACTAGCTACCTACTATTTGAGTATTGTATATAAATTGTTTGTTATTGTTGTCATTGTCACTGTTTGACATGGAACCTTTGTAAAAGAGCTCTGAGCTCAAAGGTATGATCCAAATCCCTAAATAAATAAATAAATAAAATGATGCTCTGTGAAATAGTTTTTAGTTATTACTTGGACGGTTCAAAAACCAAAAGACTTTATCCATAAGGCACTGCAGATATGTAATACAAGACAATTATATTATTTTAGTCTATGTGTGATGGTTAATATTTTATGATGTATATTTGTTTGGAATTTTTACCCTTTTGTTTCTGAAGCATATTGTAATGGCAATAACTGATTAATAAACCTTTAAACCTGAAACCTGACTTGAAAACAATTTAGGAAAGGTCTGTTACACCTCTCACTATGATGCCTGCATAACTCAGATCCTGAGTACCGTAGAGCTCTATTCTGGAAATAGAAATCTGGCTCACCCTGGTGTGGCACCCCAATATCTGCATCTTCTTCAGCTAAAAATCATGATATCCAGGGATATCTGGAACTGTTGACAGATCATCAGAACAACTCTGATGTTTATGTTTCAGAAAAGAAACATTATTTGCTGTTGTCAGTGAATGTCAACAGCAGAAACTAGCATGTATTAAATAAATTTGTATGTTGCTCTGTATACTGCCTTGCCCTAAATCCCCCTCCCCCAAGGACGCATCTGGAATCGAGAGCTACACTGCTCAGTATGCCTTCCTGGTAAAACGCTTAAATAAATAAATAAATAAATTTACATGTTGCTGTCATTCATTGATAACTGGGATTACTAGTTGTTAACGGCATTGAAAGAATACCCAACTCTAATAGATTGCAGAATTGTAGAATTATAGAAACATAGAAGAATAAGGACACAAGGCCATACAGTCTGTTCTGATACCCTATGATGAATGGCTCTGAATTATAAAACAGGTGATGAAATTCGAGTGAGCTGATTGGCTGAGAAGATCATGTAATTGTTAAGTTATCAGAGCATGCCTGGACAGTTTAGAACAAAATGAATGTTTACACATCAAACATTAATTAAAGGCATATTTTATAGGAGGAGTAAGGCCCTTTGAAGTGTCTGGGTGTGAAGATACATGGCACTTGGGTGGCTCAAATCACTCAAAATACACCTCATGCTTCTCAATTCACCCAAGGCATATGTATAGTAGAACAGACCCACACACCTCAGCAGGTGATATTCCTTACTTAGAATTCCCCTCAGAGTTTCCCCTGTCTCCCACCATCTGCTCATTCCTAATAATCCCCTTAAAACTGTCCACTGAGTTTTGAAACTAGACATAGTCCCAGCATTGACCATGTTGCTTGGTACACTATTCCACCAATCCACTACTCATCCTGAGAAAAATTACTTCCTAACATCCTTTTTAAATGTCTCTCTTTCTAGCTTGAGAGTGTGCCCCTTGGTGAATGAATTGCTCCTTAACTTAAACTACTCTCTGATGTTGACCTTATTGTGTCCCAGTATATGAATGTTCCTGTCATATATTGTTGTTGTTTTATTCATTATAATATTATTGTATTATACATTTTTGTACATGGCTTGTGCATGTGTTGTAATTCTCTGTCTGTGTCATATCTGTAAGAAGGCCATTAACCTTTGATAATTTCCCAGTAACTCAGTCAATCGGTCAATCAATCAATCAGTCACTCAATCATTCAGCCAACCATATTTCCCTCTTCCTTATGTCCTTCAGAGAATACATAAGGAGACTTTCACATCTCTCCTCATAGGACCTACCCTACTGTCCCAGTATAATTTTTATTACCCATTGCTGTATAATTTTCAAACAGTCCATTTCTATATCATTATTATTATTATTATATAGTGTATAGTGGAGCATTGTTCCATATAGAAATCCATCCTTTTCAAAATGCTATTGTACCACAGTTCAAAGGTCATGGAATGTGATTGTATCTTCTGCGGTAGAACAGCATTCTAGAACCTCTAGAGATTGCACATCAGTTTCATTGTGAAAGAGAAAAAAATGAGCACACTTCCCATAATACTGTACACTATAAAAATATTGAGTTAGCAATGTTATGCATAACCAGTGTGTTCTGCCACCTCGGGGTTCTGATTCGCACAGACTTCTCAAGCTTCACACTTGAGGTCAGAGGGAATCAGAACTCCTCTGTGACGGAACACACTGGTTGTGCATAGTTGCCCATTCAGTATTCTCTATATTTACATACTCAATATTTTGAAGAATGGAACAAACTAAAGCATTGCTGCCTTCAAATGGATAAACATCCATCTCAGTTGTAGACTTAACAGTGCTGAAGTGTTTTTCTGTTTCTGTGCCAAGTGGGTTCTTAATTTATGTGCTGAGTCAAGCTGTTAAGTGATTCTTTAAAATAACTATAACGTCAGGTACCTCATTTATTTGTTTAATGATGTGCTTTCTGTGATACTCATTGGCCTCATCACAGATTGTAACAATAAAAATAAAATGTGTGGTCGTCTGTGTACTCATCACTATTTAGAAACGTTGTTCTTCAGCATATTATAGATTCTAGTCTGGACCAATGTTTCACACAAACAACATTACCAAGGGCCAGTTATCAAGCATCATGGACTTCTGACCAAATTTCAATATGTAATTAACAACAACAAAAAAAAAAGAAAATCATCAGCCCCATGTTTGATTTTTCTTTTGCATACAAATTAAATGCTCTTTAAAGGCCATTTAGCTCATATGCCATCATTCCTGCAACCTCTATTTAACCCTTATCAAGACCCTTGGAATACTTTGCTATCCCAAACAGGTACTTGCACTGTCTCCAGTTGTGTTTTTGTTAACTCTGGAATATGGGTGTTCTGGAGATTGTAAGCCATTATATCATACATTATAAATTTGTTTGAAGTTTTCAGCTCCATATTTTCCCAACATATATAATAATAGTCATTTATTTAAATTTATACCCCAGTGATTCATTTCAGGGTAATTTTGTAACTTGGATGGTTGTTTTCAATTTCTATGACTATGCGTTTTTAACTCAGGGGTCCATGTGTTTTGGTCATTGTTGACCCATGTGTCTAAATCCTGTGCTCAGTTTCATGTTTTCAGCTACAGTACATGCTTTTCAAAAATAACATACAACATGCTTTTACCTTGAACATTGGTCTCCTGCTGCTGTTTGCCCAGTTTTCATAGTACTGATGTCCCCAAACAGATTAAATGTTCTTCTGTGTTATACCAGATTTCACACCAAGAACACTCATGCTGAACAGAGTCAGTGATCAGCTGTCTGCATTCAGGGATACTTGGCTCATGTTTGTATCACAGTTCAGGAAGATGTGTATTACAGGGATTGATATTACTGCGGATGAGCAATTGTTATCCCTCTAAGTCAGATGTACCATTAGGAATTATTCTCAAAGTATGTCTGGAATGCATGGGCTCAAGATTAGGTTTGCTGCCTACTCCAGCACCTCCTACCCTTTAAATGTGGAAGTATACATAGGACACTGACCAGATACAGCACTTGAAGTCAACCAAGGTGCCTGAGTAGTTAAGACCTAAGCTGAACAGTGGTATATGAGCACAAAAAACTATACCAGCTGATATCTTCTTTATTAGTGTGTCAACAGCATAAGACTTACTTGCATAGACTAAGGATGATGTGGGTGTTCTCCATGGTGGAGATCCCAGGGGTGCAGGCAGAGGGCCCAAAAGGAGGAGGAGGAAGCAAGTCCTGGTGGGGGATTCTATTGTTAGGGGGGTAGACTGGGGGTGGATGGAGTGGGAAAAGGGGCAGTTAAGTGCCTACACTGTATCATGGCTTGGAGTGATGGAAAGTGCATCCAGAGGATCACTGGGGTAGCAGGATGGGAGGAAGAGCTATACATCATTGCCCTCCTGGGGGCAAATGATCTGGCTGGTGATGAGGTTAGGGTAGTGCAGAAGGACTTCAGGGAGCTCGGGTGGGGTCTTAGACAAGTGGCATGTACTATAACCTTTTCAGAGGTGCTACCAGTCAATGTCAAGGGGGAAGGCAGGGCAATCCACACTGTGGGCCCTATGCACTATGCCAATGTGCTGTGTAAACCAGGCATGTTTGCATTGCTAAATAAGAATGCCATGGAATGGTGGTTGCATGGCATTCATGACTGGGGTATGCAGGTGGCACATGTCCAATCCCCCGGCCCCACTGACAGCAACATGCTGGGGGTGGGTGGGGGTGTGGCTGTGGTAAGCGCCATTCACGATGGTGCATGGTGCGAGTTGTGGGGGGGTGCAGGTTATGGCAGCTGGGACCCTGCCGTAATCAGGTGCACAACCCCATGGATGTTCCCCACTGGTCATATCCATCTTAGAAATGTTGCCATAACAAAGCTCCTTGTTCTGCCTCTGGCCCTCCCACTTTGATGCATGCCTTAGTTACATCAAGGCTTGACTACTGTAATGCGCTTTACCTCGGGGTCACAGGAGGATCCCTCTGTAGACTGCAGCTAGTGCAGAATGCAGCTGCCTGGTTATTTACTGGGCAGCCAAAGTTTTACCACATTACACTGGTGTTGCATGAGCTGCACTGGCTGCAATTCAGGTGGAGGATCTTCTTTAAGGTGAGTCTTCTCATCTATAATGCCTTACATGGTCAGGGCCCTGGTTATCTGTTAGACCTTCTTGCACCTGCTCTCTCAGTTCACCCCCTCCATTCCTCCTGTGGGGGGCCCCCTGGTGATTCCCAGGATGAGGCTGAGATCAGCTGGTGACAGGGCATTTAGGGTCACCACCCCCATCCTGTGGAATTCGCTGGCCCTCGGGGTTAAGGATGCCCCTACTCTGGAGGTATTCCAGGCCCACCTTAAGGCCCTCCTATTCACCCAGGCCTTTCTGGACTAAGTTGTTCTTTTTTAGACCTGATTACAGCTATTAGTATTTTGATACCTCAGTTTATTATTTATTGGAAATGTTTCTATCTGGAGTTATTTATTTATTTATATGTTTATATTCTTCTGTTTTTTTTTTCATTTGTTCTGTGAATATGTGCTTATCTATCGGTGTGGCACCCACAGCCTCCTGGATTGGGCATCTTTTTAAATAAATTTTGCCTTGCCTTGCCTTGTATCAGGAATGGATTCCAACCCCCATTGACACCCCTGCTACAGGGCTGCAGGGTGAGGGCAGGGGCAGCTGTCTGGGAGGGTGTCTGACCAATGATTAAATTTAAAATATTTATTGTAGAAATTGGAGCCATGCAGTGCATACGCAGGGCACATGCACCAATGCCTTAGGGGCGTGAGGAATCCACTCTGGGCCTGGGTCGGACATCCTGTTGGATGCCCACCTGGGACTGTGACTCCACCCCCAGCCACCCTGAAGAATCCTGTGCACCAGGGGGGAGAAACCATGGATAGATGGACACCTGTCCAAGGGGCGAAGGGTCACTGGGTCACTGGTGGGGTGCACAACTATTCCATATAACCTCACCCACCTCATGCATAGTGCCCCATGAGATTCAATGCATGGTTGAAGGACTGGTGCAGAGAAGAGGGCTTGAACTTCATTGGGGACTCGGGTCCCACCTGGAGTAGTGAAGACCTATGCAAGTGGCATGAATTACATCTATCCGGGGGGGGGACCAAGATCCTTAGAGAGAGGTTTTAATGCTTCATTGGCAAGCATTTAAACTAGCCAAGGGGGATGGTGATAGTAGGCAGGAAGAAGCTAATTGTCCCCCCCCCTTATAGGATGAAGCAGTCATTAAGGAAGTCTGTAGGATTAGGTAATTTACACAAAAACTTAAAACCGAGATAGGTAGAATGGCAGAGATAAGGAAGAATGGGAGTAAAGACAGAAGAGGAAGGGAAGGAAGACATGGAGATATGAGGGGAGCTACTATAAGGGGGGTTGCAAAACAAAAGAGTGTGTGAGAATTAATTTGAACATGATACAGGCAAAGAAATGCACTACTCAGCTGCAATATAAAGTATAAAAATTAGTTTATTTAAGTAAAAGACACCTTTAATATGGGTTACAACAAAATGTATGGTGTTAATGAATTAATTGTATGTACTGTCACTTTAAGTGTTTTTTCTAGCTATGTAAGCCTGACAACCAATAGGAATTGTTATCCACATAAACACAGATAGAAGGAGCACAAATGCATTGAAATAAATCAAGCCAAAATGCCGAAATCAATTTTCAAAGCATGGAGCCCATGGCTACAGATACCCCAGCACTTTGGGTCTTCTCATGACCCTTTCTCAAGAGGTGGTTTTGTAGACTGTAGCTTTTGAAGTGAGCACCCACATATTTTGAACTCTCCTGCAGTTGTGTTTTTTTTTTTAGGAATTGTTCTCCCCTGATGACGTACTAGTTGGCACAAAACTGGTTGGGGTCATTGTGTCTCGTGTATATGCCCAGCTTTTTAGCATCTTTTACATAAATAAAATATTTTTGACACTTTGTATTTTGGCTGAGTAGTGCATGTTTTTGCCTGCATCATTATATTATATTTAGAAAAGACAGGGTGGGCTCAACCTGGAGACAGAAAATGGCACTGCCATTCACACAGGGATGACCTACAGACCTCTGGCACAAGGGGAGGAGATGGATGGAGTACTAGTGGAAGCCATCCAGAAAATGAGAGCTAAAGGTGAAGTACTGCTAGTGGGAGACTTCAGTTTGCATGATGTGGACTGGAGCACCCAGGCTGCAGCCACAGCCAGGAGCAGAGGCCTCCTGGATGCCCTACAGGGGGCGTGCCTCAAGCAGCTTGTGGTGGAACCCACCAGAGAATGAGCAATATTGGACCTGGTACTTAACAATGGGGATGGAGTCACTGATGTAATGGTGGGTAGCCACCTGAGGTCTAAGGATCATCACGTAGTGTGGTTCAATGTGAGAACAGTCGAGGAGTCAAGCCACATAAAAACAAGGGTCCTGGATTTCAGGTGGGTTGACTTTGCAAAAATTGGGGAATATCTCAAGGAAGCCCTGGCAGGGGAAGAAGAAGGGGGTGAGAAACAATGGGCTAACCATAAGGGAGCCATAGCAGAGGCAACAAGTCTTTGTGTTTGGCAAGTAAACAAAACAGAGAAAGAAAGAAAAAAAAAAAACATTATGGCTCTCAAAGGATGTGGCCAGGAAGGTAAGAGAGAAAAGGCTATCTTTCTGGAGGTACGAGGAAATACAGATGGGGGAAGGCAGGGAACTGTTTCTGGAAAAGCAAAGGGAGATGGGGAAAGCTATCAGAAGCACAAAGGCACAAACTGAGGAAAAAATAGCCCAGGCAATTAAGAAAGGAGACAAGACCTTTTTCAGGTACATTAGTGATAGAAAGAAGACCAGAGGAGGGATTGTGAGGTTAGAAAGGGAGGAAGTGGGGTGTGCAGAGGTGGACCTAGAAAAAGCAACAATCCTGAACAAATATTTTTGTTCAGTATTCACAGAAGAAGGAGAAGGAGAAGGATCACTACTGGGGGATAGGAGCACCAGTGGGAGAGAGGTGGACACCAGCCCTTTACACAGGAAGGAGTCCAAAAGGAACTTGAGGATCTGAAAAGGGACAAGGCTTTGGGGCCAGATGGGATACATGTCAGAATATTAAAAAAACTTAGAGAAGTGCTGGCAGCACAACTAACAGCCGTATTCAACAAATCAATAGAGACAGGGGTGGTTCCAGGTGACTGGAGGAGGGCAAATCTAGTCCCTCTCCACAAAAATGAGAACAGGGAGGAGCCTGACAACTACAGGCTGGTCAGTCTGACCTCAGTGCTGGGGAAATGAATGGAGTTACTGCTAAAGGAAAGAATTGTGATATTTTTTGAATCCAGTGGAGCACAGGATCCAAGGCAGCATGGATTCACAGTGGGAAGATCTTGTCAAACAAATCTGTTAGATTTCTTTGACTGGGTGATCAGGGAGGCACAGTAGATAGGGGAAGGGTGGTGGATGTGGCCTACCTAGATTTTAACAAGGCCTTCAACACCGTCCCACATAATAGATTGATAAATAAATTGGGCAGCCTCGGAGTGGGACCCAAGCTAGCAAACTGGGTCAGAAACTAGTTGAGTAATAGGACACAGAGGGTGGTGGTAAATGGTGTTCAATCTGAGGAGAAGGGGTGACCAGCAGGGTGGCACAGGGATCCTCTTTAATGTCTTCATAAGAATCATTGCAGATAACACTACAATCTGCAGCAGGGTTGACACTCTAGGGGTAGGGGTGGAAAAAATTAGAAAGGACCTATACATGCTTGAGAAGTGGTCAAGAGTGTGGCAGCTAAGAGTCAATGCAAAGAAGTGCAAAATCATGAACTTGGGTCACATAAATCCAAGGGAGGAGTACGATATGGGGGGGGGAGGTACTAATGGCCACCAGTCAAGAAAAGGACCTGGTGGTGATTATATCTGATGACCTAAAGGTAACCAAACAATGTGAGAAGGGTGTGGGGAGAGCCACTGGGATGCTAGGGTGCATAGGAAGAGGTATCACCAGCAGAAAGAAAGGAGATGGTTTTGCTACTGTACAGATCACAACTGAGTTCTGGAGGCCAAATCTCCAGAAGGACATAGACAAAATAGAGGCAGTCCAAAGAAGGGCAACAAAAATGGTGCAAGGACTGCACTAAATGTTATATCAGGAAAGACTAGAGGACCTCAATATGTATTCCCTGGAGCAGAGGAGAGAGAGGATGATATGATACATGCAAATACATCAGGGGTATAAGCAAGGTACAGGAGGGTAGCATCTTTCAGAAAAGAAGGTGTACAAGAACAAGTGGGCATGATATGAGGCTAGAGGGGGATGGGATCAAGGGCAATGTGAGGAAGTACTTTTTCACAGAAAGAGTACTGGATGCTTGGAACAGCCTCCCTGCAGAGATGGTAGGGGCAAACACAGTAGGGGAATTCAAAAATGCATGGGATATACATAAGAGTACTCTAGCAACAGGGAAGAGAGGGCAAGCTGCAGATCAACTAGGGTATGCGATAATGCAATAGGTAGAGAAAAGGGGCAGACTAGGTGGGCCACACAGTCTTTATCTGCCATCACTGTCTGTATATCTGTGTATACTGTAAGGACTTACCTACAGTGGTGTCCCCAGGATGAAATATAATTCTGCAGCATTTTGCAGCACTCTGCAGAATGCTGCAGATGACCTACTAAATAAAGCAATGTCATTTCTATGGTAATTAGTCCCCTTTGTCATTCAGGAATATGTGACACTGCCAGGATGAAGTGAATGCCACAATTTCCTGCATGACAAAGGGGACTAATTGCCATTGAAATTACATTGCTTTATTCAGTAGGTCTGCTGCAGCATACTGCAGAGTGCGTCAAAAGTGAGTTTCATCCTGGGGGATGCCACTGTATATTAATACTATAAAAAACAATAGGCCTGATGTTCCCTCAGAAATGCATGCAAATAAAAATTGAGAAGAATGGTGATTGCTGTTTGGCTTCAGCAGCAGCACACATTAGCGTTTAATGCTCAGAAGAAAGGAAATGATGGTAAACATTCTGTTTATGATGACCAAATTGAAGGAGATAAGAGGAAGCCACAGATGATTCTTCACTACAATGCTACAAATAGTGGAGTGGCCGGCTTGGAGCACCTGGGTAGATGCTTTTCAAACAAAATGAAGATTAATCAGTAGCCCATGACCCTTTCAGCAACCTTAGTGCTTATGCTGTAGCTGCACTTGTTGTCTGGATTTTTAATCAGCAGAGTGGCACCAAGAAACCAGGAAACAAAGGCTTCACATGTACAGAACCTTCATCCATTAGATATTGCATAAATCCCAGAACCTGAATTAATGGATAAAGACAGTTTTCACCAACTTGGGGCACCAGACTATGCCTCAAATAGGCCTCCCAGCTATAGAAAGTAGCTTTGGCCGGTGCAAATTGTAACCACGGGTTGTTGATCAAAAGATCCAAAAGATCTGATTATGTGGACTAAGAGTCTTAAAAGACCATGTAACCACAACAGTTCTCCATAATAACTATTTGTAAACCACTAAGGAAATGCATTTTATTATTGAAATGAATATTATTGTGTTTACTGAGCTTTGACAACTGACAGAATCATAGTTTTCATTTACTACAAATCTGCAGTACAAATATACCCCAGGGAAATGATAACCTGTAAACAGAACCTTGAAGTAGGCTACTTTTTGTCTGTGGCCACTTCCCATGACACATGAACAGATCAGGATAGCAAGGGGGAGAGAGTAAGGGTTGTACAGGAGGGGAGAGGTTAGGTTAGGAGCTTAGGCCGACCAGGGACATGGGGAGTCTATGGCCAGAGGGGAGGACCAGCAGGTTACACAATTCTGAGTATAGAGGATTAGAAGGTTGTGTGTTTTGGCATGGGGTCAATACCGCGCATGGCAGAATGCCGTGTGAAATAATCGCGTTGCGCAATTTAACAATTTTTTTATTTCCATGGGGTGCTCAGCCCCCTACACCCCCCATTATGGGGGGCTGCACCCTGGATCCCTCCACTAAGGATTCTAACTATGGGGGGGGGTCCAACACGGAGAGTGCACAGGTCCGGGTTTCAGCATAATGCCGTGCGCTATTAAGCATATGACATTATGACCCAGTACGGTGTGTTTTAGCCCCACACAAAGAACTTGGGGTAAAACCCAAAACTGATATTGTAATGCAGCATGAGGGGATGCTTTACTCCTGAAGTCCATTATTCAGATAAGAGATTAAACAAGGGTCCTGTGTGCCTGTTCTGGTGGTTGTTCAGGTGGATGTTAAAGGTCTCATGGCACTATTCGAAAAGAGTAGGGGATTGTTTATTAAGAAAATAAATCTGTAAACATTACAGCTCAATATAAACAGCACAAGCACCCTGAAAGAAAAAAAACATAGAAACTCAGAAAACTGGCACCACACATTCCCCCAAAACAAGCCCCTCTCACCAAAATGCACCTAGTACACTACCCAAGTCAAAATAACACTAAGTGTAGAACTATTGACCCTCCACAAAATTGTGCATGTGCTGTCTACTTATACCATTACATCATGGAGTCAGCCATGGAAAGTATCTCCACCAAGTCTCCAGAACTTTGTGGGGTAACCCTATTTGATCTTTATATAACAAAAAATAAATGTCTTTATTAATTACTCCACAAAACCTTCTACCGAAATTAACTTTGTTGTAATATTGGCAACGCACCATTTTACACAAGCTAAAATAAGCCACAATGTCCCCAGATGGAACACTTTCCACCCATCACCAAAGACTCCATATACCAAAACATCATGTGTCATATTCTTAAATACAGGTAGGTACCTGTTTAGGTAGCAAAGGCCACACATTTTTAATATAAGGACAATCCAAAAATAAATGCTCCATATTTTATTTCTAAAGCGCTTTTCTGAAATCAAAGCGCATATACAATATTAAAACAACCAATAAACAGTAAAAACATACAGAATTAAAAGGCAATAGAAATAAGACTAAACATCTTCCCCAAATGCTAGGCCAAATAAATATGTTTTTAAAGAGGATTTAAACATCTCAGAGGGCAGGCACTCTCTAATCCGATGAGGTAGAGAGTTCTACAGAGTCGGGGCTACAAAAGCAAAAGCCCTAGCACCTAAAGTCTGAAGACGGACCCTGCAAACCTCTAGCAATCCCTCATTGGCGGAGCGAAGAGGACAGGAGGGGCAGTAAGGCCGAAGGAGGTCTTGCAAGTAACATGGTCCCTGTCCATGTAGAGTCTTACAGGTCAGCAGCATGACTTTGAAGGTGATCCTCCACCGCACCAGCAGCCTGTGAAATTCGCGCAGCACAGGCATGACATGGCAAGATCTTGACAGCCCTATCAACAGTCTGGCCGCTGCATCTTACACCAGCTGCAGGTGACAGAGATCCACCCTCGGTAACTCTAGGTATAGAGCGTTGCAGTAGTCAAGATGAAAGGACACAAAGGCGTGAACCAATACAGGAAGGTCATCAGGCAGAACAAGGTGCTTTATCCAGGCAATGTTCCTCAGATGGAAAAATAAGGACTTGACAACTGCTGACATCTGTGCATTAAGCTTCAGTTCATTGTCAAGCACAACCCCCACATTCTGCACCCTTTAAGAAGGTCTCAACTGGTCACCCCCCAGCACCTGGCTGGACGGTTGCCCAGCAGTCAACTTCTCCACCCGGTGACCTGGGCCCAACACCAATACCTCAGTCTTATCCGGATTTTGTTTCAACCAGTTAGCACTCATCCAATCTTGAATCTCAGCGAGGCAGTTGTTAAATACCAAGACATCACTACTCTGTTCAGGTTCAAAGGACATGTAGAGCTGAGTATCATCTGCATAGCAGTGAAAACTCATCCCATACCACCTTATAATGTCTCCTAACGGCAGCATATACACTGTGAACAGCATGGGGGACAGTACAGAACCCCACAAGGCAGGGCAAAGGGGGCTGAGGAAAAAATTCCTGACACCACCCCCTGAGACCTGTCCATGAGAAAAGAGTGGAACCATCTGTGGTCTGTCCCCGACGGTCCACAGATTAGCCATAGGTGTTCCAACAACACCCCTTGATCCATGGTGCCAAATGATGCAGAGAGATCAAGGAGGACCAAGATCGAATGACTCCTCTGATCCCTCGCCATTAGGGGATCATTTATCACTCAAACTAATGCTGTCTCAGTACTGTGCCTCTTCCTGAAACCAGACTGGAGAGGATCATAGACTTCATGGGTGGTAAGAAAGTTCTCAAGCTGCAATAACCTTCCCCAAAAAGGGTAGGTTAGAGACTGGTCTGTAGTTCGCAAGACAATCTGGGTTTTTGGACAGTTTCTTTAAAAGGGGAGCCACCAACTCCTCCTTCAATGGATCAGGGAATGCCCCTTGATCCAGTGAACACCAGACTATCTCAGCGAGGATCAGTCCAATGACATCTATACACCCCACAAGGAGGCACGTTAGACCAGGATCCAGACTACAGTAAGTTGGTTGCAAACCCTGAACAATCTTCATGAAATCCATGATTGCTGGCTGGTCAAAATCTGTCCAGACAGACTGGGTGTCTGTGCCCTTGCATCGACCTCTGCCATGCTCATTTGAACGAGTTGAACAGATATCCGACCTGATGGATGACACCTTATCTGCAAAAAATTGAGCAAACTCCTCACACTTAGCTTGAGAAAAAGCTCTCCGGCCCCGAAGACAGGCTGGATTGCACAGTCTGTCCATAGTCCAAAAGAGCTGAGCAGGTCAATTTCTTGCTGCAGTAATCTCCCTGGACAGGAACTCTGTCTTCTTATGGAAGATTTCTGAATGATAGTCCGAATAATGGGTGATCAATCTAAGTCTGACCTCCTCCAGACCGGATTTCCGCCAACAATGTTCCAACCTTCGCCCCACTCTCCTCAACTCCCTCAAAGTCCTATCAAACCAAGGGGACTGAGGACAAAGAGGGAAGGGACAAACTTGGACAGAAGCAAGGGAATCCAGATCCTCCAGCACCACTCTATTAAAGTGCACTACTAGATCTCCTGGATCCAAGCATTCCAATGGCCAATTCAATAGGTCCAGCACTGCCAACAGACCCTCTTGGGTAACACCCCTCAAAGGGCGATACTGAACCATCTCCAAAAGAGGCTGGTCTCACAGGGGGAGCAGTGAAACTGAATCTGATAGAGTGATGGTCAGACCATCCAACTGATTCCACCACCAAGTCAGCGGCCTCCATCTCCAGGAGGAACACCAGGTCCAAGGAGTGACCCTGAAAGTGAGTTGCAGCAGTAACTACCTGTGTAAAGCCCAATGAAATCATCAGTTGGAGGAAGTTTTGACCAAAAAGCGAGAGTTCATCATTGACCCAGGCATTGAAATCCCCCAGGACCAACCACCTGGAGGTTTCCAACACTATGTCGACCATGAAGTCTGCAACTTCCTGCAGGAAAGCTTTCTTGTCTCCGGGTGGATGGTAGATGAGAAGAATCCTGCTGCCCACACCTGCCCTTGTGATACACTTAAAGGATCTGGTGATCCCCACTGGAACCTCCACAAGGTCCAGTTCCATCTTAAAACAGATGGCTACACCCCCGGCCCTTCGATCCAATCTTGGGTGGTGTATCACCGAGTACCCGGCCGTAACCGCTGACTCCAATACCGGATCGGCATTTTCATCCAGCCAGATTTTGGTGATGCAAGCCAGGGCAGATGGCTCAACAAGATCAGCAATAATTGCTGTCTTGCTTTTTATAGACCTGGCAATGCACAACACCGCCCTTCAGCAGGGCTTCTGTCATTCTGACCATAGAAAATATATGGAAGCCAAGCTGATCATCCACCTTGGCTCCCAGTAGCCCTCTAGTTTAAATGATTGACTTATTTTCCACTAACATCTTTCAGCCACCCCTTATTTTCCCTAAAGGCTGTTTGTATCTGTACACATTTAATTTTTTTCTCATTTTCACCGTAAGTCTCCATCTCTGTCTCCTTCACCCACATTTGTCACCTTTCAGCCTTCTTACTAAGCCCTGTTAATTAGTCCTCACCTAGGGAGCTCTCTAGCTCTTTCATTCCTATTTTGTTTTATCTTTCCCATTATAACCTTTTTGTTTCACAGATTCTCTCTTAATCTTGTCATTTATCACTTCTTCTCCTGAGCCTCCTTTTTCTTTCCCACACACTATTATATATATATATATATATATATATATATATATATATATATACTCATTTTACCTCCCCTCTACACTAACTTTGTTTTTTTCCCTTTTAGATTTTTCTGAAGAAGACCTAAGGTCGAAATGTAGATTTTTAACTCTATTTTCTATTTTCAGCATGCATTTAATATAACCACTTTGTTCTGAAGTCAGAATATGGGCATATAAGTCTTTCCGAGATTTATAGAGAACATCCACAGTTGTAATGTTCCATTGCTTCAATTGTTTTTTAAATGGGACACTAAATTATCCACAATCCCAGGTAGTACATTATGGAAAGCACCCCATAACCCTGAGTTCCATTTGGTAAACAATGTTTGACACCTGGTATGCAATAAGAGGGTCCATTATTTCTTTTGGGCTTGTATAACAGGCAAGAAATTAGCGTACAGATGTATATATATTAAAAAAAACAATAGGGTTAATCATATTAAGTCCCCCTTGCTTAAGAGGCTGATATGCAGTTGCATGTTTCACAGGATTTAATCTACTTCCCCACAATAGCCTAAAAAATACTATACACCCTAGCTTCTAACTGAGTTGAAAGGGGAAACACATGACTGACATACAATAAAACAGGTAAAATAAAAGTCTTTAACAAAAACAAATCCTTTTCATCTTCATCACCAGCCAAGTTTTCCATTTTTCCACTTTTGATTAAGCTATTTTCAATGTTTCTGTCCAGGTCTGTAGTGCTGCTTCTATAGCTCCAAACAACATACCAAAAACTTTTATTGGACCTGGGACAATTTTTATCCCCCCAGTTTCTCCCCCTATGTTCCCCCCGAACCAAGCTCTTACTTTTTTCTTTATTAAGGGGTGCCCTAGAGACAGATAACAATTCCTGTATTACAGACAGTGCTGTTTTTCCAGACTGCACCTGTACTACCATCAAACATAGATTGTCCGCATATGCCATGATACACAGATGAACCCTCCCCTGACAGCCATCTATATGTCTAATGTTGGGATGTTGGTCTATCTTCTGAATAAGTGGTTTAATACAAAAAATATACAGCATGGTGCTAAGGGGGTACCCATGTCTCACACCCTTACTTATTTTTACCGCTAAGGTCATTAACAACAGGCCAACTGGTAACATCCCTATACATACATCGAAGCCATTCCACTAACAATGGTGATATACTATAATTCACTTGATCCAGACTGATGATGTATCCCTCTGTTTCTGGAACAGCTTAAACTTCTATAAGAAGAAAGAGATTATCTTGCACTGTTCTCTTCCGAACTGCACACGTTTGAGTTGGGACAATCAGAATGTGAGCTGCACTTGACAGTCTGGTACCTAATAATTTGCATAAAATCTTCCAGTAAACATTAATCAAAATAATCGGCCTTCAATTATTCAAGTCTGCTTTGTCCCCTTTTTTATAGAAGTATATCTGAAAACTTTCTGATAATTCTGGAGGCATTACCAGCTGTCCTTGTAACGGCTCATTAAATAATACTGCCAGATGTTTTACCATTATGTCAATTACAGTATCTTTCTATATAGCTCTACCAACAGACCATCTGGTCCCAGATCTGTACCCCCTTTTAGTGAAGATACAACTGCTCACGCTTCTTCAGAAATGAAGGCTACCAGCAGCCCTTTATCTCCTGTAACAACTCCAGGATAAGGAGAGAATGAAGAAAACTTGGTGTCCTACTGAGACTAGCGTCCTTATTTTCAAACAGATGTGTCATAAATTCGTAAACAATTTGAGCCATTTCTAAGTTATGTGTAGCCAGAGAGCCATCCTGTCATTGTAATTGGGCCATATATTTAGTCTCAATTCTTTCTTTACAATAGTCATAGGGATTAACTTGGTTATCTTGTGTCCCACATTCCTGTTCTGCCAAAAAGGCTGGCCACTCTGTGACACCGAATAGTACACATTTCTTTCTTTATGTTAGCAATCTGCATTGTATAGTTATACCCTGTTTCATACATCCTTGAAATCAAGGATTTCAGGTGTGTCCTAAGTTCCAAATAGTGGACATACCAGGCCGTATGATTTTATTTTGCCCATATCTGAAAAAAATTCTTCAGCTCGAATTTAGTGCCCACCCACCATTGCACTGAGCTGTCATAGAGATCAGATGGATTACCTGTGTAATCCCACTTCAGTCTTCCGACCTACACTATACCAAGATCAGTAGACCAAATTTCAAAATCCTGATGGGGATTTGCGTTATGTGGGGGCTTTGCCCCCACACCTCTCTAACTAAAATAACCAACTCCGAGGGGGAGTGGATCTTGGAGTTGATTGTTAACTTCGGGGGCAGCAAAAATGAAAAAAAAAAAAAGTTCCCGCTGTGGGAACAGAACCTAGTCCTTGACTGCCTGCTGGCCAAGCTGTAGGAGCATTGGTGCTCCACACCATAGGGCGGCTCGGTCAGCACATTTCTCCACATATGGTTACACCAGACAAAACCATGTTTTGCAGGCATAACCCAGCATTTCACCGGGTGAAATACAGTTTCTGAAAAAAGCCAAAAAGACTCGCACACTAGGTACACAAACACTGTGACTACCTGTCAAGCTATGGGAAGTGTCCTGTTCTCTGTGAACTCTTACTTTTAATGGTGAGGAATAAGAAAGCACTTTAACAAGTAAAACTGTGGTCACGTGTTTGTGCACATAGTGTGCAAGCCTTTTTGGCTTTTTTCATTGGTAGATTTTGGCCCACACACCTTATTTTCTTGGAGAGCTTTTTCTGTATACAGAAATACAATTTCACCCAGTGAAATGACATTTCACCCAGCAAAATGACATTTTACCGTTGGGCTGAAATATTGGGCGTCCCTAATTTTGGGATCCCAATGACGGGCCCATACATGTCGGGACCCTCAGCTTCGATATCCCGTAAAGGTACCACTCAGACACAGATTGTCTAGCTTCCAGAAGTTCCTGTAAAGCAAGCCAAACTTGCTGTTCCTCCAACAATGAAACGTTTAACCTCCACGTATAATGGGTAACCAGTTTGTTAAGTGCAGCTCCTGTTCTCATTGCAATTAACCCATGTTTGATAGTTCTATTAGAAATAATTCATATCAGGAACTCAACAACCAGTGTGACAGAAAGAAAAATCAATCCTGCAGGACAATATGCCTTTATAAAAGGTATGGTTTGGAGGGCAGTTCCCCACACCTGCCCCATCCTTTAACCTCGTGTTGGTTATCAGATTAATCAAAAAATTTTAATCATTATATAATTTAGATGTTTTCCCTGTTTTATCCCTTAAAGTTAGTATACAATTGAAGTCTCCCCCAAAAACCACAGTGTTAGTGGTAAGTAAATTGGGCTGGGTCACTTTTAGTACCTCAATCTGCATGGCTTTAGTTTGAGGGGCATACAAAGTTATCAGCCGAAATTCTTGAAAGAGAAATATATATCCAATATAAGGGCCCTTCCAGGTACCAAATCCAAAAGCTGATTAACTGTATTTCCAGTGGTGTTAAACAAAATTCCCACCCAGAACATAAATCCTCTCCTGTGGACCAGAAGGAGGGCCCTCCTAACCATTCCAATGAAGCTATAGCTATGTCATGCAGTGTGTGTAACTGAGTATTCTACAGGAAAAACAACATGAAAATTAAAGACGTGTAAGATGGAAAAAGTGGTTTGCCTTCTCTTCTTGTTCTTAATACAGTTAGTGTTCATAGATGCAAAAGAGAAGCTACTAAACATTTTGTGACAGATAGATCAACCTAGGCTCAAGTATCCCCCTTAGCAAGTTTCTTCATTTTTACTTTCTTTTTACTCAATTTCTTGGAATCCGTTGATGTCAAATATGTGCCAGTAGTGATTTCTGGTATAGATGAAGCAATGTATGATATATCTGAGTCTTTATCTGTATCTCCCGATGCTTTCCATTTTGCCAGCACCAAGAATTTATTTTTGAGTGGAATAACCTCCTTGCAAGCCATTTTTGGTGGTGGTGGGGGTCTTTTGTAACTTTATGTCAAGAACTTCTCCTCGGTAGCTATCTATTCCACTGTGGGGGGCATTGCCTGTCCAGGAAAACCTGAAGGCTGCACCAAATCCCCAGTTACTTCTGTTTGTCCCTTAGAACCTGTTTTCACACTAGTACTCTCAGTTCCTGCATGTAGGTCATCCACTGGAACCTGCAAGTTTATTTAGTTCCCTCATATTGCCATTTCCATAATTCAGATGAGGGAGCGGAGCTATGTCTTCCAGCCTGGTGGGTACTAGGGTAGGTCTCGCTGAGTACTGTTCCTGGGCACTGGAGACTACATCTTCCTGTTCATCTCTTTCTGCAGAGGACCTGTTATGTGCTGCCCATGGACAGTTTTGAAAAGAATGACCAACTTCATTACACATATTACACCAGACCAGTGAAGAACAGCCAACACTCACATGTCCAATTCCCCTACACAGAGAGTATTTTAGTTTGTCACATGCTTTGCTTAAATGGATGTATACTCCGCACCAAAAGCAAAACTTTGGGTGCCTGGTATAAATGACAAATCCTCTGTCTCATCCCAGGTAAAAACAGCTAAGCAAATGCTGCATGGTTCCATTCAGTTGTGTTAGATGTACCCAAATGCATCATCTCCCTGTCCATAACTGTTCAGAATCCATGATAGGGGCCAGATTCCCCAACACCATGCATTTAGATTTTAACCAGTGCAAAATGTCATTAACACAAACCCCCTCATTTTTAAATAAAACCATAATTACTTTAAAAGCAGGTTTTGTTAATGGAAAGACAATAAAGGAAGACCATAGCGGAGTATATTTCACTTGCTGATATCTCATCCAAAATGTTTCCAAGCTGATGGCTGTTTTAAAACTGAGGTAAAAAATTGGATCTCCAGAAGTATGAATCAAACATATACCTCAAAAGCTTGAAACTGCAGACTATTTTTTATCAATTATTTCCCCACACAGATCCTGTCTGGAAAAACCTCCAGCTTCTCATGAAATTTAATCCTCATGGTGTTCCTTCATTTAGCAGGTTCAGGGGGGGCATGGAACAATGCAGCAAAGGTTTGTGTTGGCGGTGGGTCTTGACCTGCAGAAGAAGGCCCCTGTCCTTTTGATGGATCCATCCTCTCAGGCTATTGGTGGGGGGGGATGCCCCACTCTCTTCTTGATTAGTAGAGGTCTGAGACAGAGGGGGACCTTCATTAACTATTACAACTGGATCATTACCTTGCAAAGTCTTGCCATTAGGTCTCATGTGTGAGCCAGAGTCTGCCAGAACCAAGGTAGGGTTCTGGGTTAATTCCAACAAGAAGGGTATATGAAGGGGACTCGTCTCCCCAGAAACAAACACAGGGTACCCCAGCTGGCTGTCAGGCACAGGTCCTGGAGACCATCATGGGTGCTGACCTGACCTTTTAACCCAGCCCACCTGTTCTAGGGCATCTGCAATGGTGAGCCCTGATGCAGAAATATTGTGGCCGAGTGACGTGATGCTAATGACTGAGTAGCTGCTCTTCGCTAGTTCTCCACTCCATCCCGCTATCAACCCATGAAATTCTAGTATTGCACAGCTGCCCACCTTGATAGCAGTATACAATGACAGAAGAACTCCTTTACAGTGAGTCATAGTTGTGTCAAGCATTTTGCTGCAAGTATGTCCGAGGTCGAAATGAAACAAACCGGTCCCCGCCACACGCCTCCACATATGCCAGACAAATATGCCAAAAGGCCTAAGACCCATGGATCTGGAGCCAGTAAAAGCATGACTTCTGCAACGGTGTCTGCCCCACTCTCAGAAAAGAAAGATTTCTGCAAGAATTTGCACCTTTCAGAGAAGCCTTGAAAGAGCTCATGGAAGAGGTGAAATCCCTTTGCTCTGACTTGAGAGATATAATTAGAACTGTGGGGAACCTTGAAACGAAGGCATTTTCTTCAGAAAAGTGGAGAGACACTTCCAATGCAGAAACAACACAACTGTGGCAGAAGCTCCACAATTTAGAGACTAAAATTGAAGACTTCGAGGGGAGAAGCCATCGCAACAATCGAATTGTCTTTGGGCTTCCTGAGGGCGAGAAGGGGGCCACACCAATACAATTTGCCCAGAAATTTCTAGAATTAATTGTGGGCCCCTCTTTGAATGGCCCAATCTATATAGTCAAATGAGCTCATCGTTCTCTTCACCCGAAACCTTCTGCCGGCTCTCTCCCTCATCCTTTTATGTTTAAGCTCTTGAATTATTTGGACAAACAGTATGTACTACAGAAGACCTGTGACCGCAAAGAAATACTGTGGGAAGGCAAAAAGATGAGAATTGCTCAGGACCTCCTGGCTGGCACCTGAAAGAAGCATGCGGCATTTCACCCTGTGGCAGCCAAGCTCATTACTGCAGGGATTAAATGTAAAATGTTATATCCTGCTCATCTGCAAATAATGCTCCAAGGCACTTGACATTCTTTTGACACAGTGGATTCATTGATGGATACCCTTAGAAAAATGCTCCCAGACCTTTTTAAAGTGCAGTGAACTTAGAGTATTCTCTGTTATATACATCACCGCCTGAACAAATACTGGCTACAGTAGTTCTATTGGTTGAAGTGGTCTCTCCGCATTTTACCCTATTTTTGGTCTCTTCTTAGTGAATAGCCTTCATGGACTACCTAACATCTTCAGACCCTACTCCCTCTCCTTTTTTCTTATTGTGTAGACCCCCACTGAAGAAGTGCTCCTGGACTTGCTGATTCTGAGGTGAATCCCCTGTTCCCCTGGCCTGCTGAACCTTCTTTTCTGCAAGATGTTTTTTTTTGGCAATCACCATTGACACTGTGTAATCCCAGTTCATCACCTGATTTATCACCATGGGACCTCCTGTTTCTTCAGACACCACACAATCTCAAGCAGCTGCAAGACAAGTTTATCAAGGCCCTCTTGACATAGCTACAGGGGCATCTCGTATGGTGTCTTTTTGCCATGAAAAGGCTCCCGCTCAACTACGCACTTTCCATTAGCTTTCATGATTCCCTGATCTGGTTCATCATTGGGACTCAAAACGGTATTTCCCTTTCTGGATGATTTCTGAGAAGTCTGTCTGCAGCAACCCATGGAACATCTAGGCCTCATAACGGTGCATGGAACAGAACTGTGATCGTGTGGGTGAGTTTTGTCTGAAACTCTTACGCAGGTGATTTCTCCTCTCTGTGTTATTGCTGTGGAGGGATGATCCTACCTGTGCTCTGGGCTTAAGACTAAGCAACATTTACTTGCCTTACATCTATGATATTTTTTTAGGGACTACAAAGGCCTCAACTACACTGCAAGGACTCAGAGACTCTGTATTATAATCTTTAATTTCTTGGTTAAGAGATCTTTGCATAGTGTTATAAATAAGGGATATGGGGAAATGTTTTCTATGGTGTACAGCTTAGTTTGCGGGGCAAATTTTGCTCATAGCATAGTTTATGCTCCAAAGCACTTGTTTGATTTTCCTGTAATTAGGGTCACCACCTTTGGATGAGGTAAAAACCAGATGCTAAACCACACCCCAAACTCCACCTCTGGCTCCACTCCCTTTTTATGACTGGCTAGTATATCACTCCTCCTCCAAAGACATTTGTAATGTTGGAATGGACATGTGATAGAAAATCATTTTTATACTGCTATTTATTTATTCAGTTATTTATTTTTATTCTTAGGCAACCAGGTTAACTCCCATTGACCACATAGTCCATTTTACAGGTGTGACCCAGGAGCACAGGAAGGTTAAGTGACTTGCTCAGGATCACACAGTATGTAAATGGAGACTGTGGGAATCAAACTCAGGTCTGCTGAATGTGCCAGTCTCATCCACAGCTTATTGCTCAGCCCTCTGTTAAACACTCTCCCATTTTCCTTTCCATGACAGTCATGTGTTCTGATGCTTTAACAAATTTTTGATGACTTAATTATTGGTGCTTGTGGTACCCTTAATACTGCACTGTGTTCCCCTTTACCTCAGCAGCAACTGCTGTTTCTTTCCATATTTCTAAGACATTCCACAATTTCAGACACACCTTTCCATGCTGTTTATCTGAATGACCTGTAAAAGTGTAGCTAATATCATTGAATGTTCAGGTAATACAGAAAATAAGAGCAAATGTATTGATAAAAGCATTAAAAGTTAGACTATTACTTTAACAAAAATTGGTCTAAAACTTAGCAGAATATAGGACAAACAAAAGAAACACATGAGAGCACATAAAGGTGTACAAGTTGTTTCCTGTCATAGCAGTAAAAGACCATACTTAAAATTCAGAATGGAAAAGATTAGGTTAATTTACTGCTAATGATCTTAATGGCCATACTTTACACCTCCCAGATAGACTGATCTTACAAACAAAGGCAGGTCTGAATGACGGTGCTGTCAGAACTTCTTTGTAACCTGGACATGCAATGCAGCCAAAACAGTGAAGGATTTGATACATCAGTTTTAAAAGTACATGAGCACTCAAAATGGCCCAAAAACCAGACTGCATTTAATCAAATCCGGATGACCAGATAAGGACCTTAAAAACCAGATTATCCGGTCAAAAACCGTATAGGTGGCAACCCTATCTGTAATATGCTGATGGAGACATAATTATTATTTTTTTTTATGTTGGGCTATAATAGTTTTATGATTTGTCACTTAAGCTTAAATCTTTCTTTACAAAGTTAAATGCGGTGCTGGGGAGGGATGGACAAGTTACACTATGTTATATCAGATGAGCTTACACTTTCTTTTCTATTTTTCTTGTAGCAGACTAGGTAGTTTATTAGGGTTGATGTGCTGGATGGGGGAGCTGGATGAATGAGGTGAGGGGCTATGTCGGTTTGGAGTCTCATGCACCAGTTTGTCTCTGGGGATAGGGAGGTTCCTTATGGGGTGGAGGGGGTGGAAGGGATAAGAGGGGATGGGGTGGAGGGGTGGGTGGTTTCCTGTTTTGACTTGGTCAATCTGCTCTTTGGTATGCTATTTACTCACATGGGGATTGTTGTGGGATGTTTTGGAAGAGGGTGGGTGAGTGGTGGGGAGTTGGGTTTTTTCTCCGGGGACTGTCTATTATCATATCTAAATTCTTGGGTCCCTGCTGTGGAGCTTGTTTTTCCCAATTCCATCCATATTTTACAGTACAATATGGTGCATAACCTTAGGCATTGCTTGTGGAACATTAAGGGGGCCCAGTCCCCAATGAAGTGTACTAAAGTATTGTTACATCTTCATTGGTTGCAAGTGGTTGTGGCCTTTCTTCAAGAAACCCATCTCCCCTCAGCTCAGGTTTGGTTGTTAAGATGCTTATGGGTTAGGCATGTGCTAGGCTCAGGTACAGATTCTCGTAAAAGAAGTGTGGCTATCCTCGTGTTCAAGTCTACCCCATTCCATCTCCTCCAAGATGTGACTGATCCTCAGGGTAGATATATCTTCATGAGGGCTCTACTGGGACATCTGGAGTTGATTTTGGGATCTGTTTATGGGCCTAATATGGAAGGTCCTGCTTTTTTGCCCAATTCATCTCCATATTGTTCCCATGGATCTCTCTTCCCATGATCCTCGCTGGGGATTGGAATTTGGTGTTAGATAATGACCTGGATAGGATCATGAGACATGGTCAAGCTCTCACCCCAAGCCAACTTTCCCTGCGAGACCTGATAAACTCTTTAGGGCTTATGGATCCCTGGAGAACTTTACACTTGGTCACAAAAGAATATTCATTTGACTCTATTCCACATAATTCTTTCTCCCGCATTTATTTTTTCTTTTACTGAGCATTGAAGCACTGCCTGGTGTTGTTCTGAGTCATTCTGGGGCCAAGGTCCAGTTCAATCATCACCCAGCTGTGCTATAGGTTAACCTTGCTCCTTCTCTGGTAAAAGCTAAAACAAGGCACTTTAACAATCAGTTATTGAGACTCCCTGAGGTGGTTGAATGACTACATTTTATTTCTAACTTCTTCACTCTCAAGTCACTCACAATGCCAAGGTTTGATATACTTTAGGGTTCAAGTGTGCCCTTTTGGGTGAAATTATTCACCTAGTTACCAGAAGGAAGAAAGAGCTATCCCAGGCCTCCTCCTCTCTTTTGTTGCAGATAAGAGTAGCCAAACTGGGACTTTCTGAGGCTTCCCCACAATAAGACTGAGATCATCTTGCAGCTCTTCAGGCCCAGTATAATATCTTGCTTGGGGAAAGAGCTGAACATCTCCTTTTGAAAACAAGAGCCTAGTATTTTGACCAGGATGAGAAAGCTGGAAAGCTCCTCACTCTCCATCTGCATGCTCAACAAGCTGACAGGATTGTTCTGTCCCTCAGGTCAGATTCTGGTACCTTATCACCTTACCTTGAGATATAGTTTCACAATTTCAGGCTTTCTAGTGCTCATTATATGCTGCTTCCTCAGATCCCTTTGATATTCCCCTTTTTAATACCTTCTTTCAGGATTTGGATCTGCCTTCACTCGGGGATGCTCAGGTGCAACTGTTAAAAGCTCCACTGACACTATCGGATGTTTACTAGGAGATACACTCCTTAGCCCCCAATAATTCCCCTGATCTGGATGTCTTTCTTCAAATTTTTATAAGAAATTCAAAATGCTGTTAGCACCACACCTTCTGAACTCGTTCCAATACATCTTTTTACAATAATATAAGTACTCTACTAAAGGTGGGTATTCCTAGTGATGTAATTCTTTTGGACTTTAGTAGAGCTTTTGATGAAGTCTCACATGAAAAACTCATTACTAAAATGCACAATCTAGGTTTGTCACCTGATATTGTCAACTGGACTTTAAACAGGTTGACAAATTGTTCTCAGAGAATCAGAATTAATGATATCTTGTCTGATTCGGGTAGTGTGATAAGTGGTGTACCACAGAGGTCGGTCTTGTTTAACATTGTTTACTCTCTTTATCAGTGATTTACAAACAGGGCCAAATAACTTCATGGTTAAATTTGCAGACAATACTAAATTGGGGGGAAGGTTAATAATCAAGAAAATATTTCTGCATTAAAGAAGGATTTGGAAAAATTATCACTTTGGGCAAATGAAAATCATATGCAGTTTAATCAAGACAAATGTTTAGTAGCGCATTTTGGTGTAAATAATCCAAAAACTGTATATTATATAAATGGACTACCACTTCACTCATCAAATTGTGAAAAGATTTGGGATATATGTTAATAATAAACTACATCAAATGATCACTGTGTTGGAACTGCTTGCATGACCAACAGACTTTTGAGGCAAATAAAACGCACTTTTGTTAATCGCACTGAACAATGCCTTATTCCATTGTATAGGGCATACATTAGACCGTATCTAGACTATGGCTCCCCTTTCTGGAATCCAAACCAAAAAAAAAGACATAGAAATTCTTGAACAGGTTCAAAGGCGAGTAACTAGAATGATTCTAAGATTAACAAACTTGGATTATCAGAACAGATTAAAAGCTACTGGTCTCTTCTCTCTTTAAACTAGAAGATTAATAGGTGATATGCTTATGGGTTTTAATTTAATAAATTCACCAGATCTAATGGAAAAACGTGGTCTAACACTCTCCAAAAGGAGACTGCATAATAAACAGCTTGAAGTAAAAACTTATAAAACCAGCAAAAGGGGAAACTTTTTTCCAATAAGAGCATCCATTGTATGGAACACCTTGCCACAAGAATTGATAGAGGCAACTAGTGCCACTGTCCTTAAAAACAAATTTGTTGTTTGGTTGAGGGATAATAAATAAATAACGTCCTACATAGTGTGGGGAACAGTCTCGATGGACTCTGGCCTTCTTCTGTTCTTTCATACCAAGTAATACCAAGTAAGGCCTCTCAGATTTTTCACTTACAGCAGCTATTATAGTAGTCCTGCCTAAACCAAGCAGGGATCACTTATTGGTTTCTAACTACAGACCCATATCTTTAATTACTAGCTGGGTCCTACCTAGAGGCAAGCTACCTCATCTCAAAACCTTCCTTCGTCAACAGGATTGGTCCCCAATTCTCACTGCAACCAATGTGAACACTGCATTGGAACACTTCATCAGGATCTTCAACCAAGCATGCAACATATTTGCACCCTTCAAGAAGCGCAGACCCAAAGTTCTGTGTAACCTCTGGCTCATTGGAGATCTACTTAGACAACTAAAAGCTCGAGACCACCTTTGGGAGATTGCCAGAAACACCAGGAGACAATTTGATATTGCTAACTATAAACGTGCATGAAATGACTACACGAAATATATCCGGGATATGAAGACCACCTATTTCCATAATGCTCTCTCTAACTCATGAGGCAATGATAGGGACTTCAGGAATAACTAATCTAAATCACCCCCATCAGTACTCAGCATAAATGGTGAAACTACACTTGACCAGAAACTCTTTGCTGATACATTCAATGACACCTTCACGGACCTCAGTGCTGTACTCCCACAGGGTTTTTTTGATAAGGTGGTTCCCCTTGCCCCTCCCCAGCCACCTCCAGCCACCCTCCCTTCTACTTTAAAGCAGTAAAAATGCAT
The DNA here is from genome assembly GCA_016271365.2 of Neoceratodus forsteri. Classification (NCBI taxonomy): domain Eukaryota; kingdom Metazoa; phylum Chordata; order Ceratodontiformes; family Ceratodontidae; genus Neoceratodus; species Neoceratodus forsteri. Next base: position 1,366,966,082 of record CM057455.1, read on the forward strand.
CAAGTCCGCAGCTACATTACCAAAGCCATTTGCAACTCCAGAGCCAGCAGTGACTCCTCGACCTCAAACTGCTATCCTCACACTTGAAGAAGTACTCCGACCACTGACCAGGATTTTCAACCTCTCCCTCAGACTCAGCCAGTTTCCTGACTTATGGAAATCTGCCACAGTAACCCCAATTCATAAAAGTGGTGACAAAACAGCTACTGAGAATTACCATCCAATTTCCATCCTACCTCTACTCTCCAAGTCCCTAGAACGAATTGCGTCAGACCAGCTCACCGACTTCCTAGACAATCATAACATCCTGTGCAAGGAACAACATGGCTTTAGAAAAGGTCATAGCACCTCCACAGTGCTACTTGAATTCATTGGTGCAATCCATCACTCACTCGATAACAGTCATCTTACTGGGTCCACCTTCATTGACTTAACTAATGCCTTTGATACCATCAACCACAATCTCCTACTTGCCCAGCTTGGACTAGCAGGGCTCTCACTTAACTTGGTGAACTGGTTCAAAAGCTACTTACACAACTGCTCCCAAAGAGTGAGAATTGCTGGCACACTCTCAGACCAAAGACCAGTCCGGTCTGGTGTCCCACAGGGCTCAATCTTGGGCCCCCTCCTTTTCAGCCTTTTTCTGAACTCACTGCTAGAATCCTGCCCTGAACAGATCCTACTGTATGCGGATGATGCTGTCATCCTGGCATCCCACCATGATCCAGTCCATCTGCAAGGTAACCTCCAACAGGCCTTCTCTGCAGTTGAAAACTGGTTCACAAAACACAGACTTATCCTTAACCCGAAAAAAACAAAGACCATGATTTTCTGTCGCTCCCAAAACAAACACAAACAATATCATCTCTCCATTAAAACCAAGCAAGGAATCACCCTTGAACATGTTCATACCTTCAAATACCTCAGCCTCACCCTCGATTGTAATCTTTCCTATGTCCCACACATCAATAACATGGCAAAAGTAGCCAACACCAGGATGGGCCAACTATTCTGACATAGGAAACATCTAACCCCAGAAGCTCTGTCCATAGCTGTCCAGAGCTCCATCATCAGCATCATTGATTACGGTCTCATTATCTATGGATCTGCCACAACCCCATCTCTCAAGCATGTTTTGACTTCCCTCAATCAAGCCTGCCGACTCATTACTGGTTCCCACTGTCTCACCCACACCTGCGACCTCTACTCCAAAACAGGCTGGCTGCAACTGAACAACCGAATCAAATACCAAACCTGCATCACTGCTAAGACAATCATGATGGGAAAGGCACCACCAGGAGTCAGCACACTCCCAAACCCAAAATCACCAACCACAACACCAGGAGCTCTAAGCCCCAAATCCTTCAAATCCCCCGCTGCTGCACGTCCCAAGGCCAAAGGTCATTTCATACAGGGCTCTGAGTTGGCTGAATGAACTCTCTAGTGACACCTCAACCACAGTAACTCTTGGAGCATTCAAAAAAGCTCCACCACTCCATAACTGGCACCTCCACCTGTGCTTGCACCCCATAACATCTTCATTCCCTATGCTGCTTCTGACCTTATAGGTGTCAGTTTTTGGCCTCTCTTCTTGCACTTACCTGTCCAATGCAACTTCTAATGCACTTGTCCTATGTCTGTCCTGACAAGGCCCCTCGGCTGCCTCACCCTGACCCTCTACACCTATGCCTTCCCCTACCCTCAGCCCTCTCCCCTTCTTGCCCTCTTCCTCCTATTGTTTCTTGAGTTACTCATCACTCAGTCTGATTTTGTCAAGCAAAGTTAGTGTCTAAAACCACGTACCTGTAACTGATTTATGTTTTAGTGTCTGTTATCCTGTAACCAGCACGACGTGGAACCTTTGTAAAAGAGCCTTGGCTCAAAGGTACTTTGTAATCCTAGACACGAGTAAATTAATAACAATAAAATAAATAAATAATGTTGACTTAAAAATGCTGGCTTAAATCCTGGCCACTAGGTTAAATTCGGTCTGGGACTGTCTCCTTAGTAGGGAGCAGGTGGGATTTGTGTCAGGTAGGCTATCCTCTGACCACCTTTGGTAACTCCTGCACTTTATCTCCATGTCCAGTGATTCTCCCTTTCCATCGGTTTTGGCTTCCCTGGATGTGGAGAAGAGCTTTGATAGAGCCTCCTGGAACTACTTGTTCCACCTGTTCCCTAGATATGGTTTCCCTGCTGAATTCATTCGTTGGATTAAGGTGCTCTGCACTTGTCCCTTGGCAGGCATTTTTGTGTAATAGGATTTTATCCGACACATTCCCCTTTCAGCAAGGAACACTTCAGGGCTGTCCCCTACCCCCATTTTTATTTAACTTATACCTCAAGCCATTGATCAGGAAAATTAATCTGTCCCCTCAGGTTTATAGTATCCCATTAGGCCAAACCCAGTATAAACTGTCTGTTTATGCAGATGATATCCTTCTCCATGTTGCATCCCCCTCCATTTCATTACCAGCTGTTATGGACATTCTAACCCAATTCAGTATTATTTCTAATTACAAGCTTAATCATTAAAAAACAGAGGTCATGCCCTTAAATGTTGTTATCAACTGGGCAAGTGTGGAGCATCTGGGCCTTCTTTGGGTCAAGGACAAACTTAAATATTTAGGAATTTACTTTAGCACTGATCCATTCAAATTGAAGCAAGATAGTCTGTACCATATTCTTCATCAAATTCAAACTGACCTAGACCGCTGGTCCTTATTGCCATTGTCTCTGTGAGGCCGTTTGAATATTCTTAAAATGAATGTTCTCCCGTGGCTCTTACATCCTCTGACAATGCTTTCCCCGGCTCTGCCCAAGACTTGGTTTTCTCATGTCAATAGGCTCTTCTCTAAATTTCTATGGCAGAGGGCCCCCCCACCGAAGGCTCTGGTTAAAAATTAAGAGAACAAGAGAGAATTGTGGTTTAAAGGTCCCCAATGTCTACCTTTATTATCTGGCCATTCAATGCTCCCGTTATTTTTTTTCTGGTATCACCTGGCCATAGGGATATCGGAACCCATTTATGTTCCCCACTGGCTGGATATTGAGCGTTTGTTGTGTTCTCAGTTAGGATTGAACCCTTGTGCCCTACTGTATGTTCCTCCCAAAAGATTCCTGGATCTTTAAAAGACACTCCTATAGGCCACCCTTTATGCTCATAAACAATTATGTCTCTTGTTAAATTTGTACCCCTATCTTGACACTACTCAACCCACTCTGGGAATTCTAACTTGCAAATTGCTGGAAAGGTGCTGACCTAGGGAGCATGGCCCTCTTTGGCATCTCTGTCTGTTGATCATCTGGTGCATGCTGACAAGCTCCTACTTCCTCCGACATCCAACAGAATTTCGGTTGGCCCTCGTCCATGTGTTTGGTACTGGAGTCAGGCCCAGAAGGTATGGAGAAAAGTTGCTTTCCTTGGTACCAGTTGCCCCTGCATCCCATGTTGTCGCCTTTTATCATGCAAAGCTACAAGAGCTTCTTGTTGAGATGGATTAAAGCTTTTTTTTTTATTCCTGGGATCAGGCTCTTCCCCCACAGGGAAGTTCTCAAGATTGGCCATGTATCTGGAAGGCTACCTACCTACAAACACATCAAATGGGACAAATATAGTTTCATGCAGTTCCAAATTTTACATATCATGTTTTATACTCTGATTATACTCCACAGAATTAGTAAGCTGGCATCGGACATATGTACCAGGTGCCAGAGGGAGCAAGATTCACTACTTCACATCCTCTAGACTTGTGAAAGGGTAATGCTTTTCTGGGAGGATATTAAGCAATGCCTGAACCCCTTGTTAGGGCTTGATCAGGAATTTACACCTGAAATTTGCATCCTGGTACATTTTTCTGGGCCTTAATTGGGAATCAAAAACCTCATATTGCTCTAATATCAGCCTTTGCCAAGAAGGTTATTCTTCGCGGCACCAGTGTGATCAGACCGTCCCTAATTATGTGGAATGGTATTGGGAAGTGCTTTTTGCCTTACAAGCTGAACGCATTTTTGCAAATATGTTAGACTTCAAAAAGAAATACACTCAGGTATGGGAACCCCTCTATATCCTGCTGACCCTTGGTGCTGGTTAATGGTCAGTTACTTGGGACTATGACACCTCCTTGCCCTGGGTAAGGTTGGGATGGGCCATACCTGGACCTGCTGTTTAGTCTGATATCCATTTTTCCAGGAATATGAAGTCCTTTTTTTGTTGCATCCCATCTGTTATGTTACTTTCCTTTGCTATTTTTTGGGATTAGCTCAGTCTCCAGAGAAAAAAGGGGAGGGGGGTCCTTTTTCCTTGGGTTTGTGGTGGGAGGGGGAGATGGGTAGGATTATTGTTTTTTTTAAAACTTGATTGGATTGACCAATGATTCTGGTTCACTTTTGTGCAATTGTTACTAACCTAGGTGTGGAGTAGGAGGGGCATAAGGGTGAAGAAGCCCACCCTCAGCACGAAAAGTGTTTTGACTCATTTATTTATTTATTGGTTTATTTTCTTCTTTTTTTTAAAAAAGAAAAGTATCTGAGGATCAGTGGCAGGATTTTAGGACAGTAAAGTAATAAAAGGGAACTAGGAGCTTCAGTAGCAGACAAGTAGTGGAATAGCAGTATAATTGCGGTATAATGTGGGGAGTGGTGCAATGCAGTGGCTGTTAGGCAGCCATATTCAGGCAGACCTTCTGGACACTGAGGTGCTGCCCTATCTGCATGCATCTCTCTAGACTGCGGAATGAGGTAGCCAGACTCAGAGCAGAAGTAAACTGGGTCAGGAGTACCATCACCCCTATCCTGAGACCACCCAGTCCAATGCAACTGCCTCAAAGGATGCTGAGAACAAGGAGCACTTGTGTAACCCCCCTGCAAATGGGGGTTCCCAAAAGACTTCCAGGAGCTTGCTTGAATGCTCCAAGCCTGAATGGTGTTTGGCATTTAAGCCATTTATCAGTGAGTGTTTTTAGAACCTCTGGTACTGTCTCTTTAAGAGCTGTCTGCTTGCAGACATAATTAGTTTGTATGGGGGACTGTGTGTTTCTTTGATTGAGTACCACTCAAGCTGCTGCCAATTCACTTCATTTTGCAGTCACTAGGAGTGCAAAGGGAACCTATCTGAAAGATGTAACTGTTTGCCAGAAATTATTTAGAGTAATAATGAAATTACAGTTTGTCTAACCTGCTTTCTTTGCAGTCAGAACTGTGTCTGCTAGTTCCCATTCTAGTTTTGAACTGCTGAACTGGACCAATCAGTGTGGGGTAAGCTAGCTCTAAAATGGTGCCTTGGACGAATCAGAACTTGGACTCATAATCTGAGCCAGCCACAAGAGGATTGTAAGGGCAGTGACTCTGGGAGATGTAGTTTAGACTTCAGTGCCTTTTTGGACCAACAGCAGCAGTCTATTGTGAGTGACAGCCAATCCAGTCAAGAACTGGGAGGAACTCAAAGGAAGTGCCCGGTTTTGTCGGTTGGAGTTTCAGTTGAGCTTTGGCAGTGAAGAAGGAAGGAGCCCTGTGCTTTTTCAGTGTGCAGTTTTAGTCAAAAAACGTGTGTAAGGCCCAGAGTTCCGGTCTGCAGCTTGTGTAACAGCTTGTTAGGACTGAATCCGTCCTGTGAAAAGAATCAAAGGATCTCTGAAGAGTAGAAACCAGGCTCACCCTGTAGAAGACTGGAAGAATTGCTGAAAATTGCACTTTCGGTCTGTCAGGAACTGAATCTGCTGTGTGTTCTCCGGGTATTGTGCAGTAATTGTGAGTCGGATACAGATGCAGCCTGCCTGGTATAGTGCTTTCTTTTATATGGATGTGTGAAGAGGTTTGTGTACCTCAAGTGAGCCCTGCTGACATTGAAGGACCCTATCTTATTTGGAGGTCGTGAGTACTAATTCAGGGTAGCTCCCTGTTGAATTGCCACATTAAATCCAAATGGAATTACTGTACTGCTGACTGTTTAATTCTCCTTTTCTCTGTGTGAAAGGGCCCCTACCAGCTACCACGGTTTGGACTAGCCACTAGGGCTTGGGTACCAGGACAGTAACTGATAAGGATAGGCTGTGCACAGAGCCATAAATGGTGATTATTAGGTGATAAGCTAATTAACCTGATTTCCCCTGTCCTTGTTATATCCCTAAATAAATCAGAGCTGCTTGTTTCAGCAAAGTTATACTGCCTGAGGTATTTGTCTATGTTAAAGTACTGTACTGTGATTGTTGCACTGTATCTCATTTCACAGGAGGTCCCAGTGCGGAACCAGACCTGGGGTAAGTGTATACTGTGAAGGTAATTCTGATATATTTGTGGGCCACTAGTGGGAAGAAAGGGGGTTGCAGTGTCCCAGAGGCTGTGACCAAGTTAGTTTAACTATTGCAAACCCTGACCTCTGGGTGGAGGCACCCGCCATTGGATCCGGGCCCCTCAACCTGTTAGTGGCAAATCAGGCAGGGGTAGTAGCCCCTGGGATAGCGCCATCTAGGGGTTACACTTGGATGACAGTGGGCTCAGGGTGGGTTAGAGTGGTCAGGCAGAGGCACTTCCCAGATCCTATTCCACTCAAGAACTCATATGCCACACTGGCAAATGGGGACTACCAAATAGAGGTACCCAGAGAAGTGGAAGGAAAGGATGTGGAGGTTAGCCAAGGAGGTGACCTCAGCGGGGAAAGTAGTGGACCCCAGAGGAGGAAGAAGTGAATCCTGGTGGGGGAACTCCATCATAAGAGGGATCCAGCTAGGAAAACAGGAGGGGGAGGACAGGGAGGTGAGGTGCATACCAGGTGCCACGGCATGGAGGGATGGAAGGCAAGACGGGAGGGTGAGCTGGATGTCATTATCAACCTGGGTACTAATGACCTGGCAAATGGGGAGCCAAAGGAAGTTCAGGAAGAGTTTAGGAAATTGGGGAAGGGTCTCAAGCAAGTAGCTACTTCTGTCACTTTCTCAGAAGTACTACCTACGAAGGCAAGGAGAGCATGAGGTGCATGCACAGGAACTTTAACTCATGGTTGAAGAACTGGTGCTGCGAGGAAAGAGTTTGGATTCATTGGTGACTGGGGACCCACCTGGAGGGATGGAGGTTTGTTCAAGCCTCGAGGCCTGCATCCATCCTGGAGGGGAATCCAAGCACTCAATGATAAGTTTAAATGCTACATTGACTAGCATTTAAACTAGCAAATGGGGGTGGCAGGCCAGCAAGGAGGGTACCTACTTTTTCACCCCCCACAGCTAGCAGTGGAACCAGTGAACCAGAGGAGTGGCTATCTCTACAAAGCAGTGTGCAAAAGATGGAGATTAGCGCCCAAGAGGTGGATAGGCATAAAAGGGGCAAAATTCAGCAGAAGGGCAGACAGCAAGGAGAACCAGGGATAAAGGACAACCAAGGAAGGGGCTGGAGTAGAACAGCGAAATAGTCTAGGGAGATCAAATCATGGAAAGCCATGTGTGCAAATGCCAGGAGCCTTAGCAACAAGAGGGAAGATCTGGAGGCTGTCATGGTGTAGTCAGACCTGGACATTGTGGCCATCACTGAAACCTGGTGTAATGATAACCATGACTGGGAGGTGACCATACCTGGCTACAACATATTCAGAAGAGACAGGGCAGGAAGGGAGGAGGAGTGGCACTGTATGTGAAAAATGACATAAGGGCCACAGAGATCCAGGAGGAACAAAATGGGGGAGAGATACTGTGGGTTAAGCTGGAAAGGAAAATGGGGCTAGCCATCCGCACAGGTGTGGTCTATAGACCACCAGCCCAGGAGGAAGAAACAGATAGGGACCTGATGCTAGCCATCCAAAGGATGGCAGACAAGGGTGAAGTAGTACTGGTTGGAGACTTCAATATTCCAGACGTGGACTGGAGCATCCCAGCAGCAGCATCACCTAGGAGCAGATTTATCCTGGACTCCCTTCAGGGTGCCTTCCTCAAGCAACTGGTCATGGAACCAACTCGGCAGAAGGCAATACTGGACCTTGTGCTCACAAACAGGGACAGTGTGATGGGGGTAACAGTGGGGAGCATCTGGGAAACAGTGACCACCAGTCATTGTGGTTTGAAATCACAGAAAGAGCAGAACCAAACCACATAAAACAGGTATCCTGGATTTTAGGAGGGCAGACTTTGGGAAAATGGGGAGATACTTGAAAGAGGCATTAAGGAAATGGGCAGGAATCAGGGTTGAGGAACAGTGGGCATATTTAAAATGGGGATTACAAGAACAACAGAATTATGCATTAAGCAGGTTAGCAAGAGGAAAAGGAAGAGGAGACCATTATGGTTTTCCAAAGAGGTAGCAAAGAAAGTGAAAGCCAAAAAGATTGCACTCAGGCAACACAAAAACACACAGGCAGAAGGGATGGGAGAAGTACCAGGAGAAGCAAAGGGAGGCAGGAGGTCAGTAAGGGAAGCCAAAGCTCAGACAGAAGAACACATTGCAAAATCAGTGGGTAGAGGGGACAAAACCTTTTACAGGTACATAAGTGAAAAAAGAAAGGCAAAGGGAGGGATAGTGAGACGGAAGGGGGAGAATGGGGGCTCGTGGAGGATGACAACAGTAAAGCTGACATATTGAACAAGTATTTCTGCTCAGTCTTTAGAGAGGAAGAGGAGGGTAATGGGTCTGAAGGGAGTACAAGGGGTGAGAATGGTGCAGAAATGGATACAAGTCCCTTTACATGAGAAAGGGTCCTGAAGGAACTGGAAGTAATAAGAGTTGATAAAGCAATGGGACCAGATGGGGTGCACCCCAGGGTCCTTAACGAACTAAGGGAGGTGGTGGCTGAACCTCTGGCTATCCTGTTTAGCCGATCACTGGAAACAAGGGAGGTACCCAAAGACTGGAGGACAGCAGATGTAGTCCCCTTATACAAAAGTGGGAACAAAGAGGAAACGAGGAACTACAGACCAGTCAGCCTCACCTTGATAGTGGGGAAGATCATGGAAGCACTACTGAAGGAGAGATTAGTGGAGCATCTGGTTTTCAATGGACTACAGGACCCAAGGCAGCATGGTTTCACCAGGAGGAGGTCATGTCAGACCAACCTCGTTTAATTTTTTGACTGGGTGACTAGGGATTTGGATCGGGGAGGGCAGTGGACATGGCCTATCTGGACTTCAGCAAGGCCTTTGACTCTGTGCCACATAGAAGACTATTACACAAACTGGGGAATATGGGTGTGAGCTGGACAGTAGTGTGGTGGGTAGGTAACTGGCTGGGAGGCAGGACACAGAGAGTGGTGGTAATGGCTGTCACTCCACAAAGGGAAGAGTGACCAGTGGGGTACCACAGGGATCAGTGCTGGGACCAGTCCTACTCAACATCTTCATCAGTGACATTACGCAGGACCTAGAAGGCAGAATTTCACTGTTCGCTGATGACACAAAGCTCTGTAACAGAGTAGACACACTAGAGGGTGTAGACAGAATGAGAAGGGACCTGCAGAAACTTGAAGAATGGTCAGGGGTTTGGCAGTTGAAATTCAATGCAAAGAAGTGCAAGATAATGCATATGGGGCACAAAAACCCTGGCACAAAATATCAGTTGGGGGTGAGGATATAGTATGCACCAAGCAGGAAAGGGATCTTGGGGTTATCATCTCTGATGACCTCAAGGTAGGGAAACAGTGTGACAATGCAGCAGGTAAAGCAAATAGGATGCTGGGATGCATAGGCAGGGGCATCACCAGCAGGAAAAGGGAGGTCATAATTCCACTATACAAGACACTAGTGATGCCCCACCTGGAGTACAGTGTACAGTTCTGGAGACCTTACCTACGTAAGGACATAGACAGGGTAGAGAAGGTTCAGAGGAGGGCAACAAAGATGGTGCATGGATTGCATCACAAGTCCTATGAAGACAGGTTGAAGAAACTGAACATGTACTCCCTGGAGGAGAGGAGGGACAGAGGAATATGATAGAGACATACAAGTATCTTACAGGGAGGAACAAGGTGCAGGAATACACTATTTTTAAGCGAAAAAGATGTTCCAGGACTAGAGGGCATGGGATGAAGTTGGAGGGAGGATGATTCAGAGGAAACATGAGGAAGAATTTCTTCACAGAACGGGTGGTGGACAAGTGGAACATCCTGCCAGAGGAAGTGGTGGGGGCTGAAACAATCACGGGATTTAAGAATGCATGAGATAGATATAAAGGAGTTCTGGAGGTCAGGAGTAAGGGGCAACAGACTTCTAGAAAAACATAAACTGAACTTACAAGCTCAAATGGGCAGTCTGGGTGGGCCATAGGCCCTTATCTGCCGACACTGTCTATGTATCTATGGATACTTAGCTTAGTGATAGGCTTATCTATTACTGGTCTGTATGCTACTTACCATTTATACTTTCTATGATCATTGTTTGCCTCTTTCTAATCAAGTTCCATAAAGTTTATTCAATTTGAAAAAAATATGTAATGGTCAAAAGAGTTCTGCAGCTTGGTTTCAGTGTCTGCAGAAACAGTTATAAAATCCTCTCCCTCTGTTTCAGATGCTGCAACTTCCTATACTTCAAATGATCCACATGATAAGATGATAGGCTCACCACTAGCATCAGTATCCTGCCCCTGTTCCTGTCTCATATTGATTTGTACCACAGTATGAAAGATAGCGGTCTGTGTCCCCTCCTCTGTCTCGGCTTGTGAAAGCACGCCCCCTCAGACATCTCCACTACTTTCCCCTCATCAGTCCCAGTAATAGTCACTACAGCCACTCATACCCGATCTTTGTGCTACATAGCTCCCAGCGGTAACCATCTCACGTTGCTGATGCTCCGGCTTCACAATCGGGCAATGATTCTTGACTAATGCTGCAGTTGCGTTCTCCACCATAAACTGAATTCTCCCTCTTTCTGCCATTTATTCTTCTGAATACTCTGGCCTGAACTCCTGCACTTCTGGGAATCATATCCAATCCTGCTTCCATTTGCTTTCTTCCTGCGTCACACTCCGTTGGCTTCCCTCCACCTGATTCTCACTAGACACCATGGTCTATCTGCCATTCAACAAACGTTACTGCTATGAAATAACTCTGGTGAGCTAATGCTGTTTACTTTCCAATTCGAGATAAAGATCATCCTTGATGTCCTGTTCTGACCTCTGGGCTGGTGGTGAATTTTCCTGCAGCCCCTCCGATGAGGGAGTTTGCCTTCCTCCTTCAATATCCATACCAACCTCTGGAGTTTCAGAGACAGAAGAGGCCATCCCTCCTGCTCCCTCCACATCCATCATAGCACTGACTCCAGGATCCACCATGCAACATGGTATAACAACACCCCCTATCACAGAGTAGGGGAATTTCTCAGGTGTTCTAACCAAAATTTCCCCATTCATAAAAAAAAAAATACCTCCAACTGCTTAATCTGGTTTAACTTCACTTGGTTTCTATGTGTATCCCCCTCCCCCAGTGGGACAAGGCTGCAATTAGGAAAAGTTGCCTAGCCCTCCTTACCCAGTTAACAACAAACAAACAAACAAATACATATATGGGCCAGTACATTGAGTCCCAGCCCCTTTTGTTCCTGTTTTCTAGATGAGATTCATTGGCAGCAACGGCAAGAAGCCCTAGGTTCTCAGACTCCTTTGGAAATTGGGATATTGTAAGTCTATGGTTTGGGAAACTTAATGCCTTTAGGCATGGCTTATGCTGGGGTGTTGCTAGTCTGGGGGGTTTTGAATTTGGAAGGTGCTGGCTTGATCATGGTATAAAAAAATCTATTAAAATATAGAAGAAATTTGTGGCAGATACAAGTGATCAAAGGGGGAGAGGGGACAGCCTGTCAGGGCTGAAGGTATTTTCCATGTGGTGCCTAGGGATGTTTGTTAAGGCATGGTGGAGGAGCCATGTGGGTCTATGAGCTGGTTGGCTTGAGAGACACTTGCCTAGGCATCTCATGACCTCCACAAAAAGGGGGTCCATGGTAGAAAAAAGGTAGTGCTAGCATGATGTGGGCTGCCACAGCAGCGCTTCTGAAGGTGATACAGATTTGCAGCTGGCAGTAGATGTGCTGCTCCCAGTGCCATTTTCCCATGATGCATTGCCTCACCTCAGATGGTTTTCTTCAGCCGCAGCACTTCACAGGGCAGGGTTGGTAACAGCTTTTGTTGGAGCGTGTTTAAAAAAAAATAGTAAGAAAAGCAAAGCACACTGTGAGGAGTTGCATGGGGGGAGCACAATGGTGGAAGGACAGGGGATTAATGTTAGGTATACACCATAAAAAATGAATCTCATGCCTACTGACTCCAGCCTGACTTGCATAAGGCAAGCAGAGCTGTGGGATGCAACCTTGTCATTGTGCTGTAAAGGGTTTTTGATATGGGCGAGTCTGTAGAAAAGTCAGGTTAGAAACCTTAGCATGACAGTTGGCAATCAGCCTGGGACAGTAGGTCCTGGGGCCACATAGTACCGTGGGGCATTGTTCTACTAACAGGTTCATCCAGGTAAAAGAAAAAAAGTGGATTGAATGTTGTAGGGGAATGATATTCAAGACAGAGGACCATATCAAAGATAATAGCGAAGGCAAAGTAATTGCCTTGGAAACCAAGTGCTATCTGCGCTCAGAAGGGGCCCACCAGCAGCATATGAGCACAAGGATGGCATGCTAGCGACATATGCATAAAAATAGGCCGCCATTTTGGACATGACGGCTGCCATGTGTGAGGGGGTGATACACTGCTGGATAAGAGTTCAATATATATGACCACATTGATGGTAACAGAGATGGGGATGTGGTTGCCTTTGAAATCCAGCCAGGATCCTGACTTAGAAGGGGCCCTCCAGACTGACCTCCATTTGTGCAGATGACATAGAGTGTGTTGACTGGTATTCCAAAATGTTAGGGCATGGTCAGTAGTTACCATGTTACCTGTGGAGCCAGGACCTGTGCTCAGATGGGGCCCACCAGCAGAGGGTGAGAGCGATAATGGTATGTGCAAGCTGCACATGCACATAGAGAGGCTACCATTTTTGGTATGGCTGCTGGCATAAGGCAGCATTTGGAGTGGTGACTAAATGCATGCCAGAACAGTCACCTTTTTGAGCATGGCATTTTGCCATGCAATGGATGAGGGAGTACTTGTTGGTCTTGCGAAACTGCGGTACATGGATGGTAGTTACTGCTTTACCAGAGCTGCTGGGATCTGCACTCATAAGAGCCTGTTGCAGTATGGTGAGCAAGAGAGCAGTATGCATCAGCTACACATGTGCACTAAGCAGCTGCCATCTTTGGAATGGCAGCTGTCATAAAATGACCATGTTGAGTGGGCAGTGCATGCTCACTAGATTGGCCATCCTTTTGGAAGCAGTGTTTTACTGTGTGAAGTACATTGGAGACACATTTTCTCTATTTGGTGGTGCAACAAGCTCCCCAATGCCAATAAGGGTGGATGGGCTAAACTAGGTTGTGGTTGGCCAGAAACCCAAACTGGGCATTCACATCTTCTGTAGTGGATGGCTTCACAGTGGGCTTTAGGATTCCACATGATGGCCATTGCCACAGGTCTGTGGCCAAGAATCTGAACTCAGTGAGGGAGAGACCAGGTCTGGTTCAGCAAAAGCTATGCAAACAAGTGGCAGCAGGAAGAATTAGTGGTCATTTCCAAGCCTTGCCTTCACCAGGCTTGCAAGTGTCCCCTATTGATCTGGTTCCCAGGAAAGCCCCAAGTGAGTTCATGATGATAAACCACCTGCCTTTCCTCTAGGTGGATTCTGTTAATGACCATATTGACCCTTGCCACACAGTGATGTCATATGCACTGTTTGACAGAGCAGTCAAGATTGAGGTCAACCTGCCGGGGCAGCGGCATGTTGTCTCCTGTGATACCGATGTCCCAGGTTTGGGAATGGACCCGGGAAGTCAGAGGGCTGGCCAGGAGGGAGAAGATTGAGTGTCCTAGGGATAGCTCTTCTTCTCTGGCGTTAGAGGGGGCCAAGTGTCTGGCACAAGTCAGACCCCTAGTGGAGGCTGGGGGTCTCACAGTGACCGGTGCCTGGACTACTTAGAAGTCATGCGGATGCTGACATCATTGCTTCCGTCTTTATGGGGCAAAAAAACAAGCAGCAGCCACCATCCATGATGCCCCACCACTTCCCCAGCCCTGATCATCCACTGTGGTGCTCCCATTCAAATGATCTATTCTGTCATCTGCTTACCCAGCCAACTCCATGCCTCACCCTGGGGTGTAAGTCAGGGAGGCAATGCTGCTTGGTACCCTTGGCAGCAATCTGTTCCTGTCATCGTGGGGTCATGCTGGTGAGGTGGATCCACCCTAGGGGTAATTCAGGGGTATTGCCTGCCAGGTAAGTCATGAGGGGGGCCAGTATGGGGCCTGGGGGTCGATGAAGGGCTGAGGTACTAAGGTGGCACTGCAAAAAAAAAAAAAGCAGCCAAGATGGGGAGGATGGCAAGAAAAGGAGCCTTGTTGGCCAATTTGGACACCTAAACCATATTTCAGTTGTTGTGGGTACAAGTGGATGCCAGGGATCTGTTAGGGATGAAGTTTGAAAGCTAGTATTATGTCCACAAGAGCATGCCAATGGGATGTACTGTGCTGTTGCTTGCACAGTGTTTGAACAGTTTAGTACCTTTTTGCACTGGGTGGTGTCGAGCAAGACTGAGCAGATGTATGTGTTTTATTACTTGGATGACTCTGTTTGTTGGACTACAAAGCACTGGGGAATGTTAGTATCTCCAGCAGGTGTTCCAGGAGGAGTGTGCTCACGTCAGGGTGCCCTTGGGGCAGGTCAAAATGGAGGGGCCATGCACTGCCTTGTCATTTTTAGGCATTAAAATCATTAGACAGGCCACTGTGTTTTGGCAACCAGCAGAGACGGTTCAGGCCCTGCAGGATTTATTAATTAGGGTGGCTGGGGCATGCAAGATTACATTGTGATGGCTTAGTTCAGTTGGGTTTATTTGTTCAGTTTTTAAAAACTTTACAAATTTAACAGTACAAAACATGATTTACAATATCAATAAGACACCTTAATAATGAAACATCTTCCTCATACAAATTGTATTAGATTACATATTCATTTGTGACATAGATTGATCCATAACAGTTTTAAGTGTTTCTAATAGAGCATTCCATTTGAAATTTTGCATAATAAAGCAACAGTCACAGTGGATCATTTATTAGAGACCGCCCATCTGTGGGCTTCCCAAGCTGCTCCTGTGGCCTTGGCTCTCTCCGAGCAGGCCACAGCTAACAGACCACCCGACTGACCCCTGGACAGATTCAGACAGTCCATCTGTGGGCTTCCCAAGCTGCTTCTGTGGCCTTGGCTCTCTCTCCGAGCAGGTCACAGCTAACAGACCACCCGACTGACCCCCGGACAGATTCAGACAGCCCATCTGTGGGCTTCCCAAGCTACTCATGTGGCCTTGGCTATCTCCGAGCAGGCCACAGCTAACAGACCACCCGACTGACCCCCGGACAGATTCAGACAGCCCATCTGTGGGCTTCCCAAGCTGCTCCTGTGGCCTTGCTTCTCTCCGAGCAGGCCACAGCTAACAGACCACCCGACTGACCCCCGGACAGATTCAGGTATGCACCGGACTGCCAAAACTCGTGGTTTTGAATGCCACTGTTTTGACTGGATGCCCAGTGGAGGAACCAGGCACTGATTGGCAGCTTTACTCCTTGGCTGATTTTCCAGCGCCTGGTGCTTCCTGATCTCAGGGAAATCTCTTTCTGTGCTTTGTTCTGGACTGAATTTTTGTTAATGTAATCTACATATGTTATGCATCAATTGGTCTTACTTTACCTGCCAGCTTAGCTAGTCTATTACAAGCCACTAGTCTAGTCTCTCAGTGTTACTTAGTGCTTGACAAACTGTGTTGTATAGTAGCTGATGTTTGACTGCTTGACCTAGCTACTGAGCAAGACTGCTGCAGTTTTCCATTTCTGCCCTACTGACAAACTCTGCCCCTTCCCCACACTGGTCACTCTGCCAGTTATTAATTTCTCTGCCCCACTTGTAATGCTGTCTCTCTAAACACCTTAGTTTCTTCTCTGCCTTACCTACAAACCCTTTCCTTACACCCCCGGCCCCGCTGCTGCTGTCCTCCTCAGACGTCCCGGTGCCAAAGCACAGACCGCCTCCCATTAACTCCTCTTCTGGCTCCAAATAATTGCCCTGCATTTACCACCTCTTTACCTCAAGCTTTGTCTTTCCCCATTGCCTGCCCCCCACTGGGCTTGCTGATTGTACTCTAGCTGTATTTAATCCTCTGTGTTTCCTCCTTGTTCTCACAGACAGCCCATCTGTGGGCTTCCCTGTTGCTCCTGTGGCCTTGGCTCTCTCCGAGCAGGCCACAGCTGAACATCATCCACTGACCCCCGACAGATTCAGGTACCACCGGACCTCCAAACTTGTGGTTTTGAATGCCACTGTTTTGACTGGATGCCCAGTGGAGGAACCAGGCACTGATTGGCAGCTTTAATCCTTGGCTGATTTTCCAACGCCTGGTGCTTCCTGATCTCAGGGAAATCTCTTTCTGTGCTTTGTTCTGGACTGAATTTTTTCGCCCACCCCCCCTCCGCCTCCTCCTGACAGTATTAAATAGACCCTTACTCCACCCCTTCCTCAGCCTAGCAGCAGATTGGTCACTCCTCTGCTGCACATTTTCATGCTATTGGCCTCCCTGTCTTCAATACCTGACTTGACCCACTTTCTCACCACCCCTTTTTAAAGCAGTCCCACCCACAGGATCACACATTTCTTCTCAACCTTTTCTCCAGCCACTCCATCTAACTCCTCTCAATTACAGCTCTACCTGCCCTATTGTTAGGGACCTCACCCTAATTCGACTATATACCCTTTCAACTATAAACCAGCTAGCAGTTAAGCAGGCCAGCAACACTACACAAACTACCTTGGGGTGCAACCACCTACTACTACTCCTCACTACCTCTTTTGGCATTGCTGGTACCATACACGTCCTTTTGTTCTGCAAATTTTGGACTCCCCGCTGTTCTGTCTGACCCTTTGTATGAATGCCCTTTATTAATCCTCGCTTTCCTCCTCTCCCTCAGCCGAGGAACTGCCACCCAGGCTCCCAGCTCCTAAGCCACGGGATTCCCGGCTACCGGGTGGTCGGCGCCCCTCTAGCCGACGCTCGAGACTGCAGACAAGGACCCAAGGTCCTACAAGGTACGGCAACTGCTGCAACCAACCGGATTGTGAGCGCCCCCTCAGACCATGCTCTGATTGGTCCCTGGCGGAAACCGGCTTCTGCTCTTTGATTTTAAACCCTAAAAATGTTTATGTTGGGACAAATGTTAAAAAGCCGAAGTGTTAACCCAGTCTGTAATTGAAAGGACTTGAATTGTGGTTTGGGAAAGAAATCTAGTGTCTACAGCCCTTTCCCTGCATACGTGCACTGGCCCTAGACACTTTTGGGTGCCAAAGTAATACACGTCCTTTTGTTCTGCAAATTTTGGACTTCACGCTTTTCTGTCTAACCCTTTATGTGAATCCCCTTTATTAATCCTCACTCCGCTTCTCTCTCTCAGCCGAGGAACTGTCGCCCAGGCTCCCAGCTCCTAAGCCGCGCGATTCCCAGCTACCGGGCGGTCGACGCCCCTCTAGCCGATGCTCGAGACCGCAGACACGGACCCAAGGCCCTACAAGGTACGGCAACTGCCGCAACTTTTTCGACCGCCCCCTCTCCCCCACCTCCGCTAATTATTAAATACAGTACCTCCTGCCAAATTATTAGTCCACGTCCCCTGGCGCAGTGCCCCACCAATAGAGACTTAGCTCGTGATCCTCCTCTTCTCTGTCCAGCCTATGGGATCCAACTCTCAGGGCCTCGCCTTACTAAAATGCATAGGCTCTCCTTGGCTGCGCCTTCACCACTAAATATTTTTAATGCTATCAAATTTGGGTCGACCTAGATCGGAAAGCTACTGATAAGCTGCATTAATCCAGCAACCCCACTGGCCCCTGGGCTAATTGAGTGGCTCCTTTTTTGAGGTACCATCATGTCAGGCCCTATATGGCTCCTTATACTGCCCCTTCTTCTGCTGATACCAGCTGCTCAGCATTGGACACCTGAACTACCATAATGTTTGGTCTACAACGGCACCTTGTGCTGTATACCACATGGCAACTTATCCTTTAATTGCCTCTGTGATTCCAAGTGCTAATACCTCGGACCCTGCTCTTGGACCACACATACCAGTAGTACTTATAACACTCCCCACCACCAGGGCCTACCTCCCACCACACAGACTTCTATCTCCTCCTGCCAATTGTGGTGGGAGTACTAGCTCTTGCTACAGCAGATCAGCTCTTCTATGGTGGCTGCTTTCCAGTCCCTAAAAACATCAGATCTACTAAGGGAGAAAGCAGGAATTAAGCTTATAATTAGCGCCTTAGAAAATCCTACTTATCCTCCTGCTATGTTCAGGCAATGTAGAACTCAACCCTGGCCCCAGAAGCTTATTGCTTTGCCAGCAGAACCAGCAAATTTAAAAGGAATAAGCTTCTTGCATATTAACGTATGTAGCCTCCTTAAAAAGATAACCTTAATACAAACCTGGGCAAATCATACCTCTCCTGACATACTTGTGATTTCTGAAACTTGGCTTAGACCCAGCACCGCTGATAGAGAAGTAAACATACCCAACTATGCCTTGTTCAGAGCTGATAGGCATGCCAGAGGAGGAGGAGGGGTAGCTATCTACGTTAAAGACAAATTTTCTGCCTTCTGCTTATCCTCGGCATCTTTCGCTAGTGAATTTGAATGCCTAATTCTCAAAGTGGAAATTACACAGACTACTGCACTCTGCGTAATAGGATGCTACAGACCACCGTCTGCTGGCCTACAGCTTGTGTCATATCTAAGTGACAAGTTGGGACAGGGGCTGCCAGAAACTATCATTTTTAGGAGACCTAAACTTTGACTGGCTCTCTAACACAGCTGCCCCCCTTGCATCCTTCTGTGATGAACATGGGCTGACGCAACTTATTACTGATCCAACATGCCCAAACGTGAAGAACCCCAGTAAAAATACACTTTTGGATGTGCTAATGGTGAGCAAACTTCATCTCTTCTCCCACGCTGATGTCTTCTTCTCAGACGCCAGCGACCATTATTTTATTGCGGGAGTAAGATCCACCAACAACCCAGCACCCATCAGCAAGTTCTCTATGAAGAGATCCAGGCGCAACTTCAATGAGCAAGCCTACCTAAACGAGCTTAAGTACTCCCCTGAGTGGCAAGATTTCTACCTGGCCAAAACGATTACGTCAACCTACAATATCTTCCACAACATTCTATCAAGGGCCCTTAATAAGTATGCTCCCCTGATTAAAGTTCGAACTAGGACAAAAACCTGTAAACGGTTCACCCCTCAGATCAAGTCCTTGCTTCTAGAAAGAGATAAGCTCTGGAAAAAAGCACGCAGACTGAACACTGCAGAGGATTGGAACCAGTTCAGGAGACTACGAAATTTATGTACCAAAACAATCAAAGAATCGAAGGCCACCTTCTTCAAATCCAAACTCGACTCTGCCACAAAGAGCCCAATCAAGCTCTGGAACACAATCAATGATCTGCTAGGCCGCTCCCCGGGAAAATCACTCCCGACCAAGATTACCTCTGGCAACTTGACTATAACCGAAAACATGGATATACTTGACACATTCAATAACCACTTTGCTACTGCAGGCATGGCATTTGATAACTCCCCTGCAAACATACTTCGCTCCCAGACTGCCAGACAACTGCCTGAAACTCCGATAGTTTTGCCGCCTTTCTCGCTTCAACCTGCCCCACTGAAAGAGGTAGAGGACCTCTTGCTTCATTTGGATACTAGAAAAAGTGCTGTGGCTGACACCCTTGAGCCTTATTTCCTGAAAATTGCCTACCACGTACTAACAATACCCGTCACCCACCTTTTCAACTTATCCCTGTCTCAGGGCACCTTACCACCTATATGGAAGACAGCACATGTCATACCACTGTTCAAATCAGGTGACCCTGGCGATCTCAATAACTACAGGCCAATTTCCCTCCTTCCGGTCCTGTCCAAGCTCCTAGAGAAAATTGTAAATGCACAGCTGAGGACTCACCTTGAGTCTAGGGAACTGCTAAATCCTATGCAGTCCGGATTCAGAGCTAAACATAGCACTATCTCAGCCCTCACCAAAGTTACTAACGACTGGCAGCATAATCTTGAGAGCAAAAACTTTATTTGTGCTGTTTTCCTTGATCTAAGCAAGGCTTTTGACACCGTTGACCATAGTCTGCTCCTCTCTTCCCTTCAAATCATAGGTGTGGACCCCTCCTCTCTGCGTTGGTTTACTGACTATCTTACAGGGCACCTTCAACAAGTTAAAGCCGAAGGAGGCCTGTCCCCTTAAAACTCTGCAAGAGGGTACCTCAGGTTCTATATTAGGCCCTTACTTTTGCAATCTACATTAATAACATCGACTACTGTATAAAAGCTAACAGCCATCTGTTTGCAGATGATACAGTTCTCTCACGTGATTCGCCCACACCTGAAGCTGCCTGCAATGACCTACAGTCAGAATTCAACCTTTGCAAAACCAACTCCTCCAAAAAGCTACTCCTTAATGCCAAAAACCAAAAGCGATGGTCCCTCTTATCCCAGACAGCTAACCCTGTGTCCAGTGGGCAGTTCCCCAAATTACCACAGTTCTAGGTGAAAAACTAGAATTTTTACAAAATTCAAGTATCTGGGAGTTTGGATAGACCAAAGACTCTCCTTCATTGAACATATCGAGGACTTGCTAAAACAACTTCGGCAAAGGCTTGGATTGTTTTTTAGAATCAACAAATTTCTCACCAGAGATGCCAAGAAACAACTGGTCCAATCCATTTTCCTATCATTGGTTGATTACGCTGACTTCCTCTACAGCCAATGCCCCAGCTCTTACATGGCTAAACTGGACACTCTACCATCGAGCACTGAGGTTTATAATGGGACTCCCCTTTGACATGCATCACTGCACCCTATATGCGGCAGTGGGGTGGACATCACTAAAGTTCAGGCGCCACAGAAACGCCGCTCTCTGGACCTATAGAGCCATCTCTAATAAGCTGCCTTACTACATCTCCTGCTGTCTTCTCCTGAGTATAATTGGGAAATATGGGTTAAGAAGTTACTCAGCTATTACACTTAAAGTACCCAAAGCAAAATCCCGCTTCGGCAGGGCAGCCATAAGCTTCGTGCTACCTACCTTATGGAACGATCTCCAATAAACCCTCAAATTAAGCACTCTAATCGGTATAGATGCCTTCAAGATGCTTTATTTCCGTACAATCAGTGAAGTATGTAACTGCTTCACCCACTCAGACCCAGTACCAGTGTCTGCATTGGTATATAGCCATGCCTAGACCCAATTTTTAGTACTGACCCCCCAGCTTGCTCCTCACCAGCCTAATTGTTCTCTCTCTCTCTCTCTTATCCCCCTGTCTTATCAACACTAGGCCTGTCCATCCCCTTATTCTTCCTTTCCCAACCTCGGATAGGAGCTCACAACCCTGGGTTGTGACATCCTACCATGCCCCGTACTTTATAGCATTCAATCCTGGGGCTCACACATACTCCTTTTCTCCATCCACCTTCTCTACATCCCGTCTTACCAACTCCTTTCTGAGCACCGTGCCCTCCTAGTCTTTCTCCCCCTACCTCCCTCCCTTCCCCCTACCTTCACCTCTACCTGGTGTATATTTTTTTTTCTTCCTCCTGCAACCTTAGATAACCTGCTTTATCTTTCTATAGACACTTCTATGTATGTAAATACTGTGTAATCTGTACAATATCTGTATAATTCTATGTACATATGAACTTCTTTTTCTTCCTCTCTGTAAAGAGTATTATCTGTATTGCCTTGTAAATACCTGTGTTGACCTGTATATACAATTGTTCATGCTCCACTCAGGTCCATCTTGCAAATGAGCTTCTGCTCAACAATGAACGCCTGGTTAAATAAAGACTTGATTGATTGATTGCTTGATTAGACCACAACCAGGGTATTCTAGTGCCTCACTCAAATACAGGTATAAGCAAAAGTCAAAGAAGAATGGCACCTACTTAAGGTGTGTTTTTAAATGCTGTTCCCAGTACAAGCAAAAACTGTGGATCAGACAGGACTTCCATTAAAAATTATTTTTATTTATTCATTATAAAAACTTCTTATTTTTTTCTTGAATACAAATGGGAAAAGTCCATACGCATACCATAGATTGTGCAAAATTGCAATGTTCAAACAGTTTTATTCCATCGTGCTACAAAGCCCACCACAGTGACACAGGCACCTGTCTCCTAACAAGTTTCACAGGATACCGTACTATCCCACCAGTATCCCTCTTCAATCATGCTTCGATGGCACCATCACTACAGACCCAACTCACATAGCTGATTGCCACAATACTACCTTCTCTGACCTATGCCCTGTCCTCCCAAACAACTTTTTTGACCCAATCCCCACCTCTATCACCCCTGCCTTGTATCGCCCTCCTTTCTACCTACACACTATATCCCCCCCAAATAGCCAGGCCGCACCTGCTAAAAGCCCTTGGTAGCAATAACCCCAGCTGTGACCCTCTAGACCCCAGGATCCTCCGCCTGGTCTTGGATGTCATCCTAGTCCTCCTTACAGACCTACTAAACTGGTCTCTATGCCTCAGTCAGTTTCCCAGTACTTGGAAATTATCCAAAATCACCCCTATACATAAGAGTGGAGATCGGTCTGCACCTAGCAACTACCGGCCAATCTCTATCCTCCCCCCGCTCTCTAAAGCCCTAGAAAAAATTGTGTCTATTCAACTCTCTGAGTACCTGGCAAAATATGACATAATGTGCCCAGAACAACATGGTTTCTGCCCAGGACACAGTGCCACTACTGATCTCCTGGAGTTCTCTCAATACCTGCACTCTGCTCTTGACTCCGGCAACCTTGCCAGCACAGTGTTCATAGACCTCTCCAAGGCTTTTGACACTGTTTGTCACCCCCTCCTGCTTGACTCCCTCCACAAACTTGGCTTTTCTGCTTGTCCCTTTGCCTGGTTCTCCAACTACCTCTCTGCTAGATTCCAGAGTGTGAAGATAAACATCTCCCTGTCCAATACCAGGCCCATTCGTTCTGGGGTTCCCCAGGGCTCCATTCTGGGCCCTGTTCTTTTCAGCCTCTACCTCAACACTCTCCCCAGCTCCTGCACAGGAAAAATGCTCCTCTATGCTGACAATGTGGTTCTCTTTGCCTCCCACCCCAATCTCTCTTCTCTCCAGGTAACCCACCAGCACACCTACAACCAAGCTGAAAAGTGGTTCCTTGACCACCAACTTGTCATTAACCTAAAGAAGACTAAGTCAATACTCTTCTCCCATCATCAAAACAAGGCCAAGAATGCCCTCTTCTTCATTCTCCCCAGCACTCTGCACCTGCAGGAGCAAGTGATCTCTTACAAATATCTAGGCATCACTTTTGACTTGGCTCTCACCTTCCAAACCCACATCAATGCCCTATCTTCCACCATAAATTCTCAGATAGGCCTACTATACTATCATAGAGGTTGCCTCCCCCAAGTTGCCCTTCCCTCTGGCTGGCCATCAATTCTTCCATCCTGTTGCTAGTGGACTATGGCTTGTCCATTTACGCTGCAGTGGACAATACCGCCTAAACTAAAATCCAGCTCTCAATCAATAAGGCCTGCAGGCTCCTGACTGGAGCCCCTAACCACACTCACACTTGCCTGATCTACTCCACTGCCAACCTGCTCACCTTTGAGGAGCATGTGCACTGCCAGACCTGCCTATGTGCCAAACAACTCTTTTAGGGCTCTCCCCCTGGGGTCTCTGCTTCTCTACGGCATGTTTCCTCTTCTGTTGCCACCTGTAACTCAGTCAAGGCCACCTTTCTGATGCCCAGAACCAAGACCTCACTAGCCAAGAGGTCCCTCCATTACCAAACCCCTGCTTGGTTCAACTCCCTCCCGTCCTGCATCACAGACATTGCCAGAATTGGTCCCTTCAAAATCGTGCTCCGGAACTATCTCTTCAATGGTCATTGCTGTAGATGCACCTAATTAATCCCACTGTGGGATCCTCCTGCCAGGCCTCCCTGACTTGACAACATCCTTCAGACAGTCTATCCTCTCTCCCTCCTTCCCACCCCACTCCCCATCACTATCTCCACCCTCTCCAGGTATTATCTAGGTATGTCCAGGGCTGTACCCCCAATGTAACCTGTGGGTACCTTGTATATGACTGTAACCTATTATAAGTAACATTATTATGTAACCTATGTGTACTCTATGTTTAATGTTCTGCACCTGTACTGTTCTCACTGTTGTAACCACATTATATAACTCTGTGTACCCTCCCTGTGACGAGATGCTTTTGTAAATGAGTCCATGACTCAAAGGCTGTAAATCCAACTTTTCTAATAAATAAAAATAAAGAGATAGTGCATAAAATACACACAAGTGAAATGAGCGCAGTTCTCAGCTACTCACAAAAAGTAATTAAGAAGATTACAGATACCTATATACATTAACTGTATTTAAAAACAAGCTGTGCTCCTAATTCTAAGTTAGAAAGGGACACCAAGAATAGTTTTATGGTGTGTTACATTCATACTGCAAATAAGAATGGGAAAGAACATGTCGCTATTTTCATCAAATCATCATGCAGCAACAATGGTTCTCCAGCGTCTTATTTCAAGTGAGCTCCCACATAAACTCAAAGTCACTAGCACCAAACCTGGAAAAAACAGACAGTGAATAAACGAGCCTATTTATGCATACTAAATTAAATAGTTTATTTGAGTACCCCCAAGACCCCAAGAGGCATTCAGCAATACAGTTCTCCCATTTTCATATCAGAAAACAGAATTAATTTGAACACAGTAAGGAGCAATTATTTGTTAAAAAGGGGCTGATTTCTATTCTTTAATTCTTCCATCACTCGTACAGAAAAAGATCCAATATTGTTCTCTCCTGAGCAACACATTATCATAGTTACCTCCCCTTTTAAGTTTCAGTGTTTTCTCTATCCCTTAAAAGGTAAACCCATGTTTAGTTTTATCTCTGGATTTTAAAATGTGTATAGCCAGGGCATTCGTAGTATCCCCCTTCTCTATTTTCCTTAGGTGCTTGCCTATTCTTAGTTTGAAATTCCTTTTAGTTTTCCCA
This sequence comes from Neoceratodus forsteri, assembly GCA_016271365.2. Classification (NCBI taxonomy): domain Eukaryota; kingdom Metazoa; phylum Chordata; order Ceratodontiformes; family Ceratodontidae; genus Neoceratodus; species Neoceratodus forsteri. The sequence goes on from CM057455.1 coordinate 1,366,991,239, forward strand.
ACACAGAAAAATCCACAAGCAGATTGTGCTTAATAAATGACTCCACATGTACTGCACATTATGAAACACCTTACCATTGCATCTCTACCTGTTGCTGGATTTCAGAAATGTTCTACAGCTTTAACATTGATACAAAACTTACAGTTACTGCATCTATAGCAAACATCTTTTCTTTTTGTCAACCACATGCTTGGGTTTCCCTGGTGGGGGTTGATTATGTGCAATATAATGTCCTTAATATTTGTCCCCCTGTGATTAGAGACACATTGAAGTTTTTAAATCTGCTGGCTAAGTGGATGGACACAATGTAGTGGCACCACAGTGCTCTACCAAGGCTCTCATTATTACTTCACATTGTCATTATGCCTTTATGCAAAGTAAGGCGAAGTGACAAGTAAATAGGCAGCCCCCCACACATCACATGGCTTACAGTACTGTAAGTCACATGCTTTAGCCAAGCAGGAAGGAAGTGAGTCAGAGAAGCAGTTTCACTTTCTCTTTTGCAGTTGTAGAGGGAGAAGGCTTTTTGGAGAGGACAGCAGTTTGTGTGTCAGAAAGTGCTTTATTGCTTTTGTGCTGGAAAAAAACAGTTTTTTTAAAAGCTACATCTTTATTTAGTTTTTGGATTGTGTTTGTGATTTTTTTTTGGTAGTGAATTTTTTTTTCTAAGTTTTGTTTTGCTTTGTGTGTGTGACTGTGTGTCAGTGTGTGTGTGTCTGAGAGTGTGAGAGTGAGTGCAGCCACGGGGTGAAGGTTAGGCATCGATTCTGGACTTGTTTATAGTCGGGGTCTGGGACTTATGTGGGATGGACCCTGGAGAAGGAGAGTCCCTGTCCCATGGGCACAGGCAGAGGAGGGGAGTGCACACATGTGGGGGTGGTCATGTGTTGCTGGACCGGTCCTGACTCTTGGGTGTTGCTTCCCCACCGTGGAAGCAGCAGCAGCACCAGTGCCACTAGTGGCTGCTGTGCATCCTCCTACTCTGCCACTACCACCACCACCGGTAGCAGCTGTAGGGGCTCCAGCAGCACCCCCTCCACAACCTCCACAGCCACAGGAGGTGCCCCAGGAAAATGTAGGTGGTGCTAGGACTGTATTTGGTCCCCCCGTGCAGCTCCCCAGTGTGGGATTTTTTTAACTGTGTGGGGGGAAACAGCACAGTCATGGTGTGCCATCTGTGCAGTGTGCTGGTGCACAACAACCTCCGGGGGCCAAATTTGGGGACTGGTGGCCAGCGCACCCACATGTTGAACCACCACAAGGCAGCATGGTAGGCTGCCACGGAAGGGGCCAGGTGTCCACCTGCTGGCCCTTCTGTGGCAATGGCTGAGGGTGCTGCTGGGATTGAAGTTCTGCCTCACCACGGCAGCAGGAGGAGGGCAACTGCAGCAGCTGCTCCACCACCACCACTGCCACCACAGCCACCAGCACCTCCCTCTCCACTACCACCACTACCTGGGTTTCCACCTGCAGTGGACCCCGCCCACAACACAGGCCAACCTTGGTCTGCTGTGGGTGGCCCTGGAGGAGAACAATAAGAGGGTAGGTGCTGTGCAGCAGCAGGTAGATACAATCCATCAACAGCAGCAGTAAATAGTCACAATGTTACACCTGCTGCTGGAACACCACAGCATCCCACATTAAGGGATTGTTTTCTGGACCCCCCCCACCCCACTACTGTGCTGTACTGTTTTTGTGTGTTTTTTTTTTTGTTTAATAATGCACATTTTCCCTTCTGTAGTTGTAGTGCCTCGGTAATGCTTACTTTTTGTTTTGGAGTGCTTGTGGACGAGCTGTTGTGAGCAGTTTATTTATTTATTTATTTATTTATTTATTTGATATATCGGTTTACAACCTTTGAGCCAGAGGCTTATTTGCAAAGGTACCTCGTCACATGTAAGACAGATGGAAACACAGAGCAGGTATAACAACAATTACATTAAACATGAGATACATGGTATAACAGTGGTTACATTAAGCATGTGTTACAGACATTTGTTACTGACAATATTTACAAGATTTGGAAGTAGGTATTTTCTGACATTATCCATAACCTTTGGATGACGATATTTACAACATAACAGCAGCGAGGCATTATAAGCTTGAGAAGGCATCTAAACATAGTAGTTAGACCTAATTATGGGTTTGGTGTTAAAGATGGAGGTTGCAATCCATAATGGACTTTGTTGGAGAATAGTGCTGGACTTCAGGAGGGCCGACTTTGGGAGGATGGGGGAAGTGGTAAAAGGGTACCTGGCCAGAATTCAATCTAGTATGGACACTAACCAGAGGTGGGAGCTCATAAAGCTGGGGATAGTGGAGGCAACCAAAACCTGCTGCAAAGCCCAGAGCAAGAAGGCTAGGGCTAAGAAACCGAGCTGGGTTGAGCAAGGAGGTCATGGAAAGGTAAGGAGGAAAGAGCTGCCTTTAGAAGTATAAGAAAACAGGGAAGGGAGGACAGGGAGAAGTACTTGACAGAATCAAGGAGGTGACAAGGGCAGTAAGGGAGCCAAAGCATCTACGGAACTCAGGCTGGCACAAGGCATTAAGAAGGGAGGAAGGACTGCTTTAAGTACATCAGGAGAAAGGAGGCTATAAGGACCACATAGTAAGGATTAGGAAGGAGGGTGTGGGTGGAAGCAGGGTGCGATAAGGCAGAAGCACTAAATGAGTACTTCTGCTCAGTATTTACTAAAGAGAAGAGGGGGTGACACCCAAGGTGGTAGAAATGGCAGAAATGTGGGGGGAAGGGGTGACAGATGGGGAAATCATGGATGGCAGAGTTCAAGTGGAATTGAAGGCACTGAGGGTGGACAATGCGCCAGGCCCAGATGGCATCCACCCCAGGGTACTGAAGGAGCTGGCAGAGGTCCTTGCAGGACCTTTGGCAGACCTATTTAATGCCTCACTACATTTGGGGTGTGTACCTCAGGACTGGAGGATGGCTCATGTGGTGCCCCTCCACAAGAGTGGCCCCAAGGATGAACCAGGAAACTACAGACCAGTGAGCATCACATCCATCGTGGGTAAGCTAATGGAGACTATCCTGAAGGAGAGGCCTGTGGCCCTCCTAGAGGCCAAAGGGCTACAGGACAGCAGACAGCATGGCTTCATACATGGCAGATCCTGCCAAACCAACCTGGTGGAGTTCTATGACTGGGTAACTAGGTAACTGGACAGGGGCCATGCAGTGGATGTCCTATATCTGGACTTCAGTAAGGCATTCAACTCAGTGCCGCATGGAAGGCTGGGAAGGAAGTTAGTAGGCACTGGGGCCGGTGCAAAGCTGGTGAGATGGGAAGGAAACTGGCTTCAGGGAAGGCAACAGAGGGTGGTGGTGGTGGGCGGGGAGCTCTCACACCCAAAGGCAGTGACGAGCGGTGTTCCACAGGGCTTGGTGTTGGGACCAGTGTTGTTTGGGATATTCATTGCAGACATATCATGGGACATCAACAGCAAGATCAGCCTGTTTACTGATGATACCAAGGTAGGCGCGGTGGTGGATGACCTAGGGGGATGGCAGGGGTTGCAGGATGATCTGGCAAAGCTTGAAACCTGGTCAGACACCTGGCAACTGGGGTTTAATGCCAAAACGTGCGAGGTGCTGCATTTTGGGATGAAGAACCCAAGGAGGAGTTACTAGCTGGGGGGAGTGCAGCTAGCCCAGACAGAGGAGGAGAAGGATCTGGGTGTGCTCATTACAGGGTCAATGAACAACTCGGCACAATGTAAGAAGGCAGCTACGAAGGCCAATAAAATGCTGGGTTGTATTGCAAGGGGTATATCCTCGAGGAGGGAGGAGGTGATTCTGCCACTGTATAGGTCATTAGTTTGACCACACCTGGAGTACTGCATGCAGTACTGGCGCCTGTATCTGAAGAGGGACATTAAGTTACTGGAAGGGGTGCAGCGCAGGGCGACAAAGATGATCAAGGGGCTTGGGGACTTATCATACAAGAGGAGGTTGAAGGAGTTGAACATGTACTCACTGGAGAAGAGGAGGGACAGGGGTTACATGATTGAAACCTTTAAATACATGAAAGGAATAAACAAGATGGGTACAGAGGGGCTGTTCAAAGTAAGGGAGGGGAGGGCCACCAGGGGCCATGATATGAGACTGGAGGGAGGAAGGTTCAGGAGGGAGATGAGGAGACACTTTTTTACAGAGAGGGTGGTGGCTGGGTGGAATGTGTTACCTGCAGAAGTGGTATCCAGTAGAACAGTGGACTGCTTCAAAAGGGGATGGGACAGGACAAGGGGAGGGTTAATGAAGGGGAAGGGTGGAAGGAGGCACCTGCAGAATAGGTGCAAAGCTGGCACATTCGTTCAGGACTTGATAGACTCCTAGGCCTTTATCTGCTGGCAAATTTCGTATGTTCATATGTTCGTAATATTGGATCAGAGTGGGTAAGAGAGTGAAAGAATTAGAAGCAGTTACAGGAGCAGATATTGAAGAGGTGGTCGCGAAGAGTGGTTTTGAAATGGGCAGTCTTGGGTGCACTAGTGATGGTGCTTGGGAGTGCATTAAACCATGTGGGTGCCCTATGGTGGAAAGATCTCTGTGCAAGGGAGGTTTTTACCCTGGACACAACCAGAGGAGCTTTCTCTGAATTGTGGGTGAAGATAGTGGGGGTTGCAGGCTGAAGAGAGGCGGTGACCCCGGGGGGGAGAGTCTGAGCAGTATTTTCTTGGAGAGTAAGCAGGTCTGGTAGCGGAGCCTTTCATCAAGGTTGAGAATATTGGCAGAGGTATAGAGTGAGCAGGTGTGAGTGAGCCTAGGTGCACCTGTAAGGAGCCTGCAGGCCTTGTTTAGTGTGGCCTGGATTTTCTGGAGTGTGGTGTTATTTGCTGCACTGTATACAGGGAGCCCATAGTCCACTTGGGACAGTATCAATGAGGTGATGGCAAGCCTAAGGCCATAAGGGGATGGCAATCCCTGTGTCGGTAAAGGAGTCCAATCCGGGTGTTTGTTGTGGCAGCAAGGGTGTTTATGTGGTCATGGAAGGTAGGGGCCGAGTCGAGGGTAAGTCCAAGATATTTATAGTTGGATGCCTGCTCAAGGGAGTGCTGGGTGCTGGGGAGGATGCTGAGTGGTGCATTCTTAGCTCTGTTTTGGCAGTGAGAGAAGATCATTGACTTCGTCTTTTTTAAGTTGAGGACCAGTCTATGGTCCTTAAACCAGGTTTCGGCCTGGGAGAAGGCAAGTTGGAGGGAGTCCTGAAGGGGTGTGGGTTTATGATGCGAGGTGACGAGCACTGCATCATCTGCATATAGTAAGATTTTTGTGGAGCAGGCCTTTGGTAAGGAGTTTAGGTAGAGGGAGAAAAGAAGTGGTCCCAGGATAGAGCCCTGGGGCACCCCGGAGCGGACGGGTAGTGTGTCAGATAGAGTTCTGTTAATTTTGACGCATTGGGACCATGCAAATATGATGTGTAAAACTGCATGTGTGCAGTCAGTGTTGTTTCGTGTATGTGTGTGTGTGAGACATCAGATATTGTGCAGCATGTTGGAAACATATATTGCTGTTGCTGACTTGTGGCAGACAGTGTTTATGTTATAAAGAATAGCGAGCAGAATACGGTATATTTTATTGTCACCATCATCATCATCAGTGGACTAAGTGATACGATACTTTTTCAGAGGTGTCTTGCCAGAGTGCACCTTAGTCACATTATATACTATACTGCACACATAACTTTTAGGAGAGCAGGTGTTTTTTGTGCTATGATCTCCGCAAAGTCATGTGTGCACTGTAAGTGACTGAGGTGCACAGTGACCCGATACCTCTGAAAAAATATCATATCACTTAGTCCACTGGCGCTGATGGTACCAATAAAATATACATCAGGTATTCTTTGTTATCTTTATTCTTGATAATGCAACGTCTTACCATATATATGTTTGCATGAAGCTGTACAATGTAAGCATACACCGGAAAGAACAGTGACGGCACACATGCAGTTTAGCACAACATACTCGCATTGCTCAGTCTTCATGCTGTTTGCAAAACACTTAAAATCCGATTCATGAGTCCTGACACAAAGTAAACATTACTGATGCTCTATAACTATTTTGCTTGTGAAATAGACATGAAAGAGATTCACCAAGTTATAGCATTGCACCCTATATATGGGCGCCTTACTTCCCGGGGAATCTTTCTTGCTCCACATAGTGCAATACATTTCTGTGAAAACTGCTCATGATTTCATTACAGTTAGTAATACATGACAGAGAATTCCCATTCATAAAGCTGCCAAATTTCTGCTCTCCTTTCTCAGCAATGTTAGACGTGATGCCAGGAGAACACGGGCACATGCTCCATTATAGTGAATGTAATGATTGTCCGTAAAGTCAATGTTTCTTTATGTTATATTTGTCAGTTTGTGTGAACATGCGCTGTTTCCGGTAAGAAGAGCCTTGTTACTGGAAACTTGCCCACATTTCACCCACAAAGTGAACCTTTAACATAAAGAAACATTCGGATAGCTGCCGGACAGTCACTATAGTGGAGCACGCACCTGCGCTCCCCCTGGCATTACGTCCTAATGTTGCTGAGAAAGTGGAGCAGAATGTGGGTGGCTTTTCTGAATGGGAATTCCTCCATGATGTGACACACTGTAATGAAATTATGGGCATTTTTCACAGAAATGTATTGCACTATGTGGAGCAAGAAAGATTCCCGTGGAAGTAAGGTGCCCACATATTAGATTATGTGCAACACCATAACTATGTAATGTGGTGAACCTCTGTAAAGCAGCAGCACAATAATCTGTTGAGAACTCTGACCTATATTTTTTAATGCTATGTTACAACTTCCTTTGCTTACATCCTGACTGGAATGATACGAGAATTTCCAGTAGTTGAGTCTGCTGTACTACTTTTTTCATGTGTGAAATAATGAAAGGAGAATTCCTTTTAAATTGGTGCTGACCAGGTTTTTGTCATTGTTTTCCTCTGCTTTTCTCCATCACATCAGTTAGTTTTTATTTATCACTTATGTTGTAAATTAACAGTTATGCAGCAGACAGTGTTTTACGACACCACAGAACAATATTTATTGAAAAACAGCTGCAAATAAATACAAACCTGGTCAGAACAATATTGAAAGGCGTGCTCCTTTTTTTAATTTTCATACATGAAAAAAGTAGTCAACTAAGTAAAGCAGACAGAAATTGTGAAAAGAAGCATATCATTCAAGTCATGACTCGGATGTAACTAGTGGCTGTGGCAATGTAAAGTAGCATAAAAAAGTACAGTTCAAAATTGTCACAACATTCTTGCAATGCTGCTTTAATTGATAATATCAGTATGACATCATGAGCTCACAATCACACAACACACAAGATGCATCCTCCTTGTGTGGAGAAAATTGGAAAGTGGTAACAAAGTGAAATGGGAGCGTTTCAGCACATACAAGGTACCCCAGAATTAATGGCGCACTCAGTCAGGCATGCAGTGGTGGCACAGATTCCCCAGATTTTTTCTGCATGCCCACAATGCATCCTTCTTGTGTGCAGAAAATTGACAAGTGGTAACAAAGTGAAATGGGATTGTTTCAGCACATACAAAGTCCCCCAGAATTAATGGCGCACTCAGTCATGCGCGCAGTGGTGGCACAGAGTCCCCAGATTTTTTTTGCGTGCCCACAATGCATTCTCCTTGTGTGCAGAAAATTGACAAGTGGTAACAAAGTGAAATGGGATAGTTTCAGCACATTTAAAATCCCCCAGAATAAAATGATGACCGTGAGAGAACTGTTGCTGGTCCAATGTGTTCTGCGAGGCGATTCGAGCAAATGCAATGTTATCATCTCAACTGGATGGAAGGGTGCCCTTTGTCTGTACACTAATAGTAGCCTTGGTGAATTGATATGTATAGATATATGTTTGTGTATTTTGTAGGTGAGGAGGGGGGTTGACATGGACATGTACTCATGGTATTGTTCCATATCACAGGTCACAGAAACTGTTGGTGTGCACATTCCAGTGCTCGATAAGAATTTTTTGTGTTGAAATTGGAAAGGGATAACTCTCAAGCACATGAAGATAAGCATTTTTTTGGGGGTGGGGGGAAGCATATTTGCAGGTTTGTCTGTAATGGTTTCTTATTTTGTTATTTCTTCACAGATTTCATCTGCATTCTTCTGGAGTCCGGTTGTTAATGATGGTCATGACCATCTAATGAAACAACTTCTGCATGTTGCATGTGTGTCCAGGCTCAGGGGAAGGGGGGTCTGATGTTGAATAACTTATTTGGATAAGGCAACTTTGACAGAACAACAAAGCATCTGGAAGTTTCCTAAAAAAAGAAATGAATGACTTCTTACAACCTAATTGTAATTTGTCCTTCCCTGGTTCTCAATCTCAAGTCAAGTTACATTTCAAACCCACATATTGTCATGTTACAAGTAACACAACCTGTGTGTATCTTTTTCAACACTATCATGGTCAGGGCTACACAGCTGCAAGTTCAGAATACAGTGCATGAATGATGTCTTACAGAAATAGTTTTGGTGATGTACACATGTCACTTAGTTTATGAATCATAGTCGCATTTGCTGCAGTCTTTCAAAAACAATGAAATGGATGAAATAAAATCTTCATACTTACCAGAATGGATTTCACATCGATATTCTATAGGTTCCTCTAAACGGTACAGCTGTAGTACCATTCCCACCGAGTTTCAGCGAAGGATACTTTTTTTGTTAACCTGTGAAAAAAACAAAATAAGTGTACCATATGTGTTTGACCATTGTGGCTATGAAAACCTACAGAACACAAAATATACAACTAAAGGAAGTGAAATAGCAAAGCAAACATGAGTACACATACTCACGTTATGGTTTAAATATTAAGAAGCTTTGTTTCTGTGGTTGATGGATGTGGTGATCTGGACAGACTCATGCTCAGTGGTGACAGTGGCTAACATCAGTCCCGTTGATGGTGGTCTGGGGGGTGGACAGACTCATGCTCAGTGGTGGCAGTGGCTAACATCAGTCTCAGTGGTGGTCTGAGGGGGCAGACAGACTCATTCTCAGTGGTGGCAGTTGCTAATATGAGTCCTGGTGGTGGTGGTGGTGATTTAGGGGGATGGACAGACTTATGCTTAGTGGTGGCAGTGGTTAACATCAGTCTTGGTGGTGGTGGTGGTGGCGGTCTGGGGGGCGGGCAGACTCATATTCAGTGGTGGCAGTGGCTAACATCAGTCCAGGTGGTGGTGGTAGTGGTGGTCTGGGGGGGTGGACAGACTTGTGTTCAGTGGTGGCAGTGGCTAACATCAGTCCCGGTGGTGGTGGTGGTGGTGGTCTGGGGGGTGGACAGACTCATGCTCAATGGTGGCAGTGGCTAACATCAGTCCTGGTGGTGGTGGTGGTGGTGGTCCGGGGTGTCACACCACCTTTTAACAACTTCAGTAAAAACCTCCAACATTAACCACATCATAATCCTCATAAAGAAAGCTTCCCTCACAGTCATCTATGTCTGAAGTCTGACCATTGGAAAATTCTTTCTCCATTGTGTCGTCATCTACATCAGTGGTGTGCCATTTCAGGCAGCCACTGCCAGTGCCACCAGGATGGTCCATTTCCACATCACCAAAACCACCATGACTAGGCTGGGGTATGAATACTGAGGCTGCAGTCTATGCTGGTATGTGCCTCTCATTCATTTTAATGAATTTTAGCAAACTAACAGTTGCAGGAGACAGGTTTGTCCAATGATCCCTGACTATAGCACCTGCTGAGCTGAATATCCTCGCAACACTTACACTGGAGGGTGGGCATGTGAGGTACTTCAGTATCACTGCAGTCAGCTCTGGCCATTCACTGACCTTTCCACTCCAGTACAAAATAGGATCTTCAGTTATTGTCAGATGCCTGTTTTCAGACAAATATGACAACCATTCTCTGTGTCACACTAAATCCAGTTGTTGATGCATCATTCTGTTCTCTGGAATCATTTATTTCACAAATACCCACTTGGGACAATGCCTCCCAAAGCAGTTTGATGCCATCCACTTTGGATGACAGGCCACCTGGAACTGCAGTCCCCTTCCCCTTGCAAGATATGCTTGATGGTCCTCCAGGTACACCTTCAGCCAGACTATGCTGCTGAGGATTGCTGACCTTGGCACGTGACTTCTGTGCCCCATGAACCAAGCTCGCCAGTTGACCACTAATATTTTTTACCTGTTCAGGCCCTCCTTCCAGTACTGATGCAATTCCACGTTTGTATCGTGGGTCCAGCATTGTTGCTATAACAAAGTTGTCACTACGCTAAATGCTCACAATGTGACGATTCTGGTCGAATACTGTCAGCATGTGTTGCAGCAACATACTGCTACCACCGTCTCCAGCAACATCAAGGCCATGCTGTACATTCACCAATGTCTGCCTCAGCACCCACAGCAGTGGAATTGATTGGCTAATGGAGGCAGACTCGCCACTCACTGCCTGTGTGGCATGTTCAAAAGGCCGCAAAATTGTTATTACAGAGTCCATGAGGCGCCACTGTTTAGTTATCATAGACATGGAGGCCCCGGAACTGTCATGGCTAGTGTGCATCACAAGATATTCTGAGATGGCTTTGTATTGTTCATATAACCACTCTGCCATGTATAACGTGGAGTTCCATCAGGTGACAACTTCCAGCTTCAAGCGGTGCTGAGGCAGGCTGTTTTGTATCTGCAACTGCCGCAGTTGGTCATGGGCCTTTCCAGATCGTGAAAAGTGAGATCAGATATGTCGTGCAATAGTCAGCATTTCCTTTACATCAGGGTGCTGCAGAAACTCCTGCACCACAAGATTTAAACAATGGGCCATGCATGGAACATGAAAAGAAAACACCATTAGTAATGCATTTCGCCACATTTGACCCGTTGTCACTTGCTATGAACCCATCTCTCAGGGACAGGGAGTTTAGCCATTTGTCAATTTCAGTCAGTACCACATCCAACATGTTCTCACCAGTGTGTGAACAGGTCACATTGCACATAGCAATTGTTGCATGCTGTTGAATTCCTGGAAGATTGCTACCGTGACAATCCACCTTAGTGCACTGATTATTCACACTACCAACATCACAAACAACCCACAGCACCTGTGCCCAGTGTGCAGTTATACACAAACATGAACTCCCCGCTGTTTTGCCACTTGTCCACATATCCATACTTAAATGGATGAATGGAGAGGAGGAATGTTGAAGGGCATGTCTTACTGAGTCAGACACAGTGTGGAACAACTCGGGGACAGCACAGGTAGAAAAGTATGTCCTGGATGGGACTTTCCATTTTGGACAGGCATGTGCAGCAAACCGTCAGAACCCAGAATTCTTCACAAAGGAGAAGGGCAAAAGATCAATTGGCAGCATTAAGGTCACATGACACTGTATGATTGGGGGGTACTTCAGCTTATGCACAAAAACACTCTGTAACGTGGGCTGACTTAAACATTTTACATGGGGTGTGATCACAAATGATTGTGCTCTGTATTGAATGACATTGGCAGGGGGTGGAGTGTGGACATTTGATGAAGACGGTTGTACAGGTGATGATGACAAACCCAGAAATGCAGTTACTTTACCAAATTTGCCAACCGGGGTTGATGTACCACTTGCACTAGACATACTGCATTTACCACCACCACCAAAACTGCTACTCTCACCAGCACTGGACAATATTTCAAAGTCATTATGCTCCTCCACCTCATCGTGCCTGTAGTAATCCCCTACTCTTATTACCTCACTACTGCACACGTTTAATTTAATACTGGACTTAACAGTCATGGAAGGGGTTGTTGGTGACTAGGGTGAACGCCTCACTGTGGTATTAGCTGCCAGTTTGTGCTGGGTCCACAGAGCCATGTGCCTATTCTTAAGATGGATGTACTGTCCTCCTGTGCCCAGATGGCTCCCCTCTTTACCTCGACTCACACACACGTGGCAAATCTGGCAGATTGCAACTGACTCATCATTTGCATCTTGAACAAAAAATATCCCAAACAAGGGATTGTGATGATCTACTTTTAATATGTCCATGATGTTGCTTATTTAACTCCATTATTTTAAGCACTGAAGTGGGGGCTGGGACGTGATATTTCAGGCATTGCACACCTGGACTGCAACTGACCACCGTGACTACCTATTATTATTACTAGGTCATCATCATCAACTAAAACTGGTAAATAACAAGTTTTTATGGGGGGGGGGTCCTGCAAACTGACTCAGTCATTTTGAATTTCTTTTTCTCCGGTTCCCAACTGGGGTCAATTACATCATCATCATATTCGTCAATGTCACATACATCCACATCTTCTGCTTGGATGCTAGCATGTGGACTGCATGTTGCAGCAACAGTAACATCATCATCATCATCACATTCATCATCATCATCTACACCACCGTCACCTGATATTTTTTCACCACACTGTGAATCACTGCATGGAAAATGCGTGACATTAACCGCCACGGTTAACGGAATATCACATTGCATGCTATCGTTGACATGATCATCAGAATCCTCAGGTTCAGTTACTGGGATGTTACTGGGAAGCATGACATCATCTATGCTGCCACTCACTTGCACTGCTTCACATTCCACTATATTTTTGGATATGGTACTACCACCACCACTAATACCACTAACACTAACACCACCAGCTGGGAAAACATCATCTCCTCCAACTATGAGTGAAGCTACTGATTGGGCTGTAAAAAACATTGCAGGAGAAATACCTTTTCTCACATCAGCAATGCATTTCTGCGTCTGCGTACTACCATGCCCACAGACTATCTTACTGCCAGCATTGCCATGGTAAGAACCAGCTTTGCTTGCACGTCTCTTTGCGGGCATTTTGGGGGATCAACAGCAATATTATAAACAAATTTAAATTTTGGTATGTTCACTCTCTGATTGAGGGGACGCCGTCTATGAAGCCAAAAAAATAACTGTGGCTTCAGCAACAGATAGAGACTGTCACACAATGAAAACAACTTCAGTAACCAATGGTGCTGATGAGGTCACAAAAACAATCCAATCTTGGTAAAAAATTCCTTTTGCCAGTGGGGGTTAGGAGGGCACACTGACTGCAGATTTTTATGGTAGTACAGGCAGCAAAACAAAGAACAGATATCACGATCGCAGTACAAAATCAGGCAGCTGCAGTGGCTAGCAGGTTCACACTGCTGCACCTGCAATTACACTAGTCTGTGGCACAATGAAAGGCATGTTATTTGATGTCACGCAACACCACTCACACACACACACACACACACACACACACAACAGTTTCTCTACAATGGTGAATGAGTAATGCGTAGCAAATTGAAAAGTTAAGTAATATGCCATGTATTGTTATGTAAACAACCTGGAATTATGAACAGCTGCACCAGAGCCACACAACACACAACAGCAAGAAAATTTCAACAATTACTGACAATATTACTGTGTGTACAGTAACATAGTCAGTTATATAACAAAAATATAACCAAAAAACAAAGAAATCACTATTTCTGCAACTTAAATCTACCTACACCACAGATACGCCCCTCCCCAAAGCACACTTTCACTGTCTTTCACTACATACGCTCAGTGTTGTACATTAACATTCAAAATCCACACACAAAAAACAAATGCTCGATGATATGAGCACAGGAGGGTTTCCTGCAATCCATGAACTAAGGGTGGAGCCCCTCAAAAAAACACAAAAATGCTTTTTTAACAGCTTTTGGAAGGATTCAATCACAGACAGCTCTCAGAGCACACTGTCTCTACTACTTCCTACACACACTACCCCAAACTGAGGCTGTGCAGATCAATATAGAGCCCATGTGACCTGAAATCCCATGAATCACTGCAAAATTCACCTTTGGAGCTCAAAAACAAGGCAAAGTGAGGTGAAGTGCATTGCTCACAATGCACTTCGCTGAAGATTTTGGTGGAGTAGGGGTCTGGGAAGGCGGAATAACACGAAGTCAGTGTTTACAATGGATTTCGTATTACCCATCATAATGCAAATTACTCCACTTCGCATTGCGGAGCACTCCGAGAATCCACCTTTGCTCTGCGAATCACTTCACGGAGCAGAATGAGCCCACTTCACCCACCACTACTTGTGATAAACCATCCTAGACCATCCATCTCTAAATCATTTAGCCCTGGTACCTTTTTAACTAGGTGGCAATGTTTTCTTAAAACCGATGCCACATGCTGGGAAAGGGTATTGTACGTGGAGACAAATGCCACATGGGGATCATGATCGTTAATTCTATTCCTTTTTTTGTAACAGTTCATTTCTTGGTATAGCATCCACTGTCATTCTTACCTTTGAGACACCTCCCTCCTATAGACCCTCTCCCCAGGTCTGTCCTCCAATTCATCTGCTCTCAATTTGTAGTTGAGTACAAAACTGAGCTTGTAATAAAGCAACATCCTATAAAAGTCTTGCTAAGCATTTAAGGGAGTTTTCATATCAAATTATCCAGAGAACAGCAGTATGCCTCTAGGAATGGAGGACTATTTTCTGGTAGCCGAAATCACTCATCTCTTAGTTACCTCTACCATGTTGCAATGCCTGATATTAGGAAAGGTATCCTTCGTCAATATCTAGACTCAAAGTCCACTGCAATGCCTATCTACTTTCCATTTTCACCCTGTAACTCCCCCGCTCCATATCCAATTAGGAGTTTACTATGGAAGCATCCCAAAATAATGCTTTTGAGCTTGTCCTGATGGCACTCCCTGGCCCATCCAGCACTACTTAAACAAGCTTGAGCTTACATATCAGTGCAATACTTTATGTTGTAGTTATTGCCAGTACTTGAGTGATTGGTAGCTGGGTGCCAACTCTGGGACCATATTCTCTTTACACTGGAATACAGTTCTACTTTTCTTTCTTTCCTGGTAATAAACTGCATAAGAGAATACTAGGTGCATAATTGGACTACTGCTTGGGTTAAGCAGTCCACAATTGGGGCCCACGATAGTCAACCGGAGAGTATCTTCACCACCAGATAAGTCTGCATCCCTGAACAAGGTCCATGGGTTTAATACTATGAACATTCTCCAGGAATGCTCCTCCCAATTCTTCAAGGAACCACATTCACAACTGAAATAGAAAACAAATAAGACCCACATTTACATAACATTAGCCAAAAGGACATTTACATGGTCTCAGAATTGCCCCCCAAAATATTAGATTAACTATTAATAAAATATATAAGCAATCCCCATAATTGTACTCATTTCATCGGTAGTCATTTTGGGATTTTTAGTTAGAAAATTATTTGTGATCTGATAAGTCACAGAGTGTATACAAATACAGTCAGCTTTCATGTACTATAACTTTGAACATATACCTTGTATATCCCCGTAGTCCTGATAAACACTAAAGCAAAAAGGTCATAGCCCAAAGTTCTCTACACCAAGTACCCAACATGTAATAAAGAGACAGTTGTTTTTAATTTATAAACATAAAACAACCGTATGACTAGGACAAAGCTAGTCAATAGCTAATAGGATCTAGAACATAAGTGTCAGAGGTTTAAATTCAAAGGGTCTGTGCACTAAAATAACAAATTTTCATTTCCATTACAACAGTTTGAATCTCATGTAGGTTGCATATGCCTTGCTACTTGGCCTTAACATATTCATACTTGCAGCATCAGCCAGGGGTTGGCAACCCCAAAGAAAGACCCCACCACTGGTTCACCAAGACTCAAGAGACTCAAAACCCTAATTTTTTTCTTGTTGCTGCTTGATGGCTGGGGGTACTGAGTTATGACTGGAAAGCCTAATGCCACAATTCCCTACTTTTAGAAACACAGTAGTGCTGACACACAATGGTACCAGCCAGGATGCAACACAATAATGTTTCAGTATATCACAAAATGCTGCAGTATACTGCAGGAACAGTGTAATTTGATGTCAATTAAGCCCTTTTGTTATGCAATATTTTGTTACATGTCACTTGCTGAAAGTTTTTGCTTTTATAATTGCTGACTCCACCGTAGTAGGGTTGAGTTGGGAGATCATTAACAAAGAGCAGTTTCAGAGGGTTATATCATGGCCATCTTAGACCTTAAAAATTCCGAATTTGGTAAGCTCCTTCTTGGACCTAGGGTCTCTTAATCCTCAAAATTTGAAAACATTCTGTTTTGAACTTTTCTTGAAATTTAGTCCTGAATTTACATACTTTTGCTCAGTTAGCTACCTCAGTGTTTGGCCTGGGTAAGCTAAAAAATTCAAAAGAACTGAGCTTTGAAACTGGCAGATTTTGTAGGTATCAATTGGGAATAGTCCATTTTTGGGTGCTTATTAAAAATATTCGATTTTTAGTTGTGATTAACTGGTTGTGCATGCCCTTAGAAAAGTCACAAAAAAAAAAAATACTTAAATATGTAGACCTTTTTTCATGTTAAAATTCTACTTGAGCGTAAACTTTATGGTATGACACCTTTCTAAATTGGTAAAATTCAAGGGTTACAATTTAGTGTGTGTGAGGGAGGGCTAGCATGACTATAGAATATTTTTTTGAATACCAGTAGGTCATTTTCAGGTTTTTGTTAAAAAAATATATATATTTTTTTAGTTAACAGTGATTAATTGTGCATGCATTCACCTTTAAAAAAAATGCTAAAAAATAGACTTTTTTCATGTTAAAGTTCTACATGAGCAAAAAATTTAAGGTGTGATAACTTTTTTAAATTGATGAAGTTAAGGGTCACAGTTTAGTGTTTGTGAGGGAGGATTCGTACTAGTTACAGTAGGTTTTTAAAAATGAACACTAATTATACATATTTGATTAAAAATAAAAACCTTCACACAGGAATCTTCACAAATTATATTTTTTCTATAAAATCTTTTTTAAAATATTTGTGCTGCACAATGGTTTTTGTCCTGTGTGACAATTGTCAAAGTCTTCATGATGTTATAAAGTGTTTCTTAAACTATTTGTATTGCACAATGGATTTCATGCTTTGAGATGATGTACAAAATCTTCATGAGGTATAAAGTATTTATTGTTCCAGATCCCCCTTTTCCCACAAAAGAGACCACACACTCAATATTGTAGGTTTGGCTGCTCAGTCGGCAAAGCCTTTTATTATTCCACTACAAAGTATAACTATATACACTTATACAATATTGAGTTCCTCATACTTCTTTCTTATCACCACATTTTTATTTAAATCATTTTATTTCAAGCTTTGATTTCTTTTGTTTTCTCTCCCCCGGGTGTCGAAACCCAAGGGGGTCTTGTTCCACTCCTTTCCCGGGTGTAAACCCGAGCTGGTCTTATAATCTCTTTCCTTTTTGGGCAGGTCCAATCCCTGCTTCCCCTTTCTTGTCCACTTGCCCAGGTGTCCATACCCTTATTTTTTCCATTTTCTGTTCCCCCTTATGTTCTTTCCTAACCCCCATCTCGCTTTTTCTCTTTTTTCTTATCCAGTCTTTCCTTCCAACCTTCCCTTCCTTGCTTCACTTTTCTCCAGGGTGGTGGGTGGTTCTCGAAAATACTTACCCAAACACCTAGCAGAAAGTGGCAGAGACCCTTTGTGTTGCCCTTTTTAACCTCCTTTTTGCTCTGCCCCTCCCTAGCCTTATCCTTTTCTCTTATTGGTCCTTCCTACCCACCCACTTTCTGACAGCCTCATGACCTCAAGAGGCCGTCCCCTTTCTTATGACATCACTCCCCTTCCCTCCTTATGACCTCCTTGCTTTTTCTTTCCTCCCACCCTCCCCTTTCCTGTTATAGTACCAGTCTCATTTTAGGGTCAAAAGGAAGAGGGTCTGGAACAATGGGGGCTGCCCCTCATGGCAACCCCTTTTACAATCTTTGTGCTGTATGATTTTTTTTTTGCTTTGCGATGATTTTGAAAATGTTTATGTGGTTATAAAGCATTTGTTAAAATATTTAGGATGCAAGTCACTTTGAAACTCTACATGCTGCTCAGTGATTGTAAAAATTGACATTCTACATGATGGTTTTTAACATTCATTTACAAATCCTATATGAAGGTTTGGACAATCTATGTATTGATCAATGGTTTTAAAAATCTAATTTATGTGCTGCAAGATTTTGACGATGTATGTGTTACTTGATGGTTTTAAACATCTATGTGCTCAAAGGTGTTAAATATCTACGTGTTGCACAAGGACAATCATTTTGAAAAACGACATGCAGTCCAAAGTTTTTTTTTATTATTCATCAACAAAAACTTTAATGTAATATACCTTTTTAAATATTAAAGGATGATATTTTAGTATTTGTCAAGGAGTGGTTTAAGAAAACACACAATGGTCCCTGTGCATCACTGGGTTTTGTATGTACCACAGAGGGCAAATACCAGGATGCCTAAATATGTGCAGTGCATCAGCCACCAAGTAGCTATGTGAAGCTTGGATTCACTGTCCCTGGCTGGACTGATGTGTGACTCTGTACTTCTGCACAAGGTGTGGTGCTACCTGGAGGTGGACCTCAACTGAACTATCAATTTTCTATTCAGTAGCACAAATGATCCTATAGCCTGCAGCAGCATGGGTTCATAGTGTGACAATTCTGAAAATTATTAATGTCAAAATTGATCCAGTAGCTTGGCCATGTAATTTTGCTGTCAAATTCCAGTTTGGGGTCCCCCCTATATTTCACCGTCCTATGGCAATGATCCAGCATCACTGTCAATAGAGACTGACTTTGAATAGGATCGTAGATATGCTGGACATCTTGAGGACATTGATGGCCTGTGAGGATGGTGCAGATGTTGCCATCAAGGTCTTCAACAAGGCTTTCATGATTACTGTTGCCTCCTCTTGCCTCTTCATGTCCGCCTGTTATTCCCCTTTTGCAGCTCACCATCATACAAAGCTTAGATGTGGTGGTTGAAGACACAAGGACAGCGATTGGTACAGACCTGGCTGAGATGACCTTTGACAAAGGACATGCTGGCTTTAAGGGTAAATCAGTGAGTGTATCTGAAGACAATCACCCTGAAAACAGAGTTTCTGTCAGAGCTTATTGCAGTATGGGGTAATAGACAATTCCAGCTTTTCCGCACATTAGACCATCTTCTACATCTGATGTCTGTAGACTGGAGGGTCATTTCTGCAATGACTTGTGAGGAATTTGGCACTTGCATACTCAACAAACTTTCCTCCATCAGAACTGTAACCTCCCAAGTAGGGCTGGCTCTCAACAGTGGCTTAGGTGTGGTGCATGTAGGCCTGTGATTTGGATGGAAGTTCAGTCAATCTTAGATCAGGAGATGTCGATGATGTTTACTCTGTGACCTACCTACTGTATTCTGGATCAAAGGGTCAACCTGGCTTTCAGGGGGCTACTAAGAGATTATGCTTCTGGTGGTGTCCAGGGTTGTTCCGGATTGCTTGGAGTAGGTTAGTTTCAAGAGTAAAAATGTGAAAAAGAATGTGGTGGTGGCCCCTCTCATTAAGAAACCATCTCTGGATCCAGATGTCTTGTTCAACTACAGACCGCTCTCTAACCTGTCTCAAACTGTATTATTTTAGGGAAAGTAATTGAAAAGGTGATAGCATCACAGCTGGAGGAGCACCTGGTGTACCATGAAATCTGCAAACCATTTAAGTCATGGTTCAGATATCAACACAGCACCAAGACTGCCATGGTAAAAGTTGGGAAGGAGCTCTTCTTGGTGAGAAATCAGAAGGAATATTATATTGCCATTTTCTTGATCTTTCATTAGCATTTGACACTGCAGATCATTGGGTCTTGACTAATCACTTGAGGACTTATGAAGGACTCTCCAGTGCAGTTCTTCAATGGTTTGAGTTCTTTCTCACCAGTAGAGGTTTGCATATAGGATTTGGGACCTTTTCTTCTAAGATGGTAGCTGCTGCTGCAAAACATGATTTTGCAGCTTATGATGTTTGCCATGTACATGTTGCCCTAGGTGGAGACTGAGATAGTATTTCAGGTTTTTTTCTGCTTCTGTATGTAGATAATACTAAATTGTACATTTCTTTTGCACATGATCAGGGTAAATAGGTGACAGAGATAAACCAATATTTGCCTGAAATATTTGACAGAATGGCTGCTAGATTTGTGATCCTTAATCCAGGTAAGACAGAGTTGCTACTTACAGGGCCAGGGTCTTGACAAAATAGCAATGCAAAGGAACAATATTCATTATGTGCTCATTGGGAAGCAACTTCCTCAGAGCTGTGGACAGGGCTACGAATCTTTTGTCACAGTGGACAACAAACTGTCACTTGATGCCCTGGTGGCAGCTGTTGTTTGTTGTGGATTTTCTCATCTCAGAAGCATCCCTGTCTCAAGCCCTACCTTCAGTATTAGAACTGGTGACTGTGGTACCTACCTTCATGACATCTAATCTTCACTACTGTGACTCTCTATTCAAGGCTTTCTGTAGGATTAGTGCATTATCTCCAGCACATGCAGAATGCCATGGACAGGCTGTTATTGGGTACAAGCACTTTTCATCAGAGCACACTGTGTGATCTACAAGGTCTTCCATTTAGACTGCATATCACCTTCAAGATTTGCTTGTTGGTATTCAAGGCCGTGCATGATCTGGGTCCTGGCTACATTTAAGACCTCCTGCACCAATTGTTTAAACAGGAGAGACACATTTAGCTGAAAGCTTGTTTACAGGTGTTACCTGGGAGCACAGGGAAGTTAAGTGACTTGCGCAGGGTCGCACTGTATGCAAGTGGGGGCTGTGGGATTCAAACCCATGTCTCCAGATTTGCAGCTCAGAGCCTTAAACCACTGCACTACTGCCTCCCTGCACCAGTGCACCAACATTCTCCCTGTCACCCTCTCCTTTCTAACAGGGAGAATCTGCTGGTGGTT
The DNA here is from genome assembly GCA_016271365.2 of Neoceratodus forsteri. Classification (NCBI taxonomy): domain Eukaryota; kingdom Metazoa; phylum Chordata; order Ceratodontiformes; family Ceratodontidae; genus Neoceratodus; species Neoceratodus forsteri. Next base: position 1,367,012,078 of record CM057455.1, read on the forward strand.
CCTTGGACCCTCTGCAAATCCTCCGGGGACAGGGCTTTTTATGGTGGTGCCCCCCAGTCGCAGAATTTCTTATTCCCTTACACCCACAATATCTTTACACTGTAGGCCTTTAAGAAGGCCCTCAAGACATACTTATGCTCCCTAGCATTTAATGCTTTTGATGATTCTGGGTAAGTTTCCATTTACAGTTTGTGTAATTCTTTTTAATATACTGTTTATCTGTTTACACCTTTTATGATTTTATATACAGAGCCCTGGTCTCCAGGGAAGGGGTACTGTAGAAATAAAATTTCCCCACCTACCTACCTAGGTACCCATCTATCTTCCTCTAGTACTTCCTACGATAAAAGAGGATGGTGCTTTTTTGCAAAACAGTTAACCCCTGATTTGCTAAAGGGGTTACATCCAGATGTCTAGCAGGAATAGGGTAAACCACACAATGTTTTCCCTACTAAGTTTCCCCTCCACCATTGCCACATTATGAAACAGTACAGGGGGATAGAGATGGTGCCATGGTGTTATATACTAGGATCAGGAATAGGATCCTAGCATCAGACCCAGCAGTAGAGAGATAATAAACTATGAAAGGTATTGTAGAGAACTACATTAAGATAATGTTATGGTTTTTGGAGAAATCACAAAAAGTCAGGCACTCCAAAGTTAACGTTTTTCTATCAAGAATCCTAACTATGCCTAGACTCTGTAAACAAAGTAATAGGGCTTCATAGTTAGCTGGATATCGTTCAGTTTTGGGAAAGCAACCTTCCTTGCAGGAACTGGCAGAAGAGATGCAATTATGGTTATCAACCAAAGAGCCCTAACTTTGAATTTCCAGACTTTTTATGCCTTCTCTGCAAACACTGGGCCCTATGCACTAATTGGCGGAGTGGCTACATGCCATGTATCTGGGGCGCATAGCCACTCCGTATCCATTATGCCCCCATGTGGGATGCACTAACGGGCTGGCACACACCCAATCCCACGGTCATGCAGACTGCAGTGCACTGGGGATGGGTGGGGGGTGCCAGCACTACGCGCCCTGTACCAAGGTGCATAGTGCTGGCCACAGGGGTGTGGAGGAAGGCACAGGGTATGCCAGGGAAAACCATGCCATAAGTGCTCTCCAGCCCTGCACCACTCATTCCAGCTCCAGCAGCAGATGTGAACCCCCCCATCCCAGACACACCTGGACACCCACCCCAGAACTGGAAGAAGAGTGTGGCCCCCCACAGGAATGGAACGTAGGCCCGGCACCATATGCTGCACTCCTCCACACACATGGCCACCCCGTCCCCCATTGTGTTCTATAGCATTCCCAACACAGCGGTGCCCCAGACCCTGTAGGCAATGGCAAACCCCATCCCTACTGCCTCATGGACACAGGGTCCCCCGTCTTGGTGTGGAGTATGATTACTCCCCACAGGTACCCCAGTCCATGCTTGGCTGTCCCCAGCACACCAACCCCCAGAGTTGTCCAGTGCCCACACCCCCCTGAACGGCACTGCCAGCAGACCCCCTGCTCTGTACCAGCACACTGCTCCAGTGCTGTTTCATGGGTGAGCTGGCTGCAATGTCCTCCTCACACCTCCACAGCCACCAGCCATTGGAGATCCACAGGGTGTGCTGCCAATGCGTGCCGCACATGCATAGGGCATCCACTGAGTGACACTGTTTGGGCATTTAATTGGATGCCTGACCATGACTGCAAGTCCACCCCCAGCTGCCCTGCGGAGTCCTGCACATTGGAGGGGGATACATGCCTCCGGCACATATTTCCCACCCTATAGTGCATTGGGCCCACTAAGAATATCTTAACATAGTTTTTGCAATACATATACACTAATGTTTGATGGATTGAAGCATCATATAGTCAGAGAGGAAATACTCTTATAGATACTTAACTCAAGATTCAGCACCAGTTAAGCCAAACAACAAAATGACTTACTTGTTCATAAGGACATCTTAAAACCACAAAAGATTCTTAGGTACACATTTTAAAAGAGTTGATTGTCCCACATTTTGTATTAGAACATTTTTGTTTTTCTAAAAAAAGGTTTTAAACATGTTTAGTGTATATATTTGCATGTTTTGAATCAGATGATTTATAAAATATTAATACGAATGAAAGCATGTCTGCACTCTTCCTGAGTGTTGTCTCTTGGGATCTTGGGGTGGCCACTCTTGAACAGAGTTGCCATGGTGTCATATTTATATACTGTATAACAAGGGTTCATAGAAAGGACAAGTGTTAGCCCTCCCCTAAATTACCTCTTATTGTCAAGGCCCTGTGTACACTGCAGCAAAGTGGAACTACATCCTGTGGGACAGCATCATTCTTGCTGCAGCTGGGATATGAATTATTCTGCAGCAAGTCTGTGGCAATTCTGTGATGTTCTTTACATTCTGTGGCAACTCAAATGAGCCCCAAAATGAAATCTAGTTGCCCAGAAAGAATGCCCAGAAAAAAGCCTGGGGTAGTTCAGCAGATGCACAGACAAGGCAACATAAAGCAATTCCGGCATCATGATTTGGATTGGAGGTAGGGCATATGGGAATTGAAGGGTCATTTATTTTTTTTTTTAAAGGTAAAGTAAAAAATAGGCTAACATCAGTAACCAATTGTATTTATTTATTTCAATCTAGGCTTACAATACCTTTGAACAGAGGCTCTTTTACAAAGGTTCCACATCAGCGTGTGCAACAGTCATCTGTTTTAGTTACAAACATATAATCATTGACTTACAGACATGTAATAACCAGTACAAAGACTTGAGCTCTGAGTAAGACAAGGGAAGGAGGGGGTTGGTCGGGGACAGTGAAGGTAGGAGATTGAGGGGGGAAGGAGGTGCAGGGGGTAAGGGGGAGTAGGAGAGGTGGTTGGGGTGGGGGCAGGAGTGGAGATATGGGAGGGAGGTGGGTGAGGGCAGGAGACAGTGTAGCCAGGGGGCCCTGTCGAGGGAATATGACAGGTAAGGTGCTTGGGGTGCAAAGAGTGATTGTAAGTGGTGGGTGCTGGGGCATGTGCAGCTGGAAAGGTGGAAATGTTAAGATGGGCAATCGCAGGATACAAGCAGTGAGAGGCGCAGCTTGGACTTGAAGAGGCTGAGTGTTGGAGTGGTCGCTATGTCGCTGCCAAGAGAGTTGAGCCAGTTGGATGCCCGATAGGCAAATGATCTTTGTCCTTGGTGTAACACCATGGGATATGTAGTAGATGGAATTGGATCTCCTTAGTGACGTTCCTATGTCTAGGCTTAAGGAGGGCACAGACACCAGGTGGGGAAGCCCCATTATAATTTTCTTGGCCGTGATGCAGGTTTGGTATTTTATGCGTTTGTCCAGTGAAGCCATCCAGATTGGGAATAAAGGTCACATGTGTGGGTACAGCAATGTGAGCCAGTGATGAGATGACAGGCCTTATTCAGGGAAGTCACGATACATTTCAGAGCAGTGGTAGTTGCAGACCCATATATGATAAGATCATAGTCTATGATGCTGACGATGGAGCTTTGGACGGTCACTGAAAGTGCTTCTGGGGTTAGGTGTTTCCTGTGCCGGAATAATATGCCTAACCTCGCATTGGCAAACTTTGCAACATTGCTGATATGGACAGCGTATGAGAGGTGGGGATCAAGGGTGATGCCGAGGTACCTGAACGATTGTGTTTGCTCCAGGATGGCTCCTTGTTCGGTTGCAATGGAGAGGTGGAGTTATTTGTTTTTGTTGTGGGGGCTGCAGAAGATCATAGACTTGTATTTTTTCTGATTGAGAAGCAGTTTATGATTTAGGAACCAGGATTCGATGGAGAAGAAGGCCTGCTGAAGTTTATTTTGTAATTGGACTGGATCAGGGTCCGAGGTGAGGATCACAGCATCGTCGGCGTAGAGAATTATTTGTTCTGGGCAGCTGTCCAGTAGTGAGTTTAAGAATAAGCTGAAGAGGAGGGGTCCCAGAAAGAAGCCCTGGGGGACTCCCAAGCGGACCGGTCTAGGGTCCGAGAGTGTATCAGTGATTCTTACTGTTTGGGACCATTCTTCAAGGTAGCTCTTAAACCAGCCAGAGGAGTCGGTTGACTACCCAGTGTTCTGAAGCTGGACAAGCAGGAGGTGGTGATTGACGGTGTTGAAGGCTTTAGTTAAGTCAATGTAGATTGAGCCTAGTAGTTTGCCAGAGTCAAGTGCATTGTGGATTGTGCTAGTGAATTCAAGTAGGGCTGTGGAGGTGCTGTGACCTTTGAGGAACCTATGTTGTTGCTTGTACAGGATGTTGTACATATCCAGGTATTCTGTGAGCTGGTCCAAGACAACGCATTCTAGTGCCTTGGAGAGTGGGGGTAGTAGGGAGATAGGTCTGTAGTTATCATGGGCAGTTTTGTCACCACTTTTGTGGATTGGGGTGACAGTGGCAGATTTCTATCTGTCCGGGAACTGGCTAAGGCTGAGGGGGAGGTTGAAAATTCTGGTCAGAGGACTAAGCACTTCAAGTGTGAGAGACAGGATTTTGAGATCGAGGGAGTCATTGCTGAATCTTGATTTACCAAGGGCTTTGGTAACATATTTACATACTTGGTGAGCCTTGACTGCTTTGAAGTAGAAGCGGGGGAGCTGGTGGGGGTAGTGTTCATTGTGGACAGAGGGGCTTCACCATCTTTGAAGTAGTCCTGAGGTAGGACAGCGCTGAGGTCGGTAAAGGCTTTGTTAAAGGTATCCGCAATGGTTTTTAGGTTGAGGGTTGTGGTTCCATTGATGTTGAGTATTGATGGGGGGGGTTTGGGTGGATTCCTGGTGAGTTCCTTTATGTTCTTCCAGAATTCCCGACCATTGCCCCAGGAGTTTGTGAGGGCATACTTATAGTAGGCGGACTTCGCTTGCCGGATAGAAACATAGAAGTTGACGGCAGATAAGGACCGCAAGGCCCATCCAGTCTGCCCATTTCTTTTCTACCTTATAAATGTGCCATCGGCCTTTTGCTCTGTCAGTGACCTATCTATTCATAGTCATTTGTATTGCTCTTATGCCTATCCCATGCCTGTTTGAAGCCCTGCACTGTATTCATAGCCACCCACTTCTTGTGGTAAGCCATTCCATGCATCTACCAACCTTTCTGTGAAAAATAATTTCTCACATTCCCCTTAATCGGCCTCCTCTAATCTCATGCTGTGTCCTCTTGTCCTGCTATTTTTCTTATATTTAAACATGTTAGACTCTTTCACCTTGTTTATGCCCTTAAGGTGTTTAAATGTCTCGATCATATCACCTCTCTCCCTCTTTGCTCAAGGGTATACATATTGAGCTCCGCTAATCTGTCCTCATATGTCTTCTGATGCAGTCCCTGCACCATTTTGCTGCCCTTCTCTGACTGGCGTTCAATTTGGTTAATGTCCTTGTGAAGGTGTGGCTCCAATACTGCACGCAGTACTCCAGATGGGGCTCAACTAATGTCTTGTACAGAGGGATTATTACCTCCTCTTATGACTTGTGATACCCCTACTAATACACCCTAACACCCCCTAGCCTTACCTACTGCTTTAGAGGTCTGCTTGATGATTTTAGGTCATCAGTGATGATGATGCCCAAGTCTCTTTCTTCCTTTGTGACTGCTAGCAACTCCCTCCCAGCCTATAAGTGGCTTCAGGGTTTCTCTTCCCTATGTGCATGATTTTGCACTTCTTTGCATTAAATCCCAGTTGCCACTCTTCTGACCATTCTGCTAGTTTATCCAGATCTCTTCTCATTCTGCACACCCATCTGGATCATCTACTCTGTTGCAGATCTTGGTGTCATCTGCAAACAGACAAGCCTTACCTCTAGTCCATCTTGGTGGTCACTAATGAAGATGTTGAATAGGACTGGCCCCAGGACTGATCCCTGAGGTACCCCACTTGTGACTTGCATCTCTTCTGACTGTATACCATTTACCACCACTCTCTGTTTTCGCCAGTCAACCAGTTTGCCACCCAGTTGACCAACTTCGACCCACCCTGAGCCTACCTAGCTTATTTATCAATCTTCTATGTGGAACAGTGTCAAAAGCTTTGCTGAAGTCAAGGTAGGCGACATCAACTGCTCCCCTTGGTCCACCACTCTGGTTACCCAGTCAAAGAAATCTATGAGATTAGTTTGACAGGACCTTCCTTTGTAAACCCATGCTGTCTTGGATCCTGTGCTCCTATGGATTCCAGGTGTTGCACTATCCTTTCCTTAAGGAGTGCCTCCATAATCTTGCCCACTACTGAGGTAAGACTGACTGGTCTGTAGTTCCCTGCCTCCTCCCTGCTACCACTCTTGTGGCGTGGGATCACATGAGCCCTTCTCCAGTCTTCTGGGACCTCTCCTGTGCTCAGAGACTCACTAAACAATTCTGCTAATGGCTCTGCTAGTTCCTCCTTTAGCTCCTTAATACCCTGGGATATATGCCATCAGGTCCCATTGCCTTATCCACCCTGAGCTTAGCAAGCTCTTGTAGGACCTTTCTTTTGTGAAGGGAGTAGTGCTCACCTCCCTCCCCTGTGTCCATGATGCTGAGCTGTGGGCCCTGCCCTACCTTCTCTTCAGTAAATACTGAGCAAAAGTATCTATTTAGGATAGATGCTCTTACAGGGTCCTCCTCCTCACATGCTCCCTTTCTCCATTAAGCTTAGCACTACCTCTGGACTTTCTCCTTTCACTAATGTATCTATAGAAAGTCTTGTCACCTTCTTTACTGTTCGTGCTAGTGTTTCCTCAGTTTGGGACTTTGCCTGCCTTACTGCCTTACCTGCTTCCCTTAGGGCAGTTTGGTATGCCTCCCTATCTTCATCCCGCTGTGTTCCCTTATATTTTCTGAAGGCCAGCCTTTGGCTCTGACCTTTTCTGCTACTGTATTTGAGAACCAAAGTGGTTTCCTTCTTCTTTGCACTTCCTTTTCTGTCTAACACAATGGGATGTTGCTTCAAGTATTGTATCCTTAATGCTTGCCACTTTGCCTGTACCTCCTCACCTGTGTTTCTTTTGCCAGGGCTAGCTTAACTCTGTTGGCCATCTTATCAAAGTCAGCCCTCTGAAGTCCCATATTTTTGCTTTGGAATGGGATGATTTAGATGTAGTAGCCAAATTGAACCATACCATGTGATGGTCACTGGCCCCCAGGTGACCTTCTACCTGGAGATCTGAGATCCCTTCTTTGTTAGTCAGTACTAGATCTAGGATAGCCCTGTCTCTTGTGGGTTGCTGTACCAGTTGTTTGAGGCCCTCCCTGCAGGAATACACTATGAGTCTAGTTCTGGCAGATGTTCCTGCTGGTATTGACCAATCTGTATCTGGCATGTTGAAGTCTCCCATTATCAGAACCTCCCTTTAGCTGTCATGTTTTGTATATCTTCTAACAGTAATGTGTCTATGTCCTCCCCTTGGTCTGGAGGCCTGTAGACAACCCTAGTTTGTATGGCTGTCCCATTTCCTGTTTCCAGGGTGACCCTGAGTTCTTCTGGCTCCTTATGTGTATTCTGAATTTCTGTAGCTTTGATATTTTCATTAACATACAGGCCACCCTCCTCCCTTTTGCACCTCGGTCTCTTCTGAACAATACATAGCCAGGTACTGAAGTCTCCCAAGTGTGGTTACTGGTAAACCACGCCTCACTAATTGCTACTATGTCCAGTTTAGCCTCTGACATTATTGCCTGCAGGTCTGGGATCTTATTTCCCAGGCTGTGAGCATTTGTGTACATGATTTTCCATTGGCCAGATTTTGGTGTGTTAGTTGTTGGGTGAAGTTTGGCATTACCCTGTGCATCGTATGGGAGACAAACCTTTTTCTTACCTGGTGATGCAAATGAACAGCAAACACACTGAATTCCTGTTTGACCACTAGCTGAGGGGAGGGTGTTCTTCCCATTCGACGATGGGTGCTGCAACCCTCTCCCCATTTGCTAGTTTAAATATTCTGCAAAGACGCCAAACTTCTGCCCCAATGCACTGACTCCTCTTTAGTCAGATGCAGTCCATCAAATTTAAAGAACTTTCGCCTCCCAGAACTGTTGCCAGTTCCCTACAAATCTGTGTCCTTTTCCTGGCACCAGTCCTTGAGCCACTGTGTTTAGCTCCCCTATCTCCCTCTTTCTGACCTTCCGTCCATCTGCTCCCTCTCCCAGACTGGCAGGATCTCAGAGAAGGAGATGCCGGACGAAATAGATGATAGTTTGTCACCCAGCCTAGTCAGGTGTTCCTTGGTCTCCACAACTGACCGGCTGGCGAGATCATTAGTCCCTATGTGTACTAGGACATCAATGTTTTCTCCTGCTTTGTGAACAATTTTAGCAATGCGGTCAGTGTCTCTCCATGCTGATGTACCTGGGAGACATCTGACCATCACCCCTGGCTGGAGATGGGTATCAACTCCCCGAATCATGGAGTCTCCTATGATCAGAAGTTTTTTGGATTTCCTTTGTGCTTGTTTAGTTTTGGTTCCTGATTTGGGTGAGTATTGTTGTGCTAGCTCCTGTGCTTGCAGTGCCCTGTTTCTGCAGTGTCTTCTGCCTCTTTATTTGATTTCAGAGATAGAGGCAGATACCTGTTTGTAGTGTTTATATGGTTTTGGAGGTAATGTGTTGGAGAGCAGAGAGTGATGGGGCACCTGATTTGCTCCTCCTAACCACCTGCCAACCTCCTGGACCAACTACCCTCTCGGTCGAGGTTTTTCTGTTGGATGCTGGGGAAATGGCGGGTGGTTCTTATAATGTATTTCCTCTTCAATATGAAATTTGAGGCGTGCAATCTCTGCCCATGCTGCCTGGAGCTGAGACCTAAGATCTCCAAAGGCCCAGCATGTAGGACAGTGTCCTAAATCCTGTAAGACTGTCCTTCTGAAAATTGTTCCACAGTACCTGCAGTTAATGAAATCCATTCCAAATAAGTTGCTGGGTTTGTAACCTAGTCAGAGTAATTAGAAGGAAAAAAAAAAAAATGTGAATGTCATTTTGCCTTCCAGAGTTTCTGGCCGGCTCCCATAGGTGGTCTCTTGTTTTTTAGCATCCTGAGGAGGTCACCTGTGAGCCAAGGGTTACTGAATGATTTGGCTTTGCATTTCTTAATAGGAGCATACGTGTCACAGACCACAGTGAAGATGTTTATGAAGTGGTCAAGGGCAGTGTTTATGTTAGTTGCATTAAAGATAGGGGACCAGTCTTGATGGAGGAGGTGGGATTTGAGTCGAGGAAGGTGACCACGGGGTAGAACCCTGCTGGTGATAGTTTTTGGTGGTGGTTTGATGAATTTATTTGACCAGGTGCAGCTAACAGGGGAGTGGTCGCTGAGAGAGTCAGGGAGGATGTTAGTGTTAGATATCCACAATGGGTGACTGGTAAGGATCCAGTCCAAGAGTGTGCTGGTGCTGGTCCTGTAATTTTTCCTGGTTGATGAGTCAACCATTTCTGTGAGGTTCGCTGCAGCAATGGTATCCCTGTGTGCACAACATTGGCCGTAGGCCGGTTGATGTTGAAGTTGCCTAGGAGGATGGATTCGGTGTCTAGTGGGAGTGACTTTTTAAAGTTAAGAACAGCTGTTAGACCAGTTCCCTGTTCTTTGGGAGGGATGTAGATGGTGGCAACAGTGAGGGTTTTGTTTTGGGTTCTGAGGAGGATTCTCACTGGCAGTATCTGAGCAGTTGTGGGTTAGAGTGAGGTAATGATGTGGTGCCCCCTGTATGGACCAACCAAGAAAGAACTTCCACTGAAGTCACTTAAAAAGCTAACTTATTGCTTAAAACATTAACAAAACATTAAACGTCTAGCAGCACCCACACTTCCTCATGATGCTGTTAGCACATTTTTTGCTTGACTGTTTTGAGAATTTTTAATGTTGCTCCAGCCTTTTACTGCAATCAGTTTTATCCTCCCATGGCTTCCTGCCTCCTGCCCAGCACTGGTTTACCACAGCAATGCTCCTGTGGATTTTCCCCCTGCCTGCCCTCTTGCCTGAAGTCCAGTACTGCCAGGTTTCAAAGCAATGCTGGTCCAGTTCTCCATCTCTTCCACTCACTTGATTTAAGCCTGGTGATGTGGTGTGTTCTGTGATGCTGCTCAAGTAGCTTCCTCCTGCTTGTCCTCTTCAACACCAGTGGTACCATTTGTGTCAATGCCACTTATATACGAACATACAAAAATATAAAAAAGCCAGCAGAAGGCCATTTTGTCTGTCGAGTCTTGCCTGTCACATCTCTTTCTCTCCCATCCTGTAAGGATTTACTGGAAGGCTAAAAGAGCAACTGGGCCATTTTACATTAGACACAGGTCCTTAAAGCCTCCTGTTGTATGTTTTTGCAATAATTATCAAGATTTTTTCATTCCACAATTCTGCAGTCAGCAATAATAATCACCTTTTTATTTTTTAACAGACTTCCTGATGTTTCATTAACGTTCGTAGAAACCCATAATAGTCACAAGTTTCAGGTCTGAGTGCCAGTGGAGTGGAAAGGGGCTGTCCCACTGACAACTGCAACCCATAGGGGAGGGATGTATAATGGAACTTGCTCACAGTCATTTTAGCTATTTAGTTGGGGGTTTTCAGTGGTGACAGCCATATTTATTTGCACCAAAAATGCTGTTTCTGTGGCCAAGGCTTGTTTCTGCAGCAGGACCAGGTTTCTGTGGTGGCTGCTGCAACCACAGCATCACAGAAAACATGGGGCCTGCTTACTGTTTTATAAATGTAACCATACAGCAGAGCTTCTGTAATGTGTGCATCTTGAATGCTGGAGAATGACCTGCATGGATGTTACTGTTTAAAGTCTTAATACCGAAAAAGGATTGCATCACACGTATTAGAAACTTGAGTGAAAGTATATGTACAGTGTTAGCAATGACCATCCCTAACAATAAAGCAGTAATATCGAATCATGGCTTTCTCTCTGCCATTGAACTGAATGACTCTTATCTAGCATGGGCTAGCCATAGCTGAAAATATCACTACTGATATCAGTGGTTACTACTACAATTAACATTTATAATTTATTTATTTACATAGAAACATAGAAGTTGAAGGCAGATAAGGACCGCAAGGCCCATCCAGTCTGTCCATTTTTTCTACCTTATGAATGTGCCATAGGCTTCTACTTTGTCAATGGCCTATCTATTCATACTCATCTGTATTGCTCCTTTATGCCTATCCCATGCCTGTTTGAAGCCCTGCACTGTATTCATATCCACTGCTTCCTGAGGTAGGCCGTTCCATGCATCCACCACCCTTTCTGTGTAAAAGAACTTCCTCACATTACCTCTTAATCGGCCTCCTTCTAACCTCATGCTGTGTCCTTTTGTGCTGCTATTTTTCTTATATTGAAACATGTTAGATTCTTTCACCTTGTTAATGCCCTTAAGATGTTTGAATGTTTCGATCATATCACCTCTCTCCCTCCTTTGCTCTAGGGTATACATATTGAGCTCCGTTAATCTGTCCTCATATGTTTTGTGTTGCAGTCCCTGCACCATTTTGGTTGTCCTGCTCTGAACTGCCTCCATTTTGTTAATGTCCTTGTGCAGGTGCGGCCTCCAGTACTGCATGAAGTACTCCAGATGGGGCCTAACCTGTGTCTTGTAAAGAGGGACTATTACCTCCCTCTTATGACTTGTGATACCCCTACTAATACACCCCAACCTCCCTCTAGCCTTACTTACTGCTTTAGTGGTATGCTTGGATGATTTCAGGTCATCTGTGATGATAATGCCCAAGTCTCTTTCTTCCCTTGTGATTGCCTGCAACTCCCCTCCCAACCTATAGGTGGCTTCAGGGCTTCTCTTCCCTATGTGCATAATCTTGCACTTCTTTGCATTAAACCCCAGCTGCCACTCTTCTGACCATTTTTCCAATGTATCCAAATCTCTTCTCATTCTGCCCACCCCATCTGGATCACCTACTCTGTTACAAATCTTGGTGTCATCTGCAAACAGACAAACATTACCCTCCAGTCCATCTGCAATGTCACTGATGAAGATATTGAAGAAGACTGGCCCCAGGACTGATCCCTGAGGTACCCCACGTGTGATTTGCACCTCTTCTGAGTGTATACCATTTACCACCACTCTCTGTTTTCTGTCTGCCAACCAGTTTGCCACCCAGTTGACCAACTTCTGGTCCACCAAGAGCCTACCCTGCATATTAATCAATCTTCTATGTGGAACAATATCAAAAGCTTTGCTGAAGTCAAGGTAGGCGACATCAACTGCACCCCCTTGGTCAACAACCATGGTTACCTAGCCAAAGAAATCTATGAGATTAGTTTGACAGGACCTTCCTTTTGTAAACCCATGCTGTCTTGGATCCTATGCTCCTGGATTCCAGGTGTTGCACTATCCTTTCATTAAGGAGTGTCTCCATAATCTTGCCCACTACTGAGGTAAGACTGACTGGTCTGTAGTTCCCTGCCTCCTCCCTTCTACCACTCTTATGGAGCAGGATCACATGATCCCTTCTCCAGTCTTCTGGGACCTCTCTTGTGCTCAGAGACTCACTAAATAGTTCTGATAATGGCTCTGCTAGTTCTGCCCTTAGCTCCTTTAGTACCCTGGGATGTATGCCATCAGGTCCCATTACTTTGTCCACCCTGAGCTTATTGAGCTCTTGTAGGACCCTTTCTTTTGTGAAGGTACTAGTGCACACCTCCCTCCCACCTGCGTCCATGGTGCTGAACTGTTACCTTCTCCTTAGTAAATACTGAGCAGAAGTATCTATTTAGGATAAATGCTTTTCCTTGGTCCTCCTCCACACACTGCCCCTTATCCCCTTTGATCTTAGCAATACCCTCTCTGGACTTTCTCCTTTCACTAATGTATCTATAGAAAGTCTTGTCCCCTTCTTTTACTGTTCGTGTTAGTGTTTTCTTGGTTTGGGCCTTTGCCTTCCCTGCTTCCCTTAGGGAAGTTTGGTATGCCTCCCTACCTTCGTCCCTCTGTGTTCTCTTATATTTCCTGAAGGCCAGCCTTTTGGCTCTAACCTTTTCTGTTACTGTTTTTGTGAACCAAAGTGCTTTCCTCCTTCTTTTGCTCTTCATTTTCTCTCTAATACAATAGGATGTTGCTTCAAGTATTGCATCCTTAATGCTTGCCCACTTTGCCTGTACCCCCTCACCTGTATTTCTTCTTGCCTGGGCTAGCTTAACTCTGTCGGCCATCTTATCAAAGTCAGCTCCTCTGAAGTCCCATATTTTTGCCTTGGAATGAGATGATTTAGTTCTAGTGGCCAAATTGAACCATACCATGTGATGGTCACTGGCCCCCAGATGACCTTCTACATGGAAATCTGTGATCCTTTCCCCATTAGTCAGTACTAGATCTAGGATAGCCCTGTCTCTTGTGGGTTGTTGTACCAGTTGTTTGAGGTCCTCCCCCTGCAGGGAATCCACTATGTGTCTAGTTCTGGAGGATGTTTCTGCTGGTATTGACCAATCTGTATCTGGGTCAGTGCATGAAAATGGGTTACCTATAGTTTCCCTCTAATGTCCCCAAGACATTACCGAAACACAAATGCAGGGAAAATCATTATTAAATGTAGTGCAGTGGCTTTTGAAATAATACAGTGCAAGCAGATAAAAAACTTAACAAGAATGCCATGGCACATTGCTTAATGGTAAATTCCCACATCTTTGTGTGCAAATTCCAACAAGAACTGGTGAATGCTCTGTGACATTTTTCCCATGCCAGCATTATGTGTATTAATTGAGTTGTAACAGTCTGTATCTTGTGAAATAAAGTTTTTTCATACAGATTACTCATTTATTGTGTGCTCTGCACTTTTTTGCTGCATGTATAACTTACACCCTCCCCCAAAAACAACCTGAAGAAGAGCAGTCTCAGATGTAACTCACTAAGACCCCCTTAGTTATGTCCGGACATTTTATCAAAGGGGCCCTTTTATAATTAATTTTCCCCAATTTTCTTAGTTGGTTCCCTCCATTGCTGTCCCTTTTAGCCCACTGACAGGCTTGTTTACAATTCCTCATTTTATTACAAGATCAGCACCGATTACGTTCACCTGGCAACAGTTTCATGTCCACTTGCCGGATGTTCATGCCGAGAGTTTGCGGGGTGGGGGAGCCGCATGAGAACAAGAGACATGGAGTGACGTGCCATAATAGTGTGTCGGGCATCGATGGGGTATAAAAGCAGCAACCCTAAACAAATATATCCCTTTCTTCATGCCACAATGCAGGACTGAAGTCATTTTGTCCCCCAGCGTTACGTGTCAAGACTCCAGCAGACTCCATCGACGACCATCTTATCTTGCCCCAGGCTATCAGGTAAGAGGCCAGAGCTGCACATCTTTCGGCATTTTTAACTGATTTCAATTGGACTGGTACATGTATGTGGGATTTACATCAAGCTTCATTTGGCGCCTTTTCCGAGGTACATACTGGCTGACCTCCATGATACTTGTGTTTCAGGTCTCTTTATGGTGTGGTAGGCTCCCTGGTTTATTGTGAAACAAAAAGCTGCAGTGTGCTGAACAATGTGCTAAAAATGTAAACACTGTGCCTCCTGTACTGTTAACATGTTGCTCCCAATCAGTTTAAAAGGCATTTTTACTGGAAAGTGAGGAAATTGGATGGGTGTGGGTGTGCTGAGCTGTTTTTGTGCTGACCATTGTGGCATTCTGGCTACATGCTTGCAGGGTGGGGTGCCTGGGTGCCTTATGTAGCAAAATGCTGTTGCTGTATTTAAATGTGGTGTTTCTTAGCCTAAAATGCTGCTTGCTGTTTGCTGGGGGGAGGCGCATGGTGTGGGCCATTTTTTTGGAAGCATGCTATGGCATATAGGCCCACGTCAAGCTGACTGATTTTTGCCTGGGTTTGGGGGAGGCCTCATGTTGCCAGTTCACCCTCTTGCTGTGTTTGCTTGGTGGTGGTGGTGGGGTGTCACATGGTGTGGGCCTTTATCTGGAAGCCTGCTGTGGTGTGTAGGCCTCGAGTGGATGATTTGGCACCCAAAGTGAATGTTTTCACTCAGTTGGGCTCCAAATGATCACTTACGCTACACAGCAGCCTTCAGATAAAGGCTCATGCCGTATGCGGTCTGATGTTTTTTTTTTGCTTTTGTGGGTAGAGACCTCATGTAGCAAAATCCACCAGTGCTCTTGCTGTGTTTGAACCGGTCGAATGTGGGATTTTTAGAAAAATGCTGCTTGGTGTTTGTTGGGGGGGGGGATGCCGCATGGTATAGGCCTTTATCTGGAAGCCTGCTGTGGTGTGTAAGCCCTGAGTGGATCATTTGGAACCCAAAAGTGAATCTTTGATGTACAACTGGTAGGCACAGCATAATTTTGTTAATGCTGCATCCTCCTGTGCATACTAAAGATTCACTTTGGGGTTTCAAATGACGCAACTGAGGTCTACGCACCACTGCAGGCTTCCAGATAAATGGCCACGCCATGTCGACTGATTTTTCAATGTTTACCTGGTGGGGGGGGGGGGTTGCCAAATCCACCCTCTTGCTGTGTTTGAACTGGTCAAAAGTGATGTTTTTGTTATTACGTGATATTGCTGCTTAATTAAAACTGTTGCGGGGGTAACGCATGGTGTGGGCCTTTATTTGGAAGTCTGGTGTGGTGTGTAGGCCTTGATTTCACCATTTGGAACCCCAAGGTGTATCTTTGACAACTGGTGGGCACAGCATATTAATTTTTCATGCAATGCTGCATGCTCCTGTGCATACTAAAGATTCACTTTGGTGTTTCAAATGGTGCAACTGAGGCCTACAAACCACAACAGGCTTCCAGATAAAGGCCCGCGCCATGCGGTCTGATGTTTTCTGATATTTGCCTAGGTGGGGAAGGGGTTCCAAATCCACCCTCTTGCTGTGTTTGAACTGGTCATAAGTGTTGTTTTTATTATTATGTGATATTGCTGCTTAAATCAAAACTGTTGCTTGGGGGGGGGTAACTCATGGTGTGGGCCTTTATTTGGAAGCCTGCTGTGGTGTGTAGGTTTTGAGTGATCATTTGGAACCCAAAGTGAATGTTTTCACTCTATTGGGCTCCAAATGATCCTCTGAGGCCTACACACCACAGCAGCCTTCTAGATAAAGGCCCATGTCCCATGCGGTCTGATGTTTTCTGATGATTGTTGTTGGTAGAGGCCTCATGTAGCAAGATCCACCAGTGCTCTTGCTGTGTTTGAACCGGTCGAATGTGGGATTTTTAGAAAAATGCTGCTTGGTGTTTGTTGAGGGGGGGGATGCCGCATGGTATGGGCCTTTATCTGGAAGCTGCTGTGGTGTGTAAGCCCCGAGTGGATCATTTGGAACCCAAAAGTGAATCTTTGATGTATAACTGGTAGGCACAGCATAATTTTGTTAATGGTGCATCCTCCTGTGCATACTAAAGATTCACTTTGGGGTTTCAAATGACGCAACTGAGGTCTACGCACCACTGCAGGCTTCCAGATAAATGTCCACGCCATGTCGACTGATTTTCCGATGTTTGCCTGGGGGTTGCCAAATCCACCCTATTGCTGTGTTTCAACTGGCCAAAAGTGATGTTTTGTTATTATGTGATATTGCTGCTTAATTAAAACTGTTGCTTGGGGGTAACTCATGGTGTGGGCCTTTATTTGGAAGCCTGCTGTGGTGTGTAAGCCTCAGTGGATCATTTGGAACCCAAAAGTGAATGTTTTCACTTATTGGGCTACCAATCCAGTCCTATCCACTGGCAACAGATAAAGGCTCATGCCATCTTGGTCTGATGTTTTCTGATGGTAGAGGCCTCATGTAGCAAAATCCACCAGTGCTCTTGCTGTGTTTAAACCGGTTGAATGTGGGATTTTTAGAAAAATGCTGCTTAGTGTTTGTTGCGGGAGGAATGCCACATGGTATGAACCTTTATCTGGAAGCCTGCTGTGGTGTGTAGGCCCTGAATGGATCATTTGGAACCCAAAAGTGAATCTTTGATGTATAACTGGTAGGCACAGCATAATTTTGTTAATGCTGCATCCTCCTGTGCATACTAATGATTCAGTTTGGGGTTTCAAATGGTGCAAGTGAGGTCTACACACCACTGCAGGCTTCCAGATAAATGCCCACGCCATGTCGACTGATTTTTCCTATGTTTGCCTGGGTGGGAGTGGGGGGGGAGGTTGCCAAATCCACCCGCTTGCTGTGTTTGAACTGGTCAAAAGTTAATTTTTTTGTTATTCTGTGATATTGCTTCTTAATTAAAACTGTTTCTGGGGGGTTACGTATGGTGTGGGCATTTATTTGGAAGTCTGGTGTGGTGTGTGGGTCACAATTTCACCGTTTGGAACCCCAGGGTGTATCTTTGACAACGAGTAGGCACAACATATTAATTTTTCATGCAATGCTGCGTCCTCCTGTGCATACTAAAGATTCACTTTGGGGTTTCAAATGGTGCGACTGAGGCCTACAAACCACAAGAGGCTTCCAGATAAAGGCCCGCGCCATGCGGTCTGATGTTTTCTGAAGTTTGGTTAGGGTTGGGGGCACCTCAATGGGGTTTTTGTTAGTGTGATATCAACAGGCTAATCATACATTATCTGTATATTTTTTGTGTTGTTTACATACCCATACTGTACAAGGCCTGTTTACCAAGTGTTGTCTGAGTGTGGTGTTCTTTGCAGGCCGGTGGCTGCGTGCCTCCATTTTGTTTGCGGGCAGGTGGCTGCGTGCCTCCATTTTGTTTGCAGGCAGGTGGCTGCGCGCCTCCATTTTGTTTGCAGGCAGGTGGCTGCACACCTCCATTTTGTTTGCAGGCAGGTGCGCGCCTCCATTTTGTTTGCAGGCAGGTGGCTGCACGCCTCCATTTTGTTTGCAGGCAGGTGGCTGCGTGCCTCCATTTTGTTTGCAGGCAGGTGGCTGCACGCCTCCATTTTGTTTGCAGGCAGGTGGCTGCATGCCTCCATTTTGTTTGCAGGCAGGTGGCTGTGCCCCTCCATTTTGTTTGTAGGCAGGTGGCTGCGCTCCTCCATTTTGTTTCCAGGTAGGTGGCTGCGCACCTCCATTTTGTTTGCAGGCAGGTGGCTGAGCGCCTCCATTTCGTTGTTTGACTTTTGTCCTGAGATGCACGTTGTGCATATCATCTTGTCCTTTTCCCCTTGTAAACCACTTCAGGGGTCATGTCTTTGGCACTGCGCCTCCATTTCGTTGTTTGACTTTTGTCCTGTGAAGCATGTTGTGCATATCATCTTGTCCTTTTGCCCATGTAAACCACTTCAGGAGTCATGCCTTTGGCACTGCGCCTCCATTTCATTGTTTGACTTTTGTCCTGTGAAGCATGTCGAGCATCTCATCTTGTCCTTTTGCCCGTGTAAACCACTTCAGGGGTCATGCCTTTGGCACTGCGCCTCCATTTCATTGTAGACTTTTGTCCTGTGAAGCACATCGTGCATCTCATCTTGTCCTTTTGCCCGTGTAAACCACTTCAGGGGTCATGCCTTTGGCACTGCACCTCCATTTAGTTGTTTGACTTTTGTCCTGTGAAGCATGTCATGTGTCTCATCTTGTCCTTTTGCTCATGTAAACCACTTCATGGATCATGCCTTTGCCACTGCTTCATTAACCTGTTCTCGTGACTTGCCTTGTCGATTCCAGAATTTACTGCTTCTCGCTTTGTATATTTTTGCCAGTGTGGCATTAACCACATCTTGAATGGCATTTCTATTCCAAAATGTCAATTCCATTAACAGAAGGGACCTCTTTTTTTAAATCATTATTCTTCTGTTCCTACAGACTTTCTGAAAACTCTTAAGGATGGACTCACGAAGACGACCATGTTTATCTGCTGCAGCAGTGCTCACTGAGGCATTGCATAATACTGCTACTGCTCAATCAAGCAAAGAAAGAAACTGGTTTTACAGAGTGAATATAAAGAAGGATGAAGGCCGCTATCAAGCATATTTGGAAAAAAATGCAACACGTGCCAAGAAAAACAGAGACAACATGACTGAGGATCAGCGTAGATATTATAATGACATGACAAAGGAGAGAATGAGAAGGTACAGAGAAGCACAGAAACAAAAGACCCAATCAACTGTAGAAAAAAGTAGTAGGCCAACAAAACGAACACGTCCTAATGATCAGAACGCATTGCCACAGAGGGAATACTGGAGGGAGATAAAAAGACAACAGTGAGCCAACATGACAAGTAAGAAAAGAAGAAGAATAAATGAGAAGCAACACAGAAAGTACCATGAAAAAGATGTGCCACTGCTGCCTCACCAGTGCCCACCACTGCCTCACCAGTGCCTGCTGCTGCCTCACCAGTGCCTGCCGCTGCCTCACCAGTGGCCACCGCTGTTGCCTCACCAGTGCCCACTGTCACCTCTTCAGTGGCCACCACCACAGACACCTCTCCAGTGGCCACCAACAACTCACCAGTGGCCGCCACCACCACACCATCCTCTGCGATGATCCTGCCAGGAAAAGAGCCATTCACAACACCACTGGTACCGTATAATGCCACTCTAAGAAAGTCGGTGCAAAGAGCAAGAAAGGCATTGCCAAAATCACCCACTAAATTTGCAATAACATTGGAGTGGATATTGGCATCCTGCTCACCATCAAAGAATGCGGCACTGGCCAAGCATGGTGTGCTTCCAAGAACACAACTGGAAGATAAACTTATGACAGTTGTATCTGAGAAGTTGTCCCAGCTAAAAAAACTATCGCAAGAAAAGTGACAGACAGAGGAACAAGAAATTTTTAAAAACCAATGTAGTATTAAAAAAATACAAGCTGCTAAGAACTGCGAGCTCAACGTTGGGGGTGAGCTGGAAAAGGCTTATGAGAGTGTCTTCTGCAGAGACTGAAACCAAAAAAACACACTGCTCTGCACTGGCACTCGAAACTGTGAGTAGAGTGGAAAAATTCTTTAAAGAGAGTGCTACACCTCTGCTGCACAAAAAGGCCTTTTCTAAATGGTCAGGCAAAACAAGGTCATACCTCGACAAACCTATTGACCGTCTTCACCAAGAATTTATGCAACAGAACCCAGACACGCCACTCGGAGCATGAAAATTTGGCACTTTTCGTCCAAGGCACATTAAACTTGCAGGGCAGCAAAAACTTGAACAATGTCTTTGTGAATATTGCACTAATGCGTCACTGAAGCTTAAGGTTATAAATCGTTTTGTCAATAAATATAAACTTCCATGCTGCAAAATTGCAGATCTTTATCAGGCAGTTGAAATTACTATGTGTCCCAGACTACCTTTGGAAAAGTTCTTCAAATTTGATTGCATGCAATAAACATGCGACAAGTGCAGCACCGAAAATTTTGTTGATGTGGTGAAGGACCTAGTCCAGAAACATGGACAAGAATGGACAGCATGGCAGCAGTGGGACAGTATTAAAATCATGCGAAGGGCTGATGGCCTCTAAGTGCAACAAATCAGGAAGGTTTTGAAAAATAAACACCCTATTGTCCAAATGCTGGTAGAAGTCCTAAAAGTTGACCTTTTCTTCCTGGGTCATCATATGCATGTTGCAGCATGGCAGCAGCATCAGTTTAACCAGATAAGGCAGTTCGTACCCATGGGTTGGGTGGTGATGGTGCTAGATTTCACAGAGAACTACACCTGCAAACTATAGGATGAAGTACAGTCAGCCCACTGGCACCATGAGCAAGCAACAGTTCACCCTGTAGTTACCTATTACAACTGCTATCTCTGTGAAGCCACTGTCAGAGACTCTCATTTTCATATCAAGCGATCTCAAGCATGATCACTATGCTGTACCGCATTTTGTTGAAATTGCAAATGCACACCTCGTGAACATTCGATCACTGAACATTGTCAAGCAAGTTCACTTCACAGATGGCTGTGGTGCATAGTACATGTCAAAATAGTCATTTTATGATATTTCCTTTTCCAACAGCAAGTATGGATTTCCAATTGAGCATGCTTATTTTGGATCAAGACATGGGAAAGGGTCTCGGATGGGGAAAGTGCAGTGGTGAAGTCTAAGGCAAGCATGGGAGTACAACCGAGGTGGGCAGTAATCTGGAATGCAAAAGAACTATTCAAATACTGCTGCAGTGAACTAACAAAAGGCACTGACACTGAATGGTGCACTCACTGCAGGAGAACATTTTTCTGGGTGGGTGAAAATGAAATAAAAAGACAGCCAAGAGAAGATGTAAAAGCTGTACCTGGAACACAACTCGTGTAAAAAGTGTGAAGTTGCAAGTGGACGGTGTGGTGGCCACAAGGAACCTTACATGTTTCTGTACACATTGCATTGATGAAGCCTGGCCCTGTGAGACCATAGTCTGGTGGAAGAGTGGAAGTTGAAGAAACTAATTAATTTGGCTACATTTGTGCTAATGTTCACAAAAACACAAGTGACACTGCTCCTACTTGCTCTGCAGCTGTGGTCATTGTGTCTGGTCATGCACAATCCCCTGACACTCATGCCCACGCATCTGCCAGTGACATGACTGAATCTAGTGCTCCTGCAGTTCCTGGTGCAACAGCAGCCACCACAGCCATTTTTAGTACTTTGCAAGACAGGGGCATGCACATTGATGCAACCACGTCAAATCACTGCACTGCTCCACAATTGGACAGGCCTGCTTCAAGCAACCAAAAAGTTCAGAAAAAGAAAAAACATTGTTAGTACCAGAGATCGAAAAATTCTATGATGTCTACTATTCTAAGGAATTCTATATTGGTCAAGTTACAGCAGTAGACACCGTAAAGCAGTTGCTCTCAGTGAATTTCCTACAGAACCATCAGAGTGTTTTTTCTTGGCCACTAAGGCAGGACACTGACAGCATGAAAAAAATACACATTTTTCATGGGCCGATACAGCTTGAAGGAGATGGCCCCTATGTTTTACAATCAGAAGAATTAAAGATCATTGTGGAAAAGTTCAGCAAGCTGCAACAGAGATGGGATTAAAACACTACTCTTACTGTGCATTAAGGCGGACTGCAGAAACATCATCATTGCATTGCACTAACTGTAATTTCTGTACATAGTTTTCACATCTTCTGTATAGTTTATTCAGCATTTCTATTTTAGTATAGAGGCAGTTCGTTCTGTAGTTACTGTTTAGCCTGTATTTATAGTTTAGTCTCTAGGTATAGATCGGTAGATCTGTAGTTACTGTTTCAGCAGTATTTTTATTTTTAGTATGGACTCTGGTATAATTCAGTAGTTAGCATTTAGCCTGTACAGTTTAGTCTCTGGGTATAGTTATGTAGTTACCATCCTAAGCTGTATGCCTACTGTAGTCTCCAGATAGTCTCTGGGTCTTACCCAGTTACCAAAGACTAAAAAAAAAAAAAATATATGTATAGTTTAGGAGTGAAAATGAATACTCGTTGAGACTTTTTCAGAGTAAACCATTTTACTTCTGTCAATTTTTATTTCATTACCTGTTTTTCTTTCACCTATAAAACGTTTTGTTAAGTTCTACAACTGTTTCCTATCTCTTATTGCGTGTGCTGTTATGTAAGGTCCCTTGCCAAATATGTCCCAATACATGTACATACACTTTTATGTGCCCCGTTACATGCACATACACAGTTTGATGTCCCCGTTACATGCGCATACAGTTTTATGTCCCCCATTACATGCGCATGCACAGTTTTATGTCCCTTGTTATATGCGCTTACACAGTTTTATGTCCCCGTTCATGTGCAACGTTGTAACTGGCTTTACTGGTGACACAGCAAAGGAGTTATCCTGCACCATATAACATTTACATTAGGTGGGTGATGGCTCCCCAAAAACAACATTTTTTTGATAAATTATGAATATCAAAAAATTTCACAAATGTCACAATTTGGTAGCCCTATTTCATGCACTGACCCATCTGGCATGCTCAAGTCTCCCATTATCAGAACCTCCCCTTTAGCTGTCATGTTTTGTATATCTACTAACAATAATGTGACTATGTCCTCCCCCTGTTCTGGAGGCCAGTAG
Organism: Neoceratodus forsteri; assembly: GCA_016271365.2. NCBI lineage: Eukaryota > Metazoa > Chordata > Ceratodontiformes > Ceratodontidae > Neoceratodus > Neoceratodus forsteri. The sequence continues at coordinate 1,367,034,979 of CM057455.1, forward strand.
ACAACCCCAGTTCGTATGGCTGTCCCATTTCCCATTCCCCGTCACTTGATCTATCTCCTATAGAGCTAAATTGCTTTAGAATTAAGGATATCTGGAAATAAACCTGTCCTGATCTCCCCAAGGGGAGAGAGGAAAACTTTGATATGATTCAGGACTTTTTGTACCCATAGAGAGACAACCACAGAATATTGATAATGGGAGATTTAAATGTTGACTGGTCTAGCCCTCCCTTAAAAGGTAAACTGCTGGAACTGACCTTAGGTGTAGAGTTAACTCAGTTGATTAGGATCCCAACAAGAATAAATCCTAGGAATGAAGATCAGTCATCAATTTTGGATTTAATTTTAATGACCGACTCTGATAAATATATTCAGCATGGTATACTACCAAAGGCATTTAGTGACCATCAAGTCACGTATTCTGTCCGGAAGCAAAAGTTAAAAGTAGAAAGACATTGTGGTAGGGTCAGTGACCCCCCCCAAAACATTGATATGCTCATATGGTTACAGAGCATATGTAACCACCTGCCTGTGTTATTGGAGGTGGTCTGAGAACATTGTGGGCTAAAATATTGTTCCTTTTAAGGAAAACACTTTGAAAAATCTGTTGCAACAGTCTTCTGTATCCTGTTTCTTCCTTTCACTATCACTTCTTTTCTGTCATTCCCCTACTAAAGCTTGGCCACCTTTGAGTAGTCTTACTGTCCCTTTCCTTGTTTCCAGCTCGTTTTCTTTAATATTTAAGCCCCAGTGTTCAAAAACGTTCTGTGCTTGCAGTGCAAGCCATATAGATTATTTTCCTTCACGAATGTGCGCATGTTCGCACAGTGCGACTGTGCGAATGTACGATCGTGCGACTGTGCATCGTGTGAATGTGAGAAGACGCCGAAAAAAAGAGTTTGTTATAGCGTTTTGTCTGGTGAATTTATGAGCAAGTTAACCGCCTTTACTTTACTTTACATGAACTTTGCTTAGTTTTTAGTAAGAGAAGCTCAGAGTTAAGTTATGCCTCAGAATGTTAGCTGAGAATCATTTTAAAGTAGCGTTTGTTTGTTCCTTAAATCTAAATGCTAAAAAAGTACTTTAAAGAGGGAAGGAAAATAAATGCCACTTTTAAAGGAGATAAGTGAATATATAACTTAAAGGATCAAAACAAAGACTCCTAATGTGGTACAAGGAAGGCATGGACATAAAAATCTTACTTGTAAAGTGCTTCCAGTCCTCTCTCAGTCCAACTCCTTATAGGACTGGCCGGCCCTTGTTGACCCACTTTTATAATGCAAGTTGAGGGAGGTGTTAACTAGGTCATGTGCTCATCCACTTGTATAAAAGCAGAGTGAATGTGAAGTGTTGAGTCAGTGTGCGGTAGGAAGGCAAACCTACCAGATGCCTAGCCAGATTCTAGGTGCCTTTTTGGCAGGAATTTTTATTTCTTGTTAAAGATATGATTTCCTGTGCTTTATTCTTTGAAAGTTATGTTCAAGTTCCGCTTTAAGTTCATTTTATTTTTTTCTGCTTCTAATAAATTTTGAAGTATTGGATCCTGACTGCTTTCTGGACTTTATTGGACACCCCCACGTGCACAGACATGATGTTAGAGAATTACAACAAGTGAAGCATTTTGACTATTTAGCATTTATGATTGAATTAGAGGGTAGAAAATGGGATCAGCTATCTCTTATTCCTGATGTAGAAAGTGCTTGGGAATATTTTTATTCAGAATTTACAGCAGTTTGTGATTTTCATGCTCCAGATTTTGAAAAGAAGAGTGAAACTAAAAAGTGCAGAATGCTATAATGGGACTCTGGGCATAATAAGGAAAAACAGGGACAAACTATGGAGAGAGGCCAAAAAGATAAAAACTAAAATTGCAGGGACAAATACTGTCAATTGAGAAATCATTATTCAAAAGAGGTTAAGAAAGCTAAAAATTGCTATTTTAACAATTTGTTTGAGACAAAGAACATAAAGGATTCTCGTAACTTCTGGACTTTGTATTCTAAATTAAAATGTGAAAAACCAAAAGATTTCCCTGGCTCCTTTAACATTAATGGAGAGAACATTCCAACATCTGATCACGTGGCAAATGCCATGCACAGATTTTTTATAGATTTTGGAGCCCAGTGAAGGACATTGAGAGAAGTAAGACATGGAAAGACTTGGAACAAGAAACAACTAGGGATAGTAGTGAACAGGACATACGAAAGGAAGTTAAAAATAGACAGGAAACATTGAATAAAATGGATTTTGCTTTTAGTTTGTTTGCCACTAAAGAAGTTACAGATGAACTATTAAAATTAGATGTAAAAAAGCTTCAGGTTTAAATGGTATTTCTACGTCTCTGTTGAAATTTGCAGCCCCTGTAGTAGCACAACATATTTCTTACATTTATAATTTGTCCCTGATCACGGGAACATTTCCAACTGCCTGGAAGAAGGCGAAAGTAATTATGGTGTACAAATCTGATAAAAAAAATGAAATTCAAAACTATAGACCTACTGTATATCCTTACTTCCGATAATATCTAAACTTTTTGAAAAATTTGAAGGAAAGTAACTACAGACCTACTTGGAGGATAACAAAATATATAGCCAATATCAGTCAGGTTTTTATTCTAATTATAGTACAATGACAGCTTTAATAAAGGTAACATCTGATATTCAGTCCTCGTTGGATAGGGGCCTCCTGGTTGAAGTCATATTTATAGATTTGTCCAAACCATTCTATATGCTTAGTCACACAGTTTTGTTAGAGACACTGAAAGACACTGGCCTTGACCATGTGGCCCTGAACTGGTTTAAGGATTATTTAATTGTTAGGACCCAGCAGGTCACTCTAGGAAAGTTTACATCTCAGTTGCATCAGTTAAATCTGGATACCCTCAGGGATCGGTGCAGGGCATGCTTTTGTTTAATTTGTACACAAATGGCGCTGGCACCATAATAAAATGAGTGTGGCACCATTTGTATGCAGATGATGTAATCTTGTATACTGAAGGTGTCTTTCCTCAGGAAATTCAGGAAATGCTTCAAAGCAATTTTGATATTTTACAAGAGTACTATAATTCATGAAAATTGATACTAAATAGTAAACAATCTCAAGTTTTGCTTTTGAAAACATGCAGGTGACTGCAACAAATCTACTTCAAAATAAAATGCTGACTAAACACACATTAACACAGGTGAACCTGTACAGATATTTGGGAATATGGTTAGATACAAAATTAAAATGGGATTTACATATAGAAAATTAAATTAAAAGACTACACGGTAGATTAGGAGCTCTGTACAGACTGAAAAGTTAAATGCCTAATAAAGCTAGGATACACTTAATCAATTTTACAATACTTCCATTATTTGATTATGGGGATGTGGTGTATGCTGGTGCATCAAAAACTGTATTGGAGAGGTTAGATATAGCCTTGTATAGATTTGCAAGGTTTGCATTAGATGCACCTCATTTGGCACACTGGCACACCATGTATAGTGCCCTAAATTGGACTAGCCTTACTGAGCTTAGAAACCTGCACATATTGCACATAGTTCATCAACAACTGAATCAGAAGATTCCTCCTTATCTGGACAATTTATTCTAGATATATCCACCCAGAGCAGATTTGAGATCAGCACAAAACTTGGAACTAGTAATTCCAAAAACTAGAATGGTAAAGGCAAATTCTGCATTAACAGTGAATGGGTCTAAACTCTGGAATGGATTACCAGATCATTTGAAAACAAAGATAATTGTCCCATGGTATAAGATTAAGAAATGGTTAAAATCAGAAGTTTATCAAATTAATTGACAGTGCCCTTAGTTAAAAGTAAGCACTTTTATTCTCACTCTTTATTAATAATTGATTCATTACTATGATTATTGGCTACATTTATGCTATTATTAAATGTAAGATGGATAAGACTAGGCTTTGTACTTTTATAATTTGTTATGCATGCTGATGTTTAAGGATAAACAATGCTATAGGCATGACAGAGTATTCTCTGTAAATATGTATTGTCTAATGTAGCATGTGTAACTGTTTACTTCTATGTAACTGAAACTTTTATGTTTTGTACTGGACCCCATTGAAAATGAGTTTAAATAGTCAAAGGGTTATCCTTTTCCTGAATTTATAAAGAATACATTTTTACAAACAAATATTTCCTATTTCCAGGGTGACCCACAGTTCTTCTGGCTCCTTATGTGTATTCTGAATGTCTGTGGCTTTGATATTTTCATTGACATAAAGGGCCACTCCCCCCCCCTTTTTGCACCTTGGTCTCTTCTGAACAGTACTGAAGTCTCCCAAGTGTGCCTACTGGTGAACCATATCTCACTAATCACTATTATGTCCAGTTTAGCCTTAGTCATTGATTATTTCAAATTTGGTGACCAGGAAAGGCACACTGAGCCGAGGCTCATTTCCAAGTGTGACCTGGGAATAGGGAAGAGGGATTACCACAGAGTACTAGAATATCATAAAATGCAAATGTAAACACAAGTCACAAACTGCAATGAAATAATAAGTACATAATATGGAAAATACGTTACAATATGTGCAAGGGTTCAACAGGTGCATAGTGCTAGATGGAAATTGCTCTAATTTATGGAGGTCAGGTCAGGGAAGATAAGTAGAAGGAAGGAGGATAGAGTGGGGTGAGGAGGTGGAGTGACAGTGAAGGCGGAGAAAGCTTTAGCAGGCAATTGAATTGAAGTAAGGGAGAGAATCAGAGGGAGGGGTGCAACAGGTTCCAGAGGGATGGTAGGCAGTAGGAAAGGGAGCTTTCACAGAAGTGCATTGAGGGTGGGAAATGGAAAAGGTAAGGGAATCCCTGGAGCAAAGTGAGGATAGGACTGGGGAGAGGAGCAAAAAGTAGGAGGGAAAGGAGCCAAACCAGCATTTGTCTATAAAGGAGGTGCAGTAGGACTGGTGATAAGAAAGTAAAAGGAAGATTGAGAGGGAGGAGTACAGGGTGATGAGTGTGAGGTGGAGAGCTAGTAGCAAAGAGACAGAAGACATTACAGAGGGTGTCCAATTTGGTAAGCAAAGATGAAGGGGCAGTGCCATAGACTACATCTGCATAGTCAAAGACTGGGAGAACCATCTTGGTAACCAGCTCTTTTGGACATGGGAGGGAGGCAGTTCTTGTTGTGGTATAAGGCACTGAGTCTGGAGTGAAGCTTGGCATGGATGACTTTGATATGGACAGTGAAGTCAAGCTTACTATCCAGCCACATACCAAGGTATTTAAAGGTTGGGACAACCTGCAGTGGAGTACGATCCATGCTGAGAAGACAGGGGGAGGTAAGAGCCTAGCCAACTTCTGGCTGGTGCTGAAGGTCATAGACAAGGTTTTCTTGGTATTGTCCAAAGCTGGTTGGCATGGACCCAGCATAGCACATTGTGGAAATCTGATTGAAGCAGTACCTCCATGATGAGCCAGATGTGTAGATAACTGGGTCATCCACATACATGTGGATATGTGAAGAGACACAGGCTGAGGGGAGTTTTTTAGGAAAATGGAGATGAGGATTAGACCCAGGATGGAATCCTGGGGGACCCCTGCAAGGATGGGGAGGGAGGTGATTGAACACCTCCAACCTGAACAGACTGTTGATGACTGTTGAGTAAGAACAGAACCAGTCCACACTGGGAGCTGAAAGGCCAGCAGAGCTCAACTTGTTTAGGAGGAACAGGTGGGACACCAAGTTAAAGACCTTGTCCAGATCAATGAAAACGGCTGCAGTAACATGACCATGATCCATCCCAGAGAGGATAGAGTCAGTGACACACTGTAGGGAGGAGACAGTAGAGTGTTTCTTCCTAAAGCCAAAATGGAAAGGGGAATGTAAGTTGGAGGAGTAGAGAAAGTCAACAAGTCAAGAGTAAACTAAATTCACCTGGAGCTTGGCAATATAGGGGAGGAATGAGATCAGCCAGAAGGTACCAGAAGAGGAGGGGTCACTCCTTTATGCAGACACAGCACCTTAGCAATTTTCCAGGCCCAAGGGTCAGCACAGAGGGAGAAGGAAAGGTTCAGAAGATGAGCAAGTGGGTGAGCAATGGCAAGTGCAGAGATGTGTAGGGGTTTAGGTTCCAGTCCAGCCCATCAGGGCTGGACTTAGAAGGGTTAAGGAACATGAGGGTGAAGATGACTTCCTGGGGGTAGATGGGGGCTAAAGTGGAAACCTCCAGGGGAGTGAGATGGGGAGAGGCAGTAGGCTCGGGGGGGTGAACGAGCAGGGAAAGGAGGGGAAGAAAGTGCACAGGTGGTGAAGAAGTTATTAAAGTGAGCAGCAACAGGGGGGTTAGAGACAAATGAACCATCTCCCAGGAACACGGGGGCAGAGGACTGGGCAGAGAGGTTGAATAGGAAGTAGATAGCCTTCCTAAAGTTTGCATGGGAGTCTAGATTGAACTAGAGGTTTGACATGAAATAGTAAGCCTTCATGATCCAGACAGCCTTTGTACAGGAATTTCTGAGAGTCCTATTTTGACGTTTGTCGGGATTGGGAGGATTTGTAACATGCCTATGCTTGGTCCCAGGATTCAAACAAATTGATAAGGTCAGAAATAATCCATGGGTAGTGGAAGTGTTTGACCCTGGTCTTTTTAAGGGGGGCATGATTATTCCAGATAAGGGTGAGTGTGGCAGTAAAGAGAGAGAGAGCCGTGTTTATATCAGGGACTGAGTATACAGGGGATGGATCAGAGGCTGTCAGATCATTTAGAAGAGCATCGGTGCTGAGAGAACTGAGAAGCTTAAACACACAAGTATTTGGGAGTGGAATGGGTTAGACACACTTTCCTGACACAATAAGTTAGGCAATGATCACTGAAGGCATCCAGGAGAACATATCATATGAACATATAATGATCATAGGACCATTACTTTAAAGAAGTGGTATTTTAATCTACAGTATAACTCATTGGTGTAAGTGAAGTGGACCATGATCAATAGTCAAATAATAGACCATAATCAATAGTCAAATAATAAAGAGATTATTTTAAAATGAACTATGCTGGGTGAGTAGCATTATATCTTATGGCTGCAGTAAGTAGCATATTGTTTCTAGGATGCCATTTTCAGCTCAGCAGTCAAAAATTACCTGCCTCAAATCTTCATGATAGTATAGCCCCCCTCATATCAGTCCTGGATCTTTCCATTAATAGCCCAGCATGCTTACTGAGCTAGGGGGTGCAGCTAATGCATGGTAAGAGTGGGCCTGTGTACATTATGGTTTGGGTGGCATTTCAGTAAGGTCATTCAGTTCTGAGTGCGTTCATCCAATCACAAAAAATGCTTTACCCAGACCATACCCAAACTCTAATTGCATCTTGAGTAGCATGAAAATCTTGAAAGTTTATTCTAGGAAGAAATGAATGAGCTCTTACTTCAATAAAAGAGAGCGAGAGAGAGTTTCTGATCATTTTCGTTTGTCAGTTTATATGTATTTGTCATGTCAATTGGCTGTACTATAGACATTTAATTTATAAAAATATAAAAATCACAAGCAGACTGTAATCTAAGAAGTTGTTAGAATAATGTGTAAGTTTGTTACAAAAATAGCAAACTGAATAAATACTTTCAAATGCCATTATGGTAAAAGACTAATCATCTACTATATACCTGAGTATACAATAAGGCCTGCTAAAGAATAAATGATAAACAACTTTGGGATAACTAGAAATCTGTGGCCACCAACGTGATAGACTATGACTACAGGGGTTAAATACATTTCCAAGGACACCTACTCATGTTACAGTGTGACATGCTATGAATGAAAATTAATCACCTTGGGGTAATTAGTAATCAAAGGACAACTAAGCAATAATGCATGACTAGCAGAGATAAAAAGTGATCAAAGGACACCATTCAAAAGGAGCAAATGCTTTTAATGGTAATGCACATACAAAGACAATTGGGATACACTTTGCAGAAATTCCTTAAAGGCCTATAGTACTATGTCTTGCAGATATTAATCAGCCTACTATTTAAAAACAAAAGTCTACTAATCGTTATATTACTGCAATGGCATTGCATGGGAAGTACATTTACTGTAGCTGCTCACCTGCCCTCCAGCCATTCCAGCTGGAGGAAGTGTGCTGCTGTGGTGACCCCGCTCATCAGGGATGGAGGCTGGGGAAACTGGCGGCGCTTAGGGAAAAATGAATAATAAAATTTGGTCCATAAACAGTTTGCACCACTCACTTATCTGTTTAAGCCAAAGTAGAGTAAGCATAAATGATGGGTGGTGCTGTTTGCAACGAAATATAGCAACTGAGTGGGATAATCAGATAATAAGGGCATGAGTCCAAAGGGAGAGTAGTTTATTATCTGATTATTTATTTATTAGAACATCAGTTTAACAACCTTTGAGCCAGAGGCTCATTTACAAAGGTACCTCGTCACAGAGAGGACAAAACAGTGCAAGCAACAAACATCAGGGCAGACAAAAAATCAGAGTACATTTAGGAATCAAGCAAAAATACAGGCATATGTCAAACACAGTTTACAACAGGCTTACATGTGAGCTTTACAGAGTAGACAATATACAGTAGTTACATGGAGATTGATTCAGTGGGCAGATAAAGGTAAGGCTGGGTGGAAGACATCAGAAGAGGAGTGTGGGGAAGATAGTAGCAAGTTAAGGTAGAGCTGGACAGAAGGTCAGAGAGCGGCTCAGCGAGCTTTGTCTGGAAGAACAGGAGGAGGCTTAGAGGCAGGTACAGCTGCGTGTTGAGAGCAGGTGATTTCTAAAGGCTAGTTTTAAAATAAGATTGACAGCATCAGTGATTCCGGCGGGAGGCGTTATACCAACAGGGGCTCTGTAGGGGTAAGCCCTTTGACCTTGCGAGGTTCTCGCCCTCAGTATAACCAGTGCAGTTTTGTGGGATATACGGGTATGCACTGTAGGGTTTGCTCAGTGGATAGTGGTTGACAGACCCGGTGGGGATAGCTCAAGGAGTAATTTTTTTGTCAGGAGGCAGGTTTGGTATTTGAGGTGCTCATCTAGGTTGAGTAGATTAGCCATGGTGTAAAGAAGGCAAGTGTGGGTTAGACTAGGAGCCCCAGTTATGAGCCTGCAGGCCTTGTTTAAGGTGAGGCGGATCTTGTGCAGGGCAGTCTGGTCTGCTGCACCATACACAGGTAAGCCATAGTCTACCAGAGATAGAACAGAGGATGTGACTGCAAGTCAGAGGGCATCCGTGGGGAGGCAGTTTTTTATGACGATAGAGGATACCCAGCCGAGTGTTAGAGGCTGAGGCAAGGGCAGAGATGTGGGCATGAAAAGAGAGGGCAGGGTCAAAGGTTATACCTAGGTATTTATAAGAGTGAACTAGCTCAATAGAGAGTTTAGAGGTGGAGTGGATTGCGAGAGGATAGTTACTGGATTTATTTTGGGGGTGGGCAAAGAGCATGGTTTTGGTTTTCTTTAGATTAATTACGAGTCTGTGTTCAGTAAACCAGGCTTCTGCGTCATTGTAGGATTCCTGCAGAGAATCCTGAAGTGAGATGGGATTACGGTCGGAGGCAAAGAGTACAGCATCATCTGTGTAAAAGAAGGATTTTACCAGTACATTCACTGGGCAGGGAGTTGAGAAAAAGGGAAAAGAGCAAGGGCCCAAGAATGGAGCCCTGAGGGACTCCAGAGCGGATAGGGCAGGTGCTGGAAAGTTTCCCGTTGATTTTCACACTTTGTGAGCGGGCTGACAAGTAGCTGGAGCACCAGGAAACAGGCCCAGTAGCAAAGCCTAAGTGACAAAGGGTAACTAGCAAGAGGGGGTGGGAGACAGTATCAAAGGCTTTTGATAAGTCAATGAACACTGCACCTGCTATTAGTCTTCTCAATGGGTATATTTCTAAGTATGTCTGACTTACTCATCATTTATTTTATGTGTAAAATATAAGGATGAACGTGCTTTAGAAGATAAATTGCATATTTGAAGTTGTCCTATTACACACACACACACACACACATATACTGTGTGTATATATATATATATATATATATATATATATATATATATATATATATATATATATATATATATATATATATATATATATATATATATATATATATATATATATATATATTCTATGAAAAACTATTTTAATGCATCATTTAGGGTTAAACACAAAAGTCAGGAAATAGAAACTCTTTAGGGTTGCCCTCCCCATCTTGGACCCACCAATCATCCCAAGATTGACAAATGACGGGGTGTGTCATTGGGGTTGTGAGGCCCAAATGTTGCCCCATTCCTTGTGTAATCATATTGAGAAGCAACAGTGAACAAGAATGGGGCAACATTTAGGCCTCACAACCCAAATGACACACCCTGTCATCTGTCAATCTTGGGATGATTGGTGGGTCCACAAGGGGGGGAGGGGCAACCCTAAAGATTTTTAATTTCCTGACTTTTTGTGTTTTAACCATAAATGATGAATTAATGCAGTTTTGCATAGCATTTCCTTACTTTTTGAGACAGAATACAAAAGAAAGATCTTGAGACTCAATTCTTCAAATTTGGTGCTCCCACCAACTTTGTAAACGCGGTTCCTCACTATCAACACCCTCCAAATTTCAATGTAAAGACCTAACTGTGTCCAAGATATAACATGTTAAAGTTTGAGATTTTCATTTGTCGGAGTTGCAGAATTCTGCACCTGTTGACATTGTACAGACACAACAACTGAAAAGTACATCCATGACACTAAGGCTAGGTACCCTATCAATTTCAAGGCACCACGACAATGCAAAACACTGTCTGCAAAATGTAAACTGCGTCACGCAATATCTCCCCAAAAAATATTTGCTCTGCCATTCACAAGTACAGGACATGCCATCAACACCCTCCAAATTTCAAGTAAAAAGACCAAACCGTTTCCGAGATATTTAAGCTTAAAGATTGTGAAAACTGACATATCGTTAGTGAGTCGCGATCAAAGATTTTAAAACATTATAATTCTGTTTTTTTTTTTTTTTTTACCATTTAAGGTGAAACTAAAGGCATGGGTCAATAAATTGAAGCTCCCTGAGTAAAACCCATGCAGGTTTTACTTCAGGAGTGACCCCTGAGCCGAGATCTTAGATTTTTTTTCTGACGGAATTTAAAAACAAGATGGTGGACCTCGCGATCAAATAATTCTGGGGACAAAGATTCTTTGACCCCGAGGCTGCAAATTCTTTGACCACCAGGTGGGACGAGATGGCCCAAACCCCATTCTTTGTTCGCAAAACAACCATATAAATTTTCCCATTGACTTATAATGAGAGCTTAAAAGTGCCATAACTTTTGAATGCCTTAATATTTTTTCACCAAACGAAAAGTGGTATGTTTGGCCACTGAAGCTCTTTCAGATGAGCTACCTCACAGAGTGGGCACAGGCAAAATCCCAAAAACTTCCTCCAAAACTGGATAATTTCACATTTTTCAGCGTTTTGGTGCGCAAAGAGCCAAAGACCATCAGTCTGACCAAAACTAAATTTGGAAGATCAAGAGAGCTACCATGCCCTACTGAGCATACCAAATTTCAGGCAAATCTGTTGAAAGGGTTCAAAGTTATTAACATGCAACATTTTGACTTTAACATAGAAGTGCCTTCATAACCCTAAATATAGTGGCGTGACCGCACCACTATATTTAATATAGATATATATATATATATATATATATAATAGAGGTGCGGTCATGCCCTATAGTTAGGCTTGAGTAGGCACTTTAATGTTAAACCTCAAATTTTGTGCTTTAATAGCTTTGCAACCATTCAGTGGAGTTGCATGAAATTTGGAATGCATGGTCTGGCATGGTAGACCTCTTGATTTACCAAGTTGCATTTCAGTCGGACTTACAGTTTCTGCTCAGTGAAATGCCAAAAAATTCACTTTTTGCCAGTTTTGATGTGTTTTTTATGCTCATGGTGCTGCGACCACATCGTGTGGTCTTTTGGACTGAAATTTGAAACTTAGAAAGAGTTTGGGTCAAGGAACAATCCAGTGTTGGTTTGGTAAAGAAATATTAATCCATTCAAAATTTATTACATTTTTAATTTTTGAGTTCTGAGCATGCTCAATTCACTCCAAAATGTATTTTTTTTTTTGCAAACTAAGAGTGGTCTCATGGTCAAGGATTTTGCTGCCTTGTGAAGTAACATCCTAGTCCATCAGAAAAATATTTTGTCCATGAGCCACCATCTTGTTTTCAGTTTTTCAGCCAAACAAAATATCATAGCTTTGTCTGTGGGTTACTTTTGAGCCAAATGAGGCATGGGTTTTGTTCAGGGTGATGTCCTTTACAAAGCCATGCCTTTGGTTTGGTTTGTTTTTGTCCAAAAATAGCTTTTAAAAATTTAAAATTCTTCTCTCATGACTCACTAATGATTCTAGTCCGTGAGCCTACAAAATCCTGGTCCGCGCTCCCACCAATACATGTTTTTTTACTAGATATATTACACTTTTTCAAAAATTAAGGAAATTCATGGCAGAAAACTGCATTTAATGCATCATTTAGGGTTAAAGCAACCAAAGTGAGGAAATTAAATATTAGGGTTGAGCCACTAACACCTCCCACCCACACAATACACACAGCCATCCTCCACAGACTGGCAGATGCCATGGGGTAGTGAGGCCTAACTCTCACCCCATTCTCCTTTACTATAGCATGTCAATCTGCTTACACATGGAATGGGGTGAGGGTTGGGTCACACAACATTATGGCACACCCTGACGTTTGTCAGTCTGTGGAGGATGGGTATGTGGGTTGTGTGTGGGGGGTGGATTAGGGCTCAATCCCTAACATTTAATTTCTCTACTTTTGTTGCTTTAACTTAACTGATGCATTGAATGTTTAATGAATATATATAGTGGCACAGAAAAGCCACTATAGTTAGGGATGAGTAGCCACTTTAATGCAAAACCTCACATTTTGCACCTTAATAACTTTGGCACCGTATAACGGATTTGCCTGAAATTTTGCATACAGAGTCTGGTACCATACATCTCTGGATCAGGAAAGTTTTGTTATGGTCGTTTATACGGTTGCAGAGCTACAGAACACAAAAAAAATGCAAAAAATATGACTTTTGCATATTTCTTTGCTCGTGCCCACAGCCTGCATGCTTTGTCTGTTTGGTCCAAAATCTTCAGGGAAGATGCAGCCTTGGTCACCGATGTGCCTTTTAAAGATCTGGTGAAAAAATATTAAACCATTCAAAAATTTATTCAAAGTCAATGGGAAAAGTTAGCAAAAATCCTGAGATTTTTGTGACAGGCCATTTTTACTGTCACAAATTTTACTTTCATGAGTCAGCCATCTTGTTCACAGTTAGTGACACAGAACAATGCCTGGCATTTAAAATTGGGACCATCTAGGTAAACACTGATTGTTGTGTTTACCTAGTCGGGACCTGAGGATGCTAGCCATATCTTTTTGGGGGTTAACCCCCAGAAATCGTTTTTAAACATTTGGGAAAAAACACTTTTTCAAAATGCTTTCGCAAATGCGAAAGTTTCGTGATTTTCTTTGCAAAACTTACGTATTTTGCGAAAGTATGCTAAAAATAACTGCAAATCTTTGCCAGCATCCTACAACAAAACAGTTTTGTTTTTTGGGCTGAAATTTGCAGGGTAGCAAGCCCTGATCCCACAGATATGCCTTTTGGTGGTGTGGTGCCAAAACTTTACAGGGGCCCAAAGATACAGCATTCCAAGATTCAGAAATTTCCTTATAGGATAACATTGTGGCATCCATGATGCCTTTCGGGGCCCATATCTCGAAAACAGTATGAGATACAGACATTTTGCTCAACAATCCTGGGGGACTAAGTGCAGAAGTAGGCTGGAAAGCTATAAATAAAATGACATTTGATTTTTTTTCCACCTTGTATGGTTCCTGAGATATTTGCGATTTACTGTTCCAATTGCTCATTTTCATGTTTGAGACCCACTATTATGCCCGCTGAGTTAGCATTCACAGCGCTTTTTGCTGCCCCTATTTTTGACATAATGCAAGATATGCAATTGGTCAACTTTATGTTCCTAGAACTACTCACTGTCATGATTACAACCACACTTGAAATGTTTTTCTACCTACTACGGTTCTCGAGATATGGACAACTTACTGTTACAAAGGCTCCCTACCTTATAGGGCTGCAGTATGGCTCCATACCTATGTGTAAGCGGGAGAACAGGGCCCGGAAGGCCTGCGCTCCCACACACACACACACACATACCATTATGCACAAATGGGTGGCTTGCTTCGGGCCTCACACTCCCATCAAGCCAGTTACATTACACTTTTAAAAAAACAAAAGGAAATTCTTTAAAAAAACTTCGTTAATGAATCAGTTAGGGTTGTTTCCACAGCGACAAAAATGTGGAAATTCAATGTTAGGGTTACCATCCCACCACCCCACCCCCACACCCCCTCCTCAAAACTCTAACTGTGCATTCCCCTAATCCCATCCCCCCACACACAACATTGTACAACACTATACCACTCTGGCACATCTCTGAGCACAATAATCACAACACTGTACTACTTTCACATAACAGTATGTAACAGAAAAACAAATACAGTATAAGTGACCCTATACTGCTAGCACAGTGTGATGACACATTACTGCTGGCATATCTTCCTAACACAATTAGTCTGTAAACATTTTCAAAATATTGCTTTATATGTTTTATATTCCAACCATTGGGTCACTGTAAGTATTGTCACTACCACATAGGCATGTGGTAGCAGCACAGATACACCTGACACATTCATACTACTTTGGACATACTGCTCCGGTGGCAAACTACCACCAACACATCTTGTTATGCTGCTGTGTTACCTGGAAACACTAATTAACAGTATATTATGCTTATGTTTGCATGTTACAACTGTTGCTTTTACATCTTTCTTGTAAAGTATGCTACAAGACATTACTTTTATTACTACCACTGTTTGCTATTAGGACTAAGTCACTCTATCATAAAACAAAATGCAAACATCCAATGACTTTTGCTAGGCTCACAGACACTGTTATTTCTAATACACTGTCTGTGGGTAACATCCGCATGTCTGTGTACCCCCAAGCCACTATGACAGCTGCAGAACTCATACACTTGCTGGACTGTGATGATGCCTGTGTCTTCTAAAACGTTTACAGGCTTGTCTGTCACTTCTGTTACCTGATCCTGCTTGTCCCTGGTTCCTTGTCTTGCTTCCGTGTGTGTGTGTGTGTGTGTGTGTGTGTTGGGGCAATTCACGGTTAGGGTGTTGAGGAGGGGGCATTGGGGTGGGAATGGTTGGGTGGTAACCCTAATGTTGAATTTTCACACTTTGTCACTGTGGAAAATTTTAAAGACTATACATACATATATATATATATATATATATATATATATATATATATATATATATATTTATATAACATATATATAACAAATATATATAGATATATTTATGAAATGGGTAAGTAAATACAAATACAAATCCAATGTTCTGATTTTATAAAACACATCACATGACCATGAGTATATCAGAGCGTGACTGCACACCTGCACTTTTATCCCGCTCCAAAACAATTTTGCCATTTTATAAGATAGATAACCCATTCTATGGTGTGCTGTCGCACACCTTGGGTGGTTGACGCACTCAGCCTCCAGCCTCGTGCATATATCAGAGCGTGACCACACACCCAAGAGTGGGTTATCTATTACATATGTTCACTCACACATATGCCTTTCCTGGTTACCAGTTTTAAATAAATAAAGAAACAAACAAGCAAATAAATAAATACATACGTACATTCATACATATTGTACTGGCATGGAAGCACCAGTATTATAGTTAGGCTTGAGTAAGGTGCTTCAATGTTAACCCCAATTTTTGCACCTTAATAACTTTGATGGCATTTGGCAAAATTGCCCTCTATTTGGCATGCATTGTCTCGGAGGAACCTACTCAAGTTGTGCAAAGTTTTGTGGTAGTAGCTTATGCAGTTTCCCAGATTGGAATGTTGATTTTTAATTAAATGTTTTCTCCTATACTTATTACATGCTTTACTTGTTCCTACCTGCAGGCTAGATGGTAAAGAATATTTTTACAAAACATTTAGGTTAGAAGAGAAAGGACCTGTGTCAGGGTAGTGCCTTTTAAAGATTTCTTGAAATAATACTAATGAGTTTCAGAATTAACAAAGATTTAAATTTAAATGTTTTTTTTCTGAGCATGGTCAGCAGGGTTTTTGCATAACCTTCTGATATGACATGAACATTTCTGTGTTATGAGAGCATTCTGCTTTTACATATTCTTAGGGGCTTGCCTTCTGAAGACAGAAGTAGTGTTGTAATCTGAGTATCTTGGATTTTGTCAGGCCTGCACTTCTGTAGTCAGAGGTCAGTGTCTATATCTTACACCTTATACCTGCAGCTGCAGAAATGAAGGCCCCTCAGGGGTCTGCCCTTATGAACACAGAACTGTGTGTATGTCTGACAGTGTGCATGAGTTCCTGTGGATACAGAAGCACTGGCTGCATAAAGGCCTGCACTTTTGCACTCAAAGGGGCTCTTTTAATTTGGGTTTCATGGATTTGAATTGTGGTTGCAGATGTCTGTGTTTCTGCACACAGAAGTAGTGTTGTGATTTGAATATTGTGGATTTTTGTCTGCAGCCAGAAGTGAGGGTGCATATCTTGTGGTGTCTGTACCACAGATAAATTGCACAAATGTAGCACATCAGTGCTATTGCATTTGTATTATTTGGAAACAGCTGTATGTCGTTTATCTTACTTGTTGATGGCTGTCTGTGGTTGCTTGTGTGGGCTCGTTCTTTTGCTGTTTGGTGGAGGTGGGGAGCTAGGGTTGAAAACCCTAATGCCATATTTCCCTACTTTTCTGGCATTAAGCTGAACCTTAACTAGTGCATTAATGCAGTTTTTTGAAACTATATTATAGAGGCACGGTAGTGCCCCATAGTTAGGTTGGTACAGCACTTCAATATTAAATCCCAATTTTTGCACTTTAATAACTTTGGCATTTTTTGACAAAATAGCCCAGACTTTGGCATGCATGGTCATTCTGCCAGTGTTGCAAGATCTGGAAAGTTCTGTGATGGTATCTTGTATGGGTTTTGAGATATAAAGTGGTAAAAAACAGAAAAAAAACTTTTTCCCATTTGTTAACATGGACTTTTTTTGCCATCATCTACAGACCAGACGGAATAACATTTTTCTCTGAAATTTCCAGGGATGATAGGGTCTGTGCCAAGGGTGTGCCTTTGGATGGTTTGGTGAAAAAATATTTTACCATTTTTTAATTACAATGATTTCTGTGATAGCTGCAAGACAGATAGGTAAATGAAAACATTTCAACCTGTAAATTTACTGTTTGAACTGTAAATTGCATGATACTGCCACAAGAAAATATTGTTCATGCTGTCAGCCATCTTGTTTTTCTAACAATTTGCAAAATAGTATTGTACATAACTACTACCTGGTAAGGACAGCACACCACCTGTATTTAGTTCTCACTGACATGCTTAGTTCGATGTTTGTCTTAAAATCAGTGGCCCAGATATTCAAAAGATTTGAGCCATGCGCAAAAGTCCGAAATTGCACCATTCTGCAATATTCAGCAGGAGGCAGTTGCGCCCCCGAAATCATGCTGAGCAACAGCACATTGATAATGAAGGCATGTGCAACCGAAGGGGGAGGAACCATGCATAAATGGCTCAGTGCGATATTCAACGACTTGCGCCATGCGTAATAGGGGAGCAAGCGGAAGTTGTGCCATAGTAGAAATGAGCCAAAATAAAAAGGAGCAAGGGAGAGGTGCAAGAACGCTACAGGGAAGCCACATGTGTCAGAGGCAGAGGCAGACAGACAGGGCAGGAGGCACAAACAGGGCAGGCCAGGGAAAGGTCACTCTGAACAGCCAGGCACAGGGAAGGTGTGGGGAGCCACACAGCACAGAGGCCAGCACAGGAAGGTATACCCGGTGCAGGGGAGGTAGCAGCCAAGACAGCAGGGGGAATACAGCAACAGCTGCCAGGGGGGTGAACACAAGCCAGGGACATGGCCAGTGCCACTTTCCACATGGAGGCCGTAATGAGGGGGGTGAGAAGGTGGGCAGCAGGGGGGCATGGCCATGGAAGGGCCCATCGGTGGTATGCCCCCAACAGGCAGTACAGAGCCTGCACCAGCTTTGAGCTGTACACTGATACTGAGATTGTGGGCTGGTACCACCTGAATAGGGCAATTCTGAGGCAGCTCTGTGAGCTGTGCAGTGATGTGATGCAGGCACCCACACAACGGAGCCATGCCCTGTCAGTGGAGACTAAGGTAACAGCCTGCATGTGCTTGCTCGCCACGGGTACCTTCCAGAGACCAACTGAGGACACCACAGGCATAACCCAGTCGGCCACGTCATGCCACCTCACCCAATTCCTCAGCACACTGCTGCCACATGCTGAGGAGTACATCCATTTTCCCAGCACAGCGGCGGAGCTCACAGCAAACATACAGGAGTTCCACAGGATAGCACGTATGCCTGGCATGCTAGGAGCAATAGACTGCACCCATGTGGCCATATGTACACCACCTGGCCCTGAGGGGGACGCATACATAAATCGCAAGGGCTATGCCAGCATCAACTGCCAGGTGGTGTGCGATGTCAGGGGGTGCATCATCAATGTCTGTGCCACGCACCCTGGGGGAGCACACGATTCATTCATCTGGCACCAGTCAGCACTGTGCCACGGATTCGAGAGTGGGGACATCCCCACTGGACACCTAGTGGGTGAGTATGTAAACCACATGGACAATCATAGGGCATGGGGGGACATGGCCAGTGTTGGCATGGGTAGTGGCCTACATGGCCTGGGGCAGGGCGATGCTGATCACCAAACTAACGTCTGCCCTCTACACACAGGTGACAGTGGATACCCACTCCATCCCTGGCTGCTCACACCCTTCCAGCAGCCCGTGACCCCATCGCAGCAACGCTACAGTGAGGCACACGCCACCACATATAATGTCATCGAGCGGGTGTTCGGGATGCTGAAGGCACGTTTCTGTTGCCTGGACACCTCTGGCGGTGCCCTACAGTACAGCCTCTCAAAGGCCTGTGGGATATTCCTGGCCTGTTGCATCCTGCACAACATGGCCAACGAATGTGGGATAGCCCTACAGGTCGAAGAGGGGGACAGCGATGGGGACACCGGTGATGATGATGATGATGGGCAGCCCCCTTGGCCGATGGGACCCCCGACTGCTACAGCTGGCACAGCTGCACCAGGACACCATCACGGAGGAGCACTTCAGCCAAACCAGGTAAGTCATGGGGTCATGCGCAACCACCAGAGGCCAAGACACAACCCACAAACAGGCATGGACACACACCGGGGGTGCATCCCGTCAAGGGAAGTGGCAGGGCACAGAGGCACACAGACAACCAGGGATGGGAGAGGATTAACATGCCACACCGAAGGACACACACACACGCTCACACACAATGCAACAAACATGCACAGAGGGCAGAAGGCACACCGACCCAGAAAGCACACCCTAGCAACACACATGTCCACAGGCCACCACTCCCACTGCCTGTCCATGTGCGTGTGTCAGATGCTGAGCACCATTGCACATTGGTGTACAGCACAATGTAGACATCATCATGCACATGCAACTGCGGACAGCAGCCAGGAGGGTGTGCAGGTGGACTGTGTGTCCGCATGCAGGGCCGGGTACCCATCCATGCACTGCCCACTGACACACACAATGCACACAGGGCAGCACCAGACAGTAGCCACGCTGGGAGACAGGTCAGTCACGTGACACAGTACCGCGGCTGCCACGGACGCGTGAGCGGCCCCGCCGAGACCCGCCAGCACTGGCAGGCTGACCACTGGCCTCATGGGATGGCACCAATGGTCCCCCAGGGGTTCCACTGCTTGAATGCAACCGTGTTTGCACATGGGTCTGCAGCACACCAAACATGCCTGCACCAGGAGTGCTCGGATTGCCCACAGCTGAACCCAGCGTCGACAGGGTGGGAGTCGCATGACGCCAGGAATGGGGGGTGGATAGTGCACTGCGTGGTGTCAGCAATGCATGGGCACCTGACTGTGTGCCCATTGTGGCCATGACAGCAATGAATGCCTGTGCATGCCTGTCAATGGCAGCGGTCACATCCTCCTGCAAATGGTCCATCCCTGCCAGGATCAGTGCGGTGTCCCTGCTGTGACACTCCTCTGCCCACTCCAGAGCCACGCACAGTGCATCCATGGACATCGCAAGCCACATCTGCTGCTGGACCGATGCTCGCAGTAGGCGGATGTGCTCGTCCAAGAAGTCATCAGCCTCCTCGGCATCCTGTCCCTCAGGGTGTGCAAGGCCCTGTTGTTCAGCACCCCTTGAGGGTAGGTGCTGCGCACCAGGACCAGGTCTGGGCATGTCCACAGATGGTGCACAGATGCCGCCGCTGAACCCTGTACCCCCAAGCCCATTGGGTGACTGCTGATGCTGCCTCTCTGGCTGCCACACCCCAGGGCTCAGTGGTGCCACCGCAGTGGCTGCAACAGTCCCACTGTCCTGAACAGACACCAGTGCTGCCCTGCTGGTGCTGACAGGCATAGCCTGGGACTGTGCTGACATGCAGGCCTCCACGGCAGCACCACCCACAGCCATGGGCGTGAATTGCCCTGCTGTGTGGCCATCCCATGGCACACGTGTCACTGCCCATGAAGGTCATGTCATCATCACTGGTGCCGGACTCTGCCCCAGCCACAGCCACAGCGTGCTGGAATCCATGGACACCAGCACTCTGGGACACAGGCAGGGCTTCCTCCACACCTGTTACAACAACATCAGTGTGGACAGCCAGGCGGCCCCACTGTTGCAATGATCCACATATACCTGTGGAGGTGGATGGTCCCACCTCTGACTCCATCCGACTGTCCGCAGTGGACAGGCCCACCACCACTGACCTATGCAGATGCTCAGGATCTGTAAGGGAAAGCAAAGTCGCATTACTGCATGTGACCTACCCTGCCCCCCCATAGACAGACCATGACTTACCATGCAGTGATGGGCCACCACCAGTCTGGAAGCCACCACCCGGAACACCCTCAATGGAACTGCGCTGCATGCTTCCAGCAAGCTTGTCCTCCGCTGGGGTCAGCTGTACCACCTCTGGCTTTCCCCCACCTTTTGCAGCACGTGCTGCCTGCTGGCAGCCACCTTCTTCTTTACCCTCCTCCTGTCCGTGCCCATCTTCTTCTTACACTCCTGCATGGAGCGCTGGTGGCTGCCATGCAGGTTCACTGCACATGCCACCTCCTACCATGCAGCAGCACGGGCTTGCGGGGTTCCCCGCCGTCCACTGAGAAGTGGCTCCTGATCCAGGTAGGCCTCAAACAGGGCCTCGGTTTCAGCATTTGTAAAGTTCGGCCTCCTCCTCCTCCCACCACTGTTTTCCTCCTCTCCAACAACCTACTTGGTCATTATGTAGCCTGTAAGAATGGCAGTTGTTACCTGTGATTGTGCAGTCCCATGCATGTCCCTGAATCCACAGTCCACATTCCCAAACAGCATGCAACTCACCAATAAACTGCAGTAACCGACTATGGCCACTGCAGCACATTGTCGCACGTTTATAGTGCAATCCATGCAAATGAGGCAAGGAGCAACTTTAAGTAGATGCAAATTGCAGTGCTGTACCATTGAATGGCTGATTAGATGATTTGCACATGACGGCGGAATATCACGCTCTTGCGCTCTGCGCAATTGTGTTGAACATGCTGAGCCAATGGCGTAGTCCTGTGACATGCGTAGTACACCTCACTGCACATGCCCGGGTTGCTGACGCAGGCGTCTGCCGTGCTGATGACATGCTGTGCGCAGTAGGCAATGCAGGGCATGGCCAACATTGTGCCAGTGGCGCTATAGTGATGGTCACTACATGGTGCTGTGGCACTGGGCCATCATAGGCGCAATGGCCCAACTGCTCGGTAGTCCGCTATGGCGCTGGCACACAGGCAGCCAATCGCGCTACATGCATTGTCATCTGATGGTGCTGTGCATGGCCATGCACCAGAGATCCTTGACCCTGTGCCCGACCTTTGCCCCCAGGTGCCATGCGTCAGGCATGGGTTCACCTCTATCGTGCTGTTCGGTAACAGTGCGATAGGGAATGGCAGTGCTGTACCATGCAGCATCTGCACGGGGGGAGCTGCACTGCAGAGCACCATATTGCCTACTATAGCTGCTAGGGTGGCGCGCAGACAGGCAGCACAGTGGACAGCAATTGAGCTCACCAATCTGGTGGCAATAGTGGAGCTACACCATGGGTCTCTCTTCAGGGAGGCTCCCCTGGACAGGGCCAGGACCCAGGTGTGGCAGGAGGTGGCCACTGCCCTGGAAGAGGCCACCGGATGGGGGCAGAGCACAGAGCAGTGCAGGCACTGCTATGGTGACCAGCGGATGAGGGAGCCGGAGCTACTGGCCCGACTGCGGGCACATGCCAGGAGGGGCACCATGCCATGTCCGGGTAGGGGTTCCGTCAACACACTTTTATTGTCCATATGGGTCACAGTGTTGTATGTGTCCAGCACATGGGGAGGGACCATATGGGGTTGGCCATGGTGGTGTTCACAGGGTGTGGGGTGGGTGGGTCTGGCTGGGTGGGAGGCCACACACCTTGGGGCAGGGGGACTTTGCTTTGGGAATGTACTGATGTTCTTCTCTCCTTTTTTTCCCCACAGGCTCGGATGAACTCCGCAGATTGCGGGCAGAGTGGTGGAGGGGGGAGGACAGTGCAGCCAGGCGGGGCGAGAGCCATCACCACTCACCTGACCGGCCCGATGAGGGTGAGTGCCATACATCCATGATTACTATTGCATGCTGTGTGACAGGATGGGCAGCGGGACATGGCCACCATTCATCAACACCACTGCCATGCACGCAACTTGTTACAGTCAACACTGTCCAGTGGCAATGCATGTCTGGGTGTGCATCACTGGTGGTCCATGCATGCACCAGGTGCATGGCTGTGCCACTGCCTTTGCACCACATAGCCAAGTCACTAAACGGCCATGGTGGTGCTGTGCATGACTTGGCCAGTGGGTGTGTGCAGCGTCCCGCATGGCTGTATGCACCTGGGTGGGCAGGTCCTGTGGACGTGATCACTGCAGGTGGTCACACACCATCACAGTGGTATGTCCCATGGCCGTATGTAATGCACAGTGGGCGGGTTGTATGGGGTTGTGTATTCACACCTATTGACTGTGCTCCCTTGTCCTAGGTACCCGCCATCTCAGGGACATTAGGGACACCTTGAGGGAGATCCCACAGCTGGCCCGCAAGTCTCCTGGACATACTGAGGAGGCTGGACACGACGGGGGTGCTGAGGAGGCACAGAGGCCGGAGCTCACGGAGTCCTGAACGGCAGTCCCAATAGGAGTCCCTCAGTCCCTAACTTCCCCTACCCCCCCGGACCCATCCTCACACCCTCCTATCCCATCCCATTTGTCCACCCTTCCCTACCCACCCCACCTTGTTTGTGCCCCCCAAGCTTGTATATAGTTTTATTCTTGTACATAGTTGACTGTTATATTTTTCAATACATTTGATTTTGATATGAATACTGTGGTGGTCTCTGATTTGCAGCGGGCTATAGGTGCTCAGCTGCAGTGGTGTGCATGGCATCAGGGTGGTGCAGTCATGGGTATGTGTGTGTGTCCATGTGGAGGTGACTAGTGTGTGGGTAGCTATCAGTCAGTGTCTGTGGTGCGTGTTGTTCCCTGTGTACTGGATGACTGTGTGCAGTGGTCCATGGCGTGTGCTCTGTGTCCATGGCACACCCATCGGCTCGTCCATGGCCTGTGCAGCTGACAGACATGCATGTCTGTGATCTGCACGGTCTGCTGGCATGTCAGTGGTGGCAGTCCCTGCAGGGCGGCCACTGTATCCATCACTTTGCTGGGTTGCTGCTGTCACTGGTGTGGTGCATACCTGGCTCGGGTGGCACTGTAGGCACCACAGTCATTGTCCCACCTCCATGCTGTGCCTTGTGTGTGTTGCAGGGGATATGCCCCACTGTCTGTGGCTTGTGCTCTGAGTGACTACTGGTGATGTACAGGTCCACAGTGTCTGCGCAGGGTGGCTGGCACTCCAGTGCCATGGAGGACTGTGGGGTGTGTGTACACAGCTTACATGGGCCCACAATGGGGGCTTGGTTGCCCCACCACTGCGTCCCTGTGTTGGTGTGCCCTTGGGTATGGGTGGGTGTCTGTCCATACCCTGTGTGGCATCCGGTGTGGTGCATGCTTCCACGCACCACTGTGGGTGTCTGTGCTGGCTGTTGTGGCCAGTGGTGGGTCGGGGGTGTGTCACTGGAATACTGTGCAGGGCGCTGTACCACTGGTGGTGGTGTCAAGGGCACGCCCTGTCCCATGTGGGGTACATCTTGTGCAGTTGCATGGTCAGTCTCTCAGCAGTACCTCGGGGGGACTGTGCGTGGTGGCAACGTGTCTGCCATTGTTGCATTGCCATGTGCTGCAACCCACTGATGGGTGCTCGTGGTGGGGCTGGCTTGCATGGTTCTTCGGTGCACAGGGTTGCATTGACACAGTGGGGGTGGTGGCATGCATGGGGTTTCCTGCAGTGGTGGTCACTGCTCATGGGGGGGTGTCTGGGGGTCACGGTGCAGGGTGTGCTCTGCACTGGGGGGGGGATGGTGTGGCATGGGGTGGTCTGCCCTCCTTGTGTGCCAGTCACAGCTTGCCGGTAGGTGTGATGGGGCACCATGGCCAGGCTGTGGGTTGGTTGCTGGTCTCCATGGGCCAGTGATTATTCCAGCCCTTCCCCAGTTGTGCTGTGCTTGGGGTGTGGTGTGGGCCGATGTCTGTTCTGCTGTGTGTTCCTGTGCCCATCTGTGGCATGGGTGGTGGGCCCCTACCTCCCTGATTGTGCAGTTACATTGCTCTGCAGCTGGGGGGACTCCCTGGTTGCGCTATGGCACCTCTGAACTGCTCAGCTGAACATCCCTTGTTGTGCTATGGCACATCAGATCTGCTCAGCTTCCCCTCCCTAGTTGCGCTATGGCGCAGGTGGTGCGATATTCAGTCATTAGCTGTAGGAGCAATTTGGCCTGCTCCGTTTTGAATATCGCATCTCTTGTCGTAATAGATAGACTTGCGCTTGCTTATGCTATTGCGCACTTTTTGGGTGCATTTTGAATATCTGGCCCGGTATATTTACACAGCAAATATGTGTTTTTGCTCTGAAAATCTTGTCCCCTGTCACTTGCTAAGTAATTACTGTTAGGTCTGTTATTTACTGTTTGAACTTTACTAGTCTTAGAAATGATTTTGTTAGTCCAATAAAAGGTATCACCTGCAACATATTTGTGAGTTTTTTTCTTTACATTGTTGCCTGGACTAACACGGCTACCAGATTTATTTTTTTACAAACTTTACTGTTCAAATGGTAAATAACCATTTGGACTTATTAATAGTTCGAACATTACTGTTCAAACTGAAAATTCACATTGGAGTTCTAGTAGTCCAGTGGTCCCTCCCCTGTTCTCCAATCACCATTCCTGATGTTGAGAGTATATTCCCTGGTAGTCCAGTGGTCCCTCCATCCTCTCCCATTCTCCAATCACCGTCCCCGATGTTGAGAGTCTATTTTTTGGTAGTCCAGTGGTCCCTTCCCCCATCCACATTCTCCAATCGCCATCTCCAATGTTGTGAGTTTATTCCCTAGTACTCCAGTGGTCCATCCACATTCTCTGATTGCTGTTCCCATGTTGCCTTTTAGGTCCCTGGTGTCTAGTGGCACCCTCCCATGACTCTCCATTCTTGCAAAGAGAAAACCATCCCTTGATGTTTTTTTTGTCTGCAAAAAAAGATCCCTTGCTGATCAGCCCCCCCAACCCTATCTCCCACTAAGCACCCTCCACCCCACACTCCCCAGTACACCTCCTCACCACCTCACTCACCTGAACAGGTCCCAGGTTTGAATCCATTCTATGATTGAAGACATGTCTTGATGCTGGAACCGACAACTGCAATACGAGAATCTAAATTAAAGTCTGTTCAATGTATTTTAATGGAGGTTTTAACTTTTATGCATAACTTAGCCATTTCTTGACATTTTGACCCCAAATTTTCAACATAGCATTTTGAGGGACCCCACCTCATGAAAAGTATGACTGTCATTTTGCAAATCCTGCCCACAAGGTGATTTTGCGGTTGGTTCCAAATTCACCTTTTGAGCAGGATTTGACCATTTTTCCTGATCACGTTCATGGGGTGGGGTCATAAGAAGGCTATGTTGAACATTTGGGGTCATAATATATATAAATGGCAGAGTTATGACCATTCATTGCCATTTTACTATGCACGCTCATAACTTCGGCAATTTAAAATATTTTGACCCCAAATTTTCAACATAGAGTTCTTATTACCCCACTACATGTATGTCATAGCTGTCATATGTCAAATCTTGGTCAAAATTATCTTTTCGCACCTGTGGTGTGGAATGGTATTGAAGTTGTGAGGAATTACGTGTTGGTGAGGCTTCAAAAATTTTAAAGGGAACCCATATGTTTCCTCATGAAATTATTGTAAAGGTTACTGTGAGGATCCAGTATGTAAATTGCTGGGTTATATTTAGAAAATGTTTTGAGTAAGACAGAAAAGTGCTTTTTAAGTGGGGATATGGATGCATCCATTTTGTGGACAGGAATGATGTTGTGATAATGTCACTGCCTCAACAGTATGCAGTGCAGCAGGTGAGAACAGTTCAACTGTGCTATTAGAGATTCTATTATATTCTAAGGAACACCCAGGATTTTATGTTTGGTAGAGTGCAAGAAAAGAATCCAGTGCTTCTCTTCATGATAGAACAGGATCCCTGTCTGTAGGAGCAGTTTGTTTTAACCTGTTTAATTGCATATTGTTAGAGCTGGTGAGGTAGTGACATCATCACAACACCCTTCCTGTCCACAAAAAGGATGCCTCCACATCACAACTTTAAATGTATTTTTCTGTCTTACTGAAAACATTTTCTAAATATAACCTAGCAATTTACATACTAGATCCTCATAGTAACCTTCACAATGATTTCATAAGGCAATGTACGGATTCCCTTTAAGTACCTGGTACATGAGGTGGGGTAATAAGATGTCTATGCTGACAATTTCATCAATGTTGTCCTGTAAATGGAAGTGCAGAGTCCTTCCACAGACACATACATATATGCATCTAGAGGGATAGAAGCACAGGGCTGTGCTCCCTCAGGCAAATAAGGATATGATTACACTACATCAAAAACTATACATGGGGGGCTGTAGACCACAGGGCCCAGAGGGTCCTGCACTCACACAGACAAATAAATCAATGATTACACTATCTCAAATAGTAAGGAAATTCATTGCAAAAACTATGTTACTGAATCAGTTATGGTTGACAATAGAGTGACAAACATAGCGAAATATGATGTTAGGGTTTCCAACCCTAAAACACCTGCCCCACCCATAAAGTGAAAGAGGAGTGTAGTCTTCCTGGGGTTGTCAACCCTAATGCTCACCACATTGAATACACATGAAATATACACACCTGTCTGCATCACATATTTGCTTTTCTGTTACTGCAATGGGGTGAATGTTATGGTTGACAACCCCAAGAAAGATTGCACCCATCATTCACTTCGGGGGTGGGGCAGGTGATTTAGGGTTGGACACCCTAACATCATATTTCCCTACATTTTTTGCCTTATCTTCAACCCTAACTGATACAATAACGTAGTTTTTTGCAATGAATATATATATATTATATATATATATGTAGATATATATATATAGAGAGAGAGATCTTCATTACAAAACACTGTTAATGCAGACATTAGGGTTGTTTTGCATTTCCCTTCTTTGTGCTGTTTGCATTCTTTAGACATAATTTCTGCATTAATGTAGTTTTTTACAGTCAAGGAAAATAGTGGAGGTTGGAGTGCACCAGGAAAATGCTCTGCAGTTCTAAATAAACTAACAACACTCAGCAAATTAAGAAACAACACCTGTCAGACAAAAAAAATCAGACACTGAAAAATGAAAAGTACATTTTGTCTTACCATCCTTTATTCACTAATAGTGTGCATGCTGGGGTGAATAAACCACCAAGTCGTCCATGT
The DNA here is from genome assembly GCA_016271365.2 of Neoceratodus forsteri. Classification (NCBI taxonomy): domain Eukaryota; kingdom Metazoa; phylum Chordata; order Ceratodontiformes; family Ceratodontidae; genus Neoceratodus; species Neoceratodus forsteri. Next base: position 1,367,063,159 of record CM057455.1, read on the forward strand.
GGAAACACATTGACAGCTGACTTATGACATCATCATCATTATGACAATGCCTAATATTTTGCCCAGAGGCTTCTGGGCTTCATTAGAGATAGTGTGTCCCATTCAGTAGCATCCTCTTATAGGGACTACTTAAATAGATACGTTCAAAATGCAAAATAAGAAACTTAAAAATGTAATACAGTGAAAATATGCAAATTAATAAAAAAAACTAGTTAAAAACTTGGTCTAAGATAGACAGGCACTAGTCGTTTAGGTTCCAGACAGAATAGGAAACAATGGACTACTGCCTCTGGGCTTGGCTGGCAGCCAGAGCTGCAAAGCAGGGAATCCGGGGCTGCAGCAGTGGCAAAGAGGAAACAAAGGACTACTGCTTGTGGGCTTGGCTGGTGGCCACAGCTGCAAAGCAGTGAATTCAGGGCCTGAGCAGTGGCAAAGAACTTTGTCAGCCATTGCCACACAGGGGAGCCGGTGGCCATAGTCGCCAAGAGCATTTAGTGGCCGCAGCCACAGCAAAGGACTTCAGCAGCCGTTGCCGCATTGTACGAGTCAGCCAAGAGAAAATGACACTGGTGGGCTCCTGAAGGATCCAATCAGAGCCCCTAGAAGAAACTGCATGGCTGGGCAATTTAAAGGCTGAGCCCAGCCACAAAGAAGAAACAAAGGACTACTGCCTCAGCCGGCCCGTCGGAGCAGCGGTGGGATTTCTGCTTGCGACGCCAGTGACCCGGGTTCGGGAATGGATCCAGGTCATCAGAGGGCTGGCCAGGGGGAGTAGGATTAAGCGCCCGCTGGGCAGCTCTCCTTCTCCGGGGGGAACGGTGTGGGCAGCACTCGGTGTGCTGGGGACCCCTGGCGGAGGCCGGGAGTTCCCACGCAGCCGACGCTCAAAGAATTCCTTGGAGGCGGGGCAGATGGTGACGTGGCGGTGCGGCCCCGCCTCCACAGAAAAGCTGAAAAACAGAGCAGCCTGCCGCCATGAATGAAGCTCACCGCGGCTTCTGATATGCCCCCAGGCCAAGCCCCCGACCAGACTACAGTGCCCGCTGCATCTGCCTCCCGTGTCGCGGGCCCCCACCGTGGGGTAAGCCACAGGGAATTGGGGGTGGCTGATTTGGGGATGAAGCCGGGCGAGCCAGGTGATTGAGCTGAGGATAGGGCAGCAGGCAGCCTAGGGGAGGTAAGAGTACAATGAAAAAAAAAAAAAAAAAAAGGACTACTTGCCTCTGGGCTTGGCCAATGGGCCAGAGGTGCAAGGCAAGGGAATCTGGGGCTGCAGCTGTGACAAAGAACTTCAGCAGCCATTGCTGCACTGGGGAGCCAGCAGCCGCAGCTGTCAAGAGCATTCAGCAGCCACAGCCGCAAGGAAGGGAATCGGGAATGGCAGCCACAGCAAAGGACTTCAGTGGCCTATGATGCATTGTGTGAGCTGGCCAAGAAAAAATTTTGCTGGTGAGCTCCTGGAGGAGCCAATTGGAGAAAGGGCGCAAACTTCTAACTGTGTGGTTGGGCTATTTAAACTCTGAACGTCGCTGCTGGGCTCCTGGAGGAGCAAATTGGAGCCCCTAGAAGAAAGAGTGTGAACTTCAAACTGCGCTGCTGGGCTGTTTAAAGGCTAAGTCAAGCCACAATGAATAAACAAAGGACTGCTGCCTCTGGGCTTGGTATTTATTCCACCCCCTACCCTGCACCCCCTCTAGTATTACATGGTCTTACTGGGCCACTCCCTTTAGAGAGTACACCTACCAGAAGGAGGCAGGGGAATAAGTAAAATAAGGGGAGTGGCAAGTCAGGAACTCCTCTGGGGAAAACAAACAAGTGTACTGTAATTTCTATGCTACTGGGACTGTAAAAGGGGACATTGCATAAGGGACTGTGATTTAAATTACTTATTTAAATGTGGGGAATGACAAAAGGTACTGGGAAGTCTATGGTAATGTAAATGGGGTATTGCACAAGGGTCCTGTGATTTCTATGCTACTGGGACTGTAAAAGGGGACATTGCATAAGGGACTGATTTTAAATTACTAATTTAAATATGGGAAAAAACAAAAGGTACTGGAAAGCCTATGGTACTGTGAATAAGGGAATTGCACAAGAGCCTGTGATTAATCATTTTATTGTGTTATTGTAATGGCTCAAGGCACATAGCCAAAGGGAAATAAGACCTTTGATCAGTACAATTTGAGGGGGGACCTTCTTGCATCGGGACTTAGGGAAAATGGAGGTATGACCAAATTGGAGGGGCAACTGGAACAGTTTGTGGGCAGGTCTGGAGTACGGTCTCCCGGCTACTAGGGCTCTGGACAGCTTTGGAAGTGTGGTTGGGTGCACTGGCTGTGGGACAGCCATGGTACTGGCTATAGTTTGGAAGCTGGGGGGCTGCATGGTTTGTAAGCAGCTTGCACAGCTAAGGGAGAAGGTGTGGAGGATAAGATGGATGCTAAGTTGGTTAAATGGGAGGGGTATGGGGGAGGATAAGAGGGAGTGAGGTGGGCATGGGTAGAACAGAGACAAAAGTGGGAGCTGTACAGGGACGAGTAACAAGTGCAGTAATAGACAGCAGAAGAGGGGGAAGGGACTGGAAGAAAACAAAAGGCTACACATGCAGAGAGGGAGGGGTGGAGGATGGCATAAGGGAGGCATCAAGGGGCTCAGGTAAAGGCGGCGTGGATCACAAGAAGGGTCAGGGGGAATGGCTGGAGATAAGGTCCAAAGTCTGCACAGAAGGAAAAAGGGGAGAAAGCAAGGAAAGGAGCCTTAGTCAATGAGATGCAGACAGGGGGCATAGAGCAGGAAAACAGATTTGCACTGCTATGGACACACAAGGAGGAGGTAAATCAGGAAAATGTTGTTGGTGCCTCAGGGGAAACAGAAGAAGCAAACATGAAGGAACATCCAGTAGAAAGGGGAAAGGGGGATGCCCCTCTGGGAAAAAAACAAGAAGGTAGCAAACAAAAAGAGAAGGGCATGGGGTTGAACAATCCCTGGCAAGGGGCAACCCCCACAGAGGAGGAGGCAGCAAGCTCAGGACAAGAGGGGCCAATCCAGGAAGGCCTTGAGGGGGTTATCAGATCACTGAATAAATTGGTCAGAACATGGGAAACAGCAGGGCAAAGGGGAGGGTTAGAGCTTGAGGAAAGAGAGGCAGGGGTGGGTGGTTCAGCAGAAAATGCTGGTGGGGGGCATAGAGTGGAAGGAGCGCAGGGGAAAATCAGGACTCAGTGGGATACAATAGGCAAGGAGGCAGAGGAGAAAAGGATAGTTACAGGGGTGCAAGGGGCAAGGAGAAGGATAAAGAGCAGTACAAACTGAAGGTAAAGGAGAGCAGGGTCTTACTCATTGGAAACTCAATAATAAAATTAATCTGATGGGGGGGGGCAAGGGTGACAGGAGCAGTGCAGCTTGGGTTGAGTGCCTGTCAGGTATGATGGTGTCAGAGGTAATTCACTATATTTCCTCATAGGGGAAACAGCAGGATGGGAAAACACACTTGGTGTTCCACCTTGGATCAAATGATCTGGTGGGAAATAACCTGATGGAGGTGCAAGCAAGATTCAGAGTGCTTGCTAGGTACTGTAGCAGTTTGAAGTTCCAATCAGTGGCTTTTTCAGAGGTGCTACCCATGCCAAAAGCAAGCACTGCAAGGACACTGAGGATCGAGCAGTTTAACAAATGGATGATGCAATGGTACAGACAGATGGGGTATGGGTTAGTAGGGAACTGGGGATCAATGTGGGGGGATGAGAGCCTATTTGCCCCGGACAGACTGCACCTAAATAGGGAGGGTGCAGCAGTACTGAAGAGCAAGTTAGAGGGGTTTATAGAGGAAACCTATCATTTTAACTAATACAGGGTGAGGGGTTGGGAAAATATCCACACCACAAGACAGGAGAATTGGGGGCTACCAGCCTCCCCCCAGGATAGAGATAGTATGTTGGGTAAGAGGGGGTCAATTAGAAGGGGGGATGGGGGTACTTGGTGGAAGGGCGTAGCAACCAATGCCAGGAGCTTAGGGAACAAAATGGTGGACTTGGAGGCCATCATGGGAGAGGAAGGACTGGATATAGTAGCAATTAGCGAGACTTGATGGACAGGGCATCTCATCTAGGAGATAGCTATTCTGGACTACAGACTGTTTAGAAGGGACAGGGAGGGGAAGGAAGGAAGGAGGGTTGCTTTATACATCAGGGATAATATAAGAGTAACCGAGGGACAAGAGGAGGGTGGAGAGACCAAGCTACTGTAGTTAGCATTAGAGAGAAGTACTGGAGAATCCTTGAGGCTGAGGGTGGTATACAGATCTCCTATGCAGAGAGAGGAAGGGGATAGCCAGCTGATTCAGGCAGTCATGCAGATGGCCCTCAAAGAAGAACTACTACTGGTGGGGGATCTAAACCTCCCAGATATAGACTGGGGCATTCCCAATGCAGTATCGACAAGGAGTAAAGAGATGCTAGAGGCATTGTGCGGGTATTCTTACATCCGCTAATCAGTCAGTCAACAAGGGGAAGCAACCTGGTAGATGTGGTCTTGAGAAATGGAGAGAGTGTGAAGGGGGTGGAAGTGGGGGCAGTTCTGGGTACCAGCAATCACAGGACTGTAAGGTTCCGGGTTAGGGCAGAGAGGGAGTCAAACCGGAACAGCATTACAGTTATGGACTTCAGGTGCGGACTTCAACAGGATGAAAAGGATAGTGAGGGAGCAGAGAATATGACAGTAGAGGACTTATGGGACGCTATTAAGTGGGGATACTGACAGCCACAGAAATGTGTAAAAAGGAAGTTAAGAAGAGCAGAAAAAGGAGGAGACCACTTTGGTTTACAAGGGAGGTAGTGGGGGCAGTCAGAGACAGGAGGAGGGCCTTCAGGAAATTTAAGAGGGCACTCAGTGAGTAGGACAGGGAGGCTTACAGGGAGAAGAGGAGACTGGCACGGCAAAAGATAAGGAAGGCAAAAGCAGATACCGAAGAAAGAATAGCTAAACAGGCCAAAAGGGGGGCACAAAACATTTTTTAGATATGCAAAGGAGAGGACGAGGGCAAAGCAGGTGATTGCAAAGCTGAGGGCGGAAGGAAGGGATACAACTGAAAGGGGATTGTGAAAAAGCTGAGGTGTTGAATAAGTACTGTTGCTTGATATTTATGGAGGAAGAAGAGGGTAGGGGACCTGAGCTTAGGGGGAGGGGGGCGGAGGGCAAAAGGGTAGATCTGAGCCAGTTTGGTGTGGACAGCATTGGGGAGGGACTAGCAATGTTGAAGGAGGACAAGGCAATGGGGCCGGATGGATTACACCTCAGGGTGATAAGAGAACTGAGGAAGGAGTTGGCCGCACCACTAACAAAGCTATTGAACTTGTCTCTGGATACAGGGAGGGTGCCAGAGGACTGAAGGAGGGTGGTCATGGTGCCTTTGCAAAAGAGGGGTGCAGCAGAGAGGTGAAGAAGAACTATCACCCTGTCAACCTCAGCTCAGTGGTGGGGAAGGTCATGGAGGCACTAATCAATGAGAGGGTGGATGACTACCTGGAGGAGAGTGGCTTGCAGGATAACAGACAGTATGGCTTCAAGAAGGGAAAATCATACCAGATGAACCTGACTGAGTTATTTGATTGGGTGACTCAGGTGGTCAACTGTGTAGGGGGGCAGTGGATGTGGCCTATCTGGACTTCAGTATGGCCTTTGACACTGTCCCTCACAAAAGATTGGTAAGCAAGCTGGAAAGCGTAGATGTGGGTGGGAAAATAACCAGGTTGGTGGAGAACTGGTTGGCAGGCAGAAGCCAGAGAGTGGTGCTAAACAGGATGTACTCCAGGGTGGGTGGGATGAAGAGTGGAGTACCCCAAGGTTCAGTATTGGGACCTCTTTTTTTTAACATTTACATCTTCGACATAGCAGATAGACTGAGGGAGAGGGAGTGACTGTTTGCTGACAATACAAAGATCTATAATAGGGTGGACATCCCTGGATGGGGAGGAGGACATGAGGCAGGACCTGAAGATGCTTGAAGAGTGGTCAGAGAGTTGGCAACTGAAGTTTAATGCCAAGAAGTGCACTGTGATACACTTGGGGTGTAGGAACACATGAGCAGGATACACAACAGAAGGGGAGGAAATCAAAGTAAAAGAACAGGAGAGGGATCTGGGAAGTATAGTCTCATCCAGCCTTAAGGTTGGAAACCAGAGTAGCAGGGCATTGGGAAAGGCCAATGGCATGTTGGCATGCATTGGCAGGGCATTAATAGCAGTAGGAGGGAGGTAGTGATGCCCCTGTACAAAGCCATGGTGAGGCCACACCTGGAGTATGGGGTCCAGTTCTGGAGACGTCACCTATGCAACGACATAGATAGGATGGAAAGGGTTCAGAGAAAGGCAACCAAAATGGTGCAGGGTATGCAAGGGAAGACATACGAGCAGAGGTGTAAGGAGCTGGATCTGTACACATTGGAGACTAGAAGGGAAAGGGGGGACATGATTGAAACCTTTAAATATGTGAGGGGATCAACAAAGTAAGGGAAGGGTGTTTACTTTCTGTAAAATGAAGGAAGGGGCTAGAACTAGAGGGCATAGCTTCAGACTGCAGGGAGGGGACAGCCCACCGGAGCAGCAGTTGGATTTCCGCTAGCAACGCTGATGACCCGGGTTCGGGAATGGACCCAGGTTGTCAGAGGGCTGGTCTGGGAGAGAAGGATTGAGCATCCTTAGACTGCTCTCCTTCTCTGGGGGGAAGGCAGGTGAGAGTGATCGGTGTCGAGCGACATCCAATGGAGGCTGGGTTGCTGCACGCACACCGATGCTGGTATCCTTCATGGGCAGGGTGGATGCTGGTTGCATTGCACGTCCCTGCCCCTGCTTACAGGTAAAAATTCAGGGGCCTGGCTCATCTCAATGATGCCCTGCCCTGGACCTCTCATAGCCTCCAATGCTGGCTCCTTCCCCAACTAGACACTAGATTTGCGGCGTTAAGGCCAGTGCCACAACCCCGCCCTCTGGGGGCAATCCAGGGGTGACTGGGGGAGCGCTGGCCATGATCAGTGGTGGAGGTCCGAGGTTCCGTGACCAGGGCGGACAGTACCAATGGCCAAGGTGCTGCCAAAAAGTATAATGAATAAAAAAGAAAAAAAAGACTGCAGGGTGGAAGATACAGAGGCAATATGAGAGGGCGATTCTTCACGGAAAGGGTGGTGGAGGCCTGGAACAGACTGCCAGAGGATGTGGTGGGGCTGAATCAGTGGAGGGATTCAAGTGGGCATGGGACAGACATATGGGGCTATGTAGCAGGGGTAGGATGGGGGCCGGCAGAAGCGGGGCTAAGTAGGGGGGTATAGGGCAGACTAGATGGGCTGGGTGGTCCTTTTCTGCCATCAAAATTCTATGATTCTATGTAATGCTAATCAGAAATGCCAGCATCCGTAATATATACCAAAATTTGCACAGAAAATGAATTCCAAACTAATAATAGCCAAGGGCTACCACACTCACCCTTCTATATTCTTCAGGCCCAATATTCAAAGATTGATGCACCTGCTAACATTGTTAGTGGGTGTGCTAACCCAGATTTGCACTGGCGCTCACAGTCGGCCCATACGCAGAAGCTCTGGGAGCACCAGCACAAACCAGCAGCACCAAAACACTATAATACTGCTGTGTCTATGCTAATGAGGGGGTCCGATATACATATCAGTGCAGCAATATCTTCAAAGGTTAGCAGTGGCAGTAAACATCCCCCAAAGTGGTGCTAGTTATCAAAGAAATGCAGGCAGAGAACTCAGCTTCACCGTCACTGTGCAGACATGAATAAACTGCTGAGATGCATCAGGATAATGAGGTAAAAAACTTAATCCAAAAACCAGCAGCTGGATGCAGACACCCCTCCACGTAGCCTCCCTGTTCTCCCCCCCAAATGCAACCAGTTCAAGAGGGTCAGGCAGCTGGCAGGATTAACACTAACTGGCTGCGTCCTTTATCCAAAGGCTGTTTCAGGTGCCAAAGATGTAAATACTGCTATCATATTAATGTCACTAAGGAATTTCTGAATCCAGTTAATGGTGAGAATCTATTTCATTAATTGTGACACTTGCTGTATAGTGTACCTATCCACATGTAAGTGCGGTGTTTACTATATTGGCTGAATGAAAAGGAAGTTTAAGGAATGGGTGGGGAAACACATGCGAGCAGTGGCTGTTGGCAATCTGGAATATGCCACTGCACTGCATACCCACAAGATGCAAATCCCTGTGGACCACACATGGCTCTTTACAGGTATTGAAAAAGTAAAATTGGGTCTCGGGAAGGTGATCTAAATGGTGCCTGGATATTTGCACTGCAAGCCACAAGCTTCCCAGGACTCAATGATAAAACTGAATTACAACCATATTTATAAAATCATTTGAAATCTGTGCTAACATGTTTTGTAAAGCATTCTGGTGCACAGGCATTATAAATGTGATTACACATATTTCTAATATGATTACAGCACTTTAAATATTTGCATGGTTTTTTCAACAGCTAGTTAGATTATGTTTGTACTAGTCATTTAGACTGTTCTTAATTGAATTGTGTGATTGATGAAATGTTATTTGTTGAAAAAATGATCTTGTACCTAAATGAATTATACCTGTAAGTAATTGTGAACCACTATTTTGGAATGCATGCGATGTAGGGCTCATTATTCTCTTGACAAAGTGCAGTGCGCCTGAGCAAAATATTGAGGTTACCTGGCCAGTGAGTACCTGGTGGTGGAGGAGCTGATTTTATACAATAAAGGATTTAAGCACCTGAATTCCATGGACTGGTGTTAGAATTCCTGGCATGAGTGTGTGCTTTGCTTACTGCTTGCTTCTGGTACTGCCACCTCCTTTTCCCTTGCCATACTGGACACCCGCTGTAATGCCGTCTGTCTCTTTGCTACAAACTCTCCCCTCATACTCATCACTACTCCCTCTACTCCACCTTATCCATCCTCCCCATACCATCATGTTGCCAGATCCACTGCACCTTCTTCATCTCCAAATAGTGACTTGAGTCTCTACCATATTACTTAGCCATGCTCCTTTCACCCATTCCCTCTGCCTCATACTCTCTCTGCTCCAAGAAACCTTGCACCTTCTCCCTCTCCCACCCTTACTTCTCTGCTGGACAGTTAACCTTGTCCTGTTGCCTTCCCCTACCTTTCTCAGGAACCAGCCCCCCTTCCCCATCTCTCATCCTCCACAATTTCCCTTAGGCACCAGTTAAAGCTCCTTCCTCTCCTGGTCCTATCAGACCCCTACCTGACCTGCCCCTGGTGCCTTTTCACCTCTGCCATGGTCCCGTCATGGTCAGTTCATGTCATTACAAGTGCTGCACTTGTATCAACCTCCTTTTGTCATTTTAATTGGGTATTAGTGCTGCTCATAGAACTAACATCTATTATGAAATGGGTAGAAAGAAGATGTATTCTGATTTGCTGAGAGCTGCTTTCAGCTGGGCCGTTATCCCAGCACAACAGCCTAGGTATTATGTTTAAAAATGCATAACATTTACTGAAAATGACCCATTTCATAATTGCAATAAGGCACTCCAGGGGGTTTGTTATGGCGGGCTAACGGCCCTTCTCTGGTGGTTGAGGCCCTTGGCTACACCTCGAGCTTCAACCGACCCTGAGGTGGGTTGTTATCCCATCATAAGACAACCCCTGTCATGCCTTATAGCTTATTTAACTGTGTATTGTTATTTGCAATTGCATCTTGTGGAATTGTTCAGTTTGTATTTTATCTTTGAAAAGCTTCTCTTCTGCTTTTTTTGATTTAGTGTATCCCCTTTCCTGGAAACGAGTCTTAGGTCAGCGTGTCTTTCCTGGTTACTAATTTTGAAATAAAAAAATACATATGTAAAAATGTTGAAAAAAAGAAATGAACAAAAGGGTGGGAATGTAAATGCACGCTAATGATACACAAGGTAAAATATAAATGCAAGACAGTTTTGGCAATAGCAAAAAAAAAAAAACTAAACATAAAACCAAGTTAGCTAATCCACAAGAAGAGCAAAATGTGCAAAATGTGCCCGACAGTCACACTAGTAAGGAAAACTGCCAAATCTTTCACTTAGACCCTCACCAAATATTACATCAAGCTCATAAATACAACGCTTTAAGCTTTATCAAGCCTTCCAACTTTTTGCTCCCAGTTGCCCCTCACGACTCCTTGGCACACCTTCTCTATCCCCTGAAAGCTGACATGATGGTTAACATTACCCACTGATTTCAAATGCCTGTAAATTTTGTATGTTAAGTTTCCTTTCGTTATTGCTCTGATGTGCTCTCCAATTCTGATTTTGAATTGGTGAATCATTTGTCCAATGTAAAAAGAACCAACTGAGCAGGTTAAAAGGTAGACTACACCATAAGTGTCACAATTCAGAGATAGACTGGTTTTAATTTCTCTCCCATTTTCTTTTGATTAATAACAGTTTTGTTCTGTTTCACATACATATAATACCTGCAGTGACCACATACTGTATAAGTGCCAACAGGGGGAGGTGGAAGCCAAGCAATATTGCCACTAATTGGAGTTGTCAGAAAACTAGAGGTCACTTTGTCATGCACTGTTGGTGACAAACTGGGTCCTTCTTCAAAGACATTCTTTAGTTTGCTGTCTACTTTGGTCATTATGTTTGCCCTGACAATGCGTGCCATGATGAATTTCACTTTATTTTGCTGCATGGAACTTGTGCCTGTATGAAGGACTAGGGTAAAGGCTTAAGATATACCCTGTACATTTTCCACAGCCATGGCAGTAGAGGCAGAACTGTAGCCACAATCCTGTAGCCTTTGTATTTGTTGTCTCAGTTCAAACTTTTCATGGCTAGTACAGTTTCTCATTGTTCGTGTCATTTGAGCCTTGGGAATGTTATGGGGAACATGTTGGGTGTGGCAACTGTTGAAAAGAAACAGACTTTTATGGTCTGCTGGTTTCTGGTAAAGATCAGTGCTTGTCTTGTTAAACTTTGTGGATCATACTACCTGAAAACAAAATGCACTCTGTTAATATAGGATGTAAACCATGAGCTGAGCTTGGTAGATTACAACCATTCCACAAAATCCACAAATGGGTGCTCACTGCCCTTCTAGATGATTAGTATCCTGCCAATATAGCACCATCACAAATACAGAGAAGAAAAGAATGCAGTTGTAGCATCACTGTACAGAAAGTCAGCCTCCCAATGCCCCATGTATAAATTAGCAAAATTGGATGCCATGGTGTCCCACATGGCAGTATCCAGCTCCTACATGTAAAAATTATTTTTGAAAACAAACATGTTTGACTTTAGTTCTATTCTTAATTTTAATGATACAAGCTGTAGGGTCTTATATACACTCCGCTTCATTCCTACCAGTGCCGAGGATGTGGCCTATCTGGGGTTCAGTAAAGCCTTTAACATTGTGCTGCACAGGAGGTACTAAAGGAACCAAGCAGCCTGGGGGTTGGGGAGAACATGTTAAGCTGGGTATTAGACTGCTTGAAGGATTGGAGGCAGAGGGTGATAGTAAATGGCAGACACAGGGGGATGGGAAAATGATTAATGGGGTGTTACAGGGATCAGTACTGGGACAAGTCCTCTTCAGTGTACTCACAAGTGATATTGCTCAGGAACTGGAGGGGAAGGTGGCTCTTTGTGGATGGCACAAAATCTGCAACAGGGTGGACACTCAGGAAGGAGTGACATAGAACATAGAAACATAGAAGTTGACTTTAGATAAGGACAGCAAGGCCCATCCAGTATGCCCATTTCTTTTTCGATCTTATGAATGTGCCATCGGCCTTTGCTCTGTCAATTGCCTATCTATTCATACTCATCTGTATTGCTCCCTTATGCCTATCCCATGCCTGTTTGAAGCCCTGCACTGTATTCATATCCACTACTTCCTGAGGTAGGCCGTTCCATGCATCCACCACCCTTTCTGTGAAAAAGAACGTCCTCACATTACCCCTTAATCTGCCTCCCTCTAATCTCATGCTGTGTCCTCTTGTCCTGCTATTTTTCTTATATTGAAACATGTTAGACTCTTTCACTTTGTTAATGCCCTTAAGGTGTTTGAATGGTTCGATCATAACACCTCTCTCCCTCCTTTGCTCTAGGGTATACATATTGAGCTCCGCTAAACTGTCCTCATATGTTTTCTGATGCAGTCCCTGCACCATTTTGGTTGCCCTTCTCTGGACTGCCTCAATTTGGTTAATGTCCTTATGAAGGTGTGGCCTCCAGTACTGCATGCAGTACTCCAGATGGGGCCTAACCACTGTCTTGTAAAGTGGGATTATTACCTTCCTCTTCCAGCTTGTGATATCCCTACTAATACAACCCAACATCCCCCTAGCCTTACCTACTGCTTCAGAAACATAGAAACATAGACTTTGATGGCAGATAAGGACTGCTTGGCCCACCTAGTCTGCCCATTTCACTACCTAGAGGATAAGCTGCAGATCCTATTTAACCAACAGCCTATTTCTTCCTTTAGTGGTCTGCTTGGATGATTTCAGGTCATCAGTGATGATGATGCCCAAGTCTCTTTCTTCACTTGTGACTGCCAGCAACTCCCCTCCCAGCTTATAGGTGGCTTCAGGGTTTCTCTTCCCTATGTGCATGATCTTGCACTTCTTTGCATTAAACCCCAATTGCCACTCTTTTCAACCATTTTGCTAGTTTATCCAGATCTCTTCTCATTCTGTCCACCCCATCTGGATCATTTACTCTGTTGCTGATCTTGGTGTCATCTGTAAACAGACAAACCTTACCCTCCAGTCCATTTGCAATGTCACTGATGAAGATATTGAAGAGGACTGGCCCCAGGACTGATCCCTGAGGTACCCCATTTGTGACTTTCATCTCTTCTGACTGTATACCATTTACCACCACTCTCTGTTTTCTGCCCGTCAACCAGTTTGCCACCCAGCTGACCAACTTCTGACCCACCCTGAGCCTACCCAGCTTATTAATCAATCTTCTATATGGAACACTATCGAAAGCTTTGCTGAAGTCAAGGTAGGTGACATCAACTACTCCGCCTTGGTCCACCTCTCTGGTTACTCAGTCAAAGAAATCTATGATATTAGTTTGACATGACCTTCCTTTTGTAAACCCATGCTGTCCTTGGCTCCTGTACTCCTATGAATTCCAGGTGTTGCACTGTCCTTTCCTTAAGGAGTGCCTCCATAATCTTGCCCACTACTGAGGTAAGACTGACTGGTCTGTAGTTCTCTGCCTCCTCTCTGCTACCACTCTTGTGGAGTGAGATCACATGAGCCCTTCTCCAGTCTTCTGGGACCTCTCCTGTGCTCAGAGACTCACTAAACAGTTCTGATAATGGCTCTGCTAGTTCCACCCTTAGCTCCTTTAGTACCTTGGGATATATGCCATCAGGTTCCATTGTCTTGTCCACCCTGAGCTTTGTGAGCTCTTGTAGGATAATTTCTTTTGTGAAGGGACTAGTGCACACCTCCCTTGCCCCTGTGTCCATGGTGCTGAGCTCTGGGGAGAATGTACAGGGATCTGGGGAAACTAAAGGAATAATCTAGGGTGTGGTAGCTGGGTTTCAATGCCAAAAAGCACAAAGGTATGTTCCTGGGGCAGGGAAACCGGGGAGCTGTGTATAAGATGGGGGGTACTGACAATCACCAAGCAAGAAAGAGGCCTCAGGGTAGTTATATCAGATGATCTCAAAGTTGCAGGGCAATGTGACAAGGCAGTAGTCATGGCTAGTTAGAGGGATGCTGGGGTACACTGAGAGGGTGGTTTCTAGCAGGAGAAAGGAGGTGGTGTTGCAACTGTATCACTCACTAGGGAGACCACACCAGGAGTACTGTGTTCAGTTTAGGAGGCAACATCTCTGCAAGGACATTGATAGGGTGGAAGCGGTCCAGAGGAGGCTCACCGTAATGGTGCAGGGGTTGCTCAGGAAGCCATATGAGGAGAGGCTGTGTTAACTCAACATGTAATCTCTAGAGGAGAAAAGGTGCAGGTGGGAAGTCTTTTTCAGAGGCAGAAAAGCACCATAACACAGGAGCATGCAATGAACCTAGAAGGGGGAAGTGTAAAAAGGGTGTAAGGAAATTCTTCTTCACAACAAGGGTGGTGGAGCCCTGGAACAGCCTGCCAGAAGAGATGGTGGAGGTGAAGACAGCAGGGAGCTTCAAGTATACATGGGATAGGCACACAGGCATAATAAGCAGAGGGCGGGGAGGTGGGAGGGACGCCGGTGAAAAAATAGAGCCAGAATGTTGGAATGGACAGGGAAAAATAGGGCAGACTAGATGGGCCTACTGGTCCTTTTCTGACAAAAAAAATTCTATGTTTCTATTCTATGTTTCTACTGTCTAAGAAATTGGCCAAAGAATCCAGTCCTTCTTGATGTGGGACAACAGCCTATAAAGAGTTGACTTCTAATTTGCCTAAGAACCATGAGTCATCCGTGTCTACATTTTCCACAAGATTTATCACTTCCATGGAGTCTCTAACATATGCAGGTAGACTCTGTACCAGTGACTGGAGACGGCTATCAACAAAGTTGGAAATTGTTTTTGTGACCCAGCGATTGCCAGAAATGATGGGTCTACTCATAGGATTTTGTATATCCTTGTGGATTTAAGCAGGACGTATATCATCAGCACAACTGGGTGTGCCACAGTGATTGCTTTGTATGTCAGTTCAGAAATATGTCCCTTCACAGACCCTCAGATGAGGTTTCAGCTGCTTGATCCTTGTAGACTTTTGTCATGTTGCCATCCAGTTTCTTGTAAAATGTACTACCAGATAGCTGCCTGGTAATTTCTTGGACATACTGTTCGGTGTCCATCATTACCACTCCACCATCCTTGTCTGTGGGCTTTTTTTTTAAATTGTGCATGCGCTATACTTCCCTTTGGCCCCATCGGTCCTACTTCCTGTGCTTAGCCCCACTTTCCACCCCTGGACTTACCTGACTCCCAAGCACCCAGGTACCACTGGGGGACCCCTTCCCCCATGGAGACTACACAGCACGGTGGGAGCAAGAGCCCAGTCAGTGGTGTGGGGTCTGCAGCATGGCAGCAGATATCATTGTACAGTGACTGGATTGCCATTTTCTCCCTGGGAAGGTGTGGGATGCAATGACATTGATGGTGCACATGCTGAACGTCTGACACACCTCCCAACTGTATCCAGCCCCAGCTATCAGACTCCCAGCTTCCACAAGGAGTCAGTCAAATGCTGACAGCATCCCCTCTCACCCCCCCTCCAGAGGAGGAGAGCAGGAGGAGAGCGATCCACAGTGCACTCAGTCCTCCTCCTCCCGGCTGGCCCTGTGACTCCTAGGCTCGCTTCCGAACCCTGGTTATCGGCGTCACAAGAGGTAGAACTACTGCTGCCCCAGCAGACTGGTGTCTGTGGGCTTGATGACAATGGTTGGATCTACTGCTGAATACTGCAGGACTTCACATTCTGCTGTGAAGCAGTTGTTAAAATTGTGCTCTATAGTGGGCTGTCACAAATTTTCCAAATCTTGCTCACACTTTCTAAGAGAAATGGAAACTGATGGACTCAGAGCCAGGTAAAATGATGGCTTGGGTCTAATGGAAGGAGTAGTGTCTGGACTAATTGATTTTCTGACCTTGTATTATCTGAATAAATGGATTTTAGCATCACAAATCTGTGCTAGATCCACAGTTGTCTAAAAAAAAATCAATGTCCACAGACTGGTCAAAGGAAAGGCCCTCATTCAGGACCTTTTCCTTAATAGGTTACAGCGTACTGCTTGAAATATTTATCACAGCTTATTTAAGTACATACATTATATAAGGCCTGTATAGTATTACAGTGATCATGTAGTTGAGTAGTTATGGCAGTCAGCAGTTGTTTGCTTTTTTACGATGGCCGCACCCTTGCTTCAATTTCTGTAGCCTTCATGGAATGATTTGTGAAAGTGTTTTTTTTTTGCTCCCCCACAATATTTGTGGTTGCTCTATAATCCATGCCCAAAGAGGTGACTGTTCCAAAATACTAAAACTTGAGCTGTTAGTGTTGCTGGGGCCAATCGTGTAATCCATTACAGTTTTATCTGTAGTAACATTGTTGAATTTATTGGTATGCTTCAGAATTGACATAAGTGGCTGCTGGGTGTGTTCCTTCTCCTGACAAGTATAAACCTGGTAGTCATTAGCATATCACTCAAACTTGTTGTGGCTGACCACTTTAATTTAATGATCATATCTGGTCACTTTGTCTTTAAGCATATTACAATATTTTTCAAATTCTGGCTCTGTAGTGAGACTCATCAATTTTTCCCTTTTTCTGTCTTTAGATACCTGTTCTCTCACAGGAGTTGCTCTATCTAAAATTAATTGGATGGATTTCAAGGCTGTTTTCTCCATTAAATCATACCATTTGGTCATGTAGACAGTATCGTTGGTGCCATATGCAGGTCTTTTCAGAATGCATAAGCCATGGGTAGAGATGGGCGAAGTGGCCCCAATTTGCTCCGCAAAGTGATTCGTGGAGTGTAGGTGAATTTGCAGAGTGCCTAGCAATGTGAAGCAGAGTACTTCGCATTATGATGGGTAACGCAAAGTTTATTGAAAACAATGACTTTGCATTACTCTGCCTTCCCAAACCACTACTCCACCAATTCTTAAGGCAAAGTACATTGAAAGCAATGTACTTCGCCTCACTTTGCCTTGTTTTTAAGCTCCAAAGGTGAAGTTTGCTGTGATTCACGGGATTTCAGGTCACATGGGCTCTAGATTTTTCTGCACAGCCTCAGTTTGGGGTAGAGTGTGTAGGAAGCTTTAGGAGACAGTCTGCTTTAAGAGCTCCCTGCAATTTAAACCTTCTAAAAGCTGTTAAAAAAGTCTTTTTGAGTCTTTTTTTTGCTGAAACTTTAGTTTATTGATTGTAGGAAACCCTCCTGTGCTCATATCATCGAGTGTTTATTGTTTGTGTGTGGATTTTGAATGTTATGTACAACATTCAGTCTGTGTAATGAGAGACAGTAGAAGTGTGCTTTGGGGGAGGGGTGCAACTGTGGTGTAGGTAGATTAACTTGGAGAAAAAGACAGTTATTTCTGTTTTGGTGATATTTTTCCTATAACTGTGTTAATGTACACACAGTAATATTTTCAATAATTCTTGCCATTTTTTTGCTGATTGTTGTGGTGCATCAGTGCATAAGTTTAGTTTGTTTAAAATATGTGGTTATATTACTGAAGTTTTCAATTTGCTATGCATTACTTAGTGTGTGTATGAGTATGCGTGTGATCTGTAGCTTACTGAACTCCAGCTTTGCGACACCCTGAAGTACCGGGGCAGCGTAGGTGAGTGTTGGGAGCAGGACACTAGAGGCAATAGCAGTCCTGGCTTTGGGGATAAGATGCTCCTTAAGCCGGTATAGTATTCCGAGTTTGCCGTGGATGACTTTAGTGACTTGGTCTACATGTAAGCAATAATACCCAACAGGGTGGGCGGTAGTGTGCTACACCGGACACCAGGGAAATGTGAGGCCCGGCGCCACAGAGGCGGAGGGCCTTATAGCCCCTGGAAGGTCCGGTATACCACAATACCGCCCACCCTGGAGGGTATTATTGCGCTTAGAAAATGGGTACTGTAAACAAAACAAAAAGGTAAAAAAATGTCAATGAAAAATAAGTTTAAAGTAAGTTTTGAAATAAAATAGTTCCTCCGCCTGCAGTTGACTATTGTTATGTCTGAAGACAGTACTTAAAAACTGCCTCCTTTTGTAAGTTTTGTTTTTCTGCAGTATCTTTTCCTTCCCTGCTCCTCTCCCCCAACCCCAACAGAAAAACTTTAAAAATAAATTGTTTAATTCAAAAAATAATAAATACTTAGTTTACAGTAAGTTTTGTAATATAATAGTTCCTCCACCCGTATGAGTGTTCTTCCTTGAAGCTGGTTTGCTTCATCTAGCTGTCTGTCCCCTCCCCCCCCATGTTGAATCGCCATCAAGCGAACACCATGTCTGGATCTCCAGCTTCTTGTTCCCTGAGTGCACCCAGAACGAAACAGCAGGAAAGAGCAAGCTGGTAGCGACACATTTTCCAGAAATGGATATCAGGCATCAAGAGGGCAGCTGCAGGAAGTGTACTTGGCGCATTGTTAGGCAACCTTCATGTGACCTGGCACGTAAGCCAGGATGTGTAAATGCAGACTCGAGGCTAAACATGAGCGCCTAAATTATTATTATTTTTTTTGTTTTGTTTAAATCGGTAGCCTTTTGCTGGCATCGATCCAGCGTGGTTCGTGTGTGAGTCGGGAAAGTGAAAATGCAATAGGTAAATGGCAGACTGATGGACCTTGCGGTCCTTATCTGCCGTCAACATCTATGTTTCTCTGTAAAGGGAGCACAGCTGTGGGATCGTGGAGTGCAGTCGGAAAGAGGAGCTGGTGAAACTGGAAAGATTGCGGCACTAGGGAAGGAAGTTTTTTATTTTTTTTTTTAATTTCATGCTTCATCCTGCTGGTGCCGTGGGGGGGTTGCCGAAACCAAGCAGAAGAATTTGTAGTTACGGTCTGACTAAGTCAACAGACAGAGAGAGCAAAGGCAAGAAAAAATGTCCGTTTCTGTGGGAAGCTGCTCTTTCTTTTCTATTTATTGAAACAAGCACACTGCCGCCACTAGCCTAAGTGAGTACAAATGGGCATCGGTGCTGTAGCTCTCACTAAGCGAGAGAAGAACATGGTGGCAGTTTCAAACTGAGCATTCGATTGCTACAAGGATTTGGAAGGTAATCAGGCAGCAGAGGCAGGGACTTAATATTTCCTGGTCTCTGCTGCCTGATACCGGACCGGCTGGTTGGTTGCCCTAACCAATCAGCTTCTAGGATTTACCCAGCCCATTTTCTAAGTTGTTTTAATATGAAACCTTGGTCTAGGGTAAGGCTGAGGTATTTTGTGGAGGAAACCTCTTCTAGTTTGTTACCCACCAGGGACATGAGTTGAAGGAGCTGTGATCTGTCTTATCCAAGGGATCTAGGTCCGAACAACATAGCCTTAGTTTTGTTGGTATTAAGGATCATTTTGTTCTTGGTGAGCCATTCCTCCATAATGTGGATGTCCTCTTGGAGGGATGTTCCTAGGTCATTCAGGTTATCGGAGGCTTTGTAGATTACAGCATCATCAGCATACTGGATGACATTGCTGCTTCCACAGTGGTTGTGCAGCTCGTTTATAAACAGTGAGAACAATAGGGGACCAAGTATAGACACTTGGGGTACCCCCTCCTTAAGGGACAGTGGATTGGAGAGTTTGTCCCGCCACCTGACCCTCTGTATGAGCCCTGTGAGGTAACTTTCAAACCATTTAAGAGCATGAGTGTCAAGGCCTATGTGGCAGAGTTTATGGAGTAGTAGTCTGTGGTCCACCAAGTCGAAGGCCTTGGAAAGACTGATGAAAACTGCACCTGTGTTGGATCCTGAGTCGATTTCTATAAGCACATCAGCAGAGAATTTGGTTAAGGCAGTGTCAGTCCCATGTTTGGCTCTAAAGCCATGTTGCGCCTGGGAAAGAAGCAGGTGTGCCTCTAAATATTCCCAGAGTTGGGTGTAGACTAATTTCTCCTGAATTTTTGCCAGGGTACACATCATGGAGATAGGCCTGTAGTTCCCAATTGGCTCCACAGGCCCGCCCTTATGAATAGGGACCACATGAGCCTGCTTCCACAGCTCCGGGACAGACCCTTCTAGAAAGGACCTGTTAATGAGCCAGGTAAGTGGCCTTGCGAGTGCTGAGGCACCGTCTTTGAGAAGTCTAGTTTGGATGCTGTCCAGGCCTCCTGTACCTCTTGTTTTAAAGGTTTTTAGAATGGATAGGACCAATTTCACCTTTGCCAGCTGCATATGAAAAGATGGGCAGTCTAGGTTAGGAGGATCCAGTATGAAGGAGTCACTGTTGGGCACTGATGGCCCAGCCTTGTAATTATCGAGGTTCGTGAAGTGGGTATTGAGGGCCTCAGCAATGAATGCCTTGTCGTGCAGTAACTGCCCATAAGCCATAATAGGACCTGGGGCTGCTTTTTTTTTTCCCCTTATCAATTCATTGATGTGGGACCAGAATAATCTCGGGTTGCCAAGGCTAGTTTTCTGGAGATGATTGAGATAAGCCTTTTTCACTAGCTTAGCAGCCTGCTTACATTGGTTTCTAAGAGCTCTATAGTTTTTACTGTCTGCTAGGAGCGTAGAGCTCTTGAACTTTTTCCAGGTTTGTAGCGGCTGATTGTCAGGGCCTTTAAGGAGGGGATGATCCACTTATAACAGCTGCCTTTTACTCGATAGGTCTTCATCAGAACAAAGAGATTGGCTGCCCTCATGAGAGATTTGTGAAAAAAGGCAACTGCCTCTTCCAGGGTAGGGAGACAACGTAGTGGACTCCAGTCTATGTTACCAAGAAAGTCATTGTAGTGCTCCAGAGAGAACTTGGAGTAGTCCCTGGAGGTGAGTATTCTAGGCTGAACCCTGTCCGCCCTGTTCTTTCAGACACAGAAGATGGGTGAGTGGTCACCCAGAGCATCGGCCATGGTACCTGCAACTTGAATATTTTTTGGGGATGACACTAAGGACCAGTCAATAGTAGAGTGTCTTCCCATTTTGTAGTTCATCCTGGTGGGTTGAGTGATAATCTGGGCAAGATTTGCCTCATGTAACAGGCCATTTAAAGAGGACCTAGCCTCTTGGGCCCAGTTAAGATTAAAATCACCCAGTATGAGAAGTTTCAATGCAAACTCAGCAGTTAGGTTTTTAGTGAGTGTCTCCAGGGATTGGAGAGCATTCGTAGGGGGGCTATATACGCACCCTATGGTAAGGTGCGTGAAACCACCAAGGGTGAGCCATATGAAGACAGTTTCAATTTTGGGGGGCATGCTGTGCAACAAGCAGACAAGGGAGGAGATCAGGGCAACCTTCACGTAGATAAGTACCCCGCCCCCCTTTTCTGAATTCAGTCTTTTCTGTAGCAGACATATCCTGAGGCAGCGATTTCATGATCAGGAACCTGGGGTTTTAACCAGGTCTCTGAAACAGCTAGCACATCAGGATTGTAAAGGACTGGCCGGCCTGGTGGCACTGAAGGTTGAGGCGCTGGATGCCACACCTCGCACTATGCCAGCAGCCTGGGTTCGGGGATGGACTCGGGCAGCTGGGGGTCGGTGGGGGGAGGGAGGATCGAGCGTCCCAATGGATGCTCTCCTCCCTCGGGGGTGGGTTACCAAGAGCGCTCTGCGCTCTGCATCCCTTCCGTAGTCAGTGGAAGCACTGGCATTGGGAAGGGATGGAGGCGGCTTCGCTCGTCAGAGCTGGGGAGGGAGTGACGCCGCGGGCGCATGAGGGCTGGCATGCCAGCATCGCCGCCACTGGACGTGACGTCCAAGCACAGGCATCCCAGGGAGTGGGATCCGATGGGGAGAAAACGGAAAACCTTCCGGCAGCCTAGATGAAGGCTGCCCAGTACTCCAGGGGCCACCTACAGGACAGACCCCACTGTGCGAGGAGAGGAGGAGTAGGCACTCTAGGGGCAGATCACTAAGGTAGGTGACCCTGGGGGACATGAGCGGATGGAAGGAAAAAGGGCTCTGGAGGTAGGAAGGAGGATAAAAAAAAGAAATTAAAAAAAAAAAAAAAAGGATTGTAAAGGGCTAGCCACGCTTGTACTTCATGAATCTTAGGCCGGAGACTACATATATTCATATGGGCTAGCCTCAAGCCCCTAGGTGACATAAAGGTCAGGTCTTGTGAGGAGGAAGTTTAAATGTTAGCAATACCTGGGCCCGGGTTAGGTTGAATATCACCTGCAAGTAACAGCAGAGCTGTGAGCAGGAGATGGAGAGTAAAGGTTGGGAATGGGAACCTCACTTTCCTAGGTATATTTGTAGTTAGGAGAAGGGACCTGTAGCAGATCCCACTTCTAGTGAATTCGTGGGTGACTAGGAGGGACATATTGCATACAGGGGATGGGCAGTAATAGTGACTGGCCAGGTGCACGGCAGGTCCATGCGGGGCATGGGTAGAGGGGCCAAGTTGGCAAGCAAGCCAGTCAACCCAGAGTGCTGAGGAAATGTATAGGGTGGCGAGGAAGAGACCTCTGTTCAGTCTGCGATGGCACATTCTGCCAACCAGTGCTGACTCCCGGTTAGGCATCCTTACATATGGGTACATTCTCTGAGTATTCCTGCCTAGACAAAGCAGTAGCAGGATTTGGTCTAACCCAGTTTGAAATACAGGCAAGGTGCAGTGGGAAACAGAATGGAGCACAATCTAGTTCATTATTACTGCAGCCCCCTGGTAATGATTGCTGAGCAGAGAAATTGACTATCTACCTATTATATTCCTTACAGTACTAGCCCAGCATTCGGGTAATAGTGGTCTAACTTGGAAAATACTTTCTGTCTATAATTGTTCAATACAATTAGTGTCAAGAACAGGCGGACCACTCTGTGACTGTATTAAACCTTGAAATGATACCACATACAGGAGTTGGACCAGCATAACATTCTGTGGTGATTTGCATATGCAGCCCATGATGCTTTGCATTGTGGGGGCATGTGTGATTTTGTATTTTCTTGAAACTTGGCTTCCCAGCCAAATGCCCTTTGGGGTAACCCTTGCCTCAGTGTTTGCGCACAGAGTTTCTTTGTCTTTTTTATACAGGAGTGAGTTACTTAAAGCATTAAGTAGGTCTAACTAGCAACGATTCAAATAAGAACAGGTAAGGGCTTCACTTCACATTCATTAGGCAAAGGCTAGAATCAATTCAGGGCATCGGGCGAGTTGAGAGTCAGTAGAAATAGATGCCTGAAAATAGTACCCCTAGACAGGCCAGTTCAGGGCAGTGGGTAGGCACAATTTACTCAAGGGCTGATGCGTACCATCTCATGTGAGAATTGTTTATGGGTAGAGTGGCTGTAGGTGAAGCAAGAAATAGAGCAAGAGTGTAGGGACGAAACTCCTCCTAGAGTGATGACTCCAGCCTTCCCTATTTATGTAAGGGAGCAGTGGGCGGAGCTAGTGTGTACTTAATGGGAGGAGAGAACGGGGTGGGTGAGCGGGAGACTTTTGCTACCAGCTTTGGTGGTCGTTTTCAGCTATGGGGGAGGTCTGCCCAGCAGATTCAGCTGTCCGTGCCTCAACCCCGGGGTTCAGATCCTTAAACGTGGAGCGATGGAAGGGGGGGACCCAATTCAGCCAGTCTCCCTAGCCGCCCCAAGCGGTTGCTTTTCAGTCTCAGCACTGAGAGGGGATGCTGCCTTTAACTGCAGGGCTGCTCACCATCACAACCCCTCTCAGCCAATGGGCTTAGGTGCCTTTTTTGAATCTCACAGGTGCCAAAGCAACAAAGGGATGTTAAGTGTCTTTCTGGCCCTCGGCTTCCGGCTTCAGCGGTCATTTTCAGCCACGGGGGAGGTCCACCCGGCAGATTCAGCTGTCCAGCGCTTCAACCCCATGGTTCAGATCCTTAAACATGGAGCGATGGAAGGAAGGGGACCCGATTCAGCCGGTCTCCCTCACCACCCCAAGCCATGACTCTAGATAATACATCACTGGAGTCCACAGCAGCATTGAACTGTACCTTAGATGTCTCAATCCCATCAGCAGCCACACCCTCCAGCTCCAAGGCTAGCTGGGGGGAGGTCTGCTTAGCCAGTGCCAGTACAGTGTCCCACCTGGACTTCTGGTACCTGGCTGCATAGGCCATATAATTAGCCTGCCTGAGTCCCAAGGTGGATGCCATGTACTGTTTCTTTGCCATAGCATCCAGCTTCCTAGAGTCTTTATCTGGTGGGTGTGATGCCAAGGGTATATTAGCCTTATCACAGGCTGCAGCCTGCACAACCCCAACATGGCTGCATTTCTGATACAAGTACTCTGTACCTGAACCTGATAAGGTATACCTTTTGTCCATCCTTCTGTTGACAGGAGGTACAGAATTTGGAGATTTTAAAATCTTTTATGTCTGTTTCCCAAAAGACTTATGAAGGGGAATAGACAGTCTCTTGGACTCTGGGATGTCCATCATCTCCACATAATCAGGTTCTTCTTGTTCCTCCACGGCTTCCTTCACAGGGACCTGGAGGGTTTCTGTCACTTTCCTGTAAAACATGTAGTGGGAAGGGGACTCAGAAAACCTAGGAGGGGAAACACCGGAAGGCCAGTCTGGGGAGATGTCTGGTTCAATGTGCTCATCCAGACCTTCCCCACCATCACCATCGTCATCATTATCATCATAATCTTCATCCCCCTCCAAATCCGGTTCATAAAAATCTTCGGAGGCATAACCATAAACCGGAGGAACCGACTGAACCGAGCACCTGCCAGAAGGTTTCGGATCAGACGTAATCAGGTGAAGCAATTCTACAATCCTTATCGCTTTGGCAATCTCTTCAGCGATCGGAAAATGGTCTCTGGATCTGAACCGGCCGATTTTTCTTTTCTTTGTCTTTCTGTAGGAAATGATCCCTCAGGATCGACTCTCCTCTTGTCCAAAGAAGTATCACCCTGGTCAGAGGGCACTCCCTCAGGTTTGGTCGGAACCGAACTGGGCTGGTCATCCAGGTCAGCGGACTTCACGGCCTCTTTATATCTAAACCTACCTAATCTTTTTTCCAGGGTAGACTTAGGGAAATCTTTACAGATTTGGCAGTCTGAATCGAGGTGATCAAACCCCAGACAATAAACACAGGTGGTGTGGGGATCAGCCTTAGCAAAGACCTCCCCACACACACTGCAGTGTTGAAACCCAGTGGGCCCGGTTTTTCTTTTGGGTTTCTCAGACATAGCCATCCTAACCACAAACTTACCCTTTTTATGGCAAACAACCAGGCAAGACACCCTTATCAGTTTTTAAACGTGTCATGGGTATTGGAAAAAAACACATGAAAATGCGTTTTTTTATAAAACCGATAAGGACCGGTAACCGCACTCTAAGTTTAGAAACAAAGACAGTAAATGACCGGTTCAGCCAAACCAGTCTAAAATCAATTTTTACAATTTCCGCAAGTTTACTATGTCTAGTTCACTACCTAGCACTTACTGTACCACAGACAGAGATCTAAATCGAAACTTGCAAAAAATAATCGGTAAAACCAAGACTTTAACTGACTTTTGAACTGTGAGCAAAGGAGAAATATCCGGAGCGACCATTCAGTTAGGCGGAGTAAAGAATCTGATGGTTGTGCTTCTAAGTGCAGCAGACAGAGGTTTGAACCGAGTTCAAGCTCAACGTTCTATGCTCTGCATAGAAAATTAACCCTCTTCTCTCTGGGGCAGTTTGAGTGCTGGGGCTAATTGCAATAGTCAGAATACAGCAAGAATCCATTAGAAGAAACATAATTACTAAGGTGAGTAATTTTTTCTTGTTTGCCATGGAATAAAATAATTCAAAGCTCTGCATTATTCCAGTAGTAGAACGCCCCTTCCCCCACACACAGAATGGTAACATGAATTTAACATTCTTCAGAACTCAAGTGGCATACACACAAAGACACACACACAGGCCTGAAGTGGAGCCAGAACCTCAGTTTTATCTGTTGCCACGTAAGGAGCAGGGAGTTCGCTAGCAAAGTGGTAGAGATAGGTGGTGGAATTTTCATGGACACCGAAGAAACAGCAGCAATGGAAACTGTGAATAGTACTTCATTTTGTACATTTCTGTATGTGTGTAAGGGGGCCCATGAATGTAAATAACATTAAATTATTTAGTTACTTTATTTAGTGTAATGGACTTTTATTTTTAGAGCCAAGTTGGAGTTTGTTTTTATATATCAGTAAAGGCTATAGCCATGTTTATGATGGAAACTAGGAACTAGGTGGTGTATGAATTTGGTGAGTTTCCCTGGTTGGAAGGGACATGTTTTAGCAAGTGGTGGTACTATGTTACTGCAACAGCTAGAAGTAAGTGTCAGCCAGTCAGGATACAGGATTTTCTATGTCCATTTTATATATGCCGGTATCCCTTTCATCTCCTCTTATGGTGCTTCTTTCCTGTCTGAGGGGTAAGTTGATGGTGGAGCCCAAGTGGCACAAGGGATTAGAAGGGGGGAAAATACTTCTTTGGGTATATCAGTGGAAGAAGAAAAGGGAAGGGGCACATTAGTAGACTGTACAATGGTGTACAGTACTGCCATGGAGAAGTACCTATACTGTCACTGTCAGTGTGACTGTAGCACATTTGGCATGTTGTACATATGTCAGAATGAGAATCTGACTGTGTAACTATACAGTTGTCTGGGATTGCTGAGCTAAGCATTTTGCTAGTAGTGGATACTCTGAATGTAGGTGAAGCCCATGGAAATAGCATGCAATGTTAATTTTTTATGTTGCTAGATAGTGCAATATCATGTTGCTAATACTGTATATTTTTCATTCATACAGATACAATGGTGACCACATGCATTGCTGCTGGGTGCTCCAACACTTCAGGAAAGGGCATTAGTCTTCATAAGTTTCCAGTTAACTCAGTGATGGGTAATAAGAGGAACCAGGCAGTGAGATGGTATCGTAAGGATTGGACAACAGCTACTAAAAACAGTAGGATCTGCAGTGAACATTTTACACATGACAGCTTTGAACCTGAATATAATCTGAAGGTGTCACTTGGATTGTCTGTCTCCCATTGCCATAGGAAACTGTGATGTGATGCTGTGCCTTCTATCTTCACGTTGGTGTCTGGAAGTACATCACCCTCCAAGAAAAGGACTGTAAGGGCAACCACATGCAGTTCTAACACACAGAGTTATGACCAGTGGGAGGTATTAATACATGTATGCGTTTTTGAGATTTTTTAAATGTGTACAAGTCTCTAGCAGATTGGCATTGATATAATTGAAATACTCTTTACCTAGTAGTATGATGAGCATCAACTGGAATATGGTAACCTCAGGGCCAGACAATGGAGTGGGTTCTGCAGACCACAACATCTTCTATGATACTGTCTGTTGCTGCTGGTGGACTGAACTGGGAAATGGATAGACCTCACCATTACTATGGTCTGTGAAGAATTAGGTGTAGAAATAGCACTCCTTGAGAGTGGACTGGGTGATGAGCTTTATTACAGTAATCTTGGTCAAGATGCTTGCCACTGTGGCTTGAGGATCAGTCTCCCTTACAACAGTAATACTGCAATTGTCAGTTGACAAGGATATTGATATGAATATGTAGTCTGAAGTCTCCTATGACTGTGGTATATAAAATGAATTATACAATGGCAAGAAAATTTCCAGGGCTCTGAGTGGCCAGTGTATGCCTGAGACAGTGATGTTATTACACAATAACATCACTATACTGATCTCCACCAGCAGTATTGTCTTTTCTCTTAAGAAACAAAGATATAATGCCTCACTAAAAATCTACTAAAAATATATACATATTTTTTTTGTATAACATCGAGCCATTGTATGATTGCAATTAGACACTCTAAGGTGTGTGTTATTGTGTAATAACGTCACTCCTGGGGTGGTGGAAGCACTCGGCTTTGCCTTGTGCTTCAACCCACCCCAGGAGTGATGTTATTACACAAGAACACACACCTTGTCATGCCTTATTGCTTAAGTAATACATCTTAGAACTCTGATTGGGTGGCAGGGGTACAATAACTTGCAGTAAGTGCAATAATACACTCCAGAGTGGGCGGTATGGGCTATACCCACCCTTGCAGGGGCTGTAAGGCCGTATGCCTATGGTGTCAGGCCTCATTACAGCCCGGGCAGGCAGGTATAGCCAATACCGCCCACCTTGTTGGGTATTATTGCTTTCATAATATATTTAAAATAGAAGGAAATGGTTGCACAAATTCCAAGACAAATGCAGTGCAGTGTGGCAGCTCTGCCACAATACCCACCATGGGTTTTTTCCTTGTCTTGTGGTGTTGTATGTAACATAGTACATGGTCTTCTCTGTGATGCAGCCTATTACACCATATCAGCTGTCGTCTGACTGGAGCTCTTTGCAGTGTCCTGCACTGTCCTGGTAAGTTGCAGTGACTGTGGATGGTTTGTCCCTATAAGGGGACAAGTCTATTTGTGACGTGCCACGCTGGGTTACTAGATCAAAGACTGTGGAAAGGGGGCTGAGGCATAGTTGAACCTGGAGTAAATGCAGACGGTGTCACAGAATTGTGATTGTGGGTACTTTGGATGCCAACCACTGCTTGTGTCAAACTATTGTGATGTGTGCCTTGTGTATTAGTTGTATTTGACTATAAGTAAGGAGTAGTATGGTGGAGTGTATGGTACATGTTACTTGTGTGCTTCTCCCCATAAGCCTATGCACTTGTGTCCTGCGGTCTTGAAACTAGACACAGTCCTAGCCCCAATACCCCCCTCTCCAGCCTGTTCCTGAATTCCACCACTCTGTCATTGATGAACTATCCTGTCACGTTACCAGTCTGCTATCTTCTGAACCACCTGCTTTGTCTAACCTATTGCAGATTTGCAGGTCATCCACGAAGTGGACCACATGTCCGCTAAGGTTGTCCGCCATTTCCGTTATGTAGATATTGAACAAGAATAGTTCCTGCACTGACCCCTTGGGGACCCCACTCATCACATCCCTTGGTCCTGACTGCACCTCATTCTCCAATGGTGTAAATGTTCATTAACAGAGAAAGACTAGATATACAGTGGTAGGATGCAGAGACATGGAGCAGGGGTGTTTTAGTAGGCATGATAGATACTAACAGGGTCAATAAATATCTAATTTTGCTTACCCCAAGGGAATCAATGTCAGTGAGCAAAAACTTCTATAATCCAGAGTTAGAATGGTTGTAAGAGATGAACAATCAGCAGATGACGGAGCTGGACATCAGGAATCTCATATCTCTTTGTGGTGTGATGAGGATGCCAGCTTCTCTGATAACAATCCTATCCCAAGTGATGCTGAAGTATATCCCAGTGTGAGCAGGCAGGCCATACCTACTCATTGTTCCAGGAAGACGCAGACCTCTGTGAGAGGTATTAGTAAAGGTAAATATGTGTTCAGCACAATTACTGTTACATGGACAGTGATAGAGGAAGTTGTAAACAAGTGATGTGAAATAGACACTCATATTGGCAGCACTGAGTTCATGACTGTTCGCATAATGTTGGTCTTCAGAGATGGTAATATCTGTAATATTACACTTGTTTACAGTTGATGTGCAAACAGCATGGCTTATGTGACATTGTTACAATATAAAAACTGTTAGTTGGCTGTAATATGACAGGTGACAGGGGCCAGATATTTAAAACTTTGATTTGGGGCTGAAGTACAAGTGTCTGCTGTGCTACTGGTCAACAGGAGCAGTTGCAAGAATTATTCACGGGAGTAGCCTTGGTCTCAACTAGCGAAATATTGTGTGGAAAGGAAGCAGAGCAACCAGAGCTGCGAGTGTGGTGCGCATTTATGTCAGGCACTAGTTACTGTGTTATGCGTCCATTCATCACTCACTCGACTGCGGGCAGAGGAGGTGAGTGGTGGATTAGGCTGGCCAACGGCTTTGTTACTGGATGGTTGTGGTGGTGGATTGTGTGCAAGGATGGGTTGGGGGTTTAGGGGGCCACTGCAGTACTAGGTTAACAGTTATGTCTCCAAAGGCATTGAGTGCAGAGATCATGATGAGGGGTGCGGGGATCGCTACAGTAACTGGGATAAAAGTGAGTTAGAGGCCCTTTGGCACTGATGGTTGAGCCTCTGGATGTCATACCTCATGCCTTGCCAGCGACCCGTGTTGGTGAATGAGCCAGGGTCATTGGTTGCCGGAAGAAGGGGGGAAGGAGTGGATGTGATCCATGCTGCTGTCTGGCAGCACACCACCTCAGGTGGAGTGTTCCAGCTCTCTCTGACCTTGGCCACCTACTGGTACAGGCCAGAGGGATGGTGCCACTCAGAGAAGTGGCAGTGCTAGGCTGATGGGGAAATGTCCAAGTAACACCCCGTGGTGACTTATTGGTTACTTAATAACCACACTGTGTTTCTTAATTGTGATGGGGTGGGAGGACTGCTACACTGTTGGAGATTATACTACTTTTATAAACATAGGGTTTGGGGTTCATAAGAGTGGGTTGTGCATTGTGAAGCCTACCATCATTGTTTTGGAACATGCAATAAAAGTATAAGACCTTTTAACTTGACTTTACATAGGGGTTGAAGTGAAGCCAAGAATGAAATCAGTCACCTCACAAGTTGCTAAGGAATATGTATCTGTAAGCGTGCAGTGTAATCTAATTATAGAACCTTTGAGTGATTTGACATCGTCAGAGGTAGATGAAAGCATCATACCATATGAAAAAGATCCTGAATACTTAACCATCATCTCAAGTGATGCATGACACCGATAGCACTATGGAGGACAACGAGGACAATGACAGAGTTAAGACAGATCCACCACTGGTAGATGAAAACTTTATTATATTTCATTCCTCAATCTGCAGACTTTTAACCTGGTGCCACTGTCCTAGGTGTGGGAGTGTGAATATTGAGACAGAGTTCAAAAAGAAAGGGACAATGCTGATTGTTTACATACTGAGTGAGAGTTGCTGTCACAGGAACATCTGGCACTCGCAACAATGTGTTGGATCAGTTCCTCTTGGCAATTTATTGTTGTCTACCTCAATATTGTTTGCTGGTGCATCTGTTAGCAAAACTTTAACTGTTCTATCCCATATGAGGATGTCCTGCATTTCTGAAAGGACTTTTTACAGACATCAGTCTAACATTCTTCTGCCAGCCATTCTGAACATGTGGCATGAAACTCAAGACTGGTTGTTTGCTGGGTTGCAAGCAGAACAATGGGATATAGTGTGTGGCGCTGATGGCACAGCAGATAGTCCTGGGCACAGTGCTTAATATTTAACCTATACAGTCATGGAGATGGAGTCAGGTACTATTATTGATGTGCAGCTAGTACAGGTAGGCATGCTTTTCTGTCTCACCCAATGGTGGCTGATTAATCTGTCTTGAGGAATGATGCTATAACTGTACAGCGTCCTGTGAAACTGACATTCACCAAACTGCAGAGCAACCATCTGTTGATCACAGAGTCAAAAGTCTTGCAGGCAGAGGAACTATGACACTGAAAAGAAATGAAACATTTAACAGTTCACAGTACTTTATTTGTATACAACTTCCCTAATACAGTGATCCATTTCCTATGCATTATAATACCCTTCACTGGGGGAGTTATGGTCTCTGTCTGCCCTTCCATGGGCTATAATGCCCTTTGCCTATGGACTCGACCCTCAGTATGCACTTGGTTGAATGGGTAAATCTTAGTATAGGCCACAGTCTTATTTTTTTCTATTTAATTTTGTTTTGGGCCTGACTCCTGAAGCAGATAGACAGCCTTGCTGGGCTCTGGTAGCTACACTCTCATAATTGGGCCTCCCTCCCACCAACAGGGGCCATCGGTAGTCAAACTCTGGTAGCCAGAGTGAATTACAGTGGAGCTTACTCATTGGGTGGTGTGGACATATTCTGCGCTGTAAACTCCATGGGAGTGGGGATGTGAAATGACAACCTGTGTCCGTGCCGCTCTCCAAAATGTGCAGGTGCCAACCGCAGTGGAATTCCCAGCCTCTGGCAGGAGGTCATAGTGTGTCACATACTCTATCCAACCCCTCTGTGGAGTATAATTGCAGTCCACCGGAGTGCAATCCTAACCCCCCCACCCTTTTATTCCGGAATGCTTTCCCGAATCATAGTCATCGGCACCGCAAATGAAGACTGTGCCTTAGCATCACTGGGCTTGCACCCTCTTGGGTACTGTTGCTAGCATGCCATACAGGCAAGAGCAATATAAGTAGCAAACGATAGTGACCTAAGTGTTGCCTTATATTATGCAATGTCACTTCCAGTTCTGATGTTGTCACTTATTGATAGGACGGTGATATGAGTAGCATGAATGTAGCAATGCACTTTACCTATCAATGTACAGGTGTTGCTGCTGTTATGTACTTGCACATTACTGAACATGGACAATTCATGCTGAAGACATTGTAGGTGGAACAGTGTTAACATTGTGTTTGCACTTTCATTTCCTGTAAAAGAGGAAGCGGTTTTGGAGGTGTGTAAACCGAAATTATGCATAATGTGTAAGGAAAGGATATTTTCTGTATGGCACAAACATTGCATATTGCATGTTCTCAGTGCATACAACCCAAACAAAGAGTGTTAGTGTTGCAGGAGTCGCTCACTTTGCTGCGTACTGCACAGAAATCTATACAGAAGTAGAAGTGAGGTTGCACAGCAGAGCACGACAACTTGTGGTAGTAGAAGGTATTGTACACATTCCCTTTCATTGTGCTTTCTCACATTAACAGTGCAATGAATGTGGTGGCAGCTCATACATGGAGTTAGAGGGTTTGAAGCTTGCAGTTAGCCACATTGACTCCAATGATCTACACATCGGCACTTTGATCACCGACCGGCACTCACAAATTAACAAGTGGGATCGTGAATGTATGCCTGAAACTGCGCATTACTTTAATGTGTGGCACATTGCAAAAAGTAAGTACTAGCGACAGGTTTGGTACAGTACTTTGCATCATTATTGATATTGTGACAGAGGTTTTGTGTGACAGTTGTGTACTTACTGAATTTTGTAACAGATCAGTGCACTGATCCTGTTTATGATATTGTTCCACTAGCCCTTCTGCAATTTTACCAAGGAACACTTTGAACACGGATTGACAAAGTTAAAAAAGGGGTGGTCCCACAGTGTTCACCTTCATCTCTCTGGATTGTATACCATGGAACAACATGCTTGGCATCCTGTCTGTTATCTAAATTTGAGAACAGGTGCACAGTAATTGACTTGGTGACAACCAAGGCGCTATCAGGGTCAATTCTTGTTTCTGTGATATTTTTAGGAAAGTGAAATGTGGCCTCATTGCATTGCCCATCTTCAGTTCTATATATGGTAGGCCCAAGACCATACCCTGGTACATATGCAAAACCATTCATTAGTTCAACCTATGAAAGTTCTCCTGTTACGATCTCCTTTTCCCCATTTCAGTGTCACATACAGCCAGTAGTTATCATTCTGTCACTGATATGTGTAGTAAAGTAATAATAGTGTATAGTGGACTGTTGCAATGTACTGAATTGCATCCCTTTCAAAATGCTGTCCTACCACATTGTCAAGGGCATGGAATGTTACTCTGCCCAACTGTGGTATAACAGTATTGTAGCACCTCTAGACACTGCAAGAGACGGTTTTAGTTAGAAAGTACAGGAACTCACAAAACACATATGGCACATAGTATGATATCGTGCTACACAATCAACGGATGAGAAACAGTAGGCACAACCAGTGTGTTTTGTCATAGCGGCTTTCTGATTCCCATGGAACTCTCTAATCATGCTGTCCACGTAAGAGGGCATCAGAACCCCTCTGTGGCACAACACACTGTTTTCACATACTTTACCAAGCACTAATCGCTATATGTCCTTTTTCAAATGACTTGGGCAGACTCTTCTATATCCACAGTTGTGATGCCCAATAATCCTTTCCCTGTGCTGTGCGAGTCTCCAAAATTGCATTCGTATGTTATGCCATTATGATCCTGTCTTATTTTATGACAGTTGACATTCTAGCGCTGACTGTTTCTGCGGCTTATTTTGAGGAGCACAGCAACAGCCTGCTAACCTTCCTTTTTGATTCCATTCTGATGCATGGGTATGTTCTTTACACTATGCCCATTTTTATTGTCTCTGTAAGCCCTTCACCACTCATCCTGTGTTTCAAGTGTCAGAAGTGGGGGGGGGACTAGGGCCATGGCCATACCACTTTCATAACTGTCCCAACCAGTTTTTGCAGTCCTGTAAATGTGTTTAGTAGGGGAGAATATACCCTTCAGATCTTTGGCCCTACCACTTTTGAAACCATTCAGGCACCAAGGTTTTTTGTACTGTACTGTGTCATGCAATGTCACATAACAGAGAGGAAACTATGTTTTCAAAAGTGTTATTTGCCTGAATACATGGGAGTGAGTGAAACAAACCTGCAATAAAGTAACAGAAAAAATATCAAACATTCACTGTAGGTGTGCGAAAGAAATTAACAAACATCTCACAGGAAAAGGCATGTGAGGAGCTGAGACCTTGGGTTAACAGCTTGGTGAACCACCCGTACTAGAGTACATCATCATCAGATGAACAGAATGAAAAAGTAATTGCTGCCAAGTGGAGAACAGTTGTTGGCCACACACAAAATCTACACACCTTTGAGGATCCTCAATTTCCAAAATGTACACATGGGCGATTATGTGGCAGTGATTGCAAGAAAAAATGGTTAACTAGAGGTAACATACGAACATACTACATACCAAAATGCCAGCAGAATAGGTCTAACAGTCTTTTGAATCTGCTCGATGCACAGCACCCGCACTGAGGGCTCATTTTGTTGTCCTCCCCTCCTCCTTGGATTATAGTGTCCCCAGTCCCAGATGTGCCACCTGCATTGGACTTGGTCAGATTTAAACTGCCCCTTTATCTGTACCACCCCCTCTTAAACCTGTCCACAGTCTGCACCTTGACCAGCTCCCTGCGCAGTGCATTCCATGGCTCCACCACCCTTTCAGTGAAATAACACCTCCTCATCTCGCCTCTCCACTTACCTCTTTCAGCTTACACCCATTCCCTCTCATTGTCACCTCCTTCTTCCTTTGGAGCATCCTGATGAGGCCCCCCTTATTGATGTACTTAAAGACCTCTGTCATGTCCCTATGTCCCTCCTCTCCTTCAGGGTGTACATGTCGACCTCCCTGACCCTCTCCTCATATGTCTTCTTCCTCAGGCCCTGGATCATTTTGGTTGCCCTCCTTTGCACCCTCTCTAGGAGTGTAACATCCCTCTTTAAATGTGGTGTCCACAACTGCACACAATACTCCAGGTGTGGCCTAACCAAGCAGTTGTACATGGGTAGGATCACTTCTGTCTTTCTCGAGGTAATCCCCCGGCGATACATCCGAGCATTCTATTTGCCCTTGCCCCTGCCCTGCTACAGGTCTCTGACTTGATCATTTTGACATCTACCACAACCCCGGTCCCTCTCACCCTCCGTGACTTGAATTTTGTCTCCTCCCATGGTATATCCTTGGCCTGGTTTTCTGACTCTAAGGTGCAGAACGTTGCATTTCCCCACATTTAATTTTAGTTTCCATTCTCCTGACTGCCTTTCCAGAGACTCCAGCCCCTCCAGAACATATCAAATGCTAAATTAATGAAATGCATATAATAGTGATCCATTGCTTAATGAATGGCTTCTTTTTCCATATTGAAAAATATATGGACAGTAAGAATTGCATCATTTGCTGTACTGTGACAGTTATTCACTGAATTAATCCTTAACATTCTACTCACCCATGTCCGCACAATCAGTCATGCAAGATAATTCAGTTTGATTGACTACCCTCGCCACACCTCCATAGACTGCATTACATTCTCACCAAGGGACTGTGGTGAAAAATGAGATCACAGTGCACTGTGGGACTCTCTGTCTATGCAGTACAGCCACATGCAGGACATAGAGTAACACATTACCCTCAACAGTGTGTGCATTCAGGGATACCTGGTACAGCAGAGACCCTGTACTCTTTGCTATCCATGTGTGCACCTGCAGAAAGACACAATCAGTCTTGTATGCTGTGAAGCCTGAAAAGTCTGCAGCTCTCTGCACTTTTTCCCTTCACAATGACTCATCATTCTAACCACTCGCTACAGCCTGTCTGTTTTTGCAGTGTTTCAGTCTTCCCTACCTAATGGTACCAACACTGTTGTTTTAGATATCTTACCACACAATTCCACAACCTCATCTCCTCTGAGTATAGTATGTTTGATATTGCATCTGTCAATGACATCTAGACCACTGTCACCCACAGCAAAACATATGTTAACTAGTTACAGTATGCCCAACTCTTAGTGACAGATAGAACAGTAATATCACAAGTTCAAAAAGGAACATGCCAGACTGTGATTACTGAGAGATCCAGGTGTCATTGCCATAAGGCGGTTCTACACAGACATTCATAAATGGTACCATACAGCAGGTTTGCAACACTGATATGTAACCAGAATCATGTTCTATAATCTAGGGAAAAAGGCTTCTGCAAAGCTGGAAGAACTGGCATTCAGCCGAAGGCTGCGTGCAGACATTTCAAGGATGTGGATGTCATCTTTATACCAAACTTCAAATATCGAAGCATTCCACAGCCTTTTAACTCAATTTGCTCCCAAAATGTATGTATATTCCTACATAGGCATGAAATGTAGGTCAGTTTGGAAGTACTATATTAAGTAAAGTTACAAAATGTTTCCTATATATTGCTTTCTAATGTAAGTGAAACACACAAATGGTAGACGAAAGAACTGAGATATCTGCAAACAGCAAAGTAAACAAGCACATGGACTCTTGAAACTGGACAGTAAACTTTGTGTGTGTGTGTGTGTGTGTGTGTGTGTGTGTGTGTGCGTGTCCATGCGTACAGCTGAGCTGTTTCCCTACCAACTATCTATGTAGATTTTATTAGATGATATGGCCTTCATGACATGTCTGACATGCAAACAGTTGATGTTGGTAATGCCACAACACTTGCATTGAAATGTGAATTCAGAATGTAAAGCATTCCATCCACAGATAGTTGACATCAGTATGTCTGTGGTATGTCATAAAAGTTTTGAGTAATTTGGAGGCTTGGCCTGTATTGCAATGGACAAGCAGTCAGCCACTCCACTTCCTAAGCTATATATTAATGTTATGCTGCTACATTTACAGCTGGGCACACATGACATGAGCATGATGTTTTTGGCAAATCCTAGGAATTTTGAAATAGCAATGATCCAGAGCAACAGCATATCCACAATGCCACAGTAATGAGTTTAATATGTTATGTGATTCTTCCCAACATCATACAGAACTCTTTTAGCAGTCATGCATTACAATGAGAACAAGAAAGACTGCAAGCTTCCACTGAAGACGGCACTGGTAGATTCTCAATTCATTTTCCCAAATACAAGAAAGGAGGTCATGTTGTGAAGAAAGTGTTGGAGAAATCGACTTTCAGTATGTTTCCACTGAAAGGTGGCATTATGTCTTACTCCATAGGCTTTCTAAATAATATTACAAACATACACGATTCCCATATTAAACAGTTTGATGTTACCATCATTGGACAATTCATTGGCAAGGAAGGCACATGCATTGCTGCCTTACCAAAAGTCACACATACCACTTATGCGCACTTTGTGATTTGCTTAACAGGAGTCAGAAGGAGAAGGAGGTCTTAGTATGTCTGGGGGACTAAACACCTCATTAATGTTTTTTTGTGGTTTATGAAGCTCTGTATGTCTGTGGTGACTCAAAGGTTTAAGATGCAATCAATCACCTTTGGAAAACACATACTAATGCAGTCACAGAGCTGCTACCACATGACAGTTACAACACTTCACAGAGTTCTGTCACACTGTGGCACATACACTGGCAATGAACAGTTTCACAGACATGTGAAAGCCTGTTACAGTAGAGCATGTGTTAACACTAAAGCTACTGACAGACTTAAAACATATACAAATTTTGGAGAAATATATCAGTCTGCAGCCCTACAGGGGTTAATTCACTGATACCATGACATTACACACTGTGAGACACCCAGTATTACATATGGTTAGACATACCGTACAGTGCATTTTGCAGAATGACAGCCAAAGATGCTGAATTTTGCACCACTAGCTAGTGTGGTGCTGCACATTTCCTGAACTGTAAAAAGATATGTACAATCAAAGTACAGTACAGAGCAGTGTATAATAGAGTGCTGTTCTGTGTAGAATTCCATCCCTTTCAAAATGCTGTTGTACCACAGTTCAAAAGGTCATGGCATTTGACTGTGCCCTACTGTTGCAGAACTGCATTGTAGAACCTTTAGGAACTGCATGAGTCACTTTCATTTTGAAAGCATAAGATCTCATGCACACATAGTTCACACAGTACTGTACACTATAACAAATATATAGGATGAGCAACTGTATGCACAACCAGTATGTTCTGCAGTCTTGGGGTTCTAATTCCCATGGACCTCTTGAGCTTTTCTCCCAAGGTTAGAGGAAATCAGAACCCCTCTGTGGCACAATACACTGGTTGTGCTTAGCTGCCCATCCAGTATTCTTCATCTGCTACCTTACTCTTGCACAACATTTTCATTTTTGTAGCAGTACTGTAACAGTACTGTAGACCTGCATGAACAAATGGAACCATGTCTATTGACATTACATGATGTACAACAGAAATTGCAATGCAACAGATTACATTTATCATGACTTGGCTTTCATCATGCCTACCTACACTGTGTGCTGGCTGTCACGAACTCGCTCAGCCGGTCAGCCCTCTACACCCAAAGTGCCAACCTCTGAGCATATGATTTGTGTACAGTGAACAGAACAAGGTGGCCCTCTTGTCTGTTTTGTGGGTTCAAGTCACCTTAGTCTCAAGCTCTGGAAGGATTCAAACTGATACCCTCTTGTTAGCGTACCCAATTCTCAGGCTCAGATAATTCTGTCTTCGGGGGGGGGCAGATATCTTTGCCTATGGGCACCCAACCAGGTCTTTCAAATGAACCCTTAGAACTTTATGCAAGACTTTAGATAACTCTATCCATTTCCCAGTTTGGTATATAATAAGCTCATACACAGTGTTACTATAACCTTTAAAAGCTCCACTTAAAATAAAAAGAAATGTCAAGGTACTCCATGCAGTTTCATTTGTAAAAAAAATATCTTTACTTTAAAAATATCAAAACAGAACAATAATTACAGAACAAATATATATCCCAACACATACAACCTTAAAACAAACAGGTAAAAAAGTACAGTTCCTACAATTCATAACTTCAGACTAATCTTGTCTAATGCTTACATTCTTCACTGCTTTGAGGGTCTCTCTTCTCTCAGTCAGAAAATATTGTCTTATGTGTCTCTGTCAGGTTCTCTCAGCAATTAAACACACTTCTGAGCTGGCCTTCTCATGAGGTCACTAACTCCACCTTGGTGTACCAAATCTATATTTTACCATACAGGATGTCCAAATAAAATATTTAAAAAAACATATTAGGTGATCTCACTGACTTTCCTCTCCACAGGTTAACTGGTCAGAACTGGTTTGTGCTCTGCTACACATACATCTTAAAAGTTTATTTGATCTAAGTCACTGTATTCAAAGCAAACGTGTATTTACCTCTTTA
Source organism: Neoceratodus forsteri (assembly GCA_016271365.2). NCBI lineage: Eukaryota > Metazoa > Chordata > Ceratodontiformes > Ceratodontidae > Neoceratodus > Neoceratodus forsteri. The sequence continues at coordinate 1,367,102,369 of CM057455.1, forward strand.
ATCCTGTCTGGACCTTGGAATCTACACCTCAGGTCTCTCTGATGTAATTCAAGGGTTCCCAAGAAAATGTATATTGGATCTTCCAAATTCATCTGGGTCCTCCCCTGGCTCAGACATCAAACCTCTTCAATGTCCATTCTGGCCTCTCTCCAACACCCCTCCCCACAAGTCCTTCCTGGCAACTATGCAAGTCAAAGGATCTCTCTGAGGGCATTATGAATGGCTAATCTTATTTCCTGGGATGAAAGCAAATTGACAAGGTAATTGCACCCCAGATCGCTGCAGTTTAAAATACCTCCTGTCCTTTGAACTTATCCCTGAGGAGTTTTGATGTGTCAGTTCCATAAGACAGAAATTTTCCTCCAATTGACCTTCCCATCACATATTTTATATGTAATAAAAAAAATTAATACAGCACTCGAACTCTCAGAGCTGGCTGTCTACGTCACACTCCTCCACACCTAGACTGAATTTGGGGGATCTGTCACCTACATGGGATGAGCTTTCCAAATCAGTTCACTCCTCATAGACCCTAGACAGTCCATCTGAGTTCTTATTCTTGGCTCCGGTCCTATGTACGATTTTCAAATCATACTCTTGTAAAGCAAGACTCCATCTGAGCAGTCTGCCATTGTTTTTCCCCATCTGTGACAACCAAACCAGGGGGGTTGTGGTCAGTCTGCACCACAAAAGGCTGCCCATACAAGTATGGCTCCAATTTCTTTAGAGCCCACACTAGGGCAAGATATTCCTTTTCCACCATAGAGTATGCTTGTTCCCTGGGGAGCAGCTTTCGGCTCAGGTAGGTTATTGGGTGGTCCCTCCCTTTGCTGGATGTCTGGCTTAGTACTGGCCCAATACCCATGTCTGAGGCGTCCGTCTGAACTACAAAAGTTTTGCTATAGTCCAGACTTGTCAAAACAGGAGCACTGCAGAGTGCCTCCTTCAGTTTGGTAAAGGCTTCCTCAGAGGCTGGACCCCAGGTAATTTTCTTGGGCATCCGTTTCTTTGTCAGGTCTGATAGGTGAGTGGCCAGGGCACTGTAATTTGGTACACATTTTTGATAGTACCCTGCTGTCCCAAGAAAACTCCTGACCTGCTTCTGAGTTTCTGGTCTGGGCCATGCCTGTATTACCTCTATTTTTATCTGGTTAGGATGGAGCTGTCCCCAGCCTACCACATGCCCGAGGTATGCCACTTCTCCCATGGCCACCTCGCACTTCTCGGCTCTAACAGTGAGCCCGGCCCCCTGTATTCTTCCCAGCACTTCCCTAAGGTGTGACAGGTGTTCCTCCCAGCTGGTACTGAAGATGGCAATGTCATCCAGGTACGCCACGCATACTCCTCAGCACCATTTAACACCTGGTTCACCAACCTTTGGAAAGTGGGTGGGGCATTCTTCATTCCGAAAGGCATTACTCTGAACTCAAATAAGCCTATTGGAGTGATGAAGGCCGACCTCTCCCTAGCTCTATCCATCAAATCTACCTGCCAATACCCCTTGGTCAGGTCAATGGTCGTAAGATAGGTCGCCCCCCCAACTTGTCCAGAAGTTTGTCCATCCGGGGCATCGAGTGGGCGACTGACTTTGTAACTGCATTCAGTCCACGACAGTCTACACAGAAATGAGTCGAACCATCTGGCTTGAGTACAAGGACTACGGGTGAGGTCCAGGGACTGTGGGATCTCTGGATAACCCCTAAATCCAGCATCTCCTCCAACACCCGATTTGTTGTCCGCCGTATGGGCGTCTGTGTCCCTGTCTCCACATCGTGTGTTGCTAAGAGGGTTAGTCCAGGCTTGACACTAAACAAGGGGGCAAATTCTGCTAAAACCTCCCTCACTTTCTGGATCTGGTCCGGGGTCAGCTTTGGAGACAATTTTACTGCATCCACAGAGGACTCCCGCTTACTCTCTTCCAGCATGTCCAGAAGGGTGTCTCCTTCATCTGTCCTCTCCCCATGACTACACACTGCAAACACCATGTCAGCCCTATTTGCATAGGGCTTCATCATGTTGACATGGTACATCCTTTCTGTCTTTCTATGGTTAGGTAACTCCACAATGTAGTTTACGTAATTTATCTTCCTAACCACTTTGTACTGTCCTGCCCGCTCAGCTTGCAGCTTGTCTTTCCAGATCAGAATAAGGGCCATGACTTCCTGACCCACCATGTATGAGTGAGCTCTGGCTCTGCAGTCGTACCATACCTTTTGTTTCTGTTGGGCAGCTGCCAGGTTTCTCTGGGCTGTCCCCATAAGCTCCTTCAGCCTTTCCCTAAACCTTAGGATGTAATCCACAATGGGAGTCCCCTGGGTGGCGCGTTTGCCTTCCCAGTCCTCCTGGATCAAGTCTAGGGGCCCATGTACCCGGCGTTCATACAAGAGTTCAAAGGGGAAAAATCCTGTAGACTCTTGGGGCACCTCCCTGAATGCGAACAACAGGTGGGGAAGGTATTTCTCCCAGTCCCACCCATGCTGTTCAGCAAAGGCCCGGAACATTGACTTTAGGGTACCACTGAAGCGTTCCACAAGCCCATTGGCTTGTGGGTGATACGGTGTCGTGCATCTCTGCACAACCCCACACTTCTTCCATTGACATTTCATTAGGTCCAACATAAAGGAACCCCCTCGATTGATGATTACCTCCAGTGGAAACCCAACACGTGAGAAAATCCCAAGCAAGGCATCTGCCACTTTGTCTGTTCTCAGTGAGGAAAGGGTGACTGCCTCTGGGTACCAGGTGGCATAATCCACCACAGTCAGGATGAAACTCTTCCCTGAGGAGCTGGGGGTATTTAAAGGCCCCACAACATCCATTCCCACCCTCTGGAATGGCTTCTCCACTATGGGCAAGGGGATCAGGGTGGCTTGGGTTTTCTAGGCCACCTTTCCTGTTTCTTGGCACCGGTGACAACACCTGCAATACTCCTTCACCTGCTAGGTGAAGTTAGGCCAGTAGAAATTCTGGGCCAACTGCTGCATAGTTTGTGCAATTCCCAGATGACCAGATAAGGGAATATCATGGGCAACCTTGAGCAACTGCTCACGATATCCCTGGGGAACGACAAGCTGCCTGCCTAGCATCCCTCCATCTGTCTGTACTGCCTGTGTATACAGAAGTCCATTTAACCAATAAATCTTATGTCTGCCATCACTTCCCTGTGCACCATCTGAGTCTGCCCAAGCCCTCAGCTTCTCTAAACTAGGGTCACTTCTCTGAGCAGCTGCGAACCCCTCACACCTTCCCAAGGCATGGGACAGGTCCACTTCAGTCGCTAAACTAGGGTCCGTAGCACTAGCATCAGGGCCCTCAGGATCACTGTCAATCACTACCCTCTGACAAGGGTCACCCCTCCCTCTTCGGAGTAACCCTCTGTAGCTATGTGGTTATTTGCTACTGGGGAAATTTCTACCCTCTTTTTATCAGTCTCCCCCTCTGGAGACACATGCTAGGGAACCAGCCTCTCAGTATCTTCCCCAATGGCTTCTGGGGGGCTCAGGGAACTACAATTTTCCCTGGCCGCTTGGCTACGGGTAACTGCACATATCACCTCTTGCTGGAGATTGTTACCCACAATCACATTCACTGCTAATGTGTTGGCCACAGCCACCTGTTGCACAGTTCCCCCATTTCAGTCCAGGAGAATGCTGGCCAGTGGCAATGTTTTCTCTCCACCCACAAAGTCCTGTACAGTCACGTATTGATTGGGTATAAGCTGACCAGGCTGTACCATATCCCATTTTACCAATGTCAGGGATGCCCCTGTGTCCCTTAACCCCTGTGTCTGTACGCCATTTACCATGACTGGGTGCATGTGTTCCCTCATGTTCACTGGCATGCTTCCAGGGACACACAAACAACCCACTTCCTTTCTGGTACTACTTTGCGTATTATTGCTTGCCCTTCTTGGACACTGTCTGGCAATGTGCCCAGTTTCTTTACATAACCAACAAACATTTCTTACTTCAGAAAAATCTTTTCTTTGAAACCTGAGGCTAACTGGTTTTGGTGGAGGCAGTGAGGGTTTTAGCTGCCCTGAAGGTGTGCTTTTCCCTTTCTGTGCTGCCACACTTGCCACATTCACTCTCAGAGCAGGTCTGCTCTTGGCATAGCGGTCCGAGAGTTCAGCAGCCTCTTGCACTGTTTTTGGATCTCGGTCCTCTAGCCAGGTTTTTAACTCTGCTGGGCATGCCAAATAAAACTGGTCTAATAAAACCACATTTTCAATTTTATCAACAGTGTTTGCCTCAATTCCTTCCCACCAACGTTTAAAAACTGACGTCGTTTCATGTCTGGCTCCTCATATCAGGGCTTCTCCTGAGCTTACGGAATTTAGCTCTGTATGATTCAGCAGTTAATTCAAACTTTTTCAGTAGTGCTGCTTTTAACTTGCTGTAATCATCACTGTCTTTATTGTCCATGTGACCCAATTCATCCCCAGCTTTTCTGTTAAGTAGCGGGGATAGCTGGAAGCTCCAGGACTCTTTTGGAATTTTAGCCTGAATACAAACTTTTTCAAAAGAATTTAAAAAGGTGTCTATGTCCTCTCTGTCCTTAAACTCAGCTATTAATTTAGAGTTCAATTTGTAACCCAGTCCTGCAGTCCCAGTTAAACCCAAGCCACTTACCTACCCTGTTGCCGCCGGTTGGAGTCGTAGCTTCTCCAGTTCATGTTGCCACTAGCACTCCTCTCTCCTCTCCTCTGCAGCTCTGCGTTCTCACTTCTCCTCTGCATCTCACTGTCACTCGCACTCCTCACAGTCTGACTCCCTCTGTTGTCACTCTACTTCACGGTCCACCTCTCTCTGTTGTCTCTCTGCCTCCAGTTCCATCCTGCGCAACTCAATTTGTAGTTTGAGTACCTCTGGATTCAGGATACTGGTGACCTTCCCCTGCTGCTGTGGCCCTTCACTGACAGTGGTCCTGCTGTTCATCTCATCGGCTCGGGACCCCTCACTGGCCACTAGTTCTGCCACATTCGAGGTCTGGTCCCTTTCATTCATGGTTGGTGACTCACTGCCCTGGGTATCTGCTACCATCAGGGCCTCTATGAGGTTCTGCTTACTGGCTTTCACCCCAAACGGGACTCCCCTGACCCCGCACACTTGCTTTAAGAAATCTACAGTGTGCTTGCTGTAGTCGGAATCCATTTTCTTTTTCTCTCACTACTAATACTATACTGACTGGCACGTCAGAAAAAAAATAAAATGGGTGGTAACTTAACTGTAAGTCAAGGGATATAGTTCTGTTTCCTTTTGAAATAAAACACTGCCTTTCTTTTTTTTTCCAAGTGAGCTAAACAGTTTCAAGCTAACACACTGAACAATGAAACTTATACCACCAAACTTTTTATGCCACTGCTGCCAACCAATCTGTCACAAACTCATTCAGCCGGTCAGCCCTCTACTCCCAAAGTGCCAACCTCTGAGTGTATGATTTGTGTACAGTGAACAGAACAAGGTAGCCCTCTTGTCTGTTTTGTGGGTTCAAGTCACCTTAGTCTCAAGCTCTGGAATGATTCAAACTGATAACCTCTTGTTAGCGTACCCAATTATCAGGCTCAGATAATTCTGTCTTCGGGGCGGCCAGATATCTTTGCTATGGGCACTCAACCAGGTCTTTCAAATGAACCCTTAGAACTCTATGCAAGACTTTAGAGAACTCTATCCATTTTCCAGTTTGGTATATATTAAGCTCATACACAGTGTTACTATAACCTTTAAAAGCTCCACTTAAAATAAAAAGAAATGTCAAGGCACTCCATGCAGTTTCATTTGTAAAAAAAAATATATTTACTTTAAAAATATCAAAACAGAACAATAATTACAGAACAAATATATATCCCAACACATACAGCCTTAAAAAAAATAGGTAAAAAAGTACAGTTCCTACAATTTATAACTTCAGACTAATCTTGTCTAATGCTTACTTTCTTTCAGTGCTTTGAGGGTCTCTCTTCTCTCAGTCAGAAATTTTGTCTTGTGTGTCTCTGTCTGGTTCTCTCAACAATTAAACACACTTCTGAGCTGGCCTTCTCATGAGGTCACTAACTCCACCTTGGTGTATCAAAATCTATATTTTACCATACAGGATGTCCAAATAAAATATTTAAAAAAACATATTAGGTGATCTCACTGACTTTCCTCTCCACAGGTTAACTGGTCAGAACTGGTTTGTGCTCTGCTACACATACATCTTAAAAGTTTCTTTGATCTAAGTCACTGTATTCAAAGCAAAAGTGTATTTACCTCTTTAATCCTGTCTGGACCTTGGAATCTACACCTCAGGTCTCTCTGATGTAATTCAAGGGTTCCCCGGGAAATGTATATTGGACCTTCCAAATTCATCTGGGTCCTCCCTGGCTCAGACATCAAACCTCTTCAATGTCCATTCTGGCCTCTCTCCAACACCCCTCCCCACAAGTCCTTCCTGGCAATGATGCAAGTCAAAGGATCTCCCTGAGGGCATTATGAATGGCTAATCTTATTTCCTGGGATGAAAGCAAATTGACAAGGCAAGTGCACCCCAGATCTCTGCAGTTTAAAATACCTCATGTCCTTTGAACTTATCCCTGGGGGGTTTTGATGTGTCAGTTCCTGTAAGACAGAAGTTTTCCTCCAACTGACCTTCCCATCACATATTTTATATGTAATAAAAAAAAATTAATACAGCACTCGAGCACTCAGAGCTGGCTGTCTACATCACACTGGCCACATAGGAATCAGTGAGTAAAAACACAAATTCACAGTCTCATCAGAAGGAAACATGCAATCACACAGCATGTACATCTGCAAAATGTACAGTGCAATATTGACCTTCGGACAGCTGCTATCAAAATAATGATGATTAGTACTTGCAGCACTTGTTTGCTGACTAGATTGCTCAACCTACAGTACTGTTTTTTTTAAGTGGTCATTGTGGTACAGTTTTAAGTGGGAGAGTAACATTTTTGTCCAATTGGGCACAGCAACTTCCATAACTAATGTCAAAGTACTTTACAACTTGGTCTCAGACATGTAGCATCTCATTGGCTGTCAGGGTGCCAATAGTCTTACATTAATCCATGTTGTACTATCGTGTACAGCCAGCTCCCCATGGAACATAAAGTTCTCCTGTGAGCATTTCATCCACTAGCAGTGCTGCATGACTGGCATGCTCCATTTTTATTTTGAACCAACATTCTTAAACTGTTGGCAGAAGAAATATGTTATTAAAAATCTCCCTTTACCTGAGAAGACCACTCCAAAAATATACATGTAACACTATGTTATTGGACTATTTCTTCGCAATAGCAAAAAGGCACTTCCAGGACTTAGACTAACAGTCAATGACTCACCCCCTAGGGACAACATGGCACTCAGCTGGTCCTCGTACCACATAACACCCCTACAGGGTGATTCACAGACTCTTATTCTAACCCCTGGTCATGATGTACTGCTTAAATGCTATCTCTACAAAAACATTGCTTGTGCACTGCTTGACTGACAGGATGTTTACATTGATTCATTATACCATGTGCAGAAACTGCCATGTGGTACAGATGTGAAGCAATGACATCCAGGGGTTAGCAAGTCATTCAGTAGGCAGTGGTATACTGATTGGATGGTCTGTTTAAAGTTTTTGTTACTCTGATTCACTAATAGAAAATGTACTTCACTGTCATGACCCTGTGATGGGCCACACTGCGTTCTACTAACTACACACTTAATGTTGTTGTTTGTGCTCTTACCTCTGCAGGGTATGTGCAAGACCTTCTCCAAGAGGCTCAGAATATCTGCAGGGATCAAGGACTACATATAGCAAGCACCATCAAATCAGAATTATATGGTAACCTTCCTCCACCACTATGCTCCACATTTATTCACCCGGACAAAGCATCAGCTGTTCTGGAGCACACAAGCCATTTCAAACACAGATGAGTACAGAACAGACTGCCACACGATGTGAACAGCCTTCTTTACTGCCACAATGGCAGTGCAACAAAGTAGTACAGAAAATGCTCTGCACATCTACAAAAAAATGACAGTCTAGAGTACTAGCGTTAATTGGGAATTGCAATGTTGGAATTTGTGTGACTTTGGACATTAAACGCAACAACTGAGTTATCACACTCCATGTCTAAAAAGAGAAGCACATAAACAGAATGTGCATCACATGTAATATAATCAGACTGTCCCATTGCTACAATGCCTTCCGATGAGGCATCTGGAATCCTTCACCACCCTGATTTTAACATACATCAGAAGGCACGATTCTATGACAATTTTCTTGAATATGCCATTATTTGTTGCATGCTGTTAGTAAAGTCACTTAGACGTTGTCATATTGTTGTTTTGCCTAACTTTTACCGTTGCAGTGCTCACTTTCATAGTTGTTGGTTGAAGCACATAAGGTTATGTATCATCAAAGTGTTTGGTGCACAATATTTTTTTCATTTGTGGATTCTACTGTCATTTATAGAGAGGCATTCAGAGGTTATACTGCCTGTGCAGCTTGCTGTTGGATACAGATTGTTAATGACATGCTGCAGTACATCTTTTCTGTAGACAGCAACTCCCACACTACTTAGAGGTGTTGTTGCAACATGCGTCATTGCGTACACAGTCAAAGATACAGGAGTAACAGTCATCTCCATAGACATAATCAATGGCGCCACAAGGCGGGGAGGACCCTCAGAAGAACAACATCATGGTCTGCTACCTTGGGTGGGACAACATTTACACACTGATATGTTCATAGGATGTAATGGGGCCCTGACATGAAGCACTTTTCCAGTGCTGGACATTTATATCACTACCCATCAGGTCAGGTTAACCAGTATTCTTCACCACTTCCTTAATAAATGTATGTAAACTATTTTTCTGGGTAGCATTACATCACCCCTGTGACACACACAGCCATTTTACCATTGAAATTATACCTAATACTGCTGTGCACATAGGTGACCTTTAAAAACATGAGCACGTCTTGACACGCAAGCCCTCAAGAAACAGTAGAGAAACATAGTGTCATTATTAATCCCTGGCACTGATCATGCAGTTCTGCAAATGCATAAGCACATGGTCAGTGACATGGCTCAGCAATGAATGCTTTGTACAACTTGACTGCAACACAGTGGAAAAGACATAGCTTTCCACAGACAATACATAAACTCTCAATTTGTGCTTTCAGACAGTAACAACATTATGTTATGGTTTAACACAGTTAGGCAGTGTGCCACTTTCAGTTGCTGGTAGCCACTATACTATGAACAGCATTGATATTCTTGCTGCTAATATGTCTGTGTCATCTCTACTATTTGTTGAAAACACCTATTGCTCTCAGGAACGTCTTGCTGCTCAAACGATGGTAGCTGACACCTATACAACCTGAAACTTGATGACCACAACACAAATGTTTAAACTACATTTTTGTGACATGCTACTGTCACAATTAACTGATCAGGCAGTATTCTATTGCCTAGTTACATTTGATTTGCGGATTTCCCACTGGTTTTATAAATGCAATAACGTGCCCCAGATCACCTGTGTGCACAATGCCCAAAGAAATATGTAGCAGAACACAGAATCTACAGTACAACCAATTCCATACTCATAATCTGACTGCAAGTGATATATGCACACACCAATTGACAACCACTAGAACACATACAGTCAGTGACAAAGAAACATTTATTACACAGCACAGTGCAGGGAAAATACTTAATAAATGAGATTGCTGGCATACCTAATCAGTTTTGACCATGAACTACTACTACCCGTTGATATCAATATGCCTTAAAAGTTTACATGGTTGTTAAACTATTCCAGAAAACCGTTTTTATTAATGCAGAAAATAACTGATACACAGTTAAAAAATACATACTGTTTATTTCACAGTCTCAAATGCTTTGCAACCTTCAGTAATAGTAACATTTACGACATACTGTAAGTAAATGGTTCTCTTAATCTGTACAACATAACAATCAAACACAAATAAGAGACTTCTTTCTGTACTCCTTTAATAAACAGCTTGAAATGCAGCAGACAAGTAACTTTAACTAGCAATAAAACAACTTTGCAAAGCAGTCAAGGCATCATGAGTGTATCATTTTACTTGGGATGGCACTTTCAAATTGGCGGGAGATGGAAGCCATTATACTCTTCACTTGGAAAGTGACTGCGGATGGCAACAACAGCACAGGAAGGTATAACAACATGCACATGCAGTCCTAGGTATCCCTAACACCACCTTACGCACTGATGATAAGCAGTGTATCTATACCTCCTATGCAAGTGACAAAAAAGAGAAAAATAGTTATATGTGTGTACACAAAACACCTACTGAAACTGAATATATGAGCAGTCAGACAAGAAACAATACATTGTTAATACATAAGTAATATTACAGCATGTTGCACTTCATGTCTGCATCATTGATTACCATACAGTGGTGATAGAGTTCAGCAAGTCAGTTGACACACGTAGCAGGAAAGAGACAAGCAGCAGAGGGAGTAAGGTGCTGAAGCCACCTTACAATTCCATAACTAGGCCACACCAGGACTATGGGATGCATTGCTGGAGGGCCAATATACAAAGAACCCTCAATAACATAAACAGATTGCAAGAAAAAGGGCTGCAACATTACTGCTGCCCTCCCTCACAAGAAGTCCTCCGTCGCCCGTGAACCACGAGGGGCTGAATTTGAATTTCTCCAGCAGCCCTCCCTGCACACACTGAAGCCAGCCTTCCCAGAAGAGGTCGCGAGGGGCTTCATCAGCTGCCCTCCCTCACAAGAAGTCCTCCGTCGCCTGTGAACCGCGAGGGGCTGAATTTGAATTTCTCCAGCAGCCCTCCCTGCACACACTGAAGCCAGGTACGAACGGACTTGCGGCGCATCGCGCTCAGCCTGCCTTCCCTATAGTCCCAGTTTGCCTCCAGCACAGCTTGGTCCCCTCACATTGTGAAAATTGCTTTATTTTTTGTTTTGTTTTTTCTGTTTTCTATATTTTTGCTTAAGTCCTGCTACCTTACCCACGTTTTGTGAACTCAATTGTAGTAGAGGTAGGGGCTACTCTGTTAAGCGCAGAACTTTTAGGCGCCAAACTGTCTTTTGAAAAAAAATAAATAAATAAATAAAAAGGTGGGGGTTTCCTAAAGCAAATGCATTGCCTATATGTGAAGCATTTCTGAATTGCAGAGTTGTAACCTGCCTCTCCAATCAGTATTATCGCAGGCACTTAATCCCACTACTTACTGTTTGTACCCTCCCCTCAGCCTACCTTTTAAAATTATTCCCTCTCTCCCTTGTCCACAGCCTTCCCAGAAGAGGTCGCGAGGGGCCTCATAAGCTGCCCTCCCTCACAAGAAGTCCTCCGTCGCCCGTGAACCGCGAGGGGCTGAATTTGAATTTCTCCAGCAGCCCTCCCTGCACACACTGAAGCCAGGTACGAACGGACTCGCGGCGCATCGCGCTCAGCCTGCCTTCCCTATAGTCCCAGTTTGCCTCCAGCACAGCTTGGTCCCCGCCGGCGCTGTGCGCCGGCTCCCCACCGCCCCCACCACCACCCTTGGTCGACATCTGATCTTATAGTGTAGACCATGTGCGGTGCTAAACCAATCAGCCCACTTTGCCATTTGCAGCTTATACTGCAGCACCACCAGAGGGCTCCTCTCTTTTCACTCATCCCAGACCTACATCTCGACAATATGAACACCCTCTATTGTATCCCACAACCTTCTATTTTAATATTGATATTTGCTTCTCACTCCCTGCTTACCCTGTGGTTGCCTAAACCTACCTGGGACCCTACTGCTTGCCCCTCTACCTATCTCTCTGGAAACATAGCAGTGTCAAAGCACCTACAACCATGCTCATTAGCCTTTCACAGCCAAAACTGTATCCCTAGTTTTAGCTGCACCATTAGTGGCAACCTGCTTGCCCCTACACCCTCCCCCTGCAGACTCCCACCATCTAGCACATACCCTCAGTAAATCTAGCTATCTTAACTCACCTGATATCCACCCTCCCTATACCTACAAGTCCTGCCAAATCGCCTACCTATCCGGTGCTGCTGCAATACAAACAAGTTGTTTAGGATGCTCGCTCTCGGCATACTCTCCTTCTCCTCCTAATATCCGGCAATGTCCATCCCAGCCCAGGTCCTCCTATGCCAAATTGCAGTAAGAAGGGTGCACATAATGGCCTTTTCCTGGCCCCTTAATATCTGCAGTCTCCAAAAAATTTACCCTGCTGCAGGCTTGGCTTACACAACACCCCATAGACATCCTTACCTTATCAGAAACCTGGCTCTCAAAAAAGGTCCCTGATGCCTCGGTCTCCCTCAGGGATTTTACCCTTTTCAGGGCTGATAGGATAGGCAAAAGGGGTGGGGGATGTGCCATATATGCTAAAACATCCCTCAAACCTCTCTTAGTCCCTCTTCCTAAGCCTGAACATGGAGCTCAGGCCATCACCATCAAAGTTGCCCTTGGTACTCCTGGCAAACTGCTCTATATTATGGCAGTCTACATCCCCCCAGCAAACCAGAAGCTAGCGTTTGATTCCATCCTATCTGCAATCACTTATCTTCCACCAAAAAGTGAACTGGTTATTATGGGTGATTTTAATGTAAACTGGCAGTCTGCTACGTCGGCTCCCTACAAAGAGGCAGCTTGTGCCTATGACCTTACCCAAGTAGTACTGACACCCACTAGGCAGGATCCTTGGACAGGGTCCTCCACTCTTATAGACCTAATCCTTACAAACCTCCCTAACCACCTCTCCAATGTCAATGTGCTTCCTGATGTACTTAGCGACCACTCCCCTGTCACATGCCGGTGGACAAATAAAAATACTCCAAACAGACCTAAAATTTCGCTCCAAAGGCACCTCAAAAAAGATGCCCTCTCTTGCCTCAGAGTGTACCTCGCCACCTGTGACTGGGATACTGTCCATAATGCCCAATCTTTAGACGCTGCGCTCACTGCATTTATTACTATTTTCAACGCTGCCTGTGACATATTTGCCCCCTTCACAAAAAAGATAATAAAAACCTGGGACACCCCTTGGATAACTCAGCCCCTCTTACAACTTATGCAACATAGGGATAACCTCTGGCACAGGGCCCTATCTTCCCAGCTGCCCCATGATAGACAGCTCTACAGAGAGGCAAGAAATAAATGCATGAGGGCTATCCGGCAAGCCAAGGCCACTCACTATCATCAAGCTTTTACCGCTACTTGGAGCTCTGGGAAATCTTTCTGGAACAATATCAAGGAACTCTGTGGGAAATCCACTAACTCAGAACCTACCCAACTCTTAGTGCAGGGTACCCTCTCTCTAGACCCCACCGCTATATCCAATACCCTAAACACCACTTTCTCTGACCTTAGTCATGTCCTCCCTAAAAACTTTTTTGACCCCATTTCCCACACGCCTACTGATACACCTTGTCCCCCTACACACCCTCCTTTCAGGCTATGCGTTGTCACCTGCAATGAGGCAAGCGCTACCTCTTAAAAGCCCTTCATAATTCGCATTATAGCAGTGACTCCATTGACCTGAAAATTCTTCGGCTTACCCTTAATGAGACTCTGCCGCATCTCACCAAACTCCTCAACTACTCGCTATGCCTTGGCCAAGTCCCTACACTATGGAAAAGGGGTATTATCACACCCATCCTAAAAAAGGGTGATCCAACAACCCCAGGCAACTATAGGCCCATTACGATCCTTCCTCCCCTCTCAAAAGCACTAGAAAGAATTGTGTCTGACCAATTTACGGAATACCTAGACAAATATGGACTTCTCTGTCAAGAGCAACATGGTTTCAGAAAAGGGCACAGTACTACCATGGCACTACTTGAATTTACATCTTACACTATGAAGCTCTGAACAGGGGTCGGCTGTTAGGGCAATCTATGTTGATTTGACCAAGGCATTTGACACTGTCAATCATGAGGCTTCTACTCAGTGCCCTACGTCCCTCCATGTTGCTCCTGAAACTATCTCCTGGTTCAAAAACTATCTGACCGACAGAACACAGCAAGTAAAATTTGTAACACACTCTCCTCACAACACAGTTTGCTCTGGCGTCCCTTAAGGGTCAATACTTGGCCCTCTATTGTTCTCTCTTCCTGAACTCACTCCCCCAAGCCTGCAGTGGAAAGCTCCTGCTATGCTGATGATGCAGTGTTATATTGGAAGCACACCAACCTCATCCAACTCCAAAGTGCCTTCAAGGCTGTTTTAGGGAGCTTGAACTCTGGTTCTCTGACCATCGGCTAATACTTAACTATGACAAAACTAAATCCATGTTGTTTGCCCATCATCAAAACCCCTCAGTAACTCCCAGCTATCTATCTCAATCTCACAGGGTACCCACATTGAACAGGTCACTCACTTTAAATATCTAGGCATCACTCTGGACACATCCCTTACATACCATCATCACATCAAATCTCTCTCCTCCTCAGTCAATACCTGGATTGGCATTCTTTACAGGCACAAACACTGCCTTACCCCTCAGGCGCTACAGTTAGCCGTTACAAGCTCAGTCCTCTCATTGGTCGATTATGGAATAACCATTTACGGCGCTGCTGACAAATCTGCGCTAAGCAGCATCAATATAGCACTCAACAAAGCCTGCCGCATGGTCACTAACAGTAATAGACAAACTCACATCTGTTTGCTCTATTATCGTGCAGACTGGCTAACCCTAGAAGGGAGGCTTAAGTACCAAACCTGCCTCCAAGCCAAAAAGATCCTTGTGAAACTAACACCAACTGGACTCCACCACCTCGTCCACCCAGCCCATCACAGGGGCACCTCTAGACAACTTGCTGGTACCTCCTATATAGTTCCCCACTGTAGGACATCTCTAGGGCAAAGATCCTTCCGGTATCGAGCTCCACTCTGGCTAAACAATCTACCATCCTCTGTCTCACTTGCCCCTAATCTAAGTCTATTCAAAGCTGGGACCAAGAAGTTTCTTCTTAACCCTGAGACCTGTACCTGTTCTCCCTCTTTTCCCTTAGGTGGTCAGTCACTGGGGCCACCCCACCGTTAGGAGCATCTCTATCCTCAGATCTTGCTAGCCTAGGCAATACCTTACACGGTGATTGTTTGAACCATTTTAATGTCCTGTTGTTGAAATTTCTGTATAACCTGTTTCTCTGTGTACTCTAGTACAACTGACGTGTAGCTTACTCATGCTATGATATCAACTTTTGTCGAAATGTAATATCTCTGTTTTGCTCTATGTAATGTTGTTTTGGCACTGACATGTAGCATTGCTTATGCTGTGATTTTGAACATTTTGTCAAAATGTAATGTCACTGTCTTGAAAACTTTTGTACATTTCAGTCTTGTCCTTACATTCTGATGTGTTTGACGTGGAGCCTTTGCAAAGGAGTCCTTGACTCAAAGGTTGTAATTCCGAAATTTTCAATAAAAATAAATAAAAAAAAAAGGGCTAACTGCAAACACATATGAGTAGACAGTGAAGCAGCTGTATATATAGAGAGGATTACTTGAAGTAACTTAAAATTAGACAATGGATTTCTATTCTGTAGGGCACCCAGTGCAATAGTCACTGGCCACCATATAGTATTACAGTATTTTTGCATTGCTCAAGAACATGCTTGTTCGTGATTGGCTGGCTGACATAATATGTAATGTGTACCTCGTGCCATCAATCCATGGTATAAATGCCAAACAATCAGGATACCTGACATCAAACACACCAGCAGTCATGTCTTTTTTGGGAGTTAACAGAGATTTGCAACCATGCTGTAGTGCGAACAGGGCCTTACAAAGGATAACGGCAAAGGTAATTCAGTAGGGAAGCCATAGACAGAAAGATTTGAATGGATTGAGACATTTACCCTAGGTACTGAGGGAAGAGGCAAGGCCGATAGCACGGCCTCTAACAGACTTATACCATGCCTCAGTACACTCAAAATGTATTCCTAAGAACTGCATATTATAAAATGGGCAAGTTAAATCCTGGCTTCTGATTGGCTAGCTATCAGGATTTACAGTTTGTACATCCTGATAGTACCCCACCAGAAAAAATGCCAGCTGAACGCCCGCCTGATCCCTGTGCAGTATCAGTACAAGCACCCAACTGGCACCTTTCAAACTCTTGCTACATTAAGTGCCTAATTCAACTTACATGAAACAAACTTAAACATAAAATTTATTTTGTTAATCACACACACACAAACCCGAGAGACATTATATAATCGCAATATCCCACTTGAGAGTGTTAGTGACGCCAGGGTTTCACAACTTCTCATGTGCTGCTGGTAACTCGACTGCACCTCGTGAACAAACAACACACCAGGCATGGGTAAATCCTGCTGTCACCCACTCTCTCTTGTGGCATATTGCTTAAATGACTCATGTGGTTCCACTTCACAACATTGGGCATAACTATGAACAATAACACTACTGGTCAGTGACCTTAATGCCATTCTATATAAGCTAGTACAGAGTATCCTGAAGTAAAGGGAAGGTGTGCTTCTGGATGACTGTCACCTGCAGGACAACATGCAACATGGCTTTGTCAGTGGAACATGCTGCCAAACTAACCATAAGAATAACTGAGACAATGTAAGTAGACCACAGGAGGGGTACATGCAGTAGATATCCTGTGTCTATAGTACAACAAAACATTCTACTCAGTGCCACATAAGAGACTGCAATGCAAGTTATAAGCCACAGTATCAGGTAACAAGTTGGTAATTAAGCAATTTGTCCCTCCACAGTGTGGTATACTGATGAATTTGTCACAGCTGGTGTGGTTCGGTCATGAGGCGCAGCCAAGTGAGCCTTTCAGTTTACCCACACCCTGCAGAGATAAATTGCTATGACACAATGGTTAATATTTTTTTTCTGTGTGTCTTTCTTCGTTATTTGTGTGGTTGACTGGTATCCCCAAGAAGCTGTACTGCAGGCTGTGAACTTGCAGTTTCAGAGCCGATCGCAAGTGTGACAGGGCTTTTGCCCAACATTCGCCATGTATGTGGAAGTCAGATATTGCTGTGAAACTGTGTCAGGTACAATATTATGTCTACAGGCTTACTCTGGTGACTAAAACTTATTAATAGGTCACTTTTCTCATATAAGTCAAGGCACCAATTCATTTCTCTTATGTGGTGGGTATGCCATTCAAGCGCTGAGTGGGAAAAACAAATGGCAGCAGCAGTCCTTTGAAATGACTGTCACAGGGATATTTGTTTTTGCCATGAGTGGGAGCAGGGGAGGGTTGCCTGACACTTCTTCCCATGGGTACACTGGCCGATTTATCCCAGCAAAAAGGTGCCAGCTAACCAATCAGAATACAGGATTTCAGTGATTCTTCTTGTGCCATTGTATAATACTGGTTTCTCAATGACATGAGAGGGAAGAGGAATCATAGATTGGGTACAAGGAAAGGTAGTGTAATGAGCGCTGAGCTAAACTTCAGTTGTATCAGGGTAGGGACAAGGAGTGAGGAGACTGTGCAATACATGCCACTATGAGCAACACCAGAATCACTACACTATCTGTGTAAATAACATTCTAAATACCCATTGCCAACCATATCAGAAAGGGAAGCATCAAGCAGTCATACCCTCCAGGATGGATGGTATGGGGCAATACCTAACTAACCATGGGACTAATGAGGCCCATCGCCACAGCCGGTGCACCTTGTAGCCACTGGAAGGGCCAGCATTGCCCATACCACCTACCCACAAGGGTATTGTTATGTATAGAAAATGCCCCATAACAAACATTTTTACTGATTTCAAAAAAAGGATGTACAACAAGTCTAATAAATACAAAAACATAGAAAAATACAAGTTCTTGTGCAGTACTCCCTCTTGTACAGTGTTCTTGCTGTATTTGTCAGTAGCGGGCACTGATGTTTACTTTTTACATACTGAGGACCCATAGTCACATACTAAGTCCATGCAGATACATTTTTAGCCCCAATGCACCACAATGGGTGCATTTTCCATCATCCCCTTCTATGATCACCAAATGTCAGATAAATGCACTAGTATAACACCAAAATTGACATACTCATGTTGATTGGGTTCCTCCAGTTCACCATACTGTTGTCTAAAAGCATTGTATGCAGTTCAAAGAACCCACACATTAAGGCACACAGTCATAAACCCTGGATGAGCCACAATGCAGGAAGCATTAACCTCATTCATGACTTGCAGTACAACATCCACTTATTTACAGCAGATACATTCCACAGCTGTTGGCATTACTTCACAGTTACTGCAAGAACACCTACAAAGTAGAAGCAACATATTAACACACATTCTTATCAAAACTATTCAACTCACTGTATGTGCAATTAAGCAATAATGCACAACAGGCTGTCTATTCTGCAGTTATAACATCAAACCTGAAGTGTCTGGGCATGAAGCCACAGGCCAAGTGCGTCCAATACCCCAAGCATGACGTTATGCCAGCACAACACACACCCTGGTGTGCATTATTGCTATTATACAGTGCCTCGTTTTTAATAAGAAGACAAACAACAAAGGGAAAACAGCATTTTAGGCCTCACCCCCATTTTTATCGTGTGGAGGTATATGTTCTAAAAAAAAAAAAAATTAGTATATTTTTCCACCACTAGGTGGAGCTACTACCTGACTGCTCGAGTCCCTGTTGCACTGCTAGAATTCTGTTACTATAACATCTAGCCTCCCCCAGCATTCCATTCATTTGCTTTTTCGTTTCCTTCTTCATGTAACTGAGTCGTTTCTGCAAAACGGACAATCACTGATTACTGACTGTGAGCTTCATGCAAGCCACTGTGAGGGACATGGAGCAACAATCATGCAAGGAACTACTGAGCTGATTGAATTGTGGGAACCAAGACACTTCTACTACTTCGCATTCTTGGTTAGTCACTCGGTCCCGCTGCTTATGAATATTTTATTTTAAAACAAAACTGGTTGGTAGGGATAGCAGAAGCTGGGGATAAAGTCAAACATTCCAGTTCTATGTTACAACCCCCCCCCCCCAAAGCAAATTAACACTACCCACCATCCAAAAATAACAGAATGACAACATAACCATAATTTTACTTACTTCTACACAAGTTCCAGTGACACACCTTTCATTTCCCTAACATGACCCATGACGGAAACACAACTAATACAAGTCACAACACAAACGAAAATAGATCCACATTTCAAAAGACTACCCATTTCCACCACAACATACAGTACTCAGACTCCCACACTTCCAAGTCAGACAAAGAAGGTGTCATACAGTGATAGGGACAAAGTTAGGATTACAGCTATGATGTCCATCATTCTAACCCCCCCAAAACACACACACACACACACACACACACACACAATAACGCATCTTAGTCTACCTTATAACAAATCAATCATGAAACTACAGCCAAGACAACACAGTGACACACAAACAGAAACAGTATGCTGCAATTAGCATATACTGAAAGCAATTTCTCCCACCCTCTACACTGAAATTGTAACATGAACTGCATGCAGTGCAGTGCACCATATACATTTTCAGAGAATCAGCTGCGAGGGACAACAAGAACACTAAATGACTTAAAGAAAAATTATTAATAACATCAAATAAATCTTTCCATATCATATTTCAGGTATATAGAGGATGCTTTCCCTCTGTGTAGAACAGTCAAGGATTTTGAACATATACAAATGGTGTTTCCCAGAACAAGCAGTCCATAGCACTGATCACAACAAACATTGTATGCTCAAAAAACATGATAAACAACATTGAAAAAAAAACAGGACTAAATGCAGCAACAAAGAAACCCACATGTCATTACTAGCCACACTCAGGAGTGCCACACACATACCAAAAGCAACAAAACCGAAACTCCATAAAAGGCAAAGGCTCATAGTGACAACCAAAGGCTACTAGCCCAATACATACAGATGAACATAATCACAGGTACATAATGAAGTAACCCTTACTTCACACAACATCACACTATCAGCAATACATGAGCTCGGACAATGTAAACCAATTGACCTGGCTAAGAAAGGGATTAGAGAAGTGCAGAAAGAGTTTGTGGAATTGGGGAGGGGTCTTAGACAAGTAGCATGCACGGTAACCTTCTCGGAGGTGCTGCCCATCTATGGCATAGGAGAGGCTAGGGTGTTCCGCACCATGGGATTCAATTAGTGGTTGAAAAACTGGTGTGGAGCTCAGGGATTTGGCTTCATTGGGGACTGGGGGTCCACCTGGAGTGATGCAAGCCTATACTGGCATGATGGGCTGCATCTGTCCAGGAGGGGAACCAGGATCCCAGGTGATAGGTTTAAATGCTTCATTGGCAAGCATTTAAACTAGCCAAGGGTGAGGGGGGCACTGGAAAGGAGCAGGGAAATCCTACCTCCCCCAAAAAATAACAGTATTAAGTGCGGTAAACACCAACATAGAGGTGTCGATAGGGAGAAGGGCAGGGGTAAATGGAGAAAGTGACAAAGGCAAGAAGGACAGGGATGGGGGAAAAAGATGTAAGGCCATCAGGAAATGGAGGGTAATGAGTACCAATGCCCGTAGTCTGGGCAACAAGCTCCCTGAGCTGGTGGCCTTGATGGAAGAGGGATGCCTGGATATCGTAACAGTCACAGAAACATGATACACAGAGAACCATGACTGGAATGTTAACATACCAGTTTACATAACCTACAGGAGAGACAGGCAGGGGAGAAGAGGGGGAGGAGTACCTGTCTATGTAAAGGAAGGGATAAAAGCAACTGAACAAAAGAGTAAACAGGAAGGAAAGGAGGCACTGTGGGTCACCTTGGAGACTGGAAAGGGCATCACAATCCACACAGGGGTTGTGTACAGACCCCCATGCCAGGGGGAGGAAATGGACAAGGATATGATAGAAGGCATTCTTAGAATGGCAGAGAAAAGGGAGATACTGTTGATAGGAGACCTGCATATGCCAGATGTTAACTGGAGCAGATTTGTTGCAGCCACATCCAAGAGCAGGGCCATTCTTGATGCCCTACAGGTGGCAGGCATCAGACAGCTAGTTTCAGAACCCACTCGTGAGGGAGCAATCTTAGACCTCGTACTCTCAAACAGGGGCAGTGAGAGGATCTCAGATCTAGAAGTGGGCTGCCATCTGGGAACAAGTGACCATCAAACAGTATGGTTCACGGTAAACTCAGCTACAGAGTCAAGCCATACAAAAGTGAGGGTACTGGACTTCAGGAGGGCTGACTTTGGCAATATGGAAGAGTGCCTCAGAAAAACACTAGCAAACAGGCTAGAAGGAGGTATGGAGCAACAATGGTGAATCATCAAAACTGCCATCACAGAGGCAACAAGCCTTTGTATGAAGCAAATAAACAAATCAAAATGAAAGAAAAGCCACTATGGTTCTCAAAAGAGGTGGCTGTGAAAGTCAGGAAGAAAAGATAGCATTCCAGAAGTATAAGGAAACACAGAAGGAGCAGGACAGAGAGCTGTACCAGTTAAGGCAGAAGGAAGCAGGGAGGGAAGTCAGAATAGCAAAGGCCAAATTGAGGAAAAGATAGCCAACTCAGTTAAGAAGGGATAAAACCTTTTATAGGTACATCCTGAGCTGAAGACAAAGGAGGGATAGTGAGGCTGAATATAATGAGCGGTGGGTGGGCAGGCAGGGGACAGTGAAAAAGCAGGAATACTGAACAAATATTTCTGCTCAGTATTCACAAAAGAGGAGGGGGAAGTGCCTAATCCAATTAACAGAAGCACTCTTGATAGGGGTGTCGATCCCAGTCCTTTCACAGAAGAAAGGGTTCTGCAAGAACTCCTAAAACTGAAGGTGGACAAAGCAATGGGGCCTGATGGAATTCACCCCAGAACTCAAAGAATTAAGGAGGGAACTAGTGAAACCACTGGCTACTCTTTTTAATAAATCATGGGTGGATGGTGTGGTACCCGAGGACTGGAGTAAGGCGGATGTGATTCCCCTTCACAAAAGTGGGACCAAAACACAGGCAGGAAACTACAGACCTGTCAGTTTGACCTCTGTGGTAGGGAAAGTGATGGGGTCACTTCTGAAGGAAAGAATAGTTGAGTACCTAGAGGCCAGTGGGGCACAGGACCCAAGGCAGCATGGGTTCACAGGGAAGGTCATGTCAGACGAATCTAATAGATTTCTTTGACTGGGTGACCAAAGTAGTAGACCAGGGAGGGGCTGTGGACATGGCCTACCTAGACTTTAACAAGGCATTTGACACAGTCCCACACAAAAGATTAATAGTCAAATTAACCAGCCTGGGAGTGGGTCCTGGGTAAAACATTGGCTGGACAACAGGACACAGAAGGTAGCTGTAAATGGAGTCCACTCTGAAGAAAGAGTGGTTACTAGTGGGGTACCGCAGGGTTCAGTATCGGGTCCAGTCCTTTTTAATGTCTTCATAAGTGACATTGCAGAGGGCCTGGAAGGAAAAGTATGCCTCTTTGCAGATGACACAAAGAATTGCAACACGGTTGATGCACAAGGAGGCATGGAAAGGATGAGAAGGGACTTGGCAAGGTTGGAGGAATGGACAGAAGTATGGCAGCTAGGATTCAATGCAAAGAAGTGCAAAATAATGCACCTGGGAAACAAGAACCCAGGGGAAGAAAACACAATGGGGGGAGAGGTAATAACAGCAACAAAAAAGGAAAGGGACCTGGGGGTAATCATATCAGATGACCTTAAGGTTAGCAAGTAATGTGAGAAGGCAGTAGGGAGGGCTGGGGATATACTGGGATGCATAGGGAGAGGAATCAGCAGCAGAAAATAGGAAGTTGTTATCCCTCTGTAGGTAGGGAAATGGGCAGACTAGATGGGCCAAGCGGTCCTTATCTGCCGTCAAAGTCTTACATCAAAGTCTAACCATACCAGTGCTTCCAGATCATACAATATTGTGTGCTCCTTTCTCACTTACCTTGCAATGTCCTTTAACAGCTCTAGTATCCATCAACATAATTGTAAAATAAACTACAGTGAGGACAACCTCTGACATTCTAATAAGTAAACAACCAAAATAAAAATGCAATTCCACAACAAGTGACATACCACAGCAGTGCAGCAGCCCTTATGACACAATATGACATAAAATGCAACAGGCTTTCACAGGCTATTGCTTACAAAATTTTACATAACTGCATAACAAACCCAACAAAAGGGGCAATACTGAGGGAAAGGAAAGGAGGCAACACACAATAAAACACTAACCCTTTTCTTCCTTCCCTGCTCAAACTGCAACAAGCAACACATCTACAACCAGCAAAATCCACACTACTCCGACCTGTCACATATCTCACACCTTTTCAATTCAAGGAGAAAAGAGTTACATGCATATCCAAAGTACATTATCACTATGCATCCACCACAGAGTAAACCTTTTCCCATGACAGGCAACACTTTACACGTATTTACAGAGTGGCAATTGTGATTCACAACATACTTAAAGTGTGTCTGAGAACACAGTGTATGCCGCATTTCATGCATCATACACTTATTAAACAAAAACTTTCCATCTCCATATGATTGTAACATCTCTCATAATATGACAGCTATGAAAGCACCACATAAGCCACATACAATAGTCGCTCAACCGTGCTGCACCCTGCATTAACAGCTCCACCTCAGTTGCTATCTGTCCAGCCCACTTCTCTCTCTCTCGTGCTCCCTGACGAAGGCTCCCGACTATGCCTAAGCACACCAGCTGACAACAAACATAATATTACCCTACTTCACATGACAGCTAACAAAATGAAAAAGCTGCATAATTTAGTTAAAATGTACTTCAAAACAATAATCGTGATGGGGAGGGAAGGAGGACTTGAGCATTCCACCTTACACATACACTTCCCAGCCCCACAATAAAAAAGACAGTATAGTATAAAAAAATGTATAACACAGATGATGTTAACATCTTTCCTGGATTAACAGATGTGACAGTGCCACACAGCCCACAGTCCACGCCGCACCCCACTATCACAGCTCCACTTGGGTCACTATCAGCCCGGCGCACTGCTGCCTTCTCAGAATTCAATGACTATCTCTCATTGTCCCTTTCAAAAGCTTCTGATCATGCAGACCCACACCCATGGACAGTACATGCCTACCAGAAAAAAAAGCAAAATTTCAACGACTTGCCATGACAGCTAACAAATTACACATGCTGCACTGTTTCCATTGCACAAATCTCTCTAGTGGGATTGTGGTGGTGGTGGTGTTCAGTGGGGGGTAGGCGCCTCTTGCATGGCACATTACACACACATTTCTGAGCCACACAATACAGGAACCTCCCCAAAAAAAACCATTCGATAAATACCACTCGGTATTCAACAGTCTGCCATCATTCAGACCTTCCAATTCTGCACCACTGTCAGACACATCGGTATCATTTTCCTCAATGGAACCTGACTCTTCAGGCTCAAATTGACAGAGCAAAATAACATTATGAGGCAAAACAACTTGTTCCACCCCAAACATGTCATCAATACGTATATAATCCTGATTGTGAATTTCTGAATCAGAGGTATCACTATCACTAAGCGCTGGGATGCTCATTTCCTTAGCGACCATACATAGAAACATAGACTTTGACAGCAGATAAGGACCGCTTGGCCCATCTAGTCTGCCCATTTCCCTACCTACAGGATAGGCCACAGATCCTAGTTAACCAACAGCCTATTTCTTCCTACTCCCCACAAGAATTGCCTTATGTCTTTCCCATGCATTCTTGAATTCTCCCATAGTTTTAGACCCCACAACCTCCTCAGGAAGGCTGTTTTCAAGCATCCACTACCCTCTCTGTGAAATAATACTTCCTCACATTGCCCCTGAACTGCCCCCACCTTTAAATTGTGTCCCCTTGTTCTTGCACGGCTCTTTTTCTGAAAGATGCTACCCTCTTGGACTTTATTGATTCCACTGAGGAACTTAAAAGTTTCTATCATGTACCCCTCTCCCTTCTTTCCTCAAGGGTATAATATTAAGCTCCTTTAGTCTCTCCTCATACAGCTTCTCTTGCAGACCCTGCACCATTTTAGTTGCCTTCCTCTGACTGCCTCTATCCTGTCTATGTCCTTGTGGAGATGGAGTCTCCAGAACTGGACGCAGTACTCCAGATGGGGTCTCACCAACTGTCTGTAGAGAGGGATAACAACTTCCTGTTTTCTGCTGATGATGCCTCTCCTATGCATCCCAGTATACCCTCAGCCCTCCCTACTGCCTTCACATTGCTTACTAACCATAAGGTCATCTGATATGATTACCCCAGGTCCCTTTCCTTGTTGTTGTTACTACTCCCCCATTGTGTATTCTTCCTGGGTTCTTGTTTTCCAGGTGCATTATTTTGCACTTATTTGCATTGAATCCTAGCTGCCATGCTTCTGACCATTTCTCCAACCTTGCCAAGTCTCTTCTCATCCTTTCCATGCCTCCTTGAGTATCAACCCTGTTGCAGATATTTGTGTCATCTGCAAAGAGGCACACTTTTCCTTCCAGTCCCTCTGCAATGTCACTTATGAAGACATTAAAAAGGACTGGACCCAATACTGAACCCTGCAGTACCCCACTAGTAACCACTCTTTCTTCAGAGTGCACTCCATTTACAATTACCTTCTGTGTCCTGTTATCCAGCCAATGTTTTACCCAGGCTACCACCCTGGGACTCACTTCCAGGCTGGTTAATTTGACTATTAATCTTTTGTGTGGGACTGTGTCAAATGCCTTGCTAAAGTCTAGGTAGGCCATGTCCACAGCCCCTCCCTGGTCTACTACTTTGGTCACCCAGTCAAATAAATCTGTTAGATTCGTCTGACATGACCTTCCCACTGTGAACCCATGCTGCCTTGGGTCCTGTGCCCCACCGGCCTCTAGGTACTCAACTATTCTTTCCTTCAGAAGTGACTCCATCACTTTCCCTACCACAGAGGTCAAACTGACAGGTCTGTAGTTTCCTGCCTGTGTTTTGGTCCCACTTTTGTGAAGGGGAATCACATCCGCCTTCCTCCAGTCCTCGGGTACCACACCATCCTCTCATGATTTATTAAAAAGAGTAGCCAGTGGTTTCACTAGTTCCCCCCTCACTTCTTTTAGAATTCTGGGGTGAATTCCATCAGGCCCCATTGCTTTGTCCACCTTCAGTTTTAGGAGTTCTTGCAGAACCCTTTCTTCTGTGAAAGGACTGGGATCGACCACCCTATCAAGAGTGCTTCTGTTAATTGAATTAGGCACTTCCCCCTCCTCTTTTGTGAATACTGATCAGAAATATTTGTTCAGTGTCCTTGCTTTTTCACTGTCCCCCTCTGCCCACCCACCATTCATTCTATTCAGCCTCACTATCCCTCACTTTGTCTTTCAACGCTTGCTGATGTACCTATAAAAGGTTTTATCCCCCTTCTTAACTGAGTTGGTTATCTTTTCCTCAGTTTGGGCCTTTGCTATTTTGACTTCCCTCCCTGCTTCCTTCTGCCTTAACTGGTACAGTTCTCTGCCCTGCTCCTTCTGTGTTTCCTTATACTTCCAGAATACCATCTTTTTCTTCCTGACTTTCACAGCCACCTCTTTTGAGAACCATAGTGGCTTTTTCTTTCATTTTGATTTGTTTCTTTGCTTCACACAAAGGCTTGTTGCGTCTGTGATGGCAGTTTTGATGATCCCCCATTATTGCTCCACACCTCCTTCTAGCCTGTTTGCTAGTGCTTTTCTGAGGCACTCTCCCATCTTGCCAAAGTCAGCCCTCCTGAAGTCCAGTACCCTCACTTTTGTATGGCTTGACTCTGTAGCTGAGTTTAACATGAACCACACAGTTTGATGGTCACTTGTTCCCAGATGGCAACCCACTTCTAGATCTGAGATCCTCTCACTGCCCCCATTTGAGAGTGTGAGTTCTAAGATTGTTCCCTCATGAGTGGGTTCCAAAACATGAAACAGACACTGCAACACCAACCAACATTCCCTACACATGATATCAGCACATCACTCATGCTGCCTTAAGGCACAAAGGCTGGCTTTTCACTACATTGCCTAACACCCAGTCAGAAACTATCACAGCAAATGTTGTATCCAGCTAACACAACAACCGAAACAAGAAACAAAAACCCCATGACAAAACCTACCCCCTCTGAAAATAACAGCATCATTACTACCCCGTGTCAGGAGCTGTTTAAGGTTGAAAATCCTAACACCACATTTTCCTACGTTGCATTAATGCAATTTGCAGTGAATATGTATATATACAATATTTTATATATTTTATTTTATATTAGGGTTGAGTAAGCAGTTTCATGTAAAACCTCAGTTTGTGCACCTTAATAACTCTGCTCCCAATTACTCAGTTTCCTTGAACTTGGGCAAGCATGCAGTTGATGCCAAGGATCACTGGATCCTTGCAAACATTGTGAAAGTTAGTTCAGTAGGGCCAAAGCCATGACTATACCATGCACCTCTCAAAATAACCAATCAGAGCAGCGGGCTGGCACCTTACCACCATTGTAAAATTAAGCAATATACCATGAAAGGGTGTTGGTGATGTCAGGATTTACCCATGCCCTGGGGTGTTGTTTCGCCACGAGGTGCAGCCAAGTGGCCAAAACACCCCAGGGCATGGGTAAATCCTGGCATCACCAACATTCTCGAGTGGCATGTTGTGAT
The DNA here is from genome assembly GCA_016271365.2 of Neoceratodus forsteri. Lineage (NCBI taxonomy): Eukaryota > Metazoa > Chordata > Ceratodontiformes > Ceratodontidae > Neoceratodus > Neoceratodus forsteri. The sequence goes on from CM057455.1 coordinate 1,367,130,023, forward strand.
TATACAATGGACATCTGTATATTGTGTGTGCGAAAAAAGAAGAAAAAACTAAGTTGGTTTAGATGTTTTATTAGTTTTTAATAGATTTGTTGTTACACTTAGAAAAATAGTGCTTTGCTGGTAGGTATGTGCATGTGCAGTAGTGCCAGAAAGCGGGCAAGGAGATACCCTTAATGGTTACAGTTTGGGGAAAACAGAGGCTCGAGGAAACCGTGGGTCTGGAGTCCAGTAATGTAAGCTTTACTAGTGCAAATTTAAATGGAGCAATAATGAAGAGAGGTAATTTTGGTGTGGGATGTTTTTTACAGTGTCACTGACAAACTGTAAGAACAGGGTTCTGAAAGTGAAACGGAAAGAGAGATCCCGGGGAAAGAGCAACATGTTTTTTTTTTCCCCCCGAAAGCCAGAAAAGAAAAAAAAAAAAATTTCCTGTCATTTTTTTTTAAATTCATAGCTGAATTACATTTTTGAAACTTACAGGATTTTTCATATTGTTTACTCCGATGGCAACATTGAGGCTTTGTGAGGGTTTTGCCCTGTGACTGGTGGTGTTTTTGGCGGTTTTGTGTTTGTGATGGTCGTATTGATTTCAGGGGGGTCCTTGATGTGGCCTACTGGTGGCTGGTACCTCTTCCCATGGGGTGATTGTAGCTTTTACAATGGGAGAGGTGTGCCAGGTAGCCAATGAGGTTAGAGGATTTGTGCTTTATTTCTATGCCCATTGTATAATCTAGCATTACCAATGGAAAAGGTGCCAGCCAACCGCATCTTCAAAAAAAACCAATCCGACGGCGAAATCACGGAACCGCGACCACCATCTTGTGTCCCTGCTAAGGGGAGACTTTCAAACAGGAGCTCCTTGCATCACTGAAATGAAAGAAAGGAAAAACTGCCTGGCTTATTTAAGCATCATACCAAGTACTGTTTTTTTTTTAAATAATAAAAAAAAGCAGTACTTGGTATAATCGCAATAAGCAACTCAGGGATGTGGGTGATTGGGGGATTTACCACGACTGGTGCGGATTTACCCACTCGGCTGCACCTCATGGGCAAACCACTCCAGCTGTGGTAAATCCCCCGATCACCCACACCCCTCGTAGCTTATTGCTTAGATATGCAAATGCAGCTAAATTCACCAAAATCAAGACCTTTTTGCTCTCCAAGAACTCAAAAACATTTTAGGGTGTTACACTGAAACTTACAGGTTTGATAAAGTTTGCCCCAAGATATGTGCATTTGTACTTTGTATTTCTGTATTTCAGTCAGTTCTTTATTTAGGAAAAAATTCCATTTTTGTGTGTGTATGTGTGTGTGTGTGTATATGTGTGTGTGTGTGTGTATGTGCTCAGTTTAAAAAAATGAGCATTCTGTAAATACTGTAACTGGAATTTTAAGGACACAAATATCTGTGCCCCTTTGAGATCCCTGTGTCTTTTTCATGAGTGATGTGTGCATTGCATGGCACTAGGCATAACAGAAGCGTGCTGTTTGCTGCATCTGTATTACTGTAATGTGTCCATTAAGTGGGGGGCATGCATCATCATGTCAGTCTGTCATTACATGCGCTGACATGGAGTGCAGCCATTCTGCATTCATGCATTGCTGGACTGACGTGTACTTTTTTTATAATGTAAAAACTAGCAGCAGAGGCTTATGAATCCTACCATTGGTATCCATGTTTAGTTTTAATCTAAAAATAAAAAATACATTGGAATAAGCATGCAGACACCTGGTGCCCAACCCCCTAGTGCCAGGTATGCCTGCTAGAATACAATACTTGGATGCCCACCCCTCATGCTGATAAACTACTTATGGACACTGCAGTACCCAATACCCAATGACTGAAACCCCCTTACAGTGATAGTGAGGGAACACCTCCCCATGTAAGCCAATAGTTTTAATTCCCCAACTACCCCTCCTTATGATTCTTTGCAACACCAGGTTCTCCACCTCTGGTGCCACCAAACACCACACCAACACTGAGATACCCAATCCCTGGTGCCAGTCCCTGGTTCAGACTTACTGATCCCTCATAATGTTCTTTCTTTACCCGGTGAAAAAAAGAAAACCATACATCAATGTCCATTGCACCATGTTAACCTTCCCCCCTTCCCACAACCCCCAGGCACCTCAGTCCCCCACTCAGTACCCACCACCCTACAGCCTCCATATCCCTCAGTTACCCAATGGGTTCCAATGCTGTAAATCCTCTCTAGACCGGAGACAAATCCTGTTGTTGTGGCTCTAACAGGAACTGACTAAATACAATGTATGTTAATGGCTTTTCAATGAGTTTTTAACTTTTACTCATAACTCAGTCATTTTTTTAAAATGTTTTCTGAAATTTTCAACATACAACATTTTGACCTCACCTCATTAACCAGGTTTGTATAAGTTTTCAAATCCCCCTGAACAGGGGCATCATTTTCCAAAACCATAGGGGTTACAAGATCATCAATAAAATGACTGAAAATTTAAACCATACACAGGGTTCTGGGGGCTGCCTAGTCCCCCAAAAGTTTTTTAAATTTGGTGCATTCTGGTGATCATTTGAAACAGAATTTGCTATCCTGTTACTCTCTCTCTATGCCCAGTAAGTTGCACACTAGCCCCCTCCCCAGAGTCCCCAGAGTCCAGTATGTTGCCCAAAGCACCCTCCCCATAGCCTAGCTACCTGCTCTAGTGCATGGCTCCCAGCCCTCCCCAAGCACAGCAAGCTGCACCCTACCTCCCCTCCATAGAATCCTCAGCCCTCCCCCACCACATCATCCATTGCCTAAGGGCCTGCTCTTCTTCAGTACTATTTAGGATAAAAAACATTAAATACAGCTTGTTCACAATTAATTTTTTAAGGCAAAACCTCTTATGACATGAGAACATATCACAGGAATAGAAAGTACTAGATACTATGTTTACATAGGCATTTGCTAATAGGCTCAGAGTCTCATTTTTGGGGGCACATTTTACCTGGAAAGTCTGTCAAAAGTACTGTTGCAGTTTAAGCTTTAAAGAAACAATTCACACACATTTTAAGAGACTAATAAAATCACCAAAATAAAGCAGTGTCTACGTCTGGAAAAATTTGACCATGAGAGAGACTGTAGGTTATTTAAGCAATAAGCCATGAGGGGGTGTGGGTTATCGGGGGATTTACTACAGCTGGAGTGGTTTGCCCATGAGGCACAGCCGAGTGGGTAAATCCTCACCAGCTGTGGTAAATCCCCCGATAACCCACATACTCTGAGTGACTTATTGCGATTATACCAAAGTTCATTTTTTCACTATAATAAAATACAACTTTTATAGAGGTTGCTTTTTATTTTTTTATTGTTATTGTATTTATTCCTGGGTGGCAGATGCTTATGATTTAGATGACCACCATTTGGCCATCAACAGCCAGTGATTATCAGAGGATTTACACAGCTGGTAAACTGCCAGTCTGACCATTTCATTGGCTGTTCACTTATGTCCATGGTATAATTTTTAATATACCATACGATTGTTAATTTAGCCTTCTATGTCTGACTTTTAAACCCAATAAAAACCCAATGTTTAGGCATTATAAGGCTCAGAAAGGAGAAGGGTTATCATCAGTTAATCCTAGAGTACCATAAGGCATGATAGTGCAGGCAGCCAAGGGCCTTAGATTAACAAAGGTAACCCAACCCCCTTGGAGTGCCTTACTGCTATTATTAAATTTACATGTTTTCATTTTTCATAATTAAAATATTAATTATTCTGTTATACATGAGGGTTTCCAACCCTTTTACCAAACCCTTTTTATTTAGAAACATAGAAAGATAGAAATTGCCAGCAGATAAGGGCCTTCAGCCCACCTACTGCAATCTGCCCTATTTAGTTTTTGTTGACTGGGAAAGGAGGACTAGGCAATTAAGCCTATTTTCAGTCTTGTTCTGAATGCTGGCAGCCAAACAGAATTCTTCATTCCCAACCTTTGTTTTATTTAGTAATTGGGTTCTTAGTCAGTCACCAGATTTCATAGTAATTCTCTTAAAAACAGTCACAAAAACAAAATCCAAATTTAAACAGACACAACTTTTTTTACACAACACCTATTGCAGCATGACTGTGCTGCTAGTAGCTACAGTGCTTTATAAGTAAACAGGCAGTGTAATGCTTGACATGATGTTAACAAATACTGTTTATATCTTGTTGCCAAGCTGCCAATAAGCATTGGTGCCCAGCATGCCTTCTGGGCTGCAGAATAAATTCATATTCTCTTTTGAAAAAGTATCTCTCTATGTAAGTGCTCATTATCCTGAGATTGCACCACCGCTTTACTATCTACATCATATGTGTAAAAAAAGGATGCATTCTACCTAGGGATTGGCACACGGGGTTTCCTTCACTCTATAAGTAGGATTATTTGCAGCCATGGTGGTCTATTCCCCACTAAGGTTAGTAACCCTCTTACCTTTGTTTCTGCTCCTTACTCATGCTGGGGATGTTGAACTGGACCCTTTGGTCCATTTTTCATGCCTGCAATATCATTCATACATATCAGACCTAGTATAAAAGGCACCAAAACTGCCCACTTAAATGCACAAAGTCTCCACCTCAAAGTGGCTGAGATATAGTCCTGGACAGATCAGCATGACCCCGACATTCTTGGTATAACAGAGATATGGTTAAATCCTGGCATACACCAACTTGAGGTGAACCTCCAAGGTTACTGGTGCTTCAGGAAAGATCATGTAGGTAAAAAGGGAGGTGGGGTTCTATTTTATGTAAAATCTATTCTATCTGCCTCAGAAATCATCTGTCTCTCTGACTGAAAATCTTCCTTCTGTAGCGTCTATGTTTTTATCCCTAACACTTAGTAAGGTAAAAAAATGAATAACTGGTTGTATATATCTCCCTCCCAAAGTTGCCACCGATATATTACCATCCCTTATACCATCCCTATCTTAGCTTCTCTGACATGATATAGTACTTTGTGGTGACTTTAATAATGATTGGCTTTTCTCTAATAAAAATAATGCACATTCAGTCTTAGCAGACAATAAATTCACTCAACATATAAATGACCCCATTCGACTTAACTCCAAAACAGACATGTCAGCCCTCTTGGACTGGATAGTGTCCAATGGCTCCCACAGGGTCAAGACAGCCAGTGTACTCCCTGATTGTATCAGCGACCGCTCTCTGGTCTATTGTGTATGGTGCAACACTTTTAAAGCACCCCCTCCTAAAATCCTGTAGTCCAGGAATATGCCACAATTTAACATAAATGAGTTTCTGACTTTAACTAATAATGCTTATTGGGGACCACTTACCAACCTGCCCACTATCAATCAGGCCTTTGATTATTTTATTATGGCCTTTACCAGCATTATCAACCGGCACACATCCCTTACCAAAAGTCCAAGGGAAACAACGCTCCTTGGCTTTTCAAGGAATTAAGGTCCCCACTAAATGCCGGGATGCTGTCTGGAAATCATTCAAGATTAGTCATCTTCACTCTGACTAGTTAACCTATTGACAGTTGAAAAACTCTTGCAAATCCAAGCTTCGGGGAGCCAAAAGAGCCTACTACTGCTCACTCCAAACAAAAAACCTTAGGAAGTCTAAGGAATTTTGGATACAGATTAACTCTCTAATCAAGGGTAAATCAGCGCAGTGTCCTAGTTCCATTCTTTCAGGTGGCAGTCTCCTACAAGACCCCCTTCCATCACGGAGGGAATAAATAAATTTTTCCTGCACCTAGATAGGACACGTTGCATCTTTCACTAACAGCTGACTTCCCCATCACCGCACATTGGGGACTGGGGTTTCACCTGGAGGGACGCCAGCCTATACTGGCAGGATGGTCTGCATCTGTCCAGGAAGGGAACAAGTCTTTTGAGCAATCAGTTTAAATGCTTCATTGGCAAGCTTTTAAACTAGTCAAGGGGGGAGGCACTGACAAGCAGTAGGAAAAACCCAGCCTCTCCCTACAAAACAGGGTACTAAATGAGAAAAAGACCGAGGTAGAAAGGTCAGTGGGGGATGCTGCAACAGAAGGTAAAGCCATCAAAAAATGGAGAGCAATGAGTACCAATGCCAGTATTCTGAGTAAAAGCTTCCTGAATTAGTGGCCTTGATGGAGGAGGAACATCTGGATATCGTGGCAGTCACAGAAATATGGTACATACAAAACCATGACTGGGACGTAAACATACCAGGATACACTATCTACAGGAGGGACAGGGAGGGTAAAATTGGAGGAGGAGTAGCTCTTTACATAAGGGAAAGAATCAAAGCAACAGAACAAACGGGTAAACAGGGAGGAGAAGAAGCACTGTGGGTCAATTTGGAGACCGGCAATGGCACCACAATCCGCACAGGGGTTGTATAAAGACCCCTTTCTCAGGGGGAGGAAATTGACAAGGAAATGATAGAAAGTATACTTAGAATGGCAGAAAAAGGGGAGATATTGCTGATGGGTGATCTGAATATACCAGATGTTAACTGGAGTGCAGTTGCAGCAGCCACTTCGAAAAGTGGGGTTATTCTAGATGCCCTACAGGGGCATGCCTTAGACAACTGGTATTGGAGCCACTCAAGAGGGAGCAATCTTAGACCTGGTTCTCTCAAAAGGAGATGGAGAGAGGATCACAGATGTAGAAGTGGTAGCCATCTGGGAACTAGTGACCATCGAACAGTATGGTTCACAATAAACACAGCAATAGAGTCAAGCCATACAAAGGCAAAAGTACTGGACTTTAGGATGGCTGACTTTGCCAAAATGGGTGAGTGCCTAAGGAATGCACTAGCAAATGGGCAGGAAGGAGGGGTGGAAGAACAATGGGGAATAATAAAAACTGCCATCACAGAAGTAACAAGCCTTTGTGTGAAGCAAATAAACAAAACAAAATGATATAAGAAACCTCAGGGATTTGACTTCATTGGGGACTGGGGGTGCTCCTGGAGTGATGCAAGCCTATACTGGCATGATGGGCTGCATCTGTCCAGGAGGGGAACCAGGATCCTAGGTGATAGGTTTAAGTGCTTCATTGGCAAGCATTTAAACTAGCCAAGGGGGGGCACTGGAAAGGAGCAGGGAAATCCTACCCCTCCCAAAAAATAACGGTACTAAGTGCGGTAAACACCAACATAGAGGTGTCGATAGGGAGAAGGGCAGGGGTAAATGGAGAAAGTGACAAAGGCAAGAAGGACAGGGATGGGATGAAAAAGAGTAAGGCCATCAGGAAATGGAGGGTAATGAGTACCAATGCCCGTAGTCTGGGCAACAAGCTCCCTGAGCTGGTGGCCTTGATGGAAGAGGGATGCCTGGATATCGTAACAGTCACAGAAACATGATACACAAAGAACCATGACTGGAATGTTAACATACCAGGTTACATAACCTACAGGAGAGACAGGCAGGGGAGAAGAGGGGGAGGAGAAGCTCTCTATGTAAAGCAAGGGATAAAAGCAACTGAACAAAAGAGTAAACAGGAAGGAAAGGAGACACTGTGGGTCACCTTGGAGACTGGAAAGGACATCACAATCCACACAGGGGTTGTGTACAGACCCCCATGCCAGGAGGAGGAAATGGACAAGGATATGATAGAAGGCATTCTTAGAATGGCAGAGAAAAGGGAGATACTGTTGATAGGAGACCTGCATATGCCAGATGTTAACTGGAGCACATTTGCTGCAGCCACATCCAAGAGCAGGGCCATTCTTGATGCCCTACAGGTGGCAGGCATCAGACAGCTAGTTTCAGAACCCACTAGTGAGGGAGTAATTGCCCCTTTTGTTGGGTTTGTTATGCAGTTATGTATAATTTTGTAAGCAATAGCCTGTGAAAGCCTGTTGCATTTTATGTCATACTGTGTCATAAGTGCTGCTGCACTGCTGTGGTATGTCACTTGTTGTGGAATTGCATTTTTATTTTGGTTGTTTACTTATTAGAATGTCAGAGGTTGTCCTCACTGTAGTTTCTTTTACAATTATGTTGATGGATACTAGAGCTGTTAAAGGACATTGCAAGGTAAGTGTGAAAAAGGAGCACGCAATATTGTATGATCTAGAAGCACTGGTATGGTTAGACTTTGATGTAAGACTTTGACGGCAGATAAGGACCACTTGGCCCATCTAGTCTGCCCATTTCCCTACCTACAGAGGGATAACAACTTCGTGTTTTCTGCTGATGATGCCTCTTCCTATGCATCCCAGTATAGCCCCAGCCCTCCCTACTGCCTTCTCACTTTGCTTGCTAACCTTAAAGTCATCTGATATGATTATCCCCAGGTCCCTTTCCTTTTTTGTTGTTGTTACTACTTCTCCCCCAATTGTGTAATCTTCCCCTGGGGGTTCTTGTTTCCCAGGTGCATTATTTTGCACTTATTTGCATTGAATCCTAGCTGCCATGCTTCTGACCATTCCTCCAACCTTGCCAAGTTTCTTCTCATATCCTTTCCATACCTCCTTGAGTACCAACCCTGTTGCAGATCTTTGTGTCATCTGCAAAGAGGCATACTTTTCCTTCCCGTCCCTCTGCAATGTCACTTATGAAGACATTAAAAAGGACTGGACCCAATACTGAACCCTGCAGTACCCCACTAGTAACCACTCTTTCTTCAGAGTGCACTCCATTTACAATTACCTTCTGTGTCCTGTTATCCAGCCAATGTTTTACCCAGGCTACCACCCTTGGACCCACTCCCAGGCTGGTTAATTTGACTATTAATCTTTTGTGTGGGACTGTGTCAAATGCCTTGCTAAAGTCTAGGTAGGCCATGTCCAAAGCCCCTCCCTGGTCTACTACTTTGGTCACCCAGTCAAATAAATCTATTAGATCTGTCTGACATGACCTTCCACTGTGAACCCATGCTGCCTTGGGTCCTGTGCCCCACCGGCCTCTAGGTACTCAACTATTCTTTCCTTCAAAGTGACTCCATCACTTTCCCTACCACAGAGGTCAAACTGACAGGTCTGTAGTTTCCTGCCTCTGTCTTGGTCCCACTTTTGTGAAGGGGAATCACATCCGCCTTCCTCCAGTCCTCGGGTACCACACCATCCTCCCATGATTTATTAAAAAGAGTAGCCAGTGGTTTCACTAGTTCCCGCATTACTTCTTTTAGAATTCTGGGGTGAATTCCATCAGGCCCCATTGCTTTGTCCACCTTCAGTTTTAGGAGTTCTTGCAGAACTCTTTCTTCTGTGAAAGGGCTGGGATCGACCCCCCTATCAAGAGTGCTTCTGTTAATTGGATTAGGCACTTCCCCCTCCTCTTTTGTGAATACTGAGCAGAAATATTTGTTCAGTATCCTTGCTTTTTCACTGTCCCCGTCTGCCCACCCACCGTTCATTATATTCAGCCTCACTATCCCTCCCTTTGTCTTTCAGCGCTTGCTGATGTACCTATAAAAGGTTTTATCCCCCTTCTTAACTGAGTTGGCTATCTTTTCCTCAATTTGGGCCTTTGCTATTCTGACTTCCCTCCCTGCTTCCTTCTGCCTTAACTGGTACAGCTCTCTGCCCTGCTCCTTCTGTGTTTCCTTATACTTCTGGAATGTTATCTTTTTCTTCCTGACTTTCACAGCCACCTCTTTTGAGAACCATAGTGACTTTTTCTTTCATTTTGATATGTTTATTTGCTTCATATAAAGGCTTGTTGCCACTGTGATGGCAGTTTTGATGATTCCCATATTGCTCCACACCTCCTTCTAGCCTGTTTGCTAGTGCTTTTCTGAGGCACTCTCCCATCTTGCCAAAGTCAGCCCTCCTGAAGTCCAGTACCCTCACTTTTGTATGGCTTGACTCTGTAGCTGAGTTTAACATGAACCACACAGTTTGATGGTCACTTGTTCCCAGATGGCAACCCACTTCTAGATCTGAGATCCTCTCACTGCCCCTCTTTGAGAGTACGAGGTCTAAGATTGTTCCCTCACGAGTGGGTTCCAAAACATGAAACAGAAACTGCAGCACCAACCAACATTCCCTACACATGACATCAGCACATCACTCGGGCTGCCTTAAGGCACAAAGCCTGGCTTTTCACTACATTGCCTAACACCCAGTCAGAAACAATCACAGCAAATGTTGTATCCAGCTAACACAACAACCAAAACAAGAAACAAAAACCCCATGACAAAACCTACCCTCTCTGAAAATAACAGCATCATTACTACCCCGTGTCAGGAGCTGTTTAAGGTTGAAAATCCTAACACCACATTTTCCTACTTTGCATTAATGCAATTTGCAGTGATTATGTATATATACAATATTTTATATATTTTATTTTATATTAGGGTTGAGTAAGCAGTTTCATGTTAAACCTCAGTTTGTGCACCTTAATAACACTGCTCCCAATTACTCAGTTTCCTTGAACTTGGGCAAGCATGCAGTTGATGCCAAGGATCACTGGATAGTTATAAACATTGTGAAAGTTAGTTCAGTAGGGCCAAAGCCATGACTATACCACACACCTCTCAAAATAACCAATCAGAGCAGCGGGCTGACACCTTACCACCATTGTAAAATTAAGCAATATACCATGAAAGGTTGTTGGTGATGTCAGGATTTACCCATGCCCTGGGGTGTTGTTTGGCCATGAGGTGCAGCCAAGTGGCCAAAACACCAGGGCATGGGTAAATCCTGGCATCACCAACATTCCCGAGTGGCATGTTGCGATTATACAATGGACACCTGTATATTGTGTTTGAAAAAAGAAGAAAAAACTAAGTTGGTTTAGATGTTTTATGAGTTTTTAATAGATTTGTTGTTACACTTGGAAAAATAGTGCTTTGCTGGTAGGTATGCGCATGTGCAGTAGTGCCAGCAAGCGGGCGAGGAGATACCCTTAATAGTTACAGTTTGGGAAAAACAGAGGCTCGAGGAAACTGTGGGTCCAGAGTCCAGCAATGTAAGCTTTACTAGTGCATATTTAAATGGAGCAATAATGAAGAGAGGTAATTTTGGTGTGGGATGTTTTTTACAGTGTCACTGACAAACTGTAAGAACAGGGTTCTGAAAGTGAAATGGAAAGAGAGAGCCCGGGGAAAGAGCAACTTGTTTCTTTTTTTTCCCCCCGAAAGCCAGAAAAAAAAAAAAAATTTCCTGTCATTTTTTTTAAATTCATAGCAGAATTACATTTTTGAAACTTACGGGATTTTTCATATTGCTTACTCCAATGACAACATCGTGGCTTTGTGGGGGTTTTGCCCTGTGACTGTTGGTGTTTTTGGCGGTTTTGTGTTTGTGATGGTCGTATTGATTTCAAGGGACCCCTTGAAGTGGCCTACTGGTGGCTGGTACCTCTTCCCATGGGGTGATTGTAGCTTTTACAACGGGAGAGGTGTGCCAGGTAGCCAATGAGATTAGAGGATTTGTGCTTTATTTCTATGCCCATTGTATAATCTAGCATTACCAATGGAAAAGGTGCCAGCCAAACGCATCTTCAAAAAAAACCAATCCGACGGTGAAATCACGGAACCGCGACTGCCATCTTGTGTCCCTGCTAAGGGGAGACTTTCAAACAGGAGCTCCTTGCATCACTGAAATGAAAGAAAAGAAAAACTGCCTGGGTAATTTAAGCATCATACCAAGTACTGTTTTTTTTTTAAATAATAAAAAAAAGCAGTACTTGGTATAATCGCAATAAGCCACTCAGTGATGTGGGTGATTGGGGGATTTACCACGGCTGTTGCAGATTTACCCACTCAGCTGCATCTCATGGGCAAACCACTCCAGCCGTGGTAAATCCCCTGATCACCCACACCCCTCGTAGCTTATTGCTTAGATATGCAAATGCAGCTAAATTCACCAAAATCAAGACTTTTTTGCTGTCCAACAACTCAAAAACATTTTAGGGTGTTACACTGAAACTTACAGGTTTGATAAAGTTTGCCCCAAGGTATGTGCATTTGAACTTTGTATTTCTGTATTTAAGTCAGTTCTATTTTTAGGAAAAGATTCCCTTTTTGTGTGTGTGTGTGTGTGTGGTGTGTGTGTGTGTGTATGTGCACAGTTTAAAAAAATGAGCATTCTGTAAATACTGTAACTGGAATTTTAAGGACACAAATATCTGTGCCCCTTTGAGATCCCTGTGTCTTTTTCATGAGTGATGTGTGCATTGCATGGCACTAGGCATACCAGAAGCATGCTGTTTGCTGCATCTGTATTACTGTAATGTGTCCATTAAGTGGGGGGCATGCATCATCATGTCAGTCTGTCATTACATGCGCTGACGTGGAATGCAGCCATTCTGCATTCATGTATTGCTGGACTGACGTGTACTTTTTTTATAATGTAAAAACTAGCAGCAGATACTTATGAATCCTACCATTGGTATCCATGTTTAGTTTTAATCTAAAAAAAAAAATACATTGGAATGAGCTTGCAGACACCTGGTGCCCAACCTTCTAGTGCCAGGTATGCCTGCTAGTATACAACACTTGGATGCCCACCCCTCATGCTGATAAACTACTTATGGACACTGCAGTACCCAATACCCAATGACTGAAACCCCCTTACAGTGATAGTGAGGGAACACCTCCCCATGTAAGCCAATAGTTTTAATTCTCCAATTACCCCTCCTTATGATTCTTTGCAAAACCAGGTTCTCCACCTCTGGTGCCACCAAACACCACACCAACACTGAGATACCCAATCCTTGGTGCCAGTCCCTGGTTCAGACTTACTGATCCCTCATAATGTTCTTTCTTTACCCGGTGAAAAAAAGAAAACCATACATCAATGTCCATTGAACCACGTTAACCTTCCCCCCTCCCCACAACCCCCAGGCACCTCAGTCCCCCACTCAGTACCCACCACCCTACAGCCTCCATATCCCTCAGTTACCCAATGGGTTCCAATGCTGTAAATCCTTTCTAGACCAGAGACACATCCTGTTATTGTGGCTCTAACAGGAACTGACTAAATACAATGTATGTTAATGGCTTTTCAATGAGTTTTTAACTTTTACTCATAACTCAGTCATTTTTTAAAATGTTTTCTGAAATTTTCAACATACAACATTTTGACCTCACCTCATTAACCAGGTTTGTGTAAGTTTTCAAATCCCCCTGAACAGGGGCATCATTTTATCAAAACCATAGGGGTTACAAGACTATCTATAAAAGGACTGAAAATGTAAACCATAGATGGGGTTCTGGGAGCTGCCTAGTCCCCCAAAAGTTTTTTAAATTTGGTGCATTCTGATGCATTCTGGTGATCATTTGAAACAGAATTTGCTGTCCTGTTACTCTCTCTCTATGCCCAGTAAGTTGCACACTAGCCCCCTCCCCAGAGTCCCCAGAGTCCAGTATGTTGCCCAAAGCACCCTCCCCATAGCCAAGCTACCTGTTCTAGTGCATGGCTCCCAGCTCTCCCCAAGCACAACAAGCTGCACCCTACCTCCCCTCCATAGAATCCTCAGCCCTGCCCCACCACATCATCCATTGCCTAAGGGCCTGCTCTTCTTCGGTACTATTTAGGATAAAAAACATTAAATACAGCTTGTTCACAATGAATTTTTTAAGGCAAAACCTCTTATGACATGAGAACATATCACAGGAATAGAAAGTACTAGATAATATGTTTACATAGGCATTTGCTAATAGGCTCAGAGTCTCATTTTTGGGGCCATGTTTTACCTGGAAAGTCTGTCAAAAGTACTGTTGCAGTTTAAGCTTTAAAGAAACAATTCACACACATTTTAAGAGACTAATAAAATCACCAAAATAAAGCAGTGTCTACGTCTGGAAAAATTTGACCATGAGAGAGACTGTGGGTTATTTAAGCAATAAGCCATGAGGGGGTGTGGGTTATCGGGGGATTTACTACAGCTGGAGTGGTTTGCCCATGAGGCACAGCCGAGTGGGTAAATCCTCACCAGCTGTGGTAAATCCCCCGATAACCCACATACTCTGAGTGACTTATTGCGATTATACCAAAGTTCATTTTTTCACTATAATAAAATACAACTTTTATAGAGGTTGCTTTTTATTTTTTTATTGTTATTGTATTTATTCCTGGGTGGCAGATGCTTATGATTTAGATGACCACCATTTGGCCATCAACAGCCAGTGATTATCAGAGGATTTACACAGCTGGTAAACTGCCAGTCTGACCATTTCATTGGCTGTTCACTTATGTCCATGGTATAATTTTTAATATACCATACGATTGTTAATCCAGCCTTCTATGTCTGACTTTTAAACCCAATAAAAACCCAATTTTTAGGCATTATAAGGCTCAGAAAGGAGAAGGGTTATCATCAGTTAATCCTAGAGTGCCATAAGGCATGATAGTGCAGACAGCCAAGGGCCTTAGATTAACAAAGGTAACCCAACCCCTTGGAGTGCCTTACTGCTATTATTAAACTTACATGTTTTCATTTTTCATAGTTAAAATATTAATTATTCTGCTGTACATGAGGGTTTCCAACCCTTTTACCAAACCCTTTTTATTTAGAAACATAGAAAGATAGAAATTGCTAGCAGATAAGGGCCTTCAGCCCACCTACTGTAGTCTGCCCTATTTAGTTTTTGTTGACTGGGAAAGGAGGACTAGGCAATTAAGCCTATTTTCAATCTTGTCCTGAATGCTGGCAGCCAAACAGAATTCTCCATTCCCAACCTTTGTTTGTTTAGTAATTGGGTTCTTAGTCAGTCACCAGATTTCACAGTAATTCTCTTAAAAACAGTCACAAAAACAAAATCCAAATTTAAACAGATACAACTTTTTTTACACAACAACTATTGCAGCATGACTGTACTGCTAGTAGCTACAGTGCTTTATAAGTAAACAGGCAGTGTAATGCTTGACATGATGTTATCAAATACTGTTTATATCTTGTTGCCAAGCTGCCAATAAGCATTGGTGCCCAGCATGCCTTCTGGGCTGCAGAATAAATTCATATTCTCTTTTGAAAAAGTATCTCTCTACGTAAGGGCTCATTATCCTGAGATTGCACCACCGCTTTACTATCTACATCATATGTGTAAAAAAAGGATGCATTCTACCTAGGGATTGGCACACGGGGTTTCCTTCACTCTATAAGTAGGATTATTTGCAGCCATGGTGGTCTATTCCCCACTAAGGTTAGTAACCCTCTTACCTTTGTTTCTGCTCCTTACTCATGCTGGGGATGTTGAACTGGACCCTTTGATCCATTTTTTGTGCCTGCAATATCATTCATACATATCAGACCTAGTATAAAAGGCACCAAAACTGCCCACTTAAATGTACAAAGTCTCCACCTCAAAGTGGCTGAGATACAGTCCTGTACAGATCGGCATGACCCCGACATTCTTGGTATAACAGAGATATGGTTAAAGCCTGGCATACACCAACATGAGGTGAACCTCCAAGGTTGCTGGTGCTTCAGGAAAGATAATGTAGGTAAAAAGGGAGGTGGGGTACTATTTTATGTAAAATCTATTCTATCTGCCTCAGAAATCATCTCTGTCTCTGCCTGAAAATCTTCCTTCTGTAGAGTCTATGTTTTTTTCCCTAACACTTGGTAAGGTAAAAAAATGAATAACTGGTTATATATATCTCCCTCCCAAAGTTGCCACCGTTATATTACCATCCCTTATACCATCCCTATCTTAGCTTCTCTGACATGATATAGTGCTTTGTGGTGACTTTAATAATGATTGGCTTTCCTCTAATAAAAATAATGCACATTCTGTCTTAGTAGACAATAAATTCACTCAACATATAAATGACCCCATTTGACTTAACTCCAAAACAGACGTCAGCCCTCTTGGACTGGATAGTGTCCAATGGCTCCCACAAGGTCAAGACAGCCAGTGTACTCCCTGATTGTATCAGTGACCGCTCTCTGGTCTATTGTGTATGGTGCAACACTTTTGAAGCACCCCCTCCTAAAATCCTGTAGTCCAGAAATATGCCACAGTTTAACATAAATGAGTTTCTGACTTTAATTAATAATGCTTATTGGTGACCACTTACCAACCTGCCCACTATCAATCAGGCCTTTAATTATTTTAATATGACCTTTACCAGCATTATCAACCGGCACACACCCCTTACCAAAAGTCCAAGGGAAACAACGCTCCTTGGCTTTTCAAGGAATTAAGGTCCCCACTAAGTGCCAGGATGCTGTCTGGAAAACATTCAAGATTAGTCATCTTCACTCTGACTGGTTAACCTATTGACAGTTGAAAAACTCTTGCAAATCCAAGCTTCAGTGAGCCAAAAGAGCCTGCTACTGCTCACTCCAAACAAAAAACCTTAGGAAGTCTAAGGAATTTTGGATACAGATTAACTCTCTAATCGAGAGTAAATCAGCTCAGTGTCCTAGTTCCATTCTTTCAGATGGCAGTCTCCTACAAGACCCCCTTCCATCACGGAGGGAATAAATCAATTTTTTCTGGACCTAGATAGGACACGTTGCATCTATCACTAACAGCTGACTTCCCCATCACCGCACATTGGGGACTGGGGTTTCACCTGGAGGGACACCAGCCTATACTGGCAGGATGGTCTGCATCTGTCCAGGAAGGGAACAAGTATTTTGAGCAATCAGTTTAAATGCTTCATTGGCTAGCTTTTAAACTAGTCAAGGGGGGAGGCACTGATAAGCAGCAGAAAAATCCCAGCCTCTCCCTACAAAACAGGGTACTAAATGAGAAAAAGACCGAGGTAGAAAGGTCAGTGGAGGATGCTGCAACAGAAGGTAAAGCCATCAAAAAATGGAGAGCAATGAGTACCAAAGCCCATATTCTGAGTAACAAGCTTCCTGAAATAGTGGCCTTGATGGAGGAGGAACATCTGGATATCGTGGCAGTCACAGAAATATGGTACACACAAAACCATGACTGGGACGTAAACATACCAGGATACACTATCTACAGGAGGGACAGGGAGGGTAAAATTGGAGGCGGAGTAGCTCTTTACATAAGGGAAGGAATCAAGGCAACAGAACAAAAGGGTAAACAGGGAGGAGAAGATGCACTGTGGGTCAATTTGGAGACCGGCAATGGCACCACAATCCGCACAGGGGTTGTATAAAGATCCCTTTCTCAGGGGGAGGAAATTGACAAGGAAATGATAGAAAGTATACTTAGAATGGCAGAAAAAGGGGAGATATTGCTGATGGGTGATCTGAATATACCAGATGTTAACTGGAGTGCAGTTGCAGCAGCCACTTCGAAAAGTGGGGTTATTCTAGATGCCCTACAGGGGGCATGCCTTAGACAACTTGTATTGGAGCCCACTCAAGAGGGAGCAATCTTAGACCTGGTTCTCTCAAATGGAGATGGAGAGAGGATCACAGATGTAGAAGTGGATAGCCATCTGGGAACTAGTGACCATCGAACAGTATGGTTCACAATAAACACAGCAATAGAGTCAAGTCACACAAAGGCAAAAGTATTGGACTTTAGGATGGCTGACTTTGCCAAAATGGGTGAGTGCCTAAGGAATGCACTAGCAAATGGGCAGGAAGGAGGGGTGGAAGAACAATGGGGAATAAAAAAAAAATGCCATCACTGAAGTAACAAGCCTTTGTGTGAAGCAAGCAAACAAAACAAAATGATATAAGAAACCACTATGGTTCTCAAAGGTCGTGGTAGTGAAGGTTCAAGAGAAAAAGAAAGCATTCAGGAAGTACAAGGAATCACAGAAGGAGCAGGACAGAGAACTGTATCAGTTAAAGCAAAAGAAAGCTGGGAAGGCAGTCAGAACAGCAAAGGCCCAAACCAAGGAAAAGATAGCCAACTCAGTTAAGAAGGGGGATAAAACCTTTTATTGGTACATCAGGGAGTGAAGAAGACCAAGGAGGATAGTGAGGTCTTAATAAGGGGAGGGAGGGTGGGCAGATGGTGACTGTGAAAAGGCAGAGATACTAGACAAATATTTTGCTCAGTATTTACAAATGAAGAGGGGAGGTACCTAAAACAAACAGTAGAAACACTCTGGATACAGAAGTTGATACCAGCCCATTTACAGAAGAAAGGGTTCTGAAAGAACTCTTAAAACTGATGGTGGACAAAGCAATGGGGCCTGATGGGATTCATCCCAGAATTCTAAAAGAATTAAGGTAGAACAAGTGACACCACTGACTACCCTCTTTAACAAATCTTGGGAGGATGGGGTGGTACCTGAGGACTGGAGGAGGGCAGATGTGATTCCCCTTCACAAAAGTGGGAGCAAGGCAGAAGCAGGAAACTGCAGACCTGTTAGTTTAACCTCAGTGATAGGGAAAATGATGGAATCACTTCTGAAGGAAAGAATTGTCGAGTATCTAGAGGCCAGAGGGGCACAGGACCCAAGGCAGCATGGATTCACAGCAGGAAGGTCATGCCAGATGAATCTGGTAGATTTCTTTGCCTGGGTGACCAAAGCAGTAGATCAGGGAGGGGCTGTGGACATGGCTTACCTAGACTTTAGCAAGGCATTTGACACAGTTCCACACAAAAGATTAATATACAAGTTAGCCAGCCTGGGAGTGGGTCCCAAGATGACAGCCTGGGAAAAGAATTGGCTGGAGAATAGGACACAGAGAGTAATAGTAAATGGAGTCCACTCTGAAGAAAGTGGGGTTACTAGTGGGGTACCGCAGGGTTCAGTAATAGGACCAGTCCTCTTCAATGTCTTTATAAGCAACATTGCAGAGGGACTGGAAGGAAAAGTATGTCTCTTTGCAGATGACACAAAGATCTGTAACAGAGTTGATGTACAAGGTGGGGTGGAAAGGATGAGAAGGGACTTGGCAAGGTTAGAGGAATGGTCAAATGTATGGCAGCTTAGATTCAATGCTCAGAAGTGCAAGGTAATGCATCTGGGAAACAAAAACCCACGGAAAGACTACACAGTGGGGGGTGAGATACTAACAACAGCAAAAATGGAAAGGGACCTGGGGTAGTCATATCAGATGACCTAAAGGTGGGCAAGCAATGTGAGAGGGCAGCAAGGAGGGCTGGGGGGATACTGGGATGCATAGGGAGAGGCATCACCAGTAGAAAACAGGAAGTTATTATCCCTCTGTACAGACAGCTGGTGAGACCCCATCTGGAGTACTGCGTGCAGTTCTGGAGACCCAATCTCCACAAAGACATAGACAGAATGGAAGCTGTCCAGAGGAGGGCAACTAAAATGGTGCTGGGTCTGCACCGGAAGTCATATGAAGAGTGACTTAAGAAGCTTAATATGTATAGCTTTGAGGAAAGGAGGTAGAGGGGGGGACATGATAGAAACTTTCAAGTACCTCAAGGGAATCAACAAAGTCCAATAGGGTAGCATCTTTCAGAAAAAGAGGTATGCAAGAACAAGGGGGCACAATTTGAAGATAGAGGGGGCCAGCTCAGAGGTAATTTAAGGAAGTATTTTTTCACAGAGATGGTTGTGGATGCATGGAACAGCCTTCCGGAGGAGGTTGTGGAGTCAAAAACAGTGGTGGAATTCAAGCATGCATGGGACAGTCATAAGGCAATTCTAGGGGGTGGGGGTAGGAAGAAGTAGGCTGCTGGTTAACTAGGATCTGCAGCTTATCCATTAGGTAGGGAAATGGGCAGACTGGGTGGGCCAAGCGGTCCTTATTTGCTATCAAATTCTATGTTTCTATGTTTCTATCCCCATTTTAGTTTAGGCTCATGCCCAGCCTTCCACTTAAGAACCACAGCCAAAAAGGAAGTTCTCAGTTTGTTATTAAAAATCAAGGAAGAGAATCCCCTGGTCTTGATACCATTGAACCAGGTTCCTTAAATTAGGGGTACCTGCACTTGCTACACTGATTTGTAATTTAATAAACAGGTCCTTCCTTACTGGATCTGTTCCGAGCAATTGGAAAGTTGCAGTGGTAGTCCCCCTACACAAAGGTGGTTCCCAAGCCATCAAAAACTACAGACCTATTTCCATTCTCTGCCCCCTATCTAAAATCCAAGACAGGATACTTTATAACCAATTACAGTCCTATTTGAAGACACACCACCTACTCACTGACTGACAGCATGGGTTTAGAAAGAACTATAATATGACTACAGCCCTTGTATAGGTCTCTGCTGATATTCTCAGTGCTAGTGACAAAGGCATAGTTACAGGAGTGATGTTTGTTGACCTGGCAAAGGTCTACTAAGAAAAGATAACCTCTTAGGTCTTGACTGCATAACTCTAACCTGGCTAAAGAGTTATCTCATTGGGAGATCCCAAAGGATGAAGTGGTCTGGTTCACTGTTGTCTCCCAGGCCTATAACACATGGTGTACCCCAGGGATCTATCCTAGGTCCATTACTCTTCTCCCTCTTCATTAACAAGCTTCCCTTGTGCGGTGGTGCATCAGTGCAATTATACACTGATGACGCCATTCTGTTCCATTTTTCCAAAGACATGGACTGGCTTAATCAGAGTCCTAATGCTGATTTCAATACACTCGAATCATGGTTCACAGATAACCATCTAATTATTAATACCAAAACCCCCAAAGCTATGTTTTTTCCACAATCCCTCCTCTAAAACCTCTAAAACCTCTTCACAATGCCCTTTCAAAATCCATTCAGTATCTGGGGATTCCATAGAAGTAGACTGGTAGTTAAACACACTCACCACGTAGGTAAAGGAAGCACTTAGAACAATCTCTTTAGGAAGTTCCTGGTTTATTGCCACCATTAAACAGGGTAGCAGACAAAAAATCCAAACATAAGAGCCACAGCCCTGCTTTTATGTTTCACCTTCCCATGAAGGCTTCCTCAGAGAATGAATACATTTCTGATTCAACACCACTTTTACATGCAAAGCTCAATAAATCATGTGACTTCCTTCACCAATTATATGACACAAAGTGAACAAATTTAGTTAAAGCAGTTAGGTAATTTGATCAATCAACATACAATGCACCTGCATTCTAAATCCACAAAGCATACAAAAATATGAGTCTTCATATAAAGTATCCAAATCCTTAAAGCAGGAAGTGAATGTGACTCAGTGAAACCTAGAAAATAAAAATAAAACAAATAAATATTACTACTGCCATAAACCAGTGGTAATATTTATTTATTTACTTATCTTCTAGGTTTCACTGAGAATTTATAAACTTGAATACTATATGAAGATTTTAACTTCATGAACATAGAATACAGGACCCAATTCAAAACAGTTACTGCCGTGTTGCAAAGTGAATTGTGCCAAACATTTTGGTTGCAAGTAGCACTTTGCGCCGTGTCACAACAATCTGTATTCCAGAAGGCACTGCTGCAACAAAAACAGCTCATCCGCTAGGCGAGGGTGCTCGAATCAAAATCTTGAAGAAAACGAATACAAAACTCAGCACTCCACAGCTAGGCATACAAACAAGGCTAATATGCAAGTTTTGTATTTACAGCAGTGGGTGAAGTGGATCTATTTCAGGACTTGGGGAGAGTATCTAGCCATGCAAACGCTGACACTGCATCAGGCGATACATTACCGGCAATACTAGACATTAGAAAGGCTTTTATTGATTTGGAAAGAGCCATCATTAGAGGTCACAGACATTACTGTGGAAAAACAACATTGGAGGCATATCTTAAGGTGGGACAGTCACCCAGAGGTTTACGAGTTCTAAATAAGCCTGGTTACGGATGGGACAGAGCTACTTTTGTCTCTGACTGGCAGAACTCACTCCAACTTGGAACAAATGCCTTAATAAATTCTGTTATTAGAGACTATGATGCTCAGAGAGAGGAGGTGACTTCTTATATCAAAAATAAAGAAGAAATTGTCACTTGCTTTAAGGAGCATCTTGATTTTAGTGCATTTGAAAAGAAACTTAAGGAGAACCTCCAAAAAGAAGAGAATAAGATACGAAGGATTAAATTACACAAATTTGAGAGAGATAGGCTTGACTACCAAAACAATTGAATTTGGGATTGGAACCAGCACAAGCCACAACATTCGAGATGTAAAGGAGGTGTTTCTGGCCACAGGAGGGATGGTAATACCACTATAAGTCAACCAAAGTCCATATTACATAACAGAAGTAATTCACCCTATTATGCTTAAGCCAGGGAGTCAGAACAGGAGGATTTTTTCAAGGAGGACTTGGAACCACTCGGCAAATGACGGACAGTACAGCTTCGGGAGCCAGTTTTGGAACAGAAGAATCTGAGGGCCAAACATCCAGCACAGGTTACCACCATCACTGGAACAAATCCACCAGAAGGTGTGGTAGGAAGCATAGGAGTCAAAACGAGGGGCAGAAGGGGCAGATAGTCCCTCAGAATATCGTTATTAATATTTCTGATGTCACTTTGAATGCTGATCAACTTGCAGTTCTTCAAAAGGGACTATTGTTTGTACCCACACAAGATGCTAAACACTTTGAATTATATTTGGATCTTCACTGTTTCACTAGGAATTTAAACTTAAAGGCATTCTTCAATAAAACCAACATGGGTTTGGGACCGGTTGATACAATCGGGGAGGTCTGTGACATACCATCGGCTACAGTGGCAGTAAGCCAATTTAGACCCCCATCTACTTTTATGTCCCCTTACCGTGATGCAGTCAAAGTGTTTGAAACTATTTGTGAGAGACAATTTAGAACTCTCCTTGATCAAGATTCTTCATCCAGTTTTATTAATGTCTATACAGTGGAAACCAAGGCACTTAAAAGTTTGGAACAAAATTCTGACTTGACTATTAAGCCTGCAGATAAAGGTGGATCAGTGGTGGTGATGAATACATCAAACTATATTATTGAAGTGAAAAGACAATTAAATTATGAAATTTTTTACTAGCCACTGAGCACTGATCCTACAATGGTTTTTAAACAACAAATTGATACATTTCTTTTTGAAGCTGAATGTTAGGGTCTAAATGATCATGGTGAGATGATGTTTCTAGATGTAGCCAATCCTGTACTAGCGAGTTTTCATATGCTACCAAAAATCCATAAGAATTTGTGGGGTCCCCCTGGGTGACCCATAGTGGCAGGTATAGGCTCATTACTAGAACCATTATCCAAATATGTGGATTTCCACATAAAAAACTACGCAACAGCTTTACCATCATTTATTAAGGACACAGGTCAATTTCTGGATATTTTAAATGATATGCAGATAGAACCTGAATGGTAACAGGTGTCCATGGATATAGCTTCCTTACACACAAACATTCCCCATGATGGTGGTCTTAGTGCATTGGACTATTATTGGTCTCTAGATGCACAATTAACCCATGGTAAAAAAAATTTCTCTTAGAATGTGCTGAACATGTTTTGACAAAAAAATATTTTATTTTTCAGGACACTTTTTATTTACAGATTAAAGGAACAGCAATGGGTGCAACTTTTGCACACGATTATGTTACTCTTTATTTGGGTCAATGGGAAAAGCATACTATCTATGATAGACAAACTGACATTTGGCACCGTTATATTGAAGATGTCTTCATGGTATGGAGTGGCACTCTTGATGAACTTCAATGTTTTGTTAATTTCAACAATGAGAATTTGAAATTCTCAGTTCAACAGGATCTCCACTCAGTTTCTTTTCTGGATGTAAGTATTTTTAAGGAAGAGAATGGTAGCCTTAGTACGAGATTGTACAGAAAAGAAACAGATAGGAATTTATTATTGCTTGCATCAAGTTGCCACCTACGCCATTTGGTATCTAACATACCTAAGGCACAAATGTTAAGGGTTAGACATAATTGCACTAATGATGTGGACTTTATTACCTATGGTTTGGATTTATGTGATAGATTTTTGGAGAGGGGTTATTCTCATGGTGTTGTACAAGAAGCTTATAGGGAAGTAGTTTGTACAGAGAGATCCGACCTTTTGAAGCCTAAGATTAAACAACAGAAGGAACACAGAACCAATTTTGTTGCTACTTATACTAGACACTCAAAAGCAATTGAGAGTATCATCCACACAAATTGGAATATCTTGCCAGGTGATCCATTTTTGATAGAAGTTACATGGTATAAACCAAGAATGGTTTATAAGAGAGGCCCCAACTTGCAGGACAGATTAGTCCATAGCTATATTGGATCATCTGATGCAAGTGGTGAAAAAAATCGACCTTCTCTTACTAATCATATGCACAGTTGTGGAAATTGCAAATGTTGTAGATCTGTGGTTAAATGTAACACCTTCACCAGCTGTAATAGTGTTTAAACCTATGAAATTAGAGATTTTATCACTTGCAGTACTTTGAATGTAGTCTATTTGGTTACATGTCAGTGTGGTGCCTTTTATGTAGGCAAAACCACATGACCATTGAAGGTACGAATGGGTGAACATCTAAGGTCTATTGTTAACAAAGATTCCAGAAGTGCACTTGCCATTCATTGTGACAAGAATAGTATCAAATATTTGGAGCATGTTTTCAGATTCTGTGGCATATAGGTTGTGAAACTGTGCCCCCGAGGGGGAGATCTAGATGCAAAACTGAAATATAGAGAATCTTTTTGGATTTACATGCTGGGGGCACTTACGGCCCCAGGTTTGACTAATAAGATTGAACTGTTAACTTGTTTACAGTCAAGATAATTCTATAATTATTTATTTTTCCAATTTACCTCTTCCTTCCCTACCCATCAAACCCCCTCCTCACCCTGGCCCCCACCTCCTTCCCTTTCTTCCCTTTCCCTTCCCTTTCTCTTTAGCTCACCACCCCAACCACTCTTCCAAACCTCCCCTTCCCCTACTCTTTCCTTCCTCCTGTTCCCCCTTGGTACTTTTCTAAATTTGTAAATTTAACTTTCATCATTTCATTTCTTTCTTTTCCCTTGGATTTATAATTATTGTACTTTAGTCCAACATAGTCTCCATGTATGCTTTTACTTACCATGTTGTTTGTTGTCTCTTACAGATAAAGCTGATGAGTAATAATTTCTTGACATGGAACTTATCGGTGTATCCCGATGGCTGGGAGCTGATTTCCTGTCTAGTATTGTATTTTTGGATTTCATTTCATTTTTTGTTCTGATATGGATATCATCAGAGCTGCTGCATTTTATTATCTGTGTTTGTACTTATAGATAGGGAAGTTTTATTTTTATTTTATTCAGCTCACATCATTATCAGCTGTTTTCTATGGTTTTATGTATGCCTTTAAATTGTTTGCTGTACTTATTTATATACACATAAAACAATTCTGTTGATGATTATGTGTTTAATAGAATGTGGTTAGAATAATTGTATAGATATACTGACAATCATCAATATGATGTATGTTGCTCTACATTTTCCCTATTTATACATGTATATCTTTTATAAGATACCACCCCCTGATGCCTTGTAGTTAGAACAAAACTGGTCGGGAGTTCTCTTCCAATTTTGAGCCTTTGGCTTATTGTGGCATCTGCTTTACTTTAAAATAAATTATGCCCTTCTTTGTATTTCAGAAGGCAGCCTGCGACATGTCACAGGCTGCCTGTGCAAAAAATGGGCTACGCCACTGGCTACACCATAAACCCCCTGCTACATGGTGCAAGGGGTTTTATGGCAGTAGTTATGCCCGATTCCAAGAGGATGGCTGATGGAGTACCAAATGTGCTAGTCCAAGACAACCCCTGGAGGACAATGGTCTAAGTACAGTTAGACCAGCCATTAGCTGGTCTAAGTGTACTCTATGTCCACCAGGGGTGCACCTCTATGCCAGGTGCCCAACAGCCACCCCCCACAGTACCACTGTGGGCTGATGTCACCCCCAGGCCTCATAGAGTACTGCATGACAACCCCCAAGACCCACACCCTCACACCATGCCAGTGCCCCTCAGGGCTCTTCAAGAACCTGTCCCCCTGCCCTGATGGCAGCCACCTGGATTCTTGACAGTACCCACAAATTCCCTGGTAGTCTATATTCCCCCCCATCCCCAAGCCCCGATCCTCATTGGCCAGCTCACTGGTACTCCAATGCCACATCCTGAAAGTCAACCAAGAATGTACTAATGTACATGAAAGGGACACACACGGTGCCTGTAATCCATGGTCATCTAGTATCCCACTCCAGTGCTGGTCCACCCCCACCCCCACACACACACCCATGCCCAGTTGGGACTGGGACAACCCACCTCTCACCTCCACAGCCAGCCACAGACTGAGCTTCCATGAGTGCATACCACTGTATACAGTACACACTCAATGAATGAGCTGTCATTCTTTGAGCGTGTACTGTATACAGTAGTACTCACTCAGGAAAGCTCAGTCGGTGGCTGATAGTGGAGGGTGGATTGTGCCAGTCCCAACTGGGCACGGTGTGTGCGGGGGTGGGGCCTCACCAGCACTGGGGAGGACACTAGAACACTAGGGATTATGGACACCATGGGTGTCCCTTTCTTGTATATTAGTACATTCTTGGATGACTTGCAGGACATGGCATCAGAGTACCAGTGAGCTGGCCAATGGGAATAGGAGCTTGGGGATGGGGGGGACAGGGGGGCTTGCGTCCTGTCGGTGGGCATGTCTGCAGCTTGAGGCACCCAGTTCAGGTGCGCATTTTCTTTGGCACACTACTGAAGGTGCCTCAAGTCACAGGACATAGTCACCAGGGACCCTGCCTGTTCTGGAATCTGGCGCAGGGTCCCCGGCATATCAGCATACATCGCAACTTGCAAGCACCAGTGAGTTGTGACATTCATCTTGGAATTGGGACCCAGTGTATTGTATATTGATTGATCAAATTACCTAACTGCTTTAACTAAATGTGTTCACTTTGTATATACATATAATTGGTGGAGGAAGTCACATGATTTATTGATCTTGCATGTAACAGTGTAGTAGTAAAAACTTTATTTTTATACAGGAGAAACATGTCTTTAGGTCAATTGGTCTAGTTTACAAGACAGTCCTGTTACTACATGTTACCTATACATTAAAATACATTACCACAATAATGACGGGACAAAGCATAACAATACAGGTATTAAACATAGTAAGGCTCTTCCTATTCCAACAACAATCTCTAATTGGTGGTGTTGAATTTGAAATGTATTCATTCTCTGAGGAAGCCTCCATGGGGAGGTGAAACATAAAAGCAGGGCTGTGGCCCTCATGTGTGGATTTTTTGTCTGCTACACTGATGGTGGCAATAAATTAGGAACTTCCTAAAGAAGTTGCTCTAAGTGCTTCCTTTATATACAGGGGTGAGTGCATTTTACTATCAGTCTGCTAAACCATTTTTAAAACTGCACCACCACCCATGTGCCCACATCCATCTTACTACAAATTCCATAGAAGTAGTCCAAATCTTTAAATACTTAGGAATGTATGTTGACTCAGCCTTCTCTTTAGAGACCCCCATCTCCTTGTTAACTAAAACTATCTACCAGAGGTTAGGTCTGTTATACCATGTCTGCCCTGTTTTATCTGCCACTTACTGTAGAAAAATTGCTTCCACATCCCTCCCCCTATACATTTCTATGGTGCACCACTACTTCTCTCTGCTCAACCCTCATCCATTGCCCATCTCTGACAACTCTGTTTTAGGATAGGGCACTTTGCCTTATGGGCTGAACCTAGAAAACACCACTGTTATATCATGACTTCCCTAAATTGGCTGGATTATGACTCAAGGCTACAATACCTTGCAACATGCTTTGTATATAAACCAGTGAATCTTTTCAATCCACCTTGTCTAATGGGAATTGTCTATTGCCAAAAAGTTGTTCATCTACTCAGGTCTTCCACATTACCAATTCTAGCAACTCCGATGCCCTGCCATCTCGCTGGGTGGTGATCTTTAACCTACTCCGCCACCACAGCATGGAATACCCTGCCACTTCATCTCCTCTCTTGCCCTTCTCTATCACTATTCAAAAAATTGTTTGCTGCTTACCTGCTCATACCTCCTACCTGCATCTGTTTTCGCTAATCACTGTTTTCTCTATTCTCTATTCTACACTATTTACTTTGAGATAAATAATCTCTGGTACATTTGTTTTCAAAGCATGACTTTTCTTTGCTCTAGGTTGCACACCATAATCCTATTTTCTTTCTTTATTCTACAGAAGAAATCTCAATTGAATTTACTACATTGAAATTTTGTAAATATGTATATTTCTCTGTAAAAGTTGTATATCTCACTGTATATAACTTTGTAATTTTTGTATTTTGTTTATCTCACTGCTAAATCTTTTGTTACCTCGTAGGCTTCCTGACTCTATAGTACTCTCATTGCTGTTCAGCTGCCCTCATCAACTGTTCTCTGATTGTATATCTGCTGTTCATAACATTTGTTGCTCATTATTTGTATTCCTGTACTTTGTATTGTATTGAATTATATTGTATTGTATTGTACTGTATTGTTCTGCCGCCCCTGAAAATGGGACTGAATGGTCTCAGTGGGCTCACCCGGTTACCAAAATTCAATTCAATTAAATAAATAAATAAATACATACATACCAAAAAAATTTGAACCCTCCAAAACAGGAAGCTTCATCAGCACATCTACACATTCAAGGGTTATAACATACTCTATACTGTGCCCTGACATATTGCAGGTAGGATATAAAGGTACATGTCATTCTGTACCTTTATATCATTATTTGTGTTACTCAAACAATACAGATGGCAATAGTTTTTCATCCCTACTGTATTAGCATTAAGTAACTCAAAAAGACTTGTGCTTCTTCACCCCAAAATAATATGTATTCTTGTTTCATACAATATTATTGTGAAAGACACCATGGTGTTTTTGAACATTAAAGAGTTAACAGTGGGAGATGCTGTTAATAATTTAAATTGCTCCTTTTTATGCTTTTCTCACCTCCCTAATAGCTGATTGTGATGTCATTGGTCTTTTCATATATGGATGACTCGGCGGCCCCACAATTTAAATTTCCAACGGCCTGTGACAAGCCTTCAACCATTAGAAGTTTTGCTAACCAATGACTTTGCATCTGACATAACTGTGACATTCAGTTCGCTATGGTGACCTCTAGATCAAGGCACATGTACAAAGTGGCCATACTAGAGAAGTTGTCACAGTAGTGCAGGTCATGTACAAAGCTGCTGAGATTCCAGTCCACACACATGCAGGCAAACTTCCATGCATACTGTATATATGAGTGATAAATTACTTGTTAACTGTTTGTGGGAAAGAGAAGGACAGACTGAGCAACATATACCACACTGTGTTGTGTGAAGCCCAAATCAGGATGTAGCTAGTCATTTATAAATTGTACACCAACTGGCCAGTCTATTACCCCTGCCTCTCCCCCTTCCGCCACTACAAAAAAAAACAACAATTCAGCGATTCACATTGGGTACCATGTAGTGGTACATTAATACAATATGAATTGTTATATTTTTCTGTATCAAATATTGCAAAATGTTATATTTAATAAACTGACAAAATAGTTTCTTCTGACTTTTTTATTATTTACACAACTATGTACACATGCATATGATCATTTAGCAACATTGTGGCTTAAATAAAGAAAACACATGGATTGGTGTGTTTAAAAAAGTTAAGATATGATGGTCATGGGATGTACATTAGACAGTTCTTAAAGCACTTCTGGGGCCTGAAGGCACTCTGCCTGTGGTCCATGCTTTACTACGCTCCTTGAGGTGCAGTCAGAACTATCCAGTGCACACTCCATTGCATCTTATGGTTTATTTATTAGAAACATGGAGACAATTTAATTATAGGTGTCTATCTTCAGTAAGTACAGTAAACACCACATTTGTTTAGCATGTGTCCCCTTCCAGATCACACTAAAGGTATCCCGTATTGCCAAACTATGACCTTGTCAGCATTGTGAAAATACAGCCCTTGCCCACACACATTTTTTCCTTTTTATTTCGATGCATCAAGGCAGTGCTTTGTTTCCAGTTTAAGGGTTAAACTCCACACCATATCAATACAACTCCTGCTGCCAAGACTTGAAATTCATCCTACCGTGCACTGGGTACTGGTAAATGCACAAATTATAACATACATTTTTGAAGCAGCAGTCCCCCCTACCTACCCACCATCACCACCACAGTCTTAACACCAGAAATCTGCAATTTATTCCAACATCTTTTGTCTGTCAGATACACACACACGAACTCAAGTATAGCTCCCTCCAATCAAATAACATACAGTACTACTAAGAAAGTATGAGACACAGAGTAGCATCAAATAGAAAGCAAGTTCAAACTCATTTTCTGCCTTGCATCCCATGCCCCCCCGCAAAGCATTTCAATGCCACAGCTGCAAGACACACCTGACACAGAACTTTTATTCAAGAGCTGGGTTTCAGTCCTACAGCCACCACTTACAACCTGCTTTAACAAATTGTTTCCATAATGTCACTAACAAATACAACCCTGGGAACATGGCAAGGAATGCCCCTAAGCCTCCTTTCCTGCACTCAGCTGGACAAGTGGTCATTTGCTGTCAGAGTTGCTAACTGGTTAAAAGAACTGCTTGATAATCAGTCTCCCCAAGATTAATCAATTTAAGAAATATTTGTGGTGTGCCCTTACAGTCCGTTGCAATTGTAACTGTTACGCTGTTTTATTCAGTTTCTCTCTGTACATATCCTGTGGATTTTTATACAATGATCTGTATGGACTTCTTCAAAACTACACTACATGTAATTGATCTGTCTTAAGTCCTTTGATCCTGACTCAACTGCATTTCCTCTGGAGCTCCTTATTGTACTTGTAATGTTTTTTGTGATTATGTATTTGACATGGAACCTTTGTAAATGAGCACCTGCGCTCAAAGCTATTCTCCAAAGTTTTAAGAAGGTGTGTCCATGAACAAGCCTTGGATGCACCTGGAAACAAGCCTCAGGTTGGTGTATCTTTCCTAGCACAAAAAAAAATGTAAAATAAATAAAAATTAATTGCTGTTCATTCTGCACTGTCTCCTGGGAAGACACTCAGCAATGAATTGCATAGATTTTGCAATGCTGTCTGTCTGATCCCAGCTCAGCAATTGATTACAAAGCCA
Source organism: Neoceratodus forsteri (assembly GCA_016271365.2). Taxonomy (NCBI): domain Eukaryota; kingdom Metazoa; phylum Chordata; order Ceratodontiformes; family Ceratodontidae; genus Neoceratodus; species Neoceratodus forsteri. Next base: position 1,367,160,877 of record CM057455.1, read on the forward strand.
CACACTGGTTATGCTGATTAAACTACTCAATAAATGCCCAACCACAGAAAAGATGCACTATGCAGCAGTACTGCATAATTTTTGATATGTCAGATAAAATAGATGAGGGACATTACTCTAAGGGTGATATGTTCAGCTCCAGTTTGCACTCAAAGACCTGCTGAAATGCATCGCCCACAAGCAGTCATGCCACCCACTATGCACAGGTTACACACAAGCAACAGGCAGAAAAAATACTAAAGTTAAATTTAGAGTGGAGTTTCTTGTAAAGCAGCACAGTAGTTTAAATGTACTAGGGGCAAATCCCAATTTACATAAAAGCACTCTCTATAAAATCTATTAAAATATGATAGTGGTTCAGCCTGAAAGTGGTTTACTATAGGGCACTGTGACAGGTGTATGCTAAAATACTAAGCAATTTGACTACTTAAAGCTTTAAACCTGGACATAGTGCCTGTCTTTAACAAAATATAATGCTGACTAGCTTGAAGAATAGGCTATATATTTATTTAGCTTTTGTTGACCGGGTAGCTACACTAGACAAGTTATATGCCTATTTTCAGGTACGACCCGGGAGAGTACAATGAAAAATACAGGTTCAAACAGGGTACATAGCAACAAGAGGGGCAATGTACAGAGTAACAAAAGTGCAAGGTGAACATAGATAGTCTATAGCAAGTAGTAATGGGTAAACTATACATATATATAAATATATATATAAATATCTATATGTGTGTGTGTGTGTATATACATACATCCAGAATAAAATAGGCTAAGTCATTCCAAGACTGTGCTCAAGTCGCCATGGCAAAATAGAATGAGCAGACAGAGAGTATAAAGGAGCTTATCAGAGACCAAAGCATGCAGTCATTATAGCTAAGATAAAAAAGTGGAACTGCTGGAAATGTAACTAAGCATGTAAAGAGTGAGGAAGCATCAATCTTAGTATCCTGTTGTAAAACTATTAAGGTTTGTACTAGTTTCTCTTACAGTTACTGTAGAAAGCCAGTGCTTTTGCATTATCCTGATGCCATTTTGTATACAATACGAAATTGCTGTACAGTAAGACCCCTTATGTTTTCATAGCTCCTTATCTGAAAATAGTCTCCAATTAGCCACTAGTGACTTGTTTGTTTTATGTTCACATGAACATAAGAAGCCCCTACCCCTACACTTTACTGGTCAGCCCCGGAACATATGTTGTAGGCAGCAGTCAGAGTATCAGCAGAAGCAGGCCACTGATGCTATATTCCACACAGCTGTTCCAGCTGTTGAATTCACTTGTGATGCCGACCTAACACTAAGGAGCCACCCCAGCCTGTGGCTTCTCTCCACCATTTCATCACTGTCTTGCCACCAATCACACCTGGGGGGCAGAGACCAGGTCTCATACTAGTCAGAGACAATGACAGACAGTTGACATTTCTGATGAACTACTCACTGAAAAAGGTACCAGTTTGTCTTCTTCTTCTTTAGTCTCTCTCCTCTGTTGAGCTCTTTGGTCACTTTTATTGCACTTGCTCTTCAGAGTAGGGCTTAAACATGCAGTGGCTGAGCAAGTCACACCCTCATCCCATGCATGCACAAGCCACATGCCATGGACCACAAAAGGCACTGCAGACCCCTCATAAAACATGTAACACAACATGCACACTCACCTGTTGCTTGGCGTGGCACCAGATGTGCCTCTCCCCACTGCCCGGTATGCCCAGTTTGCCTCCTTCCATCATCTGCATGCCTGTGTGCATCTAGCCATGCCCGACTGACCTCCTCCCTGTTTGCAATGAGAACATGAAGACAAGTGCACAGTTAGCATCATGCCATAGCACACCCTCACCCCTCCAAACACCCATGTGCAAGGCAGGTATGTGAACACCTACCAAACACCCATGCTACAGTGCATGCATCCCCACAGTTGCATGCCATACAGTGTGCAGGTGCAGTGGCATGATATAGGGTTGTACAATCCATCACCCTTCACCAGTGCCCATACAGTACATCATCAACAGACAGTACGCACATGACATGTGTGCACCATGGTGCCCTGCTAGACACTGCGGTGGGCCACCAGGCCCATGCCACATGTGACTGTACATGGCTCGTGTACCCTGGCACATGGCACATGGGGACAGAAAACACGTGTAGCATCTGCCGTGGGGTACACTACCACTGATACCACCATTGTGCATCATGGACACCATACGCGAGTGCTGGACACAGCGCCCAGACTGTGTCCACATGCTGCCTACAGTGGAATCACAAGCTGGTGTAGTGGCACATGCACACCGGACAGTGTGTCACCTCTGTAGGTTGCCATGCTCCACACTGATGGCCAGTGTCACCTGCCGTGGCATGGCCATGGTCCCACAGTGTAGTGCACATGCCCCCTAGAGGTACTGGGGCCAGACAGTGGCACACACAGCATACCATACACCATCACACCAGTACACATCCACTGCCCACGATTGGTGGCATGCCACAGTCCACAATGGACAAAGGCTGACACTGCCACACATCTGCCAGTGTACAGTACTGTGAATGGTGCACATTCACATTCCATACATACCTGGGCGTGGCATTGTTCCCTTCCACACAATGTCCCTCAGGCAGTCCAGATGTGCTCAGTCCCTGCAGCCAAGGTCACCAAACCTGTGGTGGCATTGGTCCCCCATTTGGGGTATGCCAGTGCTTTGTGTGAGGTGCCTAGCAATGTTGGCCCACACCTGTGACCTGGCCACCTGAAACTCCTCCTGGCCAAAGAGCCATCCTCCCAAGGGGACCACCATGTTGACCAGATTGGCAAGCTCTGTCTCCCCACCTCTGGGAGTGATGGCTGGTGGCATCAATACATGTAGCACATGCTATGTCACTTTACTGTGCTGCAGTGGTATCCTGCTATGCAAGTTATACCAGGCCTATGAGCCATGCCAGTCGCACCATAGGCTACACATGGTCGGCCCAGCAAGGCAGGAGTGTGCACCATTGGGATGCATGATAGTAGTACTATGGCACATTACCACACATATTGTGTGCAAAATTGGGGAGATCAGCCAATGCCATGACCACAGCCATCCGTATGGCACACGTAAGTGACCATGCGCTATAGATGTTCACTGCGCATGTGTGCCATGCGGTAGCATCTGCATGATGCGCCAATACTGGCGTCAGTTCTCTGCGACCACACAATGCAGTGACATGCGTGGCTATCATGCATGCAGCAGTGAAAATGTGAGATGAGTGTACATGATGCACAAATAAATGCACGTTGCACACTGAGATGTGCCAAGCGCAAATTCGCAATATTCAATCAGGATATGCTAATTGCCCCATTGCACATTCTTGGCCCAATCCAGACATTTGCACCTCATTACAGGGAAGTCCTCCCCTCAGTTGCATGTGCTGTGCCATAAATGAGCAGGCCTGCACCACCCCAACATACCGGTGACCGAGAGGGACTGCATCTTTGGAGGAAGGTGTGTTTACTCTGTTACAGTGCATCTGTTCTGGTACTCTGCATGGTGCGCAGCACATGCCACTGATGCTGTACCTTTCCCTGTGCCTGTTTGTTTCCTAGGCACCAGTATGGATCCTGAGCCAAGCACTCATCAGCAAAGCCCAAATTTTATGCAAGATGAGCTGTTGCGCTAATCGAGGCCTACATAGTGTGTGAGGCACTCCTGATCCAGAAGACAGGGACACAACAGGAATGGGCACAGAGACAGACAGAGGTGGCAGAGGCTGTCAATGCACATGGTGTCTACAACAGAATACCACAGGAGTGCATTAAGTGCATCAATAGTGAATGTCACTACTTCAAGGAATGACTGGCCCAGGCCTGTGCCTCACACAGTGCAATGGGTGGGGGTCCTTCCACAGTCCCTGCCATGACAGCGCATGAGGCTCTGATGATCACCACACTGATCTGTGTGTCTGTTGAGGGTGTATCCAGTGGTGGCTTTGATACTGGGTGTGACCTGTCGCTGCACTGTGAGTATGCAATACACAGGTCATGTACAGTCTAGCATGTGGTGTTCACTGGTGGTGTATGGCATATTATACAGTCCTTGTAGAACTATGTGGCCACAAAGTTAAATCTGCTTGTCACCTGTGCATGCCCGTGGTATTGGCCGGCGTGGCCCCTGTACATGGGTTGGTCTGGCCATGTTGCAGGACAGTACCATCTGTGTTCAGTTATGCCTGCAGTCACTTGCACCTGCGTGTGGACCATACAGCTGTCACTTGCTCAGTTCTAGGGTCTATGGTGGTGGTGGTGTGTGTATGGCATGTTCAGTGGGTTGGGGTGACACATGCTGATTGCTAGGCAGGCTGGCGGGGCATGCATGGTGGGGGGCAGTTGGGAGGACTGTGATGGCTGTGCCTCACATGTCTCATTGTGTGGCCACACGCATACTGCCTGACAACCCCTCTGTGCAGTATGCCATGTGTCCGGCACAAATTGTCCTGGTAGTGTGTGTTACCACTTGTACACCTGTGACACGCATGTGTTCCTCCATGTGTCTGTTGGTGTTCTGTAGCCATAGACATGCAGCCCTAACCATGTTCTCACATTTTGCCTCCACAACCCCATCAAGTCTTAGGACTGGTGCAACTTCAAATAAACGGCCACAGGGACAGCAGGCCAACATATCTGTGTCTATGTCATTGGCCAGTGTTGTGGCCACATTTGTGGATGCACCCTCACAGGGTCAGGGAGACATTGATGACATTCTGATGATGCCCCCTGTCTGGGATTGATCTCCTGGATGACCTTGAGGTGCTCACCATGGACACGGAGGATGATGATGCCACCCAGTTGGACAGCATCATTCCCAACACTGTCTACCTCCTTGGCACTTCGGATGCCACACAGTCTGCATCTGACACCAGCAGTCATCCTGGGCCATCACATTCACAGCACATGGGCCAGCACATGCCGGGTGCCATAGCACAGGCTGTGGGTGGACTGGGCCAGACCACTACTGTGTGGGTGGGATGCAGCACCACCCTTCCACGGAGTGATGTGGACCAGCAATGGCCTGCATGGGCACGTGGGCAGGCTGACCCGGCATGCTGTGTGTGTGCACGCACACTATCATAAGGCCAACAGCGGTCTGCTGTGTGGCAGCCACAGGAGTTGGCAATCTCACAATAGGCCACAACCTCCCCACTTGGCAGCCACCCCCCAACGCATGTCTCCTGATGATGAGCTGCCAGAGCACACAGCTACTATGGGCCTCTGTAGAGTGCCAGGTGGCACTCAGGGAAGCTGTGCAGAGGTTGAGGGTGCAGGTGGGTCTCCTCAATGAGCTGGCATCCATTCAGCATGCCAAGGTCACAGGGGAGTTACACCTCCTGTGGATGGACATGACCACAGGCCTTTTCAGAATATCGCAGGCCATTCAGGAGGGGTTGTGCAGCCATGGCCCCCTGTTCCCATAGGACCACCCGCCACTCATCAAGCAACAACCCCAGAACCCCCACTCCTTCACGGAATTTTCCTACATGTTCCCCATGCTGTCCCTGCCCTTGCAATACCAAACACCCCTTACATTGGTTTGCAGTTCTCGACACCATCTTCTACACACAGCCAGTCCTGGTGGCATGGTTCAACACCCTCAGGGGTGGAGTCTTGACCCCTTATGGCATAGGGTCTCCCACAGGAGTCACCCATGCCTGTGGTGCATGGCCACACACGTGTCCTTGGTGGCTGCACACAGACATGCTGAGGTGTCCCAGGCACTGCTGGCCTGCTCATAGTGCCTCACAACCATTGCTGGATGCACATCGTCCCACATCTGCTCAGGTCTGTGTGCTGTCCACAACACATCCACACAATGTCCCACATGCACACACCCTTGTGGCATGTCCATGCCATCTGTGTGGTTTCCGGGCCATGGATGTGGGTCATGGTATTGTGGTGGGTGGCATGGGCGTGATGAGTGCAGCTATGGCCTACTGATGTGGGTCTGTGCCACTGGTCTATTTTTGACCCATGCCATTGCTCCACATCCACCTGTGTGCATCTTTGGCATTGTTGCCCCTCCTGTGAACATATGTACATATTTACTGTGCACATGTGTGCACAGTACGCCTCTCTGACTGGGTCTGGCTGCATCACCATAGGGTGCACCGTGCTTCTGCCTTACCTGTGCCTGTGTGCATGCCTGCACTGTCATGACTGCCTATGGTACTCATCTTGGGGGTACACAATGCTCCTGCATGATGGTGTCTCTGTGCCATCATGCCCTCAGTGCCGGTCTTGAGTCCCTCTGGTGCAGCACTGGCTGCCCACCCTCATCCTGTGACTTATCATCTCCTGCACTGCCACCCTCAGGTACCTGGACATCCATTCCATGGTCAATGACTATGTTGTGTAGCATGCAACAGGCCAGGAATATGCCACAGGCCTTGACTGGGCTATATTGTAGAGCACCATCGGATCTGTCCAGGCATCTAAATCACATCTTTAACATGCCAAGCACATGCTCAGTAATGTTCCTTGTTGCAATGTGTGCCTTGTTGTACCTCTCCTCTGCTTCGCATGTGAGCCGTAGTATGGGGTTGTGCAACCATGGCCACAGGGGGTAGGCACTGTCACCTATGTGGAGGAAGGGAATTTGTTAGTTTACGTTACATGTCCATGGCATTCTGTCCCCCCCACGCCCTGTGTTTGTTGGTTGGGCCTGCCAGCACAGTACACTTGTCAATGGTTTCCATCTGCATGCACCCTCAAATGCCTCCATGGCACCCTCCTAGCTGTTCTATGGCCAATGTTACTGCCACCGCAGCATGCATGGCATCTGCTCTGTGGTGTATGGCTACAGTTCAGCCTGTCACTACCACATGTCACTGTCAGTTCCCAGTGCATCCCACTGCCCTGCCCCTCACACAGTGACACTGTCGGACACATGCTGGCTGCACCACTGTTGCTTGTGCCTGTTGCAGTCCTTCACATGTACGATCATACTACTTGGGCCCACCATCTATCTACTGTCTCTTGCTTTGTGGGCCCCTGTCTGGCATCCTCACCCCATCCAGTATACTACATTTGGCCATTGCAATGGCTCTTTCATACTGATCCACCCTCTGCACAGGCACTGGCAGTGCTTTCTGCAGATGTGTGGGCACCATTCTTTTGGGGTTAAGTACCACTCACTCACTAGATGGCCACTGGGTATCTCCCTTGACTCAAACTGGTGGCACATGCCAGACACAGGCATCGTGTGCACTCCCGGGAAGTGGGTACAGACATTGGTGATGCACCCTGTGGCACTGCACACCACCTGGCAGTTGATGGAGTGGTAGCCCTTCCTGTTGATGTGTATCTCCTTATCACCTCCAGGTGGTGCTCTGATTGACATGTGGGTGCTGTCAATGACCCCTAGCATGCCAGGCATTTATGCAACTCTGTGGAAGTGCTGCATTCTTTCTGTACACTTTGCTGCTATGCTAGGCAATCACATGAACTCCATAGCATGGGGCAGCAGGGCAGTGAGGAACTGATTGAGGAGATGGGATGTGGCAGACTGGGTGATACCAGTGGTGTCTCCCACTGGTATCTGAAAGGTGCACATGGTAAGTAAGAACAGTGCTGCTGTTACCTTTGTCTCCACTGTCATGGTGTGACTTCTGTGTGTAGATGCCTGCAGATCCTCATGGAGCAGCTCACAGAGCCATCTCAGAATTGCCCTGTTGAGCCAGTACCAGCCCACGATGTCCATGTAACTGAACTGTTCAAATGTGAAAGGATTCTGGTACCATCTCTGGTGGGCATACCGCCCTGCCTAAGCACCCCTCTATGGCCACGTTGCTGTTGTGCTCATCTCCTCACATCAGCAATGACAGTTGATATGTGGAAGACCGATCCATCCATTGTTGTTGATCTGCTGCAGACAACCTCTGGGTGGCTTGGCAGTTTAGGCCTTCTTCTTACATACCTATCTTTACAAGGTGCATTTTTGGGATGTGCAGCACATGTGCCATTGATTTCGGATAAATATGCAGTTGCACGGCACATTATTTCTGCATGATCTTGCAGTCAAATCTGCGCAGTGCATCTCTTTTATTTGAATATCGCACTTCGGCACATTTCCCAGGATGCGCAGTGAGTCTCCATTTTGGGCCTCATCTCTTTTGAATATGTGGGCCTGTTATTGTAAGTATCAGAGGAATAGTTAAAAAAATTGAAAACCTTCTCTCTTCTTCACAGTTATTCCTCTTTCTTTTCTTTCCTTTCTAGTGTATAATCTTTGTGCAGGAGCAAAAATCCTGAAATCTTTATCTAAAACAGATTGACAGATGCACAGTTTTACCTGGAAAAAGGAAAAAAATACCTATCCTATCCAATATACATGAGAATTATTTTTCAGTGACAGAAGTAAAAACCTCAGTGTGAGGAGCTATTTAATGAACTACCTCTTCAAAGAAGCTGACTGTTGCAAACTGTGGGGAGAAGTTTTTCACTCACACCCCCCGCCCCACACATACAAGATATTGAAAACTGTTAACGTACTGAACTGTATAATTCTCTATTTATATGGCATAACTTATTGACTGTCAAACCTGTCAAGAAAAAATATGCAACCTGCTAAAAAAATTGATCCAAAGCTGAACCTGTTGAGAAAAAAACTAAAGTCAGAAAAAAAGAAAACCTTTTAATTGTAGTTGCAACATTGCAATGGTGTAAATTATTCTTTTTCTGCACTTTAAAGTCTCTTTGTTAACAAGGGTGTTTCTTATGCTTCTCTAGTTCTAGTGCTGTTGGAAGCACAAGGTAAACAAAAATACATATAATACCGCGTTTCTGACGTAATGTTGCAGTTGATATCTTCTTTCAAGATCAAGGTTGAGTTTATTTGTTTGACATTTGTTGTCTTTACAAAAACAGTAAAAACACATATGACAAAGGTATGCAACACATTTACTAAACAAAATGTGTAGGTTTAACATTATTTAATGCTAAAAAAAGCTCTTCATGGAGATGATTCAGTGAGAGAGAAGATCCATACCTATTTCCAGAAATCTCCAGCATGAAAATGGCATGCTAACAGCTTTGTGGCCTAGTTATCTACAACCTCCGCCCCCCCCCCCCAAGTTAACCATCTGTTACATACAGCTTAGTATTTATTTTTACTATATTTAAAAATAAAATATTCATGTCAAAATTATACAATTAGCTATACCAGGTACATTGAGAGCCCCGCTGTCTAACAAGTTGTCTTATACTTCACTAGGTACATCATTAGAGACTGTCGATGTTTAATTATAATACTGGGCAATAGACTTTGTAATGTAGAAAGGATTGTTTTGATCTTCAGTGATGTAATGGAATTGTGGTTTTAAATCTGCTGTTTAACTATATAAGAATACATGGGAACCTTTTGTACTATGTTATGAAATGAAATGAAGGAGAAACAATTTGTTTGCGTTGGATGTTCCTCTCACAGACATCAAACTCACAAATTAGTTGACACCTAAGCAGCTGAGAACAGGTGGAAACCAAAGAAAAAGTCAGGAGACAATTAATTAAATGATATTTAAGGTTGGGTGAGAGTAGCATTCAGGCATTCCCCATGACAAAGTGGCTGGTTGAGCCTCGAAGCACTGGAGAGTTTATTGCTGGCTGCAGTTGCTTCTCTATAATGGTGAAGCTTATAAAATGTAACAAATAGTGAAGACATAACAAAAGAAAAAATTTGTATCATCACTTTGATCCACTGGTGCTATGTTTTCTTTGTCCTTGACATTATTAGAGAAAACTTGGTCAATTTTTTTTGTGTGCAATCATTGCCTTAAACAGAATATTTGTTTGCAATATACTCATCATGGGGTGACAATACCATAAGTAAGTAGTCATTTAGAGCATTGGTGTAAATTTTAAGTGTATCTAAAATACATTTATTTCTCCATTTTTCATATAATGGGATACTGAATACAAAATAAAACAAGTTTTCAGTATACCCTCAATTACAATACATAGATACATAGACAGTGTCGGCAGATAAGGGCCTATGGCCCACCCTGTCTGCCCATTTGAGCTTGTAAGTTCAGTTATGTTTTCCTAGAAGTCTGTTGCCCCTAACCCCTGACCTCCAGAATTCCTTTAGTATATCCTATGCATTCTTAAATACCGTGTTTGTTTCAGTGCCCACCACTTCCTCAGGCAGGGTGTTCCACTTGTCCACCACCCGTTCTGTGAAGAAATTCTTCCTCACGTTTCTTCTGAATCATCCTCCCTCCAACTTCATCCCATGCCCTCTAGTCCTGGAACATCTTTTTCACTTAAAAATAGTGTATTCCTGCACCCTGTTCCTCCCTGTAAGATACTTGTATGTCTCTATCATATCCCTTCTCTCCTCCTCTCCTCCAGGGAGTACATATTCAGTTCCTTCAACCTGTCCTCATAGGACTTGTGATGCAATCCATGTACCATCTTTGTTGCCCTCCTCTGAACCTTCTCTACCCTGTCTATGTCCTTACGTAGGTAAGGTCTCCTGAACTGTAGACTGTACTCCAGGTGGGGCCTCACTAGTGTCTTGTATAGTGGAATCATGACCTCCCTTTTCCTGCTGGTGATGCCCCTTCCTATGCACCTCAGCATCCTATTTGCTTTACCTGCTGTCTTGGCACACTGTTTCCCTACCTTGAGGTCATCAGAGATGATAACCCCAAGATCCTTTTCCTGCTTGGTGCATGCTATATCCTCACCCACCAACTGATATATTGTGCCAAGGTTTTGTGCCCCATATGCATTATCTTGCACTTTTGCATTGAATTTCAACTGAAAACCCGACCATTCTTCAAGTTTCTGCAGGTCCTTCTCATTCTGTCTACACCCTCTGGTGTGTCTACTCTGTTACAGAGCTTTGTGTCATCAGCGAACAGTGAAATTCTGCCCTAGCTCCTGTGCAATGTCACTGATGAAGATGTTGAATAGGACCAGTCCCAGCACTGATCCCTGTGGTACCCCACTGGTCACTCTTCCCTCTGTGGAGTGACAGCCATTTACCACCACCCTCTGTGTCCTGCCACCCAGCCAGTTACCTACCCACCACACTACTGTCCTGCCCACACCCATATTCCCCAGTTTGTGTAATAGTCTTCTATGTGGCACAGTGTCAAAGGCCTTGCTGAAGTCCAGATAGGCCATGTCCACTGCCCTACCCTGATCCACCTTCCTAGTCACCCAGTCAAAAAATTAAACGAGGTTGGTCTGACATGACCTTCCCCTGGTGAAACCATGCTGCCTTGGGTCCTGTAGTCCATTGACAACCAGATGTTCCACCAGTCTCTCCTTCAGTAGTGCTTCCATGATCTTCCCCACTACTGAGGTGAGGCTAACTGGTCTGTAGTTCCCCGCTTCCTCTTTGTTCCAACTTTTGTATAAGGGGACTACATCTGCTGTCCTCCAGTCTTTGGGTATCTCCCCTGTTTCCAGTGATCAGCTAAACAGGATAGCCAGAGGTTCAGCCACCACCTCTCTTAGTTCTTTAAGAACCCTGGGGTGCACCCCATCTGGCCCCATTGCTTTATCAACTCTTATTAGTTACAGTTCCTTCTGGACCCTTTCTCGTGTAAAGGGACTTGTGTCCATTCTGCACCATTCTCACCCCTTGTACTCTCTTCAGACCCATTATCCTTCTCTTCCTCAGTAAAGACTGAGCAGAAATACCTGTTCAATATGTCAGCTTTACTGTTGTCATCCTCCACGCGGCTCCCATCCTCCCTCTTCAGTCTCACTATCCCTCCCTTTACCTTTCTTTTTTCACTTATGTACCTGTAAAAGGTTTTGTCCCCTCTACCCACTGATTTTGCAATGTATTCTTCTGTCTGAGCTTTGGCTTCCCTTACTGACCTCCCTGCCTCCCTTTGCTTCTCCTGGTACTTCTGCCTATCCCCTTCTGCCTGTGTCTTTTTGTATTGCCTGAATGCAATCTTTTTGGCTTTCACTTTCTTTGCTACCTCTTTGGAAAGCCATAATGGTCTCCTCTTTCTTTTCTTTTTGCTAACCTGCTTAATGCATAATTCTGTTGCTCTTGTAATCCCCATTTTAAATACAGCCCACAGTTCCTCAACCCCTGATTCCTGCTCCATTCCCCTTAATGCCTCTTTCAAGTATCTCCCCATTTTCCTAAAGTCTGCCCCCCTAAAATCCAGAATACGTGTTTTTTGTGTGGTTTGGTTCTGCTCTTTCTGTGATTTCAAACCACAATGACTGGTGGTCACTGTTCCCCAGGTGCGCCCCCACTGTTACCCCCATCACACTGTCCCTGTTTGTGAGCACAATACCATAAAAGCTTTTTCCATGTGGCATGCTCAGCATTATATCTGGGTTCTAAACTGTTAGATGGAAAAAGTTCACACCTTACAGTATGTTTGTTAAAAGGCTTCTATCCTCAGGGAGTATTTGAAAGTTATGATAATTCTCACAACCAATCTATGTTTTATTATAATAATATCATGGACACAGTTTAGATTTGGAACTGAATGACAGGTCACTATTATTATATTTTTCCCATAGAACCATTTGCATTCTTAGTCTATAACTTTCTGAGATTAATATACCTTCAATTGCATCATTCCACAAATGTATCATATTTCTTTTTTTTTTTATTTTCTTTAAGCTCCTCAGGCTCTGGGCTGGGATGTACCTCCTTGTTCTGTGCCTGAACCTTAAACCCAGCATCCTTCCTAGATCACCCAAACTGGGAGGCCCACAGCTTGCCCCTTGTAGATGGGCTTTCCAAAGGGAGAGATCGAGATCCACCAGAGGCCCCAGCTGAGGCTTACACCTGGAGCATCATTCAGGTGGAGTTCAAGGGGTGTCATCATGAAGCTGGCCCCAACGGATTTTTTGCTTCCTGTTTCCCCTTGGTGGCACAGACATGCAATGATGTCAGTGTGTGATGGATGCACTCTCGCACATATCCCGCAGATGTCCACTGTTGCCTCTACCTGCCTGCTTGTGGTCCTGGCTGGTGTACATCTAGTCTCCAGTGGGTGTTACTTGTGCACGGGGAATCCACATTCCTCCCCCAGAGGAAGGGAGCTGTCCATGGGATGCTCATCCTACCTCCCCCCAGCTGGCCCTTTGATGCTCTCGGCTAATTTCAAAACCCAGGTTGTCAGTATTACAAGTGGTAGCTCTACCACTGTGCCAGTGGGCTAGTCCCACATATTTATTTCTTCCAAGACAGCAATCACATTACTAATTTGGCAAGACATTTTTGATGAGGAGGTTGAGGCCATTCTTTTTTTTACAATTTAAATGTTTTCTTTTAAACATGGAGCAGGCCATGATTCAGCTGAATGATGTATTTTGAGCCAATAAGCAATAATTCTTGTATTTATATATGTTATTGCTGGAGCGTGTCCTCATTCCATTCTAAAAAGATGACCAGGTATGGACTTTCAGACTCTCAATAAGGCTTGATAAAAGGCAGAAAATGGCAGTTCAGTAGGTTTGGGCACATAAAGTAGTATCCCCATACTTTCACACTATACAGAAATGTGGGCTGAAGTTTGGCCTCAGTGGCCTTTAAGACTGGAATGACAGTTTTCTCACAGTACCTATGATTAAACTTCAATAATGCTAAAGAGTTTTGCCTGACATATTTTGTTTGTATTGCATGATGTTTTGTCCATTTAAAATTATTATGACTGTGGGCATAGCCCAGCAAGTGTTTTGCATTCAGAAAAGGGCTGATGTCATTTTTGCTACCAAACAACATGATAGAGTGTTAAAAATAGATTCCTCCACTGAAGCCTCATTACTACGCTGCCTGTCTGTGTATAGGAAGCTGTATAGCACTATTTTTCCTCTGGCTTCAGGAGTTAATTGAGCCCACAGAACATTAACTCATTATCTTCTCGCAGTCATTCTGTGGTAGATTACCAATGGATAGTACAGACATCATAGAAAGCTATTGGAAGTAGAATGGGTTAAACACTTCCTGGAGCTTTCTGCATAACAAATAAGGTCTGCTGTTTCCTTAAGCCCCTATGAACACTTCCTTAAGCCATTTGACACCACCATCCTAAGAGCAGTCATTGTGCTACTTTGCAGGACATTCCATAGCAGAAGTCCCAGTGTTGCCTGTTTCCAAATAATACATCAACCTCATTTTCTCAGGCAGTCAGTTATAGGCTACTATTTGTATTTTACTGACTGTTCTTAACCTGCAATTTGTGACTATAGGTGTTTACAGCTAAATGATAGTAACCACATTTGCTTTGCTTGCAAATAGCTGGGCATGTGTGTGTCTAATCTGTGTTTGACTTACACTTAGAATCTGATCAGTTCATAACATGCTATATTGTGATTAAATGAACTGATACATGAGGGCTTTGGTTTCTTTTACAAATTCATTTTTCCTGGCCATGGATATACTAAAACAAAAATTTCTCAACAAAATGTTTAAAAATAAGGAGTTTAGCAGTAATTGAGTTGATGTGGTGTAAAGAGCTACTTTCTGGAAATTATTTGGTTTGGGGGGGCCTGCCTGCCACAATCAGAATGGGACTTCATGGATGTGGGAGCTCATTGCAGCAAAAGAAGCATGATGGCATTAAAAGCCTAATGGGGTGGATGTAGAAACACCAATATTTAAGCATGACTCTGGTAGAGGAGTAAGTGTGACTTGGGGGTTGGGGAGTGAGTTTTGATATTTTTAGCATAATGGTTTTCTGAAACTTCAACCTTCAATGGGTTAGACTCTGCATCAATCTGTAAGGTATGTCACTAAGCCACATGCAGTAGAGTATGGGTTAAAATCAGATCCCCACATCTGGACCAGTGCTGAAAAATCTGGACTGGGCCCAACTTGTGTAAATATTGCTGATCCACTCACTCCAGATGATCTGATCTGGCTTTTATCTATCTGGTCTTGTGCTGACGGTTCCATTTTCAATCATGTCAAGGAATGGTTGTAAAACAGACTTCCAGGAGCGGACCAGACACATAAAAGTCTGACTGAACAGTGCAACCAGAGTGACCAGACCAGCAGCATTTGTACAAGTTGCAGCCAGCATGGCCAGTCTGGATTTTTGCAGAACTGCTGTGGTTCAGGTCTGTCAGTCCAGTTTTTAATCAATCAGTCTTTATTTTATACTGAACGGGATGTGAGCAAAATATGGAAACTATGTACCTACTGTAATTCTTGATCTTCTTGGATGAAGTCTCCAACACTCATTCACACTAATGGGAGTATGCCAGAGGCACTAGGACCCAGTGGGAGCCAAATATTTATTTTCAGGAGGGCCCTCCAACCACCTCAGTACCTTTTATTTCAAGGAGGTGCAGTGTAACTAACCTAGAGAAGACTAACCTAAATATCAGACATAAGATAGTCCAACTGACCTGTGTAAGAAGTATCAAATAACCAAGTCTTCACAGCCTAATGATTGAATGGGTGAAGACCATAAACACAGAAGTGAGCTCAGGGAATGGCAGGCAGGCAAGTGAATGAGTAGTGGAGACTTAATCTAAGAAGATCAAGAATTACGGTAGGTACGTAATTTCCAGTTCTTCCTGGACATAAAGTCTCCACCACTCATTCACACTAATGGGAGAGTACCGAGCTAAAATAATCCCCAAAGACGGGTGGCAGGAGAGAGGAGCTCACTTATTAGGATGGAAGTCCCTTAAGAATTGTCCTGCCAAAGGACTGATGCTGTCTGGCATGGTTGTCCAAGGCATAGTGCTTAACAAAAGTGTGCATGGAGCTCCAGGTAGCTGCATTGCAAATGTTTGCAATGGGAATATTGTGAATTTCTGCCAGAGATGCCGCGACTGCTCTGGTAGAGTGAGCGTAAACTCTGCCTTCCAGCTTAACCAGTGCCATGGAGTAACAGTGGTGAAGGCATGCTGCCAACCATGCTGAAATGCACCTAATAGCAACAGTCTGACCCAGCTGGGTCATGCTGAAGGAGACAAAGAGTTGCTGAGCCTTGTGAATTTCTTTCATTCTGTCCAGATAGAACCACAAAGCTCTCTTTACATCCAGATAATGAAGAGTACGCTTTCCCTCATTCTGGAAGTTAGCAAAGTAGGTATGAAGGACTAAAGGTTGGTTCAGATGAAATTCTGAGAAAACTTTAGGAAGGAACATAGGATGAGTCCTAAGAACTACTTTGTCCTTGTGAAATACAGTATATGGGGGTATATTGGTCTGTGACCAAGGCATATATTTCTGATACCCTATGAGCAGAAGTAATGGCCACCAGGAAGACCATCTTCCAAGTGAGGAATTTCAATTTGCAGGTAGCTAAAGGCTCAAAAGGTTTATGAGTGAGTATGTCTAGCACAAGGTTATTGTCCCAGGCTGCAACTGGACATCTAATAGGAGGTGTGGTATGCAGAATGCCTTTAAGAAACCTCTTAACTACAGGTAACTGAGGCAGAGACATGGAAAGTACTTGCTCATGATATGCAGAAATTGTACAAATATGAACTTTGACTGTAGAGTATTGCAGGTCTGAGTTTGAGAGGTCTAAGAGATACTTCAAGACTATTTGGTGGGCAGGAAAAAGGATTCCAAGAGGATTTTTCACACCAGATAGAGAAACACTTCCATTTAGCTGTGCAGGTTTTTCTGGTAGCTGGCATGTGTGCAGCTAAAAGGATATCTGAAACTCTACAAGAAACATCAAACCTGTTTACCTCTATCCCCTCAGGAGCCAAGCATGGAGGTGAAGGGACCTCAGGTTGGGATAAATTACCAGGCCCTGAGTCAGAAGGTTTGTCTGAGGGGAAGTGGTTTTGGAGAGGTTTCCAACAGCCTGTAGAACAGAGGAAATCAGATATGATGAGGCCAGAACGGGGCTATGAGAATCATTCTGCCCCCCCATGTCTCTAATTTGAGCAGTACTCTTGAACTAGGGGAAGAAGAGGAAATGCTTAAAGAAAGTGTTTTGTCCACTGCAGCCTGAATGCATCCTGACAAAAAATGCCAGGTCCTGGACTTCTGGAGACAAAGGGAGGCAGCTTTGCGTTGCATGGGGGCACAAAAAGGTCCAGGTCTGGAGTTCCCCATTCTTTGAAGAGTGACTGAACAACAGTTAAATCGAGAGACCACTCATGCGGATCTGTCTCCATTCTTCTGAGACAGTCCACCAGTTCATTTTGTGCTCCTGGCAGATAAACCACCTGAATCTGAGCCTTGTGTTCCAGGCACCATTCCCACATTCTCATAGCCTCTCTTCATAATGGGTAAGAGTGTGCACTGCCTTGTTTGTTGATGTAATACATCACTGTCTTGTCCGTTTGAAGGAGAATGGTCTTGTGACAGAGTATGTCTTTCAAAACCTGGACTACATGGAAGATGGCCTTCATTTCCAGAACATTTATGTGGAGTTGAGACTCGTCCTGAGTACACATGTCCTGGGTGTGGAGAGCCTGGCAGTGAGCTCCCCAACCCATCAGGAATGCATCCATGGTAATGGAGATCTGATGATCCAGAGGGGCAAAGGGGTATCCTTCCATAAGGTGGTCCTCCTTAGACCACTAGGTGAGGGACCATTTCAGAGGCTCTGTCACCTTGATGAGAAAGGACTGAGGATGAGTGGTTGGTGACCACTGAGTACTGAGCATTCACTGAGAAGTTCTCATGTGGAGATGAGCCGAGGGCACAGTGAACACCGAGGATGCCATGAGATCCAGCATCCACTGCATTGAGAGAGCTGGAACTGAGCTGTTCTCTCTGATGAAGCAGCCATCTGTAGAATATTGCTCCTTCTGCCCTCCAGGAGGAAGGCTTTTGTGCAGGAAGTGTCCAGAAGGGCTCCTATGAATAGAATCTTCTGGGAGGGCTGCAACTGTGACTTTTCAGGTTTAGCAGGATTCCCATGGATGTGAGGAAATCTGAGGATGTGGCCACAGCCTTCAGAGTCTCTTGTCTGGAGGGACTTGGAGAAGCCAGTCGTCCAGATATGGGAATACTTGAATTCTGATTTTCCTTAAATGCACTGTGAGAACTGCACAGCCCTTTGTAAAAACCTGAGGTGCCAAGGATAGCCCAAAGGGCAGGATTCTGAATTGATAGTGTTGACCCAACACCATGAACCTTAGATATTTGTAGTGTTTTGGGTGTATGAGAATGTGTTGGTAGGCATTCTGCATGTCCAGGGAGGCTAGCCAATCATGTTGATGAATCAAATTTAGCAGGGTACTAAGTGACATCATCTTGAACTTTTCCTTGTAAAGAAATTTGTTCAACTTTCTGAGATCGAGAATAAGGTGCATGCTGCCAATTTTCTTTGGAACCAGAAAAGACTGATGGTTGGGAAACTGACACTTGTTCCTAACTTCTCGAGAGGGAGTGGGTGGGGGTCTAGCCATCTTAATGGTGGACCTAGTCTTCTGAGTAGCCTCTAGTGCTTGCTCCACTTGAGGCCCAAGCAGATACATACCATCAAAGGGTAAGACCATGACTTTTTGTTGGGCGTCATTCGTAGAGCCTGAAGTACGCAGCCAGGAATGGCGACGGGTGCAAATGCCAGCCGCTTCCGCTCTGGAAGCAGTATTGAAAGCATCCATTGCAGCTTTAATCTGTTGATTATTGGACTCGATACATCTAGTTATGGTCTGTAGTAGCTCTGAGTTAACCTCCAACTCTGGTAGAGCTTCTACCATTGCTTTGAGCAAATGCCAAAGAACATAATCATATAGAGAAAAATAACCCTGGTAGCTAGCAATACGCATGCCCAGAGTTGAGGCAGCAAAGACCCACTTACCAAAGGTGTTGATCTTGTGAGATTCTTTGTTTATAGGATGGGCTAAGGAAAGACAGCTTTATCTTTCTTTGCCAGGACTACTATGGCATCAGCAAAGGCCTGTGAGGCCAAGATGTGATCATTGGGAAGGGCATATTTCCTATCTATGGGCTTGCCCACAGAGGGACTAAGAGCCAGATTCTTCCACACCATCTGGGAAAGAGTCTCTAAAGAGGGCTGAACCAGAGGAGTTAAATCCATTGGGATTTCTGGAACATGCAGATACTGAGGCTGCAGAAGCTTCCCAGGATTGATTTCCCATGGTTTGGAGAGAAATAATAGGATTTAAATTCTTGAGCAGAGACTAAAAGAAAATGTCTTCTACCACAGGCTCTGCAGGAGGATTGATCCATGCCCCCAGGGCAAAATCGGTATTAACATCATCACAAGAGTGGCCCAATGGTGAAACTGTTCATCAGAAGTCCCTCCAATAGGCGGAGAGGTGCTCCAATTTCGAAGAAGCTGGCAGTCAGAGACAGAAACCAGAGACTCCAAAAGAGGGGGAGACCAGCCCCTGACCCCAATAACCGACCGTCTATGTGCAGACATACCAGAGTGCGACCTCGAGTGATGCTGTTTCTTCTTTGACCGGTGGGCCGAAGAAGAACTCGAGGCCAAACGGTGCCGTGAATGGTACCATTGCTTTTTATGCATTCAGGGGGACTGCCCATCCGCCTGAGCACTGGACCATCCATTGTCAGACCCTCCCCTCCGGAGAGGGCAATAGACCAGACCCAGCCCGGCTGACTGAATAGCTTTCATATGAAGTCTTCCTACCGTCACCTGTCCCACTCATGGTCGACTCTGTCAAAGGAGGGCTGAAGACTTCTTCGAGCACAAAAGTAATTATATCAAATGTAATCAGTACTTTTTGTGATAAAAGACAAAATAATAAAACTGAAAATGAAGCTGCTAGTATGAAGCTTGACTCCCGGCAGGCGAGCAACATCATCGCTGACGCGCACTCGACCGTGGGAAAAAATTAACTGAGGCGGTTGGGGAGTCAACACCGAGATAGTCTATACCACGTGAGCCAGGCTTGATTTGCCACTTCCTTGTAGCTCCATCTTGGCGCCGGTCCTCCTGAAAAAGTTTGGCTCCCGCTGGGTCCTAGCACCTCCGGCGTACTCCCATTAGTGTGAATGAATGGTGGAGACTTTATGTCCAGGAAGATTGCCTATTTACACAAATGTCCAGTTTAGCATAAAAACAGAACAGAACACCAGGTCAAACAATTACATAGTAAAACACAGTATAAACAGGTCTAACATAAACAGGTCTACAGTAATACAGAGATCTTGAGGGATATACAGAAGAAAGGGGAAGCAAATAAATAACAGTGACAATGTTACAGCATGGGATATTGTTGGAAGTACAATTCAGAAACATGAACAGTTGGGTAATGCATCAGAAAGAAGTGCAAGTATTGCGGCACCAGATCCTGCATGCTGATGAGCATTCTTGCTGTGTGATCTATAACATCCCCAAACACCGGGTCAATGATTGTGCACCCTGCTAATCCTTTAACCAGGCCACATGGATTAGGCACCAGAAAAAGCTTGAAGCACACTTGCTGGAGAAGTGCCTAGCTTTGATGGAAAAGGAGCTGCAGAATCTGTGGGAAAAATCTTCTTTTCCAATGCCAGAACCCAAAAAGAAGAAAAAGGATAAGGAGAGGCATCAAGACTGGGATAGGTCTCCATCCAATTGGGGGTGACCATCGGGCACCACTGACACAGGAAAGGCCTCCACATTGGTAAGTACCCCTACTACCAGGTTCTCCTACTGCTCCGGCTGATCAGACCACAGCCTCCCTGCCTGCTTTATGCATGGTGCAGTCAGGGCTCTTCTTGGATGATGGAAACCCTATTGTGCTCCTTAGGCCCATAACTTCTTCACGGTCTATCAACAGCAGCCAGGTCAATAACCTGCTCATTAGCCCCACTGAGGAGCATACAGTCACAGCCGGTAAACTGGACTCTAGCTCCACTGTTGTCTGCATGGCCCAGGCCAATACATCGGACATTAACTCTTCTGAAGTCTGCATTGCTGCGACTCACAAGTTGCTTTCCAGTTCCTCTGGGCACTGCACAGCTGGGGCTTTCCCATCAGGATCACAGTATACCCCCAACAACGAGTTGAGACAGCTGCTGGACATGCAACAGTCTTTTAAGGGTTCCTCGCTTCCACTGACACAACCAGACCCTCCAGGTCAGTCTTTTCCTGATTCACCCACTTTGCCTACTGTTAATCCCTCCTGGGACCTTCCATCGGGACCTCCTCAATCCAAGCCCCCTTGGACAACTAGGTTCCACCATCTTGGACTCCAGCTCAACAGAAGACGGTGGGTCTTCCATTGAGTTCTACTCACACCCCGATGCCAAAGGACCCTTTGCCATGTGACTCATCACTGGGTCAGGGCATATCTGGCACTCCAGCCATTCCTCAAATGCTGGGCATCCTTCCATCAGGCCTCCAGGCACAGAATCTTCTGGTGCCAGACACTCCTGTGCCTAATCCAGTGCCAGCCCCCTCGAATGTCCCTATGGGGCAGACACCTGGTCCTTCTGGACCTCCTGCAAAGCCTTTGGCCCAACTTTCCACCAGACCTTCAGCTCCGCCTATGGCTGGACCTATGGGCAATGTTCAAGGCTATCTGTCCCCACAATACCCAATGTACCCTTCGACGGGGTATCCAACACCTGGTCATCAATCCCATTGTGTACCAGGGTACCAGAAGCTGGGCTATGTCTAATCAAGGGTATGCTCCTTCTGGCTTTCCCTACTCCTATCAGGCTCATGGATACCCTCAATATCAGCTACTAGACTATCCAATATACCAGCCTCCTCCTCCACCATCTCCTCCTCAGCCTCAGCCTCTTCCTCCACAGCAGCCTCAGGCTGATATCCAGGAAGTGTTTCAGACCCTGGTTCAGGAGGACAGGACTCAACTAGACTTGGAGCATGACAATCAGAAACCAATGGCAGCCTCTACTCTTGCCTCCTTTCTGATGCCTAGATAAGCCTCTCCTGTGGATTCCCACCTTTCTGGAGAAGGCTTCTCTAGACACCAGGTCAGGGATAAAACACAGGACACTCCTCTAAAAAGAGTTAAGACTCCCAGCAGGTCTTCTTTGGACTCTGACTCCAACTTATCCTACAGCTCTATTACAAGTACACCTATAGAGCCTCAGCCTAAGGAGTCCCCGAAGTCCCCTATGGAGGAACTTTCCTTTGTGGAATGCCTCATGACTATACAAAATGCCTGTGGCTGGGCTATCCAGGAACAGGATGCAAAGTGGAAAAGGCTTGCAGAGCATCTAGACATGAATGACACAGCTCCTATGCTCATATTGCCTTGGACTGGGCCCCATGAAGACCTGATGTCCACTATCTGGCAAAACCATTCCTCCATTCTGGCTGTTTCAAAAAAGGCAGATAGGGTGTACCACCCTCCAGATGGGGTCACACACCTTACTGGCCTTCCTAATGCAGACTCGGTTGTTATCAGAGCTGCCCACGACCGGTCCTCTAAACCTATCATTTGCGCATGTCTCCTCCTGATAAGGAGACTAAATGCAGCAGGACAATTTCGGTTGCAAGATCCAGTCCTCCTCCACTTGCACCCTCAGGTCCCTTAATTATGTGACTCATATAGTTTCCTATCATAAATCTTCCCTGGCCTCACTCGAGTCAATGATGGAAGCTATCCAGGGCTAGGAGCTTAAGGCTGAGATTTCAAAGACAGTAAGAATGGCTAAAATCTTCTGTTGTCATGCCCTCCGGGACACTTTTAACACAGTAGACTCAGTTGCTCACACCACAGCTACTGCTGCCTGCATTAGGTGACATTCATGGCTCAGGATTGCTGGCCAGACCTCCATCCTGGATACCCCTTTCAGGGGATCTGTGTTATTTGGAGGTGACACAAAGGAAGGATATTATCACTGAATTGGAGGACCAAGGAAAATCCATCCATGACATCCACTTTATGTATCAAGGGGTTACAAAGGCAAACAGCCTTTTGTTTGGCAAGAGAGATGCCAGACCAATGAGGCCCCTGCCAAACGCCAGGCCAAATGCTGGAATCCAGCATCAGAAACCCCTACTCCCGCTGCCAAGTTCTGGAATGCCCCCAGAAGAACTGCTGACTCCTTCTTCTTGGCCTCCTGACTTGTTGGGGATCCCCCCTGCCTCCTCCAGATCCTCTAGGGGAACCAGTGGGGGGGGCTTGTCCTCCACCTTCCAGGGTCACAGGACATAACCACAGACTCTTGGATCCTTCAGTTGACAGCAAGAGGTCACACCATAGAATTCCTTGACAGGTCTCTGGACAACACCCCAGGCCTCTCCCATTATCTTCCAAGGCACCTGTCTTGATAGGGGACAAGATCCAGGCTCTTTTGCAAAAGTCAGCAATGGAGCCCATGGCTCCATTACAGATAGGAAGAGGGTACTACTTTCATTTCTTCCTAGTACCCAAAAAGATGGGCGACCTAAGACCCATCTTGGACCTCAGCATGCTCAACCTGTATGTCGAGTACAAGAGGTTCCATATGCTCCCCTTTCAGGGACTTCTACACCTGCTCCACAAGAGCCATTGGGTTTGTGCGCTGGACACGCAGGATGCTTACCTGCACATCCCTGTCTTCCAGGCCCACCACCACTTTCTTCAGTTTGCCTTCCATGGGAACATTACCAGTTCAAGGCTTTCCCTTTTGGCCTATCCTCAGCACCTCAGGTTTTTACCAAGTGTCTAGCAATGGTGGCTGTGTCCCTATGCTGCAGAGGGATCTAATTGTGCCTGTATCTGGATGATTGGCTTCTATCAGCACCATCACAGAGCAGTCTGAGGGAGTCACTCTCCTTCATTCTGGACTTCTTTTCCAGACTTGGAATAACAGTCAACTATCCCAAGTCACACCTCTCCCCTTCCAGCACCTACAATTCATTTGGTACAGTGCTGTACACGGTCCAGGGCAGGGCCTTCCTCTCATCAAACAGAGTGGAGATCCTGCAGGAACAGGCTAGATTAGTGGCCAACTCACGCTGGACCATAGCTCAGTCGATTCTCCATCTTCTCAGGCTGATGGCAGCTGTGATCCCTACAGTTCCTCTAGCCAGACTGCATATGAGGGTGACACAATAGACTCTTCATGTCCAATGGGATCAGCGGCTAGACAACCTGGACCACAGGATCCTAGTGTCCGGGTACATGAATAAGGATCCTTGCTGGCAGGAGTTGTCCAATCTCTCCTTGGGGGTTCTCCTTTCAACCTTGTGCTCCTACCATGATCCTTACAATGGATGCTTCATGTCAAGGCTGGAGAGCCCACCTAGTTGACCATCAGACCCAGGGAACATGGTCTCAGCTTGAATTGTCTCTACACATCAATGTATTAGAAATAAGGGCAGTACTGTATGCCCTCCAGGCCTTCCAGCCTCTTCTGTGTCTGGGGACGCTCCTGATTCAGACTGACAGTATGTCTGTGGTCTGGTACCTGAACAAACAGAGAGACACTCACTCGTACCCACTATGCCAGGAGGCGATGCGAGCATGGTACTGGGCAGTCCAGCATGACCTCCACCTGGCTGCTGTCCATGTGGTGGGTGTCAGCAACATCCTGGCAGACACTGTCAGTGCTCATGAGTGGAAGCTAAATCAAGAGGTGGTTGAAAGCTTATTCTACCAGTTGGGTCAGCCAGAGATAGACCTCTTCATCTCTCCATCCAACGCAAAACTACTCAATTTTTGCTCGCTCATTCCTGGGTGTGGTGTTTTCTGGTGAGATGCACTTTCTCTTTGCTGGACAGGGAGGTTCTTGTATGACCTTCCTCCCTTCAGCTGTTACAACAAAAAACTGACTGCCTGGAAAACTACAGCCGCCGTGAAACAATAAAAGTGGGCGGTCTCCCCTAAAATGCAGAGGGGAGCCAAGCAGAGAAGTTCTTCAGCAAACTGTTCCTGGAATTCCTAGCACTTGATCGCTACCATTCAGAAATAAGGATAGATCATGCGCAAAGAGCGCCAAGGAACAAGCCTGCACCAGGGGAGCCTCCGAGATTTGTCCTGGTCAAACTGCATGATTACCAAAGAGATGATCACGCAGACAGCCAGGTGGGAACAGGGACTCAATAACCAACATCAGACACTCCAACTCTTCCCTAACATTAGCACTGACCTGTTTGCCCACCTAAAGGAATTTGCAGCAACGAAAGATATTTAAAAAAAAAATCCCCAGTTCGTCCTACTGATGCCTGCGAAGCTACGGATCACAGTGGCAGGAAAAACGATTTTCTTCAAGGACTTACACAAAACCCGGGAGTATAAGGAGCAACTCTAATAATGCATAGGGACAGACACAGGAGAATATGGACTTTACACTGGACATAACGCAGGACAGCATGAAACCTCCCGGTATATAGGCTAGGGGAGAAAGAAAAAGACATTGGCAAAATAGCTGTCTAAATCATCATTGAACTGCCTTAAAAAACTCGAACACCAACTAAAGAAGATTATGGACACACTAACGGTAAATACTATTGAGTCTGTGGGGAAAGAGAGCCAAGTGAAGATGGGGAGGGAAGGAGGGAGAGAACTGGGGAAGTAGGGGTTTTAGGGTGATAAATGATTTCAGCAGAATATCCCTTCATCCCTAACTTGTTATTTGAGGGATGCTGGGTGGTGTGATGTTAGGGGCTAGGGCTGGAGAAAGGGGATGCGCAAAGAACGAGCTACACAAACATTAAAACACCAGGGATGACAAGCAGGATAGGGCAGGGGAACCACCGGGAGATGGGGGACAATAAAGGGAGGCAAAATCAAGATGAAAAGAGAAGGGGAGAAAATGAATAAAGAATGTAATTGCTCTGGACCATAGGAGAGGGATCTAGGCAGGGAACAGAAGGAAGAGAGAGGGGGATGTGGCACACATCTCAGGGAGAACCTGGTGAAATGCTTGGCAATACAGTTGGGGAATGCATCCTTAGCCACTATGAGTTATGATAATTTTTAATAAGTTCCTTCTTGGTTTCTCCAGTCACTTGGATAGCGCAGACACAAACAAATGACCTGGGCACGCGGTATGTGGGAGAACCCAGGACAAATATTTTCACTATAGGTGGGAGGGGCCAGGGGGAACCCTGGCACTAATGCAGGCATTGGCAGGACATGGTTGGGTGGGGAGGGGTGGATTTAAAAACGTGAAGAGGATGGCAGTACAGGTCTGTGAGAATGTCTCTCGACTGTCCTTGTTTTTTTTCTTTCTTTGGGGATGTCCCTGACTCTGCCTGGGAAGTCTCTTCTGCCCTCCTCAGAGCTGTAGCTTATGGGAATTTTCCCCAATCCATTTCTTTTTAAATAAAAAAAAAAATAAGAAACCTGACCTTGATGCGGAGGGCAGGAGGTTGAGAGACATGTGCATGACAGCCAGGCAGATGGAGAGAGACTGGGGCACCCCCGGGATAACACAAAGGAATAACATACTCATCAAATAATGAATTAGGAAAGGGAGATGGGGAGGAGACGGACACCATAAAAGAAACTGGGAATAGGATCACAATCACAGCAAACAACATAACAGTAGGAGAAGCAGAGGGGGGCAACAAATGGCAAGGATAGGTGAAACTGCATGGGTGCCAGGCTTAGAAACTGTAATTGTATGAATGACTCAATGGAGATTACACACATGTGCGGAATCTTAAGTGGTGGGGTAACTCATTGTTTTAACATTGTTTTGATTTGTGTTCAAGGGGAAGGAGAGCTGCAGCTCAGTCAAATCCCTAATGTAAGTTTACAAACTGGGATACATCTCTGGAGGGTGGCAAACCTACCAAAAGAAATATCCTTTTAAAAGACCCCTATTCTCTATAAAATATAAAATACAAGCCTTTTTCACAGATATGAGAGCCTTGCACCCTTTTCATGGGGTCCCTCCTCAAAAGTGCAAAAGAGCATACAGCTGTAGGAGCCACAACCATGAATCTAGAGGGAAACCAACAGAACTAAGAATGATTAATCTATACTAAACCAAGAACAGCCTAACTCTACAAGGGGGTAGGGTGGAGAGCAACAGGGTATCCTGCGGGACCTCCTCTGGAGCTCACCCCCCCATACCTTACAGACTGTGAAAAAACAGACTAGACCAAGATGAATGTATTTTGTCTTTTTTATTTCTATACTTTCTTGAATGTAAATTTCTACTGTTATTCTCTACAGTCTCAGTTATGTCATATTTCTAACAAAAGGAGACACCACGAATACTACGAACTTGTAATGAATGTGAACACTGAAATGCTTAATTTATATGTATAGGATGGCACATGCTGGACTGATGACACTCGGGTTGGGAGGGCTGCAACTGAGGGGAATAATGGGTCCCAGGGCACAGCTACAGCGAGCACAGTACCGAAGGGAACATGCATGCAAAATACATTATTGGCAATAATAGCGCCAAACAGAGTAAATGTATAAGTCAATAAAAATCACAATGTGGAATATTAAGGGTTTAACCACCCCATTAAGAGGAAAAAAGTACTGGGGTATTTGAAAAAAAAACACCAGACCATCATAGCATACCTGCAAGAAATGAATCTCACAGATGTGGAATATACCAAACTGAAAAGGGACTGGGTAGTGCAAATATACTTTTTTTTTTTCAGTTGTTTAACCAGGAGTAGCACACTAAACTGAAAGCTTTTTTACAGGAGCAAAGGGAAGTTAAGTGACTTGCTTAGGGTTACACAGTATGCAAGTGGAAGCTGTGGGATTCAAACCCAGGTCTGGTTTGCTGGATGTCACCAAATTTGTAGCTCAGAGCCTTAAACCACTGAGCTGTACTGCCTCATCATACTCATCTTATACCTCATATGCTAGAGGAGTGGCTATTCTAATACACAGACAGTTGCCATTGAAAAACATCTTCATCCAGACGGACATACAAGGCAGATGGGTGCTGGTGCAGGGAGAAATATATAACCAGAAGGTAATACTGCTAAATGTCTATGGCCCAAATTTTGACGACCGATAACTTGTTCAGGTCTTAACACTTACACTCTCAACCCTACAGGGAGTAGTTACATGGGGAGGAGATTTCATTTTCATACTAGACCCCTGTT
Organism: Neoceratodus forsteri; assembly: GCA_016271365.2. Lineage (NCBI taxonomy): Eukaryota > Metazoa > Chordata > Ceratodontiformes > Ceratodontidae > Neoceratodus > Neoceratodus forsteri. Next base: position 1,367,188,765 of record CM057455.1, read on the forward strand.
TAAATAGATCATCCACGCACCCATACCAACTTGCCAAATCAGCTAACCTGCTACTCAAGCAAATGAGCTCTCTGGGCCTAGTGGATGCATGGAGGGCAATACACCCGACCACATGGGATTACTCCTACTACTCACCGGTACACCAATCCCACACCCACATAGATATGCTATTGCTGTCAGCAGGAGCTATGCACAAGGTGGTGTCAGTGGAGTACCTTTTGATACTGATTTCTGACCATGCCCTGCTTACTGTGAGCTGGGTCCCAGACTGGGCAGAAACAAACCGAACCATTGTCTGGTGGATGGACCCCATTCTCTTTAATGACCAAGAATTTATTGCACAACTGGAGGAACAGACCACCGAATTTTGGCCAAACAGTGCTGGTTCAATTGAAAACATTGGGATGTCTGGGACTCCCTAAAGGCATTTATAAGGGGCCAAGCAACAGCATATGCCAGTTACTCCAAAAAATGTAGGGAAAAGCAAATGGACACATTCACAAACAAATAATAGAAATAGAATGAAAGCATACGGCCATTAGGAACCCAAAAACCTATAGGACCCTGGTAAATCTATGGGAACAGTATAACAAACTTTATACTAAAATGATAAAATGGGCCCTCACTTATCAGAAAGCTAGAACATATGAACACGGTGACACATGTGGTAAATTCCTGGCATATCAACTAAAACAAGAACAAACTCAACACCACATAAGCAAGATGATATATACCCCAGGGGAACACATCCGCTCTCAAAAAGGGATAAACCACCAATTTGTAGAATATCACTCAAATATATACACTAAAGGGAGAGACAACCTCATCAACAAAACAGCCCCAGAGCTAGATAAGTTCTATAAAGACCTGTAACAAATAGAAGAGGGAGACAAAGCAATACTGGAAGCCGACATCTGCAAAGCAGAGGTCATTAAAGCTGTGGATCAGCTAACCCCAGAAAATGACCCGGATAGGACGGCATACCAGTGAAGCTATATAAAAGGCTTAGTGCCACCATAGCAGGCCCCCTACATGACACCTTGAAACACACATTAGAGAAATGTCAGCCACCACCATCATAATAAAAAAATAATAAAAATAAATAAAACTTTATTTTTAAGGCGCCTTTCAAAAAATCAAGGCATTGTACAAAATACATAGATAACATTCCAGTCATTACAATAAAAACAATCAAATGAATATAATCAGACTCCAAATACTTGGGTCCACAAATATGATTTTAGGGCCTTTTTAAAACCCTCCATAGTTGCGCACTCCCTTATGTGGCGGGGTAGAGAATTCCAGTTGGTTGGGGCTGCGTACATAAATGTACGAGCCCCAGAAGATTTCAAGAACACCCTCAGGATCTCTAGCAACCCCTTGCCAGCTGAGCGGAGTGATCACCCAGGGCAGTAAGGGACCAGGAGCTCTTTCAGGTAGTCAGGGCCAAGTCTATGTAGGGCTTTGTAAGTCAGAAGACTGACTTTAAAGGTGATCTGCCACTGTACTGGCAGCCAGTGCAGTCTGCGCAACACTGGCGAAATATGGCTGGACCAAGAAGTACCAGTCAAAAGCTGGACCACTGCATTCTGCACTAGCTGCAGGTGGCAGATTTCAACCCCAGGAAGCCCTAGGTAAAGGGAGTTGCAGTAGTCCAGATGCGAGGACACAAAGGCATGGACCAGTGTAGGAAGATCGACGGACGGAACAAGATGCCTAATCCTGGAGATATTCCTGAGATGGTAAAATGCAGACTTGACGACAGTAGACACCTGCAAATGCATAGTCAAACCCTCATCAATTATTACCCCCAGGTTATGCACCCATTCAGAGGTAAGGAGTGCTACACCCCCAAGATAAAGTCCTGAGGGTGAAGCAGCTCCCGACCCCCCTATCCAGCGTGCTGAGTCCACTACCAACACCTCTGTCTTTTCTGAGTTCAACTTCAATCAACTTGAATCCATCCAATCCTGGATTTCACTAAATCAGTTATTAAAGACTGAGAGAGCTCCATCCTGATCGGGTGCAAAAAAAAGGTAGAACTGGGTATCATCAGCATAGCAGTGAAACCTTAGCCCATACCTTCTTACAGTGTCTCCGAGGGGCAGCATATACACTGCAAACAGCATGGGGGACAATACTGAGCCCTGAGGAACCCCACAAGACAGAGAAACTGGGTTGGAGGAATAAACCCCGGATACTACTCTCTGAGTTCTTCCAGTGAGGTAAGAAGTAAACCACCTGAGGACTACATCCAATAGTCCACAGATGAACCTCAGACACTCAAGCAGAACCCCATGGTCCACAGTGTCAAAAGCTGAAGAGAGATCAAGGAGGACCAGAATGGAATGGTTCCTCCTATCCCTAGCCATCAGGAGATCATTGAACACCCGAACCAGTGCTGTCTCAGTACTATGCCTTTTTCAAAAACCAGACTGGAGGGGTTCATAGATATCATGTATGGTCAAATGGTTCTCTAGTAGTACAACCACTGCCTTCTCAATCACCTTCCCTAAAAAGGGAAGATTAGAGATTGGTCTGTAGTTTGCATGGCAGTCTTGGTCCAAAGAATCTTTCTTCAGGAGTGGTGTTACCACAGTCTCCTTAAGGGAGCTCAGAAACTCACCTGTTTCTAAGGAGCACCAGACTATCTGTGCTAGGACCAGACCAATACAGTCGATACAACCCAAAATCAGGGAAGTTGGCCCTGGATCCAAACTACAGCATGTAGGGAGTGCACCCCAGACAATCCGCATGATATCCACAAATTCCAGTGGGTCGAAGGCACTCCAGGAAAACTGAGGGGTGGCATCCTCACACTGATCCACAATAACACCCTTAGAGCGTGCCGGTTGGAGTGTCTCCCTGATGTCAGCCACCTTAGTAGCAAAGAATTGAACAAGTTCATCACACTCCTTTTGCATAAAAGCCCTTCTGACTTGTAGACAAGCTGGGTAGCACAGTCTGTCCATGGTGCGAAAAAACTGAGCTGGTCGATTCTGAGCAGCTGCAATCTCCCCAGACTGGAGCTCTGCCTTCATACAGTTGATTGCACATTGATAGGCTTGATAATGCTCCATCAATCTAAGGTGGTCGGCATCAAGCGTGGATATCTGCCAGCAATGCTCTAACCTTCTACATAGTCGCCGCATCTCCCTCAAGGTCCCATCAAACCATTGGGACCGAGAGCAAAGGGAAAGAGGGCAAACATGGACAGGAGCAATGAGATCCAGAGCCACCGAGATGGCCCTATTACAGGCCACCATGAGGGTATCTGGATCATTGTTTGCCACTGGAAAGGACAATAGATCAAGTACCGCCACCAGGCCTTCAGAGCTAACATCTTGTAAAGGGCGATACCTGACCATTTCCACAGGGGTAGGCCTACAAAGGGGGGCACTAAAACTAAATCCCATGGTGTAGTGGTCAGACCATCCAACTAGTTCCACCCCCAAATCAGAGACCTTGATCCTCAGTAGAAAAAAAAAGTCAAGAGAATGACCGTATTTATGGGTAGCAGCGGTAACTATCTCTGTAAGGCCCAGAGATGACATCAACTAGAGGAAGTGCTGTCCAAACTGAAAGAGTTCATCATCGATCTGGGCATTGCAATCACTGAGAACCATCAGTCTTGGTGATTCAAATGCCATGTCCATGACGAAATCCGCCACTTCCTGAAGGAATCTCTTCTCATCTTCAGGTGGACAGTAGATAAGGACGATCCTACAGCCTACACCTGCTACCACAATACACTTGAATTATTCAGCTCCCTCAACTGGTACACTTGTGAGGTTAAGTTCAGTCTTAAAACAGACTGCAACTCCATCCGCCACAATCCAGTCTTGGGCAGTGAAACACCAAGTACCCAGCTGAAGTCAAAGCTTCCAAAATGGGGCCAGAATTTTCATCCAGCCAGGTCTCAGTAATGCAGGCCAGATTCACCCTTTCTCCAAGATCTGCAATAATTGCAGTCTTATTTCTGATGGACCTGGCATTGCATAACACCGCCCGACTTGGACAAACTTCCAGGGCAGTCCAGGACACCTGCTCACCAATATTGATGGTGCCTTTGGCTATGGAAACCAGACAAGGCAAACCACATTCTGGATTTCATTTTGCCCCAGGGCGCCTCCTGGATCTCACGACCCTGATGTGGTGGCCACGCTCATTCACCCTGTGCTACTCACCAGCCCCCAACCGTTGCCTCCCCTACGAGCAATACCTAGTGCCTGACAGTGCTGGTAAGTTATAAAATGCAATGGGGGAGGAAAAAAAGGGTGGAGGGCATGAAGGGCAGAGGATGAATAGCGCACGACCATGGGATAGGCCTCCAGCACATCTCAACTCTGAAACTGACCTAAAGACTGATGCAACTAAGAAAAAATAACCCCAGATCAATTTAACTAAGACCCCAGACTAACAATGCAATAACTTTAACTTATAAGACTTGAAACCATATAAACATAAAATAACACTAATCATGTAAATATTTTAAAGCCCAAAAAAGATAATAAAAGAAACCCAAAATCAAAATATCAAAGTACCTCTAAATGAATAAATCACACAAATATCCATTTAAAAAAGAATAATCCCCAGCTGCCAATGGATATCAAACTTTAATCCAAATAATGGACGTGCAGTGTACAGAACATAGTTCAGAAGATCTCCAGCACAGCAGCGGATTTAAGGGGCACAGGTAAACCTCTCCTCTCCTCTCCTCTCCTCTCCAGTGTTCTGGAACCAGTCAAATAGCACATAAGCCCCAAATGTTTGTGAAAAGGAAATCACAGTAATTTCCCTAAACCCCAAAGTACATTCACTACCAGAGGAGGGATTACTGAGATTACGTCCAAGTACTTTTGTTAATACGGCACACTCTTGCTGTCCAGGAAACAAAACGAAGGAAGGAACTCTCACTGCCTTCTACCAGATTGAGGTCTATGTGATAACGGCAAACGCTTAAAGGTGATCATCGTTATCAAGCAGTCAGAGTGCTGAATACATTTTCGGCACTCTGACAACCCCTGGCACACCAGAATAATGGTGCAAGGACAGTTTTGTACTGCTTTCTGTGGGGGACTGCACCCCCGACCCCCCTTGCAGGGGGCTTCGCTGCACGCACACCCCTACTTAAGGATTCTCAACTCCAGGGGGGTGCATGTCGGGGGGAGGTGAAAGCAGTGACAAAAATAAAGGTTCAGGTCCGCAATAAAAAATCGCACCAGTGCCCGGACCCGAACCCAGCACCTCAGCCACCCCAGCCAGTCCCCGACACCATGATGCAGCTCGACCAGCAACCCCAGTGCCACCCCCTACAGCCTCTCCACCCCCCCAGCCCACGCTCACTGTGCTCACTTCCACCACCCCCCCACGCACTTATGTATAGCAACATCCTGTCACCTAGTTCGTCCAACCCCTGATCCGGTCTCCTTACCCTCCCATCGCTGTGAGTGGATTGTGTGGGGAATCAGATGGCGCCCTTCCTCATGCACCCACTTCACGGTTTACCACCAGATTGTAAATGAAAATAAAAATAGTTTGACCATGTGTGCAGAAGAGAGGTCCCAGGTAGTCAGCCACAGATCTTAATTACTCAGATGTCTGAGTGGGCCCCAATAAATCCTACTGGGAGGCCAAACCACAAGCCTCTGGCCAACACTACAGGTCCCCACCAAGGCCCACTTATTAGCAGACCCCACGGGAAGCCTAAGGGAGCACCGGCCTAAATCACCAACTACCTGGCAAAACAGAACCAGAGCCCCCTGTTCAGCCACAGACACTAGTCGGCCCACCCACGGAATCAGGGCACCAACTCCCACTCTAAGTCAGGCAGGTCTCCATATATCCAGTAATCCTGGTAAAATCCTGGACTTGGTACACTCATCACAGATTTCCAACAACTCAAATCCTGTCAATTAATCCAAGGTCTCTTCCCAAAATCTTCATCAGCTATCTCAGCTGTACAGGGCAACAGCAGTAAATCCACCACAGAAAGTTCACACAAGCACAAAACCAGTCAACTATAGCAAACCCTCTAAAATCACAAGGGTAGCTAAGCAGGAGGAACAGAGCAGCAGCACAGTAATTTAACCGTGCAGCAACAGCAGTGTGCAATAGCAGCAATAGCAAACAAAGCGGCAATGGGAGAAAGCGACAAAATCACCCGATACTGCTCCCACACTATGCACACTCACTGCTACAATTCGCTCTGGCTCAAATAAACAGGACCACAATATAGAAGTAGAAGTTCAGAGACTTTGGGAGCAAACAGTCAGGAAATCAAACAAGATCATAGCACCACTTGCACAAATGTATCCATTAAAATCATAGTAGAAGTTCAGAGACTTTGGGAGCAAGCAGTCAGGAAATCAAACAAGTCCATAGCACCACTTGCACAAATGTGTCCGTTAAGACTGTAGTAAAGTCCGTTAGGACCGTAATAAAAAACAACTAAATCAGTTAAAATAAAAAAATGAGTAAAACAATTAAAATAACTAAAAAGAAAAAACTACGGAACAGCCAAACGATGCACCCAGCCTGGCGGCCACGTTGCAGTTGAAGGTTTGGAGCAAGGCATAGTCCACCAGGCATGACTATCAGTCCTCCCAAAATGGGCAACCCCCTGACCAAGATGGCATCCTATAGACTGATATCCCTCTTAAACTCAGACTATAAGATATACACCAAACTCCTGGCAAACAGACTAGAGTAGACCCTGCCCAAGATTATACACAAGGACCAGGTGGGTTTCGTGCAGGGCAGGGGAGCAGCATTTAACATCCGGACACTCATCCATGCCATTGCCAGGAGACAGAGAGACTCCAGGGACTGCCAAATGGTGGTTTCACTAGATGCAGAAAAAGCATTTGACAGGATGGAATGGGACCACCTGTGGTGCATGATGGAGAATATGGGGTTTGACAACAAATTTTTGGAAATGGTCAAGTGATATACTCCAATCCAACTGCCACTGTACAAACAAACAGTTGGATCTTGCCTCCCTTCCCACTATCTAGGGGAACAAGGCAGGGGCTCCCCCTGTCACCTCTCCTGTTCAGCCTAGCTCTGGAGCCCCTGGCACAAGCACTGAGGCTCCAGCAAAACATAGATGTCATCGCACTGAGGAGGCGAACGCTAAAGTGTCCTTTCACGTGGATGACCTTCTAATGTGCATCATACATCCGGAGACATCTCTCCCAGTTATGATTGAGGTCCTATGGGACTTTGGAGCTGTATCCGGATATAAAGTAAACCTCGGGAAGACAATGATATTACCCCTATGTGGCTGCAAACATGCCAAACTCAGACAGGAATTTCCCTTTACATAGAGAGAGAGTGTTCAGATATCTGGGGATCAACATTAAAAGCAAAATAAAAGAATTATACTAGGCCAATTACCCACAGCTCCTCCAAACTACCAAAGACCTCTGCTCCAGGTGGCGAGATCTGCCACTATCCCTCCTGGGATGAGCCAACGTCCTGAAAATGGCCATCCTGCCAAAATTCCTATGCCTATTTCAGACCCTACCAATCCCCCTCCCAGATAGTTTCTTTAAGCCACATTTTCATATTGACTGTCAATCTTGCACAGTACCAGCTGATTGAGGGGGTTCAATGGTGGACCACATGGAAAGCCAGAGTTAGAGGGGGCAGGGCCCATTCCACTACAAAGCCCATGCTGCCCATGGGCATGAGCACCATGGCTCGAATGGACTGGGATAAAAAGCTGTTAGAAAAATTTAGTTAACCCCACAGCTTAAGTTAACATAAAAAGTGTGGCTAGTGATAATAATGGGAAGGTGTCTACTTCTTTGTGCATATTTAACTAACTTTAAAACTGTGTTGACAGAAAGTGCTGAACTTACTAAAGGCTTGGTGCATTTGATTTTAGGGGGATTAAAGCAACAGAAGCCGAAGCCCAGAAAGGACTCAATTCATTTCATTAATTGTCACACTGTTTCATTGCTGAATTATCATTTGTTGTTGAATTATCATCATGATTTGAAAATGTTCACTAAAGTTATTGGGTTGTGCCTGCAGAAGGTGATACCTTCACTTGTTCATATAAATCAGTACGGGTTTATTTCTGGAAAACATTTGCAGGATGATGTCAGTAAATTGTTGAACTTCCTTTCAGCATCTCAGGCTTGTTCTCAAGATTGTCTGAGGGCAGTAGTGCCAATCAATGCTGAGAAGGCATTCAGTCACCTAGACTGGCAGTTTCTAATGGCCACATTGTCCAAATTCCAATTAGGGCAAAAATTATGTAATTGGCTTCAGAACTTATACATGCAACCATAGGCATTATGACAGGTAAATGGTTTGCTTTCTTCCAGATTTAGGATAGAACGTGGTACCAGGCAGGGATGCCCTCTCCCCCCGCCTTTTATTTGCATTAAGTCTAGAGCCCATGGTGGCATTGATTAGGCAGTCAGAGGAATATTAGAGTGTTTCTTTTGCAGGTGAGGATTTGAGAGTCTCCGTGCTCCTTGTACACAGACAAAACTTGGTTCTATCTGGGAGATTTCTATTATACCCTTCTGGAGGTTAAGAATATGATTTTGAATATGGGTGGGTTTTTGTATTTTAAAATTAATGAGGTGAAGACTGAGATTTTATTTTTGGGGTCTTCCTTGGAGGTCTCCACTTACGAAATTTATGGGTTTACACCGGTGACCCAGGGATTTAGATACTTGGGTATATGGATACCTCGGGAGGGTCCACTCTTTTCACCACTAATTATACTAAGTTACTGAAAGATGTTCAAGGTTACTGTCTCTGCTGGAAGGAATTACCGTTATCTGTGGTGGGCAGAGTGAAAATGATTCAGATTAATATTCTCCCCCGTTTTTTGTTTCTTTCTTCAGTTTTTCCTTTGTCAGTCCCTGCTGCTTTTTGGCAATCTTTAAAATGAATGCTATCTAAATTTATATGGCAGGGGAGACATCCAAGGACTATGGGGTCTCTTTTGATTGCACCAAAGCCTAAAAGAGTTTTGGCGGTCACTGATTTTTGGACTTATTATTGGGCAGCACAACTCTGGCACTTTGTTACATATATGTTGATTCTGGAGTCTCCTGGATGGGGGATCTTAGAATCTGCCTCCTTCCTCCCCATAAAATTTTCTGATATTTTGTTTATGGATTTTGGTACTCTTACATCTTTGAAGATTACCAATCTATGGGCAGCTTTCATGGTTAAGATTTGTCAGGAGGCTTGTAACTTGGTTTTCTGGCAAAATTTGGGCATATGTAGTGAGGGCCTACTTTACTTTTGTTTGGACTTTTCCCCCCTCCGTTTCAATTCTGGCTTTCAGCATTGGTCCTGTCTAGGTTTTAGCCAAATGGCACAATTTTTTTATGGGGAGGTTTTTAAATCTTTTGCCCAGCTTAACCCTTTCACTGCCAGGAGTATTTTTCACTCCTATGCCAGGCAATTTTAGTTATTTATGCACAATATTATATACAATTAAAAAATCACTATGTTCCCTTCAAGGAAAAGTAGGGAAATCATGGATTTTTTTTATTGTCAGACTCTGAGCTTTTTATAGGTAGTAAGGTGTTGTCAATATCAGGTCATATGGCCATGAAACACTGCCTGAAATGGAAACAAAATGCTATTTTTACTCAAAAATGTTGCAGAAAACATCCCAGAAAACATATTATTTAACTGAGAATTATGGAAAGCTATATGGTACTGAACTTCACAATGTCTGTGCTTTATACTCTTAAAAAATCTTTTTTATAGGCAGAAACATATTACAGCAGTAGTGCTCTATCTAATTTCTACTTGAAGTGGCTTAAATTCTAATTTAATGCACATCATTGCTTCTTTTGCTTGTAGAGACCAAGAACTTCGTGTTATTTTAGGAAAAGTATATCTTTTTTGAGACTACACAAAATGCTGTTTTTAAACATGGGTAGCGTAGCCCACTACCCAAATATATACTACACATTATTATTCCTTATATGTCTTGCAACAATCAAAAAGAATTTAAATTCACATAATTTTTGTAAAGTAAATGCAAATGTAACATAAGAGGCAGGTATATAAACATCTCATTTTTGGATTCTGTGGAGAGCACTGGTTACATCAGTACCTAATTTAAGTACCGTTACCAAAGAAGTCTAGCAGAAACAAGCCCTATACGCACAGGTAGCTAAGTGCATTTTAAAGTGGAAATATTTTCATCCATAGCAGTAAATGCCTGGCATTGCTTCTCTGGCCTGTAGACATTCAGGACACCTTGTTACCATAAAAAAAGTAAATATTTTATGAATCTGCAAAATATACTGTTGATAAAAATGTATGACATTGCCCACTATCCAAATGTTTGCTACCCATAATCCTACTTTGCATTTGGTGGATCTATGTAAAATTATGGAAATTCACATAGTTTTCACATTTTAACAAATCAATTGTCTATGTAAAATTGGATGGAGGTAAACAAACACCACATTTGTGGATTCCGCTAAAAGTACTGGTTATAATTATACCACATTTATGTACCTTCACCACAAAGATTTGGCTGAAATAGGCTCAAAATCTATAGGGTGCTATATGTATTTTAAATGGAAAAATATATGCCCACAGTGAAAAATGCACAACATTGATTCTTTGGTCTGTAGACACTCAGGACACCATGATGTCATAGAAAATGTATATATTTTCTGAAACTGCACAACATACTGTTTCTAAAAATGTATGACATTGCCTGTTGTCCAAATATTTGGTACCCATAATCGTCCTGTGCATTTGGTCGAACTATACAAAATGATAAACGTTTGCATAGTTTTCACAATTTAATGAACCAAATGTCTATGTAAAATAGTATGGAGGTACACAAAAAACAAATTTGTGGATTCTACTGAAAGTACTGGTTACAATGATACCACATTTAAGTACCTTTATCACAAATATTTGGTTTAAATAGGCTTGAAACCTGTAGAGTGCGATGTTGTATTTTAAGGGGGGTAATGTTGGCCCACAGTGAAAAATGCATAGCATTGCTTATCTGGCCTGTAAACATTCAGGAAGCCATGGTATCATAGACAAAGTATACATTTTCTGAACCTGCATAAGATACCATTTTTAAAAATGTATGACATAGCCTGCTATTCAAATGTTTGCTACCCATAATGCTCCTTTACATTTTGTAGAACTATGCAAAATGATGGAAATTCGAAATGTTTTCACCGTTTAACAAACCAAATGTCTACGTAAATTAGGATGGAGGTAAAAAAATACCACATTTGTCGATTCAGCTGGAAGTACCAGTTACAATAATACCACATTTATGTACCTTTACCACAAAGATTTGGGTTAAATAAGCTTGAAACCTATATGATGCTATGCGTATTTTAAAGGGGAAAATGTAGGCCCACATTGAAAAAACACACAGCATTGCTTCTCTGGGCTGTAGACATTCAGGACACCATGGTACCATAGAAAAAGTATATATTTTCTGAAACTGCATAAGATGCTGTTTTTTAAAAATGCATGACATTGCCTGCTATCCAAATGATTGCTACCCATAATCCTCATTTACATCTGTTAGAACTATGTAAAATTATGGATGTTTGTATAGTTTTCACAATTTAACAAATCAAATGACTATGAAAAATAGGATGGAGGTACACAAATACCAAATTTTTGTATTCTGCTGAATGTACCGGTTGCAATGATACCACATTTATGCACCTTTACCACAAAGATTTGGTTTAAATAGGCTTGAAACATACAGGGTGCTATGTGTATTTTAAAGGGGATAATTTAAGCCCATAGTGAAAAATGCATAGCATTGCTTTTCTGGCTTGTTGGCAATTAGGACACATGGTATCATAGAAAAAGTATATATTTTCTGAAACTGTATAAGATACTGTTTTTGAAAATGTATGAAATTGCCCACTATTCAAATGTTTGCTACCCATAATCCTCCTTTACATTTGGTAGAACTATTCAAAATGATGGAAATTCACAATGTTTTCACAGTTTAACAAACCAAATGTCTATGTAAAATAGGACAGAGGTACAGAAATATCACATTTGTGGATTCTGCTAAGAGTGCCAGTTACAATGATGCCACATTTGTGCACCTTTCACCACAAAGATTTGGTAGGAATAAGCTCAAAACCTTTATAATTCTAAGAACATTTTAAAGAGGGAACATTTTGGCCCACTGTGGAAAATACACAGCACTGATTCTCTGGCTTGTAGACATTCAGGACACCATGGTATCATACAAAAAGTATATATTTTCTGAAACTGCATAAGAAACTGTTTTTAAAAATGTATGAAAGTGCCCACTATTCAAATGTTTGCTACCCATAATCCTCCTTTCCATTTGGAAGAACTATGGACAATGATGGAAATTCACCTAATTTTCACAATCTAGCAAACCAAATCTCTATGTAAAATAGGATGGAGGTTCCCAAATATCACAATTGTGGATTCTGCTGAGAGTACCAGTTACAGTGATGCCACATGTATGTACCTTTACCACAAAGATATGGTGGAAATGAGCTCAAAACCTATATAGTGCTAAGAACATTTCAAAGGGGGGAAATTTTGGCCCACTATGGAAAATGCACAACATTGATTCTCTGGCTTGTAGACATTCAGGACACCATGGTATTATAGAAAATGTATATATTTTCTGAAACTACACAAGATGCTGTTTTTAAAAATATATGACATTGCCTGCTGTCCAAATGTTTGCTACCCATAATCCTCCTTTACATTTGGTAGACATATGCAAAAGTATGGAAATTTGCAAAATTTTCACAGTTTAGCAAACCAAATATCTATGTAACATAGGATGGAGGTACACAAACACCACATTTATGGATTGTGCATAGATCACTGGTTTCAATGATGTCACATTTATGTATCCTTGCCACAAAGATTTGGTTGAAATAGACTTGAAACCTATAGGGTACTATGTATATTTTAAAGGAGAAAATGTAGACACACCATCGAAAATCTACAGCATTGATCTCAGGACAACATGATATCATAAGAAATGTATATATTTTCTGAAACTGCACAAAATGCTGTTTTTAAAAATGTATGACACTGCCTGCTGTCCAAATGTTTGCTACCCATAATTCTCCTTCACATTTGGTAGAACTATGAAAAATTATGGAAATGTGCATCATTTTCACAGTTTAGCAAACCAAATATCTATGTAACATAGGATGGAGGTACACAAACACCACATTTGTTGGTTCTGCTGAGAGCACTGGTTACAATGATGTCACATGTATGTATCCTTACCACAAAGATTTGGTTTAAATAAACGTGAAACCTATAGGGTGCTATGTTTATTTTAAAGGAGAAAATGTAGACCCGCCATAGAAAATCTACAGCATTGATCTCAGGACAACATGATATCATAACAAATGTACATATTTTCAGAAACTGCACAAAATTCTGGTTTTAAAAATGTATAACATTGCCTGCTGTCCAAAGGTTTTCTATCCATAATCATCCTTTACATTTGGTAGAACTATGCAAAATGATGGAAATTTGGATCATTTTCACAGTTTAGCAAACCAAATATCTATGTGACATAGTATGAAGGTACACAAATACCACCTTTCTGGATTCTGCTTAGAGTACTGGTTACAATGATACCAAATTTATGTACCTTCACCACAAAGGTTTGGTTGAAATAGGCTTGAAACCTATAGGGTACAATGTATATTTTAAAGGTGAAAACTTAGGCCCACAATGGAAAATCCACAACATTGATCTTGGGACACCAGGATACCATAAGAAAAGTAAATATTTTCTTTTTTTTTTATAATTCATATTTTATTAGTAATTTTTTTACTAATACAGGGGACAGAAAATTACCTCATACAGTGCTTGTACACAGAATAATACATAAGCTGTCCCCATCCCCTTCCCCCCACCCCATACAGCAGCAAGGTACTTACAAAAATAGAAAGATAGCATATGGTATCAAAAATACAAAGCACTGGATTTACAGACTCATTTAGCTGCACTGACCATAATTAATGTGTGAAGGGGATCCCAAGTGTTTTTGTACCACTGCAATTTATTATGGAGGTTCGGTATCACTTTCTCAGTACGTAAGTTGGCCAAAATTTCATTAACCAATTCCTGATATGTTGGGCTTAATTTATCTCTCCAGTGCCGAAGCACAATTTTCTTAACTGATAGTGCAATCATAGAAATATGAAACCTTCTGATTTTAACCTTGATAGAGGATAAATCCCCCAACAAACATACATCTGGAGTGAAGTATTCCTGCAAACCCAGTATGGGGTCTAGGTTATTCTGCATGGCCATCCATAATGACTTTATCTTAGGGCATGTCCAAAAGATGTGAAGAAGCATACCTTCTTCTTGACATCCTCTGGTACAAACCCCCAAACTAATAAGGTCCTATTTCTTTAGCTTCACAGGGGTATAATACATGTTATGCAATATATGGAATTGCATAAGGTGGAGTCTATCCGGAGAGACATATTTGTGACAAAACTTCCACAAAGCTGACCAATTAAGGGTATATTGAGGAAGAAGAGAGACCCCGTGCCTAGTAGGGCCTTCTGGTTTCCCATATCGCCAATGGTATAAGACACAATATCTTTTGGAAATAGTACCTGATGACCCCAATAAGGGGGAGAGATCCAATGCAAACAAAAAAGGAGGAGGAGGATGAGGAGGGACATTGCCAAATATTGTAGAAAGTAAATGTTTCAATTGGTCCACTCTGAAGTAAAGAGTTAGGGGAATATCAAACTTGCAGATGATATTAGAAACTGAGAGCCATTCCCCTACGTCATCTAGAAAAGTGGAAATTATCCCATCCTCTATCTGGGGCAACCATTTATGAGATATCATCTTTTTATTTATTGCGAAAGACGGAGAATTCCAAATGGACTGAGACAAGTCCATTTCTGGAGAATACCGGAGAAATGAACAAAGCTGCATGTGAACTCTGAGGGACATTGGGATAATAGGACAACTAATGGTATCCGGAAGGGAGGCTATTTTTAGATAGAACAGTGTCCGGGGGTCTATGTTCTCGAATTGAATAAAATCTAGCTCAATTTTGAGCCAGACCTGTCTTAAATATTCTGGACCCAGATTAACCCACCACAAATATTTTGCAATATGACTAGCCCAATAATAAATTGCTAGATGGGGGATCCACAGTCCTCCATCTAGTTTTTGAGCAGCTAGTTTGTAATATGCTAATCTGGCTTGTTTATTAGACTAGATAAAGTTTGTGAAAATTCCATGCATTTTATGAAACCATGATAACGGTGTAAAGGAATTAAGAAGCAAGAGGGGATAAAATAAATGAGGAAAAACATTCATTTTAATTATATTAATGTGACCCCAAAGAGAGAGAGGGATTTTGGACCATCTATTGAGATCCTGAACTATCACCTGGGTGAGAGGCTCCAGGTTTTCCTTGAACCAGGAGGAGAGGTTACGCGTCATATTAATGCCAAGATATTTGAGAACACGTGGAGACCAACCGAGACCAAAAGATGACAAATCATTTTTAAAAACCTTATGATTAAGAGGGAAAATGGCAGATTTGGCTATATTCAACTTGTAATTCGAGAAAGCACTGAACTTGGTGATCTCCTTCAACATTGCGGGAATTGAAGTTTTAGAATAAGATAAATGAAGAAGGAGGTTGTCAGCATAAACCGTGATCTTCACCACCTGATTGCCAATCAGGATGAAAAGTAAATATTTTCTGAAACACAGTAAAATACTTATTTTAATCATTGGTAGGACTGCTTGTTACCAAAGTTTGTGCTACCCATAATTCTCCTCTACATTTAGTAAGACTATGAAAAATAATGACATTTTGTATAATTCTCTCCTTTCAGCAAGTTAAGTAGGATGCTGGTATATGAAAACTTTTTTTTTAATTCTCGAGAGAGTACTGCTTAAAGTGGTATTAAATTTATGTTTCTTTACCAGAGTCTGGCAGATGTAAGACCAAAACACAGGTTTCCAAATGCATTTACAGATCTCTTAAATGTACAGTGATAGCAGGTTTGGAGCATTTTGTAGCAAGGGTCCTTTGGTGGAGGTGTAAGTTTGTGGTACCAACACAGTTAGTACTCCCCAAAGAAGCCCAACATGGTAGCAGCTTGTACTTGATAAATGAGACAGCCAGATAGTTAGGTAGAAACAGGCCAAAATATTGCATTTTATTTAGTATTTTTAGCTGTGGAGCTTAATTCACTTGAAGATTATAGATAGTGAACATGTGGGTAGGATACTTTCTCAGACATCCTTAAAATCTTTATTTTGTAATCCTTAAAGCAATATATATTATTCCCTGGGTAACACGATGCATTGAAGTTTTCTGGAGTTGGGAAATGCAGGCAGGGAAGGGCTGCATGGCAAAGGTTTCTACAAAAGCATATTGTAATAGGCAGGTGTAGATAGAATGCCCTGGTAAGATTGCATGTGTTTCACATTTGCATTACCAAAATACTCTGGCAGAATCAGGAATAAAGTGAGTTTGCCCATACAGCATAAAATAAAATAATATCCTAAAGGCCCTTGAATAAAGAGCTGACAGTATAGCCTAGTGGTTAGTGTAATGAGCCATGATCAAGTATGGTATAGCGCCGGGTTTGAGTCTCACTACCTCCACTTCCATACTGTGTGAGCCTGACTAAGTCACTTATCATCCCCAGTGTTTCCAGGTTGCCCCTACAAACAGGCATTGTGCTTTGTGGGCCTTACTTGGTTATGAAAAAGAGTACAAACAAAGGTTTGTGGGCACTTAGATAAGAAAATAACTTCTCCCAAAATGTTTTTAACCTAATAACTGCTTCGGCCTCATTGCCCTATTCAAGATGAATTTTTGCACCCATCAGTCATTCCAGTAAATGAGCTTGGTGTGGTATTTCTCAAAACAGTTCTCCAAGCACAGCCCTGGCTCTGTGGAACAGTGTGGAGAGTAATATCTTGAGTCTCTCCTAAAGCCATTTTTGTAGTAGACTCTACATCTCCTCTGGGGCCTAGCTTTCCTTTCAGTAGGTGGCAATGTTCTGCAGAAATGTCTTTCAGTTAGTCTGGCTGCAACCTAATTTCTTTCTATTTCTGGTATTTCTGCTGAATCAAATAGAGGGCTTGAAATGACATCCATTTGGAAATCTAGAAAGGATTTTAAATGACCGGATAACATTGCCTGGTACAAAATAAAAGCATTATACATAGCCAGCTGAAACAGGTGAACAGCTAATTTCTTGTACCAAGCCATTGTTTTTCGAGTGGTATCATAGGGCTCAAGCATCTGATCTGTTTTGTCCACACTTCCATATGTTTGTTATAATCTGAGAACACACTGGGTTTGCTTTATCAATTTGTCCTGACCACGAACTGGAACTGCTGCTGTGGATTCATCATGAATTGTACTAAGGAGAAGCAAATCTTTTTATCTATGAATTTTACAGCCAGTAGCTCATCACATTGGAGGGCACTGGTCTCACCATGATTTTGCTTTCTGGGTACCAACTCTTTCGGAAAACATTGCCTGTTAGATCTAATGGTACCACAAGCTACTGTATCAAACTGATACAGAATATTAAACAGAGGAATCCCAATATAGAAGTTATCAACATACAGGTTGTAGCCAGAGCCTAGCAAGGGAAGAATTAGGTCCCACACAATTTTCTAATTTGTGTTCAGACATGGGGGCAGCCTGCAACATCTTGTGTGGCATCCTTTCCTGTGTAGATTTTGAAATGGTACGTGTACCCGGTGGAACGTTCACAAAGTTTGTACAATTTAATTCCATATCAGGCACGTTTCAGAGGAAGATATTGTTTAAATATTATTCTCCCTTTGAAAAGCAGAAGAGACTCATCCACTGAAATGTTTTGGGATGGGGTGTACACCTCAGAAAACATTTTAAAAAGATGATTAATAATAGGCTGTAATTTAAAAAGCCTATCATTCTCTGGATGGTCCCTTGGCAAAGCCTTTGCATTGTTATTGAAGTGCATAAATCTCAGCAGAAGCCGAAATTGGTTCCTGTTCATTATAGCTGGAAATAGAGGGGTCAAATGAGCAGGGTGGGTGGACCAGTACATGCTGATGGTGAGCTTTTTCACAATCCCCATTAAAAATGTCAAACCCCAGAACCTTTTCATTTCCTCTAAATTCGTGGGAGTCCATTGGTGAGCCCTTACATGTGGTTTTAGCTTGTACCCATACTGAGCCAAAAACTGATCTGCATATAAATTTGTTTGAGCCACTATGTGAGAAAGTATTTCATCACAAAAAAATAAGTGAAAATATTCTGGGGGGGGTAAATTCCTTTGCGTCAACCTGGACATCTGCATTGCCAGTAAATGGTGGAACACATTTTTTTCCATATTTGGGTGATTGCATTGGTAAACTGGAGTATAACCACTGTTGTGCCTGCTAGGGCATGTAGCTAGCACTGGGGCAGTAGTTTCAGAGTCAGGCATTGCCAGAGGATCAACTTTTTTGAGAAAGTGGCACTGCAGGTGTCAAGCTCAAACAGTGCATTATGCTCAAGCTGAGTGTCTCCCTCAGGTAAGATGCAGGACTTGGGCAGAGTGTCAGGCTCAGGCAGTGTGTCAGGCTCAGGCAGTATGTCAGGCTCAGGCAATGTGTCAGACTCAGGCAGTGTGTCAGGCTCCGGCAACATGTCAGGCTCTGGCAACATGTCAGGCTAGGATAGAGTGTCAGGCTCAGGCAATGTGTCAGGTTTAGGCAGGGCATCAGGCTCAGGTGGGGAGTCATATGCAGGCAGAGAATAAAGCTTGTCCAGGGGGTCATGCTCAAGAAGGGTATCTGCTCTGGGCAGAGTTTCAGGCTTGGGTAGTGTGCTAGTGTCAGACAACTGTTTGCACTTTAGTTTACTCTTTTTGGGTTGAGATTCTTGCCTAGGCTGGGTCTCTGATTCAGGCTGAGTCAGATGTTTGCACTTTTTTTGTGCTTTTTGCATTTACCCTCATCCTGTGTTGTAGGCACCATAACATGAGTAAATGGCAGGTGCTTCTGCTTACATTTATGCTTCATGTGACTTCCCTCTGCCTGCATTGTGGCATCCTGCTCCATCAAAGGCACACATGGGGCCTCTTTCTGGGGAAATATCTCAGGCTGTGGTATCTGCACAGGCTTAGGCAGATCCCTATGCTTCTTCTGCTTTTTATGTTTAGATGCTTGCTTGGGCTGTGAATTCTGTGTTTTCTGTTTATGTTTGGGCTGGTGCTCGCTGGTGGGCACACATGTGTGCTTGCATCCACTTGGGGACTTAGACTTGGTCTTAGGACTTTACAGACCACCCTAGTCAGCATCACTTGATATTGTATCATCAGTAGGAGTATTGCTTGGACAGTAGTCACTCCCAGACTCTGGATCAATAAAATCATCCAACTCTGAATCAGAGCTGATAATATATTTTAAGATCTCCTCTGCAGTGTATTTTTTTGGCATGATTAGCAGCCAGTATGTCATAGTGGCAGAGATACTCTCTCTCCCCCTCCCTCTCCTGTATTGTAAAGCACTTTGGAATAGTTCAATTAAAAGGCACTAAATATCTTTGCCTAGTGCTTGAAGCACACAAGTAAGAACCAAGAGGTCAAGGTTTTAATCCCACCAGGGACACTTAAATTGTGGCTGGGTATAATTGCTGTTATAATATCTGAATTGTTTTCTGGTTTTTATTTATTCTTTGCTAACTATGACAGAACCTAGAGCCCTAGGTGTGTATCCCACTACATATACTTTCAGCATTGTTGTATAATATCTCAGATTCTTTTATGCTATTGTTTTGGGGGGGTATCTAGAAAGGACAGCAAAAGAAGGGTTGTCTCAGAGTGACAGTGGTGTGTAAGGCCCCAAACAACCAAAACTATGTAAAACAGAAGGCTCACACTCTTCACCAAAAGCAATAAACTATATACAACTGCATCACACTATCAGCACTTACAGCATCACTATTCACTAACTCAAAACTAATTTATGCTATTGTTTGTTACTAAAAGAGATCCTAGAGCCGTAGGCTTGTATCTTACTATAGACAGAGTGATACTGTTTGTTTTTTTTTAACCAGGAAAGACACACTAAGCTGGAAGCTTGTTTACAGGAGCAACCTGGGAGCACAAGAAAGTAAAGTGACTTGTTCAAGGTCACACTTTTACTGTAATGTATACAAAATATCAAATTCTTTATATGTATGTATATATTTTATTTATTATTACTTAGTAACTGGGTAAGACCCACTGGACACAAGGCTCGTTTACAGGGGTGACCCTGGAGCACTGGAAATGAGTACAAATCAAAATAAAGCAAATGAAAGGCACTTTATAAAACAAAACTTATTTTCAACACACCACAAAACACCAGTTAAAAACTAATAAGATCTAAAACAGTTGTCTGCAAAAAAAAAAAAGTATAAAAAGAAATGTATTGCCAAAATACATGGCAAAGGCTGGTGAAAAAGAGCAATTAACTTTTTTTTTTTTTGCAGTTGATCTTTTTATTGAAGTATTTAAAAGATAAACAAACAACAAGTATATCCTATAACAATACTATATAAGGTTATATAAAAGATAAACTAAGTAGCATAACAGCTAACAAAGGAGGAAAAAAAGACTATTCAATGGTAATAGAATAATTATGGGTTAACTACCTAAACTAGAACAGTTACAATATTATAATGAAAAAAAAGGCTTAGCACTACATAATATACAGTAAAAATAGAAGAAGTATAGGGTAAAAGAGGAGATATGAATAGTCGTAGTTGTACATTACTACAATGTATATATCATTAGAGTGCTACTAAAGCTTATATAGAAAAGATTAAGAAAACAAGAGAAGAGGAAGAAATAGCAAAGAAAAGAGAGTATCAAGTAAGTAGAGAAAAAGCGAGACCACAATCTGAGGAAATGGGGAATATCAATAAAAGGAGAGAGAGAGATATTATATAAAGTATTTCATTCCATACTTTAAGTGCCAGATTGGCTAGATGAATCCAAATATTTAAAATATTCCTGCCAACATTTATTACATATGTTGAGTCGGTCGAGAGAAATGTGTGTCGTACGATCCAGGGAGGCATATTGAGATAAATGATTAAGAATATCAGGGCGAGTGGGGATTATATTAGATCTCCAATTCATAAGTATACTACGTTTAGCTAGAAGAAAAAGTATGGTTAACCATCTGTTCAAGGATTGGGCAATATTATAGGGATGAGGGTCAAAAATACCTAGTATACAGTGTTTAGGATCTAATACAAAGGATTGACCAGTCACTTTCATTGCAAATATATGAATCTGATGCCCAAAATTTTCATATGGAGGGACAATCCCATAAAATATGAAGTAAATTGCCATTGGGTGAGTTACATTGCCAGCAGTTGTCATTATCCGTTAATCTCATTTTATGCAATACAGTTGGGGTCCTATACCATAAATGAAGAACTTTAGTCTGAATGAGTGAGCTACATTTATCATTAAAAGATTTGTGGCAAGAAAGCCAACACCTATGCCGTTGCTCATTTGTAATGTTATAAAGTAATAAGTTGCTCCATTTATTTTTTGCAGTAATGGACTGGTCTGGTAGTGATTCTCTAATAACTTTATAGATGACACTATTCAATTTACATGTTGTTTTTATCCATTTGGAGATGTGTTGATCATGTGAGGATTGATTCATAATAAGTGAGAAATAATAAGTGCATGCTGTGCGAAGCTGTAGATATTTCCAAAAAATCCTGGCGGGGAAGATTCCACTGAGTGCATAGATCAGAAAAGGGTTTTATTCTTAACGTATGGGGTTCAAGTATGTCTCTTAATAAAAGTATGCCTCTATTTTTCCAGGATCGACAGTAGATTGGACAGTTTTCGAGAGATATTTGGCTATTTCCCCAGATAGGAGCATAAACAAGAGGGGTAGGATTTGATTTGAGATATTTATGAATTATTTTCCAGTAGAACGTGGATGGTACTATAGTGGGTGAGATTTTAATTTGGAGGGGATGGGATTATAAAGAAAAGTAGCAATGTTGTTAGCACAAAGAGAGGCTTCCATATTAACCCATAAAGGTGAATTGGCATCAGATTGAATAAACCATTTGATAGTCTGGGCTGCACGAAAAGCCCAAAAGTAGGCCTGAAACCAAGGGAGGTCAAATCCACCTCTTGACCAATGTGATCTTAGTTTATTACGACTAAATTGGGGGATTTTACCATCCCAAATAAAATTACCTATTAATTTATCAATTTTAATGAGGAAGCAAGAGGGAAGTTTTAGAGGTATATTAGAAAAAAGATACAATATTTTTGGAGCTATTGTCATTTTAATAGCAGAAATTTTCCCATTAAAGGTAAGATTAAGCAATTTCCATCTGTCAAATATATTTTTAATGTTAGTTAGTAAAGGAGAGAAATTAGCATCCCAAACTTTATCCCATGTTGGGATGACCCGAATACCTAGATATGAGATGCCTTGGGGAGCCCAGTGGAAGCCCAAAGGATCATTCATATAGGATTTACAGAGGGTGTTTTATGGTAGCATTTCAGATTTATTGAGATTTAGAGCTAGTCCCGAGATAAAGGTGAATTTGTTAAGAAATTTAACTAAATGTTGCCCTGAAGATTGGAGATTTTCTAGGAGAATAAGAAAATCATCTGCATAAAATAGTGAAGTGTAGCGAGAGTTACCGATAGGGATGCCTTTAATTATGCAGGATTGATGAAGAGCTGCAGAGAGAGGCTCCATGGCAAGTGTAAACAAATATGGTGATAAGGGCAGCCCTGTCTAGTGCCTCTTGCAAGATGAAAGGAGGGGGATATAGTTGTGTTAGTCAGAATTCGAGCAGAAGGGAGAGTGTACAATAATTTGATATTGGCGCAGAAGTTATTAGTAAAACCAAAATGTGATAAAACTTGGTATAAATAGTTCCAATTAAGGGAATCAAATGCTTTCTCAAAATCAATGGCTATAGCCGTGGCTGGTGTTTTAAGAGTTTTTGCTTTGTAGATTAAATTAAACAAGAGCGAAGATGATCAGAACGGTTCTATGTTTAATAAATCCGACTAGAAGGATGGATAAGTTTTGAAATTAATGAATCTAGCGGAGGGTTAATAATTTAGAAAATATTTTCCCATCTGTATTGAGTAGTGATATCGGTCTGTAACTTGAGGGAAGAGAAGGATCTTTATCTTTTTTTGGTAAAATAGTAATAATAGCCTCGGTCATAGTGTGGGGTAGTTTACCATTGAAAAATGCTTCCAAATAGACCTTAAGCAGTAAAGAGCAAAGAGTACCAGATAGGGATTTGTAGAAATCAACAGGGAAACCATCACTCACAGGGGATTTGCCATTTTTTAAAGATGATAGTGCTGTTTGGATCTCTTGTAAGGTAAAGGGTTCATCCAGTATGGCCATATCTTGATGAGAGAGGTGAGGAAGATGCAGTTTATCGAGAAAATCATGTATTTGATTAGAAGAACTGGAATTTGGATGAGAATATAGTTGCTGATAGAAAGAACACATAATATGATTTATTGTAAGGTTGTCTGTATAAATTTGGCCTGATGGGTCTTTCAAACCAGCAATATATCTCTCCATCTGCTGAGTTTTAAGCTGATAAGAAAGCAACTTCCCACATCTGTCTCTTTGTTCCCAATAGCGATGTTTAAGCCTTAAAAGGGCAAGTTCAGCTTTCATGGATATTAATTCATTTATTTTAATTCTTAATTGGAGGATTTCAAGATGTAGTGGTGAGTCGTGATTGGTTTTTTTTGTTTTATAGTACTGAGTTTCTTTTACTTTAAGGGAATTCTCTAAATATGCTAGTTGTTGCTCTCTTAGCTTTTTCCTATGAGCTGCAAAACTAATAATTTTCCCTCTAATTGTTGCTTTTAATGCTTCCCAAACTGTGCCTTGAGATACCTCAGAGGTATCATTAAATGAGAGAAATTCCTGAATCTGGGCTGTAATCCAAGGAATAAATTCTGGGTCCCTCAGTAAAAGTGGATCTAAATACCAAGAAGGAGATTTAGAGGGGGGTGGACCTCAAAGTAGATGTAAGCTAATAGGAGAGTGGTCTGATATGGTAATTGGAAGGATGTCTGTATTAATAGTTTTTTTCTGTAATAAGAGGGGATGAAAGCCAAAAATCAATACGGCTGTAAGATTTGTGTAATGGGGAATAAAATGTATAGTCACGTTGCCTACGGTGGGAAAGTCTCCAGATGTTAGAAAGGCCCAGATCTTTCATTAGCAATGTCAAGGCATTAATGCTTCATGGATGATCATCATATGATTTATTACTTCTATCCAGGTATGCTTCTAAGGTTAAATTAAAATCACCACTCATAAGAATAGGTGAGTTGTTGTTATTATTAATCATAATTTGTTGAGCCAAGTTATGAAAAAATTCAGGGGAATCAGAGTTAGAGGCATAAACATTAACTAACATAAATGTACCTGTAGTGGAGGATAATTGAGTTATAATCCATCTGCCATCTGAGTCCGTAATAATTTTCTTTGGGCTCCAATTAAGAGACTTATGTAATAGAATAGTGACACCTCATTTTTTAGAGGAGGCAGAGGATGCAAATACTTGACCGACCCAATCCTTTTTTAACCTGTCAGCATCCTCTGATATAAGTTTAGTTTCTTGTAAGAAAGCAATATGTGTTTTATGCTTCTTAAGGTAGGTAAGTATTTGTTTTCACTTACAAGGAGAATTGAGTCTCTTAACATTCCATGAGTGTAATATCAAATAACTCATAATGGTAAACAGTAAAATAGGAAGTTACAAATCGGAAGGAGGGACTCATAAAAAACTAAGTCAGAGGGTGTCAAAGGTTCTAAAAGCAGATGAGTAGGTTGTGCAAATGTGAGCAGGATCCTTAGAACATATTGATTCAGAATAATATGATAAATATGCCTATTGAGTCTCACTAAAGAGAGATAGAGGAATAGAATAGTAGAGAGAATATTCCTAGAAACAATGAAAACTTGTATATTACAGTAAGAACATTTATGAAGTGTAGAGAGATAGGAGTCAGTACACATACCTGAGACTCTCTCACCACACTACTAGGCGTGAGCAATGAACCTTTAACTTTTTTTTCCTGATAAATGAGTCTGCCTAGCACCCAAACTAGCTTCAGAAACACAATAAATCACTTCCAGGACACTGCAGGTCCTTGATTTGCAACTTAAAAGCAAGTTATCAAGTAAGCATTAATCACTGACAGAGGAGGGCTCTACCGTGGATTAATGCCCTGCTGGGGGGTTGGTGCACGAGGCCGAAGGCTGAGTGCTTCCAACCATCCAGCGGGCATTAATCTATGGTAGAGCCTGATGCTGAAGGTGATTAATGCGCTTGTAACATGACAAGTGCGAGACAGACATTGCAATAATATTCTTGACCTGTACAGCAGACTCAGCTTACCCAGCTCTATAAGTATGTTGCTAGCGCTCTGTTGTACTTCATTGTTTGTGACAGACAGGGATGCTGCAGAGACATGCACATTCACATTCCATGGCACACTACTATTTATATAGTGTGCAGTGCTTTGACAACATGTCCTGTGGCCACTGTCAGACTCCCACAGACCTGCGAACAGTCCAATTTGCTGATTTGGCACAACACCTTTTTCGTTTTCTTCGTCGCTGTCGTATCCCGCTGCTGCATTGCTACGGTGCATCATGGGAGAGATCCATTGCCAGAGGACCCACTCACTGCACTGCATCTCAGTGATGGGTCTATTACTCATCCTCCACTACTGCCATCTACAGGGAATGACAGCACTATTCACCCCCTCTATGTATCTTGCACACTCACAATAGCAGGCACGCTCCTTGTCACCCACATGCACTAGTGGGCAATCTCTACCTTGCCTTTCATGTTGCCCAGGTACCACTTCAGATTGTGGTGATTTCTGGTACCACTCAACCAGGCTCTGTGGACACTTTAGGTACCACACAAGCGGGCTCTACGCTGGGTTAATCACCACTCATTTTTTTGTCACATGCTGTGTTTGCACCCATCTCCTTCCTTGATTTCACCATCATTTATTGTGCCATGTTACAATTAGTTTTATTAGCAACTGTAGCATCCTCCATGTGCTCTGATACACTGTTGCTTATCAGAGTGGAGCCCAAGAGAACCTGAGAGCAGACAAACCCAGACAAGCCACGTGTTTGCATGCTTCTGCAAACACGTGATGTCTGCTACATTCCAGACCCCCAGGATCACGAGACTACCATCTGCTCTCATGACCTCAGAGGTCAAAGCTTGTAATTCTCACGGATCCCGGTGCACACGGAGAGATTTATTGCCAGACGTACAAAGAACGCTTATGGCTATAGTAGTTGGGGCTGTGCCCTGTGTCGTACACAGTACGACATAGTGCACTAAAGGGGTTAAAGAAGAATTTGGCTTACCCTCATGGATTCTTTTCATTACTTACAAGTTCAATATTATTTCATGGATCCTTCATGGTTAGAAACTCTTAGATCAGGGGTTAACCATTTATGAACCTTTTTATTTTCTCTGAGTATGCAACTGAAAACAGCAGGTCTCATTTCTAAACTGTATAAACAGCTTAGGGATTTGGAACTGGACCACCTTACTTCCATTAAAAATAAATGGGAGTGGGAGGCTGCAGTCTCTCTTTCTGGGATAGAATGGGCTCAGGTCTGGCAGGGTGTTCATAGTACCACAGCCTCTCCTTCCTTTGTTGGTGTGTAGCAGTTAGGTTTTTTCCATACTCTGGTCATAGTTAAGCATTATGGGCATTTTCTTTCCCCCATTCTATCATTATAGAACTTAACAGAGAAGTTGCACAGGTTTACACTGCTCTGGAGTCCCTACCATTATAGAAAAAATGAATGCTATAGGAATAAACAACCTCATTGTGAAATGGGTTGAGGCATGGCTGAGGAACAGAACTCAGGCTGTACGGATCAGAGGATATCAATCTAGTGTCAGCTCAGTTACCAGCGGGGTGCTGCGAGGGGTCAGTATTGGGACCAGTACTGTTCACCATCTTTTTCACTGATATGGTTGTAAACCTGTGCAACTTCACTGTTAAGTTTGCAGATGACTCTAAGATTGCTGCTGAGGTAAACAGTGACACTCAGGTTGAATCACTTAAAAAAGATCTGGCAATCTTAGAAGAATGGTCTAGACTAAACAGCATGGCCTTTAACACAGATAAATGTGTTGTCATGCATCTTGGTGAAACAAATAGGAGAAACAACTATTCCATAAATGGGAAAACCCTAAAAGTGGTTGACAACGAAAAAGACCTGGGAGTCATCATCGCTAATGACCTCGAATTTAGCAGAGAGTGTACTGAGGTTATAAACAAGTCAAATAAGATACATCAGAAAGGCTCTTCAATCCTGAAATAGAGCATGCATATTGTCACCGTACAGGGCATACGTAAGATCGCACTTGGACTACTGCTCACACTCTGGAGTCCCTACCTGCATGGTGATGTCAAGAGGTTGGAGTGTGTGCAAAGAAGGGTCACATGATTGGTAGAAGGGATGCAGAATAAAAGCCATGAACAGAGGCTAATGGAATTGAATATGTATTCACTCGAACTTAGAAGAACTAGCAGCAATCTTTTACTAATGTGTTGTATATCACGGGATTAACAGCTCATGACAGACCTTGGGCTGTCTATAAATAGAGATGTGGCAAATTTAAAATCCGCTGGTGAAGTGGATGCAAAGTGGCCACTTCGCTTTAATGTAATGCTACACGAAGTGGCCACTGGAAATTGCTCACTTTGCCTTCTCATTATGATTTTGTGTTGTCATTCTGCCTTAAAGCGAAGTAAGGCAAATTGACAACAATATAGGCAGCCCCCCACACATTTTATTTTATTTATTTGTGAAATCAGTTTACAACCTTTGAGCCAGAGGCTCATTTCCAAAGGTACCTCGTCACGTTAAAGACATACATAGAGTTTTAGGTTACATAGCATAGGTTTTGCTAAAAATAGGCATTCATCAGAGGTGCCACGTTACACTGAGGTCAGACAAAATACATTTAGGTTATAGGGTACAAGTAATTGAGAACAGGTGTTACACAAGTTGGTATCAAAAATTGAGCAATCTAATAGGCATACAATGAAAAAGCTGGCACTGGCCAGGTTAGACATAGGTACGGTGTACCAGGAAGAGGTGGTGGGAAGGGTTAGGTGGAGAGCCGCCCGGTGGGCATTGTCATGAGAAGTTGAGGTGGAGGCTGCCTTCAGAGACAGAAGCAGCTATGAGTGTTGAAGAGTTGGTTTTGAAGGGTGGTTTTGAACTTGGAGATGGTGGTGGCATTGGTGATGGGAGCAGGAAGAGAGTTAAACCAGGATGGGGCTCTGTAGCAGAAGGACCTCTGGCCATGGCTGGTTCTTGATCTGGGGACCATTAGAGTGGTCTCGTTGGATGACCGTGTTGCAATAGTGGGTGGGATCCGGTGGATGGATGCCATCACCCCAGGAGGGGAGAGCCCGAGTAGGGTTTTTTTTGTGAGGAGGCAGGTTTGATATCGGAGCCGTTCATCCAGGGTAAGGAGTTTAGCCTCGTCATACAGCTGACAGGTGTGTGTGAGCCTGGGGGCACCAGTAATCAATCTGCAGGCTTTATTCAGGGTTAAGTGAATTTTTTTGAGTGCAGTCGTGTCAGCAGCACCATAGACTGGTAGATCATAGTCTACAAGGGACAATACGGAAGACGTAACAGCGAGCCAGAGCGCATTTGGGGGAAGGCAGGTTCTATGGTGGAAGAGGATGCCAAGCCGTGTGTTAGTGGTGGATATTAGGGCATCAATGTGGTTGTGAAATGTGAGGGCTGAGTCGAAGGTAACCCCAAGGTATTTGTAGGAGCAGACTTGTTCCAGTGGCTGTTTGGTACTAGGAAGGATATAGAGTGGGTGGTTGCTAGCTTTGTTTTGGGGGTGGGAAAAGAACATAGCTTTGTTTTTTTTAAGACTGATGATGAGTTTGCACTCCTTAAACCAGGCTTCGGCATTATTGAAAGACTGCTGTAGGGTGTTCTGAAGGGAGACGGGATTGCGGTGGGTGGCAAAAAGGACAGTGTCATCTGCATACAGGAGAATTTTGCCAGGGCATGCACTGGGCAGGGTGTTCAGATAGAGTGAGAAGAGAAGGGGGCCCAGGATGGAGCCTTGGGGGACCCCAAAGTGAATGGGATGGGTATCAGAGAGTATCCCATTGATTTTAACACACTGTGATCGAGCAGCTAGGTAGCTTGTGCACTATGCTAGGGGGGCCAGCTGAGAGACCAGTGTGGCTGAGAGCATTCAGCAGAAGAGGGTGGGAGATGGTGTCGAAAGCCTTTGAGAGGTCAATGAACACTGCACCAGCTAGGGAGCTGGTATCCGGGGAGGAGTGTAGGAAGTTGGAGAATTCAATTAGTGCAGTGCTGGTACAGTGACCAGCCCAGAATGCAAGTTGCTCTGGGCATAAGATGTTATGCTTAGCCAGATAATCAGTGATTTGAATGGCCACCACTTTCTCCAGGGCTTTGGGGGGGGAGGATGGAGATTGGCCGGTGGTTGTTGGCTGACAACCTGCCGCCCCCTTTATGAATGGGTGTGATTATGGCTGTTTTCCAAGCTGTGGGAAATTGTCCCAGGCAGAGTGATCAGTTAATTAGGCTGGTGAGTGGGGCAAGGACTTCATCTAGCACCAGCCTGAGGATACTGGGGTCCAGTGAGTCACTGCCAGGACTGTTGCTGTTCAAAACTTTGATTAGGATGGGTCTGGCTTCCCGGGCAGAAATCCTGTGCAGGTGGAAGCTGGGGTGCTGGAGGACAGGGGGGAGGTTGGTTGGGGGGAAGGTGAAAGAAATTACTAGGGAGGACTGAGCTAAGGTCAGTGAAAGTGGTGTTGAGCCAGTTAGCTATTGTGGCAGGCTTGGTGGCAGTAGTGCCATTGCTAGTGAGCTGGGATGGGGCAGGGGAGAGCGTAATTTTCCATTTAGTTGTTTAATATTATCCTATAAAGTCTGGGCCAAGACCCAGGAGGAGGTAAGGGTGGCCTGGTAATGGTCGGCCTTGGCTTTCTGGATGGCCCAAGAGCACTTATTCCGGGCTGCATTGTAAGCCTGCCTATCAGACAGCTGACCCGTTTCAGTGGCAAGGTGCCAGAGGTTATCCCGATTTCTTAGTAATTGTAGAAGGGCAGGGCTAACCCAGGGTGCATTCTGCTTTTTGGATCGGATTTTGGTGAAGGGTGCAAAGAGATCACAAGCCATGTTGAAGGTGTGTGTGAAGAAGGTGAAGGCAGTGTCAATGTCGGTTGCACGATGAATGGGGAACCAGTTTATCTGGGTGAGGAATAGTTCAAGTTTTTGCAGCCCACCAGGGCGGAGGCACCTGCGGAGGGTGGTCTGGGCTTTGGGTTTGGGATTGGGGACTGCCCAATGAAATAGGATAGGGGAGTGGTCACTTAAGGAATCTGGTAGGACCTGGATGTTTTGGATTTTTTTTGGGGTCGGTTGGTGATAATAACATCCAGAAGGGTGCTGGTTCCTCTCTTAGGGTTTATTCTAGTGGGCTGGGTGAAGAGTTGTGTCAGGTCTTGGGTGGCAAATGAGTGTCTAATCATGGAAGAGGAGGTGCTGAGCCAATTTACGTTAAGGTCCCCAACTAGGATTTGTTCTGCCTTATGGTGGAGGGAGGCCAGATAGACAGTTAAAGATACCAGGGCAGGGTGCTGGTTCTTTGGGGGAACGTAGGCAGTGGTGAGATAGAGAAGGCCTCTAGAGGGGTCCAGGGTGAGTTTGAGGGTAAGAGCCTGGGCCCCATTTACAAGGGCAGGGGTGGGGAGCACGTGCCCAAGTATTGTGTCTCTAGTGTAGATTGCACAGCCTCCCCCCTTGTTTGCCTACTTGGTCCTCCCGGTATAAGGTATAGCCTGAGAGGGAGACAAATGAGTCAGGGGTGGATTTGGACAGCCAGGTTTCAACCAGGGCTATGATGTCTGGTTGATGAGCCATGGCCCAGCACTGTAGGGCGTCACATTTTTTCAGCAGGCTGCATATGTTCATGGAGGCTATTTGGAGACCAGTGGGCTGAGTAGGTGGGTGGGAGGGGGCAGGGCCTGGGTTGGGATGTATGTTCCCTGTCAGGAGCAGAAAGAGGAGAACTGCTCTGGTCAGAGGGTGGCAGAAGGAGAGTTTACGCCGGGAGCGATAGGAAGAGAAAGGGGGTTTCGTAGCACAGGGGGCGGGTAGGGCAGCACAGGCAGAGAAGGCTTGCGTGATCAGATGCCCAAGGGAGCAGGGGAGGAGGAAAGGTAATGTCTGGATGGGGGGTGAGGTGGAGAGGATCATATGGGGTGTGTGGAGGAGGAGGGAGGGGGAGAACCAGTGGTATAGGAGGAGGAGAGGGCAGGAGGGTAGGTAGAAGAACTGGAGTAGTGAGGCTGAGGGTTAACAGGGACAATAGGGTTGGAGGAAGGCAAAAGGAGGAGGAGGAGAAGAGAGAGGTAGGTGGGCAGGAGGTGCACATGCATAATTGGTAAGGGTGAGAGAGCTGAAGTGAAGATAGATGGGGGAACTAGGATGATAGTACTGTAAGTCACATGCTTTAGCGAGGCAGGAAGGAAGTGGGTCAGAAAAGCAGTTACTTTCATGTTCTCCTTTGCAGTTGTAGAAGGACGAAGCCTTTTTGGTGTAGAGAGAGGAGAATTTGTTTGGTAGTTAGTATCTTGTGATTTGAGCACAAAAAACAGCATTTTTTAAAAGCTGCATCTTTAGTTTTTTTTGTAGTGCGTTTTTTCAGGTTTCTTTTGCTACTGATTTTTTTTATATGTTTTGTTTTGCGTGTGTGTGTGTGACTACGTGACTGTGTGTATGCATGTGTGTGAGACTGTGAGTGCATGTGAAGGAGTATTGAGGCATCAGTCACAGTCTGAGGGACTTGTGCGCGATGGTCCCGGGAGGAGAGTCTGTAGCCCATGGGTGTGGGCAGAAGGGAGGAGTGCACACATGTGGGGATGGTCAGGTGTCATTGGACCACTCCTGACTCTTGGGTGTTGTGTCTTACCCCTCTGGAAGCAGCAGCACCAGTGCCACCAGTGGTGGCGCATCCACCGAGTCCACCACTACCACCACCGCCACCATCAGTAGCAGCTGCAGGTGCTCCAGCAGAACCCCCTCCACCACCTCCACAGCCGCAGGTAGAGCCCCAGGTGAATGAAGGTGCTTCCGGCAGTGTATCTGGCCCCCCCTGCAGCTCCCCAGTGTGGCAGTTTTTTAACTGTGTGTGGGGGGCAGCACCATTGTGATTTGCCATCTGTGCGGTGCGCAGGTGTGCCGTGGCCCCTGGGGGACACATTTGGGGACCAGTGGCCAGTGCACGCACGTAGCAAACCACCACAAGGTGGAGTGGCAGGCTGCTACTGAAGGGGCCAGGTGTCCACCTGCTGGCCCTTCTGTGGCAGTGGCAGAGGGTGCTGGAGGTGTTGTGCCTCACCGCTGTAGCAGGAGGAGGGTAACAGCAGCAGCTGCTCCACCACTACCACCACCACAACAACCACCAGCACTTTCCTCACCACCACTACCACCACCTCCACCACCTGGCTTTCCTGCTGCGGTGGACCCCACCACAGTGCTTGCAATGCAGTCAGATATTATACTGGTGTGGGAGGCCCTCAAGGAAAGCAACAAAAGGGTGGGTGCTGTGCAGTAGCAGGTGGATCAGATCCAGCAACAGAAGCTGCAAATACTGTCAATGCTCCACCTGCTGCTGGAACACCATGGAATCCCCCATTAAGGGATATTTTTTCCAGACCCCTCCCCCCCCACAGCTGTGCTGTGGTGTTTTGTGTGGTTTTTTTTTTGTTGTTTAATAATAGACGCTTGCCCTTTTGTTATAATGCAGTGCCTCAGTAATGTTGACTTTCTGTTGTGGAGTGCTTGTGGACAAGCTGGTGTGAGCAGTGTAAGTATGATATGCTAAACTGCATATCTGCAGTCAGTGTTGTTTCCTGTGTGTGTGTGTGTGTGTGTGTGACATCAGACATTGTGCAGCGTCTTGAAAACATATATTGCTGTTTCTGACTTGTTGCAGTGTTTATGGGATAAAGAATAGCGAGCAGAATAATGTATATTTTATTGTCACCATTGTCATCAGTGGACTAAGTGATACAAAACTTTTTCAGAGGTGTCTGGCCTGAGTGCACCTTAGTCACATACTGCACACAACTTTTAGGAGAGCATGTTTTTTTGTGCTATGATCTCTGCAAAGTCATGCGTGCACTGTGAGGGACTGAGTTGCACAGTTACCCGATACCTCTGAAAAAATATCATATCACTTACTCCGCTGGTGCTGATGGTACCAATAAAATGTACATCAGGTATTCTTTGTTATCTTTATTCTTGATACTGCAACAAGTCTTACCATATATATGTTTGCATGAAGCTGGACAATGCATGCACACACAGGAAAGAACACTGATGGTACACGTACAGTTTAGCACAACATACATGCATTGCTCAGTCATGCTTTTTACGAAACACCTTAAATCCGATTCATGAGCCCTGACACAAAGTAAACATTACTGAGGCTTTATAAATATTTAATTTGTGAAATAGACATTAAAGAGATTCACCAACTTATAGCATTGCACCTGATATATGGGCACCTTACTTCCAGGGCAATCTTTCTTGTTCCATGTGTCCTTACATAGTACAATACATTTCTATCAAAAACGCCCATAATTTCATTAAAGTGTGTCACATCATAGAGGAATTCCCATTCTAAAAAGCCACCTAAATTTTGCCCCCCACTCTCAGCAACATTAGGATGTGATGCCAGGGAGAGCGTGGGTGCGTGCTCCATTATAGTGAATGTGCGGCAGCTTTCTGAATGTTTTTTTATGTTAAAATGGTCAGTTTGTAGTGAAATGTGTGGGCATGTTTCCACTAACGGGGCCTTGTTGGTGGAAACATACCTTCACCTGAGCAGACCATTACTAACATAAAGAAACATTCAGAAAGCCATGACATCCACTATGATGAACGCCAGCGCTCAACATCACATCATAACATTGCTGACAGCAGGGGGCAGAATTTAGGTGACTTTTCAGAATGGGAATTCCTCCATGACATGACACACTTTAATAAAATTATGGGCGTTTTTGATTGAAACTAATATCAAAGGACATGGAGCAAGTAAGATTCCCTGGAGTAATGCACCCATATTGGTGCACACATCGTAAAAACTATGTAACATGGTGAGTCTCTGTAAAGCAGCAATGCAACAATCTGTTGAAAACTCTGACCTATACTTTTTAATGCTATTTTACATTGCCACTTTACTTACATCCTGACTTGTATGATACTATAATTTCTAGTATTTGAGTCTGCTTTACTACTTTTCTTCATGTCTGAAATAATAAAAGGAGCACTCCTTTTAATATGGTGCTGACCAGGTCTTTGTTAATATTTTCCACTGCTTTTCTCCATCAGTTGTTATATATCACTTCTGTTGTAAAATTAACAGTTATGCAGCAGGCAGTGTTTTATGACCTCACATAATATTTATTAAAAAACAGCTGCAAATAGTGCTAAAAACCTAGTCAGAACAATATTGACAGGTGTGCTTTTTTTTCAGACATGAGAAAATGTAGTAAAGCAGACAGAAATTGTGAAAAGAAGGGTATCATTCAAGTCATGACTCAGATGTAACTAGTGGCTGGCAATGTAAAATAGCATAAAAAAGAACAGTTCAAAATTGTCACCACATTCTTGCAATGCTGCTTTAATTGATAATTTCATATGACATCATGTGCTCACAATCAAAATGCACAAAATGCATCTGTCTTGTGTGCATAAAACTGACAAGTGGTAACGAAGTCAAATGTGAGTGTTATACCACATGCAAAGTCCCTCAGAATTAATGGCGCACTCAATCATGCATGCAGTACTCATACAGAATCCCCAGATTTTTTCTGCATGCCCAAAATGCAGCTGTCTTGTGTGCATAAAACTGACAAGTGGTAACGAAGTCAAATGTGAGCATTACACCACATGCAAAGTCCCCTCAGAAATGATGACCACGAGCGAACTGTTGCTGGTCCAATGTGTGCTGCGATTCCAGCAAATGCAGTGTGATCATCTCAACTGGATGTCTGTACACTAAAAGTACCCTCGGTGAGTTGATACACGAATATATATATATTTGTGTATTTTGTAGGTGGGGGGTTGACATATATAAACATGTACTCATTGTATTGCTTTGTATCACAGGTCACAAGTGCTGTTGGCGTGCACATTCCAGTGCTCAATGAGAACTTTTAGCATAGAAATTTGAAATGGATATCTCTCAAGCCAATGAAGGTAAGTATTTTTTGGGGGTGGGAGGAAGCATATTTGTCTCATTAACGATTTCTTATTTGGTTACTTCTTCACAGATTTCATCTGCATCCTTCTCGAGTCTGGTTGTTAATAATGGTCATGGTCATAGAATGAAACAACTTCTGCATGTTGCATGTCTGCCCAGCCGGGGGGACTGATGTTGAAGAACTTCTTTGGATGAGGCCACTATGACACAACAAAGCATCTGGAAGTTTCCTAAAAAAATAAATGAATGGCTTCTTACTAGTTGATTGTCCCTGGTTCTCAATCTCAAGTCAAGTTACTTTTCAAAACCACATCTTGTCAAGTAACACAACCTGTATGCAACTTGTTCAACACTGTCATGGCTGCACAGCTGCAAGTTCAGAATACAGTACATGATATCTTGCAGAAATAGTTTTGGTGACGTACATGTCACCTAGTTTATGAGTCATACTCAGTCACATTTGCTGCAATCTTTTAAAAAAAATTGAACGGATGAAATAAAATCTTGATACTTACCAGTAAGGATTTGAAATGGATATTCTATAGGTTCCTGTGTATGGTACAGCTGCAGTACCATTCATACCAACTTTCAGCGAAGAAGAGTTTTTTTGTTAACCTGTAAAAAAACAAAATAAGTTTACCATATCTGTTTGACCATTGCAGCTCAGAAAACCTACAGAAAACAAAACATACACCTAAATGAAGTTAAATAGCATAAAAAAACATTAGTACACATACTCGCTTTATAGTTTTAATATTAAGAAGCCTTGTGCCTGTGGCTGATGGATGTGGTCTCCTGTTCGACTCCCTCTGCCTTGGCTTGGGTAATGCGGAAACAATGTCTGAATGACACTGGTGGTGGGTGCTGGTGGTGGTAGCTGTGGCACATGACATTCCCTGTGACATTTTTCTACATCTGGTGGTGGTGGTAGTGGCTAATATCAGTCCTGGTGGTGGTGGTGGTCCAAGAGGGCAGACAAACTCATGATCTGGGGTGGCATTAGCTAACATCAGTCCCGATGGTGCTGGTGGTCCGAGGGGGTGGATAAACTTGTGCTCTGTGGTGGCAGTGGCTAACATCAGTCCAGGTGGTGGTGGTTCGGAGCAGCTGACAAACTCATTCTTTGTGGTGGCAGTGGCTAACATCAGTCCCAGTGGTGGGGATCTGGGGGGGCAGACAAATTCAATCTCTGTGGTGGCAGTGGCTAACATCAGCACTGGTGGTGGTGGTCTGGGGGGGCAGACAAACTCATGCTCTTTAGTGGCAGTTGCAAACATCAGTCCCAGTGGTGTTGATCTGGGGGGCGGACAAACTTATTCTCTGTGGTGGCAGTGGCTAACATCAGTCCTGGTGGTGGTGGTGGTCCAAGGGGATGGACAAACTCATGCTGTGCTGCGGCAGTGGTTAACATTGGTCCTGGTGCTGGTGGTCTGACTCCAGGGGGGCACACCGCCATTTAACAACTTCAGTTAAAACCTGCCAACATTAACCACATCATCATTCTCATAAAGAAAGCTGCCCTCACAGTCATTTACGTCTGAAGTCTGATCACTGGGAAATTCTTTCTCCATTGTGCCATCATCTACCTCAGTGGTGGGCTGTTTCATGCTGCCACTGCCAGTGTCACCAGGATGGTCCATTTCCACATCACCAAAACCACCATGACTAAGCCAGGGTACAAATACCGAAGTTGCAGTCTGTGCTGGTATGTGTCTCTCATTCATTTTTATGAATGTTAGCAAACTAACATTTGCAGGAGAGAGGTTTGTCTGACGATCCCTGACTATTGCACCTGCTGAGCAGAATACCCTCTCAACTCTTACACTGGAGGATGAGTATGTGAGGTACTTCAGTGCCACTGCAGTCAGCTCTGGCCATTCACTGACCTTTCCACTCCAGTACAAAAGAGGATCATCAGTTATTGACAGATGCATGTTTTCAGACAAATATGACTTAACCATTCTCTGTGCCACACTAAGTCCAGTTGTTGATGCATCATTCTGTTCTATGGAATCATTTATTTCACAAATCCCCACTTGGGACAAAGCCTCCCAAAGCGGGTTGACACCAACCAATTTGGATGATAGACCACCTGGAACTGCAGTCCCCTTACCCTTGCAGAATATGCTTGATGGTCCTCCAGGTACACCTTCAGCAGGATTATGCTGCTGAGGTTTGCTGACCTTGGCACATGACTTCTGTGCCCCATGAACCAAGCGCACCAGTTGCCCACTGACATTTTTTACCTGTTCAGGCCCTCTCTCTAGTACTGATGCAATTCCAAGTTTATATCATGGGTCCAGCATTGTTGCTGTGGCAAAGGTGTCACAACACTGAATGCTCAAAATGTGATGATTCTGGTCAAATACTGTCAGCGTGTGTTTTGGCAACATACTGCTAGCACTGTCTCCGGCAACATCAAGACCACGCTGTACACTCACCAGTGTCTGCCTCAACACCCAAAGCAGTGGAATTGATTGGCTAATGAAGGCAGACTCACCAATTACTGCCTGTGTGGCATGTTCAAAAGGCCACAAAATTGTTATTACAGAGTCCATGAGGCGCCACTGTTCAGTCGTCATAGACATGGAGGTCCCGGAACTGTCACGGCTAGTGTGCATCACAAGATATTCTGAGATGACTTTGTATTGTTCATACAACCTCTCTGCCATGCATAACGTGGAGTTCCACCAGGTGACAACTTCCAGCTTCAAGCAGTGCTGAGGGAGGCTGTTTTGCATCTGCAACTGCTGAAGTTGGTCACGGGCCTTTGCAGATTGTGAAACGTGAAAGCAGATATGGTGTGCAACTGTCAACATTTCCTTTACATCAAGGTGCTGCAGAAACTCCTGCATCACAAGATTTAAACAATGGGCCATGCATGGAGCATGAAAAAAGCCACAATTCATGATGCATTTCACCACATTTGGCCCATTGTCACTTGCTATGAACCCAGCTGTCAGATACAGGGTTTCAGCCATTTGTCAATTTCAGTCAGTATCACATCCAACATGTTTTCACCAGTGTGTGAACAGGTCACATTGCGCATGGCAATTGTTGCATGCTGTAGAATTCCTGGAAGATTGCTACCATGACAATCCACCTTACTACACTGATTATTCACACTACCAGCATCACAAAGAACTCATGGCACCTGCGCCCAGTGTGCAGTTATACACAAATATGAACTCCCGCTGTTTTGCAACTTGTCCACATATCCATACTTAAATGGATGAATGGAGAGGAGGAATATTGAAGGGCATGTCTTACTGAGTCGGACACAGTATGGAACAACTCAGGGACAGTACAGGTCGAAAAGTATGTCCTGAATGGGACTCTCCATGTTGGACAGGCATGTGCAACAAACCACCGGGTCCCAGAATTCTCTAAAGGGAGAAGAGCAAAAAATCAATTGCTAGCATTTCAGCTACAGCAGCATTAAGTTCACGTGACACTGTATAATTGGGTGGGTACTTCGGTTTATACGTAAAAACACTCTGTAACGTAGGCTGACTTAAACGTTTTACATGGGGTATGATGACAAATGGTTCTGCTCTACGAATGGCAGGGGGTGGAGTGTGGACGTCTGATGAAGACAGTTGCACAGGTGATGATGACTAACCCAGAAATGCAGTTATTTTGCCAGATTTGCCAACTGGGGCTGATGTACCATTTCCACTAGATATACTGCATTCACCACCACCACCACCAAAACCATTACTCTAACCAGCACTGGACAACATTTCAAAATCATTATGCTCCTTCACCTCATTATGCCTGTAGTAATCCTCTGCTCTTATTTCCTCACACTGCACACATTTAATTTCCTACTGGACTTAACACTCATGGAAGGGGATGACATGCTTGTAATGTTTGATGATGAGGGTGAATGCCCCACTCTGGTATTAGCTGCCATCTTGTGCTGGGTCCACAGTATCATGCGCCTATTCTTAAGATGCGTATGCTGTCCTCCTGTGCCCAGATGGCTCCCCTTTTTACCTCAGTTCACATGCACATGGCAAACCCTGGCAGATTGCAACTGACTCATCATTTGCATCTTGAAGGAAAAAATCCCATGCAAGTGATTGTGATGCTCTACTTTTAACATGTCCATGATGCTGCTTATTGGACTCTGTTCTTTTAAGCATTGAAGTTGGGGGTGTGCTACGTTATGTTTCGGGCAGTGCACACCTGGACTGCAACTGACCACCTCTACTACCTATCATTAATACTGGGTCATCATCATCATCAAGTGAAACTGGTAAATCACAAGTTTTTACAGGGGGAAGGGATTCATACAAACAGACTCAGACACAGCCAACTTGAATTTCTTTTTCTCCTATTCCCAGCTGGGGTCAATTACATCATCATCATATTCATCAACATCACCCACATCCACATCTTCTGCTTGGATGCTGGCATGTGGACTGCAGGTTGCAACCACAGCAGCATCTTCATCACATTACATTCGTCATCATCATCATCGACACCACCATCACTTGATATTTTTTCACAACACTGTGAATCACTGCATGGAAAAAACATGACATGAACCGCGGTGGAAGAAATGTCACATTGTATGCTATCATTGACATGATTATCAGAATCCTCAGATTCAGTTACTGTGATGTTACTGGGAAGTATGACATCATCTACACTACCACTCACTTGCACTGCTTCACATTCCACTATATTTTTGGACACGGTACACTGGTCAGAAGTTGAACTTGAGGCAGCAATACTCATACTACCACCAGCAGCAACTACACTAACACCACTGGCTGGGACAACGTCATCTACTCCAAGTATGAGTAAAGCTACTGATTGGGCTGTAAAAAACATTGCAGGAGAAATACCTTTCCTCACATCAGCATTGCACTTCTGTGTCTGCGTACTACCATGCCCATAGACTATCTTACTGGCAGCAGTGCCATGGCGAGAACCAGCTTTGCTTGAATGTTTCTTTGTGGACATTTTGGGGGATCAACAACAATATTCAAAACCAATTTAGGTTTTGACATGTTCACTGTGATTGGGGGGGGACGCTGGATGTGAAGCCAAAAATAACAACTGTGGCTCCAGCAACAGATGGAGACGCAAATTCATAAGTGAAAACAACACCTTAACTAACCAGTGATGCTGAGGTCACAAACAATCCAATCTGGAAAACAATTCCTTTTGCCGGTGGGGGTGGTGGTGAGAACTGCCTGCAGATTTTTATGGCAGTACAAGCAGCAAAACAAAGAACAGATACCATGATGGCAGTACAAATTCATGCAGCTGCAGTGGATAGCAGGTTCACACTGCTGCACCTGCAATTACACTGTAACACAATAAAAGGTGTATTATTTGATGTCACACAGCACCACACACACACACACACACACACACACACACACACACACAGTTTGTCTACAATGGTCAATGAGTAATGCGTAGCAAATTGAAAAGTTCAGTAATATGCCACGTATTGTAAACAACCTGAAATTATGAACTGCTGCACCAGATCCACACGACACACAATCAGCAAGAAAATTGCAACCACTACTGACAATATTACTGTGTGCATATTAACAAAGTCAGTTATATAACAAAAATATAATCAAAAAACAAAGAACTCCCTCTTTTTCCAACTTAAATATACCTATACCACATATATGCCCCTCCCCAATGCACATTTTCACTGTCTTTTACTACATACTCTCAATGTTGTACATTAACATTCAAAATCCACACACAAACAAAAATGCTCAATGATATGAGCACAGGAGAGTTTCCTACAATTGAAGAACTAAAAAAAATACTCACAAACACTTTTTTAACAGTTTTTAGAAGGTTTGAATCACAGACAGCTCTCAGAGCACACGGTCTCCTATAGCTTCCTACACACACTACCCCGAGCTGAGGCTGTGCAGATCAATATTTTTTATTTTTATTTATTGAGATATTCAGAAAGACCTTTGAGTCATAGACTCATTTACAAAGGTTCCACGTCATACATTTAGGTACAGAGTAACATACGTTGAAGTTGTTGGTACAGTACAGCACATGTTAACAATACATTACTTTAACATTACATAACAATGAATGATAGTCATTTGAGGGAGTGCTGGTGGTAACACCAAAATACCGAATTGGAAGAGTATTATTATGTTAGTGTAAGTAGCAATATAGAGACCATGTGACCTGAAATCCTATGAATCACTGCAAAATTCACCTTCGAAGCTTAAAAGGAAGGAGAAGTGAGGCGAAGTACATTGTTTCTAATGCACTTCACTTTTAAAATTGGTGGAGTAGTGGTCAGGGAAGGTGGAGTAATGCGAAGACATTGTTTTCAATGGACTTCGCGTTAGCCATCATAACACAAATTACTCCGCTTCATGTTGTGGAGTACTCCGTGAATTCGCCTTTACTCCATGAATCACTTCACAGAGTGGATTAAACCCACTTCGCCCACCACGATCTATAAATCATAGAGATTACTCTCTTAGAGGCTATACTTATC
The DNA here is from genome assembly GCA_016271365.2 of Neoceratodus forsteri. Taxonomy (NCBI): domain Eukaryota; kingdom Metazoa; phylum Chordata; order Ceratodontiformes; family Ceratodontidae; genus Neoceratodus; species Neoceratodus forsteri. The sequence continues at coordinate 1,367,230,656 of CM057455.1, forward strand.
AACTGAGGTTAACCTTCCCCAAGAGGTCTCTAAGATGTTACTTCTACACCCAAAGAATAATACCTTTGTGGAATTCGCTACCTAGAGATGTCATTGAAGCAGAGTCCTTCAATGCTTTTAAACAGAAATTGGACAGTTTTCTGCTACCAACCTTCAGGGGAATAACTGAATCCTCTTTGAGGGAGATGTACCACAATGGTCCTATCACCTTCTGTACATCTTAAAAATCCTAGTATAAATCCTAGTATAAAACTTATGTTGGCAGGAATGCGGGATGGTCAGAAATCACAAGCATATATTTTGGAATTGCTCCCTGCTTCAGCTATATTGGGGGAAGTCACTGGGGCAGTGGGTCAAATGTTGAGTATAGATATTCCACATAAATTTCAGGTATGGTTCTGGGGTTGCCCCCGGAGATGTGGTGTAAAGTGGCCAAATATTTATTTTATATCTTAGTGGCTGCAGCCATAAAGACTTACAGAATTGTGGCTTATCCCAATAATACCATCAGAGGAACTGTGGCTCTGAAATTGTCAGGGAATCTTAGTTGTGGAGTGTGTGATGGCTCTGCTTAGGTTGCAAATTGAGCATTTTCATAGCAGATGACTGCCTTTCTTCCATTTTCTTGTTGAGAAAGAGGGATTTGATATGGAGGAGATCCTGGATCACTATACAAACATTCAAAGATGCCAGCAGATTAGACCCAACCGTCTATCATGTCTGCTAGAGATGTAGCTTGCAGTACAGTCTCTGCTGCTGCCCCCTCTCCTTTTCTCTCCCATGCTCCCAGATGTCTCGCCCAGAGGTCCCCTACTGTTCACGTCTCTCCCTATCTGTACCTTGCCCATGTGCCTGTCTCATCCCCTCTTGAATCCTCCCACTGTTTCCACTGAAATCAGTTTCTCTGGTAATGTGTTCCAAGATGCCACCACTCTCTCCGTGAAGTAGTATTTCCTCAGTGCTCTTCTGTACCTTCCCCCACCAGTTTCAGGCCATGACCCCATGTGGTTCCTTCCTCCTTCAATCTGAACAACCCATCAATGTTAACTCTATTGATCCCCTTGAAATATTTAAAGGTCTCAATCATGTCCCCCATTTCCCTTCTGTTCTCCAGGAATTAATGTTTAGCTTCCTAAATCTCTGTATGTAGGACTTTTCCCCCATTCTGTGAATCATCTAAGACACACCCCTCTGGATTCTCTCCAGGAGCATGGTGTCCCTCTTTAAGTAAGGACACTAGAACTGCACACAATACTCCAGGCGCAGCCTCACCAAGGAGTTGTACACTGGCAGGAGAACCTCCCTCCTCCTAGATATTATCTCCCTAGGAATGCACCCTAGCATTCTCTTTGCCTTAGCTGCCACCCTCCTGCACTGTTCTCAGTAACTCATTTTGGCATTAGTTACCAGTCCCAGATCTTCTTCCTCCCTGTAGACCATTAGCTGTCCCCACCCCGCACCCCCAGGTGATAGCTGTACTCTGAAATATTAACATACTGTACAGTAGTTTGTAGAAGTTTCTAGTTTCCCTAGCTGGGCTTCTTATCATTTTACCCATATTAGGGATCATTGATCATTCCATGGGGGTGATCCCTAGCCTCCATTTCTCCATGTTACAGCAATGAAGGGTTTATTGCTGGGGGGGGGGGGTATTGGAATTTATTTTGTTGTAAGTTTTTTTTTAATTTAATTTAGAAATATGGGGATGCATTTGGGTTGTGAGATCTGGCATTATTATTATTGGTTTATTATCTAGTTTGCTTTCTCTAGTGCAGGCCTACATATCTCTCATTTTTTGGGCTTGTATTGTTTGCGGTAATATATCAATAAAGATTAATTTAAAAAAGAGACAGTGGTTGATGGGATTTGAGAAAATTGAAGAAACATCAAGGAGCCTTCAGGCTGTGCCAACACAAGAGGGGGATTGATCCCTTTAAGATCTATGTGGTTTGGGTAGTTGCCATTGGACCCCTTCATATGAGTCAAGATCTTTGCAGAACATTTGGGGACTGAAAGACCTGCATAGCCTGTTGGAGGTCTGTGGTGGGCAAGAGAATGTAAGGGCTTTATAAGGATCCAGTCTGAGTGCAAACCTTCTTAGAAATGAAGAAAAGGATCCCTAAATATGGAAATGTGAAAAGTTACTAGTATGAAAGTTATGAAAGGCAAAGATTGGCTACCATTGCTAGTTTTGTGCAAGCTGGAATTGGTCTGTGCACCAAGTATGTTTTTCCTTTGCATAAGGGTGGGGACTGGTACTAAGAAACCACCCTGAGGAAAGATGCATGTATGGATCCCAAAAGTAAGTAGGACAAGAAACCCTTAAAGGACTGTTACAGTAGATGGTGCAGTCCATCTCCTCATTTGCACAGAGTTCCATAAGGGTAGATCATGTGGAAACTCCTTTGCACTCTTTTTCCTAGGAAGTAGTGAGCATGATATATAGGATAAAATATGAGGTGCAGTGTGTTACAAGAATTTAACACACCCGAGTTGTTGGATGGCACATAAACCCTGAGGGCGAAGCCCGAGGGGTTTATGAGTGCCATCTAACAATGAGGGTGTGTGTTAAATTCAAGCTAAACACACTGCACCCCATATTTTGTTGTATATCATTGAAGGGTTCTGTTTTTTCTTTGTTTTGAGATTTGTGACAGAAAGAAGAAAGTGTAGTCTTACTTTGTATTGATGAAGTTTTTTATTTTGTAGTTGAAACAGTAAACGGAAAGTTCAGCATGTAAATGTATCTAATTAAATTACTGAAATAAGAAAGTTTAATAAGAAATAACTTAGATGTTTGTGGTGATTTTCTCACGTTGCAAAGTTGATTTTCAAGTGCTGTAGCATTTTGAACTGCGGAGAAAAGAAAAGGATTGAAACGGAGATTACTTAGGGATGGTGGTAAAAGTGTTTACTATAGCAATGTACAATTCTACAGAAAATGTTATGTTTGGCCAATAAAGTGCTGTGTGGTGGCTTTACTGTGTTAAGAATATATTAGTAAAAGCTATCTGAGTCCTTGATGACTTGGATACTTCATTGTTTCTGTGGGTGTTGCTTAGATTTGCAGATATTAACTGTTACTGGGATATGGAAAATGCAGGCGATCCTAAACATAGCCTGCATGTTACCGGAAGCTATTTCATCATGTTGGCTGGGTAGTGAGCTGTGGAAACCTCTCTGGGTGAGCAGCTTTGGATTTGTTTTTTTGTCAGAAAATGCAGTGAAAAGGTAGAAGATTTAATGCAGAGCGAACACAATTGAGGAGGTGAGTGACTTAGGGAGAAACAAACATTGAGAGGCTCAGGCTGTGTTGTATCAGGAGGGCTTTTCTATGGATAGGCTTGTGCTGACTTTCTCTTTCAAGTGCTTTAGGATTGGAAGAAGCTGCATGAATGCCGTAACACCTACTCAGGTGTTACGGTATTTAACACACAGCTTTTTCCATTGAAAAGAACGGAACCCAGAAATTATACTGGGATAATGGTTGCTGATATTGGAAACCAGCTGCTGTTTAGAGCTGGTTCCCTCTTAAGGGGGAGGTATGTGGTAGGAAGAAACCTTCCCGCTGTGTTTTTTGTTAATAAATATAGAGAATGAAGTTGTAAGGGGTTAGAAAGCTATATAGCCACAGCAAGGCTGCCCTAAGGTATCTGATAAAATATTGTAAAATAAAACACTGAAGTTGAACTACCATAAACCAGCTTTAGTTTTAGATGGGGGAATTAAGGTACCAGGAAGCTTGAAGCTTTTGTTGGCTAAAATTACAAATGGCTACAAATAATCCATTAGCAATGCCTTTTGTTTTTACATTGCTGGTCACTACTGTATTTTCCTGCTACTAAATGAAATGTTTAAGCACAAACTTGATGCATTTGCTATGTTTAGGAAACTTGGTATGTTGAGAAAAATTACTTGTTTAAGAAATGCCTGGCTCTATGTGCTTTTGGTTTGCTGGCTTCCATCTTATGGATTACTATAGGCTCAGACTAGTTGAAATATGTGGGCTTTACAGAGCTCTAGCTTAAGGGGGTCTGGGAACAAGAAAGGTGTGACTGCCTGCCATGGAAGTTCCCTTCTTTATTTCCTTTTTGCCTCATTTTGTAATTGTATAAAAGCAGATCTGTGTAAAAATATTTCATTTTTCATGTTGTATTTACTTTTCTGTACAAAACAACCATATGTAAAATTGTAAACATTTAAGCAAAAGTTAAGGTATGACTGGCAGGTCACAGGCTCGCCAGCCCTGTAAAGGGGGCTAACTGAGCACAGTCTGGCAGATGAGATCTGAACTATGGAGTACCTCCAGCTGCTCGACTCAGCTCTGGTCCAAAAGATCCCAGTTTTGCCTAGCACCGCCACTGGTCAGTCTTTCTGAGACTGTCCCCAGTACTGACTGCTCCCTCCATAGTTGCTAACTGTGGGAGAGCGGGTTGGTGTAAAGACACAGGAGGCAAAAAAAGTTCTTTTAAAATGTCCCATAGGGAAATGCACTTTATTACATAAGGACTTCAACACACTGGACAATTGAATAAACAGCTCACGCAGTGCACATCTGGAACTTCTGCACTGCTTTTGCACTTGACTAGTCAGGATGATCTTGGGCTACTATAAAAACTTGGCTTAAAGGGCTGTCAGTTCCCACTTAGCCAGTTGGCTCACAAGGGCAAAACCAGTACTTGAGGGTGGTCCTACCAGCACCTCAACAGTTCTGCAGCCCCTACTTCTGACCCACCAATCACACCTCCAGCTGCTCTACTCAGCTCTGGTCCAAAAGATCCCAGTTTTGGCTAGCACTGCCACTGGTCAGTCTTTCTGAGACTGTCCCCAGTACTGACTACTCCCTTCTTGCATTATCCAGTTTTCACTGCTGTACATCAAGTTTTAAATATGTTTTCTCATTCCTCCTCTTCCTTCCCCATCCATCTCTCCCACAACTGCCTCCGTCCCCTCTTCTTTGATCTCCATGATTGAACTTTATTAGGTTAGAGACTTTTTTATATTTATACGTACTTATGTACAGTTATGTATTTATTGCTTATGGATGCTATAGTGATGGCCACAGATCCTTTCTTGCATGTTATCAGGTTTTGCAATTTATGATGACTGAATGGCACTTTGAATATCCACAATAAAATCGGTGTATTAGTGTGGCCTACAATTCCTTGAAAAAGCACTCGTTTTTGCCATGAACTGTCGGCAGGCACTTTGGGAGTGAATGCTGCTGTCTAAATATCAGTTTTTCATAATAAAGTTACATGTTAGCTGACAACCAAAGACCTGATTTATTTATGTGTGCTATTTGGCAGCCAGGCTTGTGTGCTACAGTAGTAGCACTGAATTTGTCAAGCAATTTTGTGAGATTCCATATTTATCCTTCACAAAATTTAGGGAAAAAAATCCTCTAAAATTCTTTTTGTTATACCTATAGAAAGAGGCCAGTTCCTACTATAGTACTTAAGGGACATCTGATAGATTTCCAACTACACTATCAGATCAGACAACCCTCTCTATGAAGCAGTGAACACACTAACAAACAAAACAAAATCCCTAACTAAAGGTTTCACAATTCTCAGTAGGGAGTTTTAAAAATCATTAAAAATCCTTTGACTAATTTGGTGCTACTACTGTAGCTCTTGATTTTTTTGATGAGGCTCTGAATCACTACTCAGCTGCATCTCTTTTGTTTTGGTGCATTTTACTGTTATTGTGGGCATGGGAAAACACACCCTTTTTACGCTCCTTATAGTATGTCTGCAATAAGGACACTTGACCCTCTTATTGACAACATCACCCCCCTCCCCCCAAAATGCATCCACTCACAGAACTGAATAGTTTTATGGAATTGCTGTTCTGTAAAGACTGTGATTATAATCCCCTGCTGTCAGACAACAATATATCTGTAGAAGCTACCACTACAGGACATCACACCATGAATACAGTTCCCTATGATATCAAAGAGGATTTTATGCATTTAGAATGTGCTGCCCTCAAAGTTCATAGGTTTTACTGGCAGAGGGTTACCTTAACCACATACTTCAGTGTAAATCAAATTCCAAGTGGTTTACATCTAATAAAATAACAAACATTTGGAGCAGAATGTGATTGTTTTCTATTATGGTGGCAGCCCCACTTGTTAAAATCTTCAGCAGGACTGATCAAATTAATGCTTGCTGAGGCATATCAAGTAGAAGTAGAAGTAAAACAAACCAGTTACTTAAAAAAGAACCAAAATCACAAAAGTTTGCCACACATAGAATGTACAACAACTATAGGGAACAATCAGAACATACCATCAATGTTCATGACACACATATAAAACGCACTAAAGAAAGAAAATTCAAATGTGACTATGCAGATTATACAGAAGGTCACATCTTTAATTGGTATAAAAAGAACAACAAATTTATACCAAGACCCATACAAACATAGAAGTTGTCGGCAGATAAGGACATCTTGGCCCACCTAGTCTGCCCTATTTTCCCTACCTACAGTGCCACCGCCGACCCTATTCATTCTTTGGTTTGCACCCCTCTTTCCTTACTTCTAAGATTCCCTTGTGTCTATCCCATGCATTCTTGTATCCTGTAACCATTTTAGCCCCCACCACCTCCGCTAGAAGGCTGTTTCAAGCATCGAACACACTTTCCATGGAGAAGTACTTCTTCACATTTCCTACCAGTCTCTCAAGTTCCAGCTTCATAGTGTGACCCTTGTCCTCGAGCATCTCTTCCTCTGGAAAATGCCCCTTCCTCTACCTTTTTTATGCCCATGAGGTATTTGAATGTTTCTATCATAGCTCCACTTTTCTGCCTTTCCTCTAGGGAGTACATATTTAATTTCTTAATTCTTTCTTTGTAGGGCTTCTTATGCAGGCCCTGCACCATTTTGGATGCCCTCCTGTGTACCGCCTCTAGTCTGTCTACGTCATTTTGGAAGTGGGGCCTCCAGAACTGGACACAGTACCCATTCTGAAAAAACAACCCAAATTGATGGAGACATTTATACAAGCAGCTCCAAAACAGATGGAGCCTTTGCAAATATGAGTTATCTTTTTTCAGCGATGAGTCAGGAGAATTTGTCTCCACTGAACCAACAAGATTTACAACAAGAGATTGAGGTACCCCAGGCACAGACACAGCAGTCCACTTTGTTGCAGCAGTTACCCTAATGGCCACTGTGGCAAAGCACATGGGTGGCGTGATTCACCCAAGAAGAACGTGAAGAGGAACACAGGGCAGGAAGAGACAACTACCATATAGACAGATACAGGAGACTGAAGAAAGGCTGATATGAGCCACAGCTGAGATAGAACAACGGAGGCAGAGGAACAGCCACAGAATTGGACAGAGGGGTAGGAGGTGACAAAATCATTGGTGATTAATGTCTCATCCCATACTTAATTGACTCTGAAATGAGTTTGCTGGTAAAGGTCCTCTTATTTAGGTCCATGAAAAACTTAAAAAATATTTGAGCTAACAGTAGATCATCATAGGTTTACAAAACAAGCATTTGTCAATGCCGAATGTTTGCTTGCTGGCATTGGCAGTGGTAATGTAGAAGTTACAGAGCTGCGTAATAGGAATGGCAGTGAAGTACTGAACTGAAGCCAACCCCACCACCACCCTGCAAGAGTGACAGGCATTGGGGTGTGCATTTGGGTCGTCAGGCATAACGGCCTCGCCATTTCACCACACCCCACCCTGCAGACACTGACAAGTGTCACGGTGTTCCTTGGGATCTTTGACCCTTATGTGCACCCCATTTCATTAGGAAATGTGGTGAGATGGGTGCGATATAGGAGAATGGGGTGAACTTTGGGGCTGAAGAGTCCAAGGCATACCTCGATGCCTCTCACTGGCTGCAGGGTGTGGAATGGTATGAGCATTACAGGCAAGAATCCCAAGTCACACCCCTGATGCCTGTCATTCTCTACAGGGTTGGGCGTTATGGTTGGAAACCCTAATACCGGAGGCATTCGTTGGTATTTTCACTCCAAATTTTCAACATGTTTTTTGTGTGACCCCACCTCATGAACAGGGGGAATATCAGTTTGTTAGCCGAAAGCTGCTTATGCACAGCGACTACGGCATTTAGCACCACAGGTGCAAAAACATTCCGAACAGAATGTAAAAAATGACAGCTGTACTGTTCATGGGGAGGTGTAAAAAATGGCAATGTTGCAAATCTGCAGTAAAAATATTTAAAAAAATGGTGAAGTCATGAGCATACATAGAAACTGTGCAACGCACACCCGTAATATAATTAGGTTGGGGATATTTTACAGCAGATTGTCAACTCAGGCATTTTGGTGCCTCCGATCATGAGCAGTGTCACTGTGATTTTCTTTATCTGTGCCGAACAATGATTTCCCACAGCGACCATGCATCTCAGCGCTGAAAGTGTGAAAACACAGTTCAGCCATGTTGTGAAAAATGACAGCTGTACTGTTCATAAGGAATTGTGAAAAAATGCCACTGGTGAAAATCTGGACTGAAAATATTACAAAGTCATGAACTTACGAGGGTGCGTGGAAACTGCGCATTGCTCACTCGTAACACAGTCATTTATGGACTTTTGTCACCAAATTTTCAACATAGCCATTTAAGACCTCTGCTCATGAACAGTGTAACTGTGATTTTCTTAATCTGTCATAAACATTGCTTTCAGCACACAACAGCACCATTATGCGCTACATATCTGAAACACATTTTGGACGACATATGAAAAATGGCAGCTGTACTGTTCATAAGGAAGTGTAATAAAATGGCAATGTTGAAAATCTGGAGTGAAAATATTAAATTTGCAAACTTACGAGCATGCATAGGAACTGCGCAACGCACGCTCGTAAAACAGTCATTTTTAGGAATTTTTCACCAAATTTTCAACATAGCCATTTTAAGACCTCTGCTCATGAACAGTGTCACTGTGATTTTCTTAATGTGTCCCATACATTGATTTTGCACATACTGCGCCATTGTGCACTACATGGGTGGAAACACATTTTGGGCAAGATGTGAAAAATGACAGCTATACTGCTCATAAGGAGGTGTGGTAAAATGGCAATGTTGAAAATCTGGAGTGAAAATATTGAAAATTCGCGAACTTACGAGTGTGCGTAGGAACTGCGCAATGCACCCTAAATAAAACAGTCATTTTTAGAATTTTTCACCAAATTTTCAACATAGCCATTTTAAGACCTTTGCTCATGAACAGTGTCACTGTGACTTTCTTAATTGTCCGTACATTGATTTGCACACCGACTGTGCCATTATGCTACATAAGCGAAACACGTTTTGGGTGAGATGTGAAAATGACAGCTATACTACTCATAAGAAGGTGTGGTAAAATGGCAATGTTGAAAATCTGGGTGAAAATATTGAAAATCGCTAACTACGAGTGTGCGTAGGAACTGTACAACGCACCCTTGTAAAACAGTCATTTTGGAATTTTTTCACCAAATTTTCAACATAGCCATTTTAACACCTGAGCTCATGAACAGTGTCACTGTGATTTTCTTAATTTGTCCTGTACATTGATCTCGCACACCGACTGCGCCATTGTGTGCTACATGGGCAGAAACATGTTTTGGGTGACATGTGAAAAATGGCAACTGTACTACTCATAAGAAGGTGTGATAAAATGGCAATGTTGGAAATCTGGAGTGAAAATATTGAAAATTCGCGACCTTACGAGTGTGCGTAGGAACTGCGCAATGCACGCTCATAAAACAGTCATTTTTAGGAATTTTTTCACCAAATTTTCAACATAGCCATTTTAAGACCTCTGCTCATGAACAGTGTCACTGTGATTTTCTTAATTTGTCCTGTACATTGATCTCGCACACCGACTGCGCCATTGTGTGCTACATGGGCAGAAACATGTTTTGGGTGACATGTGAAAAATGGCAGCTGTACTACTCATAAGAAGGTGTGATAAAATGGCAATGTTGGAAATCTGGAGTGAAAATATTGAAAATTCGCGACCTTACGAGTGTGCGTAGGAACTGCGCAATGCACGCTCGTAAAACAGTCATTTTTAAGAATTTTTTCACCAAATTTTCAACATAGCCATTTAAGATCTCTGCTCATGAACAGTGTCACTGTGATTTTCTTAATTTGTCCCGTACATTGATTTCGCACACTGACTGCGCCATTCTGCGCTACATGGGTGGAAACACATTTTGGGTGAGATGTGAAAAATGACAGCTGTACTACTCATAAGAAGGTGTGATAAAATGGCAATGTTGAAAATCTGGAGTGAAAATATTGAAATTTCGCGAACTTACGAGCCTGCGTAGGAACTGTGCAGCGCACCCTCGTAAAACAGTCATTTTTTGGAATTTTGGCAAAGTTTTCAACATGGGGTTTTTGGGACCCCTTCTCATGAATGATATCACTGTCATGGTGGTATTCAGGCCCAAAGGGTGATTTCACAGTCACTGCACAGTCACTGGCGAAATCACCCTTCGAGGCCTGAATAACGCCATGACAGTGACATAATCATGAGGAAGGTCCAAACCCATGTTAATTAGTCAAAATCTCTAAAATGCCGAGATATGCAATAAAGTTGAAACCCCCTATGTAACCCATTATACAGCTTACGGCATTTCCTCAGTTCACGGTCGGCTTTGAAGAGTGCAGACGTGTTCCCCAGTCCACCAAGATCGCCGTGCCAGAGTCTGGAGGTATAGGGTGAGGGGTGTGGGGAGGCTGGGCGAGTGGGGGTGCGGGTTGTGGAGGGGGTTGGGAGACTCACTGAAGGGACAGTTTTATTTTACAGGTTTAAAAAAAAGGCGTTGTGGGACGTTTGCCACACTGGGGTGGGCTCCCAGCATGGCACAAGGACTTGGGGGGTGTTCAGCTGGCGGAGTTGGGCACCCTCACCGGCCAAGGACAGCAGTGCTTGCCACGCTGGGGTGGGCTCCCAGCGTGGCACCACAACTGGGGGTGGGGCAGCTCAGCAGCTGGGGGCACAGCTCAGCCCGATGGAGATTGGGCATCCCGTCGGCTATACAGTATGAGGCGTGCCACGTCTGTCTGTCGCGTGGGGAGCTGCGTGAGCAGCCGATATCTTACTCGGTGCTCACCCTCGCCGTGAGTCCCCCTTTCAATCGTATGCCACTGCATTTTTGAGCATGTCATAGACAGCTCCAAAATGCATTGGCTTACAGGGGCCGTGCCTGCCAGCACACTGACTGAATTGGAGGAGGAGGTGACACACCTCCGAAATCTCCGATGAAGGCACTATGTTTCTTGCACATGCGTGCAAGCAAACATAAAAACCACAATTTATAGGTACATGACAATAAAGAAAATATGATGTGTTTTGACAATACAGAAATATACTTGACCTTGAGCAATATGAGTGACAATGTGCCATTGACACAAGTAAGTAATTCTACACATGGTACTTTAAAGAACAAGTCTATTTTTCTATCACCCAGCAATACAGTGGTCTCCATCATTGAACAGTGATGTGAAAAATACATTGCAAATTTAAAGTACAATATCCCATAACCACCATAAATGCATTGTTACACATATTTGCCACCCTGACAAGTGGTAGAAAACATACTACTGGGCCAATACATTAGGCTAAGGTGGAACAGTAGTGAGAATTTATTTTTATTGCAGAGAGATGGTAATATGTCGAAGATATTCATAGATAGGGTCTACAGAGAGACACGCATCACTAGCGCTGTGACTAAATTAGGGGAAATGAGCAGAAATTATCTTTTGATCAGGAGAAACAGAAATGTTAATCAAGTGGGTGAAGATGTTGAAAATGTTGTAAATGGGAGACATAACAGATATCTCAGCTTTGTCATGACCTTTACTCCTCTGGCTTATTTGATCAGAGATATTCTCCAGAAGCACTGCAACATATTGAGAACAGAACCCAAACTTGATGAACAGACATGATGTCTTCCACATATGGTGTATAAGAGAAGCCACAACATTGTTGGCAAAGTGACAAACAGTCTGGAGATAGGATAAGAATCTTCTAAGAAACAAAACTCACTTCCAGCTGGTAACTACCACTGCAGAAATTGTAGCTTCTTCCAGTACATTAAGGTGGGAGAAAATGTCCAGAACAATAAGAGAAGCAAAATGTATCATGTACATGACTTTATCAGTTAGAATTCAGATTGACTAATATGAAGGACACCATGAGTTTCTATGCCTATGTAAACAATCAAAAACATTCAAATAATAAAATTACTGTATTAAATATCAATGGTAGAGACATCTCTGATAACCAAGAAATAGCCCAATGTTTTAACACCTATTTCACTTAAGTATTTAGTAAAGAACCAATGAGTGTTTCAAAATTAAACACAGAAGGGTCTGCCCAAATAATTTTTCAGTTAAATAATGTATTAGAAGAACTACTCAATTTAAAGACAACATCATCACCTGGACCAGACCTAATTAACCCAATTGTCTTGAAAGAACTAGCAAATGATTTAGCATACCCACTTTTGTTGGTTTTAAATAAGTTCCTCTAAACTAGCTGTGTTCCAGCTGACTGAAGGAGAGCTACTGTTATCCCTATACATGAAAAGGGCAGCAGGTCCAATGTCATAAACTTTAGACCAATAAGTATTACATCAATAGTATGCAAAATTTTGGAGAGACTCATTAAAATAGAAATAGACAAGGCAATTCAAACCCTAGGGACTGATGATCCCATACAGCATGGGTTTCGAAGGGAGCTATCATGTGTTCCCAATTTGGTATCTTTTTATGAATTTGTAAGTGAACACATGGACATGGGAGAGCCAGTGGATGTTATACTCCTAGAGATAGGAAAGGCTTTTGACACTGTTCCTCACAGTTTACTAATAAATAAAATTACAAACATGGGCCTAAACAAATTCATTATAAGGTGGATTAAAAATTGGTTAACCAACCATTCCCAATCAGTAAGGATAAATGGTAAAAGTTTATTTTATACAGGTAATACATGTCATTTGGACCAATAGTCCAGTTTATAAGACAGACCTGTGTAATCTCTATCTAAAAATACAAACAATAGTTATAACATCAAACTAGGATAGGCCAAATACATACAGACTTCCAATGTAAAACAAACATTAACACTTATACATAGAGTTATAAATGTTGCTAATGTAGCAACAATATAAACAATAATATAAAAAGCTACTATCAAACCTTCATAAAGTGCAAAGATTGATCAAACTTTTCAATACATGAAAAATGGCAATTAACAGTTACACATAGGGGCCTTCAAATCTCTTATTGTATGGACAAATGTGGAATAATTTGCAATTTCCCTTACATCAGGGGGAAGTGAATTCCAAATAATGGCAGCTTGGTGAATTAAAGTCCTATCCATATATTTATTTCGTGATTTTTCCATAGTAATCTTATTTAAATGTACTGACCTCATTAGTACCCTTTTTGTATGTTGATTTGCTGGAAATAATAATCTTGAAATTGGATGATTAAGACACAAATATTTCATTTTGTGAATTAATGTTAACCATTGACAGATGTAGTTTGTATCCAGTGGCAATGAATTCAATTTGCTTAACAATGTACAATGATGTGTATGATAATTTCCCTTAAGTACATATCTAGCCACTCTAAAATAAAATTGTATCCAATCTGGCAAGGAGTGTTTTATTGGCTTTTCTGTATATCAATTCACCATATCTTAATACTGGAATAATTAACTGCTCAGGTAATTTCTTCCTGTCTGTTAATGTTAGACATTTTGTGGTCCTCCTTAAAGCCCACAACCTTTTGTTCACATTTTTTTGCTAAGGCCATGATGTTTTGAGAAAAGGATATCTGCTCATCAAAGGTTACTCCCAAATAACTATAATCTGTTACCTGTTCCAATTTAATCAAATTTGTTGCATGAATTTGTATTTTGGAAGAAATATCTTTTTTTTTTTTGTTTTTAATACAAATGTCATACACTTTGTTTTTTTTTGTATTTATGATCAGCCTTGACCTGATGAACCACCCCTCAATGCTTAAGAAATCAGACTGCAAGTTTGTTTGCAACTCATAATCAGAGTGGCCTGATGCAATGATTACCATTTCATCAGCATACAGCTGGATTTCTGAATGCTCAGCTGCTAAAGGAAGGTCATTTATAAAAATAACAAACAGAAGAGGTTTGGAGCTATGTCAGAGGATGGACTGGTTAGCAACAATGGGGTCCCTTGGGGATCGGTGTTGGGTCCGGTTCTGGTTGGCCTTTAAATAAGTGATATGGGAACTGGATTAGTAAGTAGAGTATCAAAATTCCCTGATGATACCAAAATAGGTGGTATAGTAAATTCGTTAAATGATTATCAAATCCTTTCAAATTACCTCACACAAATTGAATTATGGGGTAAGATGAATAAAATGAAATTCAATCCCTCAAAATGTATGGTTCTGCATTTTGGGCATAAAAATCCAGAATATGTATACACTCTGGATGGGCAAACACTGAGATCATTCAAAACTGAAAAAGATTTGGGAATCTGGATAGAGACCTTACCTCCATTTATCACTGCAGATATATTAAATTGACAGTAAATAGATTAATTTGTTCTATTAAAAAATTTATAAAAGAAATAGTAATTGTATCTTACAATTACACAAAACATATATCATTCCACATCTGGAATTTGGTTCTCCTATTTGGAACCTGTATCACAAACGAGATATAAATTTGCTTGAAAAAAAAGTGTAAATTCACCAAATCCATTAGGTGGCTCAAAGCAGTAAGTTATGAGGAAAGAATGAATGTATTGGGATTATTCCCCTTAGAAGTAAGAAGGAAAAGGGGAGACATCTTGCTTTTATATAAAATCCTTAACAATAAGGACCTAATGAACCAGTGTGGGCTGAGATATAACTAAAGACAAAATTATCTTAGATCCCATAATAAACAATTGATTATTCCAAAAATAAATACTATCAAGAGACTTGCCTTTTACACTATAAGATTTATTCATTATTGGAATTCATTACCAAAGGAAATAATAATAATAATAATATAATAATAATTTTTATTTTTTTAGGAGCCTTTCAAAAAACCAAGGCGCCGTACATAATAAAATCAACACTTCAAATATATAAACAGTTATTCATAAATAAAATCATACACATATCATAATACAACCAACACACTCAATTAATAAAAGCCTGAGACCACAAATAAGTCTTTAAAGCCTGTTTGAATGACTCCACAGTTGTGCACTCCCAAATCTGATGGGGTAGAGAGTTCCAAATGGTAGGAGCAGTGAACTCAAAAGCTCTTGCACCAGAAGATTTTAAACATACCCTTGGAACCTCTAGCAACCCCTCACCGGATGAGCAGAGTAATTGACTGGGCTGGTAGGGAATCAGGAGCTCTTTCAGGTAGTCCGGGCCAAGTCTGCATAGGGCTTTAAAAATCAGCAAGCTGACTTTATAGGTGATCCGCCACTGAACTGGCAGCCAGTGCAGCTCGCGCAGCACCAGCAAAATATGACAAGATCGCAAAGACCCCATCAAAAGTCTGACTGCTGCATTCTGCACCAGCTGCAGGTGGCAGATTTCTACCCCAGGAATCACTAGGTAAAGAGAGGTGCAATAATCTAAATGAGAGAAAACAAAGGCGTGGATCAATGTCAGAAGGTCATCGGACGGAACAAGGTGCCTAATCCTGGCGATATTCTTAAGATGGTAAAAGGAAGTTTTGATGACTGCTGACACCTGCGAATGCAATGTCAGCCCTTCATCAAAATTACCCCCAGGTTCTTACCGTTAGGGGTTAGAGTGGCGCCACCCAGAAAAATTCTTGAAGGCGCACCCTTCCCCAATCCCCCGTCCGACGATCTGGATCCACAACCAACACCTCAGTTTTGTCTGGGTTCAACCTTAGCCAGCTGGAATCCATCCAATCTTGGATTTCTTTCACAGTTGTTAAATACTGATGCAGCTCCATTCTGGTTGGGTGCAAAAGATAGATAGAGCTGGGTATCATCAGTATAGCAGTGAAACCTCAGCCCGTACCTTCTTACAATGTCTCTGAGGGGCAGCATTTACACTGCGAACAACATGGGTGAGAGGACTGAACCCTGAGGAACTCCACATGACAGAGAGGTAGGGTCCAAGGAATAAACTCCCAACACCACTGTCTGAGATCTACCCATGAGGAAAGATGAAAACCACCCGAGGACTGTTCCAGACAGCCCACAGATGAACCTCAGATGACCCAACAACACCTCATAGTCCACGGTGTCAAAAGCTGAAGAGAGATCAAGAAGGACCAAGATGGAACGGTTCTTCCAATCTCTAGCCATCAGGAGATCATTGAGCACCCGAACCAGCGCTGTTTCGGTACTATGTCTCTTACGAAAACCAGACTGGAGTGGTTCATAGATATCATGGATGGTCAAATGGTCCTCCAGTTGCACAGCCACAACTTTCTCAATAACCTTCCCTATAAAAGGAAAGTTAGAGACAGGTCTGTAGCTGGCATGGCAGTCTGGGTCCAAGGAAGTGTTCTTCAAGAGAGGTGTCACCACCGCCTCTTTTAGAGAGCTAGAAAACTCTTCAGACTCCAAGGAGCACCAGACAATCCATGTTAGGACAGGACTGATAACCTCAATACCTCCCAAAATTAGGGAAGTAAGTCCAGGATCCAATCTACATTAAGTGGGGTGCACACTCTGGATAATCCGCATGACAACCATGAATTCCAGATGGCCAAAAGTACTCCAAGACACCCGAGGTGCAGTAACCTCACACTGATAAATAGCAACGCCCATAGAGTGTGCTGGCTGGAGTCCTGCCTAATGTCAGCCACCTTATTTGCAAAGAATTGAGCAATTTCATCACACTCAAATTGCGTAAAAGCTCTCCGCACTTGAAGACAGGCTGGGTTGCACAGTCTGTCCACAGTGTGAAAAAGCTGAGCTGGTCGATTCTGAGCAACTGCAATCTCCCTGGACAGGAATTCTGCCTTCTTATGGGAGATTGCAGATTGGTAGACTTGATAATGTTCCAACAATCTAAGGTGGTCGGCATCAAGGGTGGACTTCCACCAGCAATGCTCCAACCTTCGACCTAGTCTCCGAAGTTGCCTCAAAGAACCATCAAACTAGGGAGATTGAGGGTGAAGGGGGAGAGGTCGAATGCGGACAGGGGCAATAGAATCCAAAGCTGTTGAGATGGCCAAATTATAGGCCGTCACGAGAGTGTCCGGATCACTGCTGGCAAATGAGGAAGACAATAGGTCAAGCACTGCCATTAGGCCCTGAGAACTTACATCTCATAAAGGGCGGTACCTGATCATTTCTATAGGGGTAGGCCTACCGTGGGGGTATAAAAACTAAATCCCACAGTGCAGTGATGACATTGTGGAGATACCTACATTTGAGAGTTTTAAGCAAAAACTGGATGCACCATACCACCAATCCTTGTACCACTTATAAACCCCAATGGTGTGGGAGACAATTTAATGGGCTGTAGCCTACTTTGTGTAGCAGTACCAAGTATTACCAAGTTGTAATAGTGAAGCAGTAGTTTACATGGCCACATGTCCCTGAAAATGCTTTTATGTGGGACACTGTACAAAAGTTCAAGATTTGAACTGATGAACATGTTTGCAGCTTTCATGAATGTTCAAGATTAGCATAGAAACATGGAACATAGAAACAAAGAAGCATAGAAGCTGATGGCAGATAAGGAATGCAAGGCCCATCCAGTCTGCCCATTTATTTTTCTACCTCATGAATGTGCCATAGGCCTTTGCTCTGTCAATGGCCTATGTATTCATACCCATCTGTATTGCACCCTTATGTCTAGCCCATGCCTGTTTGAAGCCCTACACTGCATTCATATCCACCACTTCCTGAGGTAGGCAGTTCCATGCATCCACCACCTTTTCTGTGAAAAATAACTTCCTCACATTACCCCTTAATCGGCCTCCCTCTAATCTCATGCTGTGTCCTCTTGTCCTGCTATTTTTCTTATATTGAAACATGTTAGACTCTTTCACCTTGTTAATGCCCATAAGGTGTTTAAATGTTTCAATCATATCACCTCTCTCCCTCCTTTGCTCTAGGGTATACATATTGAGCTAAGATAATCTGTCCTCATATGTTTTCTGATGCAGTCCCTGCACCATTTTGGTTGCCCTTCTCTGGACTGCCTCAATTTGGTTAATGTCCTTGTGAAGGTGTGGCCTCCAGTACTGCATGCAGTACTCCAGATGGGGCCTAACCAGTGTCTTGTAAAGAGGGATTATTACCTTGCTCTTCTGACTTGTGATACCCCTACTAATACACCCCAACATCCCTCTAGCCTTACCTACTGCTTTAGAGATCTGCTTGGATGATTTCAGGTCCTTGGTGATGATGACGCCCAAGTCTCTTTCTTCCCTTGTGACTGCCAGCAACTCCCCTCCCAGCCTATAAGTGGCTTCAGGGTTTCTCTTCCCTATGTGCATGATCTTGCACTTCTTTGAGTTAAACCCCAGTTGCCACTCTTCTGACCATTTTGGTAGTTTATCCACATCTCTTCTCATTCTGCCCACCCCATCTGGATCATCTACTCTGTTGCAGATCTTGGTGTCATCTGCAAACAGACAAACCTTACCCTCCAGTCCATCTGCAATGTCACTGATGAAGATATTGAAGAGGTCTGGCCCCAGGACTGATCCCTGAGGTACCCCATTTGTGACTTGCATCTCTTCTGACTGTACATCATTTACCACCACTCTCTGTTTTCTGCCCGTCAACCTGTTTGCCACCCAGTTGACCAACATCTGACCCACCCCAAGCCTACCCAACTTATTAATCAATCTTCTATGTGAAACTTCTATGTGAAAATTAGTCAACATATTTGCAGCGTTAGCAAACAGGACCCACAAAATGGTTTGGCTAGTCATGTTTCTGACAAGGTAACTGGACATGGCTTTGTTTTTCAGGGACTGAAAAAGGTCCAGTTTGGTAAAAAGGGGAGGGGCCTCAACAACTTGCTGATTAAATGTAAGAGTTTCTGGCAGTATGAAGTTCAGTCTTTGAAAATGTTAGGATTAAATGATACTTTTCAGATTTCTCCATTTCTAAAAAAAAATAATTGACACTGCGTATGCTAGACTGTTTACCTTAAACCTTTGCCACGAGATTATCTGTTTTCTCCTGTGATGTATTTTTGAATTAATACTTCTGTGAGACATCAATTCTATTAAGACTCTTTACATCATCAATATATTTTCTTGGGTCTTTCTTATAAACAGGTTAAGTTAGGGATTATATAAGCAATATGTACTTGTATTTGCATAGAGTATTAGTATGTTTTGGCTTGACTTTGAGTGATTTGGGTATAGCAGAACTTGTCAGTTTCAATTCAATATGATAGTTTGCAATATTAAAATTGTGTCCTGAATTCTAATATTTTAAACATATGACAAAACCTCTATCAAATGTTATGTATATTAAGTTTTAAGTATGTTTCTCCTTCTCCCCTTCCCTCTTCCTTCCCAACCTCTTTCCTTCTCTGCCCCTCCTACTTTTGTCTATTACCTTCCCCCACAGCCCCCACGCAACCCCTCTCCTCCCATCCCTTCTTCCTTTATCTCTATTATGGATCTTTATCAGGTTAGAGACTTTTTTTTTAGTATTTATACATATGTATATATAGTTTATATATTTATTATGTATGAATGCCATTGTTATGGACGCAGTTCCTTTCTTGCATACGATTGGATTTTGCACTTTATGATGTCATAATGACACTTTAAATACTTACTATAAAAATGATATCTAAGTGCGGCAAACAGTGCCTTGAGAAATTGCTCATTTTTGGCATAAAATATCAGCAGGAGTTTTGGGGTGAGTGCTGCTGTCTAAATATCTCTTTTTCATAATAAAGTTACCCATTAGCTGACAACTAAGGCATTAGTTTATTTCTGTGTGCTGTTAGGTAGCCAGGCTTGTGTGCTAGCCATATGGGGTACACCAAACACACTAATCACATTTCTTGATAAGTACATTGGGTATTTTGAATACAATTCACTGTCTGTTGATTCCTATTTTTATTTTTTTCTGAGATATTCAACATGCTATAAATTTTGATTGATTGGAAATTTTGATAGATTGAAACACAATGACCACAAATTGCACAAGGGAACTAGTCTTAGTAGATGGTTTCCAGGACAGCTTCCTCACTCAACACATGATGAAACCTACTAGGGAGGGGAATATCTTGGACCTGGTCCTAGCACATGGTGACCAGGTGCAAGACGTTACGGTTGAGGCCCCCCTGGCCGGAAGTGACCACAACATGGTATAATTCTCATTAGGCATGGGTATGGAGGGGAGGGCTAGCAAAACCAAGGTTGTGAATTTCAGGAGAACTGACTTCAGCAGAATGGCATCCTTAGTTGGAGAACATGTGGCCACCATCAGACCAGAGATGGACACAAACCAAAAGTGGGCTATCATAAAGAATGGCCTGCTGGAGGCAACAAACCCTTGTACAGAGTGTTAGCAAGAATTAAAGGTCCAGTAAGCCTAGTTGGTGGACAGAAGAGTTGCAAGAGTGAGTGAGGGAATAAAGGGCAGCTTTTAAAACCTTTAAAAGGACATGCAGGGAGGCAGACAAGGAGGTGTACATTGCACTGAGGGCAGCCAAGTCCTCAAAGGAGCTAAGGCTGGCACAGGTGATTAGGAAGGGGGAGAATTGTTTTTAATACTGTATGTCAAAGAAAAAAAGGAAAAGTATGGAACAAATTGCTAGAACTAAGAACAAGAATGAAGGATGGGCAGTAAAGGGGGCAGACCAGGTGGAGGTACTGAATGAGTACTTGTGCTTGGTATTCACAAGGGAGAAGGATGGTCCCATCCCTCCAGAGATGGATGGGGGGGAACAGTCATAGGGACAGGGATAACAGATATTGAGATTCATGAGAAAAGGGTGTTGGATGGCCTAAGATCTCTTAGGGTGGACAAGACTCTAGGTCCAGATGGGATACATACAAAAGTGTTGATAGAACTAGCAGAGGTGCTGGCAGCACCCCTAACGGATGTATTCAACACCTCCCTATGGACCTGATGTGTGCTACTTGACTGGAGAATGGCACTGATGGTACCCATACATAAGAGTGGCCCCAGGGACAAGCTAGGAAATTGCAGGCCAGTCAGTCTCACATCCTTAGTGGGGAAATTGATGGAGACCATCCTAGAGGAATGGTTGGTGGAATTCATGCAAGAACACGGGCAGGGGGATGACTGGCAACACAGATTCATTGATGGGAGGTCCTGCCAAACAAACCTGGTTGAATTATTTGACTGGGTGACAAGGTCACTGGATAGGGGAAAGGCCGTTGATGTCCTGTATCTGGATTTCAATAAAGCTTTTGACTCAGTGCCACATGGCAGACTGATAAGTAAACTCAAGTGCATGGGGGCAGGGCAAAAACTGGTTAGGTGGGTGTAAAGTTGGTTAAGAAATAGGAAGCAAAGGGTGGTTGTGGGGGAGAACTCTCAATACCTCAGGCAGTCATCACTGGTGTCCCACAGGGCTCAGTCTTAGGACCTGTCCTATTCCACATACACATAGCAGATATAGTGGAAGGGGTGGCGTGCAAGATAAGCCTGTTCACCGGTGACACCAAAATGGGTGCAGTGGTGGAATGCAAGGAGGAGGGATGGGTACTTCACAAGGATTTGGAGAAACTGGAGAGCTGGTCAAGAACATGACAACTGAGGTTCAGTGCTGGGGAAGTGCAAGGTCTTGCACTTCGGGGCAAAGAAACCAAGGAATACCTACTATATACAGGGGAGAGGTTAAAGGTCACAGAGGAGGAACGGGATCTGAGGGTGGTGGTCACAGGGGATGTAAAACACTCAGAACAGTGCAGGTTGGCAGTGGCCATGGCCAACAAAATGATAGGGTGTATTGCCAGAGGGATCACCTCAAGGAACGAGAAGGTAATCCTATTGCTGTACAGATCATTGGTGAGGCTGCACCTGGAATACTGTGTACAGTTCTGGCATCCCTACTTAAAGAGGAACATCAAGCTCCTGGAGGGGGCCCAGAGAAGGGTGATTAAACTAATAAGGGGGGGTGGGGGATAAGCCATACGAGAGAGGCTGAAGGAGCTAAATATGTACTCCCTGCAGGATAGAATGGACAGGGGAGATATCATTGTGACCTTAAAGTACCTGAAGGGAATAAATAGGGCTAGCACTGGGGGCATGCTTCAATTAAAGAGAGGGGGGAACACTAGGGGGCCACAGTATGAAGCTAGAGGGAGGTAGATTCGAGAAGGAACTGAGAAGGCAATACTTTACAGAAAGAGTGGTGGCAGATGAAACACACTGCCAGAGGAGATAGTCTCAGAGAGAGATTGGTGGAGAGTTTTAAAAGGGATTGGGATATAGTAAAGGGCAGAATAACCATTGGAGTTGACAGGACCCAGTGATCGAGCTCAGTAAAAGAGAAGGAAGGTGATACTGGTGACAAGTGAGGGAGGATGGCAGCAAAGGTGTAAACCATGAGCTGCAAAATTGAGCAAACGAGATAGACCTTTTTGGCCTGTATCTGCTGGCTTTTTTCGTATGTTTGTAATCTAGTTTCAGACTCTTCCATGTC
This sequence comes from Neoceratodus forsteri, assembly GCA_016271365.2. Lineage (NCBI taxonomy): Eukaryota > Metazoa > Chordata > Ceratodontiformes > Ceratodontidae > Neoceratodus > Neoceratodus forsteri. Next base: position 1,367,253,272 of record CM057455.1, read on the forward strand.
AGGGTCTTCTGCATTCAGTGATTTTTGGACTATCTCTAGACCCTTCTGTTTGAGAATTTTTATGCAGTTTAGAGATAAATTCTTAGACCAGCACTGAATTAAGGTCTGAGGCAATATTTACTGGGCTAAAATGTTCCATCCTGCTCTTTGTTATTTTTAATAGGAGAAAGGGGCACCTCCTTATAAAGTGTTTTCCTTTCTACTGTATCTGTTTTGCTTGGATAGTGCTCCTTTTAAGTTCACAACTCATCTAATGCACATGTTAAGTGTTTTTATCTCTGAATATTTGTTTATTTAGGGTGGCTTCTTTCTGTGTCATACCGGGTCAGTATCTCATATGCTTAATAGCATACGTTAAAACCGTGCAACAGGAACAGCGTGGTAGGGTACAGTGAGAGGGTGCAAAACCATGAAAGGATGTATGCGCCCTCTCACTCTTCCCAGGAAGGGGATGAGACCTGTGCTGGAAGTGGGGCTGGCGATCAGCTGCCATGGCTCGTGCGTTTGGGACCGGGTTTCGAGTCCCGGTCCCAGACGCAAGGAATTTTTTAATTTTTTGCACTTTGTGCATAGTGAAGTGTAACCCTCCCTCCCCAGAGTTGGTTATTTTAGTTGGGGGGGTTCAGGGGGGCACAGCACCCTGTAACGGGTGGTTGCCACTTGCAATATGTTGCTCTGTATTGGCAGTGTGGTATATTGTTGCAGCATAATGTCTTGTGACATTATGTCCCTGTGCCTTTCTGTGTCACTATGATGGGAGCAAAATCATTCACGGTGCAAAGATCAATTAATTCTAATATTTCATGTAAGAGAAGAGACAAAGAGCTCTTTTAGTTTTGCAACAATAGCATGTGCTGTAAAGGAAAAAAGTTTAAGACATTTTCCTTCTGTATTTCTTTGTCATTACTATCAATTAATTTGGTAATGACTTCCTGCTTCTTGTCTCTGTCATTTGTTTCAGTTTTATCATTGTTATTATGTTTTCTAGGCACCTCCTTTGTCTTGTTATTTTCTGTTTTGTTATTCCCCTTCTTAATGCTCATTGCGCTCTGGGTTTCTTTTGGCAAATTTTCAACAATATTTTTTCTATTTGTTTTCCCACTATTAAAATCTTCCAACCCCTCTATATCAGTAATCACAGAATTATTTGTTCTTTAATCCTCTCCTTCCGAGTTGGAGACATTGCTTTATGTAACCCCCAGGGGGCGCTACCCTTAGGGCTACTACCTCTGCCTGCCTCCACAGAGACCGAGTGAGGGGTCCAGATCAGTTGGCGGGTGCCTCCACCCAGAGGTCGGGGTTAATACTGTCGAGATTGCCTCGGTCACAGCCCTCTGGGTTACTGCAACCCCCCTTTTTCCCCGAAAGTGGCTCACACTGGGTACCCACATGGCTTTTAACCAATACACTTACCCCCCGGATAGTATCTCTCAGCTCACTCCAGGGACCCCCTGTAAAATAAGATACAGTTATATCACAGTCACTATAGAGCAGTTCAACAGGGATGCACAAACCAGCCAGGGTGTAGTTGCAACACACAAATCTGATTTATTAAGGGGGAGATAACAAGGATGGGGGGAATCAGGCTAATTGGTTTACCATTATACTTAACTACCTAGAGCTCTGTGCACAGGCCTATCCCTACAAGTCACTGTCCCTGGGTACCCAAGCCCTAATGGTTAGTCCAAATGTGGCAGCTGGTCGGGGCCCTTAACACAGATAGACGCTGCAATCCTGAGCAAGTCAGAAGGGAAAGAAAGTTCATTTAAGCAGTCAAAAGCACAGCAATACGACTGGAAAACCACTGATTGCACACTTAACAGGGAGCTACCCTGATTTAGTACTCACAACCTCCAGCCCATCCCGGTTCTTCCAACATTAGCAGGGCTGAGCCTGAACTTCACAAGTCTCTGTACACATTTATATGGTAAACAGCAATAGCAAAAGTCCTGTAATTGCAGCAGGATTAACTTGAGCTACTCACACATTTATATGGTAAACAGCACTAGCAGAGGAGTACCACACCAGGCAGCAGCCGCTGGGCTCTCCAGGCTTCTCTGTCATCAAGCACTGTAACGGCAGCTTTCTCTTCACTTTCCCCGCGGACTGAGCGCAACTCAGCAATCTTCTCCAGTCCTCCGAACAGGTCGAGCCCCGTGGGTAGCTGCACAAAGCACAGCCTCCTCTGACCGCCAGCAGGTGGGTTTTCTGAACTCCTTTCCTCAGGCAAACGGCCGCTAGGCCCTCACGCGCATCCCGCATGAACACTCCCAGTGCAGAAGCACACAGCTCCTCTCTCTTCACTGGCCACTACTAATCTGAAGCTGGCAGCACCCAGCACTCCTCTTAGTTCAGGCGCGACCCGTTGTCATTGACTGGTCGAACCTGCCAGTCACTTCTCACGTCTTCCATTGGTGCAGAACGAGTGCCATAGTCCATAATGCCTTGCTCCCTCTAAACAGCTCCTCTATTGGTCAGTCAACTCTGTGGGATTCCAAAGTACTGATTGGTCCAATTTCACAGTTCGGGACCAGAACGAAGAAGGCACTCAAACTCTCTGGGCTGCAAAGCAAAGCAGGTTAGAACAACTACATTATCATTATCTTTACAGTTTATGTTAACCAACCACCTACATCCTTTATTAGGGCTCCCCCTGCACTATTAGCGATGGCAGTAGGGAGCGCTACTCAGCAGCCCGGGCGGGAGTCGAGCATACCAACACTCAACCCCTTCCCATTTTAACCCATTCCAACTGCAAAAGGCAGCCCTTAAAGGGACAGTATACGGGGGCCTTAAAAAGCACTCAACGGACCCCCATTCCGGTGGCTTTATGCCTACTACCAACCAGGCATAGGGCACCTTAGGAACCCCCATTTGCAAGGGGGTTACACCCTCCCTGGCCTGGAAAAGCTTGGCGTCCATGCCAAGTAATCACCCTTGAGGCAGAGTAGGTGAACATCCAAAGTAACACCATATCACATTTTACCTTACATACATAAATATTAGATCTACAATGCACTATAGTGTATATACATCATACATATAAAATCTTACACTCTCTTAAATCAGGTCATAGGGCCCTACCCGTGACCCTGGGACTGAGGGGCTCCCTCTTTGGTTAGCTACTAACTGGACCCCTGGGACAAGGGCACCACACTTGAAAAGCTGTACTAATAGTCTGGAGTTATCCCCCAAGGCTAACTTAGGCAAAGACCTTGGGGACACATATACCCCCTTGTGAACCACATTTAAGGGCAGGTCCACTGGCTGACCCAGGGATTCATAACTCAACTTGATTACTGGCTGTATCTGTCAGCCGGATCATCTAGGGGTCTCAGAGGATTCTGAACCAGGCCCTGACTCTATTTCCATGTCAGGGAAGTTAGCAATGGGACTCCCTTCAAGGGGATCAGGCTCGATACTCACAATACTATCAGGGGCTTGACCTTCTATCCCTGAACCGTCCCCACTGGGCTCATCTAGGGGCTGTCCAGTTACTAAAGGGGTACCATCAGGGCATTCAAAATACTCTTCCGGTTCTGGCATATCACGGACTTGTTCCCCCACCTCACTCTCTTCTTCTGAAAAGTCAGATAACTCAGCCAGGCCAGACAGTTCAACCAAGCCTAAGGACTCAGCCCCTTGAATTTGTCTGCTACCCCATTCATCTTCTGGAGGCATTTCCTCCGGGGATAAAGTAGAGGGCTCAACTAACACAGATGGGCCAGCTTCAATTCCTGAGTTAACAAGGGGATTGCCCCTAAACAATTGACTTAGTTCATAAGAGGGATAGTATTCAGTATCATCTTCGCTGTCTTCTGACACTGAGTGTTGACCATCTCCTTCTGCAGGGAGGGTTGGACAAGGCTCCCTTGGTGGACTTGTTGAAGGCTCCACGGGCTTGGTTCCTTTCTTAGTAACAGATTTAGTCACGGGCCTGGAAGGAGGGGTAGAGGAAGGTTCAACTTCAATCAAGATCTGCCCAATTGGCAGCAGATGATTTCTGTGTATGGTTTTCACATCTTTCGAATTGTTTTCATGCCGCACTTTATACACAGGTAGGTCTGTCAGCTGTCCCACAACAATATGTGGGAGGTGATGCCAACGGTCAGCAATTTTTTGTTTGCCATGCAGTCCTAGATTTCTCAACAACACTCAATCCCCTTTTCTCAACTCTACTGTTTCCACTTTTTTGTCATATCTCTCCTTGTTAGCCAGATTTCGTTTAGCAGCCATGGTCTGGGCCAGCTGGTAGGCATGATTTAATTGGGCCTTTAATTTCTGTACATACTGTAGATGGTTTTCTGCTCGCATCCCATCAGGGGAAACCTCAAAACACACATCCACTGGTAAACTAGCCTGTCTTCCAAACATCAGTCGATAGGGGGGAGAACCCTGTGGCATCACTTTTTGTACAATTGTAGGCATGAACTAGAGTGCTAATCTGTTGACTCCATCTCGATTTATCTTTTGAATGTAAAGTGCCCAGCATGTCAAGCAATGTACGATTGAACCTTTCAGGCTGAGGATCTCCCTGCGGGTGGTAGGGGGTGGCTCATGATTTGAGTACCCCCCACAAAGATAGCATCTCTTTAATCAATCGACTTTCAAAGTCCCTTCCTTGATCGGAAAGAATCTGCTGCGGATCCGCATAGTGGACGAAAAAATTCTCAACAGTTATCTTAGCCACTGTAGTTGCTTTCTGATCCTTGGTCGGGAAAGCCTGTGTGTACTGGGGTAAAATGATCAGTGACCACCAATATGTTGCTAACACTTCTCAGATCAGGCTCTAGACTCAGGAAATCAATACAGACCAGTTCCATAGGAGCACTAGTAGTAATGTTGACCAGTGGAGCAGCTCGCTGGGGTAATGCCTTTCTTTGCAAACAACGACCACAGGTTTTGACATACTGTTCCACGTCCGCACTCATCTTTGGCCAATAGAATCGAGCCTGTACCAAGTCAAGTGTTTGATCTATGCCCAGGTGCCCCATCTGATTATGCAATGACCTTAGGACTAGTTCTCTGAAAACTGAGGGCAGCACCAGTTGTTGTCGCTGCACCCGGCCCGCCTTACTCACAGTCTCTCTATATAGTAGTTGGTTGATCAGCTTTAATTTGGGCCCTGTTTTGTACAATAAGGTAGTCCACAAGTCAGTGGACCTAGTTTGGATACATCTCTTCCAGCCCGCAAAATCTCTACTGCCGTTCTTATCATAGGGTCACAGGATTGAGCCTGATGGAGATCATCATTGTTGAGTTGAGGCAGAGAGCTGGTGTCCAATGCAGAGAAATGGCAGTAGGCGGCAGGTATACAGCTCTCCGCCGGCCCCAAACAATTCACTACACAGTCCACTGTGTCCGGAGACACCTGTTCTTTTTTATCAAATTTCTGGCACAGGGCTCTTATGTCAGGCTCAGACAACTGGACCCATTCAGCCTGGGATGCAGGCCTCCGAGAAAGAGCATCCGCATCTATATGGTTTAAGCCCACCCGGTATTTTACAGCGTAATCTTAGGTGGCCAAAGCAGAGAGCCACCTATGCCTAGTGGCATCCAATTTGGCTGAAGTTTGTACATAGGTCAGAGGATTGTTATCAGTCTTTACTAATATCTTGGCACCATACAAATAGTCATGGAACTGATCAACAATGGCCCACTTCAGAGCCAGAAACTTTAATTTGTGCACGGGGTAATTCTTCTCTGACGGCGTCAGACTTCTACTGGAAAACGCTACAGGTCTCAGCCCATTTGAGTGCTCCTGGTACAATGCAGCCCCCAATCCTTGCAGACTGGCATCAGTATGAAGAGTGTAAGGCTTGGCTGGGTCAGCATAGGCCAACATGGGTGCGTGGGTGAGTTGATATATGATGTCATGGAAAGCTTCCTCACACTCAGCAGTCCATCGATCCCCGAACATATCGTGTGGCCGAAAATACTTCTTTTCTATGTCAGTGTACACACCCTTCTTATATTTTTTGTGAGTAGGCGGATACCCCTTGGTGAGATTAAGGAGGGGGCAAATCACTCATGAATAGTCTCTGACAACCCGCCTATAGTAGCCACAAAACCCCAGGAATCATTGCAGCTCTTTCAAATTTCTAGGTTGAGGCCAAGTGGTCAACACCTCCACATTGCTAGGGTCAGTCTCTATGCCTTCAGTGGACACTATGTGGCCCACATATTTCACGGACGTCTGGAAGAATTGACACTTATCTTTTTTTTTTTAACCAATTATTTTACCAGGTGAGACACACTAAGCTGAAAGCTTGTTTGCAGGTGCAACCTGGGAGCACAAGGAAGTTAAGTGACTTGCTCAGGGTCACACAGTATGCACCTAGGGGGCTGTGGGATTCAAACCTAGGTCTCCAGATTTGCAGCTCAGAGCCTTAACCCACTGTGCCATACTGCCTCCTTATCGATAGACAACTTGAGGCCCAAATCCTCTAATCGATCCAGGACTTTGAATAATCGTTGCTCATGTTCTTCCAAGGATCGGTCAAACAGTATGAAGTCATCTAAATAGACCAAACACTCGAGTAGGTTCATGTTCCCCACAGCTCGTTCCATCAAGAGCTGAAAAGTGGCTGGGGCACCCGAAATTCCTTGAGGCATCCGAATAAATTCATAGAAGCCTAAGGGGCAAATGAAAGCAGTCTTCTCCCAATCATCTGAGGACATGGGGATCTTGTAGTTTCTGCTCTGAATATCCAATACAGAGAACCACATACTACCATTCAGACAATCCAAGGCGTCTTGTATACGTGGCATGGTGTATTGATCCAGAATGGTCCACCTATTCAAAGTATGATAGTCTACACACATCCAAACTGCCCCATTCTTTGTTCTTACTACTATAATGGGGGAGGCATAGGGGCTTCTAGACTCTTGAATTACACCAGCAGCCAACATTTCTTGCAGATGCCGACGTACATCATCTATGTCAGCGGGAGCCAGACGTCGGGATCTCTCTCGGAAGGGTCTTTCGTCGTGCAATCGAATGTGATGCTCAGCCCCTTGTACACATCCTACATCCCACTCCTTCAGGGAAAAAACCTGGTTCCTCTTGGCAAGCTTCTCACTGACCCTGCACTTCCACTCAGTCGGCAGCGGAGAGTCACCAAAGTCAAACTGATCAGGAGCAGCTCTATCACCCATCTGAGAACTCTTTTTATTTGGTATGACAGCAGTATCCGCACAATGGACGCTAGCCAGGGTACACCCTCTTTTTATTTGAATCTCTTTATCAGACACATTGTGCACTTGAACCATCACCCTTTTAACATAGGCATGGGCCCTGGCCGGCAGAATGCTGGGTTTGAGTAACAACCCCTCAGGCAGTTCTCCCTCCATAGGTGCATCCAACATCAACAACTTATTCTTGACATCTGTCTTTAATCGTACCTCTCCATGCAGAACACACTGTGCATTTGGGGCAAGCACTACAGGGGCTGGATCCTTCTTCCATACCACTCTCACAGGGCCTTCAGGTTCCTCCGGACTACCCTTCTTCTGAGTAGCCCTGACCATTTGAATTACAGCAGGTACACCCAAAGCTCGCCCAGTCTGGAATGCTCGCTTCTCTTAGCACAACTGGGCCAATCATCCAAACATGTGCGCATTTGTTCCAATCAACAAGGGCACCCCATCATACAGTCCAGTGGGTGGGCAGACCAAAACCAAGGTTTCCACTTGCTCATCTGTTCCATTCACAGTTGCAGGGAAAGATAACCATACACGGATGTACCCCAAATATGGATAAGCCTTGTCGCTCAACCCCCATACATGTAGGCCAGTTAGAGGCTGCAGGGGCACTTCAGATAAGTGTGCTTGGTACCAGTCCTGAAACATGATGGTCACCTGGGAGCCACTGTCCAATACAGCTCTAGTGGGAATTCCATTCACCTGCACCTGGGTCTCCATAGACGGTCCGACCACATCAGACCAGTTGGGGGTAGCAACATTGTTAGCCCGGCGGGCATGGGCCTAAGTCACACAACTTTTCTTGGGGGCCCGAAACTGGGTCTGGCGGTCTCGAGTCATCAGTCTACTGTTTACTTTCCTTAAATTCTCCGGCCTCTGGCAGTCAGGCTGGAAATGCTCATCTTCCCCACAGTGATAACAAAACTTAGAGTCCCGGGGATCACTAGTCTGAGGGGGGCCCCTGAGGAGAGGGAGAAAGCTCTCTAGTGTTAGGGTTCGGGGCCCTACATAACTCAGGGGCCCTGGGCCGAGTAGATTACACAGTAGACTGCTTTAAGTCCCTCACCAACTCCCGTAAATTTCTGATCTCAGCCCTCAACTCACCCTCCACGTAGGGGTCAGAGGAAACAACCCGGATCCCCACCGTACCTGAGAAATCTGGGGACCCCTCGGACCCTCCAGGTGAGCCAGTCTCCTCGGGAGTATTAGACTCAAGGGTCCCACTAGGGTTCACTGCCCCCACACTGGGTTCCCACCCCTCTTCATCAGTCTCCACTTCTCGAATTTCCCTCATCAATTGACAATATTCAGGCGGGGTGGCCCACCGATCATGCAGCTTGAGTTTTAATAGAGTTACACTAGAGAATCTGGCAGACTTTAAGATATGTTCTAGCTGAACCTGAGTCAGGGCTGCAGCAGTGAGTCCCCCTTTTCTGCAAGCCTTCTGCAATGCCCACTCCACTCTAGTAACAAAAGCAGACAGTTTTTTAATTTTCCACTGCTTAGCAGACCTGAGACAGCAGATCTGTTGGCGGGTGCCTCCACCCAGAGGTCGGGGTTAATACTGTCGAGATTGCCTTGGTCACAGCCCTCTTGGTTACTGCAACCCCCCTTTTTCCCCTCTAGTGGCTCACACTGGGTACCCACAAGGCTTTTAACCAATACACTTACCCCCCCGGATAGTATCTCTCAGCTCACTCCAGGGACCCCCTGTAAAATAAGATACAGTTATATCGCAGTCACTATACAGCAGTTCAACAGGGATGCACAAACCAGCCAGGTGTAGTTGCAACACAAAATCTGATTTATTAAGGGGGAGATAACAAGGATGGGGGGACTCAGGCTAATTGGTTTACCATTATACTTAACTACCTAGAGCTCTGTGCACAGGCCTATCCCTACAAGTCACTGTCCCTGGGTACCCAAGCCCTAATGGCTAGTCCAAACGTGGCAGCTGGCCGGGGCCCTTAACACAGATAGACGCTGCAATCCTGAGCAAGTCAGAAGGGAAAGAAAGTTTGTTTAAGCAGTCAAAAGCACAGCAATACGACTGGAAAACCACTGATTGCACACTTAACAGGGAGCTACCCTGATTTAGTACTCACAACCTCCAGCCCATCCCGGTTCTTCCAACATTAGCAGGCTGAGCCTGAACTTCACAAGTCTCTGTACACATTTATATGGTAAACAGCAATAGCAAAAGTCCTGTAATTGCAGCAGGATTAACTTGAGCTACTCACACATTTATCTGGTAAACAGCACTAGCAGAGGAGTACCACACCAGGCAGTAGCCGCTGGGCTCTCCAGGCTTCTCTGTCATCAAGCACTGTAACGGCAGCTTTCTCTTCACTTTCTCCGCGGACTGAGCGCAACTCAGCAATCTTCTCCAGTCCTCCGAACAGGTCGAGCCTGGTGGGTAGCTGCACAAAGCACAGCCTCCTCTGACCACCAGCCGGCAGGTTTTCCGAACTCCTTTCCTGAGGCAAACGGCCGCTAGGCCCTCACGCACTTCCCGCGCGAACACTGCTAGCGCAGAAGCATGCAGCTCCTCTCTCTTCATGGGCCACTACTAATCTGAAGCTGGCAGCACCCAGCACTCCTCTTAGTTCGGGCACAACCCGTTGTTATTGACTGGTCGAACCTGCCAGTCACTTCTCACGGCTTCCATTGGTGCAGAACGAGCGCCATAGTCCATAATGCCTTGCTCCCTCTAAATAGCTCCTCTATTGGTCAATCAACTCTGTGGGATTCCAATGTACTGATTGTTCCAATTTCACAGTCCGGGACCAGAATGGAGAAGGCACTCAAACTCTCTGGGCTGCAAAGCAAAGCAGGTTAGAACAACTACATTATCATTATCTTTACAGTTTATGTTAACCAACCACCTACATCCTTTATTAGGGGTCCCCCTGCACTATTAGCGATGGCAGTAGGGAGTGCTACTCAGCAGCCCGGGTGGGATTCGAGCATGCCAACACTCAGCCCCTTCCCATTTTAACCCATTCTGACTGCAAAAGGCAGCCCTTAAAGGGACAGTATACAGGGGCCTTAAAAAGCACTGAACGGACCCCCATCCCGGCGGCTTTATGCCGACTACCAACCAGGCATAGGGCACCTTAGGAACCCCCATTTGCAAGGGGGTTACATTTATATTTGCAATTGGAGTCTGATGTACTCATCTCTTTACTTAAATTATTTTCCTTATTAGAATCCTGAAGCCTGATACTCAAAAGTTTGTGCGATTGCTCACTGGCGTTCGCCCACACAAATCGGGTTTTGCACTGGAGCCAATAATTCAAAAGTAGGGGTGGGCAAAAGTTGTGAATTCTGCTTTTGTGGAACTTTCACAAAGTTTTGGAAATTTCACGGAAATTTTAGAACTTTCACCATTGGCAAAACTGGGGGTTTCCACGTACTTTCGCGAGGTTCTGCGGACTTTTTTGTGAACTGTGGAAAAATGCATATAAACTCTGAAATTTATTCTAGCCACAGTTTAATGAACTGTCAGTGAATGAACACGTGCTTGTACAACCATCCAGCCATTCACTAACAGTTCAGTGGGCCACTGGTAGTGGAGGAGAGAGGAGGGCTTTGCTGGTGGCCCACTCTGAGGCAGGGTGGGTGGGGAGCAGTGGGGTGGTGGTGGATGAATTGTCAGGGTTGGGGGTTCACTAGACACCAGAGAATTGGGATTACTTTTTTTATAAGAGATTGGGGATAGGGGTCCACTAGACACCAGGGAATACTGGGAATAGAGGGGGATGAGTCTGTGGACTGCCGGCTGTTTTTTTGTGGATTAAGGGTATCCAGAATAGGGAGGGGGGGTCTGCTAGACACCAGGGAAATAAAATATTTTGGGGGGCCATGATCGGTGGATGGGGAGTAACTAGACACCAGGGAGGGATCAGAGTTTTTGTTTCTTCTTTATTGGGAGTCATGGGCCATGATCCCCAGACGGGGGTGGGTGGGAACCACTAGGCACCAGGGATCAGGGATTTTTTTACTTGGGACCCACGATCAGTGGGTGTGGATCACTAGACAGCAAGATGGTCCTAGGGAGGGATTTGAGTTTTTTAAATGTATTTATTTACTGAGACCCCTGATTAGCAGGGGGTGGATTAATGAATTTAACTGCGGTAAAAAAAGCCTCAGAACTGACCACTGGCAGTGTTCCATTCTGTGGATTTTTTCCCCACTGTTTAATAAATTGACTCACAATCTGTATATTTATTTCACAGTTTTAAGGCAGAATTTCCATGAAAGTTGTGAAAATGATTTCTGAACTTTCGCTGAAGGGAAATTTTCACTTTCGCAGAAATTCTGCCAGCGAAATATTTGTTTTGCACACCCCTATTCGAAAGGGTCAGCTGCATTGACAAAAGGTTTAGCACCCCAACAAACCAAAATGGGGAGGAATGCAAATGGGGGACTCGAGACAGGAATATTGGTGCAAGCCGATATTCAGTGGATTCGCACCGCACAAAAGGGTTTAGCGCAGTCCTTTTGCGCAACACAAATACTGCTGAACAAAACACCCTCTTACTCCACGCAACCCTAGCAGCTACTGTAGGTACGGCAGACATGTAGCAGTTGGCCACTGAGAAAGAACACCCACCCCTGTGATTCATGGCACACCCCTCCAGTCACCAGCTTGCATCTAAAAATAACTCTCCCTGGTGATATTGGTCCCCCCTCCCTCCATTCACCAGCCTGCACCTAAAAAAAAAAAGACTTTCCCCAGATCTAGTGGTCTCCACCTCCCTCTGATCACCAGCATGTGTTAAAAAGAAATCCTCCCTGGTGCTAGTGGTCCACACCTTCAATCACCAACCCGTGTTAAAATGCTTTCTCCCTGGTGCTAGTGGTCCACACCTTCAATCACCAACCTGTGTTAAAATACTTTCTCCCTGGTGCTAGTGGTCCCCCCTCCGCCTGATCACCAGCCTGTATCTAAAAATAACTCTCACTGGTGCTAGTGCTCCACCCCTCTGATCTCAAGTCTGTGTTAAAATACTTTCTCCCTGGTGCTAGTGGTCCACACCTTCAAACACCAACCCGTGTTAAAATGCTTTCTCCCTGGTGCTAGTGGTCCACACCTTCAATCACCAACCTGTGTTAAAATGCTTTCTCCCTGGTGCTAGTGGTCCACACCTTCAATCACCAACCCGTGTTAAAATACTTTCTGCCTGGTGCTAGTGGTCCATACCTTCAATCACCAACCCGTGTTAAAATGCTTTCTCCCTGGTGCTAGTGGTCCACACCTTCAATCACCAACCCGTGTTAAAATACTTTCTCCCTGGTGCTAGTGGTCCCCCCTCTGCCTGATCACCAGCCTGTATCTAAAAATAACTCTCACTGGTGCTAGTGCTCCACCCCTCTGATCTCAAGTCTGTGTTAAAATGCATTGTCCCTGGTCCAAGATGTCTCCCCTCTGATTATCAGCCATGTTGCAAAGAAATCCTCCCTGGTGCAAGTGGTCCCCCCCTCCAATCTTCAGCCCATAGTACAATTTACAACCCTCCCTGGTGTCCAGTGGCTCTTATCCCAGCACCAATCCATGGCACCACTGCTCACAGTTTCCAAATCCCTGGTGTCCAGCAGTACCCCCCCACCATGGCACAAAACACCCACCCCCAGTCACCTTACTAGTACCTTCAGTGCCGTGGGTGCATACGGCAACCGGTGCAGCCCTCCTCTCACCTCCTGTGCCAGCCAACATATTTCCAGGAAGGGAACATGCTCCTAATTTATAGGACATGGCACATCACCCTGTCCTAGAAATAAGAGGCAAGCTCTTTGCCTGGAAATATGCCTGCCAGCTGAGGAGGTATGAGGAGTGCTGTGCTGGTTGCCGTATGCACCAGCAGCACTAAGGACAACAGTAAGGTGACAAGGGAGGTGGTTGTTCGGCGCCATGGTGGAGGGCTGTTAGATGACAGGAATTTGGAAATTGTGAGTGGCATTACTGTGGGTAGGTGCCAACGGAACCACTGGACACCAGGGAAGACTGCAAGTTGTACTACAGGCTAGCAATCAGAGGAGGACCACTAGCACCAGGGAGGATTTATTTTTAACATGGGCTGGTAATCAGAGGGGGGATCCACTAGCACCAGGGAGGATGTATTTTAACACAGGCTGGTGATCAGAAGGGGGGATTGCTAGCACCAAGGAAAGTTATTTTAGATATGGGCTGATGATTAGAGAGAGTGGGGTACCATACACACCAGGGAGAGTTATTTTTAACTACAGGCTGGTGATCGGAGGGAGGCAGGACCACTAGCACTAGAGAGGATGTATTTTAACATGGCTGGCAATTGGGGGACCACTGGCACCAGAAAAGTTATTTTTAGATACAGGCTGGCAATTGGAGGGAGGGGGACCACTAACACCATGGAGAGTTATTTTTAAATATGGGCTTGTGATCGGAGGGAAGGGGACCACTAGCACCAGAGATAGCTACATGCTGCAGAAACCTTGTATAACTTAGGGAAGTGATAAGGTAGTTAAGATGGGACTTGGGAAGTGGGGGGGGGCTGAAGGGAAAACAGTGGCTGGAGGGGCAGGTAAGGGTTGCACTGGGCCAAGTGGAAAGGAGGCACAGGATGAAAACAGGGAGAATGCCAAGATGTCCAGGGACATCTTCTCCTTAAGGACCCTGTGAAACTGGAGCAGGGGTTTGACAGGATGTAAGGGGAAAAGGTAGATTGGTAATGGAATCAGCATATGGAGGAAGGGGCAAAACATGGGAAGGGAGAACAGAGGTATGTTCTGTTATGGGGGGCTCCTTGAACAGGTACGCAGTGCTGCTCTGTTCTGAGGAACAGGGGACAGGTGATGAAGCATAGGATCATTAAAACACAGACTCCAAAGATAGTGGCAAGGGGGTGAGAGGGGAAAGAATCGGAGGGGATGAGGGTGGAGAGCAGGAGTGAGTGGAAGGATAGTCACATGGGGGATAGAAACATAGAAACATAGAATTTGATGGCAGATAAGGACCACTTGGTCCACCCAGTCTGCCCATTTCCCTACCTAATGGATAAGCTGCAGATCCTAGTTAACCAGCAGCCTACTTCTTCCTACCTCCACCCCCTAGAATTGCTTTATGACTGTCCCATGCATGCTTGAATTCCACCACTGTTTTTGACTCCACAACCTCCTCCGGAAGGCAGTTCCATGCATCTACAACCCTCTCTGTGAAAAAATACTTCCTTAAATTACCTCTGAGCTGCCCCCCATCTTCAAATTGTGCCTCCTTGTTCTTGCACACCTCTTTTTTTGAAAGATGCTACCCTCTTGGACTTTGTTGATTCCCTTGAGGTACTTGAAAGTTTCTATCATGTCCCCCCTCTCCCTCCTTTCCTCGAGGCTATACATATTAAGCTCCTTAAGTCTGTCTTCATATGTCATCCGGTGCAGACCCTGCATCATTTTAGTTGCCCTCCTCTGGACAGCTTCCATCCTGTCTATGTCTTTGTGGAATTGGTTCTCCAGAACTGAATAGTCTCAGATGGGGTCTCACCAGTTGTCTGTACAGAGGGATAATAACTTCTTGTTTTCTACTGGTGATGCCTCTCCTATGCATCCCAGTATCCCCACCCTCCTTGCTGCCCTCTCACATTGCTTGCCCACCTTTAGGTCTTCTGATATGACTATCTCCAGGTCCTTTACATTTTGTTGTTGTTAGTATCTCACCTCCATTGTGCACTCTTCCCTGGGTTTTGTTTCCAGGTGCATTACCTTGCACTCTTAGCATTGAATCTAAGTTGCCATACATTTGACCATTCCTCTAACCTTGCCAGTTCCTTCTCATCCTTTCCACCCCACCTTGTGCATCAACTCTGTTGCAGATCTTTGTGTCATCTGCAAAGAGACATACTTTTCCTTCCAGTCCCTCTGCAATGTCGCTTATAAAGACATTGAAGAGGACCGGTCCTAATACTGAACCCTGTGGTACCCTACTAGTAACCCCCCTTTCTTCAGAGTGGACTCCATTTACTATTACTCTCTGTGTCCTATTCTCCAGCCAATTCTTTACCCAGGCTGTTATCTTGGGACCCACTCCCAGGCTGGCTAACTTGTATATTAATCTTTTGTGTGGGACTGTGTCAAATGCCTTGCTAAAGTCTAGGTAGGCCATGTCCACAGCCCCTCCCTAATCTACTACTTTGGTCACCCAGTCAAAGAAATCTATCAGATTTGTCTAGCATGACCTTACCGCTGTGAATCCATGCTGCCTTGGGTCCTGTGCCCCTCTGGCCTCTAGATACTCGACAATTCTTTCCTTCAGAAGTAATTCCATCATTTTCCCCTACCACTGAGGTTAAACTAACAGGTCTGTAGTTTCCTGCTTCTGCCTTGCTCCCACCTTTGTGAAGGGGAATCACATCTGTCCTCCTCCAGTCCTCGGGTACCACCCATCCTCTCATGATTTGTTAAAGAGGGTAATCAGTGGTGTCACTAGTTCTACCCTTAGTTCTTTTAGAGTTCTGGGATGAATCCCAACAGGCCCATTGCTTTGTCCACCTTTTGTTTTAAGAGTTCTTTCAGAACCCTTTCTTCTGTAAATAGGCTGGTATCAACTTCTGTATCCAGAGTGTTTCTACTGTTTGTTTTAGGTACCTCCCCCTCTTCCTTTGTAAATACTGAGCAAAAATATTTGTTTAGTATCTCTGCCTTTTCACAGTCACCCTCTGCCCACCCTCCTCCCCTTTATTAAGCCTCACTATCCCTCCCTTGGCCTTCCTTCACTCCCTGATGTACCTATAAAAGGTTTTATCCCCCTTCTTAACTGAGTTGGCTATCTTTTCCTCAGTTTGGGCCTTTGCCGTTCTGACTGCCTTCCTAGCTTCCTTTTGCTTTAACTGATACAGTTCTCTGTCCTGCTCCTTCTGTGATTCCTTGTACTTCCTGAATGCTTTCTTTTTCTCTTGAACCTTCACTGCCACTTCCTTTGAGAACCATAGTGGTTTCCACATCGTTTCATTTTGTTTATTTGCTTCACACAAAGGCTTGTTACCTCTGTGATGACAGTTTTTATTATTCCCCATTGTTCTTCCACCCCTCCTTCCTGCCCATTTGCTAGTGCATTCCTTAGGCACTCACCCATTTTGGCAAATTCAACCCTCCTAAAGTCCAGTACTTTTGCCTTTGTATGGCTTGACTCTATTGCTGTGTTTATTGTGAACCATACTGTTCGATGGTTGCTAGTTTCCAGATGGCTACCCACTTCTACATCTGTGATCCTCTCTTCATCTCCATTTGAGAGAATCAGGGTCTAAGATTGCTCCCTCTCAAGTGGGCTCCAATACTAGTTGTCTAAGGCATGCCCCTGTAGGGCATCTAGAATAACCCACTCTTGAGTGGCTGCTGCAACTGCACTCCAGTTAACATCTGGCATATTCAGATCACCCATCAGCAATATCTCACCTTTTCTGCCATTCTAAGTACTTTCTATCACTCCTTATCCATTTCCTCCCCTGAGAAGAGGTCTGTATACAACCCCTATACGGATTGTGGTGCCATTGCCTGTCTCCAAATTTACCCACAGTGCTTCTTCTCCTCCCTGTTTTCCCTTTGTTCTGTTGCTTTGATTTCTTCCCTTATGTAAAGAGCTACTCCTCCTCCTCTTTTACCCTCCCTGTCCCTCCTGTAGATAGTGTATCCTGGTATGTTTTCATCCCAGTCATGGTTTTGTGCGTACCATGTTTCTGTGACTGCCACGATATCCAGATGTTCCTCCTCCATCAAGGCCACTAATTCAGGATGAGAGGGGTAGCCCAAGTGGGGGGTCTGAGGGATGGAAGAAGGAGGGCCAAAGAATGGTGCAACACAGGGAAGATGCAGGGGGACAGGGGAAGCTGGACATGCGGGAAGGGAGGGGTCTCAGAGGGAAATGAGAGTAACAGGGGGACTTGTGCACTAGAAAAGGTGGAATGTGTGGTGGGGATGGAAAAAAGATGGAATGGTAATTATCCTGGGAGATTCAGTGGTGAAGGGTGTGAGATGGGGAGGTATGGGGGCAAGGCCTAGCCATAGGTGTGTGGAATGCATGTTGAGCATGACGGTAGGGAGGGTGGGGCCTTTTATAACTAAGTGCATAGGGAGGAACATGAAAAATCTCACATTATAGTACACCTGGGTACAAATGACATTGCAGAGTGTAGGGTAGAGGTGGTGCAGGAGAAGTTTAGGGAGGTATGGAAGATCTGCAGTGAGGCAGGAATGTCAGCAGCCTTCTTTGAAGTAATCCCAGTCCCTAGGGCTAGTACTGTAAAGAAACACAGAACTGAAGATTTTAAAAGTTGGTTAAGGGTGTGGTGTGAGTCAAATGGGTATGGTCTGGTAGGAGGTTGGGGTAGGACTTGGGGTAATAAGGACCTATATGCACCGGATAGACTACATTTAAGTAGAGATGCTCCAGAGTCTTAAAGGAAAAGCTGGAGGAATACATGTCAACAAATCTTAATTTAAACTGATGGGGGGGCAAGAGGGTGTGCTGCAACTGTAGTCACCACGTGCAGGAGACCGTCGGGCCTCCCCCTATAAAGTCATCAGAAAGAAGTAAGAGAAAAAAGCAGGGGTGAGATAGCGGGGGTAAGGGAGGGGAGGAGAAAAAAAGGGCTGGTCAGTGGTAATGCTGTACAGGGGTCAGAGTGGAAGGTGGTATCATTAAATGCAAGGAGCCTGGCAAACAAGATAGTGGATTTTCAGGCACCAATGGCTCAGAGAGAGCTGGACATTGCAACCATCACATAGACATGGGCCACCGAAAACCATAACTGGGCCCTCATGATCCCTCTGTATAGAATTTCCAGGAAGGACAGAGAGATGGGGGGTGGAGTAGCTTTATATGTGAGAGAAGGGATCTCATGCACCAGGGAGGAGGAGGCTGAGGGTAAGCCTGAAGCCTTGTGCATTCAGCTTCAGACCACCAAGGGGAGAAAGGTTAGAATGGGGGTGGAATACAGACCACGTTCGCAGGATGAGGAGTTGGACAGAGCAATGGGGATGCAGATTAGAATGCTATCTAATAGAGGAAACGTAGTCATAACAGATGATTTCAACCTACCTGGAGTAGACTGGAAGACCTCAGCTACCTCCTGCTCCAGGGAACAATTCCTACTGGAAGCTTTCCAGGATAGTTTTCTGTAGCAGGGAGTCACAGAGTCTACCAGGGATGGAGCCATACTGGACCTAGTACTGTTCAATGGTGAGTATGTTCAGGAAATAAAGGTGGAAGACCATCTTGCAGGCAGCGACCACCACACAGTGTGGTTCTTCCTAAATCTGGGAAAAGGAATAGCCAGGACTGAGATCAGGGTTGTGAACTTTAGGTAGGCTGACAATAGAAAGATGGTGGAATCCTAGAGGGACATCTTGCAAAATCAGTCCAGAGATGGAAATGGAGCAGAAATGGTCCATTATAACGATGGGTCTGACCCAGGCCACTAATATGCATATCAAGGCCCAGAGAAAGAAAGCCAGGATCAAAAAACCAAGATGGTTCAGCAAAGAGGTGGCAGGAAAAGTGAAGGAAAAGAGAGTAGCCTTTCATGTCTACAAACATACTCTGAAGGATGCAGACATAGAGGTTTACTCAGTGAAGTCAAGAGAGGCAGGCAGAGAGATCAGGCCAGTAAAGTCCACAAGGGAACTAAAACTAGCTCAGGAGATAAAAGTAGGAGAAAATGACTTTTTCAAGTACATAAAGGAGAAAAGGAGTATCAAAGATGAGATTGTTAGATTAAAGCAAGGGGGGGTGCGGAAAGTAGTGAGGAATAGGTGGAGGCACTGAATGAGTTCTTCAGCTCGGTTTTCACTTGGGAGAAAGATGGACCTGTGCCACAGGGAAAAATATGGGTTCAGAAGGGAAGGTGGGGTGAAACAGATGGAACAATTCAGGAGAGTAAGGTTTTAAAGGGCCTTAGGATGGACAAAGCTCCTGGACCAGATGACAAATGCCCAAGAGCTCTGAGGGAGTTGGTAGAAGTCCTGATTAGCCCCTAGCAGACTTGTTTAACACCTTGCCAGTGTAACCCCCCCCCTCCATGCTCCTGTCTAGAGTCATAACTTTCTTTCACAGATGTTCCAGGGCAATAGAAAGGGGGTACTCTCAAAAGCTAACACTGAGATAAATGCACTTCCAAAGTAAGGCAGGGAAAATCATATTCCTACCTCTCCATCGTCTTCAACACTCGTGCACCTTTTCTTCTCCCACAGTATTTGATTTTCTCCTCCATGGGGCTATTTAACTTTTGACAAAACTGGATGGACATTCTAAGAAAGCAGAAATGATAGATACAGGCAGACACAAGCAAGGATTTATTTTTCCTCTTTCTCTCTCGGATGCTCTACCCCGAGACCTCCTCGAACTCAGAACCCTGCAATCTCCTGGCTTCTTAGGATCTGGTAAGGCAACACTTTTATTCTTTCTTTCTCACTTTGGTTACTCTCACTGGCACTGGTCACCCCCCACCCCCAATCTAGTGGGGAAAGCTATCTGCCTTCCACACCTGGACCCCTGGATGCTAGCCCCAGCCATAAGGCTTTCAGGAATTTTACTGATGACCCAGGCCACGACCCTCTTACAACAGTTGGCACTGTACCCGGTGCTCATACAACACCTGCCACCTCCACTTGACTCTGTCCACACCCACTGCCTTCTCACGGGTGGCCCAGCTTACTCCTGGTTCCACTGATCTCAATTCCTCAGTGTCCCAGCCAGGCATCCCCATTTTCACAGCATGGGCTTCAATTAAACTCCAACATGGGGGCCACCTTCCACAGCCTACCTCACGGCCTGTAACCTGCCTGTTCCTCAATGTACCAGCACTCCAGGACCTGCCCCTCCAAGCAGACCCCATAAATTGGGTGAAAGACCCCTCCCAGCACCTTCTACACCACCCAGGCTACCCTACCATGCTGTATGCAAGGGAAGCCACTGCCACTGCCATTCCAATCCAGGCAAACTGGAATACACCTGCTACGGGTCTCTAAGGGCTCCTACTCCTTCCAGGCCTACAAAGCCACCTCCTGTCCTTGCCACCAGTGACACAGGATCTGGCTACATATTTCCCATGGAGCTCCATTACTCTCCTACTCATCAGGCATGATGCATGGGAAAACCGTCCTTACTGCACTCTTTTTTTAAGGGGTTTTCCTCACTGGCCCTCCCGGACCACCAAGCTCCCTCACTTGCCCACCTAATCTGCTCCTAGCACTACACTTCTAGCCTCCCCCCTTCAGCCCCAGGCCTAATGCCCAGGCTGGAAAGGCCCCGATACTTCCTGTCTGTCCCTTTTTATACTCCTAAAACCCTCTCTTGGTTGCCACCTTGAGGCATCCAGCAGTAGTTTCCCCAGAGCACTAAAACATTCCCTAGCTCTGGGGGGGTGGGGTTGGAGGAGGAAGGGCTGCCTAAGATGGGAATACAAGCCCCTCTTTTACAAGGGGCTTACACTAGAGACAGGGTCGTGCCTCAGGACTGGAGAATGGCACATATGGTGTCTCTCCACAAGAGTTGACCCTGGGATGAACCAAGTAACTACAGACCAGTCAGCCTTATCTCAATTGTAGGCAAATTAGTGGAGACCATACTAAAGGAGAGACTAGTGGACTTTCTGAAGGTTAATGGTCTCCAAGATGAAAGGCAACATGGGTTTGTCTTAGGGAGATCCTGCCAGACCAACTTAAACATTTATGATTGGGTCACAAAGACTGTGGACAGGTAGACAGAGGTCAGGCAGTTGATGTCCTGTATCTGGACTTCAGCATGGCCTTGAAATCTGTGTCACAGAGGAGACTGCTCAGTAAGCTGCAGAATCTGGGAGTTGGGGCTAACCTGGAATGGTGGGTCAAGAGCTGGCTACAGGATTGTAACCAGAGGGTAGTAATGGGAGAACTCTTGAAACCTAGGCCTGTAACCAGTGGGGTCCCACATGGCTCAGTGCTTGGCCCAGTGTTGTTCAATATCTTTATTAGTAAAATCTGCCTAT
This sequence comes from Neoceratodus forsteri, assembly GCA_016271365.2. Lineage (NCBI taxonomy): Eukaryota > Metazoa > Chordata > Ceratodontiformes > Ceratodontidae > Neoceratodus > Neoceratodus forsteri. The sequence continues at coordinate 1,367,274,469 of CM057455.1, forward strand.
TCACAGATGACACTAAGCTATGTGGGAAAGTGGACACAGAGGAGGGGAAACAGGAGCTCAGGGAGGATCTGGCTAGGCTCGAAAAGTGGTCGGGAGTCTGGCAGCTGGGCTTCAACACCAAAAAGTGTAAGGTCATGCACCTGGGAGCTAAGAACCCAGGAACCAGTTACTGGTTGGGAGAGTTACAGTTGTCCAGGTCTGAGGAGGAAAAGGACCAAGGGGTAATCATCACAAGGTACCTGAAGCAATCTGTGCAGTGTTGTAAAGCAGCAACCAAAGCCACCAGGTTGCTGGGATGCATCAACAGAGAAATTAACTCCAGAAAAGGGGAAGTCATCCTGCCATTGTACAGGCCCTTGGTGAGACTGCATTTGGAGTACTGCATGCAGTTCTGATGCCCATATCTGAAAAAGGACATCAATTTACTGGATGGGGTGCAGTGAAGGGCATCAAGATGATTCAGGGCCTGCAGGATAAACCCTGTGAGGAGATACTACAGGTGCTCAACATGTATTCCCTGGAGGACAGAAGAGAGAGGAGGGACATGATCAAATCCTTTAAATACCTTAAAGGTAGGCCAGCCCGGTGGAACTGAGGGTTGAGGCACTGGACGCCACACCTCACCCCATGTTGGTGACCCAGGTTTGGGAACAGACCTGGGTCAGCAGGGGCAGAGAGGAATTGAGCATCCATGGACTGCTCTCCCACTCCAGGGATGGGGGTCACCAGTTGTCGGTGTGCTAGTGACCTCTGGCAGAGGCTGGTGGTGGTGCACTGGCACTGCTTAGAAGGGGTGGTGAACTTGGGGCACGGCGCCAGGAGGGAGCGCATGTGGACAGGTGTGCGCTCCCTTTATTGGTGTCATTGCATGCCCCAGTTCACATCAATCCAAAAACAGGGAAAAATGGCACCGGTCGTGGCGGCTTGATGGCCATTTGGAGGGACACCCAGCTCTGAGGGTTCATTGTGGTTACTTGATCCTGTGTCGGCAGAGATAAGGGGGTGTCTCCGCTTCCCTACCAAAAGCTGTGGGGGTATGCAGTGAAGCCCAAATAGGAGCCGGGGTGATCTGGATGGTGGCTGGAGTGGGTGGATGCCTGGACGTGGATGGCAGACCGGGGGCCAAGGGTGAGAAAAAATGATTAACAAAAATAAATACCTTAAAGGTATAAAGAGGGTTAGTATGGAAGGCATCTTCAATCTCAAGGGGAATAGGTCCACTAGAGGTCACAGTTTTAAATTAGTGTTATGAAGATTTAAAAGGGAAATGAGAAGGCACTTTTTCAAAGAAAGTGGTATCCAAATAGAACAAACTGCCAGAAGAGGTGGTATCATTGAAAACAGTGGACAGCATTAAAAGGACCTGGGACAGAGTGAAAGGGAGAGTCATAATGGGTGGGAAGATGAGTAGGGAGGATGAGAGGGGGAAGGAGGAAGACTACGTGAAAGGGGAAGGTGGGAAGCTTCTGTAATTTCATCAGAGAGCTGCACACATGAGCAGACTAGGTAGACTGAAATGGCCTGTTTCTGCTGGCATTTTCGTGTATTCATATGTATGTTTGTATAACTTGGATTGGGGAATGGGGGTGGTGCCATGCTAGCCTGCCTCTGCTACCCATGCAAATGGGCCCATGATGGGCATGCAAATAGCCTTGTAGTGCCTTGCATGCACCATGTGCTTATTTTCATGGCTACATTTGAATATTGTAAATAGCGCTCTGGCACTATTCAGTCTTGAGGACCACTTCAGGAGCCATGCTTGGGTAGCGTTACTTGACTTAGCACAGCACTGACATGGCCCTATATTCAGTTGGACAGTGCCAGTGCCTTATCCAACTGAATATAGCATCCTCGGACCCCTTGGCAATTGCAAAGGGCAGCACCAACCTTTGAGCTCCGCTTTGCGCTTAACCGAATATCAGGCCCCTTGTCTCCTTTTTTACCTCTACCTGTTTTTTCCTAAAGTTTTTGATGTTTAACATATGACCACTTCTTGTGAGCATATCTGAGAAAAATGAATTGATATAATAATATTGCATATGGTACAGTTCGTTCTAACCTTTAAGTAATACCTAAGTATATACAAGAGCTGAATACAAAAAAAAAAAAAGAATTGAAAAAAAGTATTATGTGATAATATCTATTCATCACCCAATCCCATAAAGCAGAAGCCAGGTGCATTCATCTATGTGTCTGGGTCCGAAAGGTTTAATGACAGTTTCTTATGTAAATAAGTGTGTAGAATTCAGATTTACAACTCTTATTCATCCATAGTTGTACGTTTTCTTGGAAAATGCACTTTCTTAAGAGTAATTAAAAGTTTTAGATTTATGTAATAGACTCAGTTTCTTAATTATTAAAGTAATTTATTTAATGTTTCAGATATGGCTAGCAAGACTTCTCACAAACTACAGAGGTGATGCATCCTACACACTGATCCAAGAGTTAGCACAGACCATGGAGACCCATTACCTTTTGACGATGATCACTGAGAGAAAGTAGTTGATGCAAAGGAAATGCATTCTAGTCAAACACTGTCAAAGTACAACATGGTGTGTCTTGAATTGCCTGAACATTACTCCAGCAGCCATGGGTATCATTACATCTGCTACAAGAACTTCACTGCATGTAAGAGTTCTGGTAAACTTGAAGCTGATGAAACTTTGAATAAAGATATTGTAAAGAGTTATCCAGCAAAATTGTTTCGCTCCCAAGTTCATAGTGCTCTATCTGAATCTGCAGCATCTACATCAGGCATATTCTCAAATGAATGTATATTTTGCAAATCATTCAAGAAAAGGAATCCTAAGGGGACAAAGAAGACTTCTGGTTATCCTACAACAAGTGTAACTTATGGGGCAGCAGACGGCATAAAAAACAGCAAAAAAAAATGGATGAGTGACAAATGGATATGATGGTAGGCAGTATTGATCTCATAGCCAAAGAAGTGAAGCACCACAACAGCTGTAGGAACAAGTATGTAAAAAAGGCAGAATGAATAAAGGGCACAGGTACAAAATGTGAATACAGTCAGTTGAGGGACAGTCACCAGGTCTCCTTTTCCAGACTTGTTAAGTATGTGCAGTGCATCATTGTTAATAGAATGCAAGAAGAATCATTGCTATCTCTACACAAAAGGTACATGGACATTCTTATGGAGTGTAGTGGGCATGAAACAAATTACGACCCACAGATCTTGCAGCCAGAACTGGTGGATCACTTAAAAGATGGTATCATATTTGATACCAAAAGTAGAAAAACTGGTACAATCATCAGGTCTGCCATTTCTTTTGCTGTGTTTTCAATGCTGTCTGCTGCCCCATAAGTTACACATGCTGTAGGATATTCAAAGGTCTCCGTTGACCCCTTAGGATTCCTTTTCTTGTATGATTTACAAAATATACATTCATTTGGGAATATGCCTGATGTAGATGCTGCAGATTCAGATAGAGCACTATGAATTTGGGAGCAAAGCAATTTTGCTGGATAACTCTTTACAATGTCTTTTTTAATGTTTAATTAGTTGCACGTTTACCAGATCTCTTTTTTGCAGTGAAGTTCTTGTAGCAGATAAAATGATATCCATGGCTGCTGGAATAATGTTCAGGCAATTCAAGACACACTATGTTGTACTTTGAAAATGTTTGACTAGAACGCCTTTCCTTTGCATCAACTACTTTCTCCCAATGAGCATCTTCAAAAGTTAGCAAGTCTCCATGGTCTGTGCTAACTCCTGGATTAGTGTGTAGGATGCATCATCTCGCGTTTTGTGAGAAGTCTTGCTAGCCATATCTGAAACATTAAATAAATTACATTAATAACTAAATAAACTGAGTTTATTAAATAAATTAAATAAATAAATAAACCGAGTCTATTACATAAATGTAAAACTTTTAGTTACTCTAAGAAAGTTCATTTTCCAAGAAAAAGTACAACTATGGATGAATAAGAGTTGTAAATCTGAATTCTACACACCTTTTTGCATAAGAAACAATCATCAAACCTCTCGGACCTAGACACATAGATAAATGCACATGGCTCCTGGACTACCAGCATATATATTGTTAGCACACTAGAATTGATCAGCATCAGTCCATACCTCACAAGGTATTATTTCCTTCTAATTATCATGCATGTTTATCAAAAGATGCAGCATGTTTCTTGAGTGCTCTAGAAATTTCCTAATGAATTATTTCCTGGGTAAAAGCACAAGCAGCTTGCTTTCCTTTCAAGGGGTGCCCCAAAGTCCAAACAATAGCAGTCTGATGTCTATGCACTTGCTCTGTCCACCTTGCATAGCTTTCCCAATTTAATTAAAATCTCTAGGGATGGAAAATATATCATAAGCACATTATCCACTTTCAACATTTCAAAACCTAAACAGATAAAGTTTTGTGGCTCCTACTATCTTTCATGGAAGAATCCCCTGACTCAGAGTAAAACTTTACTAATCAATGTTATATTGCTATATTCATATGTTAAAAATATATTATATTGGCAAAAGCAGCAGGTACATAGCCTGATAAATTAAATAATTATTTCCTCTCAATATATAGATTAAAAGCTTCAAATGGGATACATAAAACCCCATGGTAAACTTACTTCATTTTGCAGTAATCAGAGTGTGCATATGCCAGTGAGTCTATGCACCGATGACTTAAAATGCTTGGGTTAGATTTCCAGCCAAACTTTCCTGCTATAAGCTGATACTCCTCCACCCCTTCAATAGCCAATTTTGCACATGTGTTTATGTTATAACGCTTCTTGTTCAAAGGCACACTGTCAGCTTTTTAGTAAACTTTCTGGTCATGCATGACCAGTTTCCCTAAAGCAACAGAATTAGAAAACTAAATGTTGTAAATGCCCCAACATGTAAAATAATATGCTTTTATTATTTTAAGCCATTTTTCAGAGTGATGTAAATACTAAATTCCAAACCACAGCTTGATTTTGAACAGATAGATGTCCATATGAGGCAAAAATGAGCACTGGAAGTGCATAAAAAACATGTTTGAAAAACTCAGCTGAGATACCGAGCATGAGCATCAGCGATGAGCACTTATGTGCATGCTCAGCACCTTGACTGTGTTTTTCAAGCATGCTTTAATAACTTACCAGTGAACATTTTCACTTAATTGAGACATTTACATGTTCAGAATTAAACAGTTTTTTGCAATGTATCCTTACTTTAAATCATCCTTAAAAATGTAAAAACCACCATGAATGAGTTTAGGATTTAGGATGGCATCATAATAGATGTGCGTTACCAAAATACAGATGCTTCTGGGGTCTGAAGTGTGAAGGACCATGCTTGTCCTGAAGTTAATACTAAAAATGGCTTACACGGTCTTGAAAGCATATTATCATATATATATATATATATATATATATATATATATATATATATATTGGATCATTCACAACAGTTAGTTTTCTAATATATGCTATATGCAAAGTGGTCACACATGACCAAAAATTCTACTAAAAAGCCGACAGTGTCCCTTTAAGTAAATATTTAGCAAAAAGCAAGATGACTCCAAATAAAGCATATGCCGGGAGTGAGTTACAAGATGGAGGCAGTTCCACAATAGCTATGAGCAAACAGAAGCCACCTCATGGAATTTATATGGCACTAATTAGTAATGGGTATGACATCAGGAAGTACTGACAACAGGCCCAGGGTCAGCTAATGCAAAGGCAGGGACTGAAAATTTAAACTTAACCAATTTGTGCACTATAATAAATAAAAGATTATAAAACGATAAGAATATAAAAATGTTTAGTTAACTATATATATTCTTTCTTGATTTCTTCCACTATTTCATCACTAATTCACCTCTATCACTAATCAATGCTGTAGAATGCTATAGAGAGTTCTGCTATACAAATTAAAATTATTAAAATAAATCTTAGCTTATATTGGCTTATACTACAAAAAGAGTAGCAATCCACTTTGCTCCCAGTTTTTCTGGTTTGTCCAGTTTACCTCACTTTTCCTTGCTCCATGGTGAGTTTGTCATCACAAAGCCTGTTCTCTGGTCCAACTTCACCTGCTGCAGCCCAAAGCCTGCAGACACCAGACCCCCACCAGTCCCCCTGTCAATCCACTCCTCCAACCTGTCCACACCTACTCAAGGAAGCCAACACCAGGTAATTTCTTTTTAGACTTCCTTCATTCTAGCTGTTTTCTCTGTGCCTCTATTGTAGACCTCTTTGCGCTGGGCTCATTCTCCATGCTGCATGGCAATAGACTGAATATTTAACCTTCTCTGCAGATAGGTGGAAAAAACAAATGGAAGCCCAAGACCACAACAACAAACAGAATAAATGTGTGCATTTTGGTTAAAACATTTTAGACAACAAGTAGCGTACTTTCTAAAATTAAAAGACACATATGTAAGAAAAAGGAAAACAGCCCTGTTCCATTCCCACAACAGTCTAGCCTCTCTGACACCCAGTAGTCTCTATCTTCTTTCTTTAATCTACCCGATATCCAACCTATAACAAAAATGTCACTGATTTTCTGCACTCTAATAAAGTTTAACATTTATAAAAGCACAGAACTGCCTGTATCTTACCTTAGATATCTTCGATAAACAGTACCACATACTTAAAGAGTACTGTAATGATTAAATAATGCCTACAATTAATATTAGTTTTTAAAAGTCATCAACTGTTAACTTTTATATCAGAAGTACTTTTTCTTTTCCCTTTGGTTAATTAAAAGATTTTTTTTTCTTGATGTTTGTAGGTGTGATGTGTGTAACTGCACTTTGCCTGCAATTGACATATCTAGCTTTGCTCCCACATTACAACATAGGCATTGTGATCTCACTGACTGGGACATCAGAGCTGCTCAGAAAAGGGCCACTCAGTAGCAATGAAAAAAAGAAAAGAAAAGGTTAGTCACCCGTGATGTCACTGTCCGTGAGATCACAGTGTGAATGATACAGTGGGAAGAATATAACTTGGTATGCCAGCTACCAGGTTGAGTGCTATTCCACATATCCAGCAAAATACTTAAGAAAATCACCTGACAATGCATTTAATCTCTATAAACACATGGTCAGGTGCCAAGTCTCATTTTCCTCCCAAAAAGAAGCTTACTTAGAGCCTTTTCATAAGTGTAATAAGCCCCTCCAAGGTGTGCATCACGGGATTTTAATGCACTTCCTTGGAGTGTGAGGACATGCAGCCTTTGTCCTTGAGCCTTAATACACCCCTGGAGCATGCATTAAATATAGAATAAAGTATGGTTCGGGTATGGAGTAAGAAGTTTACAAACACCCGAAGGGTTAGATGCTACATAAACCCTGAGAGCTAAATTTGAGTTTTTACACACTACCCCATATTTTATTTTATATAATTGCTGGGTCATGTTTTTTTTTGCCACAGCAATTATATAAAATAAGACTAAGTCAGTTGCTGTTCAGCTGCAGTCCCATCTGGCTGAAGTGCAGTCTGCAGTAATGAAACTGGTCTCTCCCCGCCAAGATTTTTAATGTAAGTAGGCAGCTGTTTAGAAAAGTTATGTGGCAGCTGCAGTCTATTTTTTAAATATTTACTTACTGCCAAGAGTGACTGGTGGTGGTAGGTTCAGTTGGGTTCAGTGCAATGATTTCGGATGGCTGGCAGATGTGCAGATGTGAAGGAAACCCGGCGCATGTTTGCCATTATAAACACTCCTTTATAACGGTAAATTATGAACTGGGTTTCCTTAGGGAAAAAAACACGATCCAGTTATTATACTGCTATAATGCACATCCTGTTGTGGCTTATTAATAACTTAATCTAACTCCAGGGAGTGCCTTTTTGCTATTCTAAAAAAATCTGATTTCAAAAGAAAGTGTTAGAAGTTTTTCTTTTGAATGTTTTCCTCATTGAGAAAGAAATTTTTACTAATAGAGTTCATTCACCAACTGTATAAGAATGCTGGTTCCGAATCAGAATGCATCACTTCAGTCATTCAGCAGTGCTAAAGAAGTGAATACTGACAGGAAGAATTCATCAGTGCTGGTGTCAGAGGGGGTGTAAGTAATGCACCTGGGAAACAAAAACCCAGGGGAAGAGTACACAATGGGGAGTGAGATACTAACAACAACAACAAGGGAAAGGGACCTGGGGGTAGTCATATCAGATGACCTAAAGGTGGGCAAGCAATGAGAGAAGGCAGTAAGGAGAGCTGGGGGTATACTGGGATGCATAAGGAGAGGCATTACCAGTAGAAAACAAAAAGTTGTCAGCCCTCTGTACAGACAGTTGGTGATACCTCATCTGGAGTGCTGTGTGCAGTTCTGGAGACCCCATCTCCCCAAGGACATAGACAGGATGGAGGCTATCCAAAGGAGGGCAACTAAAATGGTGCAGGGTCTGCACCAGAAGCCATACAAAGACAGACTAAAGGAGCTTAATATGTATACCCACGAGGAAAGGAAGTGGGGGGGACATGATAGAAACTTTCCGGTACCTCAAGGGAATCAACAAAGTCCAAGATGGTAGCATCTTTCAGAAAAAGAGATGTGCAAGAACAAGGGCACAATTTGAAGATGGGGGGTTGGCTCAGAGGTAATGTGAGGAAGTATTTTTTCATGGAGAGGGTTATGGATGCATGGAACGGCTTTCCTTAGGAGGTCAGGGAGTCAAAAACAGTGGGGGAATTCAAGAGTGCATGGGACAGACATTAAGCAATTCTAGTGGGGGGTAGGAGGAAGTATGCTGTTGGTTAATTAAGATCTGCAGTTTATCTATTAGGTAGGGAAATGGGCAGACTAGGTGGGCCAAGTGGTCCTTATCTGCCGTCAAATTCTATGTTTCTATGTTTCTATGTTAAGGGATGCAACTACACCTGGGCCCAGCCCTGAGTCCTTTTCTTTTTTTTTCCTCTGACGACAACAAGAAATGGGCTACTGTAATACCAGATCTACAAATCTGCTAAAAAAATATAGGTGCCAGCTGTAGGTGCTAATAACAAGAATGCTGCTCATTAAACTGTAAGTTTGTAAAATTAATTTAGTGTTGGAAAATTCCCTGCACCTTGGAAAAAAACAAATGCATGGATTTTATATTTGCCATTTCTTATAATGGGAAAATACAGTATGTTCGACACTGCCCCCCAATCCCAACAATTTATTTTTATTTATTTATTTAGTTTTTGTTAACCAGGTACAGTAGGTGCACTAGCCAGAAAGACTATTTTCAGGCATGACCCGGGACAGTACAGAGACAAACTTCAAAGAACACCATGATACATAGTACAAGTTACATAACAGTAGCAATGTGACAAAGAGTTGAGGTAGTAAGACCAAAATAAGCATTTAAGTTAATATAAGACAAATACAATCAGGTCAGATTAGGAAATTGAGGTAGTAAGACCCAAATACAGCATTAATATTTACATAAGACAATACAATCAGGTCAAATTAAGCGACTAGACAACTGTGCAAGCAAATAAGGGATAAGGTGCTGTGAGAGCGATAGCCACCAAGCAAAGATAGATAAAGGGAAGAGCTAGGGAGAGGGTGGAGAAAGCAGATAGGATAACCTGGAAGGGGGAGAAGGAAATGTAAGATGGAATGTAAGAAAGAAGGAAGTGAAATTGAGAGGAAGTGTATTTAACTTAACCATTTTTAGTTATTAACTTTCTCTTGCTGGCTGGCAGGTACTGTATTTGCTGATCAATGTGTCGCTTCATTTCTAAGTGCTGAAAATGGACATAACACGTTTTTGTTAATAAATACAATGGTTCATCCTTTATTTTGCTTATACTTGAGGCACCGTGTGTGCTGAAGGAATATGATTTTAGAGCAGTGCTGACACGACCCAACACTTCATAGAAATATAGAACATAGAAACATAGAATTTGATGGCAGATAAGGACTGCTTGGCCCACCTAGTCTGCCAATTTCCCTACCTACAGGATAAGCTGCAGATCCTAGTTAACCAACAGCCTATTTCTTCCTACCCCCCACAAAAATTGCCTTATGCCTGTCCCATGCATTCTTGAATTCTTCCACAGTTTTAGACCCCACAGCCTCCTCAGGAAGGCTGTTCCATGCTTCCACCACCATCTCTGTGAAAAGATACTTCCTCACATTGCTCCTGAACTGCCCCCCCATCTTCAAATTGTGTCCTCTTGTTCTTGCATATCTTTTTTTCTGAAAGATGCTACCCTCTTGGCCTTTACTGATTCCACTGAGGTACTTACAAGTTTCTATCATGTCTCCCCTCTCCCTCCTTTCCTCAAGGGTATACATATTAAGCTCCTTTAGTCTCTCCTCATATGGCTTCTCATGTAGACCGCGCACCATTTTAGTTGCCCTCCTCTGGGCTGCCTCCATCCTGTCTATGTCCTTGTGGAGATAGGGTCTCCAGAACTGGATGCAGTACTCCAAATGGGGTCTCACCAACTGTCTGTACAGAGGGATAACAACTTCCTGTTTTCTGCTGCTGATGCCTTCTCCCTGTACATCCCAGTATTCCCCAAGCCCTCCCTACTGCCTTCTCACATTGCTTGCTAACCATAAGGTCATCTGATATGATTACCCCCAGGTTCCTTTCCATTTTTGTTGTTACTACCTCCTCCCTCCGTTGTGTAATCTTCCCCTGGGTTTTTGTTTCCCATGTGCATTATTTTGCACTTTGCATTGAATCCAAGCTGTCATACTTCTGACCATTCCTCCAATCTTGCCAAGTCCCTTCTCATCCTTTCCACACCTCCTTGTGTATCAGCCCTGTTGCAGATCTTTGTGTCATCTGCAAAGAGGCATACTTTTCCTTCCATTCCCTCTGCAATGTCACTTATAAAGACATTAAAAAGGACTGGAACCAGTACTGAACCCTGCGGTACCCCACTAGTAACCCCTCTTTCTTCAGAGTGGACTCCATTTTCAATTACCTTCTTTGTCCTGTTGTCCAGCCAATGTTTTACCCAGGCTACCACCCTGGGACCCTCCCAGGCTGGTTAATTTGACTATTAATCTTTGTGTGGGACTGTCAAAATGCCTTGCTAAAGTCTAGGTAGGCCATGTCCACAGCCCCTCCCTGGTCTACTACTTTGGTCACCCAGTCAAAGAAATCAATTAGATTCATCTGACATGACCTTCCCACTGTCAATCCATGCTGCCTTGGGTCCTGTGCCCCACTGATCTCTAGGTACTCAACAATTCCTTCCTTCAGAAGTGATACCATCACTTTCCCTACCACAGAGGTCAAACTGAAAGGTCTATAGTTTCCTGCCTCTGTCCTGGTCCCACTTTTGTAAAGGGGAATCACATCCGCCTTCCTCCAGTCCTCAGGTACCACACCATCCTCCCATGATTTGTTAGAAAAGGTAGTCAGTGGTTTCACTAGTTCTACCCTGAATTCTTTTAGAATTCTGAGGTGAATTCCATCAGGCCCCATTGCTTTGTCCACCTTCAGTTTTAGGAGTTCTTTCAGAACCCTTTCTTCTGTGAATGGACAGGGATTGACCCCCCCCATCCAGAGTGCTTCTGTTAATTGGATTAGGCACCTCCCCCTTTTCCTTTTTGTGAATACTGAGCAGAAATATTCATTCAGTATCCCTGCTTTTTCACTGTCCCTCTCTGCCCACCCCCTGTCCATTCTATTCAGCCTCACTATCCCTCCCTTTGTCTTTCTACATTCCCTGATGTACCTATAAAAGGTTTTATCCCCTTCTTAACCGAGTTGGCTATCTTTTCCTCTGTTGGGGCCTCTACTATTCTGACTTCCCTTCCTGCTTCCTTCTGCCTTAACTGGTACAACTCTCTGTTATGCTCCTTCTCTGTTTCCTTATCCTTCCTGAATGCTATCTTTTTCTCCCTGACCTTCCCTGCCACCTCTTTTGAGAACCATAGTGGCTTTCTCTTTCATTTTGATTTGTTTATTTGCTTCACACAAAGGCTTGTTGCCTCTGTGATGACAGTTTTGATGTTTCCCCATTGTTTTCCCATTGAAGAAGCCAGAAGGGGAAGGAAAGAAACACATTGAAGAAGCCAGAAGGGGAAGGAAGGAAACATATTCAATTCAGTGCTTTAGAGTAACTGGTAATTGCTATTTTTCTTTTAAACTTAGATTGTGGGCTTTTAGAGACACTATACTTTCTTTGTTGTCTTTACTTATAATTGTTTTTGGGCTGTTGAGAATTTAAAACATAGTGGTGGTGTAATTCTGTGCTGTCTTTAATTGCTGCAAATTTTATCTTGGCTTGTCTGACTGCCCTGTAGTTGGGTGAAGAGTGTTAATTGTCTGGCCTCTGACCTCAGCTACATGATAACTGGAGGTGGGGCTTAGTCAGAATTAAAGTAGCAAGCAGATTTTTATTTTCTCAGAAGAAGCCAGAAGGGGAAGGAAAGAAACATATTCAATTCAGTGCTTTAGAGTAACTGGTAATTGCTATTTTTCTTTTAAACTTAGATTGTGGGCTTTTAGAGACACTATACTTTCTTTGTTGTCTTTACTTATAATTGTTTTTGGGCTGTTGAGATTTTAAAACATAGGGGTGGTGTAATTCTGTGCTGTCTTTAATTGCTGCAAATTTTCACCCCCTCCCTCCTCCCTTCCCCAACTCTGAATTATATGCCCTGTTAAATCTGATTGACAGGAGCTAAACACGTGGTATAGTAAGGGGTGTGAAGTAGGAGGGGCATAAGGAGGAAGAAGCCCACCCTCAGCACGACAAGTGTTTTGACTCATTTATTTATTTATTGGTTTCTTTTTCTTTAAAAAAAATTATCTGAGGATCAGTGGCAGGATTTTTAGTACAGTAAATTAATAAAAAGGGAACTAGGAGAGCTTCAGTAGCAGACAAGTAGTGGAATTGCTGTATAATGTGGGGAGTGGTGCAATGCAGTGGCTGTGGGGCAGCCATATTCAGGCAGACCTTCTGGACACTGAGGTGCTGCCCTATCTGCATGCATCTCTCTGGACTGCAGGATGAGGTAGCCAGACTCAGAGCAGAAGTAAACTGGGTCAGGAGTACCATCACCCCTATCCAGGGACCACCCAGTCCAATGCAACTGCCTCAAAGGATGCCTAGGACGAGGAGCACTTGGATGACAGTGGGGCTCAGGGAGGGTTAGAGCAGTCAGGCAGAGGCACATCCCAGATCCTATTCCACTCAAGAACTCATATGCCACACTGACAAATGAGGACAACCAAATAGAGGTACCCAAAGAAGTGGAAGGAAAGGATGTGAGGTTAGCCAAGGAGGTGACCTCAGCGGGAAAGCAGTGGACCCCAGAGGAGGAGGAAGTGAATCCTGGTGGGGGACTCCATCATAAGAGGGATCCAGCTAGGAACACAGGAGGGGGAGGACAGGGAGGTGAGGTGCCTACCAGGTGCCACGGCATGGAGGGATGGAAGAAAGATCCTGGAGCTCACTGGGAAGGCAAGACGGGAGGGTCAGCTGGATGTCATTATCCACCTAGGTACTAATGACCTGGCAAATGGGGAGCCAAAGGAAGTTCAGGAAGAGTTTAGGAAACTGGGGAGGGGTCTCAAGCAAGTAGCTACTTCTGTCACTTTCTCAGAGTACTACCTGTGAAAAGCAAGGAGAGCATAGGAGTGCATGCATCAGGAACTTTAACTCATGGTTGAAGAACTGGTGCTGTGAGGAAGAGTTTGGATTCATTGGTGACTGGGGACCCACCTGGAGGGATAGAGGTTTGTTCAAGCCTGACGGCCTGCATCCATCCTGGAGGAATCAAGCACTCAATGATAAGTTTAAATGCTACATTGACAAGCATTTAAACTAGCAAAGGGGGGTGGCAGGCCAGCAAGGAGGGTACCTACTTGCTCACCCCCAAAGCTAGCAGTGGAACCAGTGAACCAGAGGAGTGGCTATCTCTGCAAAGCATTGTGCAGAAGATGGAGATTAGTGCCCAAGAGGTGGATAAGCAGAAAAGGGGCAAAATTCAGCAGAAGGGCAGACAGCAAGGAGAACCAGGGAAAATGACAACCAAGGAAGGGGCTGGAGTAGAACAGTGAAACAGTCTAGGGAGGTCAAATCATGGAAAGCCATGAGTGCAAATGCCAGGAGCCTTAGCAACAAGATGGAAGATCTGGAGGCTGTCATGGTACAGTCAGACCTGGACATTGTGGCCATCACTGAAACCTGGTGTAATGATAACCACGACTGGGAGATGGCCATACCTGGCTACAACATATTCAGAAGAGACAGAGCAGGCAGGAAGGGAGGAGGAGTGGCACTGTATGTGAAAAATGACATAAGGGCCACAGAGATCCAGGAGGAACAAAATGGGGAGAGATACTGTGGGTTAAGCTGGAAAGGAAAATGGGGACAGCCATCCACACAGGTGTGGTCTATAGACCACCAGCCCAGGAGGAAGAAACAGATAGGGAGCTGATGCTAGCCATCCAAAGGATGGCAGACAAGGGTGAGGTAGTACTGGTTGGAGACTTCAGTATTCCAGACGTGGACTGGAGCATCTCAGCAGCAGCATCAACTAAGAGCAGATTTATCCTGGACTCCCTTCAGGGTGCCTTCCTCAAGCAACTGGTCATGGAACCAACTCGGCAGAAGGCAATACTGGACCTTGTGCTCACAAACAGGGACAGTGTGATGGGGTAACAGTGGGGGAGCACCTGGAAAACAGTGACCACCAGTCATTGTGGTTTGAAATCACAGAAAGAGCAGAACCAAACCACACAAAAACACGTATCCTGGATTTTAGGAGGGCAGACTTTGGGAAAATGGGGAGATACTTGAAAGAGGCATTAAGGGAATGGGACAGGAATCAGGGTTGAGGAACAGTGGGCAGTATGTAAAATGGGATTACAAGAACAACAGAATTATGCATTAAGCAGGTTAGCAAGAGGAAAAGGAAGAGGAGACCATTATGGTTTTCCAAAGAGGTAGCAAAAAGTGAAAGCCAAAAGATTGCATTCAGGCAATACAAAAGACACAGGCAGAAGGGGATAGGGAGAAGTACCAGGAGAAGCAAAGGGAGGCAGGGAGGTCAGTAAGGGAAGCCAAAGCTCAGACAGAAGAACACATTGCAAAATCAGTGGGTAGAGGGGACAAAACCTTTTACAGGTACATAACTGAAAAAAGAAAGACAAAGGGAGGGATAGTGAGACTGAAGGGGGAGGATGGGAGCCGCATGGAGGATGACAACAGTAAAGCTGACATATTGAACAGGTATTTCTGCTCAGTCTTTACTGAAGAGGAGGAGGGTAATGGGTCTGAAGGGAGTACAAGGGGTGAGAATGGTGCAGAAATGGACACAAGTCCCTTTACATGAGAAAGGGTCCTGAAGGAACTGGAAGTAATAAGAGTTGATAAAGCAATGGGGCCAGATGGGGTGCACCCCAGGGTCCTTAAAGAACTAAGAGAGGTGGTGGCTGATCACTGGAAACAGGGGAGGTACCCAAAGACTGGAGGACAGCAGATGTAGTCCCCTTATACAAAAGTGGGAACAAAGAGGAAGCAGGGAACTACAGACCAGTCAGCCTCACCTCGGTAGTGGGGAAGATCATGGAAGCACTACTGAAGGAGAGATTGGTGGAACATCTGGTTGTCAATGGACTACAGGACCCAAGGCAGCATGGTTTCACCAGGGGGAGGTCATGTCAGACCAACCTCATTGAATGTTTTGACTGGGTGACTAGGGAGGTGGATCAGGGGAGGGCAGTGGACATGGCCTATCTGGACTTCAGCAAGGCCTTTGACACTGTGCCACATAGAAGACTATTACACAAACTGGGGAATATGGGTGTGGGCAGGACAGTAGTGTGGTGGGTAGGTAACTGGCTGGGTGGCAGGACACAGAGGGTGGTGGTAAATGGCTGTCTCTCCACAGAGGGAAGAGTGACCAGTGGGGTACCACAGGGATCAGTGCTGGGACAGGTCCTATTCAACATCTTCATCAGTGACATTCGCAGGGACCTAGAAGGCAGAATTTCACTGTTCACTGATGACACAAAGCTCTGTAACAGAGTAGACACACCAGAGGTGTAGACAGAATGAGAAGGGACCTGCAGAAACTTGAAGAATGGTCAGGGTTTGACAGTTGAAATTCAATGCAAAGAAGTGCAAGATAATGCATATGGGGCACAAAACCCTGGCACAATATATCAGTTGGGGGTGAGGATATAGCATGCACCAAGCAGGAAGGGATCTTGGGGTTGTCATCTCTGATGACCTCAAGGTAGGAAACAGTGTGACAAGGCAGCAGGTAAAGCAAATAGGATGCTGGGATGTATAGGCAGGGGCATCACCAGCAGGAAAAGGGAGGTCATAATTCTGCTATACAAGACACTAGTGAGGCCCCACCTGGAGTACAGTGTACAGTTCTGGAGACCATACCTACGTGAGGACATAACAGGGTAGAGAAGGTTCAGAGGAGGGCAACAAAGATGGTGCATGGATTGCATCACGTCCTATGAAGACAGGTTGAAGGAACTGAACATGTACTCCCTGGAGGAGAGGAGGGAGAGAGGGGATATGATACAGACATACACGTATCTTACAGGGAGGAACAGGGTGCAGGAAAACACTATTTTTAAGTGAAAAAGATGTTCCAGGACTAGAGGGCATGGGATGAAGTTGGAGGGAGGACGGTTCAGAGGAAACATGAGAAAGAATTTCTTCACAGAACGGGTGGTGGACAAGTGGAACACCCTGCCAGAGGAAGTGGTGGGGGCTGAAACAATCACGGGATTTAAGAATGCATGGGATAGACATAAAGGAATTCTGGAGGTCAGGGGTAAGGGGCAACAGACTTCTAGGAAAACAAACTGAACTTACAAGCTCAAATGGGCAGACTGGGTGGGCCATAGGCCCTTATCTGCCGACACTGTCTATGTATCTATGTATCTATGTTGCTCCACCCCTCCTTCTAGCCTATTTGCTAGTGCTTTTCTAGGGCACTCTCCCATCTTGCCAAAGTCAGCCCTCCTGAGGTCCAGTACCCTCACTTTTGCATGGCTTGACTCTGTAGCTGAGTTTATCATGAACCACACTCTTTGGTGGTCACTTGTTCCCAGATGGCTACCCACTTCTAGATCAGAGATCCTCTCACTGTCCCCATTTGAGAGTACGAGGTCTAAGGTTGCTCCCTTATGAGTGGGTTCCAGAACTAGCTGTCTGAGGCATGCCACTTGTAGGGCATTGAGAATGGCCCTGCTCTTGGATGTGGCTGCAGCAAATGTGCTCCAGTTAACATCTGGCATATTCAGGTCTCCCATCAACAGTATCTCCCCTTTCTCTGCCATCCTAAGAATGCCTTGCATCATGTCCTTGTCCATTCCCTCCCCTCACATGGAGGTCTGTATACAACCCCTATGCGGATTGTGGTGCCAATTCCAGTCTCTAAGATGACCCACAGTGCCTCCTCTCCTCCCTGTTTGTTCTTTTGTTCAGTTGCTTTTATCCCTTCCCTTACATAGAAAACTACTCCTCCCCCTCTTCTACCCTCCCTGTCTTTCCTGTAGGTTGTGTACCCTGGTATGTTAACATCTCAGTCATGGTTCTCCGTGTACCATGTTTCTGTGACTGCTACAATATCCAGGCATCCCTCGTCCATCAAGGCCACCAGTTCAGGGAGCTTGTTGCCCAGACTGCAGACATTGGTACTCATCACCCTCCATTTCCTGATGGCCTTACCCCTTTTTGCCCCATCCCTGTCCTTATTGCCTTTGTCACTTTCTCCATTTACCCCTGCCCTTCTCCCTATTGACATCCTAACTTGGTGTTTACCTGACTTACTACCCTGACTTTTTTGGGGGGCTAGGATTTCCCTGCTCCTTTCCAGTGCCTCTCTCCTTGGCTAGTTTAAATCATTTCTTGCCAATGTTGTACAATTTTGACCATTGAACTTGCACTTTGAACTGCAACATGCTCCAGCATTCTACGGAACTAGGGAGCTGTACCATATTTTGGGAGGGGGGAGTCTCAGAGCAAAGAATGTGTAATGTGAAAATTTCCTCACACAAATTGGAAAGGGAGTAAACAACTTTATTTTGTCCTGGACTGTGTTTTCCCGCATATTGATGGATGTCACGGAGGCCAGAGAGAGTGGCTGGTGTTCACCAGACTCCCCCATTAGCCCAGCAGTGGGCGAGTCTGGTAGTTTGGCTTTGATTAGCGAAGGTGTGTTTGAACTAATGGAAGTGCCACAGGGGCTCAAGGGCAGGCTATGCTCTGCTGTTGCAGCTGCTGACTGAGATGCACTCAGATCCCAAATTTGTCAGCCCAACAGAGTGGTCAGTGCTCGCCAAACTCTCCCATCAGCCTAGCAGAGGGTGACTCTGGCAGTTTGGGTTTGATTAGGAAAGGTGTGTTTGAACTAAAGGAAGTGTCAAGCCTGGGTTTCTGTCATCTACCAGCTGTCAGGCATTGATGGCAGTCGACTGTGAATCTAATTCAGATGTCTGTGGCCCTGTGTCATTTGAGTGCCTATCACTGAATAAAAGTTATGTTTCCTTTGTCTAAGGTGAAACCCGTATATTTTCTTTACAACCCCCACCCCTTTTTATGTATATGTTGTTCTGTCTGGTGATTTCTCTCTGGAATGTCTTTACTTCTGTCAGCCACTCGTAACTCTGTATTAGTGTATTTACTTTTCCTGTATTGGCTAGCTGTTCGGGTGCTGTTGAAGTGATTTAAAAAAAAATAATGTAATTGTACTGTGGTCCATATATCTTCATTGTTGGTTTTGTGATCCTACACTGATTTTGCAAAATGTCACCTGACATATGGATGTGCCAGTCCTTGTCCTTTAGGGCTCTCGGACATGATCAATTAAAGATTTTTTTTTCCTTTTGTAACATCCTCATCACAGCATCGATGTTTTGTAAACAGTGGTTGATCTTTCAGTAATATGTAGACCATGGGCTTCTCAACCCTAATGCTCACCACGTTCTCATAAAGTCTACTAACACATCTGACCTTATTTACAGATGGAATGGGGTGAGCGTTAGTCTTGAAAAGACCAAGGCACATGCCACACCTGCTCTCCTGCCTGGTTTGGGAGACTGGGGTGTTATGGAAAACCTAACGCCTCATTTCCCAACTTTTGTCACTTTGACCCTAACTGGAGTATTAATGACTTTTTGGGAAAAAAAAATATATATATATATATATATTGCAAAAAACTACGTTAATACAGGCATTAGGGTTGTAGAATGCAAAGCGCACAAAGAAGGGAAATGAAAAACATTAGGGATTTGGGTCTCCAGAGTATTGGTGAATCAGTGGTGGGGTCTTACTTGGGGTTGTCAACCCTAATGCCCACCCCTTCCCCAAGTCAGTAGCCTCCTGTCCAAAGCACAAGATACAGCTCCAACCTAGTGCCTCATAGTGATAGAGTGTAGCCAACATAATCAGTCAGAGCTGATGACCTATGGGCCCTGTGTGAAAACATCACATTTGATCTTATCTGATTGGGGAGGGGTGGGCATTAGGATTGACAACCCCAAGTAAGACCCCACCAATGATTCGCCAATAGTCCGGAGATCCAAATCCCTAATGTTTTTCATTTCCCTTCTTTGTGACCTTTGCCTACAACAACCCTAATTTCTGCATTAACATAGTTTTTTTGTAATTAATTGCCCTTCATTTTCTGATCATGGAATTGTATCCTCATAAGTACAATATTGGTGACAGTCCTGAGCCAGTGCATGGGACCAGCAGGCCCCAACACACATGTTGATACCTTGTGGGTGCGGTTCGTTTACCCACCACAGGGTGTGGCATCTGCACCAAAATGCTGCTCCTTTCCATTCCTACCTAGGCCAGAGCTGGTGCTGCATGCTGCAGCACCTTCCCCATCAGCCTTTTCCCATTAAACTGGCTCACTGAGTTAACACATGAACTCGGATAACTGGCATGGTAAGGTAGCATGTTCACCAGTGGTGCAAAGGACATCCCTGCAAACAACATTACTTAGTAAACTCTTGTTTTTTAATATTTTGACTCCAAACTTTCAACATAATCTTCCTATGACTCCATGTCATAAACCCTATAGCTGAAACTTTTTAAATCCGTGTCGAAACGCCATTCCATGCCACAACTGCAAAAACACGTTTCAGATAGGATGTGAAAAATGACAATTATACTGTTCTTGAGGTGGTGTGAAAAAATGGCTATGTTGAAAATTGGATGTCAAAATATTGAAAATTACCAAAGTTACACGTGAGCGTAGAACAATTTCAAAGAACACTCATGACTCAGCCATTTTCAGGAATTTTTTCTCCAAATTTTCAACATGGCCTTTTTGGCATCCCACATGATGAACGCTTGTTGTGAAATTTTGTTATTCAGTCCCAAAGATGATTTCGCACAGCGACCACAAAATCACCTTGTCGGCTCAGTTAACAAAATGACAGTGCCAGTGTTCATGAGGTGGGGTCCCAAAAGGTCATGTTGAAAATTTAGTAAAAAATTCCTAAAAATGGCAAAGTTATGAACATAGGTTCAAAACACCATTGAAATACACTATACAGAACTTATCTTTATTCCTCAGTTCACGGTTGCATTGAAGAGTGCAGATGTGTCTCAGTCCACAGAGGATGACAGCATATGACCCTAGCAGGTAAGTATAGGATGGGGGTGGGGTGGTGGGTACTCAGTGGGAGGGTTGGATTGGGGGAGATGGCGGGGACGATGAGGGACCGTTTTCTTTATTTCGGGTTTGAAAAAAAATGTTGAGGGATGGTTTTCCTTTCACAGGAAGAAACAAAAATAATGGCCAGCCCAGGGGTGCAGTGGCAAGGTGTCTGTGTGTGACACTGACATGCCATGTTTGGGAATGGACACAGGAGTCAGAGGGTCAGGTGGGTGGAGAAGGACTGAGTGCTGGAGGAGAGGCTCTCCTTCTCGGAGAGGGTGAGAGGGGTGAGTGCCTGGCATGTCAGCAACCCCTGGTGGAGGCCAGGGGATCCACAACAACCGGTGCTAGGTTACAGCGGAGGTGGGACAGACAATGGATGTCATTGCATATCCTGCCACCAGGGGAACAAATAATATCCAAAAATACAGGTCTCCAGGCATGACGCCCTGTTCCACTGCCATCTCTTTCACCCCAATTTTCTACCGGGGGGATCTTGCTCCCATGACCCTGCCCAAGGGGTAATCCAGGGCTCATTTCTATGTGTCCATTGGAGGGGGATGTGGCCCCACCCAGGGGTGTAAGCCTGGGCATGGTGGAGCAGTGTGAGGGGCAGTAGCTGAGCTCCCAAATGGGAATTGTGGGCCGGGGACACACACAAAAAATAAATAAATAATAAACTATTTAGGACACTGGGGGTGGGCTTCTCAGTGTCTCACACTGCTTGGGAGAGGGATTGTAAATGCCAATACTGGGATTGGGCCCCCTGATGGCGGCAACAATTACTAAACTAAACCAATGAGCTTATGGGGGGCATCTGACACTGGGGGGTGGGCATCCTGGTGTCAGATTATACAAAAGAAAAAAATTTAACTGCCACCGGGGATTGAGCCCCCTGGTGTGCAGATAAGGCAATTGAGGAAGGATGACCATACGACCTTGAGCGTGGGCATCCTAGTGTTGGATCATACAAAATAAATCAATAAATAAATAAATAACATAACTAAATAAATAAATAAGTACAGATAACAATTTATGCAGCCACAGACCAGTCAGGATGGTGGGGCTATAATAACAGTAGCCCCATCCCTGACCTACGAGTCATAACCACAACTGGTTGTATTATATGACACAGCTGTCGTTTGTTAGTAAGCAACAGCTGTCTTGTATAATGCAACCAACTGTTGCAGCAAAAATTCAATTATAAATAGAACGTTGATTTTTTGAACTGCACATGTTCAGAAATGGACCACTTTTATGTTTGCTTGAGTGCAAGCACAAGAAACATTATATGGCAGCTTAAGAGAGAAGCGGGTTGTGGAGGTGCGGCACTGTGGCAGCCAACAGAAACACTGCATTTGGGGGCTAGGCATTGGTGGACCAATGGAGGCAGAATGTGCTGATGACACTGGTTTCCAAAAGTGCCACCAAGTTGAAATGTTTTTGCCACTGCAACGAAGGGCCACGTCGTCATTGCAGTCTCAGCCATTCCGTTGCAATAAAGGAGCGACCCTTCATTGCAGGGCGGTACCTTGCCTAGAGTAACAATTTATAGAAACATGGTGGTGGCTTGCCGCCACCTCTTAGTCCCAGGAAAGCAGAACCGGGGTGGCCAATCCCCCTATTAGCAGACCCGACCCAATTAATTTGCTGACAGGGGAGCCCACTGCTGGTCGGCATGATGTAAACCCTCCCCCAATTTTTGTGTGCCGAGGGGTTGCCCAATCCCCCTTGGCATCATGCCCCCCCAAACAGTCATTCTTTGCTGACAGGGGTCCCAATCCCCATTGGTTTAAGTAACCCCACACCAAAAAAGGCAGGTGGCACACTGGCAGCCCACCCCAGTGTGCTGAAAGCAAGGCTGTAAAAAAAAAAACCTTCCTGCGATGCCTTTTTCTTTTTTATTTCTCCTTGAAACTAAGGAAACAGTCTCACGCCGGTCATCATCCCCTTCCCCAACTCACACCCACCCACTGCACACCCTAACTTCCCACAGCCCCCAACCCCATACTTACCTCCAGAACCTGGTGCAACAATCTTTGGTGGACCGGAAACATGTCTGCACTCTTCAAAGCCAACCGCGAACTGAAGAAATGCCGGTTAGCTGTATAATGGCATAAATAGGGTTTTTTCAACTTTTTTGCATATCTCAGGCATTTTGGGGAATTTTGGAACTGAATTTTCAACATGGGGTTATTTGGACCCCACCTCATGAATTCAGCCACTGTCATGGTGTTATTCAGTCCAGAAAGGTGATTTCACGGTCACTGCTCAGAATCACCTTCCGGGACCGATTAATGAAACAATAGTGCCAGTGTTCATGAGGTGGGCTCTCAAAAAGCCTATGTTGCAAATTTGGTGAAAAAATTCAAAGAATTACTGTTTTACAAGCATGCATTGCACAGTTTCCACACAGGCTCGTAACTTCACAAATTTGTAATACTTTCACTCCAGATTTTCATCATTGGCATTTTTACACACATCCTTATGAACAGTACAGCTTTCATTTTTCATATCCTGACTGAATGTTTTTGCACTTCTGGCGCAGAATAGAGCAGTTGCTTGGTGAAATCAATGTTTGGGACACATTAAGAAAATCACAGTGACACTGTTCAGGAGCAGAGGTCCTAAAATGTCTATGTTGAAAATTTGGTGGCGAAAGTCCATATAATGATTGTGTTACTAGCTTGTGTTGCGGTTAAGTTAGAGTGTAAGGTGCGAGGAGCTGGCTCTGTTTTTCGGTGACAAGGTGTCCTCCATCAGGGCTGAGGTCTCATTGAACGTCTCTCAAAAGGGCTGCAGGGTCCGGCCTGAGTTGAGTCGGAACACTCCTCCTGTGTGGGATGAGTTTAAGCTGATTGGGGTTGGAAAGGTGGTAGAGATAATCTCTAAACTGCGGCCAACCTACTGTGATTTATATCCAGGTCCAACTCTCCTTTTGGTGGAATGCTTGGACCTGATTGGTCCTGTAATTGCTGGGGTAGTCGGGAGTTCTATAGGGAGTGGAATCTTTCCTTCAGCCTTGAAAGAGGCTTTGGTTAGACCACTGTTGAAAAAAAATCTTTGGACCCAGACTGCCTCAGCAACCACAAACCTGTCTCGAACCTCCCATTTTTAGGGAAGGTTGTAGAAAAGGTGGTGGCCATTCAGCTGGAGAGGCATCTCACTGCTTCCTCCGCCTATAAGCCTTTCCAGTCTGGGTTCCGAGCAGGGCATACTACAGAGACGGCCTTGGTGAGGGTGCTTAATGACCTCCTGATGGCGAGGGTTAGAAGGGACAGTACCATCTTGGTCCTTCTAAACCTCTCTGCAGCATTTGACACCGTGGACCATGAGGTGTTACTTGACTGACTGCGGTTCTAGTGTGGCCTGTTCGGAAATGTCATCAACTGGTTTAGGTCGTACCTGACAGACAGAGTACAGAGGGTGACCACGGGAATTTTCTCATCAAACCTGAAGCCTCTGGGCTGTGGTGCTCCAGAAGGGTCAGTTCTCCCACCTCTGCTGTTTACGGTGTATATTCTGCCACTGGGGGACATTATCAGGCAGTACAGGCTGGGTTTTCACTGCTATACAGATGATACACAGCTGTATCTGTCCTGTACTCCCAATAGCCAGGTGTCAGACTCTGTATTTAACAGCTGCCTTGAGGAAATCCAGACATGGATGACTCAGAATTGGCTTAAACTAAACCCAGACAAGACTGAGGTACTGGTGGTGGAGTCGGGTTGTCGGGACGGGGGGGTATGACATTGCCCCCTGAACTTGTGTTGGGGGGTGTGCCTTTAGCCCTCTCTAGGCAGGTGAAGAATTTGGGTGTAATCCTAGATGGTGGCCTGACACTTGAAGCACAGGTGTCGGCCGTGGTGAGAACTGGGTTTTACCATCTCAGGAACATTGCCTGAATTCGAGCCCTGATCCCACCTGATGACCTGCCCACACTGGTACATGCTTTTGTCACTTCCAGGTTAGACTATTGCAATGCCCTGTACCTAGGAATATCTTGAGAAAACCTCCGCAGACTGCAGCTGGTACAGAACACGGCAGCAAGATTATTGTTGGGGGTGAAAAGAGGTGAACATATCACCCCGGCGCTACGTGAACTGCAGTGGCTGCCACTCCGGTGGAGGATTTTCTTCAAGATAGGGCTGTTAACCTATAAATCCATGCACTTGAGTGGCCCAGTCTATCTGCTAGAGCTCCTTGTGCCGTACCGCCCGTTCCGGGCTCTTCGTTCTGCTGGGGGTGGCCTCCTTGGAGTTCCCAGGATCAGGCTGTGGCATTCTGGTGATTGGGCATTTGCAGCCGCTGGGCCTACCCTGTGGAACTCCTTGCCTGGTTATGTTAGGGAGGCTCCCATGATGGAAGCCTTTAAGAAGGGCCTCAAATCATATCTATTTAATCAGGCTTTTATCTGAAGGGGTTTTATAAAATAATATATTTGTAATGGTTAGTCAAGCTGTTGTTTTAAGGTATATTTTGCATATCGCTGTAATTAGTTTTAGAATTGTATCCCTAGGTACAGGGACTCAGCCCGCTGGTTCAGAAGCTATCTTGACAACTGCTCTCAAAGAGTAAAAATTGCCAATGCTATCTCGAACACCTTGCCTGTCCACTCCGGAGTCCCTCAGGGGTCCATACTGGGCCATCTCCTTTTCAGCCTCTTTTTAAACTCCCTACCACAATCCTTTTCAGAACAAATCATCCTGTATGCGGATGATGCTGTTGTCTTTTCTATGCATAAGGACCTTTCACCACTACAACACAGCCTCCAACTTGGATTCAGTGCAGTTGAAACATGGTTCTCCAATCATAAACTAGTCCTCAATCACAAGAAAACCAAGTCATTGCTATTCTGCAGTTCACAAAACCATTACAAGCAACACCTCCTTGCCATCTCCACCAAGCAGGGGACTGTCCTTGAACAAGTTTACTCATTCAGATACCTAGGGATTCTGCTTGACCCCAATCTCACCTATATGGCTCACATTGACAACGTGGCTAAAGCTGCCAACACACGCCTTGGATTACTCTACAAACACAGGCAGCACCTCACCCCAGAGGCCCTGAAGATTGCCGTCCAGAGCTCTGTGGTGTCAATTAGTGATTATGGCCTCATTATCTATGGCTCCGCCACGACGTCCGTCCTCCGACGTATAACAACTGCACTTAACAAAGCATGCCGACTCACAACTGGTGCCTACTGCCTCACCCACACCTGTGACCTTTATGAACAATCCGGATGGCTGCAATTCTCCAACCATATAAAGTATCTCACATGTGCTATGGTGGGAAAAATCAACCTTGGCCTCACATCCCCCAGTGTTACTGCCTTGTTACATCAAAACACCAACTGACAGAACACCAGGAGCTTGACAACCCAGATTCTACAAGTTCCTCGCTGTTGAAATATGCAGGGCCAATGCTTCTTCTCCTATAGGGCTCCTCTATGGATGAACGGTCTCAGCCACACCACCTCCTCTATCTCAACACTAGGTCTGTTCAAAACCAGGCTCCAGGCCCATCTCATTGCCTTTAGCTTCTGTGACTGCCTCTCCTAGCTGATGACCTACACAGCTTTAATCTTAACTTATATACTGCTTAACCCCAGGCCCCCCAGTCCCCCCCCCAGCCCCTGAGGTGCCACTTCAAATCTCAGGTCTTCATACCACCTCATTAGCCTCTTCTTGCCCATTATAGCACTTATTCCCCCCACCTGCCCCTTTTTCTCTTCTATCATTCCTTCCCATTTATTTTTAGACAAATGCCTCTGGCTGTATCTTCATCCTCCCTTCTCATCTCCTCTCATCCCTGTTTCTCTGCCAACCCCGGGCACCTGACCCTACCTATTCCTTGTGAGCACATGCATCCTAGCTGTGTTCACCATTTTACTACAGCTGCCTCTGTTAACTACCTACACTTCTCCTCCTCCTCTACACCTTACTCTTCCTATAATTGACCCCTTCCAATAGCACTGTTGTGCATGAATTGTTTGCTGTTACTTCACTGTTGCTTCCTTGTTTGTTATTTCTGATGTGGAACCTTTATAAAAGAGTCTTGGCTCAAAGGTACTTGTAATCCTAGAACAAATAAAATTAAAAAAAATATTGTGTGATATATGTTATACGTGTTATATTGTACAGCACCCAGAGTCTTTGGAGATGGGTGCTATATAAATAAAATATCTATTTATCTATCTAGTTTCCATGCACGCTCATAACTTCACGAATCTGTAATATTTTCACTCCAGATTTTCAACATTGGCATTTTTTCACACCTCCTTATGAACAGTACAGCTGTCTTTTTTCACGTCCTGGCCAAAATGTGTTTTCAAACTTCCGGGGCAGAATAGCGTGGTAGCTGTGGGGAAGTCAGTGTTTGGGACAGATTAAAAACAAATCACAGTGACACAGTTCATGAGCAGAGGTGCTAAAATGCCTATGTTGAAAATTTAGTGACAAAAGTCCATGAAATAACTGTGTTATGAGCGTATGTTGCGCAGTTTCCACACACCCTTGTAATTACGTGCATTTGTAATATTTTCACTCCAGATTTTCAACATTGCCATTTTCCACACCTCCTTATGAACAGTACAAGTGCCTTTTTTCATATCCTGCCCCAAATATGCTTTTACACATCTGGCGCAGAATAGCGCGGTCGCTGTGGGAAATCAATGTTTGGGACAGATTAGGAAAATTATAGTGACACTGTTCATGAGCAGAGGTCACAAAACGCCTATGTTGAAAATTTGATGAAAAAATTCCAATAAATGACTGTGTTATGCACATGCGTTGTACAGTTTCCACGTAAGCCCAGAAGTTCACTATAGATTTTCAACATTGCCATCTCTTCACACCTCCCGATGAATGGTACAGCTGTCATTCTTCACATCCTTCCTGATCTGTGTTTTCGCACATCTGGCACAGAATGGCATGGTCGCTGTGGGAACTCAAAGTTCGGGACACATTAACAAAATCACAGTGCCACTGTTCATAAGAAAAGGTCTGAAATGCTTTCATGAGGTGGGGGTCACAAAAAGGCCATGTTGAAAATTTGTAGTGCAAATACCAACAAATGCCCGGGGTGTTATGGTATCTAACCCTAACATCCCACCCTGTACAGACTGACAGGCATCAGGGGTGTGCCTTTGGATTGCCGACTGTAATGCTCATGCCATTCCTCCCCCACACCACCACCCTGCAGCCAGTGACAGGCATCGAGGTGTGCCTTGAACTCTTTGGCCGCAGAGTTCACCCGGTTCTCCTATACTGCACCCATTTCAGTGTATGTCCTTATGGAATGGGGTGACTGTACAGCCAAACATCCCAAGGCACACCTCAACACATGTCGGTGTTTGCAGGCTAGAGTGAAGGGAAATGGCATGAATGTTATGGACGATGACCCAAATGCATACCCCAATGCTTGTCCATCTCTGCAGGGTGGAGGTGGGGTTGGCATGAAGTTCAATACTTCACTGCCATTCCTATTCTGCATCTCTCTGACCTCTGCATTTCCAATGCTAATACCAGCAAGCAAACATTTGGCATTGACAGATGCGTGTTCTTAAATAATTTAACAACTAATTAACAGTAGGACTTAAAAAACCCAAAAGCACATACGTTGGACCAAGCTCTATCAAACCAGAAAGTTTCAGGTTTCAAAGTCTCATATTATGTTTTAGTTATCGGGTGGCAAAAAATAATTTTAAAATTTTCCAAAACAGTGAGTTTTTGGGTTTTTTTGCACCTCTGTAATTTTGCCCCCACTGAACTGACCTAGATCAAATTTGTAGGAGCAAGAGATCCTGGCACAAAAGCTGTGCTTCCAAATTTCGTGTAAATAAGTTGAACAGGGCAAAGTTATTACGGTGCAGAAACATGGGTTTAACATAGAAGTGCTTACTCAACCCTAATATACAGATGCGATTGTGCCTGTATAAAATATCTAGATGATACCAGGAACCCACAGCGGTGTTGGAAAAATATAAATTTACCAAAAGCATCACTATGAGACAATCCCTGGGCACATGCTGCGATTCCATCCCCCAACCATACCAGTTCTGACTACTGGAACCCACCCCTGTGCTGGACAACTTTACATTTAAAAAATCCTTTGTTTCAGGTACATGGATATAAAGATAACACTGAACACAGTAATTGGGTACAACACACCCACAGTGTGTCTTACTTTATACAAAAACAGAAAAAAAATAGAAATAAAACAGTTCAAACAGAACAAGAAAATAAACAATAGCTCAAGGCTATTTCACCTTACATCAGGTATCTCAAAACGATTCATCAGCTTTCCTGCTGTTAGAGATAAAATTCTTATTCAGGCACAGGTCCTTCTGCTTACCTTCCTTCAGATAAGTGAGACTGACAATCCAGCTAATATGATTCTTGGTGTTTGAGGGGGGCTTATATAGCCCTCCCACTTATGGTAAACTCCCTCCCGTAACATCCAATTAGTTCTAGAATGGTCCCTAAATAGGGAAACACCTCCTCTATTACATAATGAGGTTTTATTTATGGGAAGTCCCTCTATAGGAAATCCCCTTCCAGAGGTCTTGCAAACAGGTCAGCACCTTATTTTCTATATATGCAAACATTTATTGTATTTATACATGTGCTGTATTGTTATAGTATATGGACACTAGCCATTTAATTTATATCTCAGGGCTCTATACATAATGTAGCTCCTTTAGATTCCTGCAGTGTCTCTTTATTCTTTAATTTGTTTAATTTCTTTATTGTGTTTAGTTTATCTCACAGCCCTCTCCTATTTTGAGGGCTACTTCCAACTGCATAGCATTTTCACATACATAGGGATGTTCCTATCCATTTAAAATCATTGGTTTTCTATGTTATAGCAGAGTGACAGATTTACTAGACAATCATTATCTAACCGCTATGCTTTGGGGCTCTGCATGGCTTTGGTAAGCCCCTTTTTATTTATTTTTATACCGGGCTGTAGCTTTTATGCTCAGGGACAGCATAGTCCCTTTTTATTTTCAAGTGCTCGCTTTTCAGAGTGCACAGATTACTCAGGGAAGCCTGCCGCTCTAGCAGCCTGGACTGGCTGAACACATGCCACGGACTCCTCCTTGGCTAGCTGGCACAATTATACACTATATTTTGTACAAAGCCAGGAGTCCTAATAATACAGGGGCATCAGTAATTATTTACACAGATACCAAGTGGCAGCAAAATAATTCAAACAACATAAACACAATGCCTCTTTGTTTTTAACTGTCATTTTAAACATTTCTAAACATTCCTGCACCATATACATACAAATAGCATGAGCATTAACTTAATTAAGCACTGCAGCACTTTAAACTCATAATATGGCACAAAATGCACTCTATGCACTTTATTTAACCAGCACCTTATATACCAAAAAGCATTTTACATCTTTTGGCATTAAATGCCATAAATGCACCTTATTTCATTCTTGCCAGCTGGCCTTAGCCTGGTACATTATTTTGGAAAGTTCTTGGTGAGGGATGGAAATATGGAAATTAGAAATAAAAGTAGTAGGGAAAATGTTTAGTAAGAGATAGAAAAGACTGATGTAGGTGGCCAACCTATGCTGGGGCAGAAAAAGGTAAAGCATAGTATAGGAAGATACAGTTACACAACAGATTTCAGTAGGAAAAAGAAGAAGATAGGAAAGGCATCCCTCCACCTGGGTTATCGGACTAGTAGAATGCAGTTCTGTCACATCCTTCCAGCCACTAGGATCCCATTCCTAGTGGCATGCTGCTGATCCCACCCTACATGACTACCCTAACTGTTGACCCAGGGACCATATCCACAGCACTGCTGAAGAACGTCCACCCCCAACATTGCTCCCCTCCAGACAGCAGCCTATGAGAACCTTTCTCATATCTTTGGCAAGACACTGTCTTTTAATATCACAGTTCACAATAATTGAAATACAGACATTTTTCTATGTCATGTTTACAATCCAATTCTTATTATTCAGACAGTGGCTGCCCGGCATATGAGGTGAGAGGAGGGTTATTGCCAGATGCCAGCTAGGTGGGTGATAGAGAGGCATGCCACTGGACACCTTGGACACATGGTTTGTGATATTATGAGGAAGGGGTACTAGTGGATACTAGAGTACTGATGATTTGGCCTGTGCGGGAGGGAAGTAAAACTGCATGCCAGGAACTAATGGTATGGAGCAGGCTTATGGATATGGGATACTGCTGGATACCAGGGAATAATTTGGGGGATGGAGTTTGCACCACTGTTTGCCATGGACTAATGGTTTGAGATAGGGTGAGTGAGGGGATACCACTGGATTTCAGGGACTGCTTGGCACAGGGTGGGATGAGGGCAGGAAACAGCACCTGTCGTCAGGGACTGCTTGCCATTAAAAGTAGTGTGGACAGTATGTGATATTAAATTTCCTTTTAACATGTAAGGACATTATTTGCAATAACTATATTAGGGCATCAATTATGGCTCAGATATAAAACTTCAAAAGTAGGGAAAAGAGATATTAGGGCAGAAAAAGTCCCCTACCCTCGTTGACTTTGTATCATAGTACTCCAGACTTATTCCTTTAGTGTCTTGAATCTCTGGGCTATCTGTTCTCTCTCTGACAACAAAATGTCTGTTCAACTTCAAATAGCAGGTGCTTGGTTTGTTATGGCTAGGTATCTGTTTCACAGTTACTGGTTATGTCTAATATCTATGTGAAAGTAGTACTCGAAGAAAACCCGAAATACAAATTTTTAACTCCACAA
The DNA here is from genome assembly GCA_016271365.2 of Neoceratodus forsteri. Lineage (NCBI taxonomy): Eukaryota > Metazoa > Chordata > Ceratodontiformes > Ceratodontidae > Neoceratodus > Neoceratodus forsteri. The sequence goes on from CM057455.1 coordinate 1,367,305,798, forward strand.
CTGTGTATTATGGGATTTTTAAACTTTCATTTTAAGACAAGATTGTGTGTGTGAAAAGCTTACAGAGTGATGTTAAACCTGTTTGATGATTTTGGCTTGCAATCCATAAAACAAATTGTCATGCCAATGAAAAAAACAAACAGACACATAACCAAACAGACAAACAAACAAGCAAACCAGGATCGCTACTGATGTGCATCTTGAAAAAAAATGCCAGGTGAGATTTTCAGAAGTCTTGATGCAGGTGCAACTCATGATTTTGGGCTATGCTTACGAACATATGGCAATACAAATCAGCCAACAGAAGAAGGCTGTTTGGTCTGTCTATTCTGCTGGATTGCAGAACCCCTGATCTAGAGATTACAGTGGGCCCCACCCCTCTCCCTGCTATCCTTGATCCTGCCTTTCACCCTGTTCCACCCTCTCTTGAACCCCCATCATCTTCTAATTGAGAAGCTCTTGGGAGCTCATTCCATTCTGACTCCACCCACTCTATGAAAAAGTATTTCCTGACCTCCTGGTAACCCCCTTGTGGTCTTCTTTTCATGATGCCAAAAAAGGTATCCCAATATCCCCTTTTTTTAAACTTCATGTGCCCTCTCTCCATCCTCTCCTTGAGTGAGCATGTATTGAGTTCTCTCAGTCAGTCCTTGTAAGCCCTATTCTGCTGTTCCTGAACCATCTCTGTCATCTTCTCTGTACTGCCTCGAGTTGGTTGATATCCTTTCCCAGGTGAGGACTTCAGCACTGCACATCAATCTTCAGGTGTAGCAACACCAAGGATCTGGACAACAGTAGGATAACCTGCTCCCTTCTGCTTGTGAACTCTGTAGCAATATGTCCCAGCATTCTGTTAGTCTTGGCTGCTGCTTTTGTACACTGCATAACCTGCTCTAGGTTACTGATAAGAGCTATCCTAAAGTCATTCTCCTCCTCTGATGCAATGGCCTTGATCCCCCAGTCTGTATTCAGCCCTTGGGTTCATTAATACTACATACATGACCTTGCACTTCTTAGCATTGAACCACAGCTGCCAGATGCCAGACCACGTCTAGGTCCTCTTTTAGGTTCAGTACCCCTCATCTGTGTCCACCCTCCCAAAGAGCTTCATGTCATCCACAACGAGGCAGCTCTTGCCTTTAATGCCATCCCCTATGTCATCAATGAACACACTGAACAACACTGTGATGAACAGCGACTCCTGCGGAACTCCACTGGTAACTTGTGTTAGCATGAAGCTTTTGGATCTGTACAACCTCACATATACATTATGTATATATTACTGCTAAAAATGTATTAGCTACTATAGGTTAGGTTTTAGATAAATCCATTGTTAGAGATGTACTAGTTCTGGCTCTAGTACAAACTGCTGACTATAAGAAAAAGACATGCTTGGCCATTTATGGAGTGTCAGGGACACAATATGCACATGCATAAGACAGTTGTTTTGTGCTATTACTGAGAATGCTCAAGGTAAAGTACTGTGACATCTAACAGCTACTGAGCAGAAGGTGCTGATGCTGTACTAAGAATGTGCTTATTCTGTGTGGAAATAATGAAATCTGAGGCAATAGTTCTAATCATGATAACTGTATAAAAGAGCAGCTTATAGGAATTTCAGTTGAGTCAAAACCCATAGACCAAAGATGGAGAGAGCTGCCCTCTGGCGTCCAGGGGACTGGTATGTATTGTACTTTTCCTGTAATTTGGCATAGCTGCTAATAAATGCTTTATGTGCTGATTGTATGTCTCATTATGATGTCAGAACTCACCAATCTCTAACACGTACAGACCCAGAGTTTTGTACAGATTTACACATGCTTTGTACCTAAGAGTTCCTCAACCACCAGCACTCTCTGGGCCCTATTTGAGCCAATTTGCCACCCACTTGGCTAATTTGTTCCTGGCCCTCTAGGCCTTCAAACATCCTGATCAACCTCTTGTGGGGCAGCAAATTGAAGGCCTTGCTGAAATCTAGGCATAGAATGTCAACTGCCTGGCCCTTGTCTGCCATCTTTGTTACCTAATCAAAGAGGCTGATCAGGTTGGTTTGGCAAAACCTCCGTGACATGAACCCATATTGTCTCTTGCTCTGGAGTCTCTTTGCGTCATGGAACCCAAATAACATTTTCTTCAGAATGGTCTCCATCCATTTAACCACAATGGAGGTCAGACTGATTGACCTGTAGTTCTCTTGTCATTCCTAGGCCCACTCTTGTGTAGTGGTACCACATGTGTGGTTCTCCACTCCTTCTATAGAGGGAGTGGAGAAAATGAGGAGGGACCTAGGGAAACTTGAAAAATGGTCTGAGGACTGGCAACTAAAGTTTAATTCAAAAAAGTGCAAAATGATGCACCTGGGACACAGAAACCCTGGGGAAAGCTACAGGATGGGGGGGGGGGGTTGCTGACAGTCACAAAGGAGGAAAGGGGCCTGGGGGTTATTATTTCAGATGACCTGAAAATGTCAAAGCACAGTGCTAATGCAGCTGGGAGGGCCAGTGGCATGCTGGGGTGCACAGGCAGAGGTATCACCAGCAGAAGGAGGGAGATAGTGATGCCATTATATGAAACCATGGTCAGGCCTCACATGGAGTACTGTATGCAGTTCTCAAGGCTGCATCTTCGTAAGGATATTAACAGGATGGCGACAGTCCAGAGAAGGGTGACTAATATGGTACAGGGCTTGCAACACAAGACTTATGAGGAGAGATTAAGGGACCTCAATATGTACTTGCTGGAAGAGAGGAGGGAAAGAAGGGATATGATAGAAACATTCAAGTACCTCAAGGGTATAAACAAGGTGCATGGGGGAGACATTTTCCAATACAGAAGGAGCACAATAATGAGGGGGCATGCCATTAAATTGGAAGGTGGGAGGTTAAGGGGGAATGTGAGGAAGTTCTTCTTCACAGAGAGTGTGGTTGACTCATGGAATTGTTTGCCTAAGGAGGTGGTGGGAGTGAGCACTGTGGATGGATTCAAGCATGCTTGGGACAGACATAAGGGAACCATAGAGGTACTGCAGCAGGTGGGTCAGAAGCAGTAATCCAGTACAAGGGCTTACAGGCAGACTAGCTGGGCCAGACAGTCCTTATCTACTGCCAATTTCTATGTTTCTATGTTTCTGTACCTCTCCCAGTATCTAATGAACTGTTGAACTGATATTCCAGCTGACCAACCAGTTCCACCGCCTCTTCCCTCAATTCTCTGGGCTTCATGCCATCTGGACTCCTGGATCTTTTCACTTTTGGGGACATGAGCACCTTACTAACCCTGTCTTCTGTTATCCTATCCTTTGCCATGTTCCCCCTCTGCCTCTCCCTCCCCTATCCTCACTTGTGGCACTGGTCCATCCTTTTTTCTTAGTAATGACCCAGCAAAAGTATTGGTTCAATACCTCCACTTTCTCTTTACTGCCTTCCACTTACCCCTCTTCCTTTTCTAACTTCATTATGCCTACCTTCATAGCCCTCTTATCACTGACTTCCCTCCTTCCTTAATCCCTTCTGCAATTTCCAGTGCCTTCCTATCCTTAAGGATCTATGATGGTCAGTCGACAATTTCATTGTTGATCGACATTACAGCAACTCCTTTATGTCGAACACATTTGTGGTTGGCATAAAGGGAGTCACTGTAGACTTTGTTTTCTTCTGGGGGCTTTGCCACCTGAACCCCCCCATATGGAGGGCTCTGCCCCCGCACCCTCCACTACTATAATAATCAAGTCCGAGTCAGAGTTGTTTGAGGGGAGTGCAATACCCCCACAAAGCAGTGCCGGTGTCCCGCGTTGACACTACAGTGACCTTGCACTGTTGTTGCTATAGTCTCGGTCGCTGTAAAGTTGTTGCAGTAGCAACAGTATACCATCCTGGGCATGCCTGACCACCCTGCTAGCTACCCTAGCTTTCTCCATGTAGGCTCTCTCATCCACCCCCTTCTTGGATGCCATATACTTCCTCTATGTGGCCCTCTTGTCTCTTACTGCCTGACTCACATCCCTGTTGAACTAATTTGGTCTCCTGGCTATGGAATCTTTCCCATTCTGCTTAAAGCAGGTGTTAGTGGCTGCCAGGATCTCTTCCCTAATCACTGCCAACTTTTTGACCCCTGCCATATTCTTCTTATGTTTATCTAGGTATCCCCTCAATATTTCCCCCATCTTACATTAGTTGGCTTTCCTGAAATCCAGTAGTCTTGTCTTTGTGCTTGCTGTTTTCTTACAAATGACAACTTGGAGCCACACCAATTGATGCTCACTGCTCTCAGGGGTTCCTCCACTTTGATGTCCCTGACATGATTCCTCTTTACCGTGTTGGTTTGGTGACCCCCCTAAACCAGGAAACCATCCTGGACTATGTCTAAGATCAATTGGCTCCTGCACAGGCACTGGACAGGACACTCCAATCCATCTTAGACAAATTGATCACCCATTACAACCACTTCTCCCCTTTCCTCTGCCATCCTGATTATGCTGGTCAACTCCCGATCCTTGCCTTCATCTTGATTTTGCAGCCAATATACTACAATCAATCTTATTTTCTTTCCTGGTGCCATTTCAATCTTTACTCACAGTGCCTCCTCTTTCCCTTCACCCATTTCCTTTCTGGTGGCAGTAATTCCTTCCCTGACCTATAGGGCCACCTCCTTCCCTTTCTCCCTGTCCCATCTATAAAAGGTACACCCTGGAATGGAGAGGTCCCAGTCATGGTTAAGGGTAGCCAATGTCTTGGTGACTGAGAGCAGATCCACTTTGCCCTATCCCATCATAGCCCCCAGATGAAGCTCATAGAGTGAAGTGCAGGGGCAAGAGGGTTAAGATCCATTTAAAGGGGGACAGGAATTGATTACTTATGTGCAGCTGTTTGAAATGTCTCTATTTTCATAAATTATATTCATACATCTAAAGGATCCCTATTTAACTGTGCCTGAATAAAAGCTGAAGCTGACAGTTGTGTTTTGTATTGTTTTCTTTGTATGGACAACATTCTGTGCAGTTCCTTTCATGGAACCAAGAATTTGGAGTTTTGACTATGTCACTTCATGGTTTCAGAATTGTGAGCATGAACTTATCAGTACATAAGTAATCAACTGCACATAAGTAATCAGTTCCTGTCCCTTTTAAGACACTCACTTGTTCAATTTTGTTGTAGCACTTGTTTTGCATTTGATTTTAACTGGATGAATTCTGACTGCTATTAACTGCTGGGGTGGTTGTTTGTATATGAACAGTTGATCAAAACACCCTACTCGGTTTCAGTCTGCCTTTGTAAAGCCTGGTTTGTGCCAAATAGATGGTAGCAGTGCATGTTACCATTGCTACTTTCCTCTGCCATTATGACCTGCAGGTCATCCCTTCTGTTTCCAAGACTTCTAGAATTGAGGTGCGCTACCCCCAACACCTCCTCATTCCTCCATTCTTTCTCAGACAAATGCCCCTTCTCCTCTGCCTGGCTGCTTGCTCTTTCCCTTTTTCTTCTTTCCTTCCTTCCTCCTCCCCTTTTCTTTCCCTCACCTGAAGCCCCCTTCTGTTCCTCCCACACTTTGCCTTTACTGACCACCCCACTTTGAATTTTTTTAGCTGGAGGGTGGGGCAATTGCCTCCTCATCTGGAAAACCCCATCACAATCCACTTTTTATTCACCCCACTGTCTCCCTTTACTAACATCCAGGTGTTTTGCACTTGGGCCCTGGTTTAGCCTCCACCTGCGGGAAACCTTGGATACTGACTGTGACACCTGCTGCCCCCCTTTACTCTAAATCTAAACTCCAGCTTATATATTCCCCAGTCCATTCACTGAGTAACCTAGTTTCCCTTTTGCTTAGATGACACCTATCAAATACATACAGCATTTTGTCATCCCAGGTCCCTTCTCAATTCTCAACTGATCCAAATCCCTCCTCCCTGTACCATTCACTCAAACAGACATAAAACTACTCAATCCTGCATTTCCTAGCTGTGCTGATTTTAGACATCTGCAGCCCTTCTGAGATGACTACCAATCTAGGCCCCTCCCCCACAAACCTGCTCCACCACTCTGTACGTCTCCAGCACTGTATCTACCTCACATTCATCTACATCATTAGTACTGTACCTATGTGAAACCACTACATGTGGGTTCCCCTCATTCCTTGGTGAGCAGGTGCATCATCAGGCATATGCATTCTGCTGTCATTCTCAGGAGGCACACCATTCTCCTACCTCGCTGTTCTCCCCTCCTCTTTTCCCATCCTACTTCCTTCACTATTGAATCCCTAGGACTGTGACTACCACTAAACTTCCCTTGACTCACTCTTCATCCTGTTGGAACCACCTTTTCCTGTTCCACCCCTATTGTCCTCCCCTTACTGCTATCCCTCCTTCCTTCCTCCTTCCTCTCAACTGCTGTTTGCCTAGTGTCTTCACTTTCTTTCTCAGCTACTCTTCCCTACCCTCCAAAACCATGGACTCTGTCCTCCCTGGCTGTCTACTTCACCCTCCTCCCTACCTCCCTCAGGATGCCCCTTTCTACTCCTGTTGTCCTTACCTCGTCCCCTTACCCCCTCTTATCCTGTGGCAGCCTCCCCCAAGACCCTATCTACAGGTCAGCTGCTCCCCGATTTGTGCTGGACCATTTGTGCTCTACCTAGGCCCCACCATGCCTTCCTAAGCCCTACTATCAATTCCTTACTGGTACCCACCCCTCCATCTTCTGCTGAACCCTCCCTTCCTCTACCCCCAACAGTCCTCCACCCTGCCTCCCTTGGCTTTCTCTCCTTCTAGGATAGTGGGTCATAGTGCATCTGGATCACTATCCCCCGCCTTCCCCTTACTCCTTGCTCTTCCCCCTTGCTCACTCCAGCAGTCCTGTCTCCCTTGCAGTCTTCCAATTCCTTTTCTTAACATCTTCTTCTCACTCATCAGAAATCCAAGATTCCTACACACTGGGCATTCCCCTGCCTCCCACATTGTTCCCACCCCACACCCTTTACAGCACACCACCTCCCCCTTATTGCTGCCTGCATAGCATTCTTGCATCAAAATAAATGCATCAATATGTTTACATTCTACTTTTAAATGCTTTGACACATTTACTACAGCTTACCTGTTTCCCAGTAAAATGATGCATGCATCTTTTTTTGACGTCTTTTTATTTGCGCAAACTGTGGTGCCTGCAACGAAATATTAGACCATGTTTTCCAACTTTTTGTTGCAAGTAGCACAGCTGCACTAAAATCATGCCAAAAGTTGTCATGGGAGTCAGGGAGCCTTTACAAATACTGCCCATCTTTATATTTCAGCCAGGAATTTTAATAGATGTGCAGGATTAAGCAAGTAATAACACACAATGAGGTGTGGGTTATGTCCAGATAAAAACACACCCAGGTGTGTTATAAGGCACATGGCGCATGCACTGAATGCCTTATGGACCCGGTCATGCTCTTATCAGTACATAACCTACACCTCAGAGTGTGTTTTTGCACTTATAAAACTGCCCCCCAAGAAGAAATAAAAAAATAAAAAAGCTGTTAAAATGGAAAAATGAGAAAATATAGGTTTTTCACTTAGAACAGTAAAAATTGTTCCTCTATTAATGTACTGCATTGTCTTGTAAAGTACAGTACAGTACAGTACAATGCAGTGTATTTAGTTTCGTTGCCAGGTGAGGCACACATACACACACACACACACACACACACACACACACACACACACACACACACACACACACACACACACACTGTGCTGGCTAGGTCCCCCCACTCTCTCAGCCATATAGACACAGTATGTGTTTTTCATTTGTGCACTGCTTGCAGCTGTGTCTTTTAAAACTGGCAAGGGTGGGTTTATAAGAAGCAAGCATGTCCCTCTTCAGCTGCCATAGTGTACAGCTTGTTTCAGTTAGATCGTCTCCTGTTGAAATGACCGCATTTTTCAAACAGAAGCCAAGAGTATTGGCGGCACACCTGTACTTCAGTGAAGAATTCATTTATTTCCAGAGTGTGACACACTTAAAATGATGCTTGGTGGCATTAGGGGGGTGGCTGCTGAGGAATGCAATGGGAATCGGAGAACCTGAGGAATGGATCAGAGCAGGGACTGGAGACAAGCTGCTGCAGGGATGGGAAATCACCAGGAGAGCTGCTGATCACTGGCATCTCAGAAAAGTTTGTGGAACAGGTATTTGCATCTGTTTTAACACAAGTACTGATTTTACAGTACTGTGCCACTGCTCTCTCAGTTCAGCTGTTGTGGTTCCATGCATTGCTAGCAAGAGAGTGGTGGCACACATTGATTTCTCCGTGTGTGGTGCATTTTGCTTGGCACAATTAGTGCCGGTTGCAGCGGTGTGTCTTGATAAGGACATGACTGAAAGCCTGTTTCAGTCAATCAGAATTCAGGAACATTTTGCCCATTTTATAATATATTGTATCTTTCTATTGATTTTTTTAATAGCCATAAAGCTACTTTGTATGACAAAACAGGGAAGAAAAGCTTTTAGTTTCATTCTCATTATTACACACTTACAAAAAGGCATTGTCTGTTTGATTAGTATCTCCCTGTTTGTATTTGATTATTTTATAGCTTATGAAGGTTATCAAAAGTTTGTTGATTACACAGCTGTAATATAGCCTAGAGGTTAGAGTAATGAGCTGTGAATGAGCATGGTACATCCGGCAGACCTGGGTTTGATTCCTTTGTCCTCCATTTGCATGCTGTGTGACTCTGGATAAGTCATTTTACCACCCCAATGCTCCCAGGTCGTCCCTGAAAACAAGCACTTGTGCCAAGTGGGCCTTACCTGGTTACCAAAATAATAAAAAGAAATGAGTTCTCTAAAAATACTTATTTATTTATTTATTTGTCTCACCAAGAAAGATGCACTGAGCAACTTAATGCTCATCTCACAGTATGTCCTGGGGAAATAGGGGGAGGGATTTACACAGTGAGAGTTTAGCTACATTTATAAAAGATGGAGAATACATTCATACAGTTGCAATACAGGTTCATGGCGGTTGGGTACATAATAACAGATGCAACAGTTACAGAATTGGCAGTACATAGGAGCAACATACAATAGAGTCAGTACATGGACCAAGCATAGGATGCAACGTTGACAACTGCATACAAACAGGCAGTTAGCTAGTGATGCAGATGCAGTAGGGTGAGTATAATGGATCCTGTCACCCTTTTTAAGTGCTAGTCTATATGGGGTAGCATAAGTGCAGGAGATGCAGAGAGGGACAGGGAGGCAGGTATGCAGGGGGGTCAGAAGCAGGTACAGGTGGGTGTAAGGTAATTGTGCAAAGCAAAGGCAAGGAATATAGGGAGGAGGAGGGGTGGATTTGTGGAGGTAGTGCATTCCACATTTTAGGCAAGCTGAAGGAGAATGCTTTTTGGCCAGAGGCAGTAGTTCTGCGGGGAACTGAGAGGGTACGAGTGTCAGCCTGGGATCTCAGGGAATAGAGGGAGTGGGTAGGGGTGCTAATAGAGGAGGAGATATATGAGGGGAGAGATCCAAGCCAGAATTTGGAGATGAGCTTAGCACCATGTAGTGCATGCCGAGAGTGGAAGGGAAGGAGGTTGAGAGAACGGTAGAGATCGCAATGATGGGTGTGGGAAGGGGCATCAAGAGCAAAACAACAGAAGGAATTGAAGATAGAGTCCAGTCTGAATAGGTGGGACTGTGGGGCAGCATCATAGACTATGTCGCAGTAGTCAAAAATAGGCACGATCATCTTCTGTACCAGCTCACGCCTGGCGATGAGTAGGATGCAGCTGCGGTTTCTGTAAAGTGCACTGAGCTTGGGCCTTAATTTTTTCAGAACAGCATCAATGTGTACAGAGAAGTCAACGTGTCTGTCTAGCCAGATGCTGAGATACCTGAAGAAGGAGGAGTCCTCGAGAGCAGTCCCATCAAGGGTGTGAAAGGTAGAAAGGTGACTTAGCCTAGCAAGTCTCTGCCTTGTGCCAAAGGACATGGAGACTGTCTTCTTGGCATTTAGGAAGAGTTGATGAGAACTAAACCAGAGTTGGACTTTAGTGAAGTCAGACTGACATCAGTAACGGTATTGCCAGTGGTATACAGTACTGTATCATCCGCATACATGTAGATGCTGGATGCAGTGCAAACCAGGGGGAGGTCATTTAAAAAGATGGAGAACAAGATGGGGCCTAGCACTGAGCCTTGGGGGACTCCAGTGTTTATAGGCAGGGGGGAAGAGATAGCATCAGCTATTCTTACTGATTGCGACCTGCCGGACAGGTAGGCACTGAACCATCCTGTAGAAGAAGGGGATAGTCCAGCAGCTGTAAGGCTGTGAAGGAGGAGAGGGTGTGAGACAGTATCAAAGGCTTTGTCCAGGTCTACAAAGATGGCTGAGGTAATGTGCCCTTTTTCAAAGCCTGAGGAGATGGTGTCAGTTAACCTTAGGAGAGATGTTGGTAGAGCGGGATTTCCTGAAGCCAGAGTGGAAGGGGGTGAAAAAAGCAGAATCAGAGAGAAACAAGGAGAGTTGGTTGTGGGTTATGTGTTCTTGTAATTTAGATAAGGTTGGCAGTAGAGACATAGGATGATAGTTCCCAGTATAGAAGGGGTCAACCCCCTTAGGGAGGGGGTAGGACAACAGCATGTTTCCAGACAGAGGCCACAGTGGCAGTCTCAAAGGAGAGGTTTAGTAGCCAGATAGTGGAAAGGCTATGGCAGGAGCAGAGAGGTAGATGAGCCTAGGGTCAAGACCATCAGGCGATGAGCCTTTGGTAGGACTGAGTGTGAGGGCAGCTTGAAGGGTAGTATCAGGAGAGACAAGAGAGAAGGAGAACAGGGGGGGGTATGGGGAATTCAGAGGGTGGGACAGGGCAGTGGAGTGGAGGAGGGAGGGGACAGGATTTGGGGGCAACATAGGGGCAAGAGGAATAGCGCGGGGGTGTAATAGTGTTGTGGCAGTGAAGGGTGGCACCGGGGTGGGAGATGGGCTTTGGAGGGTGCTTAGCAGAGAAGAGGCACAGGTGGCGAAGTGGGAGTTGAAGCATACCGCGATGGTGATAGGTTCAGAGAGAACAGAGTGATTGTGCCTGAGAATGGGATGTGGGGAGGTAGAGGACGGTGAGAAGAGGGAGTGAACGACCTTCCAGAATTTAGAAAGGTTGTTTGTACTAGTTTGGAAATTTGACTTGAAATGCTCTGCTTTGGCAAGATGGATTGCTTTGTTGCAGCCATTTCGAAGTTCACGGTAACATTGGTGATCACCAGGGCAGTTTGAGAATTTGGCTTTATGCCACGCTGTGTCGCGAGCATGTTGGCAGGCCAGGAGCTCAGGAGTGTTATGTAGGGAGGATTATTTCCAGATCCAACTGTATTATTTGCAGCTTGTCTTAACTGTGAGTTTTCAAAACTTGGATCTTTAGATTTTTTATTGTGCAGTTCCCCTCCAGGGCAACAGACCCAGATGCAATGCCATCTCATGGTCAACAAATTGGAAGTGCAGTGCCACTGGCAGCTGCCACATCTAGGAGTTGGAGTCACAAATTGGGGTATTGATAATCGCACCTCGGTCTTATGGTGCACACCTTTGTGCAGGTTAGGAGCAGTGTGCTTAAAGCAGCAGTTCAATGAAGAAAGTTATTCCAAAAAACTAATTTTCTGCTATGGCTAGGAAAAATATGGGCAAAACTGTTGACTTGGGTTTTCTGGATGCCTCATGTTGTGTGCTGTACATTTGCATTTTTGTCTGGATTCTTACCCTCCTTGAGTCCTCAATATCGTTTCTATGCAAAAATGAGGCAGACATATTTTTTTCGTGAGAAATAATTACTTTAAAATGTTCATAAAATGTTTAAATGATAATGAAAACTGAAAATGTTACCAGCAAAATAAATTGGAAGACATCTGGCATTGATTAGGAAGAAAAAAAGGTGGGGTCAAATTTTAGCCCATTTTCATTGTACTGCTGCTTTAAACTATCTCTTCCTTTAAACTGTCCCTACCTTCACACAGTTTAGAGTGGCTGGACTCAAACTTAAGACTTTAGGGTCTTATGTCAGTGCTCTAATGATCCCTCCTCATAAAGAGACTTGGTGTTAGTCAAATCGTAGTGGCCCTCATGTAACACTGAGTGCTGTCCTCACCTCATCTCCTCTGACTTGTTTCATATACTATTGTCATGGTTCTCACATATGGGTGTTCAAGATCACATCCTGCCACTATAACAGCTCATTCCCCTCAAGTAACTTGTTGGTAGTCAAACTTTGCTGTTTGCTGTGAGTGTATTGTGTTTTGTGTGTGTGTGTGTGGGGGGGATGTGTTTTGCTTCTTTGTGCTAATAAGAGGCAGGAAATTTCAAGCCTCCCCCCACAAAACATGACGGGTAGTAAGGTAAACACTGAGGTACACTGCTCAACAGAGGGCAGGACAGGGGTAAATGGAAAAATAGACAAGGACAAAAAGAGCAGGCATGGGGGAAAAAAAGGATAAAGCCAACATTAAATGGAGGGCAATGAGTACCAATGCCCATAATCTGGGAAACAAGCTTCCTGAGCTAGTAGCCTTGATTGAAGATGAACAATTGGATATTGTGGCAGTCACAGAAACATGGTACATGGAGAACCATGACTGGGATGTCAACATACTGGGGTACATCGGGAGGGTAAAAGAGGAGGTGGAGTAGCTCTATACATAAGGGAAGGGATCAAAGCTACAGAACTAAAAAGTAAAAGGGGAGGACAAGAGGCACTCTGGGTCACCTTGAAGACAGGGAATGGCATCACAGTCCACACAGGGGTTGTATACAGACCCCCATCTCAAGGGGAGGAGATGGACAAGAAAATGATAGAGGACATTCTCAAAATGGCTGAAAAAGGGGGATATACTGTTGATGGAGGACCTGAATATGCCAGATGTTAACTGGATGACATGTACTGCTGCCACATACAAGATCAGGGTCATTCTCGATGCCCTGCAGGGGGCAGGACTTAGACAGCTAGTGTTGGAACCCACTCGGGAGTGAGCAATACTAGACCTGGTACTCTCAAATGGAGACAGGATCACAAATTTAGAAGTCAGTAGACATCTGGGAACAAGCGACCACTGCACAGTGTGCATCAAAATAAACACAACCATGGTGACAAGCCATACAAAAACAAGCATACTGGACTTTAGAAGGGCTGACTTTGGCAAAATGGGTGAATACCTGAGGAATACACTAGCAAATGGCCAAAAAGGAGGGGTGGAAGAACAATGGAGAAAAAACAAAACTGCCATCACAGATGCAACAAGCCTTTGTGTGGAACAGATAAAGAAAACAAAGCGGAGTAAAAAACCTCTAAGGTTCTCAAAAGAGGTAGCAGGGAAGGTTAAGGAGAAAAAGGCTGCTTTCAAAAAGTATAAGGCATGACAGAAGAAGCATTACAGGGAACTGTATCAATTAAAGCAGAAAGAAGTGGGGAAGGCAGTCAGAATAGCAAAAGCTCAAACCGAGGAAAAAAATTGCCAATTCAGTTAAGAAGGGGATAAAACCTTTTATAGGTACATTAGGGAGCATAGAAAGGTTAAGGGAGGAATAGTGAAGATTAATAAGGGAGAGGGGAGGTGGGCAGAGAGAGATAGTGAAAAGGCAGAGATACTGAATGAAAACTTTTGCTCAGTATTCACAAAAGAAGATGAGAAGAAGTTACCTGAACAAGACAATAGAAGCACTCTGGGTAGGGGGGTTGACACCAGTCCGTTTACAGAAGAAAGAGTCCTGAAAGAACTCCTAAAACTCAAGGTGGACAAAGCAATGGGGCCTGATGGAATTCACCCCAGAATCCTAAAAGAACTAAGGGAGGACCTTGTGACACCACTGACCACACTTTTTAACAAATCATGGGAGGATAGGGTGGTACCTGAGGACTGGAGGAGGGCAGATGTGATTCCCCTTCACAAAAGTGGGAGCAAGGCAGAAGCAGGAAACTACAGACCTGGAAGTTTGACCTCAGTTGTAGGGAAAATGATGGAATCACTTCTGAAAGAAAGAATTGTTGAATACCTAGAGGCCAGTGGGGCACAGGACCTAAATCTGCATGGATTTACAGTAGGAAGGTCATGTCAGACGATTCTAATAGACTTCTTTGACTGGGTGACCAAAGTAACAGACCAGGGAGGGGCTGTGGATATGGCCTACCTAAACTTTAGCAAGGCATTTGACACAGTCCCGCACAAAAGATTAATAATCAAGTTAGCCAGCCTGGGAGTGGGTCCCAGGGTGGTAGTCTGGGTAGCAAACTGGCTGAACAACAGGACAAAGAAGGTAATAGTGAGTGGAACACATTACGAAGAAAGAGGGGTCAGTACTGGGTCCAGTCCTCTTTAACATCTTTATAGGTGACGTTGCAGAGGGTCTGGAGGGAAATGTTTGCCTTTTTGCAGATGACACAAAGAACTGTAACAGAGTTGATACACAAGGGGGGTAAAAAGGATGAGAAGGGACTTGGCAAGGTTGGAGGAATGGTCAGACATATGACAACTTAGATTCAATGCAAAGAAGTGCAAAGTAATACACCTGGGAAACAAAAACCCAGGAGAAGAGTACACAATAGCAGGGGAGGTACTAACAACAACAAAAATGGAATGGAACTTGGGGGTAGTCATATTAGATGATCTAAAGGTTGGTAAGCAATGTGAGAAGTCTGTAAGGAGAGCCAGGGGGATACTGGGATGCACAGGAAGGGGCATCACAAGTAGAAAAAGGGAAGTGGTTATCCCTCTGTACAGACAGTTGGTGAGATGCCATCTGGAGTACTGTGTCCAGTTTTGGAGACCTCATCTACGCAAGGACATAGACAGGATGGAAGCAGTCCAGAAGAAGGCAACTAAAATGGTGCAGGGTCTGCATCAGAAATCATATGAAGAGAGACTGAGAGACCTTAATATGTATACCATTGATGAAAGGAGGGACATGGAGGACATGATAGAAACATTCAAGTGCCTCAAGGGAATCAACAAAGTCCAGGAGGGAAGCATCTTTCAGAAAAAGAGATGTGTAAGAACAAGGGGGCACAATTTAAAGATAGAGGGGGGACGGCTCAGGGGTAATGTGAAGACATTTTTTTTCACGGAGAGAGTGGTGTATGCATGGAACCGCCTTCCTGGGGAGGTTGTTGGGTCAAAAACAGTGGGGGAATTCAAACCTGCATGGGACAGACATAAAGCAATTGTAGTGGGGGGTGGCAGGAAGTAGGCTGTTGGTTAACTAGAATCTGCATCTTAGCCAGTAGGTAGGGAAATGGGCAGACTGGGTGGGCCAAGTGGTCCTTATCTGCAGTCAAAGTCTATGTTTCTATGTTTCTATATTTGTGGTACTACAGTATGTATATGGGTTGTTTGTACTTGTTTGTATCTATGTTATGATCTTGGCTGTGTGTAAGTGTAGGCGTGTGTTTTTAGGGCTGCAGGTGTGCAGAGCCCACCAGTCCTCTTGCTAGGACTAGGAAAAAAGCAGCTTGAGAATGCACAACTTCATGAGGTGACAAAAGTTGCCTCTGCCTCTGTGCACCATGGACCATTCCACCGCTCGCACTACTTTTTTATTTACCTGGGCAGAGAGAGAGAGAGTGTGCAGTTCAGTGCAGGCTTCCAATTCATAGTTGGATTCCCAATCAGATAGAACTCCCCTCCTACACACACACACACACACACACACAGAGCCGCGATATCCATAAGTGATTATAGTAAACTGTTATTTTGAGCTGCTTCAAAACCTCACAGTCACTGCCCGCCTGCCCACCTAGCATTGCTCAGCAGCCACTAGAGATGGGCAAAGTGACCCTAATTTGCTCCGCAAAGTGAATTGCGATGCGAAAGCAGATTCACGGAGCGCCTCGCAACGCGAAGCGGAGTACTTCGCATTATAATAGGTAATGTGAAGTTCATTGAAAACACTGACTTCACGTTACTCCACCTTCCCAAACCACTAGTCCACCAACTCTTAAGGTGAAGTACATTGAGAACAATGTACTTCACCTCACTTCACCTTGTTTTTAAGCTCCAAAGGCAAATTTTGCAGTGATTCATGGGATTTCAGGTCACATGGGCTCTAGATTGTTCTGCACAGCCTCAGTTTGGGTAGTGTGTGTAGGAAGCAGTAGGAGACAGTCTGCTCTGGGAGCTCTCTGTGATTCAAACCTTCTAAAACCTGTTCAAAAAGCCATTTTTAGTAATTTTTTTGCTCAAACTTTAGTTCATGGATTGTAGGAAACCCTCCTGTGCTCATATCATTGAGTGTTTATTGTTTGTGTGTGGATTTTGAATATTAATGTACAACATTGAGTCTGTGTAGTAAGAGACAGTGAAAGTGTGCTTTGGGGGAGGGGCGTATCTGTGGTGTAGGTAGATTAACTTGGAGAAAAAGGCTTCTTTCTGTTTTGGTGATATTTTTCTTGTATAACTGTGTTAATGCACACACAGTAATATTTTTAATAATTCTTGCAATTTTTATGCTGATTGTTGTGGTGCAGCAGTGCATAATTTTAGTTTGTTTAAAATACGTGGTTATATTACTGAAGTTTTCAGTTTGCTATGCATTACTTAGTGTGTGGGTGTGAGTATTTGTGCGATGTTTGTCATCAAATCGGACATCTTTTATTGTGCCACATAATAATTTCAGCAATGTAAACTTGCTATCCACTGCAGCTGTGTGATTTTTGTACTTCTTTGTGGTATTTTACTGGTACTGGTACTAGTACTAGTGACTGTTACTGCAGCAGTGCAGTACACTGCCCCCGACGCCCACCCCAACCGGCAAAGGTATTCTTTTCCAGATTTTAATTTCTGACGGTGAACGCTGGTTAGGTGTTGTGCCTTTGCATCTGCATCTTTTCAGTGTGCAGGGCAATCTTAATCTGTCTGTGCATTTGCATCTGTTCAGTGCCCAATCTCCATCTGTAACTTAAGTCACAGTTGTTTCTTTGGCTTCCTTTCAGAGTACTTGACTGGTGTGGTGCATAATTCTGCATGAACATTGTATCCATTAATATGCATTTTAAGTCAAGACCATCATCACATTCACGAGTCTCTTGCGATACAAATCACGTTCTTTATCATCATGGTCACAAATGCAGCCACAAATTATGATTCACGATCACGTCACTCACGAATCACGACATTAATTTTTTTACTAGATACTTGGATGTATTGTAAGCCTGTTTTGTAGTATCTCTCCATGCTTCACCATCCCACTTTGTACTCATTAATAAGTGTTTTTAACTCAGGGAGTTTTGTTCTACAGCTCATCGGGGATGTACAGACTTAGGCATTCATGTTTCCAATGCAGTTCCATATTTATCTCACACCGTTGACATTGAATCATGTTCTTCATCATCACAGTCACAAATGCAGTCACAAATCATGATTCACGATTACGTCATGAATCACAACATTCATTTTTTTTCACTAGTTACTTGGATGTATCGTAAGCCTATTTTGTAGTATCTCTCCAGGCTTCACCACACCATCATTGTACTCATTAATGAGTTTTTTTAAGTTGGGGAGTTTTGTGCTACAGCTCATTGGGGAAGTACAGCCATAGGCATTCGTGTTTCCAATACAGTTCCATATTTATCTCACACTGTCGACATTGAATCACATTCTTCATCATCACAGACACAAATGCAATCACAAATCACAATTCACGATCATGTCATGAATCACAACATTAACTTTTTTACCAGTTACTTGGATGTATTGTAAACCTGTTTTGTAGTATCTCTCCAGGCTTCACCACCCCACCATTGTACTCATTAATAAGTGTTTTTAAGTCAGGGAGTTGGACAGTGTCTGCAGTACATACACAGACAGGAAAGAAGACTGACTGCACACATGCAGTTTAGCACAGTAAACTTGCACTGCTTAGTCTGCTTTTCCACAAACACTCCATGACAGAAAGTAAACATTAATGAGGCACCAAAACAGTGCATGCACACACACACACACACCCCCCAGAAGGAAGGGGTCACCCATACGGAAGACGACAAAAAAAGGGCATAATTACATACAAGAGTCGGGGATGGTGGAGGAATACATTTTATAACACAGCAAGGAAGGTGTTAGGGGCACACGGTGTGAGGAATAAAAAACTAATGTGGGATCCCATGGTGATCCAGCTGCAGTTCCAGTATGGGCATAATTTGCAACTGATGTCCCTCTATGCAATCCAGCCACTGCTCGACAGCACTCACCCTCTCATTGTTCTCCTTGGCAGCACTCCAGAGAACTGCCAAGTCACCCTGCATTACATGCAGTTCTTTGGGGTACAGAAATTCTACAGGCTGACCTGCTGGTGGTGGTGGTGGTGATTTGGGTGCTGGTGGAGCAACAGATGCTATTCTTGCTCTCCTCTTCTTAGGGTTGCCACCACACATAGCTGCGCCCTCTGTCACAGAAAGGCCAGCAGGTGCAGGCATGGCCCATTCTGTGGCAGCCTGACACTCCGACTGATGGTGATTGAGCATATGGGTGCACTGACCCCCAGTCCCCAGGTGAGTCCCCCAGAGGCCAAGGTGCACCTCCACCTCACATAGGTGGCACCAGACCACTCTGCTGTCCTCCCAACACAGTCAAAAATCTGCCAAACAATGGAGGTGTGGGGAGGACCAGGCACAGGTAGGGGAGGGCTAGATGAACTGGCAGCCAGCAGGTCACAGTGCTCAGTTGGGTTGGAATCCACACCTGGGCCCAAGGGTGCAGGCATATCCTGCTCCATAGTATCTGGTGCTGGACGTGGTGGTGGTAGTGATTCAACTGCCTCAGAGTCAGGAGGTGGCACTGGTCCTGCTTCAGAATTTTTGATCAGTCCAACAGGAACTGGTGGCCATGCTCACCATGCATGCACACGGTACAATGCCTGCCAGTACCATGCTCTCCCAGAGCTGCCCTGGCCCAGACATTCCCTCACCTTGGTCTATCTCTCCTACTGCACTCCCTCAATCTGAGCAATGACTACTTACACTGTAACACAACACACACAGTCACACAGACAAACAACTAACTACTTATAAAGGTAAGAAAAATACATTTACAGAAAGAAGAAATTAAGAAAAAAAAGAGTACAGAAAAGGCAAAAGAATGTAGCTTTTAAAAAAGCTGTTAGGTCTAAATCAAAGTTTAAATCTCCTCCTCGCTTTGATCTCCAAGTCTCAGCAGTGACAAAACAACACACACCTCTCTCTCTCTCTCTGTCTCCATCTGTACAGGAGAAAGTGAAAGTTTCTGCTTGTATGACTCACTTCCTTCCTTTTCCAGCCTGGCTATGGTTAAAGAACATGGTGAAGTCCACTGAAAACAACTTCACCTTACTTCATGTTGTCATTCTGCCTTAACATAAAGTGGTAATGACAAGGCGGAGTGAGCACTTTGCATTGCCCACTACGTGTAGTGGAGTGGAGTGGCAATGCGAAGTGCCCCATGTCAAATGCCCACTTTGCGGACACTTTGATGGCAGAATTTAAATTCATTGCATCTCTACCAGCCACACAGGCAGGGAGTGACAGACCACCATTTAAGAGCGAGAAAGAAAGAGACACAGAGTGAGCACCTCACTAAGGTCTTGTAGAGACAGTAGGACATTTCATTCAGTGCACTCCTCTCTCTCTCTTTCTCTCTGTCAATGCACTCAAGGTCTTTGTCCTGTGGAACTACATACTGTGGGGGAGAGAGATTGTGGCAGAGACAGAGAAACACAGTTAGAAGATGCATGGGTTAAAAGTGAGGAGCTGGGACGCTACTGTCATGCCTCTCTGTCTCTGTGAATAGCAATGCAATTCCCAGTCCCCCAACCCCAATGACCAAGTGTTTTGTGCTGTTGAGTCCCCTGCAATATTTCTCTCTCTCTCTCTCTCTCCCCCAAAAGGAAAAATGTTAACTTCCGGTAGTTAGAACAACTGGTCCACATCTACATAACTTCTGAATGTTAAATACACGGTTGTTGTCCCTGTACTATGGTAGCTGGCAGTATAGCCTAGAGGTTAGAGGAACAAGGTATGAACGAGCTTGATGCATCCAGCAGATCAGACCTGAGTTTGATTCTCACAACCTCCACTTGCATACTGTATGACTCTGAGCAAGTCACTTAACCGCCAGTGCTCTCAGGTCACCCCTGAAAACAGGCACTTGTGCCTAGTGGGCCTTACCCGGTTACTAAAGACTAAAATCAAAATAGCTTAAATCAAAATCAGTATAGCACTTAGATAAAAACAATTTGAACCCGAGGGTTCTCTCACCACCTATGAGTTTAGCAGTACAGCCACAGGTCCACAAGCTCGACCCCCCCAAAAAAATAACATTTACTGGGGTCATGTGGTCAGGGTGACCAGGAGTGGGATGCTGATAGATCCTAATTTCAAATCCAGAGGCACCCAGCAGACACAAGGGCAGCCATGGAACAGTTCACCTGTCTCAACTTTGGCTAGCAGTCCTCACAAACTTTCTAGCTCGAGCAAAGTTGAGCAACTGCAGTGGCCGTGGTTTCAATATAGTAGAAAGAGTGCCCACTTGGACTTACTCCTGAGCCTCTCGACTCAAGTCTGTTCCCCTCCTGGTACCACTCTGCTCCATCTGCTTTCAGCTCTCTTAACTCCAACACATCTGTGATCTCTGCAAACACTTGAAGACCACTGAAACCTCACCAACCCAGTGCAAAACACCTGGACAAGCTCCGAACCAAAGGTCAGTACTCCAATACCAGTGCTGCAATTCCCAAGAACAAAATAAAGGCTCCATGGCAATGATGCCTAAACTAATAATCAAAAATGATGCACCACTCTGCTCCATCTACTTCCAGCTCTCTTGATTCCAACAGATCCATGTTCACAGCAAAAGCTTGGAAAACGCTTAAGCCTCACTGACCCAGTGCAAAACGTCTGGGCAAGCTCTGAAGTGCACGTCAATACTCCAATACCAGTGCTGCAATTCCTGAGAACAAAATAAAGGCACTGTGGCAATGATGCCTAAATTAATAATCAAAAGTTATATATGGAACCATAGACTGAAAACTGATTAAAAGATAAAAAAAGAACTAATCTCCTATCACTTATTCACTTGTTCCCCTAGATAACACTGTTTCCCTCAAATAACTACTATTAACTAACAATGCTGCAACTTTAAAGTGCAAAATTAAAAACTTAGTTATGGAAGTTAAACTGCAACTGCCAAAAAATGCACCTTTAGGATATTCCACACAGGTGTAGTGTTAACATTATAGGAATGCAATATTCTGCTAGTGGAATTCTGGCAGAATTGGAATTCTACTTCCAAAATGCTTTTCAGAATTATTTTAATAAATTTAATGGGATTCCAAATGTGTATTGCTGTTTTTGGTTTATTTAAATTACAGATTTGTTTTCTATAAGAGATTATCAATGAAGGAATAGCTTTCTGCAGCTTACAGTGAAAATTAAAAACTTACTTTTGGAAGTTAAATTGCAACTTCCAAAAAATGCACCTTTAGGATACTTCACACAGATGTAGTGTTAAAAACTTTTTGAGCTTGTTATAGACCATCTAGAGTGCTAACTTTTACAGCACACCCAGCCTGGCAGCCATCTTGCAGAGAGCTCAGCAGGAACCAGCTAACAACTAGAGCTGTGTGGAATGCAATATTCTGCTAGTGGAATTCTAGCAGAATTGAAATTCTACTTCCAAAATGCTTTTCAGAATTTGTTTAGTAAATTTCATGGAATTCCAAATGCGTATTGCTGTAGTTTTTATTTAAACTACAGATTTGTTTTCTACAGTACAAGTCACATTAAACTTTTCCCTCAACTCACTGGCATAGCATTGTTCAATGAGTTTCCTAATCTGTGCAGTGTTTAATTCAATGAATTAGTAAAAGGTTAGTATTGGTTTGCAACTAGCTGTTATGTACTATAAGCTTTATTTTCAGCTGAGTGCTTATGAATTTCATTTCAGAAGGCAGACTAAACAACTCTTAAGGAATGCTGTGATATTTGTAAACAACGCCATGAAAATGCATTGCACAAACACTGCAAAACAGCTACTGCCATTTCACTAAAAAGTTACAAGTGAGTTGAATAGGCAGTGAAGGATGGTTGGAAAACAGTTGAAAGCTTCAACCGTTTGAGTTGCCACTGCAGTAACATCACAAAAAAAATGCTACACCAGTGAGTTGATGGAACAGTTTAATGTGACTTGTACTGTACAAGCAATTATTAATGAAGGAATAGCTTTCTGCAGCTTACAGTGATGAGTCAATGTACACTTCAGAATTCAGGGACAGTTTCTAACTCACAATGTACTATGAAAATGTCCACTGGATCCCACAGGTAGGTGTTTAAGGGTCATCAGATAGCACCTGGGTGCATTTCTGATGCACTTCATATGTAATGGTCACGGAAAAGTGATCTGCAGAAAACAACACAGAACTTCAAACTTTTGCAGCAGAACTGCAGAATCCCCAGTGTATTCTGCAGCAGAATGCTACCATTTTGCTTCTGGTGGAAGTCCAAGGAATTTGTTGGAATTCTCAGAAATTCTTGAACTACAATGTGGTGGGTGATGGTGGTGGAGGACTGTAGGATAAAGGGGTAAAAAGGGTTCCTGATACATTGGATGATATCTGTGCACTTTGCCCCTTGTACTGCTGCATCACTTCCAGGTCCTTACAAAGCCATCTACAAGTGCAAACACAGTTTCTACCTCCTTTATCAAAAGTAGAGCTGTTTGAAGTGGACATGATTTACTATGAAAACCAAATAAAGCAAAGCTGGGCAATATGCCATTTTTGTAGTCCCCAGACACTTTGCACTTGTGCAGGGACAGTGAGAAAAGAGGGTTCACTTCCTCTCCTACTTTGCCAGTGGCATTACCATGCAATCCCCTTCCTCAGCTGAAACAGTCAACAGTTGATTCCTAGACATCTAGTAGCCTACCCTCATCAACAACTGCCCATGCCAACAGCTATCCTACTCCCAACCCACACAGTATGACAGGGTGGTGGACATATATCTTTTAAGCCACTGCCAGAGCTGTTTCCTGGAAGGTAGTTGTTATGCATTGTTGCTGTGCTGACTGTATGACAGGGGAGGACTGCCTTTTCTAGTCTCTGCGGATTGAGGTCAGGATAGAGATTGGGAGTGGGTGACTAGTGTGTGCTATTGTGCTACGTGGGGGGGGATACACTACCTGGGATTGAACTACTTTTCATAGTTGGCAGCAGGCTTTTGTCCAATTACAGCAGCAAGAGAGAGAGAGAGAGAGAGAGAAATGCATCGAATGGCAAAACTTGGTTCATCCAAAAACACATTGACCAAAGTCCCGGGAAGAATGCAGCTCTCTACAAAGAACTAGATGAACCCCAGTATTTTATTATTAAATTGGAGCAAGTGGCATTATGTGCTGGTGGGGACTACAGTCAAGAATTCTGGGCTCCTTGGTGAAGAAGTTGGTATAGCCTCGAAGTGCTGTGAAATTTCCTGACTGTAGTCCTCACCAGCACATAGTGCTGTGTGCTGCAATTTAATAACAAAATACTTGGAATTTGCTTAGTTTTTGGTCAAGGGATCCACTTGTCCTGTTCCTTTTGCTTAATCACCAATTTGTGCAAGGCAAACTGCACTTTATGTCCACATTGTCAACTATGTGACCACTGCATAGTCAATGCCCCACCTTTGCTGACCTGCAAGTACATTATACAAAACCATATATTTAAATCTTGAGGAACAAAGAAAAATAATTCACACAGGACTAGTGGGTAGCAGAGGGACCTCATGATAGGACAGAGCAACAGCCTCTGGAGGTGAAGGTAGTAGGGTAGTTTAAATAATGACCAAAACCACAGATTTTCATTTTTTTTACCAGAAACCAGGTACAATTCTGGAATTTGGAACACTTGCATACCAGTAAAAACAAAACAAATTCATAGAATTTGGCATTTTAGACCAGATCGATAAATCTGCAGAACTTGTATTTTTCTTATACTTGTGTCTTGTACTATTTTCAATATGCTTCATTAAATGGTCTGTATATTAAGTCTTCTTTTATTCTGATTATTCTGACACATACTAAAAGAATGACAGTAGAATCCCAGTAAAATCAAGAAATTAGACTAACTGGTGCAGTTCCTAGAATTTCAAACACAGAAAATTTTGTTATTTTAATCACCGTAAACCAGTGGCCTTGATGATGACCTGAAGGTCTATGGATTGTTGTGGCAACAGCAGGTACTGCGGAAGGGCTGGTGGAGTGAAGTACTGTACCAGGGTCAGGGAACAAAAAAATAAATTTCAGTCACAGAAAATATCTTGGCAAGCTAAAAAAACCAAATGCTAGTAACAGTTAACTTTTAAGGCTGCAGGTGGGCAGAGCCCTGTGGTCCTCTTGCTAGGACTAGCAAAAAAGCAGCTTGAGAATGCACAACCTCAGGAGGTGACAAAAATTGCCTCTGCCTCTGTGCACCATGGACCATTCTGCTGCTCGTACCACCTTTTTACTTACCTGGGCAGAGAGAGAGAGAGAGATAGAGACAGAGACAGAGAGAGAGAGAAAGAGAAAGTAAGTGCAGTTCAGTGCAGGCTTTCAATTCATAGCTGGTTTCTTGGTCTGAGAGAACTCCCCCCCCCCACACACACACACAGCGAGTTGCAATATCTGGGAGTGATTGTACACTTCAGAGAAGTGAAGTAGTAAACTGTTATTTTGAGCTGCTTCAAAACATCACTACCACCATTTGCCCACCTACCCAGCATCGCTCAGCAGCCAAATGGACAGGGAGTAACAGACTGACATTTGAGAGAGAAAGAGAAAGAAAGAAAGAGAGAGACACAGCATGAGCACCTTACTATGGTCCTGTCACGAGGAGAGACATCGGGACATTTCATTTAGTGCACTTCTCTCTCTCTCTCTCTCTCTCTCTGTCTATGTACTCCAAGTCTTTGTTCTGTGGAACCACATGCTGGGGAGGGACAGAGAGTGTGACAGAGACAGAGAAACACAGTCGGAAGACACATGTGTTAAAAGCAAGGAGCCGGGACACTACTATCATGTCTCTCTGTCTCTGTGGAAAACAACATGATTCGCCATCCCCCGCCCCCAACGACCAAGTGTTTTGTGCTATTGAATCCCCAGTGCTATTTTCTCTCTCTCTCCCACAGAAGGAAAAATGTTAACATCTGGTAGTTAGAACAACTGGTCCACATCTGCATAATTTCTCACTGTTAAATGCAGGGTTGTTGTCCCTGTATTACGGCAGCTTAAATCAAAACAATACAGCATTTCATGCATTTGTTTCCACAGTAGTGTTTCGTTTTATGAAGCTGGGGGTAGTTAGTACAAATGAGTGAAGACTAAGTAGCATTGTGGTTTTATTTATTTTTGCACTGACAAGGAATACTGGGTTATAATGCATTGATAGTCTGAGAAGTCTTCAGACCATTATTCTCCTCTACCCACCCCTCCCTCAAAGTCATCAAAACAAGAATTGTATGACAAAGTAGTCATAGAAAAGCCACCAGTTTCAAAAATGTACGCCAATTGCCTCTACACCATTTCTTGTTTAGGTGAGGTTATACCTGGGTTGCTTTGGTGTTGATGGCGATTTGATGGTGTTTCACCTGGTAAAATAAAAATTGATTGACTGACTGATATGCATTTGGTGGTTACCAAAAAAAAGAACAACTGCAATAAAAAAAAATCACGGTATACATTTATATGTGCAGTTCACGCTACCCTTCCCCCCAAAATCTGGAAAGCCTAACCCAGCCTATTTCACTTCAAAATCAACACAACCCATCAAAAAATTCCTTCTCTACAGAAAAAAAACAACACTTATAAATTTTGAAGTCCAGATATGTGTTCAGTATTTCTCTTATTTTCTTTTTAATACATATGAACATTTGAACATATGAAGAAGCCAGCAGAAGAAGGCCATTTGGTCTATAAAGTCTGCTCCTATTGTAGGGTCCACAGCTTGAGTTAATGTCCCTGCCCTCCCTCTCCACTCCTCCTGTCCTCCCTACCCATGACCCTTACCCTCCCCCTATACCTGCCCCAGCCTCTCTTGAAGCTGCCCACTGTCTTCGATGAGATGACCTCTTCCGGCAGTGCATTCCAAGTGTCCACCACCCTCTCTGTGAAAAAGTGCTTTGTGACCTCCTTCCTAAACCTCCCACCCTTTAGCTTAAGACTGTGCCTCCTCGTGTTGTGGTTGCCACTCAACTTAAAGAGACTCTCCTTATCAACCTTATTTATCCCTTTCAAGTACTTGAAGGTCCCAATCATGTCCCGTCTCTCTCTCTCTCTCTCTCTCTCTCTCTCGCTGTCCCTCTCCTGTCTTTCAGAGAGTACATGTTCAGTGCCCTCAGCCTCTCCTCATATGCCTTACCCTGCTGACTGGCTATCATCTTTGTAGTCCTCCTCTGGACCTTCTCCAGCAGGTTCATGTTCTTTTTGAGGTGTGGTTACCAGTACTGAACTCCATACTCTAGATACACCCTTACCAGTGACCTGTACAATGACAGTATAACCTCATCTCTCCTACTACTGATCCCCCTAGCTATGCATCCCAGCATCTTGTTTGCCTTTGATGCTGCTTTCTTGCACTGCATGGAGTGTTTCAGGTTACTAGTGATCATCACTCCCAGGTCCTTCTCCTCCTCTGATGCAGATACTCAAACTCCACCCAGGCAGTACTCTGTCCTTACATTCTTGGCTCTAATATGCATAATTTTGCAGTTCTTGGCATTGAAGCCAAGCAGCCAGATCCTGGACCACCTCCCCACTTTTCCAGATATTCCTGTAGGTCCTGTATCACTTCAGCTGTGTCCACTCTCTCACAGAGCTTGGTGTCATCCACAGATAGGCACATTTTGCCCTTAATGCCATCCCCAATGTCATTGATGAAGACATTGAGCAACACCAGCCCCAGCACTGAGACCTGTGGGATGCCACTGGTGCCAGATAACTCTCCCCCCACAACCACCCTCTGGGTTCTGTCACTCATCCAGTTTTCCACACATCTGGCCATCTTTTCCCCAACTCCAAGATCCACTAACTTTCTGATCAACCTTTTGTGGGGCACAGAGTCTAAGGCCTTGCTGAAATCAAGATAGAGGATGTCTACTGCTTGGTCCCTGTCTACTGTCTTAGTGACACAGCCAAAGAAGTCAATCAGATTTGTCTGACACAATCTCCCCACCATGAACCCATGCTGCCTCTCATCCTGGAGACCATGCTCCTCTAGATATTCCACCAGCCTTTCCTTTGGTATGGTCTCCATGAGCTTGCCCACAATGGAGGTCCAGCTGACTGGTCTGTAATTCCCTGGGTCATCCTTGGGACTGATTTTGTGGAGGGGCACTACAAGTGCTGTTTTCCAGTCATGCAGTACCACACCTGACTCTAGTGAACTATTAAATAGGTCTGCCAGTGGCCCTGCCAGCTCCTCAGCCAGTTCCTTTAGTACCCTTGGATGTACAGTACAAGTCATATTAAACTGTCCCACCAATGAGTTGGTTTAGCATTGCTTTTTACAGTTGCACTGGCAACTCATATTGCATTGTTTTTCAATGCTTAACCAGCACATGAGAAATGTTTGTAAAACATTTTTGCTACTCATTTGGAATGTTTCTGTAATCCATCCACAATGCAATGCAAAACTGTATTTTAACTCTTCAGGAACAGCTTGTGCAGGGCTTTGTGTTGGATCCAGCAACACTTTACAATTCAGTTCGAAATGCAAGAACAATTCATTGGAGGAACAGTTTAAAGTGACTTGTACTGTACTCTGTCTGGGCCTGGTGATTTGTCCACCTTCAATGCCAGCAGACCCTCCCTCACGCTATCCTCCTCTATCACTACATCTGTGTTCTCCTCCCCACCGCTCCTCTTTTCCCTCCTGAAGGCACTGGTTCATCCTTCTTCCTGGTGAAGACAGAACAGAAGTATTCATTTAGTATCTCTGCTCTTCCCCCCATTATCCTCCACCCACTCCACCCCTTTCTTAAGCCTAACAATCCCTTCCTTCTTGTCTCTTTTCTCACTTATGTAGTGAAAGAAAGCCTTCTCCTCCTTCTTAATTCCTTCAGCTATCTGCAGCTCCTTCTGTGCCTTTTTTCACTGGACTTCCTTACTTGCCTCACTAGCCAACCTTAGGTAATTTTCCCTATCCACCTCTTTCTCGGTCTTCCTTAATCTTCTATAGGCTAACCTCTTTTCTCTTACTGCCTTAGCAACCCCAGAACTGAACCAGCTGGGCGTTTGGCCCTTGTGTTCTTCCCCCTGAGCCTAACGGACTCATCTGTGGCAACCGGTTCACATATAAAATTACTAAAAAGCCATGCAATCTACTCGAAAACTGCAAACACTGCAGATTTCCACTCCAGTTAAGATAGGAGGAAAACAATCCTATGAGGTGTGGTTTGTAATTTTTTTTTAATAATTTTCTATTAGATTCTCCTATTATAAACCAACATACATGACTCATCAAATATAAATAGCAAACGTTTTGGACCACGATATTTTGTTAATAAAGGGGGATGAAAACACACCTCCAGGAACGGTTTTATTACACCATTTACTATAAAAAGATTTGCATATTTAGATATGGGAAAACACTCCAACCAGAGGAAAAAACAAATCCCAGTGATTTAAATTGGATTTAAAAGTGTAAATGCAAATACCCCTTCCCCAGCGAACAAACTCTAATTTCACATGATAAATAAAAGGAACTTGCCACCTGGCTGAAATTTATTTAACACAGACACTGGCAATGTGCCTTTTAACATGACTTGGAAACTTAATAAATCATTTTACCGCTGATAAAAAAAAAACAGCATACAGATTCAGGAACAGTGAGTGATAAAGATCTATAGCTCTGAGCCACAAGGCATCCAAAATGCACATTTCAGGACTTGCAGCTGTGTGATACAAAATAAACAATTACAAATGGTAAATTATGATCAGCTTATGTCAGGATTCTTAAAATCTAGAACCATAGGCAGCAACTGAAATGCAAATCCATGCAGACATAATAGTTGTACACAAAAACCTGTGATCATAGGGGTCCACCAAAAATCAGAGTACATGTTCTAATCCAGCTCCACTGCATAGACACTGATTCAGAGAAACAGGCAACACCCCCTTACCTGCACAAAAAGTTCCTCAAAGAAGTGCAAATGTCAGCCAGGACGCGATCATATTCCTTAAATGTCCCAAAATGTACCGTAGTTATTCCTTTGCAATATATCCTTTAAAATAATAAGTTCTATAGCAAAGTGACAATGCTGAAGAGTGCTGAATGCACCATTTTGTTGTTTCTGAAACTTTAAAGTGGTGATGGTTGTATTAAACTTGTGATTTCAGCATTGCCAACCCTGTCTAGTGCATAGCCACAGAGTAGTCTAAGGACATTGATCGAGAGTGGTAATGGAATGCTAAAGTAGCGTTTTGTTATTTAGTTTGGCTACTTGATCTTCCATAAAAAAAAAAAATAGTGTGAGCAGAGACACTTAAACCCCAATTCCTTCTTTAACTTACGAATCCTAAACACCCGGTAGTAAGCTGTTTGCTTTTTAAGGTTCTTTTACAGCTTCATTTTTTTTGTGTTTATATTTTTATATTATATATTATATGCTGCAGCAAATCATTTCATTATTCAAATTTTCCCAGGCTCCATATCACCTGGGTCACCTGCACCAGTAAGCAAGCATGTGTCTTCCTAACCTGCCTCTTGCTTGTTTTGTACATGGAGACATCTTTGGCTGGCTGTGTGGAAAGTGGTGTTGCATTTGGTCTTGTGTGTAATGTGTTTATGGATGCATACATCATTTATATGTTTGTTTGTGTGTTATTGAATGTGGCTTGTGAAATGTTTGTGTGTTTTAGTGAATCTATTTTTGCACCTGCCTATATAGTATACTGGTGATGTGCATTGCCAGCACTTTCAGACAGAAATCCTCCCTATGTGATATGCAATAAAGATGAGAAAGAGAGAGAGAGAGAGAGACACAGAGAGAGAGAGAGACAGACACTGCAGCAGTCAGGCAAACAGCAGAATGAACAGCGGGGCAGAGCTGGGTGGTGACTGCCACAGAGCAGGACAATATCAGATGCCAGCTGCAGGAGTGGTAAACCAGCAAAGAAAATAAACATCCAGTGCCTCACTGAACCCCAAGCATAATCATACAGATGGTGTTCCAAGTTTAGCAGTTCATGTGCTCTTATTGTACTGGGCGACTTGAGGAAATTGATTACTTACTGTTCTTGTTAGGTTCACTGATTCAGTGGGCAACTAGGTATGAACTGCTTGTGCACAAAAGTTGAGCAGTGGTAGGTAAGAGCTTGGTACTATAAGCTAATTTGTGATGAGATGCTTACTAGTTTGTTGAGCTTGATGAGAATATAGATTGGATGCTTATGCACTGTATGTTTAGCCATTCACACTCTCCATCCCTGTTACAGGGAGCACCACACTTTAGAGCAAACATGAAGGCACTTAAATCCACTTGAGGAACCTTCCACAATAAGAGGTGCCATAGGAATGAAGTACCCTCATTCTAAAGGTACTTCACAAAAGATGTTACTAAGGAAAGAGGTGTGCCATGGGGGAGGCAAAGAAAACTAAATACTAAAAGGATGCTTGGGACATGTACTTAAACAGTGCTCAGTGGGAGTTGTAGTGAGAATCACCTGCTTCCTCAACAAACCTTTGGCATTGCAGGTTCTGTTTACTGGTTCAACTGGCAACTGGTTATGGAGTGCTTGTGCAACATAAGTGGAGTAGTAGTAGGTAAGAACTTGATACTGAAAATTAATTTGTGACAGGACACTTAGCAGGATTATTTGTTACACTTAATGATAGAAACACAGAATTTGTCAGCAGCACAGGTTCACTTGGCCCACCCAGTCTGCCCAGATGTTCCCTGCTTAATCTGTCTCCGCAGACCCTAACTGATCCTTGACAACCTTCCTTCCTCCTGGCCTGTTTTCTAATACACTCCTATGTCTATCTCACACGTTTGAAGGCCCTCACTGTTTTTGTCTTCACCTCTTCTGCTGGCAGTCTGCTGCAGGCATCTACCACCCTTTCAGTGAAGAACTATTTTCTCACGTCTCTCCTAAACTCCCTTCTTCAGCTTCATCACATGCCCCCTAGTCTTGTTGCTTCTTCTCTGCTGAAAATGGCTTCCTTCTTGTATCCTGTTCACCCCTGTGAGGTATCTGTAGGTTTCTATCATGTCACATTTTGCTCTCTACTCCTTCCAGGGTGTACATGTTGAGATTCCTCAGTCTTTACTCGTAGGGCTTCTCATGCAACTCAAGTACCATTTCAGTTGCCCTCCTCTGGAGTGTCACTACCATGTCTATGTTCTTTCTGTGGTGCAGTCTCCAAAACTGGACATAATTTGTCGGGGGGGGGGTCTCATCGGCAAGCAATACAGTGGCAACACCACCTCCCTCTTCCTGCTGGATATACCCCCTCCCTATGCACCCCTTCTTCTTAAAAATAATGTCATACAGGATTGCATAGTGACCTAAATAGGTACTGAAGTTATAAGATGCCTGTATTTTATAAAATGTTTTTGTGTTGTTTTTCATCTATGAATCCCATTCTAAATATGATCACAGCACAGACATTGGGGTGCAACCTGTGCCACGATGTCATTGCTGTTATCAGATATCTGAGGTTACAGGTGCATAGCAAATGGAGACATGTGTCCTGCCATGCTCCAACTAGTCTAAGTGGACTAACCTTCTAGTCTAGGAAAAAAATGCCTCAGGAACTCTACAGGAGAACTGGTAATAAAAGATAATGATGTATATGGGATCAAAGTTCCATGCAAATTTCGTATATATCCTGCTGTTATCACACTTATAATGGGATTCATAGAAAAAACATTTTCTAAAAATGAAATTCAATATGACATTATTTCTAAGAAGATTGAATAACCTTATGTGATTATGAGGACTATATTTTTTTTAATCAAAATGACATAAAAACAACTTCCTTCCCTAATATCAGGCATTACAGGAACTATATGGTTAAAACATATCCCTGTCTTCCAAGTCTTATTGTATAGGCATTGGACCCCATATATGCTCACTAGTAAAATATCATAAACCCCATTTAAGGATGGTATACTCAGAAAGGACTGTTATTAAGTTTAAGAGTTAGGCATGGCATTCTGACATATGGAACCAAACAGAGCTTTTAATGGACATAGATAAGGTAAAATAGACTTAATCTATTGCTGAGGCATAAGCCACACACCCAACTTCTGATGTCTCAATATCATGACGTTGCAATACTGGGTGTTACCCAGATTGCCTCAGGGGAAGGCTCATAAGGAAGTACCACACAAAGAATGGTTGCTGTCTCCAAAACAAAAGCGTGAGTTGGAGGAGTCATGCAGTGGTGTTTCTAACATGAGATAGTGTACTTCTGCACCATATTAAGGCACTTTTTTTTTTTCAAACTATTGTTATGCCCCTCCTTTTCTGGAGAACTCTCCCCAGCAACCTCCGATGACCTCTAACTCCTGCTGTGACAACTGCTCTACTCCGCCACCCCCTGCCCAGCACATTCCCCAAGTCTGAACCCTCTGAGGAAGGGCTGCCATATCCTCCCAGGGTGCTCTATCTAGGTACTGAGCTCCGGGTCAGGGGAGGTGAGGAATGGAGCGGGAGTATCCAGCATTGGGAGTGTGGGCCAAGGAGGTGCCTTCTTCTATCTTCAGAGGGAGTGGGTTTTTTTTTTATAGTCCCCTATGGAATGTGGCTATCATGGCAACATTGTGCCGCAGCTCCATGCCCAGCATACACTGTGCCACTACGTTGGAACCCCTGGCTGCCACCAGAGACTGCTCCATGAGTGGGCCTTCCCCTAAACCCTGCCTGGGAAAAGAGAGCAGTCCATCAAATGCTCAATCTATTCCCTCCCCTGCCGACCCCCGATGACCCAGGCTCATTTCCAAACCCAGGTCACTGGCGTGGCACGAGATGTGGCATCCAGTGCTTCAACCCTCAATACCACTGAGCCAGACCACATAAAGGCATTCTTTTTAGTGTAGGTTTTTATCTTCCTGGCAGGTATGGTTAGCTGCCTCAGCCTTGTCCTGTCATCCGTGGCCATCCCGTGTCTCCTACAGTTTCGGTGGACTTATATCCCTGGCAGATTTCCTGCCATGGCAAGGCATGGAGGGCATCTTTCCCCAACCAGGACACAAATCCAGATATCCCCAGAGCCAGAGAGACTAAGTGGGCCATTGGCGCAAATGGGCAGGGCTTAATGAAACTCATCCTCCATTTTCCTCCTAGTCAGCCTAACCTTAATAGTGGAAAAAATCATGGAAGCACTACTAAAGGACAGAATAGTGGAATACCTGAGGGAAAATAGAAAACTAGACCTCAGGCAACATAGTTTCACAGCAGGAAAATCGTGTCAGACAAACATGACACATTTCTTTGACTGGGTTACCAAAACAATGGACCAGGGTGGCTCGGTGGACATAGTGTACCTAGACTTCAGTAAAGCCTTTGACACCGTCCCCCACAGGAGGCTGGGAAATAAGCTGGAGCACACAGGGTTAGGGCACAAGATAGTCAACTGGGTTAGGAATTGGCTACAGAATAGAAAACAGAGAGTCTTGGTTAATGGCGCTATGTCACGGGAAGGGAAGGTGACCAGCGGCATGCCACAGGGCTCAGTGCTGGGTCCAATTCTCTTCAACATATTCATCAGTGATATTGCAGAGGACTTTGAGGGAAAGGTATGTCTGTTTGCAGATGATACAAAGCTCTACAACAGGGTGGACACACAGGAGAGGGCTACAAGCCTGGTGGCCGACCTCAGGAAACTAGAGGAGTGGTCAAAACTATGGCAGTTAAAGTTTAACGCCAATAAATGTAAGATCGTGCACCTAGGAAAGCGAAACCCTGAAGTAAAGTACACACTGAATGGGCACCAATTGGAGGTAACAAAGATGGAAAGGGACCTTGGTGTACTCACCAATTACTTTAAAGTAACAAAACAGTGCAAAAAAGTGGCACAGAGAGCAAGTGTTATCCTAGGATGTATAGGTAAGTGCATTACAAGCAGAAAGCAAGAGGTAATCATGCCACTGTACAGACCCTTGGTGAGGCCGCACCTGGAGTACTGTGTCCAGTTCTGGAGGCCACACTTAAAAAAATGGCAGGGACAGATTAGAGATGGTGCAGAGAAGGGCCACTGAAAAGGTGCAGGGGCTGCAGCATGAGACATATGAAACTAGGCTCAAGGAACTGAAGTTTTACTCACTAGAACACAGAAGAAACAGAGGTGACATGATAAAATGTTCAAATATGTCAAGGGAACAAACAAGACAGAGAACCTCTTCTAAGAAAATAAGGCAACTCAGACAAGGGGGCACAACTTGCGACTAGTGGGAGGCAAGTTCAAGAGCAACTATAGAAAGTACTTCTTCACGGGGAGGGTAATAGAGCCATGGAACAGCCTGCCAGCACAGGTGGTGGCAGCTAAAACAGTATGAGAATGTAAGATAGTGTGGGACACACAGTGTGGGCAGCTTGGCTGGAACAATTAAATGGGAGGGGGGTAGCCACCTTGGGCAGACTAGATGGATCAAGTGGTCACCATCTGCCAACACCATTCTTATGATCTTATGTTTCTCCCCCTGGGCTGTGCAGACATGCAATGAGAACAGTGTGCAAGCTCCCTCTCTGTGAAGACATCCCTGGTGCTCTGAATGCACACCCTTCCCACTTACTGGGCCTCGACATGCTACCATCTGGATTCTTTCAGATATCAGTCGAGCGGTGAGGCATAGGATCCCCACTCCCTGAGGGAGGACCGCAGTCCTGTGGATGCTCAATCCTCCCTCTCTAGCCAGCCCCTGAGCGACTCATGTCCATTCCTGAACCTGGGTTGCTGGTGTGGAATGAGGTAAGGTGTTCATGGTGCCTCAGGCCTCTGCACCACTAGGCAGCCATAAAGGCTTGCTTTAAGATGTTATCAATATGTGGTGAGTCAGACTGATGGTAAAGAAAAATGTTTTAAAAATGTTTATTACAGTAGTGAAGTCTTGCACCTTAAGAGAAAGGACGGATTTAAAAGGTACTTTTTGTTGCTGAATCATAGAAACTGTGCAAACTGAAGTCATTTGGATGTTCTGTTGAAGTCTCAAGTCTCAGTATCAGCAGCATATTGTAATGGAGAGTTTAAAATGGTTTTATATGAATTTCTTACAGGGCTGTTACCTATAAAGAATAAATGAAACAGAAGTTTTTTTTTCATACACTTTCTCTAATGTACTTCAGAAGGTACAATGGATCCAAGTTTTTAACTTTAGAAAAGGAACATTTTAAGTTCCTGCCAATTTGTATTGGTGTTGGTTTGCTTAAGGTGTCTTGTTCTACTAGAATGCAAAAGAGCTGTGTAAATAAAAGTAAAAAGCTAAACATATCGGTTTATAGGA
Organism: Neoceratodus forsteri; assembly: GCA_016271365.2. Lineage (NCBI taxonomy): Eukaryota > Metazoa > Chordata > Ceratodontiformes > Ceratodontidae > Neoceratodus > Neoceratodus forsteri. Next base: position 1,367,341,235 of record CM057455.1, read on the forward strand.
ATGCTGCACACCCTGATGAAGTGGGCATCCATAGCCCCAAAACATTGATGTTTTAGAACAACCTTCAAAGTGTTCATTTAAATAAAAGTGGTTATATATCACTTAACACAGAAACATAGAAAGATAGAATTTGTTGACAAACATGGACTACTTGGTCCACCCAGTCTGCCCATTTGTTCCCTGCCTATCCTGTCACAAATGGCCCTACCTGATCTCTGACTATTTCCTCCTCCTCCTTCCCAACACTACTTTACTACCAACTTTCAAGTTTCAGATCTTATTTGATCATCACAAAAAATGTAATTACAAAATGGAATCATAATAAAATACAGATACATGGTAGCATAATTTGTAATATGATAAAATAATTCAAAAAGCCATACATTAAACATCCACTACTTTCCTACCAAGATTCCTTTGTGCCTATCCCATGCATGTTTGAAGACCACCACTGTTTTCTCCCCTGCCACCTCCACTGGAAGGCTGTTCCAGCTGTGCACCAGTCTTTCATTTAAGAAGTACTTACTCATATCCCTACTAAATTCCATCTTCAAGTTTCATTGCATGCCCTCTTGTTCTCATGCACCTTCTTTTCTGCAAAGTGTTCCCCTCCTATACTTCATTCATCTCCACGAGATATTTGTAGGTTTCCATTATGTCTCCCCTCTCCTTCCTGTCTTCCAGGGTGTTCATATTGAGATCCCTCAGTCTCTCCTCATAGTGCTTATGATGCAGCCCCTGCACCATTTTAGCTGCCCTCCTCTGGATCATCCCTACTCTGTCTATATCCTTCCTGAGATGTGTTCTCCAGAAATGCACACGGGATTCTAAGATGGGTCTCACCAACTATTAATACAATGGTAGCAATGCCTCTCTCCTTCTGCTGATGATACCCCTACCTATGCACCCCAGCATCATGCTGGTCCTGCCTATTGTCATGTCACAGTGCCTTTCCACCTTGAGGTCATCAGATAAGATCACCCAAGGTGCATTTTCTGTTTAGTGACCATCAGTACCTCTTCTCCCATTGTATACACCACCTCTGGATTTCTGTGCACTATGTGCATGATTTTTGTGCTCATTCACATTGAAACCTAGCTACCATACTCTTGAACACTCTACTCATTCTCTCCACTCCCTTTGGAGTATCTACCCTATTGCACATTTTGGTGTCATCTGCCAAGAGGCATACTGTCCCTTCCAGCTGTTTTGCAATGTCACTTATAAAGACATTGAAGAGGACTCATCCCAGTACTGAGCCTTGAGGTACTCTGCTGGTCATTTTTCTCTTATTTGAGTGAGTGAGTGAGTGAGTGATTGAGTGAGTGAGTGAGTGAATGCTGTTTACTACCACCCACTGTTGCCTAACCATCAACCAATTCTGTACCCAGTTTAACACCTTGGGTACCACCCCCAAACTGCCCAGTTGCCTTGTAAGCTTCCTGTGTGGTATGGTGTCAAAGGCTTTGCTGAAGTCTAAATCAGCCATGCTCACCACCCCGTTCTGATATATTTCCTTTTCATCCAGCCCAAGAAATCAGTCAGGTTCCTCTGACATTCCTCTGACATGACCTCCCCCCCGCCCCTTTGAATCTGTGATTCAAGCTACTCAATTAGCGTTTATTTTAGAGTGTCTCCATTAACTTCCACACCACTGAATTTTGACTGACCAGCCTATAGTTGCCAGCCTCTTCCATACTGTCACTGTTATGAAGCAAAACTACATCTGCACTCCTCCAGAACCTCTCCTTTTTCCAGATAGTTGTTGAGTTGGGCTGTCTGAGGTGCCGCCAGTGCCTCCCTGAGCTACTGTACCTCAGCACCCTTGTGTGCACCCCGTCCAGCTCCATAGCCTTATCTGCTTTCAGATTCACAAGTCCTCTAATGACTTTTTCTTCTGTGAATGGACTTGTGTCTACCTCCTTCCACCCAGTATCCCTGCTGCTTTTTTGTGGTCCATTCCCTTCTCCCTCTACTATGAAGACTGAGCAGAAGTATCTGTTTGGGATATCTGCTTTTTCCTGCTCCTTCTCTGCACAGTCTCCCTTGCTCTGCATAACCTACACAATGCCTCTTCTTGTCTTCATCTTTTTGCTTATGTTTCAAAAAAGGTCTTGTCTCTGTTAGTTTACCCCTTTGGCTATCCTTTATTCAGTTTTTACCTCTACACCTGTCACTGCATTCCCTGTTTCATTCTGCTTTTCCTGGTTCACCTCCCTATCCTCTTCCCTCTGCATCTCCTTGCACTTCCTGAATGATACCCTTTTAGCCTTTACCTTCACATTCACTTCCCTTGAGAACCATTGTGGTCTCTTTTCCTTCTGTTTTTGCTCACTTCTTTGATGCAGAGGTTTGTTGCCATCCCTGTACAGTATCATTCCTTAATTTGGTCTACTGTTCCTCCACCCCAACTAGCCAACCCCCCTGCAAGGTCATCCTTGAGGCATTCATCAATGTTTTTAAAATCTGCCCTCCTGATGGCCAGGACCCTCGTCCTTGTGTAATTTGACTCTGCTACTGTCCTTATATTAAACCACAGCAAACAGTTCCACAGGTGAGGGTGAACCAGTGACATAGACAATGGCAGTAGCACCTCACTTCTCCAGATGGAGGTTTCTCTTCTTATGCACCCTTGCATCCTATTTGCCCTACCCACTACCCTGTTGCATTGCACTAATGCCTTTGAGATCTCTGATATTATTACTCCCAATGGAAATCCATGAACCTCTATGACTCTAAGGGATTAGATAATACTCAAATCAAGGAATAGCCTGTTCTTATGCAGTTGCAGAAATACCAGAAAAGAACTTACGGAAAGTATGGCCACTCACTTTACTTTGGTGAGTGACTGTATGTTTCCTCTGTTCTTTTCTGGTGTTCAGTGGTCTGCATATAAAAAAAGAACAGGGACAGGGTAGAGGCAGTTAATGGGATAGTAATAAGATGACTCTGGGACAGCAGGAAAGGACATACGAAGAGAGGTTAGCAGATCTGAACATGTACAAGCTTGAGGGGAGATGGGAAGGGGAAATGACTGAAATACACAAATATCTCAATGAGTTAAATAAAATGGATGGCGGTGGCAATTGTTCAGACTGAGAGGGAACACAAGCACCAGAGCGACTCTATGAAGTTGCTGGGGGCAAATTTAAGAGAGACACCAGGAAGTACTCTTTCATGCAGATGGTGTAGGAGGAGTAGAATAGGCTGCTGGAGGAGCTGGTCTGAGCAAATTCTCTGGGATTTAAATCAAAGTAGAACAGATACAAGGGCTTGCAAAAGACCAAAAAAAGAAAGGGAGGGAAAAGGGTGTGTGTGTGACAAACCTCCAGGGCTGTCTTAGCTCTCATTCACATTAGTTAGGTAGGAATGAGCAGACACATGGAAACATAGAAGCATAGAAACATAGAATTTGATGGCAGGTAAGGACCGCTTGGCCCACCCAGTCTGCCCATTTCCCTACCTACTGGATAAGCTGCAGATCCTAGTTAACCAGCAGCCTACTTCTTCCTACCCCCAACCCCTAGAATTGCCTTATGACTGTTCCATGCATGCTTGAATTCCACCATTGATTTTGACTCCACAACCTCCTCCGGAAGGCCATTCCATGCATCCACAACCTCTCTGAAAAAAATACTTAAATTACCTCTGAGCCGCCTCCCTCTATCTTCAAATTGTGCCCTCTTGTTCTTGCACCTCTTTTTGAAAGATGCTACCCTCTTGGACTTTGTTGATTCCCTTGAGGTACTTGAACGTTTCTATCATGCCCCCCTCCTTTCCTCGAGGCTATACATATTAAGCTCCTTTGGTCTCTCTTCATATGTCTTCCGGTGCAGACCCTGCACCATTTTAGTTGCCCTCCTCTGGACAGCTTCCATCCTGTCTATGTCTTTGCGGAGATTGGGTCTCCAGAACTGCACACAGTACTCCAGATGGGGTCTCACCAGCTGTCTGTACAGAGGGATAATAACTTCCTGTTTTCTACTGGTGATGCCTCTCCTATGCATCCCAGTATCCCCAACCCTCCTTGCTGCCCTCTCACATTGCTTGCCCACCTTTAGGTCATCTGATATGACTACCCCCAGGTCCCTTTCCATTTGTTGTTGTTAGTATCTCACCCCTGTTGTGTACTCTTCCCTGGGTTTTGTTTCCCAGGTGCATTACCTGCACATCTTAGCATTGAATCTAAGCTGCCATACATTTGCGATTCCTCTAACCTTACCAAGTCCTTCTCATCCTTTCCATCCCACCCTGTGCATCAATTCTGTTGCAGATCTTTGTGTCATCTGCAAAGAGACATACTTTTCCTTCCAGTCCTTCTGCAATGTCGCTTATAAAGACATTGAAGAGGACCGGTCCTAATACTGAACCCTGCGGTACCCCACTAGTAACCCTCCTTTCTTCTGAGTGGACTCCATTTACTATTACTCTCTGTGTCCTATTCTCCAGCCAATTCTTTACCCAGGCTGTCATCTTGGGACCCACTCCTAGGCTGGCTAACTTGTATATTAATCTTTTGTGTGGGACTGTGTCAAATGCCTTGCTAAAGTCTAGGTAGGCCATGTCCACAGCCCCTTCCTGATCTACTACTTTGGTCACCCAGTCAAAGAAATCTATCAGATTCGTCTGGCATGACCTTCCCTGTGAATCCATGCTGCCTAGGGTCCTGTGCCCTCTGGCCTCTAGATACTCAACAATTCTTTCCTTCAGAAGTGATTCCATCATTTCCCTATCACTGAGGTTAAACTAACAGGTCTGTAGTTTCCTGCTTCTGCCTTGCTCCCACTTTTGTGAAGGGAAATCACATCTTCCCTCCTCCAGTCCTCGGGTATCACCCCATCCACCCATGATTTGTTAAAAAGGGTAGTCAGTGGTGTCACTAGTTCTACCCATAGTTCTTTTAGAATTCTGGGATGAATCCCATCAGGCCCCATTGCTTTGTCCACCTTCAGTTTTAAGAGTTCTTTCAGAACCCTTTCTTCTGTAAATGGGCTGGTATCAACTTCTGTATCCAGAGTGTTTCTACTGTTTGTTTTAGGTACCTCCCCCTTTTCATTTGTAAATACTGAGCAAAAATATTTGTTTAGTATCTCTGCCTTTTCGCAGTCTCCCTCTGCCTACCCTCCCTTCCCTTTATTAAGCCTCACTATCCCTCCCTTGGTCTTCCTTCACTCCCTGATGTACCTATAAAAGGTTTTATCCCCCTTCTTAACTGAGTTGGCTATCTTTTCCTCAGTTTGGGCCTTTGCTGTTCTGACTGCCTTCCCTTGCCTCCTTTTGCTTTAACTGATACAGTTCTCTGTCCTGCTTCTTCTGCGATTCCTTGTACTTCCTGACACAATTGGCTAACAGGCCTTTTTCTGCTGACAGATTCTGAGCAAAATTCCTAGTTACATCACGTGGCATTTTCAAAACTCAAAAAATGGAAAAATATCTTTACGTTTGGTGGTACTTTCAAAAGTCATAAAATGGACACAGATCCTAGTTACGGTGGGCGGAATATTCAAAAAAATCATAAAATGAATGCAGTTCCTAGGAAGAGAGTTTCAAAGTCACCAAATGGATGCAGCTCTATATTATGTTAACATCAGAGACTGCCCTAGTATGTCTAGACCATGTTCTATCATGTTGGAGCTATTTTCAGAAGTTGGACTGATTTGATTAGTGATCAACATGGTACCTCAGGAATCAGTGCTGGGACTGGTTCTCTTTAATGTTTTCATAAGTGATATTACAGAAGAGCTGGAAGGGGAGGTCTGCTTTTTGCAGATAACAACAAGATCTGCAACAAGGTGACACTCAGGAGGGGGGTGGAAAGGCTGAGCAGAGATCAGATAAAAACTTGAGGAGCAGCCAGTTGTGTGGCAGCTGGACTTCAGTGTGAAAAAGTGCAAAATAATGCATTTATTTATTTATTTATTGATACTAGGATACACCTTTGAGCTACTGTAAAAGCTCATTTACAAAGGTTTTGCGTTAGAGAGAAGACAAAGTGATTGCAAAACAAAAGGACAAAAATAGGATATATGACACATAACAGAAGCCCAAAAGTATGCTGTAAGATACATAACAGTGGCACAGCAATTATAATATAAAAGGTTGCATTCATTACATCAAATCTGTGTGATCAGAACAGAATACTATATGATAATGAGGTAAAAAAGAGATAGGCAGAAGTGTGTGGGAGCAGCTTGTCAAAGCTTTGTGAAAGTAGGGTGGTGAGAAGGACATCTTGAGAGTAGTACTGTAGGAGTGAGGAAGGGGAAGAGGAAGTGGCTAAAAGAGCAGCTGGAGAGAAGCGTTGTCAGGGGAGAGGAAGAGGGGAAGAAGAGGGGTGGAGATGAAGAAAAGATGACAGGGAGGAGGGGGGTGGCCTGTAACATAGGACCTTGGAGGTAAGGTCTAAGGGGTAAGCAGGGGGATTAAATGCCTCAGTCACACTTCGTAATGTTAAAAGCCAGGTGGGCCTTGAGGTTTGCTTTAAATTGGCCTAGCTTGGTGCAGGCCAGGAGCTCAGGATGAAGAGAGTTTAGCCATTTTGGGCCTCTAAACCTGAAGGAGCATTTCCCTTGAGAGTTCCGACGGAAGGGGAATTTTAGAGTACATGTACCCTCACCTCTGGTACTCCTGTAAGAATTATTGGGATGGGGGAGACCAGCCACCCCTGGTGAGGTGAGGCCCATGATGGACTTTTTGGCTAGTAGACAAGGTTTGATATTGGATTCTAGCATCCAGGTTGAGCAACCGCATAAGGGTGTAAGCTTTCAGGTGTGCATTAGCTGGTGAGCCCCTGAGAGAAGCCTGCAGGCTTTGTTGAGGGTCATCTTAATTCCCTGTAGTGCTGTATCTATAGCCGCTCCATTGACTACTAATCCATATTCGATGACCAACAAGACAGAGCTGGTCACAGTGAGTCTGAGGGCTTCTTTGGTTAGGCAGTACTTGTGTTTGTATAGTACACCAATCCTAGAGTTTACAGTTTTGGCAACCAGATTGATGTGCTGGACATAGGAGAGGAATCAGTCAAGGGTTACCCCCAAGTATTTAAAAGTGTGAACCATTTCTATAGCTTCATGTTTGTTGTTGCAGATTTGCAATTGATAGGATTTGTGTTTATTCAGAGGTGAAGTAAAGATCATGGTCTTTGTCTTCTTGTAGAAAAGAAGTTGTTTATGGTTTAGGAACCAAGTTTCAACAACTGAAAAGTTGGTTTGCATGTCCTTTTCTAGTTCACTGGGGTTGGACTAACTCATGAACAGCTCAACATCATCAGCATACAGGAGAGCATGACCTGGACAGGCCTTAGTTAGCTCATTTAGAAAAATGCTGAAGAGGAGGGGGCCCAGGACTGAGCCATTGGGTACTGCGGCAGAAACACTACAGTGGTCAGAAAGGATGTTTAAAATTTTTACTTGCCGGGTGCATTGCCTGAGGTAGCTTTGCAACCACAGTAGGGATTCAAAGGATATTCCAGTAGTTGATGGTTGGTTTAGAAGGAGCACGTGCTTGACAGAATCGAAGGCCTTCGTTAAGTCAATAAATGTGGCTCTGACCAGGTGTCCATGATCTAGAGCTTCATGGATGAAGCTAGTAAATTCAACAAGGACAGAGGTAGTGCTGAGCTAAAGCCATGTTGTTCTGGGCATTAGAGCTTGTATTTGTCTAGGTAGTCAACTAGCTGGTCGCTGATTATATTTCTAGTGCTTTAGAAAGGGGAAGGAGTATGGAGATGGGTCAGCAGTTGGAAATATTAGTACTACCTCCATTTTTTTTCCTCTCCTACATTCTCCAGTGACCTCCACTCCATCAGGCTGCCAATTCCCTGACTTACCTCTACTGCCCTCGCTCAAGCCACCCCCTCTGTCCTCACATTACAGCCAGTCCCCTAACATATCCCAGCATAACCCTATCACCGGGTGGGTCCCCTCCTCTGAGGGGGAAGGCATCAGCCGGGGGATCACCAGCGCACTCTAATTAGGCTTCAAGGTGCTGCAGAGGTGAAGAGGTGGCTCTCTGGAGAGCCTTTGGTGGTGTCGGAGTACAACAGCCATCATCCAGCAGACCTGGAGCTGTTTTCCATTTTTATGGGTCCCCATCTTGCCGCTCATGCAGTGCCCCAAGTCTCCACTAGGGGCCGCTGCCAAGTGATGCCTCTCTTGGTCCCACCCCAGGAAAGAAGAGCAGTCCTCCAGATGCACAGTTCTATCCTCCCCAGCTGACCCTCGGTGTCCCGAGTCTGTTCCCAAGCCCGGGTCACCCGTGTGGTCGAGGTAAGGCACCAGCGCCTCAACCCTCTATGCCACTGGGCCGGCCTTGATCTCCATTTTAAAGACAGGAGTAACCATGGCTTTTTGGGAACTTGTCTGAGATTAGTGGCAGATTGAGGATGTGGGTTAAGGAGTAGATAACCTTGTTGAGAGTGAGAGCAACTAATTTGAAGTCCAGAAAGTCTTTATTGAATCTATTTTTCCCTATGGCCTTAGAGGTGTATTTTTTTGCCTCTGAGATTGATACTGTTTTGAGGTGGAAGGGTGTTGGCCTTCGACTATAGGGTTATAGTCACAAGCAGAATTGAGGAAGTTGTCCAGAAGCACACCGCTAAGGTAGGTGAAAGCCTTGTTAAAGGAGCTGGAGATTTCTTTTGGATCTGGGGTCAGATTCCAATTTATATTGAGCAAGGTGGGAAGTGTTTTGTTGGTTTTCCCTGTTAACGTTGTTATATTCTTCCAGAATTTATGACTGTTACCCCAGGAGTTATACTGCTTGAAGTACTGGCTTTTTGTAAGCTGAATGACCTGGGTGCATGTGCTGTAGTTTTGCACACCAGGGTGAGAGCTGGTGCTTTGGGCTTTTAACCAGAGATTATCTCTTGCTTTCATGAGGTGGAAGAGGGAGGGAGTGACCCAGGACTTACTATTACCCTTCACTTTACATTTTTTAAAGGGCACATATACAGTATATTGCATGATGCGTTGAAAATGTTGATGAAGTGCTCAAGTGACATGTCAACATCATTAGTTTTGTAGATAGCAGACCAGTTTTGGTGTCTGAGGTGGGATTTGAGTGGATCGATTTGCTCTGCCTTTAGTACTCTAGAGAATATTGTTCTGGGAGGGTTGGGTGACTTGTTCGTTCGTTTGCATAGGATAAGGGAATGGTCACATATACTGTCTGGGAGAACAACAGTGCTGTTTTTTTTCTCAGGGTGGTTGGTTATTAGCCAGTCAAGTAGGGTACTCATGCCAGAATGGTAGTTTGTGAGGGTAGCTGATGCAACTAGCTGGAACATGCCAAGGGAGGAGATGGTATCCTTATATGGGGTAGCCTCAGGTGATAACCAATTTAAATTGAAGTCAATGAGGACTACGATCACTGAGTTCTTGCATTGACTGTTAAGGTATTCAAAGGTAGTTTTGAGACAGATTGATTGTTCTTTTGGGGGGACATAAACATTAACTAATGTGAGGCATTTTTGTCTGGGTCCCGAGTTGGACCTGGATCAGTAGAGTTTGGGAGTTACCAGAGGTGGTGGGACAGGGTAGTGCCCAATCCCAGAGGGTGTCTCTGATGTAGATGATACAGCCACCACCATGCTTCCCCAGCCTATCCTGTCTGAAGGAGGTGTAACCATCTATATGGTTGGACAGGTCTGGGACTCTGGGTGTTAGCCAGGTTTACGTAATTAATAATATGTCCAGTTTATGCTGGGTAATCCAGACCTGGAGTGAGTCATGCTTGGCCAAGAGGCTGCAGATGTTCATCGAGGCAACAGTTAGTACACCCTCATTTTTTGGTGGTGTGGGCTGGGGTCCTGGGTTGGGGTGGACGTTCCCAGATAGTAGCAAGAGTAACCAGGCAAGTCTTATTACTTGCTGTTTCAAGAGTTTTCAAGCCTGTGTGTGAGAGCAGTTGTGAAATTTTGTTTTCCTGGATCTGACAGCTAGGGTGAGCAGGTTTAGTTTTACTTTTGGGGGGGTAGTGGATGTGTGTAGAAATTGCAGTAGTTCTTAAAAGACAAGCCCTTTCTGGAGGGGCATTTGTGGTGGGATTTGGGAGACAAAGTGTATGCCATGCAAACTGGGATCTGGTGTTGATAAAGTTGGAGCAGGGTGATTTCAATCAAGGTAGAGTGGTTAGCAGCACGGTTAGTATTAGGAGCAGTGTGATCTCTACAGGTAGGGATATCATGCTGTAGGATGAAAGCTGAAAGAAAATACCCACTAGTAGAGAGCACTCTTACCACAGGGGAGCAATAAGAGTCACTAGGTGGAGGGGGGTTGGAGTCAGACTGTAAGAAAGAGTGTAGTAGCTGAGGAAGAGATAATATAGTATGCAGGAGTTTAGTAGGTAGTTGGGCTACAGGGATAGTGCAGCAGTAGGGTGGCCGCCATTAAAGCTGAAGGTTAGTGGTTTGAATCTGGATAAAGCCAGGTGCCAAAAAGAGGTAGGTGTGGTGGATCTTGGAGGTTATCACTAGGGGGCTGTGGAGAGAAATTAGGTAGTTGAAGAGAGAGAGAGAGAGAGAGAGAGAGTAGCTGGGAAGTAAGGGAAAAATAGGGTGCTCACTAGTGACTCCTAAAGGTTCAGGAGTATGAGTTGCAAATAGGAAAATGGGCACTTAGGAGGAATCCGGAATGTCACGTGATATAGCACGTGACCAGAGGTTCTCAATAAGCGCAGCGTTGATGGGCTAACACTCCCACACAACAGTACAGTTCAGAAAACAAGGAGTTTTCAGTGCTCCATTCTTGTGCTCTACCTTGCAGTTGCTGCTGCCAATTCCCAGAGTGTTCCAGGGATGAGAGGAGCAGTAGTGAAGGGGACAGAAATCCAGTGCTAGAGTATACAATGCATGGAGTGGTACTGATGACAACCAAGCAGGAAAGATACCAAGGGGTAATCATACTGGATGCCTAAAGGTGGCCAGGCAGTGCGAGATGGCATTTGGGAGTGCTAGTGGGATGCTGGGGTGCATAGGAAAGGGGTATCACTAGCAGAAAGGGGGAGGTGATGTTGCCCCTGTATAGCTCACTGGTAAGACCCACCTTAAGTATAATGTTAAGTGCTGGAGACCACATCTCCAGAAGGACACAGACAGAGTGGAGGCAGGTCAGAGGGGAGCAACTAAAATGGTGTGGGGTCTACATCAAAAGCCCTACAATGACAGAGTAAAGGATCTCAACATGTACATCTTACAACAGAGTTGGGGGGGGCTATGATAGAGACATTTAAATACCTCACTGAGATAAATAAGGTACAAGAGGAAAGTATTTTTCTAAAAAGGTGCTCAAAACCAAGGGGACATGATATGAAGCTGGGGGTGGGATTCAGGAAAGATGTGAGGAAGTACTTCTTTTATTTATTTATTTATTTAGTTTTTGTTGACCAGGTAAGTGCACTAGACAAATCCTGCCTATTTTCAGGCACGACCCGGGGGGGGGGGGGATACAGATGAATGCCAACTGACCTTGAACCAGATTAAGCTGTTGATGGTATTTTTAGTGAATGAGGGAAATTTGGCCAGGACACTGGGGAAATTCCCCTACTCTGCTGCTGTTGGATGGCCAGAAGGGGGACAGGCTGTCAATGAGATGGCAACTTCTCGCCGGTCGTTGGAGGGAAAGGACGTCCCTGCAGCGGGAGAGTTTGCCTCTTCTCCCGCTGTGCTGTTGCAAGAGGCGTTCGTTTTGGGTTTACCTGAATTGGCATCGGATGATGAATTCCATGAAGCGCCATTGTTTTTAGATGCTACTGAACCTTTAGCCGCTGCTAAAGTTTGTGAATTTATGGTTTCTAAGGAGGAGGATGGATGTTTATTAGGCTCATTGGACGTAGCTTCTGCAGAGCTGCAGATTCCAGAGACGCGCTCTGTCATTAATTCAAACACTCCGGACAGCGCTTCAGCTGAGACACACTGTGTTGCTAGGTCTACAATGCACGGTCTGGGTGAGTCTATTCCAACTTATGTGGCTGTTTACTCTACGGTCTCTGAGAAAGAGAACCTCCCTATTAAATCTACTAGCATGACGGCTGAAAGCTCTACTATACAGAATGTGTCCCACGGTTACATTATGAAAAATAAAGGGGAAACGAAGGATGTTGTGCATACAGTTACACAAGCCCTGATTAAGACTATAGCTCCTGTACTAAGGTGTACAGTGCAACTGGCTGGCAGTGATATCATTGTTTCGGATGACTGCCTACAGCTGTTATCGGAAAGACAGGAGCCTTTTAAACCTGCTGATTTACCGCAAGCACTTCATTCTACACTGGATGTTTTGTCAGGTATAAATGTGTCTTCAAAAACGGTACCTCCTTATAAATCTGCTCAATCAGCTGGCGTTTCTACCGTTGGTTCTGACCAGAGCCTGAAGCTGATTTTGGAAGGGCAGGAGGAATCAAGTACTTTAGAAAAATTACATTCTCCTGAAACCTCTGTGGTTTTTTCCTCTCCTAGTAACACCCCTCTTAGTAAAACCGCTGGGTTTGTTTTCAAGCAACCTATTATTGGGAAACCGGTTGTTCCTCCCAGGACTATTTATCAAACTAAACAGACACAGCAGTTAGGTGTCACTGAATTTTTATTTAAGAATGTGCTTCGTGGTGCTGAAAGCACAGTCCAAACAAAATCTGTTCATCTAGAAGCCAGCCAGGTTCATTCTTCGGATCAAGTTGAAGGGCCCTGGATGACAGGGAAGGCCTTAATTGGCTCTGGCTGGAAGCAGGCTCCTTCTGGCTCTTGGATGCCAGACCCTGAGTGGGATTCTGACTTTACACTAACTCAAAATTCTCCTACGTGGAAACCAGGTTCTACGGCTACTTTACCTCAAACTGCTTTGCCACCTCCTCAGATTGCTCCCTCTACACTCCATGTGCTACAAACCAATGTTGTTTCAAAAGGTTTGCTTACTGATTCTTCTAATTTAGAGGCCCCTAAACCATCTCAAACTAAGCCTTTGATGTCGTAACTTTTTTCAGCTCTTAAAAGGGAGGCAGCTCCTCGTAGACATGCTGTTCGGATTCGATATAAAGGGGGTTTGGATTCAAGACCTGACAGACATTATGTTGGAAAGACTTTGATTAAGGATTCTTTACATTTTTCTCCTAATGATGTTTATGCTTTTGTTAATATTTCAGAGAAGATAATTTTGATATCAGTTTCCGTCATCTCATCTTTAGATCTATTTTGGGAAAGGTATGGCTAAGAAGCTTCCACATGGACCCCTTTTAGTTATTCCTTAACTAAACCTTTAATAAAATTTGTAACTGTGATGTTTTAAAATGAGGGGGTCCATGTGGAAGATATTACTTTCTGGCTTTCACAAAAATGTGAAGTGTTAAGTTCCCCGGAACCCATTCTGGATGCAGAGCACTTTTGGACAGGAGGGTGGAAATATAAAGTGAAACTTCGCCAGTCAGATTCAGGTATAGAGCATATACCTAATTCCTTTTTGTTGGGAAGAGATCGGGGAGTATGTTTTTATGGGGGGTCAGCCTCGGGCCTGCTATAGGTGTGGTTCTCAAACTCACTTATCTAGCATGTGTGATCGGCCTAGGTGCGATAATTGTGGGGAAGTGGGGCACTGCACTGTGCAATGTGATAATCGCACACGTTGCAATTTGTGTGAGGAGTATGGCCATGTCTTTCGGGATTGTTCCTGGGCAGCTAAGAACAAAGTATCTTGTATAAGCCCTGAGCTGCTGATTCAAAAAGCACAAGATTTGGTTATTACCCCCCCTCTCCCTTTATCATCCCCCCCCTTCTGAGATATTGGTACACATTCCCCAAGATGTTTGCCCTCTCCCTGAATTGGCTTCCTCCACATTTGTAGGTCAGCATATCGATAACTCTTCTCAGGTGGCTACCAAATTAGAGATAGGCATGGTTACAGTTGTACCTCAGGAGATGGTGCCTGTTAGCTATTCCGATTCCGTAGTAGAAAATGTTGTGGCCCCTTCCTCCCCCCTGCATAGGCGGAGATCTTCTAGGCATTCACAGGTTAAATCCCCCCCTGTTTCGGTCCCAATTGAATCTACTAATTCTTATGCTGCTTTGTTTTCTCCTTGGGGTGACACAGATATGGAGGTTGGGGATTCAGAGTCTCAGAAATCCTCATTATCCACCTCTTCACTACCCATAGATAATTACAAAGAAAAGAAAAAGGAAAAAAGGAAAAAATAAATATTTGTTTTCATGGAGTTCTCTTGGGGTTCTCTGAACACGCAATAGCCTTTTGCAACTAATAAAGGCTATCGCTTCCAATATTTGCATGATTCACAGGATTAATGTGTTATCTACAAGAGACATGGATGTTCTCCATAGAACAGCTTTATACTTTAAAAAGATTGGCCCTGGGGACCCTCCTATTGGTCCTTCGGCACAGATAGTGCGGATGGTGTGGGATACTTTTTCCTCTTATAATTTTCTTTTGTTAAAGTTAGTTGATCTTATTCCTGGTAGAGTTTTGCTAATTGATGGTAAGTGGCATGGTACCTGCTACAGGTTTATTACTACCTATAACCCCCAAACTAAGGGCTGATAGGGTGCAGTGTATGAAGAAAGTACAACCTATTTGTGTACATCACTGCCTATCCTATGGGAGGTGATTTTAATTGCAGCCTTAGGGGTTTGGCACAACAAAGAAAAAAACTTATTGTGATTCTCATGCTTTAGCTTCTATAATCAAAACTGCAGGTCTAAATAACTGTTTAACTTTTCACCGTTTTTTCATTTTCCAAGGAAAATTGCATTCTCTTATTGATTATAAGTTTGTTTCTTCATCACTTTCAGTACAGGATTTTCATATGAAGCCTTTAGAATTTTCAGATCATTTATTGTTGGTTAGTTTTTTGGATTCAGGGCATTTAGGTCATGGTAGACAGGGAAGGTGGAAATTAAATATCTCCACTTTAGATTCTCCTCAGACTAAATTTGGGGTTAAAATGCTATTGCAAGCTAGACTATCAGTTGTTTTTTTATATTCAGATATTGGGGCCTGGTGGATGGATACGAAATCTATATTACAGAACTGGTTTAAACATCGAGGGGTGGTTACTACAGATCTAAATTTTATGAAGTATTTATCCTTAAGACAGCAATTGCAATGGTTAATTTCCATTTCTCATGTTTCCAAATTTGACTATTCAGCTCAGATACAGGTGCTTAAAACTGCCATGAAGGCCTTTCGGTATGATAGGGCTAAAACATTACAAGCTATATTTACTAATGGAACTCAGAAGGCTCCTATTGGGGATGCGTTTGAGGCCTGTAAATCCTTACGGGATTCCTCTACTATTGATTTTCTTATAGCTCCAGATGGTTCTAAAGCAACCACTGTACCTCACCTTAGGGCAGTTATTAAACAGCATTTTCAGACTGTAGAATCTGTGATATCTATTAATAAGCTGGATATTGATAATGTTTTTGATGATATTGATTTACCCCCTAAACCTGCTGAAATTTCTTCTTTACTAGGATCAATTACACTTGATGAAATAGTTGTAGCTGTTCACTCACTTAAATCTAATGTTTCACCAGGGTTGGATGGTTTACCCCATCAACTCTATAAAACCTTTCTTGAGGAATTTAGTCAGTGTCTTTTTTTATTGTTTCAATATTTTTTGACACTAAGACCGTGTTTCCTTTTACTGATGGGTTATTATTACATTTATTTAAGTTGGGGATAGGAATGATATTAAAATTGAGACCAATCACCTGTTAAATACGGATTATAAGGTGTTTATGATCATTTTAAATAATAGGCTTAAGCAGTATGCTAAATTAGTACTATCCCCATATCAATTTTGCGGACTCCCTGATAGGAAGATTCAGTCAGCATTAATGCTTGTAAGAGATACTATAGAGTATTTTTCATCAAATAATATGAAAGGTTCTATGCTCTCAGTGGATTTGGAAAAGGCCTTTGATAGGGTTCATCTTCCATTTCTTTTTACAGTTTTGGAGAAATATGGAGTTCCTGAGTTCATAATAAAAGTTTTGGTCTCTCTCTATGAGCATATTACTGTTTACCCCTTTTTACAAGGGACAGTTACAGAAGGGTTTAGTTTAAATACTGGTGTTAGGCAAGGGTGTCCTTTAAGTCCCCTTTTGTACATTTCTTCCCTGGATCCACTTTTGCGACTTATAGTACAATCGAAGTGTTGGCTGGGGGTTCAGGTGGGGATTTTACCTCCCTTCTTTGTTCAAGCTTATGCTGATGATTTGATTGTATACTTTTCTGATTATACTCAGTTTAATTTTTTTGGGAAATTTTTTCACGGTTTTCAGCAGTCTCCAATGCGAAATTAAATCTGACAAAGACACGTGGGTTATTTTTTGGAGTAGTGGGTTTATCTGATGTCTATCAAAATGGGATTAGGGTTTCTTGTACACCTTTGAAAATATTGGGGCTCTTGTTTGGGCCTCAGAATTTGCCTCAGTTAAATTGGGATTTGGCTCTTGGAAAGGTGGAAATTAAGGTCAACAGATGGAAACAGTGGAAGTTTTCAAAGTTTAAACGAATTCATGTTTTGAAACAATTTATTCTTCCTTGTTTGCAATATGTGGCTATGATTTATCCCCTTCCTTCATTGCTGGAAACAAGGTTATATAGTTTATTTTTTCAAATGTTATGGGGGAATAGGCTGAACCCTGTTAAACGGCAATATACTTATTTAGATAAAACCTCTGGAGGCTTGGGCATGTTAGATCCTGTAGTATTTGTGCATTCCCTTTTTTTCATGTCAACACTTAGATCCGGACTCAATCAGGAAGACACTATTAGTAAAGGTTGGGTGGTTGAGGTTTTGGGTAACTACTTTAGGAAATGGGTTTCTTTGGCCCTTAAATTAAATCCATGTGTTGCCATTCCTGATTATTTTAAACCGGCAGTACAAAAACTGTTTAAATGGCAAACAACTAAGGACATGATTTTGAGTAATTCTACACAGTCATTATTTCGGTTAATTGTTAGATCACTTTATCCACAGAAGCCTTGTTTTAAAAACTGTCCTGCTGCTCTTAATTGCAGGGTGATTGCCCAGCTTAATAATTCCAGATTGCCGTTTACACAATGGGACACACAGTGGCTGATAGTGTATGGGTGATTAAATGTCCGGGGAAATGCTAAGCATAAAGCAAAGGAGGAGAGGAATTGTCCCTATCCTGATTGTATTAATTTGGAGGAATCTATGGAACATTTTTTTCTTTATTGTTCTTATGTTAAGGGTTTATGGCCTCATTTAGCAAAAATATGGAGTTTTAGTTGGCTTAAGAATCCATCATATGATATGTTGGTCCTTGGGATTTATCCCCAGATTTTATCCTCCTATTGGGATAGTACATTATTATTTTTGTTGCATAAGGTATTATTTATGGCAGGCCAGGTGCCAATGGGTGATCTATCAACGTCACATGTCATATGATTGTTATGCCAGTTTGGTTACTAATGAACTTTCAAGGATTTATTTGCAGGAACAAAAGAGGTTTTCTTTGAGGATAGTTACCAAATGGTGGAAAGGGTTTTTTCATTTTATCAAATTTAAATAAGTATTGTAGATGTTGATATTTGTATGAGATTGTACTGTATGAATTGTGTTATTTTGTGAATGATATTATGTTTATTTTATGTATAATTGAGATATTTTTCTTTTTTTTTTTTTGCAATAAAAACTCCCCTACTCTTTTCGATAAGTGCCATGGGATCTTTAACATCCACCTGAACTACCACCAATCCAGGCAGATGGGACCTCAGTTTAACGTTTCATCCGAAAGACGGCACCTTAGAAGTGCATCACCCCTCTCATACTGCACTACAGTGTCAGTACTGGGATATTAACCCAAGTGTCAGATGTGGGAACTGAACCCACAGCCCTCTGATCTCCCGGTCTCAGAGGTGAGTGTGCTACCTACTGAGCCACTGACACAGAAAGAGTGGTGGATTCCTGGAACAGTCTTCCAGCAGAGGTGGAGGGTGCAAAAATAGTGGTGGGGTTCAAGAATGTATGGGTTACGCTCAAGGGTATCATAGTGGAAATGAAGGGGGAGGGATAAAGAGCTGTAGATCATGTAGGGTCTGTAGTGAGAATGGAGGTAGGGAAAAATGGACAGACTTGGTGTGCCAAGTGGTCTTTATCTGCCATCAAATTCTATATTTCTACGGTTTGATGGTTTGCTGTATTTCTAGTGGCTTTATGGTTCTTTACATCCAGTTTTGGATAAAAAAAATGCTAGACATAGATGTAAAACAAAGATCAGGTTACATTCAGTCTGAAAATTTTGTCAAGGGACATTTATTTCTTAACTTTACAAACTGAATATAAGGAAGTTAGAGTTTCAAAAATTGAACTTAAATGTCCTAGCTTTGAGAACTGGACATGGGGCAATTTATCTTATCGCAAAAGAATTAGAATAGAAAAATGCATCTGACCAAAGCTTTGAACTCCCCGTCTCTATGTAATTTCTCAAATGTCCTATCTTACAATGAGTATTATAAGTTTTTTTCTTTTGTTTCATAAATTTTATGGTAACTTTTCATGTAGCAAGGAAACATTTGAATGATTTTCATGTACGTACTGTAAAACTGGCTCACATACAGTAGCTATGTCCTGTTTTGCTGTTCTGTAACCAAGGGCTCACATGTATCATTCACTAGCCATAGTTCACCCATTGTGCAAGTGCTGAGCGTTGACCAGAGGGAGCCAGTGGTTTATAACTGTTCCAGGATCAGTTTATCAGCCAAACTGATCCAGGTTTAATTTCCAAGGCAGACTGATGTAGCATCAGTTAACCAGCCAAACTGAGATAATTTTGAGTCAGCTATGAGTCTTACCACAAACTTGCACAGCAACAGCTGGAATAGCATAGTGTTTAGAGAACATGGCTGAGAGCCAGGAGATCTGGGTTCGAATCTCAGAAAACATGTCACAAATGTTAAAAGAGTTGTTATCCATGGTGGATCTTAACAGACTAAATATTCACTAAAGGGAGTTTGCAAAGACAAAATAGCACCTGAAGGACTGCAGTCTCACAGTAACCTCATCACAGATTAGTTTGGCTGGTAAATTGATTCTGGATGAGACTGGTTTGTTAACTGATTCTAGAGCAGCTCTTGTGGGCACAGTATGTCTCAAGCAGGGCTCTCAGAGGAGTCTGACACTTTCCCTTGAACTTTAGGGTGGTTCTCCTGTATGTAGGCTACATTATCTCTGATGAAAGCTAAACTATTTGATTTTTCAATATAACCAAAATATGTCTGTGGGAACAGTTTCCTTGTACAATAGCAGGTGGTGGTCACATGGGGAGAGTGGAGGAGTGGAGCAGGGGGTCATGGGATACAGCAGTCCATGTTAAATCATGCCATATCTCTTTTGAAATGTTTTGATACAAAACAATTCTACAGGATCTTATACTCCTTCCTTCTAGCCCTTCAAGTCACAGAGGTGGGGTCTGGGAAAACAGCCTCAGAGGCTTACCATGGTTACTGCTGCTCCTGTATGATAGAGTAGGGGGTGCACAAAGGTATTATGGCTGGGTACCCCACCTGGCATAGCCTATACATCCCCACCCTAGGTTCCTGAGGTATGCCCCATGTACACCGACACCAACACCAACACAGAGAACTACATCCCTGTCAGAAAAATCAACACTTTGCAGACAGGTCACCATGTTTATGTGCCGAGACTGGGGCACACTGTCTCCCGGTCCTGCACCCCTGCCCCGAACCAACTCTGACTGAAGTTGAGAATCCTATAGATGGGGAGGTGGGTTGGGGGGGCAAAGCCCCCCGATAGAATAAACAGACCAGGAGACACACTGGAATCATGTAAATTGCTACTTGTGGTCGACATGATTCCAGTCAGTGAGATGTCGGTCAACAAAAGGGTTGTCAAACCGACATCGTAGAGCCAGTTCCTGAAACCAGTCATAGCTGGCTTTAGGCATGCTATGCATTGTGGATCTTCCCCCAGTGTATAAGTTAAACGTGATGCTTATCTTGCTTCACAGGTGGATCATGATTAGATTGATAAGTGATATCGCAAGGTGGGGGAAGGATTAAATGGTGCATATTGTAAGAACACTGGAACCCACAGAAGGCCTCCCTCTGAAGTACTCATGAGGTTGGCAGACCACATAAAGTTCTATTCATGTAGATGTACAGAATGTATGAGTAGAGTTCAAAATGTTTAAAAGAACTATTACAAAACAGAAAAAGCAATATTATAAAATAGAAAAGAAAAATCCTGCCATCTGATTGGTCAGTCTGGGTTTTAACCCAGGAGTAAATCTCACAATTCACACATAGTTAGTCCCATCTGTTAGTTTTAATTTAATTGTAAATGTTTTATTTTTGCATGTTGTTTTTTCTTTTGAATCCATTTCACAACCATAATAATGATTTCCAATGCATGTGCTGCTGTTGGATTTACCCACTTCTCATGTTGTTTATTATTCTCAGCTGTGACTCATGCCACATCATACGAGGCGCGGGCATATCTCACAACACATACCTTGGCATGCATTATTGCTTAAATCTTCCCGAGAACACATAATTCTACATGGGAAAAAGCAAGCTAGTTGTTGTAGCCTTCTACTTGCTGCAGAAGTCATACTTCAGTTGAACTTAAAAAAAAATAATTAACTAGAAGTTATAAAGGTACTCAGCTGAATATTTCCTCAGGGATCTATTTTTTTAAGCCTTTGATGTATAAAACAAAAGCTTACTTCGTGAGCATGCATAAAATTGAGTTAATCCCCATTAATAAGGGTTGTCTTATCTTTTTGAAGATGAATGTATCCATTTGGGATGATTTGCATTTTCCCCCTGATAAATAAATTCTTAGGCATTTCCACTGTGACATTCCTATCATTTGTCTATGCATGCCTGTAAAGTTTCAAGCAATAGTCATTAAAGAATCCTATCAAATGGGACAATATAATGCAAATAGTTTTACCCTAAGACCATTTTTTATTAAAGATTTCACTTCTGCCAGATTGAACAACTCTATTTGCAATGTGCTATATATGTATTTTTTTGTAACACAGCTTTAAAGGAGAAGTGCACTGAACCTGTGAGGCATTTTTTAAAGTACATGTTGTTTTTTAAGTTCCAGTTCAAATTCTGTTACTGTTCCATCTCTACAGGTGGTTTTGTTATCCTAGTGGGCATTTCTAATTTAGACTCAGAAAGTGCCATTTTAGAATTTTATGATGTAGTTTATGTCCCTTGTTCAGCTCTTCCACTGCTGGAACAATGCAGCCATGTTCTACTATAGAAATCTGTGGTTGTAGATAGACAAAACAGTTCCACCACCCAGATGATGCCCCTCTGAGTGTGCCCGTCATTAAGGCCCCAGAGATTTCATTTCACCTCCTGCTTTACATGCGGGGGGCTGCACCCCCGCATGCCCCCATGTGGGCGGCTGTGCCCCCCACGCCTCCCTCAACTATTTATTCTAACTCCAGGGCTGGCAGACCTCAGGGAAGGGGCCGCAATTTCTGAAATTTGGCACCCTATTGAGGACGCACTCGGACTGGCGCTCGGATGTCCAGAAAGGGACAAAAACTACATACACTTCTAAAATGGCACTTAATACTAGAGCATAAATCAGAAACAACAACTGAGGTTACTTTTAGGCAAGTACAGATGGAACAATAACATAATTTGAACCAGTTTTTAAAAAACAGCTTCTACTGTGAAAAATTACCTTCAGGTCCAGCATAGGTCATCTTTATAAAGCTAAAGATATATTCTTCTAGCACTCGGCATTATTATATGTAAGGAGAAATGAAACTGGTATTACCTTGTACAAAATATATCCATAATTATGTGAACTGCAACCAGCACTTGGTAAACAGAATATGATAGTGGAAACGCAGCGTGTAGAACTATGTTTGATGGCCTGGTACACTATCTCTACTGGCAAGGGTGTGCTTTGTTTATTTTTCACAATTGTACAGTGTATTAATACCCCAATTGTGAACCTATGGAATAAGTTTGTGAGGTGATAATCACATATATTGTAACTGGCATAAATAGCAAAAATAATTCACTATACTATATGTTTACATTGAATGATGCAAAGTAACAGCTCATGTTTTATGACAAAATGATTTTAATATTACAGATTGTAGTTATGACTTTGTAAAGTATGTTTAGCATGGTAAAAGAGGCAATGTGTTTGAGTGCTTATAATGGACATATGAACATATAATGAAGCCAGGAAATAAGGCCATTAGGTCTGCTGAGTCTATTCATATTGCAGGGTCCTCCGCATCAGCTAATGACCCTGGCCCTCCTCTCCACTCAGCCCTGCTCCTCCACACACCCACTTGACCTTTGGTTTCCCCTTAATTCTGTCTCAGAATCTCTTGAAGCTGTTTACCATTTTCAATGAAACTGCCTCCTGAGGAGGAAGCCCATTCCAACCTGCCACCACTCTCTCTGGGATGAAATACCTCCTAGCGTCACTCCTAGACCTCTTCCCCTCCAACTTAAAATTGTACCCCTCGTGTTTTGATTTCCGCTGAGCTTGAAGAAACCCTCCTTTTCCACACTGTTTTTTTTCAGATATTTGAGGGTCTCAGTCAGCTCCCCTCTCTCTGTCCTCTCCTCCAGGGAGTGCATGTTCATGGCCTCCAGCATCTCCTCATACATTCTACCCTGCTGGCCCTTGATCATTTTAGTTGCCCTCCTTTGGACTGCATACAGCAGTTTTATGTCCTTTTTAAGGGACAGACATCAGTACTGTACACTGTACTCCAGATGTGGCCTTACCAATGAGCTGTGCAAGGGCACTAGTACCTCCTTCTGCCTTCTGCTGATCCCACTGGCAATGCCGCACAACATTTTTTTTGTCTTTGCTGCTGCTTTCCTACATTGCTTGGAATGCTTCATGTCACTAGTGCTTATCACCACCAGGTCTTTCTCCTTCTCAGATGCAGACACTTGAACACCACCCAGGCTGTACTCAGACCTCAGTTTCTTAGCTCCAGTGTGCATAACCTTGCATTCCGTTGTATTGAATCCAAGTTGCTAAATTCCCAACAACCTCTCCTGCTTTTCTAGGCTTCTCTTAGGACTTGCAACCCTTCTGTTGTGTCCACCTTCCTAGAGAGCTCTGTGTTGTCCACGTAAAAGCTAATTTTATCCTTAATGCCATCCTCAATGTCACTGATAAAGACATTAAAAAGTATTGGTCTCAGGGCCAGCCCGGTGGCACTGAGGGTTGAGGTGCTGGACACCACACCTCGCACCATGCTGGTGACCCAAGTACTGAAGAGAGCTCGGGCCACTGGGGATTGGCAGGGGAGGGAGCAGATTGAGCATCCAATGACAGCTCTCCTCTCCCGGAGATGGGTGGGCATGTTGTCCCACTCTATGGCTGCCTCCTGGTGGAGGTCTGGGGCAGTGCCTGAGCAAGAAAGATTGGAGGCATGACATTGTGAAGTGTCTGCACCTCCATGCGTGCGCATTCGGGCTGGAAGGGGGAGGAAAAGAAAAACCAGAAACACAGCGGCTGCAGGCTAAATGAAATCCCCACCAGCACCCCATCACCACTACCTCAGGACCACCCATATAGACCAATCTGGATATGTCTCATGGGAGTGGGGGAGGATGGCCCTCCCCCTCCCTCCCTGCCATAGAGAGGTAATCCGTGGGCTGCCTAGGGCTTGAGGGTACCAGGGAAGTGGCGACCACGAGTCTGGAGATGGACTGACCTCCTGCCGGCAGGCCAAGGAAGAAAAACAAATCACAAAAAAAAAGTACTGGTCTGAGCACCAAACCCTGTGGACCCAACTGATGACCTCGCTGGTGCTTGACAGCTCAGTTCCAACCACTATGTTCTGGGTCCTGCCCCTCAGCAAGTTATCCAAACATCTGGTCAAATTATCACCAGCCCCTAGATCTCCCAACTTCCTAATCCATCTCTTGTGGAGTAGAGAGTCAAAAACTTGCTGAAGTCCAGGTAAAGGATGTCCCTTGTTTAGCCCCCGTCTACTATTTAATGACCAGTCAAAGAAGTCAATCAGATTATTTTGACTTGATTTCCTTCCCATTAACCCATATTGCTGCTAAACCTGGAGGTCATTTTCTTCCAGATACTCTACAACCTTTCCTTAGGTATGGTCTCCATTAGGTATCACACAATTGAGGACAGATTGACTAGTCTGTAGTTCCTAGGTCATCCTTGGTACTTTTGTTATGGAGATGCACTACATGTGCCATTCTTCATTTCTGTGGTACCACACCCGGCTCCAGTGAACTGCTGAACAGTTTAGTCAAGGATCTGCAAGCTCCTCCTCCAGCTCCCTCAGCACTCTTGGGTATATACTGTCTAGACATGGGGATTTATATACCCTTAATACCCTTAATATCAGCAGCCTTATCCTTACCCTATCCACATCTTTGAAATCATCTGTTTCAGAGTTGCAATGGATGCAGCAGCAAGTTATGTCAATTTTGCATCACAAATCGCAGCTGAGTCTGCATCAGAAGGGTGTGCTACCATCGAAAGATGGCTGCACCACAATCTGTTGTGCCACACTTGCTTCCAAATTAGTGATGCAAAAGGGAAACAATTATATTGCAGCCCAGACATATACTGCAAATATACTACAATTATGGTGCAAGAAATACAGTATCAGTTTTGATGCAGCTATGAAAACACATAAAAATTATATGTTGGCTCTACAATGGTGCCATCCTGGCTGCAACACAATACAGCAGCACACTGTAGTAAACAAGGAAATGAATCCCTTTTATAGGCAAGGACAAAAAAAAAGAGATCCACTCATGTGTTACTTTTTGCTGTATATTAAACGTTTTTCTCAACAAAATAATGTCCAAGAGCAAAGAGGATGGCCTGCCCTACTCTAAATTCTGAGATGAGAAGAAACAAAGCTTCAGCAAGAAAATGGTAATGGGGAAACATA
This sequence comes from Neoceratodus forsteri, assembly GCA_016271365.2. Taxonomy (NCBI): domain Eukaryota; kingdom Metazoa; phylum Chordata; order Ceratodontiformes; family Ceratodontidae; genus Neoceratodus; species Neoceratodus forsteri. The sequence continues at coordinate 1,367,366,169 of CM057455.1, forward strand.
GAAACACAGAAACTGTCAGCAGATAAGGACCACTAGGCCTATCCAGAGTGCCCATAGGCCCTATGCATTGCATGTGGCCACTGACCCTATGTGATCAATGACTTTTCATCATTCCCTCCCCTCTCAAGTTTCCCTTGTGCCTGTCCCAGGCATGCTTTAACCTCTCCACTGCACTTGCCCCAACTCCTGTGGCAGACTATTCCAAGTGTCGAATACCCTTTCTGTGCAGAAAAACATCCTCACAATATCTCTTAATCTACCTCCTTCCAATTTCATATTGTGCTTCCTTGTTCTAGTACTTGTTCTACATTGGAAAAGGTCCCCCACCTGCACCTTGTTTATGCCCTTGAGGTACTGGAAAGTTTCAAGTCATGTACACCTGCTGTCTCCTCTCCTTCAGTGAGTAAGTAGTGAGGTCCCTTAGTCTCTCCTCATATGTTTTGTGGTGCATGCCCTGTACCATCTTTGTTGCCCTTCTCTGGGTAGGCTCCACCTTATCTATGCCCTTGTGCAAGTGTGGCCTCCAGAACTGCACACAGTACTCCAGGTGAGGCCTTACCAATGTTTTATACAATGGCATCACCACCTCCCATCTCCTGCTAGTGATACCCCTGCCTATGCACCCTAGCATGCCACTGGCCCTCCGTGCCTCCTTTGTGCACTGCTTTGATACCTTACGGTCATCAGAGATGATGACCCCAGGTCCCTTTCCTCTTTGGTGACAGTCAGCTCCAAACCCCCAACCTGTAGCTCTCCCCAGGGTTCCATCTACCCAGGTGCATTATTCTGCACTTCTTTGCATTAAACCTCAGTTGCCACATCTCTGACTATCTTTCAAGCTTCTCCAGGTCTCTCATCATTTTCTGCACCTCTTCTGGAGTATCCACCCTGTTGCAGATCTTCGTGTCATCTGCAAACAGGCAGTCCTTTCCTTCCAGCCCCTCTACAATGTCACTAATGAAGACATTGAACAGGGCTGGTCCTAGCACTGATCCCTGTGGTACCCCACTGGTCACCCCCTCTCTCCCCAGATTTTACTCCATTTACCACCACCCTCTGTCTCCTGTCTGTTAACTAGTTCTATACCCAGTTCACCACCTTGTCTCCCATGCCTAGACTACCCTTCTTGTTTATCAGCCTTTTATGTGGGAATGGTGTCAAAGGCTTTGCTGAAATCTAGGTAGGTGACGTCTACCACCCCTTCCTGATTTATTTCCCTAGTCTATTCTATTAGATTAATTTTACATGACCTTCCTGCTGTGAATCCATGTTGCCTATGATACTGAGCACCACTGGATTCCATATGTGCCACTATCCTTTCTCTCAGCAGTGTCTCCATGATCTTTCCCACCACTGAGGTGAAGCTGACTGGCCTATAGTTCCCCGCCTCCTCCCTACTGCTGCTTTTGTGCAGTGGGACTACATGTGCCCTCCTTCAGTTCTCTGGAATGACACCTACATTGAGTGACTCTGTGAACAGGGTGCCAGGTAGGCTCATGCTACTTAAGGTATGTTTGAACACGGTATATCGTGTTTGAAACCTAAACATGGAACACTTCAAAAAAGGAACCATTACTTGTTCTGATGAAGTGGTTTAACAGGACAACAAAATGTCAACCTTTATGTCATTTGGTGGAATAAAAAAAATATGAATATACAGTACAACAGAAAAGTAACACAGGAGTGGATCCCTGTTTGCCTTTCTCTATAACTATTTCTGTAGAGGATCCTCTGACCTCTACATAACAAGAGAAGGATTAACAAGAAGAGCACTCTGAGAACTTTCCACAGCAATTAATCCATTTTATAATGCACTGCCTCTAGACACTGTGGCCCTGTACAGAACTGGTTTTTAAACCATTTTTAAAATCAGTCAAAATAAAGCATTTCAGTGCACCGGTTACACATCAATACCACTAAAAATTAAACAATGTGGTAAAAAAACAGAGCAGACAAAAACTTGCAAGGCAAAACCATATCCCTGCACAACAGCTAAGGGAAAAAACTTCACTCATACCCACCCACCCATACAGCAGCACCTTCATTTTCACACATACTCATTTTTTACAACCAAGTCACTTCTCACTCAGATTTACTATTCTCACACAACACCGCCATGGACCACCACTCAAGTGAAATTCGCCCTGGCAGTGTGCGGTTCAAGTACTTCAGAATTACTGTCTGACACAACTGCTATTTTGCATGCATCATTCTTCCATATTTCTACATTAAGACTACGGGTTGTTGATCATGTTCCTTTGTTCCACGCGATCTTGACATGATATCCAGTGCATCCACACTATTCAATAACCATTTTTGTTAATGGTTTGGTGTGTCCACCCTGCTGGTGTTAAATCTGTTCTCCCTGTAATTATTTCAGTTAATTCCAACACTCAGAACTGTGCTTGCCTCTACACACTGCAGCTAGAATTGTATTAGTTAAATTGTTGCAGCTTAAAATGTTTTTAATCCTGTCCAGACATATGAGTAAAACCATGCTAACTCTAAAACATTTTTAAAAACCTTTTTAAAACTAGAATCTAGCAAGGTTTAAAAGTTAAAACATTTTAAGGGGCTAGTAGTCTGGATGCAAACAGTGCTAGGGGGGTTTAAAACATTTTAAGGCACTAAAACCATTTTAAGATCCACAGTGTATACAGGGCCTGTGTTGCATCCTGGCTGGCTCCTCTGTACACAATGGAAATTTGGTTGTTTTGCTGCTAATTTTGAGCATTTCTGAAAATACCATCCCAAATCTTTCCAGTCTTCTAGAAATGTTCTATTCTCATCTTCTATTTTGCTCTTATTTAATCAATGTACCATTTTATTATAAAACACACGTGGATGATTTAATTGTGTACCAGTGCTATTCTAAAGCAGCAGTGTAAAAATAAAATGTTTTTCCAAGAAAGCTAGTTTCAGTTACAATAAATAAAAATAAGAAATAATAAGAACTTTATTTATCAAATGCCTTTCAAATTATCAAGGTGCTTTAACATACAAATTGGATAAAACAAAATAAAAGTATAAAACAAAATATAAATATGGATAATCAGTAAAATTAGTAAAATCAATCTGGGTAGGCTTGGCTCCACAAATAGGTGTCAGGGCCTGCTTGAAACCCCCCACCTCTCTTCTTGGACATTGGACGCACTCAGCCTATGGCCTGCAGCCTCATGCCCAACCACCCCAGGCATGAGGTTATCCCAGCAATACCTACACCATGTCATGCATTATTGCTTAACTTGAAAAAACAACCAACTTTGTAAAAAATTACATACACTTCAAATTACAAATTTAGCATATTACTACTTACAAAAAGGGCTATGCAATATTGAAAAACATTTTCACAATAAATAAACATATTACATCTATCAATCTCATACAAACAGGGCACTTAGAAAAGGATTCATTCATCTAAAAACACATAAAGAAGGATAATCTGTACTTCTCTGTTCTAAAAATTGGTTTTCACCATCTAACCTGCTTTCCTAGGCTATACATAGCCACATCTTTTGGTGGCAACAGGGAGTGTAATTTATGTTGGGGATCATAAGTTTCCATGGACAATTTCTTTGCCATATCTCATCTCCTTTCACCTAACCTTACCAGATTATACTTTTTTAAAGCATCATTGTAGGAGACCATGATGACTAAAATCATTCATAATAACCTTTTTTGGATTCTTTCTATCACTTTGATTTCCATTTTTGTACATCCTGTATCCCATACTGAGGAACCATATTCAAATATTGGCCTAATTACAATAAAAATACATTAAATTCTCCTCACTAACACCAGCCCTTTTTAACATAGTCAGCAAGTATATCCTTGAATTTCCTTTTTTTTATCATCCCCTCCATCTGTTCTTTTCATCCAAAATCATGTTGAATAGTAATTCCCAAAAGGTTTTACACTTTCCACTCTTTTTACTTCAACCCCACCAAGCAATGGGGAGAGAGGGGGCTCAACCAATTTGTTTGTTTTCCCAAATCTGATTTCTTGAGTTTTATTCAGGTTTATCTGCATCAAATTTATTTTGTACCACTCTTAAGTTTTTGCAGGTAATTTTTCATAGTACTCTGATTTATTTCAACAAATCTATCAATTACTGTGGTATCAGCCACATACTTGATACATGGGCCCTCAGTCTGCAAATCATTTATCATTATCAAAAACAATAATGGTCCTAGTTTCATTCCTCGTTGCATTCCTCCATACCTATACTTCTCCTCTGAACAGACTTCCTCCATTTAATTCCACTGTGTCCTACCCTCTAAAAAGTCATGTATCTACCTCATAATACACAAGGGGATTCCTAACATTTGCAGATTCTTCATTAGGGTTTTGTGGTCTATCAAACTGAAGGTTTTTCCTAGACCACAAAACCCTAAACAGGAAATAATGCTATTTCTATGATAAATGCAACAGTCATCTTTTTTCTTGAAAAAAATTAAAAATTAAAACATTTACAAAATACTCAGTTTTTGGAGAAACTTGAACTTGAAAATGTTATCACCAAACAAAATGGCGGCATCTTCTAAAGGGAAAAAAGGTAGGTTCATTTTTTTTGTTTGCCCAATTTTGTTGCACTGCTGTTTTAACAACATGTGGCAAACTTTTATTTTAAAGTTATACTTTCTTGCCTTTTTGTGCCCTTGCCTGTTATAGTTCATTTATCCAAGATAGCCCAGCTGAGTTGCAACATCTCATTTTCAGTAGAGTCCTGCTGCTACACTTTTCAGAGTTGGGTGAAGTGGAGGACTGGGAGGTAAATTGACTTGCTTATGGTCATATAACTGATTGTTTGTCCCTAGTTTTGTTTGAACATGGGATTTCTTGGTTCCTAAGCTGCAACACTAACCATTAAACCACACTGCCTCATATGACTTAAGTGTAGTGGTTAAACTGAAAACGCTTAGTAGTGGAACTGTAATCTCTACATTTGCAGAAGGTGGAACTGTCATCCCTTTGGTGTGAAAATCCCCATAGTATTTAATGTAGAAAGGTGTCAGAGGATGTGGAACTGAGTTCCTGTGAGTTTGGATTCTCCTTTATCCCCACAGTCTCCTGTTCAATCCAAGAAATCATCACCTTACTATCTAATCCCACTTAGCATCCTGATGCAACTGTTGTCCCTCCAAAAACAGTGGGACATCCAATATAGGGCTAGATCCCAAGACATACTGTAGATATCGTTATCAGCATATGTTAAGTGACAGAGGATGATGACAAAAGGAGGTGCTGGATCTGGAGGATGTAGGTTGCCTCTCATTTAGGTCATAAATGTTTTAGTCAAACTACAATGGCTAGGAATGCCTATCCAGCAGGCCCAGGCTGCTTTATACCTCATTAGATGGTCATTCCACTACATCACATGGTATGCATCATAAGCTCTACTGAAATCTGGCAACATCCTGACCTCCAGATGCCTGCCAACATGACCACTTCCCCTTGGTCACCAAGGAGCATTTGCACAAAGTAAGGAGGCATACAGCATTTATTCTTATCACTGTGTTTGTTGCTTGGTGAATATATTCCAGGCTTTGGCATCACCTGGTTTGTTGACTTTGTAAGTAGTAACATTCACCACTTGGCCACAGGGCAGCTCTGCAGCAAGCTTTTGAAAGTTTGCTGTTTGGCTTTTCTCCAGTCAAAGTCTACAACACAATTGGTGATTTTGAAACTGGCTAAAACTATGGTGCACATACTGTGCTAATTTCAATGCATATGTAACCATGCTTGACTACAGTACTACAGAAAATGCAATACATATTCATCCTGTTCCTAAAGGTAGTTTTATGGTTTCCAGCAAAAACCAAATCACACTTGTCTCAGCAAAATGCAGGAACACAAACTTCAACACCAGTTTGAATTTAGGACCTCCCATTTTTTTTATTGCTGAAGACACAATAATTAAAACAAGATATTTTCCCTTTAGACTTATCTGTTCCTGCTGCTTTTTCTGTCCTGAAGTCATAACCCTCTTCTTATGACATTGCAGCCAGCTGGAACAGAAATTATTGTGATGTTACAAGCAGAGGATTCTGGGTCCTATATTCAAAAGTTTAGCACAGCATGAACCAGGTTCACATGGGCTCTAATGGCCAATTGCCCATGTTTGCTATAGTCAGCTGTTAGCACTGCAACAGCCATGGGCCATAGTGCAGCTGCACTACCATAATGTATTCAGCAAAAAAAGAAAGTGGTGACTTCAATATGTAGCTAGAGGTGTGCAAATTTGTTAAAATTTGCTCAGTGTAAAATTTTATGGATTTTGACTATTCTGCAAAGTTTTCCACCATGCAAAGTCCCATTTTGAAGCATTTTGGGCAGATTCACAAAATTTCAAAGTCAAAAACTTCAATTATTGTTACAGTCAATGGTACAGGTGTACCAGATCTGCAAAGCTTGAACTTCACTGTCAAAGTTCAACATAAGAGTCGAAGTTTGCAATGAACTATCGGATATGAGGTCACATGTTGCTGAACAGCCAATGAGAAGCTAGTTTTTGAGTTATGTGACTGTAGTGTTTGAGAAAGCCTTAGAGTGCAGAACTTGTCCTACAGCTTAGAATGAAATCTGAAAACATTATATAAAGGAACATTTTGCATGTCAAATTGCTATAGAACTGTTACTGTGAGTGCTCTTTGCATACACAGTGATTTTTTATGTTGCTTTTCTCCATCCTGTATTGTTTGTTTGCAGTATTTAGCTTTCCGTTAGAAGTTGTGGTTTGGTGGCTTGTGTGGGCTGGAGGAGGGTAGGAGCAGTTTAGAAGGCACAGTTTTCCTCTGAACAAAATCAGTAGGCAAGTGCCCTGTCTTTTCTTAAGAAAAAAAAAATGACTGTCCTCCTGACTGTGATTTAACCTGAGTGATTTATTCAGTGCTCCTACACTCCTTTCTGGATATAGTAGCTGCTTACTGTCTTTTACCTGACAATGCCACCTAGGCTGCTACTGTTACCTGAATTATCCTAGTGTTAAAACCATCTCTGTTTCCTATTTACAATGTATTTTTGTCTATGTTTACTTAACTAGCTAGATACTCCTAAACCCACAATGTATGTATACCCACCCTTTACAACGTGGAACCTTTGCAAAAGAGCGGTCTCCCACTCAAAGGAACTGTAATCCAAGATTTAATAAATAAAAAATATAATAAATAAAAAATGACTGCATGCACAACTCTATTTAGGACAAAAAAAATCACACTTCTCCAGACAGCAATTTAACCTGAGTGATTGTTGTGTGACTGCGTGCACAACTGTATTTAGGAAAAAAAAAAAATCACCATTCTCCAGACAGTGATTTAACCTGAGTGATTGATGTATGACTGCCTACACAGCTGTATTTAGGAAGAAAAATCACTGTTCTCCAGACAGGGATTTAAGCCAAGTGATTATTGTGTCCCTGCGTACACACCTGTATTTAAATGATTGTTGTGTGGCTGCATGCACCTGTATTTAGGAACACATTACCATTCTCTAGACAGTGATTTAACTGAAGTGATTGTTGTGTCCCGGCATACACACCTGTATTTAGGGGGAAAAATCACTGTTCTTCAGACAGTGATTTAAGCTGAGTGATTGCTGTGTTCCTGCTTACACACCTGTATTTAGGGAAAAAAAATCACCATTCTCCAGACAGCAATTTAAGCCGAGTGGTTGTTGTGTGACTGCATTCACCTGTATTTAGGAAAAAAAATCACTGTTTTCCAGACAGGGATTTAAGCCAAGTGATTGTTGTGTCCCTGCGTACACACCTGTATTTAGGGAAAAAAATCCCCATTCTCAAGACAGCGATTTAAGCTGAGTGATTGTTGTGTGACTGCAAAAATCACTGTTCTCCAGACAGTGATTTAACCTGAGTAATTGTTGTGTCCCTGCGTACACACCTGTATTTAGGAAACAAATCTCTGTTCTTCAGATAGCGATTTAACCCGAGTGATTCTTGTGTGACTGAGTACATACCTGTATTTAGGAAAAAAGATCACTGTTCTCCAGAAAGTGATTTAACCAGAGTGATTGTTGTGTCCCTGTGTACACACATGTATTTAGAAAAAAAAGTCACTGTTCTCCAGACAGCGATTTAACCCAAGTGATTGTTATGTGATTGTGTGCACACCTGTTTTTAGGAAAAAAATCACTGTTCTCCAGATAGCGATTTAAGCTGAGTGATTGCTGTGTTCCTGCTTACAAACCTGTATTTAGGAGAAAAAAAAAATCACCATTCTCCAGACAGCGATTTAAGCCAAGTGGTTGTTGTGTGACTGCATTCACCTGTATTTAGGAAAAACATCACTGTTCTCCAAATAGCGATTTAACCTGAGTGATTGTTGTGCCCTGTGTACACATCTGTATTTAGGAAAAAATACCATTCTCCAGACAGCAATTTAACCAGAGTGATTCTTGTATGACTGCGTACACACCTGTATTTAGGAAAAAAAAATAACTGTTCTCCAGACTGCAATTTACCCCCGAGTGATTGTTGTGTCCCTGCATACACACATGTATTTAGGAAAAAAATCACTGTTCTCCAGAAATCAGTTTAACCCGTGTGATTCTCGTGGGACTGCATACACACCTGCATTTAGGAAAAAAAATCACTGTTCTCCAGACAGCGATTTAACCCGAGTGATTGTTGTGTGCCTGTGTACACACCTGTATTTAGGAAAAAAAATCACTGTTCTCCAGACAGCGATTTAAGCTGAGTGATTGTTGTGTCCCTACATACACACCTGTATTTAGGAAAAAATCACTGTACTCCAGACAGCGATTTAAGCCAAGTGATTGTTGTATCCCTGAGTGTGCTGTAGAATGACTGGGAAGAAAAGGGCAACTAAAGATAGAGGCTGTGGAGTGGCCACAAAGAACATTTCCCAATTTGTGGTTCCTAATACTAATCCTACTAGTGGTGCAGGAACCAGAAACGTCACAGGGACAGCATTCAGATGACTCTGTGCAGACAGTAACAGTAGTAGCAAAGTATATGGCCCTGGTGTTGGCTTTTCTGCCATTAAGTTTTTCTCTACAGAATCTGTGGCAGACATGTTGATGGATGTCTCAATGTCAAGTGACACAGTGAGAGGAAGCAGCAGCTCCACCAGCAAACAAACAACTGTAGGCTTGGACGCTGATGGTGCTGAACTGCAATTTGAAAGTGGTGCTGTTGATGATGGTAGATCAGAGCTGAATAATGTGTGTCCATGTCCAATGAGTGAGAGCGAGGTGGTGGTAAATGTGGAGCAACATAAGAACAACAGTTATGAAGAGGAGGTGCATGTTACAGAAACTGTGGCACTTGTTACTGAGGCAGACAGACCTGCTGAGACTAATAAGACTGACAGCTTTTTTAGCTGTGATGTGGATGATGATGATGTGCCAGACTACATGGATCCCTCATGGGAGCCAGAAAAGAAAAGGAAAAAACAGGGTGTTCCAGAGCGTATCTTTCCTGTTGCCTTAACTGCTAAAACCAGCAAGGAGAAGGTCACCCCAAGCACTGTTTCTCCCATTTTTTCAACATTGCTCCAGTCACCCCACAACATAACAAAGAGCAAATCGTCTCCTTTGCTATCACAATCACAGTCATCTTGGCACCAAGTAAATACAAGGCGCCATAAATCCCTGCTGTGCATCACCACAGGGAAAGAGTTCCATTGGCAGTCCCTAGGCAAGGAGCACCCCCTTATTGGCACAATGATGAGGTAAGCTGTTTGGAACACCACTAGGTGCATCACTGACAACAGCAGTATCAAGAAAAGTTCAGCTGAAGCTGCCTTCCATTTTGGATAGGCAAATAAAATTCCAGCCTAATCATGGTACAGCATGGGAGTTGAATGCAACATGTGCAGAAATGATTGCTCTGAATTTGTTGCCATACTCCTTTCTAGAGAATGTGGGATTTAGGTGGTTCATGGCCTGTGCCTTGCTGAAATGGCAGGTGCCATCATGTACCTACTTTTCAAAGCATGCCATCCGTGAACTGTACAGTACTGTATGTGACATGCTACATCATGCCCTGCAGCATTCCTCAGCACAGTATCTCCAATCCATCTGAGCATGGACATGTGGGCCAGTGGGAAAACATCTGGTAGCTCTTACTTGTGCATTACAGCACACTGGGCTCAGGTACCTGGGGTAGTGGCTGATTGGGGGAGAGGCGAGAATTGCACTAGGACAAACTGTGGTGGTAGCAACATGACTGGTGTAAGGTAGCAGGCAACACTAACCGTGAAGAGTATCCCTGGGTCACACACTGGAGAAAAGATGCTGGAAGTAGTACTTACCAAGACTGATCAGTGGCTCCACCTCCATGCACTGAAAGCCGGATTCATCGCCAGTGATAATGGCTCAAATGTGCAGAAATGCATCACTGATGGAGGATTTATCAGGGTGCCATGCCTGGCACATTGCCTTGTCCTTGTGGTGCAGGCTTTTCTTAACCATCAGGATATAAAAGAAGTTTTGGCTCTTGCCAGATGCATCTGTGCCCACTTTGCACATTCATCAAAAGCACGTGACATCTCCATGATCTGCAGGTAAAGAACAAGCTGCCTCAGCACCAGTTAAAGTTTGACATTGTCACCTGGTGAAACGCCACCTTGTACATGGTGAAGCATCTATACCAGCAGTACAAGGCTATATCTGAGTATCTGCTAATTCACGAGTCGTGACAACAGGGGGGCATCCATGTGTCTCACAACAGAGCAGTGGTATTAAATAGATGGACTCATCTAGATTCTGAGACCCTTGAAGCATGCAACACAGGCAGTGAATGGGGACACTGCCTGCATCTGTGAATCCACTCCTCTGCTATGGGTACTGAGGCAGATACTGCTGAATGTACAGCAACAGCTGGAGGCAGGTGGTGACAGAGCAATTTGCTCATTAATGGAGCACATGCTGTCCACATTAGACTCCAACACCCACATGAAGTATATTATACAGTCAGAGGAGTTTGGAATTACAACAGTGCTTGACCCGCATTATAAACATGGGCTAGCAGCCATAATACAAGGTGGGCATCATGAGTTGCAGAGTCTGACAGAACTACTCACTCAGAGGGTAAGTGGTGCACAGTTGCTACTATGGGCACAGGGGGCAAAGAAAGATGATGGTACCACACAGTGATCCAGTGTTACTGCCACCCACTTCTCTTCATCTCAGCCAGGGTGTCAAACTGCAGAAAAGCAATGCAAGGTAAATGAATCTATGCTGAATCCCATTTGGACCACCCTTAATTAGGTGGGAGTCGCAGACATGTAGGAAACTGAGGAGGAGGAAGATGATCACGCTGCACGTCTTCAACTGGCAAAACGCATGGTAGATTCATGTTTTGCAGATACAAAGAACCTTGCCATTGGAGATGAGCCACTACTATGCTAGGGCACTAAGGCCAATGACTGGCCAGAACTAACAGTGGTTGCCCTGAAATATCTTAACTGCTCATCCTCCAGTATCAGTGTTGAGCAGGTGTTCAGTTCAGCTAGTGCCACTGTGCATGACAGGTGCACAAATCTATCTCTTAAAAATGTTGGCATGCTGACATTTATCAAAATGAATGAGGCTCACATACCCTCAAAAAGAGTAATGTCCACGGTAACTGCACCGATTGACAGGGATGAAGATGAGGAGGAAAGTGCTTTAGGGAGACCAGGACATACCTCATCATTATCTCGCAACATTGAAGTGGATGAATCAGTGATGGAGAGGGAGTTCCCATATGGTGACACTTCCAGTGTTGAAGACTGTGAAGGATGCTTCATGAAGGACATGGAAGAATAATGAACTCTACTATTTAGTTTCTCCTTCTCCCTCCAGGTCCCCACACATCCACAACAATGTACTTCTGGACATCAACTTAATAACAGTAATAATGTATCACATTCAATGATGAGATATACCACTCTAAACAAAATTCACATAGCTATTAATAAAGTGTGCCAACTCCTCCTAGGAGCAGACAAATGATCCCATACTTACAACCTCTATGCCCTCACCAACATTCACACCCTGGAGGAAAGACTACAATACCAAACTTGTCTCCTCACCAAAAAAATCCACCTGGGGTTGACCCCACTGGGGGTCTCTGCCTCCCTACTCTCGTGCCCCCCCACTGCAGCTACTCATTCTGCCAACAAACACCTGTGAACAGTGTCTAGGGTCAGAACCTCCTAGATCATTCCATTATAGAGAGCCCCTGTTTGGTACAATGAATTCCCCCCAGCCATAACTTCCATTCCCAAATTAGGGCACTTTAAGACCACCCTAAAAAATGCATTCTCTCCTTGTGTCAATGCCAGTGTAATTGCTAATCCTCCTAACTGGTCCTTCACAGAGATTCCCTAGGCTGGTCCTTTTTGACATAGCTACCAACTGCATAGGACATCTTCATTACTGATCACTGTTTCTGCTACTTGACAACACCCCAGAGGCTACACTTACTCTGTAACTGTACCACTTGTATTTACATCAATACCCTAACTACTACATGTATAGGTCAACAGCCACCCTGGCTATTATATGTAAATACCTTTGTTTAAACTGTAATGTTTCACTGCTGTACTGTCTCATTGTATGTATGATTGTGTTTGATGCAGAGCCTTTCTAAATGAGTCTATGACTCAAAGGGTTGTATTTCCTATGATATGTTAAATAAATAAATAAACATCAACAACTATTAATTAGTGCTGCTTCTTAATTGTGTCAAATTAAACAGCTGTAAACAATGCACTATGACACTTATGAATTACTGAACAGAACACCTGCTCTAGCCGGCAAGAAACACCACAGCCATGCAGCAGTGACCTCAACACATCATCCCTCTCCTCCTCCTGTTACCTCTTATGTGCACTGTAGATGCCTTGGATCCTCCTCCAACACAGGCTGAAACAGCATGGCATAGCACTTCCACCACCAGTGGCATCGGTATGTAGTAGGCAGCCAATTGTGATAAAGAGAACCACCTCCTCTGTAATCCCTGGGTTGCTTCAGGTATGTCTCCTCCTCACAATCACATCAAGTAAGAAACAACATTGGCTTGGCTACCACTTCCACCACCGTAGTGACTGGTGATTCATAGCAACCAATGTGAAACAGAATCACCTCCTGTACCTTCTCAAAACTCTCCTTTTGACAGATTCATCTTGGTCCTCCTCCTCCTCCATCAAGCCACTGACTGAAGTCTGAAAGGCATCATCATGCAAGTGTAACCACACTGCATCAAGCATTTTCTTCATCTGCTGTTGGTGAGACACCTGCACTGTTTTTCAGACACTGCAGCACTTCTGTAAGCCTACTAGAGGCAGAAAATCAGACCATGATTGATGAGACTCATTGCAGCATTAATCCTGTAATATCTTCTTCATGCAGGTTTTGCTGGTTCTACTACAGAACACAGACACCAAAACAGAATTGCACAGCCAGCAGTAGTACTCTAACAGTAGGTATCATTGTGATTTCCTGTTATTCCTTTGCTTTAATTATCTCTCCTCTCCTTTCCTTTCTTTTACTGTTCTTTACTTTACTTTTGTTTCCATAACTTTCGTTCACAAAAATCCTTTCTTGTTTTCCAGGTGCTCTCTGTGGACTGACATAATTTGCTTGGTAAATCATCAAGCACACCATCACAACAAATTCAGGCACAAGGAATACCTGTAACGATAAGGAAGAACAGCAGAATCAGTGATTAAGAAATGAAATTAATTTGTCAATTATGGTACAGAAACAAGTGGCCACACCCTAAAAAAAAAAATACCTACCTTCGTGGTTGAACAATGTTGTGTATGAGTCAGACAACAGCATCTATGTTGTATCTATCCAGCAGTATGATGCCATCTATCTGCATTTGGCAAAAATAACGGAAAATCAATGAAAGAGAATTACCAATATATTAGACTTCGAACAGTACCAATAACCATCACTCCATTAACAAAACAAAGGTACTTACCAGTGCACTATGTCTGGTTACCATCATGAATCCTCAGCAAGCACCCCCCCAAACAAAAAACATACTTACCTTCATGGTTGGCCAGTGTTGGACATGAGATTCTGACTGCAGTATCTATGTTGTAGATGTCCAGCAGTATAATGTCATATGCACAAAAAACTGAAACTCAATGTCAGAGAATTACGAATATATTAGACTTTGAACAGTAACGATAACCCCCCTCCATTACAATGAAAAGAAAAGAAAGGTACTTACCTGTGCAGTATGTCTACATGCCATCATGAACTCAGGACCACACCGAGCAAGAGGCCATTTCTCTGACTTTGGAACAACAGCAGCACACAGCAACATCAAAGCACCCTCTCCACGTGGCAATAGTATTTCTTTTGCAAGCATCACATATGCTTTGCACCACCTTTTCTGGTGTGTGCAGCAACAGTATTTGACTGAAAATATGCATTTTCTCTCTGGGGACACAACTTCATATTTCTGGCAAAGTGCTGGTGGTGGTGGTCAGGTGTTGGTGGGGTGGCAGGCCCAAAAATGCTTAGTACAATAAATATGTTTTATGTTCTCTTGCAAGCTTCACATGCAGTATACTTTGCACTACCTTCTGTGGTGCGGCAACTTTATTTCAGTGAAGGGAAGCAATTAATGTCTGGGGACACAACTTTACATTTCTGGCAAAGTGCTGGTGGTGGTGGTGGTGGTGATGGAGTGGCAGACTCAAAAATGCTTAGTACGATAAATATGTTTATGTTCTCTTGCAAGCTTCACATATGCTTTGCACCGCTTTCTCTGGTGTGTGCAGCAACTATATTTCAGTGAAGGGAAGCAAATAATATTTGGGGACACAACTTCACATTTCTGGCAAAGTGCTGGTGGTGGTGGTCAGGTGGTGGAGGGATGGCAGGCCCAAAAATGCTTACTATGTTAAATATGTTTATGCTCTCTTGCAAGCTTCACATATACTTTGCACCACTTTCTCTGGTGTGTGTGGCAACTGTATTTCAGTGAAGGGATGCAAATAATGTCTGGAGACACAACTTCACATTTCTGGCAAAGTGCTGGTGGTGGTGGCGGGGTGGCAGGCCCAAAAATGCTTAGTACGGTAAATATGTTTATGTTCTCTTACAAGCTTCACATATGCTTTACATCACCTTCTCTGGTGTGTGCGGCAACAGTATTTGACTGAAAAGATGCATTTTCTCTCTGCGGACACAACTTCACATTTCTGGCAAAGTGCTGGTGGTGGTGGTCAGGTGGTGGTGAGGTGGCAGGTCCAAAAATGCTTAGTACAATGAATATGTTTATGTTCTCTTGCAAGCTCACATATGCTTTGCACAACCTTCTCTGGTGTGTGCGGCAACAGTATTTGACTGAAAAGATGCATTTTCTCTCTGGGGACACAGCTTCACATTTCTGGCAAACTGCTGGTGGTGGTGGTCAGATGGTGGTGGGGTGGCAGGCCCAAAAATGCTTAGTACAATAAATATGTTTATGTTCTCGTTCAAGCTTCACATATGCTTTGCACTGCCTTATCTGGCATGTGTGGCAACCGAATTTCAGTGAAGGGAAGCAATTAATGTCTGGGGACACAACTTCAGATTTCTGGCAAACACAGTAAACATGTTAAGGGCTTAAAACAGATTTATGCCTAACTTCTCAGTAGAATAGCTCATGTTTGTGTTATGGTTTGCACTTCTTTGGGTGGTTGACGGTTGCACACAACACAACTTCCAGTTATGCACCATCACCATCATGGGGACACAATTTATGTAATGTGGCAAATACTTGACATTTGTGGATAGAAGGAGGGAGTACACATGATGAACCAGTGACAAAAATGAAAGGAAGGAATGTGGTTCATTATCTTTAAAAAGGATTAAAGAAATAACAGAACTGTACAGCAAGGGACATCCACATGAATGAAACAATAATAAAAAAGAGGACAGAGAAAACAGACTTTAAAACAACAGAGCTTTTTTTTACTTTATATATTTTTTGGGTGTCTTTAATTTTTAATGGGGAGGGACTAGAGAGTAGAGAAATTAAGAACACAGATGACAGAATAACTACAAATAAACAAATAAAACTTGAAACAAAAAAACTCAGACCACCCCACCAGCACTGCCTGAAGATGAACCAATCCCACCACCACCACAGAGCTTGGATAGGAGAGTGAGGATCCTCTCATGGCTGGACATGACACTGTCCAGCTGATCCATCACCTCCTGCCGGAAGGTGTTGAATTCTTGGCACAGATCATTCCTCTCAGCCCACAAAACAACAAGATGGCTATTTGTGGTAGGTACCATGAGATCATCATTACTGCCACTGTCATAATGGCGCTGATGAGGTACATGACGAGTACTTCTGTGGTGCACATCATGCCTGCTACGCCATTGCTGACTCGCTGCTGGCACTGCAGCAGCACCGCCAACCTCATGCTGCTCCACATTTCCCCCAGGCCATCACCACCACCACCATTATGTGATGCCGCCACATCACGCTCTTTGACCCTCCACACATTGAGGTGGTGGATGCGGAGGTGCATCCTCTGGCCGCTGGTCCCAAGATGGCTCCCTTTTTTGCCATGCCTCACATGCCACCCACACACCTTGCAGATGGCCACTGTCTTATCTGCTGGGTGCATATTGAAAAAAAAAACACACCACAGAGCACTGCAGGACTGGGGCGCACCAGAAAAGGAGACAGCAGGCTCCTGCTGGGAGGGAGGAGCTTGTGGCTGCTGCTGCTGTTGTTCCTGCTCCTGCTGTTTATCTTTTTCTTGTTGCTGCTGCTGCTCTGCAGCAGCAGAAATCTCTTCCAGAGCTGGGGGGACACAGTCCCGTTTGAAAAAAACATGCTTGCTAAGGCGTGGTCACCTTACTGGTGCTCCAGCACCACCCGGTCTGGACTCAGTCAGATCCTGACGCTACCCCTCCATCACAAACAGAAATGTAAAGAAAATTAAAGAAAAAGATAGTAAGAACTCAGAAAAAAGAAGTATACACTAAAAAAAATGATAAAATCAGAAAGTACAGTAAAAAAAGATAAGGATTAAAACTAAAAAAGGAGTAAAATATTCAGCTCTAGTCTAAAAACTCTAAGGAATCAGGTTATAAAATGCTGTTTCTACTCTCCTCAATCATACTGTCTACTCTCCACTCTCATTCAGCTACAAGCCAAAATGAAAGTGAAACATTCACTTCCTGGCTCCCATGTGACATGCAGTAAGTGAATCATGTGACAAACCATGTTTGTTATTAACTTCACAGTTGCTAGCAAAGTCAAAGTTGCCTTCGAAGTTAACCAGCAAATTTTTGGCACCAGCTTAAGACAATTACCTTCGAAGTAACTAAAAAAAGTCGAAGTTAAACAACAAAGTTTCCTGGCAAAGTTTTAGCGCCAGAGAGGTCATTTATGTAAAGTTTTTTGCAGGGCTAATTTGGTGACTTCATGGGAACTTCACCAGAGGATTTAAATTTTGTAACATCTCTATATGTGACACAGTGTAATAGTCAAGTAATTGAAACTGTGCTAAAGGCAGTTAACCTGACATAGCTCCATGCAAGATAAGGACTATAACAATAGCTGTGGGTGTCTTTTACTCCTAATGGGCTGTCCTCTGTGCCAAGATTAGAGTAATGCTTGGAGGAAATTAGGATTTGGATGGCCTCCAGCTGGCTGGCTTTGAACCCAAAGAAGAGCCCAAGGGGTATGTCTTCAGGCCACAGAGGACGTTCACAGCCTAGGAGTTGTTCTTGATGGATAGTTGACATTTGTTTCACAGGTGTCTTCTGTGGTCAGGAACTGCTTTTATTACCTGAAGAATGTTGCCAGATTGTGACCTCTACTTGATTGTGCTGCTCTAACTATACTACTCAGCACCCTCATTTTCTCCTATCTCTACGACTTCTGTGTGTTCTATGAAAGCTTACCCAAGGGCCAGTTGCATTGCCTAAATCTAGGGGTCAGTTGCATTGTCTGCATCTAGTTCAGAATGCTGCAGCAAGACTTCTGACCTTCACTAACAGGTGAGATCATATTACCCACCTTGCTACGGATTCTGAGCAGACTGTATTTAGCAAAATTTTACACACTGTACATAAACTCAGCTAAATTTCGCTACCACAATGAACCTGTGTAAGAGGCTCAACTAGTATTAGACTGTCAACATAGCACCACTCAAGCCAGAGTCTATGTGATTGGACTGAAATTAACAGAGGTTGTGACGTCATTGACGGCCGCAGTCCAACTGTACTTATTCTTGCAAGTGTAAAACTGACTGTACATAACATCTTTCAATTAAATCAATATATGTTGCTAGACACACTTACAATCTTGATACAATAACTCACTATGAAGAAAAAAATTGACCAGATAATTTTTACTGTTTTGTGAATGTTTTTACAATTGAGTAAAATGTCGTGATGAGCTACAGTAAAAAAAAAAAAAGGCTGAAAACATTGATAATTTGCCAAAGTTTTTATTACAACTTGCCTTTAACAGCAAAAACATTGGGCCACATTCAGTACCTCATGCAAGCTGTCCTGTAGGATTAGGAGTGGGAGAATACCCCCCCCTCGGCCACATTGCAGGACCTGAAAGTGCAATACGGCAAACAGACAGTACTGTCCAAATGTCACATTCAAAGGCTTCAGTGGTGAGCAAATCATGGGCCTTTGATGGCTTAGCGTGCCCATGCTCATACAACTATGTGAGCTGCTACATTGAGCAGCTACAGACAGATACATACTGCAGCCACGCAATGTCCATTGAGCTGAAGGTGACAGCAGCACTGTGCTTCCTGGCCATTGTATCATTCCAGTTACTGGTGGGAGTCACCACTGATATCACACAATCTACCATCTCATGCCTGCTGGGCCAGATTCTAAATGCCCTGCTGGCCCATGCTGGGGAGTTCATTGTTTTCTCAGCACACCAGCAGAGTGAACAACTGTGCAGCAATTCTATTGGATTGTGCACCTATCAGCTGCACTGGCTGCCATTGACTGTACCCATGTTGCCATCCATGCACCCCCAGGGGACAGGGTGGAGGCCAACGTGAATAGAAAAGGTCTTCACTCCATCATCTGCTAGGTGGTGCACAATGCAACAGGGTGCACCATCAATATGCTGGCATGGTTCCCCAGCAGTACCCACAATGCCTACATCTGGCACAACTCCATCCTCTGCCACAAATTCAAGGGTGAAGACATACCCAGTGGGCACATCATTGATGAGCATACACCCAAGGCCCAACCACTGACCATGCTGTAGCTGCCACTGATGCCACTAACCATGGCTAGTAGCAGTGAAGACCTTTATTTTTATACAGGATATAACTGTTAGGGCTACAAGCTCTGTTTGCAAAGTTGTCCTGCTACAGTGGCATTGTTGCATAAATCTTATAAGAGGTACAGAGTAAGAAATTACACAAGTTTAAACAAGATTCAGACAGTACATTAAGGTAGAATGGTACATTGGGTAGTATACTTTTAATTATGAGTACACAATTACTGTGTGTGTCTTATGGGAAAAATGGTTGTGCCTCAGTCTAAAAGCAGTTGCATGTTTCAGACAGTTCCATATTTATGACAGTTTCAAAAGTACCTAGTTTGGGGATTTTCCTAATGTCTGGTGGAATGAGTTCCACAGCTTAGTGAGAGAATATTTTGAAGTCATCTTTCTATAGGTGTTCTGAATTCTTAGGACATTGAGACCTCTGTTTTTGATTTCTCTCAACTTGTGTCTGTGGGTCACCATATTCGGGTAATAATGACTATTTCCTACACAGGGGACAGTGCATACCACCTGTATCCCTGGCTGCTGATACTTATTGTATGACCCACATCCATTGCAGAGTCCAGGTACAAGTTAACGCAGCACACATCACAACCTGCAGTGTCATTGAACATGTCTTTGTGATGCTCAAGATGAGGTTCAGATACCTTTACCATTTGGGTGGTGCCCTACAAAACAGGCTTCAGAAGACTTGTATTATATACCTGGCCTATTGCGTACTACACAACATGGCACTGCACTGTGGAATATGTCTGTGAGTCCCAGAGGGCAAAATTGCAGTGGATGTGGAGTCAGTGGACCAGGGGATGCAGGAGCAGCTCGATAAGCATGACCCCAGGATGGCCAGGAGGTCAAAAGACTACAGGGACTGCCCCATTGTAGACTTCGTCAGACCCAGACATTGAATACAGAGCACACAGAAGATGGTACTGGTTTAACAAAATGCATTACTCAATGTGTAATGAAGGAACAATACATAAACAATATAAATGTTGTGGCAAAGAATACTGTAGGGTAGGGCAAAGTAATAAGCAGCCATCGGGGGGGGGTTTGGAAACAAAACACTGAGCCATCCAGGTGGAAGAGAGGGGACTTGGAAACAAAATACAAAGCCATCCAGGTGGGGGACTTAGAAACAAAATTCACTGTCATCAAGTCAGGGGGAAGGGGCTTGGAAACAAAATACACTGCCTTCCAAGCAGGAGAAATGGGAGAGTGGGAAACATGGGCCAGTGACAATCAGGGTTAGGGGAGGAAAGGGGGTAGCAAAAATAGGGTAGGGCAAAGGAATACTTTGCACCTATGTGTGACCTACCACAGATGTGCGGCTGGGGCAGACAGTGTGTCCTTGTGGGCTGCAGGTGGCACATTGTTCATGATATGGGGGAAGGGGTGTGGGGATGGGTTGAGCCACCCACTGCCATGGTCCCATGGTGTAGTAACCACGGAAAGGAGCAAGCCACAATCAAGGGTGCATGTCAACTGCCCTCCATGGGCCAGTGTGTGGGTAGTTCGGGGGGTACTGGGAATTCACCTGCCTGCACTGCAGTCCCCAAAGTCATCCAATCAGGCAATGCATCTTATTTTAAAAGGGAGCCAACTCTGGCAGATGCATTGTACACTAGGGCCTCAACCAATGGGATGTCCTCCTTGATGACTGGTGGCTGAGCTGATGTTTCAAGTCAGAAATCTGAATTAAACACTAAGAGACCACCACTCATCTTTGGGATGTAATAAGTGAGTAGTCATTTGAGACAAAAAGCACATTGTAAGAATTTAATGATTTATCAGTTTGGGAGGGTGTGTGCACAGGGTCTCTTGTTTTAACTTATGTGTGCCATAACCGGTTGGACCGCAATGAGAAAAGCATTGGCTTGGGAGTGCACCTTATTTAAAGTGAGCCAATCAGGCAGTGTGCCATATTTTAAAACCTTCCATGCATTCTTTCACGAGCCTGACTAATTTCTGACTGGTACCAAAGGTTAAGGGCAGCATTTTGTTTGGTGTTGACCCTGAGATGGTTGGTGTGGAAATCCTGCTGCAGCCACTCAGAAAGCTAATCAGGAAGTAAACCATATTTTGAAAGAGATCCAACTCTGCCAATTGCATTTTAAAATAGAGCCTCAGCCAATGGGAGGTCCAACTTGATGACCGGTGACTGAGCTGCTGTTTCGCATCAGAGGTCTAAAATGAACAATAAGTGACACCCACTCTCTTTAATGATTTGCCAGTTTGGGGAGGGGTTGCACTGTGTCCCTTGCTTTAAGTTTTCATGAGTGCAGTTGTCCATTTTCTGAACTATTTGTATTACCTGGTATCACAGAGAGCATTCCATGGAAATGACCCGCCTTGTTGTCTCAGTTTGCTAATTATGAATTATAGCGCGTCTGTGGATATCATTAGATATTAGGTGTGTGCTCATTATCTCTAATGGAATTTTCATTTAATTTTCAGTCTTGTATGTACTGTCTCTGAAATGGGCTATGCATTTAGCAAATTATATTTAATTTTAAAAAAATGCACTTTAGAGTTCAGTTCAAAAACCTCAAATTTTGCACAGATTTTTAGTGTGCAACCATAGAGAGTAAAGTATGGGTCAGGGTGTGTATTGAGAAGTTTACATACATCCGAGGGGTTAGATGCTACGAAAACCCTGAGAGTGAAGCTCAAAGGGTTTATGACTAGCATCTAACCCTGAGGGTGTGTGTAAACTTTTAGTTTACACATCCCGACCCATATTTTATTTTATTTAATTGCTGGGTTCCCTTTTCACCTCAGCAATTATATAAAATAAACAACTTCAAGTCATCTACACGTGCAGCTTCATTTTATCCAGTGCCATATTTGAATATTGCATATTTGATTTGGCATATTTCAAAACTGCTTTTTTTTTTTGTGTTTCAGGTTTCTGAGTTTCCACTGTGTATCTGAGGAATAAATAAAATAATCTCATCGCCGATTTTTTCTGGCAGTACAGTTTTGGGAGATGGAGAGTAGCAGCCTTGACTGGTGGAGCTGCTGCATGAAAGATGCTGCACAGAAGTGAATCAGCACATGTTTGTTATTTAACACTTCCTTTATAATGAGCAGTTATGCCACAGCTTTCTGATGTGATAGTGGCATGTCAAAGATATACTCGTTTTATAATAACTGGCTTCTTTTCCCATAGGGAAACTGTAGCATAATTTGCCATTATAAAGGAGTGTTTATAATGGCAAACATGCACACGGTTCCCCTTGCTGTGGGCATGCTCACGCAGCAGCACCACCAGTCAAGACCACTCACTGATTCCATCTCACCCGAAACAGCACTGCCAAAAGAACTGGGCAGGAAGTTCTTTTATTTTTTTCCCTCGATACACAGTGGAAACTTCAGAAACCTAGACACACAGAAAAAAAGAAAGCAGTTTTGAAATATGCCAAATCAAATATCCCAATATTCAAATCTGGGCACCGGACAAAAACGAAGCTGTACCGCGGATGCACTGGAAGCTGTTTATTTTATATAATTGCTGAGGTGACAAAGGGAAACCCAGCAATTAGATAAAATAAAATATGGGTCGATGTAACTCGAAAAGCCACATTTTGTGTTGATGTTAGTCATAAACCCCTCGCTTCGCTCTCAGGGTTTATGTAGCATCTAACCCCTCAGGTGTGTGTAAACTTCTCATTTCATACACCGACCCATACTTTATTCTCTATATTTTGTACACTTCTGACCCTACTGTACTAAACAGTGTTGGAATTACAGGATGGCTTGTCAGGGCTTGATTCCCCTAGCTCTAAAGTGAGCCCAAGAAACTAACTCATCACTGTCATTGACTTCTAATGGGAAGGGGTCTCAATTTAAAGATATGACCATTATGGGCCCTCCTAACTCTAAAGTTTAATTCCAATAATGATCGAACCATATCTTTAACCATTCACAATAAAGCTGTGTGTCCTTCAAGGGATAATATGACATCAGAGAACTTCTTGACTGTGTACTGCCCATGCATCATTTTGTACAGTATACAGTGTGTCTGTTTTAATTCACTGGCCATCTTTAAAACTCTATTTCGAACAGTGGAGAAATAAACATCAAACAGTGAGCAACAGGATCAAATGAAAAACATTTCATGTAATTTAACTCATTCACTCTACGGAAACTCTATAAGAGTTCTACCACTTGTATCCTGTATACTCTTAACAGTGCATCCTGGGCCTTTCTAAGCAAAATCGAGTCATAATCAGCATGCCACAAACAAATGTGACCACCTCATGAACTGTAAGTGCTACACGAAAAGTATGAGTGGTAAAGCTGTTCAACACAAAATTATCTTTCCTATGCAATAAATTTTAAGCAATTTCTTTTTGTTTGTATATTAGTCAAAATAGCAAAAAAAGTGATTTTTTGCAATAGAAATTTCAACATAAACCATTTTTGGTAGTGAAATATGTAACATATGAACACCAAATTAAGCATTCATACATTAGATGTAGGTGCAAAAATAATTTTGTACTAAGAAGCAATTTTTCTAATATAAAACATGTATTTTTTCCCATTTTATTCAAGATGCTTAGGTGAGACTTGAGGGACAAATGCCAGCAACGCACACCCTCCCATAAACAAATGTGAATAACTCCTAAAGTATACAGTAATGATACACACAAAGTATCAGTGGCAAAGTTGTCCTGCACAAAATTACCTTTCTAATGGTGCTATGCAGTCAATTCTAATCAATTTGGTTCAGAAGTAACACAGAGAAATAGTGCTGATGACCTGAGAAGTGTCCAGGGCATACAGGAAGTCTGATGACTGAAGAATTGACTCACTAACTTCAATAAACATGTAAAAACAACACAAGCAGCTCTTTTTTATCATTATTCTTATTTCAAGATTATTCATGTCACAGCTGTTGTTTTGTAAGATTGCAACAGCCGAAAGTAGACATCTATTTTTAAATCGTCTCTGTTTTATTATGTAGTAGCTTTGAATATTGAGTGGTTATGTTATGTCTGTTTTTCAGTAAAGCCGTGACAGACCTTAATTAAACCCAAATCCCAAATTATTGGTAATTTGTGACTTGTGGGGCTGTTGCCAGGAGTCGCTGTCTGTTTGAATTTGGAAGACTGGCCCAGAACTAAGCTTGTTGCTGATGTGAGAGAATCACTCTGGATTTGATTCGAGAGAACTACTGCCGAAAAACCACTCATTTATGAGCAAGCAGCGGTGTGGTGAGAGCGCATTCTGCACATTTTGTGAACTGAATTATTTATGTGTGGTTGCTCTGTACATTGACTTGTTGTTGTTTGCTGGCTCGTTCTGGGAAGGTAGTGCTCTGACCTCTCACTGCGGGAAGCTTTTCCCATTTTACTCATGATAGCCTAAATAGGCCGTGCTGAAGTTTGGAAATCTCCATGGAGTCGGTGGTTTCAGTGGAGGTGACTGGGGAAGTGTTTCTGAGAATTACATTGAAGAGCGTCCTGGAGACATTGTGCTCAGAGCGCTGACAGGAGGAGTTTGTGGATGTTTTGGACTGCCACTTGTTGCTCCAAGTGACTTTGTTGTGGCTTTGGAGTCACTGCTTTTCTGGAGTTTAGGGGTGGTGGGGGTCATTGAGTGGAGCTGGGTGGGGAATCCTTCCTCCCCCACACCTTGGGCCATTCTCCCATTGTGCTACCTCTGACCGAGTGAGAGTTGCCTCACTTCGCCTTTGGGGAGCCAGAGGAGGATTTGGGGTTCTCCTAAGTTGCCCTGGGGGTGTATTTTATTGTCTATCCCTTAGGGCGTCTGTAGCTGCGGGTCACTGGTGGTGGGGAATTAGGTCAGTTTGTTGTGGTGTATAGGGGAGGAATGAGATATCCCTTTATTTTTCTGTGAGGTTTGCACACCCTTGGCCTTTCCAGAAAACCCTTTCTTCGTGATGGAAGATTGCTGAATGGAGTTCAGTGGCCGATTTGAATAGTTGAACTGGCTGTTGACTTTTTAGAAACCAGGAGAGTTGAAATTTAACTTCACTAGGATTTGAGACTGGTTACTTCTGAGCTTAAAGAAGAATTAAATCCATTAAGATACCCTCTTGTAGAGAACATTTCCTGTTCTTTGGTTGTATTATATTTTTGGGTTGAATTTATTTTACTGCTTTTTGGCAGTGAGAGTGCCCAAATTATTATTTTTACTTTCCAGGTAGTGTGAGTGCCTGGGAACCTTTAAATATTTATTTTTATTACATTAGCTAGGCACTAACAGTACCTGGTTTAGCATTGACTCCCAGGGTAGTGAGAGTACCAGGGGTTGAATATTAATTGTATTTATTGTTATTTATTTGAAGCTTATTTTTTAATTTCTTCAGGACTTGAACTATCTCTAGAGTAGACTCTATATGGGGCTTATTTTGTTTTTTGATCTGTAAGATTTATTTTTAGAGCTTTGGATTGTTTTAATTAGTTATTTTAAAGGATAACAGTTTTTAAGTCGCCTGTATCTGGGAAATGCTGGACAGTTGGGATTTATGAAAGTACTAATGTTCCATTTTATTTTTGAAAAAGTGTTTGATTACATATAATTTGTTTTTCTTTTGTAATTGCTTATTTTTGTTTATTACATATGTTTTCTTTTTAAATTATTTGGTTTATTACAATGTGTCGGGGAGATTTAGTGATGGTTGGGCATTATTCCCCCACCAGACTGAGGGAATTATGTCCCTTTGAATGTCCACCACTGTCATCTGACACCTATTTTAGGTGTCGTGCTTTGGGCATTCTGAGGAAATGTAAAAGAAGGTGGAGAGCTGAGCCTGGTGGGGGACAGGAGGGAGGAGGGCAGATTGGGGTGATAGGGTCCAGGAGATGCCCTGGGGTGAAATGGGGCCAAGATAGAGGTTATTCTTGTCTTGTCCCCACACCCAAGGGTTCTGACTCTAGTAGGCAGGTGCCGAGGTCTTCCCCTACAGGTCATCCAACCTTGGCAGTGTTCTGCAATGCCAGATCTATTAAAATACAAGACAGCTATTATAGCTGATCTTGTTGGGTCAACTGATCTGGCTTGCATCACCGAGACCTGGCTGGATGAAAATCCAGGCCCTATATTGGCTTCGGCAACACCAGCCAGGTTCTCAGTCATACACCATCCAAGGTTGGATTGTAGGGGTGGGGTGTAGCTACTATGTTTAAAACTGAGCTGGGCCTTGTGGATGTGTCATTGGAAAGTACCAGATCCTTTTAATATATCCTGGGAGAGGGTGTAGGTTGCGGGATTCTTCTCATCTACTGTCCACCAGGAGATGGTGGAGAATTCCTGCAAGAGATAGCAGACTTCATTGTTGACATGGTGTTGCGGTCCCCCTGACTGATAATTCTGGGGGACTTCAATGCCTGGGTCGACGATGAACTCTCGCATTTTGGTCAAAATCTCCTCCAGTTGATGATGTCGCTGGGCCTAACACAGGTAGTTACCTCCTCAACCCATATAAAGGGTCGTTCATTGTTTGTTGAATTTTGTTGACCTGGTAAGCCCACTGGGCCTAGAAGTCCATTTTTCAGGGGCGACCAGCGAGGGGGGGGGTACAGATGGTAAGCAATTTAAATTGAACCAGATTAAGCTGTTGGTGGTATTTTTAGTGAATGAGGGAAATTTGGCCAGGACACCGGGGAAATTCCCCTACTCTTTTCGAGAAGTGCCATGGGATCTTTAACATCCACCTGAACTACCACCAATCCAAGCAGATGGGACCTCAGTTTAACATCTCATTCGAAAGACAGCACCTCAGAAGTGCAGCACCCCTCTTATGCTGAACTACAGTGTCAGTACTGGAATATTAACCCAAGTGCCAGATGTGGGAACTGAACCCACAGCCCTCAGATCTCCCAGCCTCAGAGGCGAGTGTGCTACCTACTGAGCCACTGACACTGACATTGGATCTGATCTTTCTTCTGGGTATGGAGATTGCTGATTTAGGGGTGGAACCAGTCAGCTGGTCTGACCATCACACTGTAAGGTTCAGCTTCAGGGCTCCCCCTAATAGGTCTGCCCCTATGGAGATGGTTCAGTACCACCCTTTAAGAGGTATTAATCCCAGTGACCTAATGGTGGTGCTGGATCTATCGAGCTTGTCTGGTGAATGCATGAGTTCAGACACTCTTGTGCTACCCTATAATAAGGCTGTGGGAGATGCTCTGGACAAGATTACTCCTGTTTGTGTTCGGCCTCTCACCCTTCATTCAAGGAGCCCTTGGTTTGATGGCTCCTTGAAGGGGTTAAGGAGAGTTGGCTGAAGGTTGGAGAGAGCCTGGCAGAAGTCTGGCAGTGATGCTGACAGGCTTAGGTTGATGGTACATTATGATGGCTATCAATCAGGAATCACCCGTAAGAAGGCAGAATTCCTGTCCAGGGAGATTTCTGCTGCACAGAATCGACTGGCTCAGCTTTTCCGGGCCATTGACGGATTGTGCAATCCAGTCTGTCTCCAGCCCAGAGAAGCTGTTTCTCAGCTAAGATGCAAGGAGTTTGGTCGTTTTTTTGTAGATAAGGTTGCCAGCATCAGGTCTGGCATCGGTCTGACTTCTCCTATGAGGGATTGCAGTGGTCGACAGGAAGTGTTATGCACTCCATCTCTCTGGTCAGATTTTCACCAGCTGGAGTTCACTGACATTGTGAAGATCATCCAAACATTGAGACCAACCAGTTGTAGTTTGGATCCGGGTCCTACAGCCCTTTAAGTAGGACGTGTAGCAGTTATCTGCCCAATCCTTGCTAACATTGTATGGAAATCTTTGGAGAAGGGGGTCTTTCCTGACCCCCTCAAGGAGGCAGTAGTTCGACCACTCCTTAAAAGACCCTCCTTGGATCCAGATTGTCTAGCTAACTACTGGCCTATCTCCAACTTGCCTTTTGTTGGTAAGGTTATTGAAAAGGCAGTTGCGTTGCATTTGGATGATCATCTGACAACTCACAATGTCTATGATACTCTCCAATCTGGTTTTAGGAAGAAGCATAGCACTGAGACTGCCCTTGTCCGGGTGTTGAATGATCTCCTAATGGCTAGAGATAAAAAGGCATGTACCATTCTGGTCCTTCTCGATCTCTCTGTTGTATTTGACACTGTAGACCATGGTGTGCTGTTGGAGCACCTGCAGATCTTTTGCGGGCTGTCTAGTACAGTCCTCAAATGGTTCCAGTCTTACCTCATAGACAGGTGTCAGAGAGTTGCCACTGGAATTTATTCCTCTGGCGTTCACTCCCTGCCTTGTGAGGTACCACAGGGTTCCATTCTAGACCCCATGTTGTTTGCAGTGTATATGCTGCCATTGGGAGATATTATCAGGCGATACAGTCTGGGTTTTCACTGCTATGCAGATGATACTCAGCTGTATTTGTCTTTTCTGCCGGGGCAAGATGATGCTCTCTCCATGCTGAATAACTGCCTTACTGAAATCAGATTTTGGATGAGTTCCAGCTGGCTGAGACTGAATCCAGATAAGACTGAGGTGTTGGTAGTGGACCCAGGTCGTCCGGGGGCGGGTTTGGGGGCTGGACAACCATCAGGATTTTTGCTGGGTGGTATGTCGCTTGCTACCTCTGATCAGGTACACAACCTGGGTGTTATTTTTGATGATGGTCTGACCTTAAAATCTCAGGTATCAGCTGTCGTCAAATCCTCTTTTTACCATCTGAGGAATATCGCCCAGGTGAAACACCTGGTTCCACCAGGTGATCTTCCACCATTGGTCCACGCCTTTATCACTGCCTGTCTTGATTACTGCAATTCCCTCTACCTAGGGCTACCTGGGGTTGATATCTGCCACCTGCAGCTGGTGCAGAACGTGGCGGCCAGGCTTTTGACTGGGACTTTTAGAACCAGTCATATTACACCTGTGCTCCGCGAACAGCACTGGCTGCCTGTTAGGTGGCGGACCACCTATATGGTTGGTTTATTAACCTTTAAAGCCCTACATGATCAGGGACCCGGCTACCTGAAAGATCTCTTGGTACCCTATTGCCCCCTCCGTCCTCTCTGCTCCTCCATTGAGGGATTGCTGGAGATTCCCAGGGTTCGATTAAAAACATCAGGATCTCATGCTTTTGCTTTTTCAGTGCCAACCCTGTGGAATTCTCTACCTTGCTGGTTAAGAGAATGTCCAACTATCAAGAGATTCAAAATGGAGCTAAAGACTTATTTATTTAGTTTAGCTTATCCTAGCTATGGTTGATTTATTTATGTCTATTTTAAAAATTTATATTTATGTATGATCTCTTTGTACAGCACCTTGGTTTTGAAAGGCGCTATAAAAATAAAGATGATTTGATTTGATTTGAAGATGCATTCGTATTACGGTGGTAATAACTATGGGCTCCATTTTCAATGCATTTCTTATGATTTGGGGTTTGTTGCTTTAGTACAACATTAGCAAGAAGTTTCCCTTAGGATTCATTTTGAATGCACTACACAACTCCACAATTCATGAAAGGTTGTCTGGTACATAATAATTCCTGTGCAATATGCATTAGGGTGGCAAGTTCAGCACTTAATGGCATGCACATTTATGTTTAGCAAAGTTGACCAGCTTGGGATATGACTGAAGCTGGCACCAGTACTCCAGTACACAGAACCTCAATTAACTGTTGGTGACCTTCAGGAGTCAGATAAGTACTTGTAACTGCCACACACCTTCCTTAAAAGAAGAGTAGCTCTGTTTTTTTGGTTTTTTTCTCATCAAACCTAGCAAATAATCCTGCAAATAAATCAAGGACATATTGATATACTTCTGTTTAAACTAAGTACAGTTAACTTTATAAAACAGGTTTCTGATAAGAAGCTGGTCCAGGTCCAGCATGGTCTCTGCCAGTTTCCTTCCTTCACCTCCTGAGACAGTATATGACACTGTAGAACAGAAAATTTGCATAGAGCAGATGGTTGGATACCAAAAGCAGAGGGCAAATGGGTTAAGATGTGGGTCATTTCCAAGCAAGGGAGCCTTGACAAAGGGCTTTTAGTGCTTCTTTTTCTAGCTCTACAGTCTTTGATTTTGTTTTATTTAGATATTGTAACTACATGGATGATAAAAAAAAAAACTCTCTAAAACACATAGTAATGGATGTTACATATATTAAAGAATTCATCAAATGAAGAAGGAATTCTAAAAGGTAGGGCTTAATTTATACACTTAATGGGATAATGCTGTACTGATCAAATCTGGTTTACATCTGACACAGTAGGAGAGAAGAGAGTTGAGTCTTTTGGGCTCAATTTTGGAAGACAGCTGTTCCACTGACAGATGTCAGTGTCAGTGGCTCAGTAGGTAGCACACTCACCTCTGAGGCCGGGAGATCAGAGGACTGTGGGTTCAGTTCCCACATCTGGCACTTGGGTTAATATCCCAGTACTGACACTGTAGTACAGCATGACATGGGTGTTGCATTTCTGAGGTGCCGTCTTTCGGATGAGATGTTAAACTGAGGTCCCATCTGCCTGGATTAGTGGTAGTTCAGGTGGATGTTAAAGATACCATGGCACTTATTGAAGAGTAGGGGAATTTCCCCAGCGTCCTGGCTAAATTTCCCTCATTCATTAAAAATACCACCAACAGCTTAATCTGGTTCAAGGTCAGTTGGCATTCATCTATATCCCCCTTCCTCGGGTCATGTCTGAAAATAGGCAGGATTTGCCTAGTGCACTTACCCGGTCAACAAAAACTAAATAAATAAAAAATAAATAAATGTAGTTGCAATATAATCCACTAAAAGCTTTTACATCAGAGAGGGTAAGGAATCATCTCCAGATTCAGGCACTATGGCACTGTACTGCTCGCTTGTGAGATCTCTTCTGGAGTACTGTGTCTAGTTCTGCAGGCTGCACCTAAGAAAGGGCATAGACAGGATGGTGGCAGTCCAGAGGAGTGCAATTGAAATAGCGCAGGGGTTGCAAAATAAATCCTACAGGGAGAGAGACTGATAGATGTCAACATGGCACCCAGGAAGAGATGAGAGCAAGATGGGACATGATAGCGACATACAAGTATCTCACAGGGGTGAACAGGGTGCAGGAGTGGAATCTCTTTCAAATGAGGACCAGCAGGTATGAAAGGAAACTTTGGGGGGGGGGTTAAGAGGGATATCAGGTAGTACTACTTCATGGAAAGAGTGGTGGATGCCAGAAACAGACTGCCAGCAGAAGTGGTTGAGGCAAAAACAGTAGGGGTTATCATGCATATGTGGGTTACACATAATGAAATATTAGTAAAATGGCAGGAAGGGGGTGAGTCACCAGAGACCAGTTAGGGTCTGCAGAGACAGACTTGGCAGGGACAATCTGTGCAGACTGGATTGGTCAAGTGGTCCCTTTCTTCCAACAGATTCTGTGTTTCTATAGAACTTTTTTCTTTGCAATTTGTTTACCCTGAGTAGGCTAGCTGACATGTACAGTAGCATCTCATTTCGGTGGGTTTTGCTTCTCTCAGTTTTCTTCTCTCAGTTTTTGCATGCTGAATGGACAGGAGCACGTGGAGCTTAAGTGACTTGCTCACGGTCACACAATGAGTATTCTGTATGTCTCTAGTTGAGTTTGAGCCTGTGATGTCTTTTTTGCTAGGCTACTGCTCTAACCACTAGACTGCACTGCTCCACTACATTGCACCCCCGAGATTAAAACTAGAATTGTTTTCCAGTCGTAAATTCATAATCTACCAAACAATGTACACAGGAAGGCCTACATCATCCCATTTGAAGACTTCATCTCATTACCATGAGTGGTAACAAAGGCATTCACTATGTGCACACAGAAAGCAAGTTATACTGCAGGTACAGGAATTGTCCAGTAAAGAAGTTTGTACTTAAAAGTAAAAAAAATCACTAGGGGGTAGTAGATAAGGATTCAGTGGGACAAAACACTGTCTGCAATAGATGACTACATTAATTTAATCAGTATGTAGAGCCAGGTTGGAATTCTTTCTTAACAAAAACACAAAAACAAAAAAAAACTATTGAAATTTCTCATCAACATGCCATGTGACCTTGAGCAAGTCATTTAATTTCCCTCCAGTTAACCTCTTGTCTCACTCTTTTTTCCTCTGTACTTAACCCACCTGGGTTTCTTGATTTCATTCTATATTACTTGAAATATAATTGCATGTTTAATGCCTGCTGCCAGCTCTTAATAAATTATAAAGCACTTCCTATACAGTGTATATTCAAGCCTCTATACAAAGCCACATTCTTTCCATTCTTTCTTCCTACTCATTAGTGTACCACATTCTCTGGCTCAGTTAGAGATGACACCAATGATTACTATAGTCACAGTATGAAAGGATGAAGATCCGCTAGGGACCCTTTCTATTGAGGACTTCCTTACCGAACACCAAAATAACTTTATGCTTTGTGCTTCCTGTATCAAAATTGTATTGCTCTGGGAACTTCCAGACTAAACAGATAAAATGCATTGGGTGTGGGGTGGAATAAACTAAAGCATACAATCAAGCATGCTGTATCTGCCTACATACCAGAAATGAATAAAGGAGTAGAAGGAATGAGACAAAATTAGCTCAAGGGGCAGTCATACAGTAATTTATTTAAAGTCCCTTCCAACCTCAGATTACTACATTATGAGTAAAAGGAAGCAATCGCAGATTTTTGCATATACACAAAAGAGCTGCTGGACTGTTGCAGCATTAGATGAAATTGAATCAAGGTAGTGACTCCAGACAAGGATGGAAAAAGTTTCTGGAGGCAGTGCTACAGTGACCATCTATCCAGGACTGAACTTGCTGGGAAATTTAGGTGTACTGGCAAAACAATTATTGGTGTTGAAACATTGATTTGTTTATAGACTTAATCACCTGACCATGAGTAGTAACAAAGGCATTCACATTGGGGCTATGCACAAATGCAAGCAATTTACATATAATTTGCGTGTAACATGCCTGCACACCAACACGGCCCTGGACAGGTGCAGGGTGTGTGGATTCATGACTGCAAGTACCCACAGGGCACCTGTTCATGGCCCACCCCCCCCAAGCATGCAGGATTGTGGGGGACAGATGGGTGCAGAGCAGTGGCCCGGGGCAAGCATCCAGTCAGATGCCTGACCTGGGTCACAGAGTGGATCCCTTGCACTGTGAGAGATGGTGTGTGTGGGAAGGCATGGGTCCAGTGTCCAACAAGGTATGGGCACTTGCCAGAATGGCTTCCTCCAGCCTTCTCCATCCACCCAGTGGGCTGAGGCATCATGGAGGGGTGACTACCAGTCCCGCCACAGCCAGCGGGTGACATCTATGGGGACAGGCAATGGGTTACCCCAGGGTTCTCAGTGTGTAACATTTTCTGCCCCAGTCTGGCAATTCACTCCTTAGTGAATGTTGTGGAGTATGGGCACACCCCCTGGCATGCCCTTGTTGCAGAGTAGCCATGATCAGCTGGGGGATACGGTGAACAACTGGCCGGCTCACCATTTTTGCATGCCACCAGACCCTCACTGCGTGGGATTCCTATGTAGGGCTGCCTACATACCTCAGTTATGTAGCACATAGGTAATACGCACTGTTGTGCATAGAGCCCTATAGGCACACAGAAAGCAGGCTATACTGCAGGTGCAGGAATTCTACAGTAAAGAAAATTGTATTTTTTTGTTTTAACTCTGTTTCTACACTCCCTCACCTCCAGACTCTCTCCAGCATGGGCTCCCAGTCAATGGCTTTCCTCCCATCCTGCCTGAAGAATGGTTTGCTTGATTCCCTTCAGGGTCATCCCCCATCACCTGCGCGGCTTGCCCGTACCCTCCCGGGTCTGTGTCCTCTGGGGAAGGACTGCCATTTCCTACCAGTGCCCTATCTAGAGGATTGGAAGGGCAGCCTGAAGGCAGGGGAGGGATCCAGATTGAGTTTCCTTATGCCTGTCGGTGGATGTGAGGCCATTGTTACTGGCCCTGCCTTCGCTTACTAGAGGGGGAGAAGGGTTTTTTTGCTTTATTTCCCTCAACGAGGGCTGTGCAATGTCACTCGGCCTGTTAAGTGCGTGCACCTGCACATGTCCAGAGGGTGGCCACCCAACACTGAAACCCCCTTGCTGTGTCCCTGCAGCTGTAGTACACCCAGCCACCACTGGGTGTTGCTACGTGTGTGGGATGGTCCCCTATCCCTCCCCAGGAGAGAAGAGCAGTCATATGGATGCTCAATCCTTTCCTCCCTGTCCATTCCTGATGGCCCAAGCATGCTCCCGAACCTGGGTCACCGGCATGGCACTAGGTGTGGCGTCCAGCGCCTCAGCCCTCAGCCCTCAGCGCCACCAGGCCGGACAGAAGATTGTAGTTAACAGTATAAACATCTCTTGGGGTTATAGATAAGGCATCAATAGGACAAAGCACTGCCTGCAAAAGAAGTCTTCATTAATTTAATCAGTATGTGGAGACCCAGAGTTTAATTCTTTCTATAATTAAAAGTGTATTGAATTTTAGATCATCAGTAACAAAAACAATATCCATCCTTTCCAGGATGTGACTCATTATAATACAATTCATGTAATCTTAATAATAAAGGCTTAGCAATGTCCTTTAAACTAGTTATAGGCTACAGTGAAACCATCTTTAAAACTATATTCGACTAAACCAAGCGTGCTAGTCTATGTAAACTGACACACAACCAAGGTAGCAGAATGGTACAGTCATGTTACAGACTTGATACAGCATTAACAGGTAATAAACAACATTATAACAGCATTAAAAGAAGAACATCATTAAGGGGTTCCAGATCAGTTAGTTATGGGGTGTAGGAGTGGAATGTGAAAGGCACAGTGCTCTGCCTCTTAAACCTTTGGTGTTAGTGGTTAAGTAAAGGGACCTGCTTGTTCCGGGTTGTAATTGGCTTGGAAGGTGTGCAGGTAGTAGTGTGTTCATGTTAGGTTGTTCTAGTGCATCCAGAGTGGGCAGCGGTGGATACTCGGATCCTCTGGGGGGCATGTGGGTGAGTGGAAATGTGGATATGGTGGATCGGTGGAGGACTGGTTGGGGGTGGTGGTGAAGGGGGCCCTGTACTCCTGGGCTGGAGTTATGCTATCGACTTTATAGTGTGATCGATTCAGTGGTCTAATAAAAGTCCCCCTGGCCTATGAGATATCGGGGAATGTAAGATCCTTGCAGGGTTTTGCAATGCAGAGAGACCAGGTAGGGGCCCTTTCATAAATGGCCATTTTACCCAGTTCCAACAACTACTGTATTCTGAGGCCTGGTTTGAGTGTTTTTTCTTTCCGGTGCCTGAGTATGACTTGCTTGGCAGTGATAAAGGCCCCAAGAGTACATTTGCTTGTTATTGTTGTCCGGACCGCTGAGTCTCATCCCAGGTCAAGTCAATCCCTACATGATTAGTGGAGGGGTGAGACTGACATCCAGTTTTAGTACATCTCTGAATACATACTGGACTGCTGTCCAGAAAGGTCTTATGGCAGGGCAGTCACAGAGTATATGAGTATCGGTGCCAAGTGCTGCATCGCATCTCCAACATTAGTCAGAGTTCAATTGGCCACATTTATGTAACTGCTGAGGGGTTCCATGCCATCCATGGAGTATCTTGAACTGGGTAAAGTGTGCTTGTATGTCTCTTGTATGTTGTTTGAGATTGGCCCAAGATTGTCCCCAGCTGCTGGGGGAATTTCCAGGCCCAGTTTTTTCCATGCAGCTCAGAGGGGGTTCAGGTCATGCCCCTTAGGGACCAGTAACCCGCTGTATACCTCTGACACCTGTAGTGGGATATCTTGGCATGGCAGCAGCAACTTATTGAGGTCATGGGGTTGGTGTGCCTAATAGTGTGGTCTCATTAAGGGGCCCAGGGCATGGTGCAGTTGCAGATATTGCCAGTGCTGTTTCCTAACCAGTGAGAAAGTGGCTTGAAGCTGTCTGAAGGACTTAAGATGGTCAGTTGTTTCATCAGACAGGTGGGAGAGATAGTGGATCCCTTTGTCCTGCCAGGCCTTCCAAGACAAAAGGGTTCCCCTTATTTTCAGGAGGGTCTTCTGCCAGAGTGGGAAGATGGGGGATCTTATTGGGGACCACTGCAGCACTTTAGTTAGTCTTGTCCAGGCTAGTCTAATGGGGGGATGGTAGGATGTGAGGCAACTGCTGCCAGGAACTTCCCAAATATAACCGTTGAGACAGTGGTACTCCTAGAGTATGGGTCTCGCAGTATACCCATTTGGGCTTTGCTTCTGGGTTACATAGAAATCCAGAAACATAGAATTAGATGGCAGATAAGGACCGCTTGGCCCACCCAGTCTGCCCATTTCCCTACCTAATGGATAAGCTGCAGATCCTAGTTAACCAGCAGCCTACTTCTTCCTACCCCCACCCCCTAGAATTGCCTTATGACTGTCCCATGCATGCTTGAATTCCACCACTGTTTTTGACTCCACAACCTCCTCCGGAAGGCCGTTCCATGAATCCACAACCCTCTCTGTGAAAAAATACTCCTTAAATTATCTCTGAGCTGCCCCCATCTTCAAATTGGAGCCCCTTGTTCTTGTACCGTCTTTTTGAAAGATGCTACCCTCTTAGACTTTGTTGATTCCCTTGAGGTACTTGAAAGTTTCTATCATGTCCCCTCCCCCTCCTTTCCTCGAGGCTATACATATTAAGCTCCTTAAGTATCTCTTCATATGTCTTCCGGTGCAGACCCTGCACCATTTTAGTTGTCCTCCTCTGGACAGCTTCCATCCTGTCTATGTCTTTACAGAGATTGGGTCTCCAGAACTGCACGCAGATGGGGTCTCACCAGCTGTCTGTACAGAGGGATACTAACTTCCTATTTTCTACTGGTGATGCCTCTCCCTATGCATCCCAGTATCCCCCAGTCCTCCTTGCTGCCCTCTCACATTGCTTGCCCACCTTTAGTTTATCTGATATGACTACTCCCAGGTCCCTTTCCATTTTTGTTGTTGTTAGTATCTCACCCTCCATTGTGTACTCTTCCCCTGGGTTTTTGTTTCCCAGGTGCATTACCTTGCACTTCTTAGCATTGAATCTAAGCTGCCATACATTTGACCATTCCTCTAACCTTGCCAAGTCCCTTCTCATCCTTTCCACCCCACCTTGTGCATCTACTCTGTTGCAGATCTTTGTGTCATCTGCAAAGAGACATACTTTTCCTTCCAGTCCCTCTGCAATGTCGCTTATAAAGACATTGAAGAGGACCAGTCCTAATACTGAACCCTGTGGTACCCCACTAGTAACTCCCCTTTCTTCAGAGTGGACTCCATTTACTATTACTCTCTGTGTCCTATTCTCCAGCCAATTCTTTACCCAGGCTATCATCTTGGGACCCACTCCCAGGCTGGATAACTTGTATATTAATGTTTTGTGTGGGACTGTGTCAAATGCCTTGCTAAAGTCTAGGTAGGCCATGTCCACAGCCCCTCTCTGATCTACTACTTTGGTCACCCAGTCAAAGAAATCTATCAGATTCATCTGGCATGACCTTCCTTCTGTGAATCCATGCTGCCTTGGGTCCTGTGCCCCTCTGGCCTCTAGATACTCGACAGTTCTTTCCTTCAGAAGTGATTCCATCATTTTTCCTATCACTGAGGTTAAACTAACAGGTCTGTAGTTTCCTGCTTCTGCCTTGCTCCCACTTTTGTGAAGGGGAATCACATCTGCCCTCCTCCAGTCCTCGGGTATCACCCCATCGTCCCATGATTTGTTAAAGAGAGTAGTCAGTGGTGTCACTAGTTCTACCCTTAGTTCTTTTAGAATTCTGGGATGAATCCCATCAGGCCCCATTGCTTTGTCCACCTTCAATTTTAAGAGTTCTTTCAGAACCCTTTCTTCTGTAAATGGGCTGGTATCAACTTCTGTATCCAGAGTGTTTCTACTGTTTGTTTTAGGTACCTCCCCCTCTTCATGTGTACATACTGAGCAAAAATATTTGCTTAGTATCCCTGCCTTTTCACAGTCACCCTCTGCCCACCCCTCTCCCCTTTATTAAGCCTCACTATCCCTCCCTTGGTCTTCCTTCGCTCCCTGATGTACCTGTAAAAGGTTTTATCCCGCTTCTTAACTGAGTTGGCTATCTTTTCCTCGGTTTGGGCCTTTGCTGTTCTGACTGCCTTCCCAGCTTCCTTTTGCTTTAACTGATACAGTTCTCTGTCCTGCTCCTTCTGTGATTCCTTGTACTTCCTGAATGCTTTCTTTTTCTCTTGAACCTTCACTGCCACTTCCTCTGAGAACCATAGTGGTTTCTTACATCGTTTCATTTTGTTTATCTGCTTCACACAAAGGCTTGTTACCTCTGTGATGGCAGTTTTTATTATTCCCCACTGTTCTTCCTCCCCTCCTTTCTGCCCATTTGCTAGTGCATTCCTTAGGCACTCACCCATTTTGGCAAAGTCAGCCCTCCTGACATCCAGTACTTTTGCCTTTGTATGGCTTGACTCTATTGATGTGTTTATTGTGAACCATACTGTTTGATGGTCGCTAGTTCCCAGATGGCTACCAACTTCTACATCTGTGATCCTCTCTCCAACTCCATTTGAGAGAACCAGGTATAAGATTGCTCCCTCTTGAGTGGGCTCCTATACTAGTTGTCTAAGGCATGCCCCCTGTAGGGCATCTGGAATAACCCTACTCTTCGAAGTGGCTGTTGCAACTGCACTCTAGTTAACATCTGGCATATTCAGATCACCCATCAGCAATATCTTCCCTTTTTCTGCTATTCTAAGTATACTTTCTATCATTTCCTTGTCCATTTTCTCCCCCTGAGAAGGGGGTCTGTATACAACCCCTGTGTGGATTGTGGTGCCATTGCCAGTCTCCAAATTTACCCACAGTGCTTCGACTCCTCCCTGTTTACCCTTTTGTTCTGTTGCTTTGATTCCTTCCCTTATGTAAAGAGCTACTCCTCCTCCTCTTTTACCCTCCCTGTCCCTCCTGTAGATAGTGTATCCTGGTATGTTTACGTCCCAGCCATGGTTTTGTGCGTACCATGCTTCTGTGACTGCCACGATATCCAGATGTTTCTCCTCCATCAAGGCCACTAATTCAGAAAGCTTGTTACTCAGACTACGGGCATTGGTACTCATTGCTCTCCATTTTTTGATGGCTTTACCTTCTGTTGCAGCATCCCCCACTGACCTTTCTACCTTGGTCTTTTTCTAATTTACTACCTTGTTTTGTAGGGAGAGGCTGGGATTTTCCTGCTGCATTTCAGTGCCTCCCCCCTTGACTAGTTTAAAAGCTTGCCAATGAAGCATTTAAACCGATTGCTCAAAAGACTTGTTCCCTTCCTGGACAGATGCAGACCATCCTGCCAGTATAGGCTGGTGTCCCTCCAGGTGGAACCCCAGTCCCCAGTGAAGCCAAACCCCTGTGCTCCACACCATTTTTTCAACCATTCATTAAACTGCATGGTGCAAAGTACCCTCGCCTCACCCATGCAATTGACAGGCAGCACCTCTGAGAAGGCTACTGTGTGTGCTACTTATCTTAGGCCCCTCCCCAACTCTACAAAGTCCTCCTGCACTGCTCTAATCTCATGATGCGCCATGTCATTTGTCCCTAGGTGGACAATGACATCCAGCTCAGACTCCTGTGCATCTGTTCTCGTGATCCTGAGGATGCGCTTCCTGTCCCTCCAAGCCATGGCACCAGGCAGGCACCTTACTTGTTTTCCCTGCTCCCCCAAGTTCTATCCCCTAATAACTGAGTCCCCCACCAGGAGCTACTTCCTTTCCCTGTAGTGTCCTCTGCCTCCTTCCTGTGGGCCTCCCTTGTGACAGTTGTCCTCAGTCTCCTTAGTCTCCTCTGCGGGTGCATCCATAGGGGAGTTATGCTCCCCCAGAATGGTGTATGGATTGTGGAATGGAACAACTGACTGGGTGTGTCTCTGTTCCACCATCCTCACCCTCCCTGAGCCCACTGTAGTCCAACTGCTGTGCTTTCTTCACAACCTCTGAGGTAGTGGTGGTGGCTCTGGTGCTCCCTGGATGGGAGAGGTTCCCTTCCTACTGTCCAGTGTGGCCTGGGGGAAGGTTTCCTTACTACTGTCCAGTGTGGCCTGAAGATGGGCAACTTCCTCCCTCAGGGCAGAGAGTTTTCTGAAAATAGGGCAGCATCTCAGCCTCCAGAAAGATTCCCGGAAGACTGCTGCCCCACAGCCATTACATTGCACTACTCCCCACATGTTTATCTACTTCTTTTGTCTGTGTGTGTGTGTGTGTGTGTGTGTAATTGGTTTGTTATATAGAATATATATATATATATATAATGCAATGTGTATGCTTATATTGTCAATGCAGTGTGCTAGGAGGATATGGCAGTGATATGCACCTTGCACTCTTGAGGAAATGATGTCAGAACCCCAGGTATAAAGGAACTATTTCCAGGGTTGGGTGGGGTGAGGGTGGGCAGGGTTGGGCCCAAACTGTGCCCTCACAAAACAATCAGCTAAAAGCTCTGACCCACCGCTGCGATGAGTGCCTTACTGTCAGCAAGATGCCTTACACAACAATTTGACAGAGAAAATACCCTGCTAATCAAACAGAGAAAAATCCAGACATCCAAGTCAGACACAGGTAAACCTCCCCAGCCCCAAAACAGCCTGGTGGTTTGTGCTCTGATAGCAGTCTGCCCCAAAATAAGTCAGCTGTGCTTTAAACTCTTCCTGCACTGAAAATCTTAAGAATTGTAACAAAAGTAAAGCTAGATCCACCTCCCTCTGTTGCTTGAAAGACTGTCTTTTCCTGATAATTCTAAGTTCCTTATTTCACCTTTCAGTTAGAAGTAGCCTCCACCTGCAGAATATCTGCTATAAACCAAAGACAATTGTAAGGTTCACCTCCCTCTGTTGTGAGCACAATTCACTTTCTTGCAAATCCTATGTTCAGTATTACAGCTTCCAGCCAGAGGTAGCTTCACCTGAAGAATATTAGCTGTTGTGGGTGGAGAGGGAGAAGGTGAGTTGGTAGAGCATGCTGGACATGTGCTTAAGGTCAATCAGGAAGTTTTAAGCCTCCTTTTTCTAGAGTTTGCATTAATTTGCATGGGCTTAGTCTCCATGGCCCCCCCACCACAAAAAAAGGCTAGCATTTGTTTTGTGGCAATAGCTAGGAGTTCAGGTTTAAGGAGGATTGGAAGATGTTCCAGGATGAAAAGGAGCTTGGGGGCTGCCATAAGTTTGAAGGTGTGTGCACGGCCCCAGTAAGAGCGGTGGTTCCATCTATCTAGGTCTCTCTTTATCACGTTGAGGAATGGGGGGACATTCAGCTTCCCGAGGTTCCGTGAGTCCCAGGAGAAGTGAATGTCTAGGTATTTGACACTGGTTTGAGCTGGTTGCAGGCCCCAAGGGAGTTTGAATTCTTTCTTAAAAAAAAGACATCTGTCAAAAGCATGTACCATGTGACTTTGAGCAAGTCTTAAAACTTCCCTGCACTTAAACTCTTTTCTCACTCATTTATCTCTGTACTTAAGCCACCTGGGTTTCTTGGTTTCATCTATCTCACTTGAAATATAAGTGCATAATTAATGCCTGCTGCCAGCTGTTGATGAATTATAAAGCACTCTGAGATACAGTGTGTACTGAAGCCACTTTACAAAGCCACATTCCTACCTTCCTTCTCATTAATATGGTGAATTCTTTGTCTCAGCCAGCGACAACAGCAACAGTTAGTACAGTCACAGTAAGAAAGGCTGAAGATCCAGTAGAAATCCTTTCTATTGTGGACTTCCTTACCAAAAATTCCAAAATAGCTTTACATTTTGTGCTTCCTGTATTAAAATTGTTTCACAGTGGGAACTTCCATACTAAACAGATAAAATGCACTGGGGGGTGGAATAAACTAAAGCAAATAATCTAGCATGCGGTATCTACTACATACCAGAAATAAATAAGAGGATAGAAGGAGTGGGACAAAATTAGCTCAAGGGGCAAGCATATAGTAGTTTATCTAGTGTCCCTTCCAACCTTGAGGCTGCAGCCAACCTATTGTGATCTAGATCAAGGTCCAACCCGACTTTTGGTTGGTTGTGTTGGCCTGATTGGATCTGTGGTTGCTGAGATTGTCCAGTGTTCCTTGGGGAGTGTGGTCTTTTCTATGGCCTTGAAAGAGGCCTTGGTCAGACCCCCTTGAAGAAACCCTCAATGGACCCAGAGTGTCTCACCAACTACTGACCGATCTCAAACCTCCCATTTTTAGGGAAGGTTTTAGAAAAAACAGTGGCCATCCAGCTCAAGACTCATCTTGCCTCCTCTGCCACTTATGAACATTTCCAGTCTTGTTTTAGATTTGGGCATAGCATGGAGACTGCCCAGGTGAAGGTACTGAATGATCTCCTGATGGCTAGAGATAGGGGAGAATGTACCATCCTTGTTCTCCTAGATCTCTCAGCAGCATTCAACACCATGGACCATGAGGTGTTACTGGACCGACTGCAGAACTGGTGTTGACTAACTGGTAATGTCACCAACTGGTTTAGGTCCTACCTCATGGGTAGAGTGAAGAGGGTGATGATGGGGTTATCCTTGTCTAGCCCAATGCCTATACACTGTGGAGTTCTGCAGGGGTCAATCTTGTTGCCTCTGTTGTTCATGGTGTATATGTGCAATTAGAAAATGTTATTAGGTGGTATGGGCTGGGTTTTCATTGCTATGCCGATGATACCCAGCTATACCTGTCCTGTGCACCCAAAAACCAGATGGTGGCCTCTGTGTTTAACACCTGCCTATAGGGGATCCAGAACTGGATGATTAAAAACTGGTTGCAACTCAACCCAGACAAGACGGAGGTACTGGTAGTGGATCCAGATCATCGATGGAATGGAGGGGGTTCTAGGAATGACCCTGGTTTATTACTGGGAGGAGTCCCCTTGACCCCCTATGTTCAGGTCAGGGGTCTGGGCGTGATTCTCAACAATGGTCTGACTCTTGAGGCTCAGGTGTCAGAAGTTGTCCAAAGTGGTTTTCATCATCTGAGGGACATTGCTTTGATCCAGGCCCTGATACTAACCGAAGACCTTGCCACTCTTGCCTTCGTCACATCCAGGTTAGACTACTGCAATGCTCTGTACCTAGGGCTATCTAGATGCAACCTCTGCCTTCTGCAGCTGGTGCAGTACGTGGTGGCTAGACTGTTGACTGGTGCTTCAAGATTTGTTCATATTATGCCTGTGCTTTGCAAACTGCACTGGCTGCCAGTAAGGCAGAAGATTGCCTTCAAGGTCAGATTACTGACCTATATAGCCCTGAATGGCCAGTGACCAGACTACCTGCAAGGCCACCTGGTTCCTCACTGCCCATCCTGCACTCTCTGTTCCTCCGAGGATTGTCTCCTGGTGGTTCCCAGGGCTATGTTATGGCATTCTTTGGTTTTGCTTTCTCCGTTGCCACAGTGGGCCTGTGGAATTCACTGCCAAGACATCTGAGGGAGGCACCCTCAGAGGAAATCTTTAAAAAAGGGCTGAAAACATTCCTATTTAATCAAACCTATGACCTACATAATGTATAATTATGGAAGATCTTGTAGTGTACTGACTGTTTTTTTCAAGTTATAGATAGATAGATTAGTTGTTTTATATTCTGCATTGTGCTTCTGGAAATATTTTGCTGATATTTGATTTTAAATGTTGTTCAGCACTCCAAGCCTTCGGGAAGGGGCTCTATATAAACAAAGTATCTATCTATCTATCTATCTATCTATCTATCTATCTATCTATCTATCTATTTATCCTCAAATTACTTCCTTATGAGTAAAAGATGGCAATTGTAGATTTTTGTGTAT
This sequence comes from Neoceratodus forsteri, assembly GCA_016271365.2. Taxonomy (NCBI): domain Eukaryota; kingdom Metazoa; phylum Chordata; order Ceratodontiformes; family Ceratodontidae; genus Neoceratodus; species Neoceratodus forsteri. The sequence continues at coordinate 1,367,410,156 of CM057455.1, forward strand.
ACGCAAAAGAGCTGCTAGGCTGTTGTAACATTAGATGAAACTGAGTCAAGGTAGTGACTCCAGCCAAGGTTAGAAAAAGTTGTTGGAGCTACTGCCACAATGACTATCTATCCAGGACCGAACATATTGGGAAATATAGGTGTACTGACGAAACAATTCTTGGTGTTGAAATACTGCTTTTTTGTATCTCTGTACAAGCATAGTTATTCTAATAACAGATACTAAAAACCATTCACATACATTTTCTAATTTTTGAGAATAATACAACCAACAAGTGAAAAACATTACACAGTACTTCTCCTTCTCCAATTCCTTGTTAAAGAAGCAAATCTAATATTAAATGGTCCGAGTTTAAAAAAACATGTGCATGGTGGAAAAGCTTTACACAGAATAGGAAACACACTGTATTTGAACTCTAAAGCTTTTAAAGAAAAAAAATGTAGTAAGTATGTTTTCCAGATTTAATTCATGTCTATCATATCCTGTAGATTAGGAAACAAGTTCAAAGCTGAAGTATAGAACCTTCTGTAGTGTAATGTGGAAGAAACTGGGCTTTCAAATAAGAGATTATTAGTCTGGATTGATTCTCACAGTGGGTAAACATTTTATAACCATTACTACTATTAAAATACGCTATATACTTCATGCAAGGTCATGGCTGAATCAATGAATCTGCTGTAATGTAATAGGGTAAAAGATGGACCTTAGAGCTGAATGTTAGGCTTTCAATTCCCACAGTAGGTAGAATTTTCATAAACATTTCAGTTATTAATTTGTATGTTTCAAGAAAGTTCAAGTCTGAATCCAAGAACCTTTGGTAGTATAGTAGTGAAGCTGCTGGGCTTTGCAATAAAAGGTTAAGTGTTAAATTCCCTCAGTGAGTTAAATTTTCATTAACATTCATATTATTAAATTATATGTTTCTCACTTTGCTACTATTACTATATATAAATTACAGGAATGTGCTTTGTAGATTAAAACAAGAATTTGCTAGGGTCAATAACGTCAGTGTTTCTATAGTTGTCAGAGTGTGTTATACAAGGAAGATACCATTTCCAACCCACTAAAGTGCTAAATTATTATCCACTTGTTACTCAAATTCTTGCTCAATAAAGGGATCTTCGCTTGATACAAACCTACAGTACTGTAGGTGCAAACTTAGTACAGGTGGCATGAAATGGTCCTGTCAGGAACATCCTATTCATGCACTAAGTCTAGAACTTCTGCTGCAAACCAATGAGGCAGCGTGGTGACATCTGCCTTGGATACCTCCAGCCTTAGGGAAAGAGGCCACCCCCTTCCATTGCATGACTTCCCTCTGGTGACACAGGAGAGGGGGTGCCATACAGAATGGCATGGTGCTTCTCACAGAGTGGCCTCATTTCAGCATGTACCTGCTTGCTTGGCATGCGATATGGAGTCATCACATGCCTGGAGTCAGGCCAGTAGGGGAGTTCTAAAGGAGGGGAGGGGCTGTCTCCAATCCCACTGTTGGCCCTGATAGGTACAAGTTGGGATCTCCCATGAAAACACACCATGTTGGGGGATACAAGGTGGGACTATGGGATTACACTGGCTCCTCCCTCTTTTGTCCTAAGAAGTTTGAATAAAGTATGCTCTTCAGAGGCCTTGCACCACAACTTGTGGACTTCATGATTCAGGAACACACCCTGGGCCAAACCTGGGACCCTGCACATCAGACTATGCTGCACCAGATTTGTGCCAGGTATACGGCTGCATCACAGCTATGGATGACTTATGGCATGCACAAGCTGCCATATCCTCTACAGGGGGATTCAGGAAATTCTCCCCGAGGTCACATGGTGAGGGACAGTTATACAGTTTAGCAGTGTCAGTGGCTCAGTAGGTAGCACACTTGCCTCTGAGGCCAGGAGATCAGAGGGCTGTGGGTTCAGTTCCCACATCTGGCACTTGGGTTAACATCCCAGTACTGACACTGTAGTGCAGCATGAGAGGGGTGCTGCACTTCTGAGGTGCCATCTTTTGGATGAGACGTTAAACTGAGGTCCCATCTGCCTGGACTGGTGGTAGTTCAGGCAGATGTTAAAGATCCCATGGCACTTATCGAAAAGAGTAGGTGAATTTTTTATTGAAAAATACATAACATCAAGTACATGAAATATGAAACAAAACAAATAAACAATAGAAAAGCATATACTGAAACATTGAAAGATCGTGAAATTCATTATAATACAGGTGAGGGAAAAGAAAACAAGCAGCTTTTATAACCAAAAGCTATTGTTCCTAATCAAGTCAGAAAGTTAATACCAGCCCAATAGGATGCAAATTGTGTAGGAGAAAGACATTTCAATTCCACTTCCTGTAGGTTCAAAATTGTGGACTCAATACAATTAATAATGGTCAGTGGGCAAGTCGGTACCTGTTGTAGAACATATTTACATCTAGCTTGCCACATATAATATTTGCATGCAGCAAACAATACCCTCAAGGTACTGGGGTGGAATATATTCCAAAAACCAGAAAAAACTCTCAAAATAAGGACTGAATATGTGATCCTACTCAGAAAAGGTCATTTCCACTTGTTCGCTAGGGTCTTCCAAACCAAGAGGGCATCTGTATAGGAAAAGAAAAAATGTTCCATAGATTCTTCAATGCCAATACAAAGTGATTTGGGACAATACCTATCTTGTGCTGATTTATGCTTTAAGTTACCATGAACTTGTAGTTTACCATGGCAGCACAGCCAAGAAACATCCCACATATGAGCTGGGATTCTTTTATCTTTGAGAATGTAGTGCAAATGTCATGTGGGATGAAGAGCATAGTGGAAGTCGTAATATTGGTGTATCACTGTTTAGAAAATAAATGTAAATGTTTCCTAGTGAGGCCTAATATAGAGGATTTACTAATTTTCCAGGATCGGAGGGTATGGATACCATCAAAAATATAAGACGGAGTGGTAGGCATGCGGGGAGCTATGGATGGAAGGTCAATCCAGGCTAACATTAGAGAATCCACAGCTTTAGCAACCCAGGAGTCACAAACAGTTAACACATATTTATGGCTCTGAAAAATGTGATGTAAAAAAAAGGAAAGAAAAAAAGACAGAGGGTTTATCATTCCTAAACCACCCTGATTTGGGGGCAAATATGTAATATGTCTCTTAACAGGGTTTAGGCGACTGCCCCATAACATTTGAAAAAAAAGGCTAAACAACCTTGTTTCTAGGTGTTTAGGCAGACCATAAATGTGACTCAGAAATAAAAAGATCGGGGATAAAAGTTTTTCTATCACCATAACCTGTTTCCTCTTACTCAGCCTCCATGTCTTCCAGAGACTGACCTTGTTGTCACCTAGGGCCAAGCGTTTCTCCCAGTTGTAGGTAGCATCATTTGGTGTATTAAACCATATCCCTAGGATTTTCTGGGTTGTAGTACATAACCTGATACCATGCATTACCATTGTATCAGTAGTAATACAATGTAAAGGGATACATACACTTTTCTTGAGATTAAGCTTAACCCCAGATACTAATGAGAAAGATTGAAAAGTTTGAATAGCTTTATCACCTGAACAATGATTTAGACAAAATAAGACAACATCATCTGCATAAGCAGAGATTTTAACAGGTAGTAAACTGGGGTGAGGTGTAATGCCCACAATATCTGGATTCCATTGTATCTGTCAAATGATGGGATCTAGAGCAAAAACATATAGTAATGGGCTAAAAGGACAGCCCTGATGGAGTCCTACCCTTTGTAAGAGGGTTGGGCCTTGAAATCCATTTATCATAGGAAAAAAATAGGCTAAGGAGAGCATGTGTGAAATCCAAGATACAAACACATCAGGAATACCACACAGTGTTAATATGTGTAATAAGTCATGATGTACAGAATCAAATGCTTTCGATTGATCTAGGACAAAAAGATAGTCAGATAACTTGTCATGCATTTTTGTTTCAAAAATTTCACGTAATAAAAAAAGATTTGTTTGAATGGTTCTACCAGGTATAGCGCAGGTTTGAGCCATATCTATCAAATCCGGTGCAACTATTCTTAAACGAAAACAAAGAATTTTAGAAAAAATCTTATAATCTGTATTTAGGAGATGTAGTGGCCTCCAATTTGCAAGAGAGACTATATCTCCTTTTTTATACTGTATAAGAATTTCAGAATGGATAAGCCAAACCCAGACGCTGCATCCATATTATCCAGAACATAATTAAAGACCTGAGTCGAGTCACGTGATGGCAGCTGGCTGAATGGCAGCTTGGGCATAAAGCTCTCCCCTCCAGACATCCTATCTGCCGGAATCAGCGGTTTTAGGAGTCCTATCTTAGCCAGATCGCGCTCACTGGATCATCTAAGTTCTATCTATTGACCCTCAGGTGCATCCGTGTCAGCATTTTGGTGTTTGTGGGGAGATGGAGGGAGATAAGAAGCAGGCCATGGCTAGAGGCATAGCCGCCCTTGATCCTGAGAAGCAGGCAAAGCAGCGGAATCAAGCGGGTATCAGATCCGAAAAGTCATGATAAGTCCCAAACGCCGGGTCTACTGACCGAAGACAAATTTCTGCAGGAGCTGGCCCCAATAAGATCTATCCTTCAGGACATTACAGCGGAATTGAAGTCGCTACGGGGGGCTCTCTCTTCCCTCACCATGAGGGTATCGGACTCGGAAGCGAGAATCTTTTCCCTGGAACAGTGGAAGGTGAAGGCCGAGGCGGAGATGTCTGGATCGACCCTGCAGGTGCGGAAACTCCAGCTGAAGACCGAGGATCTGGAGGGTCGTAACCGAAGGAATAACCTTCTCATTTTGGGCCTTCCGGAGCTAGAGGAAGGGCCGGACTTGATGGCCTTCTTGCAATGTTTCCTCACCAAAATAGAGGGCTCCTCGCCGATCAATCCGAACTATCATCTCGAGAGGGCCCATAGGTCGCTGAGACCCCGACCACCACCTGGATCCCCCCCGTGGCCCATAATTATCAAATTTCTAAGCTACATTGAAAGGCAACACGTTTTTAGTAAATCCCGGAATTTGCAAGCAATTTCTTGGGGGTCAGCTCATCTGCGGATCGCCCAGGACTTCCCCAAGGAGATGAGAATCAAGAGGGCTGCTTTCCGTTCTACAGCCTAAAAACTAATCGCAGCATCTATCCCATTTAGGATGGTCTATCCCGCTACCCTCAGAGTTACAGTCGGCAACATCACCCACGGCTATGACTCACCGGAGGCGGCCCAAAGAGACCTTGCTGTCAAGCTTCCTGACCTCTTCAAGTCTAAGGGCTGAAATATGCTGTGGACATTACGTCTGTGAAGTGCTCTGAAGGGACTCAGATCTGTGGTCTTTTGGTCATATTTTTTTTTTTCTCTCTCTATGTTTATTTTTTCATGGCTGTACACCTTGATGCCCCTGTCTCCCATCTCCCTAGCTGACTAGGACTTTTCTTACCTGCTCTGGTGGTCCCTGGGTTCCTGCTGTGTGGTGAGATCCTGGTGGGCTGTGCAGAGTGAGGTAGGCCGCGACTATGGACTGGTTGGTCCTTTCCTGGAACTGTGTACCAGAGGTGGGGTTTCCTGGAGGTTCCGATTATAGGTGTGGGACCTGGTTTTGGTCCTACTGCTATTTAGTGCCCCCCGGAAACATGCGGCCTGATCGATGATTAGTCTCCTACCCCACGATCCATCCAGCTTGCGTTGATACTTTCTTTCCCCTGCTTTACTTTAAGGGGTGAGTAAATGTGTTTTTTTTTTTTTTTATTGGGGCATCGTTTATTATCGAACCAAAGCGGGGATGAAGCTGTGGGTATCATCGATCGCTATTTACCAAAGTGGCTTCTCTTGTTTGTTATTGCGATGGTAGATAGTGGACGGGGGGGGGAATGCTCTCTGGCCCGGCTTCTGGTAGTAGCTGAGTCGCGAACCTATGGATGGGGGGTTCGCTAATCCAAGCCTGTTGGTAAGATGTCTACTAGGACATGCTGTGTGGGATAGGAAGGTTTTTCCTTCCAAGGAGATATTTCTCAGACAGTTATTTTTCTTGACTGGTTTCCATATATTGGGAGGCTCTGGATTCACACTGGGGGGGTGGTTTCCAGAACTTTGGATCTCTCGAGTTAGTTTTGATGTCTTCCTGTTCTGGTACCACATTGTACATAGTTATTTGGTGAGGTTAGTTAGGGGAGGTCTTTTTGGGGGAGGTGGAGGAGGGTGGGGTGGTCTAGCTTGTCAGCTCCAATCTGTTCAGATCTGGACTCTAAGGGATGTTAATCTCAATAAGTTAAGATCTGTTTTTGGATCTCCGATGGCAAGCTGGGGAGATGGGGGAGGTATCATGGGTGATGTGTGCTTTTCTACCTGCTTTGTTTCTGTTTTCTCTAATGCCTGCTCCTTTACTATTTGGCTATTAGAATGGCTGTAGGAGCTATGAAAATGGCGTCGTGGAATGTCCGTGGGCTCAGAAAGAAGGTCAAGACAAACACAAGTGTTCAATCATTGTCTCTTGCTCCAGTTAGATGTGTTATTCCTTCAGGAAACCCATTTAATTAGCACTGAAGTTAAATGGCTATCTCGTTCTGGTTTTTCACAAATCTATGCAGCAGGTGGAACTAGCTCTAGTAGGGGAGTAGCCATCCTTGTTAAAAAACATGTTCCATTCCTGAGAGACTCAGTGATAGAGGACTCAGACGGGAGGTTTGTGTTGGTTAGGGGTTCTATCAATGGGAACATGATAGTCCTGGGTTCAATTTATGGCCGGTTCGGAGGTAGCCCTGAATTTTCATGGCCTTGGCGGACAAAATCAGTGCTCTGCTGCCTCACAGATAGTCCTGGGGGAGATTAAATGTTTCACCGCCGCATTCTCTAGATAGAGACCCCAGACTAACCGGCTGGTCACTTCCATGCAGAGGGCTCTGCAAGATTTTTCCCATATGCTAGGATTGTGTGACCCTGATGCTTTTCCTATCCCACCTCCGAGTTTTCTCATTTTTCCCAACCCCACGGGTCATGGTCTAGAATAGATTATATCCTGATTAGTAAGACCCTCCTTCCAAGCTTCCTCCAATCCGTATAGAGCCGATAATCCTTTCTGATCATGCGATCGCCTGGATTAAAGTTTTCCAGATCCGAAGTTCCAAAGGGACACCACATGGAGGCTTAATACCCAATTGCTTAAAGATGCTGAGTTAGTGGCACAGATAAAATCCCTAATCTCAATCTTTTAATGGATAATTTGGGTTCTACTTCAGATTTGATAGCATCTGGTGCTCCTTAAAATGTTATCTCAGAGGGGAGCTGATTAAGTTAGCATCAGCGAGGAAAAAGGCCCGGCAGGCACGAGCACTTTCTCTAATGGGCAAAATTAAGGAACTGGAGGCTGCTCATCCTCCTCCTCCCTTGCAGTTATCTGCCCTGGAAACCCTTCTGGCGGCCAAAAATGAATACACAGATCTTCTCAAAGAAAAGGCAGAATACTGCATTATGAAAACTCAAATTAGGTACATTGAGCATGGGGAAAAAGCTGGGAGGCTCCTAGATCTAAGGCTCCATGCTTTAGAGGGTTCTAGAATAATTCCGGCCTTGCAAACGTCTGCCGGTTCCATCAGTACCTCTCCTAGAGAGATTGTGCGGACTTTCCAAGATTATTACAGAGAACTCTATGCCTTACCTGCTTCCTCTGCTTCCCCTTCAGATATTACAGCATATCTGGCAGACATGGATATCCCCCAGCTCCTGCCGGAGCACAGAGAGGCTTTGAATGTCCCTATTTCCCTCTCTGAGATAGAGAGTACTATTGCTTCTATGTCCTTGGATAAGGCACCTGGCCCGGATGGATTCCCTGGCAATTTTTATAAGACTTTTTCCAAAGAGCTGGCCCCAATACTTCTTAGACTCCATGAGTACCTCTTTCTCTCTCCCGACATAGATCCCACGCTCTTGGAAGCTACTATTATTCTGATTCTTAAGCCAGGTAAAGTACCTACGGATCCTGCGAGTTACCGGCCCATATCGCTTCAAAATTACGACATGAAAATTCTCTCTAAAATTTTGGCTGAACGGATTAAAGGGGTCTGGACCCACCTTCTCAGCCCAGAACAAGTTGGTTTTGTACCTTCTCGATCCCCTCTGATCACCTTAGGACCCTTTCCCATATCTCGCAATATGCCGACAGTTCAATTCCCAGTGGCTTTAGTATCGTTAGATGCTGAAAAGCTTCGACCGGGTGGACTGGTCCTTTCTCTGGGCTGTGATGATTAGGATGGGATTCCCGTTCTTTCCTACAGTGGATCCAGACTCTCTATAGTGTCCTTCAGCCAAGATATATTGTAATGGGCTGTTTCCTCGCTCTTTTGGTTATATACTGGTACTAGGCAGGGCTGCCCTCTTTCACCCTTCTTATTTAATCTGTATTTGGAGCCACTTATTATTCAACTTAAATCTTCTCCACTGATCAAAGGGTGCCCCGTGTGCCAACAGGAGCTGGTTCTTTCTGTTTATGCAGATGACATACTCTTGCATGTTGCATATCCTGATGATTCCCTTGGCCACGCACTGGAGATTATTAAGCGCTATGGGACTCTTTCTCAATACAAGCTGAATATTTCGAAATCTGAGATTTTTCCATTAAATAACTATACATTTAAACAGGATCTCGCCAGTTTGGGCATGCGGTGATCTCCCAGTTCAATTAAATACTTAGGGATTCATTTTTCAACAGATCCCTCTTTGCTTAGGAAGCTCAATTTAGAGAATCTCAAATCTCACATTCAGCAGGACTTGCAGCGATGGTCTAGTCTCCCTATCTCCCTTTGGGGCCGGATCAATATTATTAAAATGAGCGTTCTCCCTCGTATTTTCTACCCCCTGAACCTATTGACCGTTTGGTTGCCTATTTCTTATTTACAACAATTCATGTAATGTTCTCAAGTTTATTTGGAGGGAAGGGAGCTAGATGCTCTTTCCTCAAGCTGTCCTTCCCAAGGATAAAGGGGCTTGCGGCTTCTAACTTGCTGTTCTATCACTGGGCCGCCCACCTTGCTAAATTAGGGAGATGGCTGCCTGCTGACCTTGATCCCTCTTCTCCGATTTGGCTCCAGTTTGAGAAGTCGATTCTGGCTGATTCTGGAATTGATCCCTATGCTATCTTTTATACTCCCCTTCCGTACTTTCACAATGGATAACTGACCAAACAATTCTGGTATCTCTTAAGTCCCTCTCGCAGTGTTTACGTTTTGTTAATATTTCTCCAGGTAAGGATTTGGGTCAGCCGATTGTCCTTAATCCCAATATCAAGCTGGGCAACTCAATGATTACTTCTGGTGGCTACCACAAATTAATGAAACTAACCTTGAGCATATTTACGACCAAAGATCCCTTGTTGTCTCCAGGGACATTTTAGGTAAATATGGTATTCCCAATAGGAAAATTTTCAAGGTTTACCAATTGAGACATCTATTTGCAGAGAAGTTTGGCACTCACTATAGGGACTCAGTAGTCCATCCCTTTCTCTCTCAGATTTCAACACTTGCCTCTAAACCCCATCCTATCTCATCAATATACTCCTTTCTCCTTAATTATAAATTCTCGAAACCTGTTGTGGGCTCTGCTATTTGGCTTTCTCTCTCCCCTGATACTACTCTGGATTGGACCCATATCTGGAGGGACCTCCAAAAGTTTCACACCCAGGATAGATTAAGACATTACACAGTACTACATTGTGAATAATATGTACTACACCCCAAAAAATTATTTTAGCTCAAGAAGCTTCCCCTTCCTCTTTGCTCCAGATGTGAACAAAGCGAGGGGGATTTGTTACATGTCTTCTGGAGTTGTAGTAAGGTCGCCCTCTGTGGTCCTCTATCAATGATAATTTAGACCCATTACTAGGTCTCTCGGGTCTTTTTGCCCCTGAGGTCTGTATTCTAGGGGACTATGCTAATATAGGTAGTGTGGAGTGTCGATATCACATAGCCATGGTGTCTATTGTGGTTAAAAAATTGGTTCTTAAACACTGGACTGATCAGCTGACCCTGTCCTATGCTGAATGGTTGACCGAGCTCTCTGCCTGTCCTCAATGCTGAAAGGTTGATACTAGCTCGTGCAACTGCCTGGATCTGTTTCAGAATGGGGCAAGCTGTATACATTGTACCTTCATCAATGATTGCATGGCCTTTCTCTGGTGCCTGCAGTGATTTTTCTGTTTCTTTTATCTTGGTACAGCTACTTATTAGTACTTGGGGATTGGAATTTTTTTTTTAGACTGGCTAATGTACATAGTGGTTAAAGTAGGCATTTATATGTTTAGCGACTCACATTGGGGGTAGGGAGGATGTGGGAGGTGGAGGGGTATTTGGTGGATGGGAGGGGAGGTGGGGTCCCCTTCCCCCCCTTTTTTTTTTCCTTTTGTTGGGGGTGTGTTGTATACACCACTGGCCTATCATTTCCTGTTATGTAATGCTGTATGGTTTCATATTTTTGGAAAATCAATAAACTTGAATTTCAAAAAAAAATAAATAAATTAAGACCTGAGTCAAAATTTCTAACAAATTTACTTGGAACATTTTATAAAATTCATGTGTTAGACCGTCTGGCCCAGGAGAAACCTTCAACTGTAAACAGGAAATAGCACTGGCAACTTCTTTCCGAGAAATCCTCCTGATTAGGTCAGGAATTAAATGAGCAGGAAGTTGAGGGAATGGGGCCGACAAAATGTGGGATATATCTTGAAGGGAGCTAGGAGCGGTGCAGAAATGGGTCAGTAAATAATCAGATATGACTGATAACATATCAGGAATAGAGGTCAGCACAGTACCATGAGCATTTTTTAAACCATGCATAACAGTCGAATGAAGTCTGTCTTTGAAAGCATAAAAGGGATCAGCAGATGGGGAAATAGAAGTGCCTGTATGCATAATGTAATCTAGTGTTCGAGCACTATTGTATTGGTGAGAGAACATGCAGGCCTTTACTCTGGATATTTGTGATGAATAATCAACCAAGGATGTGGTTTGAAGAGACATCAATTTATATAACTGGTTGCGATATGTTAAATATGTAAGATAATCTTCCACGACAGTCTTTTTCCCTAAAGCCTGAAAAAAATGCCCAGATCTTTCTTCATGTCTTTCCACCATTCCCACATAGAATCATAACAAATTATAACCGATATTCATGCTTGAAAGAGAGTGTGTATGTGAGTTTGGACAGATTTCGGGGCAAATAAAGAATTATTAAGTTTCCACTGAGAGTGATACGATGTAGATACAATAGGGGAACCAATGAAAAAATGACCAATAAGAAGACAATGATCTGAAATCTCATTAGGAAGTACTGAAATATGGCGTGGGGTACAGTAGCGAGAAATAAAAAAATAATCTATTCTGGTGTGATATACTGATCTATGATATGTATATCCTGCATCGGAGTGGAGAGAACGGTATGCATCTATCAAACCGGCATCTTTTACCAAAGTGGACAAAGCTAGGGAGTCACAATAAACTTTTTTCCCCGAGGAAATCCTGTCTTTAGTATCAATGGAACAGTTAAAGTCTCCACCCCAAAAAATGTGTTTACGTGTACATAAAAATGGCTTGATTAAATCCAACAAAGCTATACGGGCTGCTTTAGTTTGTGGACTATAAATAACTATAACCCGAAAGGATAATGTGTGCTTGGTGAAATCAATAACAAGCGCTCTACCAGGGTGTATATCAATAATGTGGGTGATGGAAAACTGGGACAAAAAAAAAGAACAGCCACACCATCTGCCGCATCATCCCCAAATGTCCAAAAAGAAGGGCCTTTATACCATCCCCGTTTCAATTGTTATATGTCATATAAAGTCGAAATATGAGTTTCTTGTAACAATAGAATATCCAATTGGAGGGAGATGGCATAATGCAAAAAAGGCCATTCTCTTTTTAAAGCCCTTTAGGCTGCAGACATTTAGAGAGGCTATACGGATATCCATCAGCAGATTTGTCAGGGCTAGCCACTCCCATCAGTCACTGTCATGTTTTTCCGTTTCTTACCACCTTTTTTCCTTTTTGTTAGTTTTTTCCTGGTAACATCAGGAGGCTTAATTGAGGGGGCATCTATATCAGATGATATAGCAGATATATCAGAATCCCCATAAGAATCCTCCAGGTCCCCTTTTAGACAATCAAAAGTATTGGATAGGGGAATATCAGGAAGTTTAAGAGAATTCCGGGCAGCGGCCCTAGTAACCTGTCTGCCTGTTTAAAATCCCTCTTTATCAACATTTGCAGTGGAGGAAGGCTGAGAAAGCATAGTCTCGGTAGGAGGGTCATTGGAGGCTTTCAATTGGGTAACCTGATCCTGTCGTGGTGTAGAGACTTGTGGCCCTAAGGGTGCAGGAGGAACAGAAATAGGTAGCTCTGGAGGGGGGGTATGGAAGGGTCGGAAGCAGTGGTTGGGGAAGTAATATGCTCTTGAGCTTTAGCTTGTGCTTTCTGTACTAAGGCTTCAGAATTCCAACCCTCAGACCGATTTTTCCTAGCCCATGGACATTGGTGATATGCATGCCCTGTGTCATTACATAAATTACATCTAAACACATTCCTGCAAGAAACGCTCGGGTGTCCATATCCTCCACAAAGACTACATTTTAGTAAGTCACATGTACTACTCAAATGTGTGGTAGCACCACAGTGATAACAAGCCCTAGGCTGGCCTCCGTAGAAACAAACCCCTCTGTCTTTACCGAGAAAGAAACTATTGGTTAGGTGTACAACTTCCGAATTTACTTGAAACAATTTCACCCGAAACCTCCAGCCACCATTCCATAGACCATCATCGTCCAGGATAGTTTCAGGAGGAGAAAGGACATTACAGTGATTCTGTAACCAATGATAAATATCACTGATACTAACTCCTTCGTTCATGAACATAATCGAAACAATACGTATCGTGGGTTTGGACAAAGGTAAAACAGAAAAAGGGGTCCAAACGGGATTATTCTTATGTGAGGTATATAAATGCCAGAAATGGTCTAACCCAGTAGAGGTTTTAAAACTAACATTGAAAGTCTCTTACCCCGAGATGTGTATCAGGGCAAATATGTCTGAGGCTTGAAAGTGCATCATGCCTTTAAGAAGGGTCTGAGCTACATAATACCTATCAGGAAACTCAGAAAGTCCACCTCTATAATGGAGGTGGACTGCATTTCTACGGAGAGCTTGTTCGAGTTTATTTTTAATTAGGTCAGAGAGAATGGGTGTCTGACCAGAGACCTGTTCTGTGGGGCTTTTGTCCAAGATAGGGATCAACGTGTTAGACATGCTTAGCCCAGGGTCCTCTAAGGAGGGAATGGGGTCTGGTTGTGAGTCTAAAATTTCAAGGGAGGGGGAAACAGTGGGTCTCTGAGATGAAAAAGTAGTAGTGGAAGGAGGACCATGGGGGGGGGCAGCAGGTGCTACATTCAATGAGATAAGAGGTGCCTCACTAACATCAGTATTCTCTTGGGGAATCTGTACAATACCCTGATCTGCAGCATCCATAATGTCCCCCCAAGAATGTACAGATTCACTCGAGTCAGGTTTCAGTACAACAGTGTCCATATTAATAACAGTAGCAAGAGTTGGTACCTCGTTGGAGCTCATGAATGTGGCAGGCCTGGCAGGGGTATAAACACCATGTTTAGCCTCGTCCCAGGTAGGATCCGGAATCCATGTCCCTTACGTAGATTGAGTCCAACCTGCCTTGGATAAGGCATCCGATGTAGTCCAGGATTTCTCTAAAGTGTCCGACGGTATATGTAATCCAAAGCGAGAACATAACAGGTCTGTAGTGGTGGGGTTCGCAGAGGTGGTGACTGCAGGAGGTTTAGGTTCAGGGAGTCCTGAAGGAGCAAAAGGATCCAAAGTCAAAGAGGAAACTTGTCCAGCCCGAGAAACCCCAGTCGCAACGTCTGTCTTTGGGCAAGATCCGGAAGGTGCTGGGGGAAGCAGCGGTGTTGCACTCTCTGCGCTCGTGGAACTTCGTTCCATCAAAAACACTGGTGGTGTAAGCTTGGCATCCAGTTTGTCTGGTGTACATCGTGAAGGTCCAGGAATGGAGTCCAAAAGTTCTGGTAAGGCCTGTAGTGAAGGCTGCATTTCTCGTTGACAATCTTCCGATTTCAAACCCTGTGAGTTTACATCATTGGGCATTGTTGGTGGAAAGGTTATGAGGAGGTCTGCATTGCAGTCAGTCAGAGTTCTAACTGAATCCTCCATCATGTCGGTAACGGAAACCCCTCCCTACAGACTCCAAAGCTGGACCTGCAGGAGCAGAGCTCCATTCTCCTGCAGGTACACCAGCAGACTGAACAGGTCCAGAGGATGAAGCCATGGTCCACCAGTGCCCCCTCACAGAGTAGGGGAATTTCCATGGTGTCCTTGACAAATTTCCCTCATTCACTAAAAAAATACCACCAACAGCTTAATCTGGTTCAAGGTCAGTTGGCATTCATCTGTATCCCCCTCCCCCGGGTCGTGCCTGAAAATAGGCAGGATTTGTCTAGTGCACTTACCCGGTCAACAAAAACTAAATAAAATAAATACCAGCCAGGCCTGGTCTAATGCTCCTTGCACCAACACTGGAGCTCCCTGGGTGGGTGGGGGGACATGCGACTTAGTGGAATGTATGGTACCGCTGTGCATTACATTGCATTGGGTTATATTTTGTGTTGCTAGTGTTGAACCACACATGTATATGACATGTATTAAAAGGGTAAGTGACATCTAGGTATACAGCAATGAGGGGTTGCAGGTGTGACAGTCTGTTTGTTAACCCCCCCCATGCATGCATGATGGACTGACAGGGTGACCCCAGGGCAGGGTGACTAACAGTAGGATCAATGCCAGCACCGTATGTAACATAACCCAAGCAGGACAAGTGCTGCCAGACCACCCTGCAGCTTGCAGCAAACCCCTCAGTTCTGCTGTTTGTATGCCACATGGACACATTTGCCACAAGCTGCAGGACTTTTATGCCAGGACCCTACCCAATAATAAATACGGTGCAGGGTCCCTGGTGCACCGGCAATCAGCACAAGCTGCTGTTTGCTGCAGCTTGTTCTGCTGTTTCTGAATTGAGTCCATTTTGTTTTCGGTATCAGTTTCTATTCAAACTCCATGCCAACAGGGATAATATGGACAGTAGAATGTGTGTTCTGCCATTTTCTGTCCTAAAGACAATTGTATGAACCTTTCTAAAGTGAAAACACAACAAAATGCTTGTTAAGAAGCATCTGTCAATGCTGAATGTTTGTTGACTTGTATTTGCAGCATAGTTTTTGGGCATAGATAGTGCAGAGGGTAAAATTAATGACTTAATAACATGAGTCACAAAAGTGAAATTATTGTGACTGGAAAATTAAGAGTTTTGCATATAATGACTGACTTATCAGGAAGGGAGGGGGGAGCCACAGATTATGCATTTGAGTGAATGGTGGGGAAGTGCTGGGAGGGGGGAAGCTGTGAGCACCATAAGGGTGTAGGAAAACGGAGCAGCTTATGTGCTTGAGTAAGCATTGCAGAAATGCAGGAGGGGAGCTGCAAGTGGCACAGTGTGGTCAATGTAAAGTGTGGTGCAGAAGTGGGGGAGTCAAGATCAACCTGCTCCTGGTTGGGCTGTCAGTGTCAAGCCTTCTATAGCCTGGTCATTCACTGGATGCCACACTGAAACACCTCTGCAGCCTCTGCTCTCCTGAGTAGCCACAAGATATTTCCTTTGTGCTGCATGCACAACTAAACATAATAAAAGCTGTTTCTTATAGTACTTGCAAATAATAAAAATACCTGCTGCTTAGTGTTGCTCTGGG
Organism: Neoceratodus forsteri; assembly: GCA_016271365.2. NCBI lineage: Eukaryota > Metazoa > Chordata > Ceratodontiformes > Ceratodontidae > Neoceratodus > Neoceratodus forsteri. The sequence continues at coordinate 1,367,425,959 of CM057455.1, forward strand.
CTCTTATTCTTCCATGTTCTTACAATATACTTTGTGGGTGTGTGGAGGGGGCATAATTCATACAAGGCAAGGTTTAATAAAGCAGATATTGACTGCTGTTTTCAGGATATTATGGGGAAAATGTAAGCCTCGAGATGAACTATTGACTTCCAATAGTTACATTGCCATCAGCAACATACAGTATCTGTTGTCAGTCAATAGTGCATTTCACAGGGTCAGTATTTTCCCTGTATTCCTCAACTCTGGTCAATATTTGTATGCCCACTCTGGACTGAATCAGTACTTTATTGTGTCAGTATCATCATTAACATATGTACACATTGAGCCCATACAAATTAACAAATCATTTATAATTTCAGCAGGTTCCACTTCTAAACTCCTTGCAACCTGTTGGAGAAGTACTTCAAAGACCTGCCAAATTAAGAGTTAGTAGGTCTGCATTAAGAAATTAACTCCAAGTTCTCAGCTGCACGATCAGTGGCATCATTTCACCTGAAAAAATGGGTTGCAAATCTTCATTTTTGCACATAGGGTTACAGAGGTCACCTATCTACCAAACTGGATAAAAACAAATGATGATCCCAAGTTTACTGGACCAGCCCCTATCTGAGGGTCCTGATCATGAAGCTAGCATCTTGGAAGACCCCTGCCTAGGGCACCCTAAATTTTACTTGAAGCCCATAACAGTTAAATACACCCTCAAGTATATTAGAAAGGTCCTTGGCAAAACCAGAGTAGGGGGGCCCACACTAGACATGCAGCTACTCGCCCTGGCTCTGGAACAACTCTCCCTCCCCAGCTCCAGAATTGTCAACCTCTTTGAGGTATGTCAAGTTCCCATAGAAATGGAAATCCATGCTGGTCATACCAGTATTCAAAAATGGTGACCGTTTCAATACAGCCAGTTACAGACCCATCTCAATTCTCTCCCCACTGTTTAAGGTCCTGGAGAGAATTGTGCCAGACCAACTAATCGCAAACCTGGAAAAGTATAAATTGCAATGTGTCAATCAGCATGACTTTTGGAAACTCCACAGGACCTATACAGCGCTAGTAGAATACATCAACTTCATGAAAAAGGCCTTTGATAATGGTAATAAGATGGTAGCCATTTATATTGATCTAACAAAAGCCTTTGATTTGGTCAGCCATAAGCTTCTACTCAGTAAGGTCCTTAGCCATGGCTTCTCTAGAGACTCAGTGGCCTGGTTTCATAGTTACCTATCTGAGCACAAACAGGTGGTGAAAATTGATGGCTCCCTATCTGACACCCATAGTGTATCTATAGGTGTGCCACATGGATCAGTTCTGTGCCCTCTATTCTTTGGCCTTTTCATTAACCAATTGCCAGATGTCTGTCGGTCAGCTCATGCTCTCCTGTATGCAGATGATGCTGTCATCTATGCTAAAAGTGCTGACCTTAGCAACCTTTTCACGAATCTCTAGGGAAACTTTGAGGCTTTAGAAAAATGGTTCTCTGGTAATCAGTCATCAACTACAGCAAATTGAAAACCATGCTTCCTTATGAAGAAAAAGGTCTCCTCCCTTGTCATCATGAATAACAAACATCAAATGCTGGAACAGGTGGAAACATTTAAATATTTCAGGGTAGTACTGGATGATACTCTTTGTCCCCAGTGTAGATAATCTGGTGTCCTCGGTAAACAGAAGGCTGACTGCCCTATTCAGAGATCGGAACAGATTTACTGCAGATGCCAGGTGAGTGACAGTTTCCCACTCCATCCTGCCCCTAGTGGACTATGGATAGAGCTCCCTGAAATTATTTTTATTTTTTATAAATTTTATTTCTATTTTTCTGTAATTTCATGTTATTTCTTTTTATCCATTGAAAATTTAGTTCTATTTGTTGTTATCACATTTACATTAAAAAAATACCTCGAAATGACCTTATACACACTAGAAATTACATTCTTAGTACACATCACTGTATTAAGCAACATTACGCAATGGTCTCGAAAGGTTTTATGAATCAGACAATCCACTGCCGCTTCCTTATGGACCATCTCTATGGTAACAATGGAGCCTAAACAACAACTGCTGCAAGCATTTATTTAGTTTTGCCCAAAAAAAAGCAGTTTTTTAAACTTTTTTCATCTGTTCATTTTTATTTTATTTCTTTTTATACTTTGAATTTCTTGTTATTTCTTATTTAAGAAAAGCAGAGGTCTCTAACTGTGGACTACTTATCTGTGCAGCTGTCTGAGACTCAGTATTAAACAGGGTCAAGGTGTTATGTAATAAAGCTTGCTGCTTTGTGTTAGGGTCTGACAAGCGCACCCACCGCTGTATCCTTTACCCACTATCCAGTTGGCAACCCCTACTAAGTAGAGTACATTTCAAACCTATTAGCCAAGAAAGCACAGCTGGGCCTAACACATCCTATGCTAAAAAACTGTTTCCACCCTGTGTCAAACTATTATATTATGAATAGCATGGCTAGAAATGCCCTTGAACTACCTCCCGAAGCTCAACTGGGTAAACATTCCTTTGTTGCTAGGGCTGCAAGCTGGCTAAAAGAACTGCTGGAATCAATGTGGAGCCCTCCTAGGATTGTGCAGTACAAAATATACCTGTAGGCTGCACTAGCAGCTTAGTGCAATTGCAATATGTGATTAAACATGCATTCTTCTGTCTGGTTAGTAGCTGGCTACTGGAACTTATTCTTGAGCAATCAGCATTGCAGTTATACATCTTTGGTGTATCTTGATTGTTTGACATGCTTTCCCCTGGAATGGACTCATTCACTCTGTCACTGTCTTTATTGTAACATTTACTGCAAAATTGTAAGTTCACACGGAACAATTGTAAAACAGCACCTGTGCTCAAAGGTATCATACAAATCTAATAAATAAATAAACAGAGCATGGGGAAACTTTGTTTTAGGGTTTCTATGGATTGCAAGGGACGCTGGAGGTTGCAACGAAATCATTGGGATCTCTCAACCACAACCGGCTATCCATAAATTATGCCCCTGTTAATGATCTTACAATGTTTTCTCAGCGGTGCTCATGACACAGGAATGTTTTCTCCTGGTTCTAGTGGTGACAGAGAGCTCTGCAGCTTGCATACAGTGGCACAGACAGTTAAGAAAGATGCTGAGCAATGAACCAGAGCCCAAGCAAAACACTTAGAAATGGTGTGGTAACCTTTTTTTTTGGCCATTAAGCATCAAGAAATGTGAAGAAGAAAGTTCCTGTTTCGTTATAAAAGGCCACCGGGGCTGATACGCATACTATACACTGTTATGCTTTTTTTTCTACTGCACTTTCACTTTTATTAAAACAGTTAGAGTTGTGCAAAATTGAAAAGTTTCACCTAGCAAAATATTTCACGTAATTACCACATTACGTGAAATTTTTTGCCTAGGCAAAACGTCATTTTACCTTGGATGATGACTTCGCATAACGCAAAATTTCGCAACATTTCACCAGTTTCGTCATTGTTTTTCAACTTCACCTGCAAATTTGCAGTGCATTGTGGATAAATAGCTGAAATATCTCGTGCAGGCTGTTTCCTGCACAGTATATTGTCTGTTGAGTTGGAGAGCAGTTCAGTGTGGTTCATCATAGCCAATAAACCCATCAAAAACCTCTGTATTTGTTATTTTTGAGATCTATTGCTCCAACAATCTATATTGTGTTTGTAGTGCTGCTACTGAACATTTTTTTTTGTTTTGGTATGTTTGGATAATACTTAGTTAAACTTAGGTAGTGTTTTCAGTTTTCTCTGTGTCTGTGAGGGAGCTGAGTGGGGAAGTGCTGACCATGTGGTGTGTGTGTGCGCAATGAAAGCAGAGCAGGCTAGTTCCTAATGTTTGACAGATTTCTCACAAGTTGTGTGTGTTTCTGTTATTTCTTGTAAGACTTAATATTTTTGTTGGTGTGCTACTTATTTGTAATATTTTTCTTCCATATTGACCCTTTTTTGGGTAACTTTATCTGAACTGCTGCCCTCCTCCAAACACCCCACTAGGTCACGAGGGACTTACCCTCCCTAGGACACGCCGGAACCCCGCCCCGAGCACCCGAAGACTTGAACCAGGTACGACAGGTGAAAGAGCCAGGAATCAGAGGCCTTTGTCTTGCCTTGGCACCAATTTTCAAACTGTTGAAATCCACGGCTGAGTGGCACAGCACAGGTCCTCCTGGAGCAGTGCTGCTAAGGTCTTTTAAATCGGCGCACAAGAGAAGACTGTTTTTAAATATTACATTTTATGCTCTATGCACAGTAGTTTCTGTGGAAAGCACATGTTACTTTAATGAGCCTGCCTGCATTTTAAATGGGTTTCCTGCTTTAGCTGAGCAATAGTAAATGGTACCAGCACGCTGTTTGTTAGTTTTAATCTTCATGCTCCATGCACAGTAGTTTCTGTAGTAAGCATATGTTACTTTAAGAGCCTGCCTGCAATTTTAAACATGTTCCTGCATTAGCCGAGCAAAAATAAATGATACCAGGATGCTGTTTTGTTAGTTTTACCTTTACTGCTCCAAGTACAGAAATTCAGTTGTAAAGCACATGTTTCCCTGCATTAGCCGAGCAAAAGTAAAAGGGACCAGGTCCAACTGCATTACTGCTGGGTTGGGCATTTTTCAGAGGACTTAGTAGCTTGATTTTCACTAAGGGGCAACAGCACCAAGTAGTGCAAGCAATTTCAGAGGCTTTTAATAATGTGGGAAGCTTTATGCAGCTTTCTATTTAATTTCTGAACACAGCTGCTCATTTACTGTAAGGGTAGCAGCGGCGAAGCTCTAAAGCTCTCGGAGGCCATTTTACAGCAAGGGTAACGAATTCTCAAGGCAATAAATCATTCGGGGCCTTAACCAAAGGGAAGCAAAGCAATTCAGTTACAAAACAATCCTAAAAGTATAAAAAAATTGGGGGGGGAATTTTCTTACACTTAGAGTAATGAATTAAGGCAAGAGAAATCAGTCGGGAGCTTTTTAAACCACAGGGAAGCAAGCAAAATAAATGCAAAACAATCGGGGACCATTTCTACACCAAGGGAGGCAAAAAATATTATATAAAACATACGGGGGCCATTTTCCTTACAACAAGGGAAGCTAAGTAAAATAAACTCAAGAAAAGGACAATCGGGGCAAATCAAAACATGCTACAGAGAAAAGGGAGCCCAGCCAGTAAAATCCTTCTCTATTTGTAAATTCAGAAAGCTCATGTTACCTGGATAACACACTACGCCCCTCCACCTGGGCTATAAGTAATTCTCACCTTTCCTTTTCTCCTCCACAGCTGGTCAAGAGGGTAGGGGACTGCTGCCCTTCCCCAAACACCACATTAGGTCGCGAGGGACTTACCCTCCCTAGGACATGTTGGAACCCCCCTTCCCGAGCACCCAAAGACTTGAACCAGGTACGACATGCAAAAGAGCCAGGAATCAGAGGCCTTTGTCTTTCCTTGGTGCCAATTTTCAAACCGTTGAAATCCACAGCTGAGCGGCACAGCACAGGCCTCCTGGAGCAGTGCTGCTAAGGTCTTGCCCCGCCGTCGCTGAGCGCCGGCTCCCCACTGCCCCCACCACCATGCTTGGTCAACACTCCAATATATAGGTAGCTGAGAGGTCAGGTGACTCTCAAAAACCTATCAGCTCACTTTCAGATCTGCAGGTTATCAGATCTCACCAGCAGAGGCCGCTATCACAAACTACAGCTTGCTACAGCAAGCCAAATCCCTCAAACATGCTCCTGTACATTATTACTATGTTAAACATTGCCACTCCTCTTGTAACGCTACCCCCATCCACCCAGCCCTGAAATGACCCAAATCTCCTACTCTTTAGCTCTGTCTCAGCTCTCCCATGCCCTCTAACAACCCCCACTGAGCACCAGGCTCACATACCCACTCTTGTATGTATTTTCTACAGCTCCGTCGCCCCCCCTCTTTCACCCTGTGCCTATCTGCCCTAAGCAGCCTAGCGTAGTCGGCCTCCAACCACACCCCGAATTTCACCAGCCCCAAGTTTAAAACTAGAAACAAATGGCACACCACCCTACGATACTTCACCCTGATGCTCCTACTGGCGGGTGATGTCGAAATCAACAATGGACCACCGTCCCACCCCACCCCCCAAAACCTGCCAAAGGGTCATAGCCTAATTCACCTCAACATCTGCAGCCTATTGAACAAAGTCCCGGAGTTGCAAATCACTGCCCAAACCCTCCGACTGGACATTTGTGTAATATCCGAAACATGGCTAAAACCCCATCATGTTGACTCTGAAGTAGCCATGCCCGGCTACACAGTAATAAGGCAGGACAGACAAGGCAACAAAAAAGGCGGTGGTATCACCATGTATATATCAAATGCATTCCAGTATGCCACTGTCCAGTTCCCTGGTCACACTCCTCATATTGAAACCAAGATGATAAAACTTGTCCTGCCGCATACCTCACCGGTGTATGTGGCAGGGATATATTGTGCCCCTGCTACCCCAGCATCTATCATCATAGACCACCTAGCTTCTCTTAAAGATATGGCTGTAGCCAGTGAGCTCTACATCCTCTGGGATTTTAATTACAACTGGTTAGATAAAGACTGCTCAAAACTATGAAGCAAGATTAAAGCCCTTAACCTCTCCCAACAGATTGAGCAACCCACTCGCCTCAACCCAAAATCTCAGAACCACTCCCTCCTGGACTGGGCTCTTACAACACACCCTCACAGGATTATTAAAGCTGGCATCCTACCTGATTCACTGAGCTACCACCACATGATCTACGTGATCAGAAAGGTGCACAGACCTACAAACCACCTCCCCCAAGGACCCTCCTCATGAGAGCGTACAATTCCCTCTGCCTCAACTCCCTACTAAATGACCTCGTCTCTGCCGACTGGTCATTCATCCAACTGGCACCTTCCATTGACCATGCTTTCAACATGATGAGGAATCAAATTCTTGCTGTCTGGGACTATCACGTCCCCCTAAGAAGCAAACGGGTTAGGGAAACCCATCTCCCCTGGGTCTCTGCCGACATCATTTCCAGATATCGCGCAAGAGACCAGGCCTGGAAAAAACAAAGGCAAACAGGCACCCTTGAATCCCAGCAGCATTACCGTACCCTCCACAACAACTGTACTAAAGCCATAAGGCAGGCTAAAAAGAACTACTTCCGAGCGGCCCTCTCCTCTAATCTTAGCCACCCATCCAAATTCTGGAAATCTATTAAAACCTTGCTCACTCCCCCTGTCCAGCCGCACACCCCTACCCTAACCATTCAGGGCAAAAATGTATCTGAGCCAAGTGAAGTTGCCTCAGCTTTCAATACTTTTTTTACCAACTGTGCTAAATCTCTCCTAAAAACCTACAAATCACTGCACCTGCACCTAACCCTCCCACATCCACCCAGCATTCCCCCCATGCCACCAAGTTCTCTTTCCATCCAGTCTCCACAACAGAAGTCCTAGCCGCCCTGTGTTCCCTTGACCCCAATAAAGGCAAATGCCCTTTAGGACTGGACGCCAAACTCCTATACCTATCAGCCCCTGCCATTGCAGCCCCTCTAGCCGACCTCCTAAACCTTTCCTTCTCCTCAGCACAAATTCCAACAGCTTGGAAGAGGCAGTAGTCATCCTGCTACCAAAGGGTGGCAACCCATCTGAGCCTGGAAACTACCGCCCTATCTCCCTTCTACCAATTCTGGCCAAATTACAGGAACACCTAGCCCTCTCCCAACTCACACAATTCCTTGATACCACCTCCTTTTTCACCCCCTACCAGTCGGGCTTTCACAAATCACACTTCACCATCACAGCGCTACTAAGACTCGCTAACAATATTACCTCAGGTATGGACAAAGGGTTCCTCACCTCGGCCATATTCATTGACCTGGAAAAAGCATTTGATACCATCTCCCACCCCAAGCTTATCACAAAACTGCACAATGCAGGCCTATTCGATCTAGCCACCAGCTGGTTCCAAGCCTACCTGTCTAGCAGGAAACAAGCAGTAAATATTGGCCCACACATATCCCCCTCACTCCCAATCACCATGAGGGTCCCCCAGGGCTCTGTCCTGGGCCCCCCTTCTCTTTTCCATATTTCTAAATGACCTACCACTGACATGCCCCAACTCAGCTATACAAATGTATGCTGACGATACAGTTCTGTACGCCTCCGGCCCTTCCAGCGGGGTCTTAAACTCTGCCCTACAGCAGAATTTTGATGCCGTTCAAACCTGGCTTAGGACAAATCAACTTGTCCTATATGCAAAGAAAACCATCTCCATAACCTTCGGCATGCAGCCTAGACTCTCCCGGCTAGCTGCTCCCCCCACTTTCCATACATTGGACGGAACCACCTTGGAATCCTGCACCTCCTTTAGGTACCTGGGAGTATGGCTTGATCACCACTTAGATTTCTCCATCCACATTGACTCCCTACAGAAAAAACTACACCCAAAACTAGGCGCACTATACAGCAACAAAGGTTACCTACCTACCTCGGTCAGGAGGCAACTAGTGCATAAAATGATTCTCCCAATCTTCGACTACGGCGACGTGATCTACAGCGCAGCCCCCCCATCCACCCTAGCCAACTTGGACCCCATTTTTCATTCTTCTGTCGGCTCATCCTAGTATGCCCCCCCACCGCCCACCACTGCGACCTATATAGTGCCCTAGCTCTCCCCTCGCTGCACTCCAGGCGTCAGCTTCATTGCAACCTGCAGTCCAGATCTGATACCATGAGGCATCGTAACATGCCATGAACTGTACAATTGTCCAACAACTGACTATAATTGTGTTTACCTATTGTCACTGTCTGTTATGCACTGCAGTCATAGACCCCAACTATGATATAGCAACTCATGCACTCTGGTCTAAACTTGTAATAAATAAAAAATGCATAGTCTAGCCTGTAACATTTCTGGACCTGATGTTTCACCCTATATGTACCCACTCTGAACCTGTTGTAAGCACCATTGCCTTTGCACCATTTGTATTGTATGTATGTAACCCCCAGGTCACATCTGGAAACAAGTGGTCCCCGCTCAGTATGCTTATCTGGAAAATCTCTTAAATAAATAAATAAATAAATAAAACGGTTACTCAATCTGAATAGTTCTATCCCTTTTTCCCTTTGTTTAATCACTTTTCTTCTTTATTTTTGTATTGGAAACCATTGGAAACAGTGCAGAAAACAGCAGATTTCAGTCCTGGAGGTGGATGTGAACCATCTAACAGCATAACTGACACCAGATTTCTGTCTCAATTTACTGTAACATTATTTAGGAAACATTTCTGGACTTCTGAGACATGTTCGGCAGTGACAGCACCAAGATTAGGCCTGAAAACCATTGTAAATGGTGCAGAAAACAGCAGAATTTGGTCCTGGTGGAGGATGTGAACCATCTAACAGCATAAATGACACCAGATTTCTGTCTTAATTTACTGTAACATTTTTGGGAAAACATTTCTGGACTTCTGAGACATATGCAGCAGTGGCAGCACCAAGATTAGGCTTGAAAACCATTGTAAATGGTGCAGAAAATAGCAGATTCCAGTCCTGGTGGTGGATGTGAATCATCTAACAGAATGACTGACATGATTTCTGTCTCAATTTACAGTAACATTTTTGGGGAAATATTTCTGGACTTCTGGGGCATGTTCGGCAGTGGCAGCACTAGATGTGTTACATCTTCAGCATGTTGCACACAGCGATAACTGACACAACATCACATAACATTGTGAAACAATTTTTTTTACTAAGCACAATACTTGACATTTGTGGATAGGAGGAGGAAACATGTTAAAGAGCAGGTGACGTCTTCAAAATAACTTTCACAAAACATAACACTGACCAACAATTCAGTTGCATTCCACGTATATGGAGTTTGCAAAGGAAAGGCCAGCACCTGTTGAAGGCTGTCGGCCATCAGGGCCCTGTGCACAGAGTCTGTATTTTTTGAATTCAAATACCCCATGTGAGTTGCTTCAACTCAAAGTAAGAATTACTCACCACAGCACATATCCATAAAGTGTTCTTTCTTTATTCCAGTGTGGCAAGTAAACAATGTAAAAAAAATGCCCCCATATAACTAAGATAAAAATGTCCACTCCTTCAAGGCACCGTACTTCATGATACATCAAAGAGTATGTCACACCTGACCTGTTTCACACATGAGTGCTTTCACACACACAAAGCACATATGTGAAAAATGCATGCATCAGGTGTGACATAACCAGTATCATATAAGGACTGATGGTGCCTTGGGTGAGCAGGCATTTTTATCTTAGTTATATGGAAGCACTTTTTACATTGTTTACTTGCCACACTCAAATAAAGAATGAGCACTTTATGTACATGTGCTTTGGTGAGTACTTCTAACTTTGAGTTAAAGCAACTCACACAAAGTATTTGAATTCAAAAAAATACGCACTCTGTGCAAAAGGCCCAGATAGCCAACAGTCTTTGGCAGGAACTGGCCTTTCATTTGCAGACTCCATATGAGAAGCACAAAAAAAACTTCTCAAGATGGTGGCCATGCTGGGCCAGCCATCGTTTGTGTAGTAACTGAGTCCTCTTTTAAGCTTTAAAGTGTATTTTAAAGTATATTTTTCTTTATATTTTTAGTGACAGTAAGTTCGTTTTTCTTTTGCCGTTTCGTTCAGGGACTGGACATTAAAATGCCAAAATGCCAAACATTAGAACTAGCGCTGCCTTCATTAGCAGTGTTAGTTTACTCATTTTGTATTTAAAGTTTAGTTTAGTAACTTACCTGGGATCTGTTTTGCCAGTCTGTTGGATTCCACTGAGAAGGTTCTGAGAGGAACATCTTAGAGAGACACAGGAGTTTAATCCAGAGTTCACATGTGGTGCAGGGTTAGTTAATGAATGTGAAACTGGTTGGGACTGTGGAACTGCTTGGCCTCTGAATCAGCGACTGTTGTGACATCGAGCTCGGCTCTGGCAAATGTGACCTGTGGGTGTACTGTAGCTGGAAGTGGAAGTGGATTGTCTACCGGGTCAGCATCTATGAGGAGGACCACTCTGTTATGAGGATCTTATTATCCGTGGCTATTACCGAGAGGAACTGGTTGCACTTTTGTGGTGGACTGGGTGAGTTTGGTTTGCTCTCCTCTAATGTGGGGGCCTGTCTGAGTTCGTCTCCTCTGGGGGTTGGCAGGGACTGACCGGAGGGTGGGGTTTTGTCAGGTGCCCTGGAAGTTGTGGAGTGCCATCTGATTGATATCAGATGTGCATCGGTGACTTTAAGTTGGTGAGGTATATTCGGGTTGGGTGCCTGCTGTGGAGTTGGGCGAACTGACTTGCTGGACTCTGAGCATCGGGTCCATTTATTTCCATTGGTGTCAGTAGATATGGGATCCTTTTGGAGAGTTTGGACTGATCTGTGAGCTTCAGACTTCATCTGCTGCTCTTGTGAGGGACCTTCTTTAAAAGAATGTTGAACTACTACAGCTGGTACTGAATTAGTGAATTTAACTGGTGTGGCAGTGAGAGTGCCTTCAGTATTATTTCATGTACATTTTATAGGTCTGTGTAGCAGTGAGAGTGCTACCATAATGGACAAATTGTGGGGATAGAGGTGAGAGCTTACCCTCTAACATTTTGAACCTTGGAGAATGTTTTGGCGTGCTTCTATAAGTAAAAACTGTGCAATTAGGCATTGGTTCATCGGACACAGAACTGCTCAAAATTCAATTTTGTACATTCCGTATAGAAGATTTTTAACTGTTGCTATTTGTGTTTTAGTTTGTTAAATTGTAATAAACTGTGTGTGTGTGTGTGTAGTGTTTGGGTGTAGATGTGTGGGTGAGTGGTGTGTGTGATTGTGAAATAATTTGTGTTATGGTTAGATAGGGGTGGGTTGTTTGTTGGAAGGGTTGTTTTAAAGCTGTGGGTTGATTTGGGGCCTGTCTGAGTTTTGTGGTGGGTAATTTGAGGACTGGTTGTTAATAAGTCGCTAGTTGGGAATGTGTCTGAGACAGAAATTGTCTAGGTGCAGCTACCCTGTGGGCTACCTACAGGCCCTCCATTCCTTTGAGCTTCTGGCACTTCCAGCTGGAATCTATACGAGGTGTAGATCTTTGGAGATAGCTCAGAGGAGGGGGTCTTATGGGGTGGCTCCCAAGTGGCTGAGTGCCAAGGTAGTGAGGTCAAGGAGATGCCCAGGGGTGAAATAGGAACTTGAGAGGAGGTTGCCATGGTTAGTTCCTATACCCAAGGGCTCCATCTTGGATGGGCAGAGAACTTAACTGGCTGCCTCATCCTACTCTGATTGTTTTATGCAATGCCAGGTCAGTGGGGAACAAGACCACTATAAGAGCGGACTTGATATCTTTAGTCGACCTGGATTGCATCACAGAGACCTGCCTGGATGAAAATGCTGCCCCCATTTTGGAGGCAGCAGTCCCGGCTGGGTACTCCATGATACACAGCCCAGGAGAGGATTGCAGGGGCAGCGGGGTGGCTATTTGTTTTAATCTAACTTGAACCTCATGGTGCTAATTGTAGGTCCTACATGGTCCTTTGAGTGTATGGCAGCCTGAAGGTGGTGTTGGTGTGGGCTTCAGGGTTCACCTGCTCTATCGTCCCCCAGGAAGAGATGGGGACTTTTTGGGGGAGGTTGAGGAGCTTGTCGCCGGCCTGGTGTTGGAGTCCCCCAGTTGGTTGATCCTTGGGGACTCCAATACTTGGGTCGAGGGTGGGGTCTCAAGATCTGGGAACAACCTTCTCAGGAGTATGGAGACCCTGGACCTGACACAAACTGTAACATCAGAGATGCATGCAGGTGGCCACACACTGGACTTGTTTTTTTCAGTAGGGTTAGATATTTTAGATCTCAGTGTGGATCCAGTGGTTTGGTCGGATCACAGCACCATGGGGTTCATGTTTAGGGCCACCCCCTAGATAGTTCTGCCCCTGTGGAGATGGTCCGGTACTGTCCGTCAACTCATTGCCTCCACAGGAACTCTCTGAAGTTGTAGCACTTGTCTCCTGTATACAGTTAACAGTGAATCCTGGACCTTTCTAAGCAAAATCAAGCCATAATCGGCATGTCGCAAACAAATGCTAATAGCACAAACACCATAAATGTTAGGCACAAAGTATGAGTGGCAAACTTGTTCAGCATAAGATTACCTTTCCAACAGTGGTATGCAAGTAATAATAGGTCATTTAGATTTTTTTTCTATGCTGTACGAAACAGCAAAAAAATATTTTTTCCACTAAAAAATGCACCATGATCCTTTTTTTGTTGGGAAATATGTAACATATCAACACCAAATTAAGCATCCAGACATTAGATGTAGTTTTAATAATTGCTTGTAAAAAAACAACTATTTATGTAGTATTAAACATAATTTTCCCCAATTTTAATCAAGGTGTGTCGGTGAGGTTTGAGAGACGAATCTAAACCATAAACACCATACCATAAACAAATGCATATAACTCCTAAAATATACATGATACACACAACGTATCAGTGGCATGGCTGTTCCACACAAAATTGCCTTTCCAATGGTGCTATGCAATCAATTATGCTCAATTTGTTTTTTGTTTTATACTGGGTGAGATACCCAGAATGTGCAATTTCTTCAAAGTGCTTAGGTGGTTCTTGAAGGACAAAATGTCTGCCATACACACCATGTCATAAACAAATGTAAATAACTCCTAAAGTGAACATGATACACACAAAGTGTCAGAGGCAAAGTTGTTCAACACAACATTACCTTTCTAATGGTGCTATGCAGTCAATTCTAATCATTTCTGGCTGGCAAGTAATATTAAAACATGTGTGACATCTCCAGATGTTACTAGGACACACAGGAAGTCTGTAGGTGACTTCTGTAGTCATTCTGGGACACACTGCAGTACATTTGCTGCCACTACAGATGTCTTCTAGGAGGCAATGAGTTAAGAGGAGTTTACTCTATGGGACTATCGGTGGTGCCGGACCTATTGGGCATTGTGCCAGCTAGTGTGGTTGGGACAGAGGAAGCAGTGGTAACCTATTATGGGGCTGCTACTGAGGCCCTTGACTCAATCACACCCATTCGTGCCTGCCCCTTGTCTACTTGCTGGAGACCTCCTTGGTTTGATGAGGATCTCTGGAGTTTAAAGATTAAGGGGCGGAGGTTAGAGAGATGCTGGAGGAGATCTGGCTCAGTGGACGACAAACTGGCATTGAAGTCACAATATGTTGACTATCAGAGGGTGACCTCCTGGAAAAGGCAGAATTTCTGTCTCAGGAGATTGCTGCAGTGAGGAGCAGACCAGTTCATCTCTTTCACACAGTAGATAGGCTTTTACACCCTGTATGTCACAGTGCTGGAGGAGAAGTTTCAACACTAGATGTGAAGGTCTGGTTCTGTTCTTCGCTGACAAGGTGTCCACTATTAGGGCTGAGGTCTGCTTGAGTATCTCTAGAAAGGGATGCACTGCCTCACCTGAGTTGTGCCATAACACTCCTCCTGTCTGGGATGAGTTTTAGCTAATTGGGGTAGAGGAGGTGGTGGGGGATAATCTCAAAGCTGCTGCCTACACAGTGTGATCTAGACCCAGGTCTGACCCACCTTTTGGTTGGATTTCTGGACCTGATTGGACCTGTGGTGGCTGAGATTGTCTGGAGCTCCTTGAGGAATGGGGTCTTTCCACTGTCCTTGAAAAAGGCATTGGTTAGGTCCCTTTTGAAGAAGCCCTCATTGGACCCAGACTGCATCAGCAATTACAGGATGGTCTCAAACCTCCCATTTTTAAGGGAAGGTTATTGAAAAGGTGGTGGCTGTGCAGCTTGAGAGACATCTTGCCTCTTTCTCTGCCTATGAGCCTTTCCAGTCTGGGTTCCAGGCAGGGCATAGTATGGAGACAGCACTAGTAAGGGTGTTAAATGATCTGATGCTGAGGGACAGGAGAACCCATATCACCTTGGTTATCCTGGACCTCTTAGTGGGATTTGACACCCTGGACCATAAGGTGCTGCTTGACCACCTGCAGTTCTGGTAAGGCCAGTCCGGGACAGTCATCCACTGGTTCAGGTCATACCTGACAGGTAGAATGCCGAGGGTGAAAATGGGACTTGTCTCATCGAACCCAAAGCCTCTGTGCTGTGGAGTTCCATAGGGTTCGGTCTTGTCACCCTTACTGTTCATGGTGTATATGCTCCCATTGGGGGACATTATCAGGTGGTACAGGTTAGGTTTTCACTGCTATGCAGAGGATACCCAGCTGTACCTGTCCTGTGCAAGTGAAAATCATTTGCCAGACTCCATATTTAATAAAATACAAAATCACACATGCCCCCACAATGCAAAGCATCATGGGCTGCATATGCAAATCACCACAGATTGTTATGCTATTTAATAGCTGCCTCGAGGAAATCCAGTTGTGGATGACTCACAACTGGCTTAAGCTTAACCCAGACAAAATTGAGGTACTGGTTGTGGATACAGGTCACAGGGGGTGAGGGGGAATCAACCCCAGGTTAGTGTTGGGGTGTTCCCCTTGCTCCCTCTAGACAGGTGAAGAACTTGGGCCTGATCCTAGATGACGGTCTAATATTTGATGCTCAGGTGTTGGCCATAGTCAAAAGTGGTTCCTATCATGTTAGGAACATTGCCTGAATCTGATCCCTGATCCCCCCCCCGAGGATCTGACCATGCTGGTGCATGCTTTTGTCACAACCAGGTTAGACTACTGCAATGTCCTGTACCTTGGGTTGTCTAGGAGCAACCTTCGCTGGCTGCAGTTGGTGTAGAATGCGGTGGCAAGACTCTTGGCTGGGGTGAGGAGATTTGAACATATCACCTCTGTCCTCCGTGGGCTGTACTGGCTGCCAGCCAGGTGGAGGATTGTCTTCAAAATAGGGCTCCATACATATAAGACCCTGCACAGAAGGGGCCCAGGGTATCTGCAAGATCTCCTTGTTCCTTACCGACTTGTCCAGCCACTCCATTCTGCTGAGGGTGGCCTCCTTGGGGTGCCCAGGGTTAGGTTGTGGCATTCTGGAGATAGGGCATTTGCAGTGGCTGTACCTACCCTGTGGAACTCCCTGCTTGGTTATCTAAAGAAGGCCCCTTGGTGGAAGCCTTTAAAGGAGGATTAAAAACATATTTGTTTCAGCAGGCTTTTATTGATTGAATTGAGTTATGAATTACAGAATGGTTATTTATATATTTTATTCATGATGGTTTATTGACTGAATGATTTGTGTGGGTTTAAAATTTATCACTGTATTGTTTTATTGTACATTGCTCAGAGTCCCTTGCCTTGAGCACCTTATAAATAAAAATACCTATCTATCTATCTATCTATCTATCTATCTATCTATCTATCTATCTCTCTCTCTCTCGCTCTCTCTCTCTCTCTCTCTCTCTCTATCCATCAATCTGCCTATGTGGAATGCAACTGCATTACATATCATAATGTTGTTAAAAGTAATCTTGTAGATGTAACCAGCTGTAAGAAGTAACACACACCACACATGGAGGCAGTATAGTGCAGTGGTTTAAGGCTGTGAGCTGCAAACCTGGAGACCTGGGTTTGAATCCCACAGCCCCAACTTGCATACTGTGTGACCCTGGGCAAGTCACTTAACTTCCTTATGCTGCCAGATCACACCTGTAAACAAGCTTTCAGCTTAGTGTGTCTTTCCTGGTAAAAAAACAAACAAATAATAAGGGAATAAGGTGTCTATTAGGGGATGGGTACACGTAAATGTTACAGAATAAGTATAACAAATGACGGGCAGGATCAGGAGGACAAGGGTAATACAACAATGAGCGGGGAGAAGAAAGTTAGAGAACAAGAAAAGAGGTTGAATTATATAGGAAGTGTAAGACAGTAACAAACACAACAGCAATGGTAAAACAAATTATTTTACATACAAAATCAAGGAACAAGAGAACTTAAGGATGTAGATTAAAGAGGACAGAATAGATTCTTTTTTGTTGTTTCTATTTTTTTTTTAGGGAGAACATACAAACAACAGAATAGAGGATAGAAAAATGAAAACAAAAAAGACAAATTAATTCATGCTGCTATGCAGTTCAAACAGGGTGCCCATGATTTTGTTGACATCACCCTGGAGTTTAGCAATCTCCCCCCAGGCATCATTAAATTCCCATCTGAAATCATTTAACTCCTGTTGAAGCTGGTGGACTTCTGACAGGACAGCTGATGTCTGCATGTGTCACTGCCGGTAGGGTGGGGGCTGCCTGTGCTGCTGCTGGCTCTGGACAGGGGGCCCCCGGTGGGGTCTTGATGCTACGGCAGACTGCTCCTGTTGCCAGGTCTGGCAAGCCTGGTGAGGACGCTTAATAGGTCCAGCCATGCCTCCTTCCTGCTCACCCCCTTTAGTGCTCACACCCGCACTGCTCCCCACAGCTGCAGTTGATGCTGCTGCCACTTCCTGCAGTTTGAGGTCCCATTGAAGTGGGTGGTGGTGCAGCACGTGGCTCAGCTGGCCACTTGTCTCAAAATGGGAACCAGACTTACCACGATGCACTTCCTGCCCGGATAGATTTCAGGTGACCCCTGGGTCACTTGCCGAACTTGCATAAAAAAACTCCCAGGCAGGAAAACTTTGAGGGTGACAGGGCCATGGGGGGTGGCAGATGATACTGCAGGCACTGACTCCTCCTGCTGTTCAGGAGGGAGCACGGTCTCCTACTGCCAGGGTGAAGGAATAGTATTCTGGTGCTGGGGAAGGGGCACTGTCTCCTTCTGCTGCTGTGGTGGAGGGGCCACTGTCACCTCCTGCTGCTGGGGAGGGGGCACAGTTGTTTGCTGCAGGGTGCTAGTGCTGGGGCCAACAGCCTCCTGCCTCTGTGGCATTTCATTTTTAATGGACATCTGAACTACATGCCCATCAAGGTGGTGTACTGGTGCCCCACTGCCTTTAGGCTTTTCCGTTATGCCCACAACCACCACCAATTTAAACAAAGCCAAAAAAAATAAATAAACAGAGATAGGGACTCTGAGTGAGAGAGAAAGAGAGACAGAGACACAGGGGTGGGTAATCGCGAACTCACACACACTCTGCAGGTACTAAAATATGAAATAGGACAAAGACAAACAAGAAAAAGTTAGAAGAAAATAGCATGAATTAAGTAGTTTATGTATCAAAGTGCACTCTGCAGTCACAGGGCTTTGACTCTGACTCTAGATGCTGCCTGCTTCCTCGAGATATGTAGCACAGGAAATTAACTACTCACTTCTTGCCTGTTTAGACTCAACCATGTGACCACCAGCAGGGAGAAAAGCACAATTTCACCTTATAGAAGTACAAGGCAAAAGTGGACGGCAACATTTTGCCGAAAATCCATAATTATGCGAAATGTTTCACCGGGTGAAATTGGCAATTTCACCGGAATTTCGACTGCAAAATAAAATTTTACTGCATCTCTAAACACAGTACATCAAAACACTGAGCTACATTAGTCATCATATACATACTGTAAATGTTTCGACAGCAACATCATTGACAAGTTCATGGAAAACAAATTCATACAATTGCAAGTTAACAATTTGGTACAAGCCCCCCACCAGCAAAAAAAATACAGTAATGTTCTCGAGCAGATGTCATGAAAAAATCAAGGAGTAGGAGCTGGAGCACTGTTTTGACTGGCCACTGTGTCTCTGATTAAGAGGACATGCAGATATAAAATGATTGTCTTTGGCATCAACTATTCAGTGTCTCTGGGCCTCTGATAAGGATGGCGAGCAACAGCAACATTTGAAGGATGAGTTTCCTGCAGAAAATATCAACACTCAATCAGCAATAATAACAGCAACACATTGCCTCTGTTTAGCTGGTTAGGAGAGGAGCTGGTCTGCAACTACTCTACCTCCTCCTCCTCCTCCTCTCATGCAACTGAGAGAAAAGACCTGCAAATTGCACAAACATCAGTCACTGCCTCAGTTTGACTCTATAACAAAGATCATCTTTTCTCTGAGGGGCAAAGAAAAGCAGGATTTCTATGGACCCATGGCTTTTTGGCATTGCTGCCAGTGTCTCAGTGATTCTGTGATTCCTGTTGGGTCAGGGGTACTCCCACTTACTGGCCTCCCTCCTATGAACTAACTAGGGTTATGGTACTTTTTACACGTCGGTTGCAGCTGCCTGGCAGTACTTTGGTCTACTTTCGAGGAGAATCCATGAGCACAGCCTCACTTTTCTGTGGAACTTTGGGTCCAAGCACTGTGGCATGATTCCCATCTGCTGCAGAACTTCTGCGGTGACAGTTTGTTATTTCTGTGGAAGTTTTGCAGCAGCCACTGTCATGTTATTTTCTTTTATATGGATGTGTGTATGTATATATATATATATATATATATATATATATAAAATACAAAATCACACATGCCCCCACAATGCAAAGCATCATGTGCTGCATATGCAAATCACCACAGAATGTTATGCTGGTCCAACTTTAAGCAGAATTGCATGGTGCCAAAAGGCCTCTCACACAGTTTGCAAAGGGTGCTAACAGAAGACATAGGGATAGCTGGTCCATTCCACTGGGGTGTCAAACAGACGAGGCATACTGATGAGTCCTGGTAGGATGAAACACGTGTTCTATGTCTCTGTTAGCACCCTTGCAAACTGTGTGAGAGGCCTTTGGGCACCATGCAATTCTGCTTAAAGTTGGACCAGTATAACATTCTGTGGTGATTTGCATATGCAGCCCATGATGCTTTGCATTGTGGGGCATGTGTGATTTTGTATTTTCTGAAACTTGGCTTCCCAGCCAAATGCCCTTTGGGTAACCCTTGCCTCAGTGTTTATGCACAGAGGTTCTTTGTCTTTTAAATAGTTTTTATTTTAATGGGTTCACCACAATATATCCAGGCACACTGCCTTAGGATAGCTGGTCCATTCCACTGGGGTGTCAAACAGGCCAGAGGCATACTGATGAGTCCTGGTAGGATGAAACACGTGTCTTATGTCTTCTGTTAGCACCCTTTGCAAACTGTGTGAGAGGCCTTTTGGCACCATGCAATTCTGCTTAAAGTTGGACCAGCATAACATTCTGTGGTGATTTGCATATGCAGCCCATGATGCTTTGCATTGTGGGGGCATGTGTGATTTTGTATTTTCTTGAAACTTGGCTTCCCAGCCAAATGCCCTTTGGGGTAACCCTTGCCTCAGTGTTTATGCACAGAGGTTCTTTGTCTTTTAAATAGTTTTTTATTTTAATGGGTTCACCACAATATATCCCAGGCACACTGCCTTAGGGATAGCTGGTCCATTCCACTGGGGTGTCAAACAGACGAGGCATACTGATGAGTCCTGGTAGGATGAAACACGTGTCTATGTCTTCTGTTAGCACCCTTTGCAAACTGTGTGAGAGGCCTTTCTGCACCATGCAATTCTGCTTAAAGTTGGACCAGCATAACATTCTGTGGTGATTTGCATATGCAGCCCATGATGCTTTGCATTGTGGGGCATGTGTGATTTTGTATTTTCTTGAAACTTGGCTTCCCAGCCAAATGCCCTTTAGGGTAACCCTTGCCTCAGTGTTTATGCACAGAGGTTCTTTGTCTTTATATATATATATATATATATATATATATATTTCGGGCACAGTAAGCGCCCCTATAGTTAGGTTATGAAGCCACTTCTATGTTAAACTCTAAATTTTGCACATTAATAACTTTGGACCCATTAAATGTATTTGCATTTAATTTGGTATACACAATGGGGCATGGTCGCTCTCTTGATTTGCCAAATTTTGTTTTGGTCGGACTTACGATTT
The DNA here is from genome assembly GCA_016271365.2 of Neoceratodus forsteri. Taxonomy (NCBI): domain Eukaryota; kingdom Metazoa; phylum Chordata; order Ceratodontiformes; family Ceratodontidae; genus Neoceratodus; species Neoceratodus forsteri. The sequence continues at coordinate 1,367,446,709 of CM057455.1, forward strand.
TTGTGCACCAAAGCGCTGAAAAATGCACTTTTCACCAGTTATGTGGGCATTTTTTCAGATTTTGTCTAAGGTGCTCTGTGGCCATTGTGTGGTGTGCCACTCTGCAACTTAGCTCATCTGAAAGAGCTTCGGTCAAGGAACATGCCGCTTTTCCTGTGGTGAAAAAATATTAATCCATTCAAAAGTTATTAAACTTTGAAGTTCCAATTATAAGTCAATGGGAAAATTGATATGGTTATTTAGTGAAAGAAGAATGGGGTTTTGGCCATCTAGTCCCTACTCACTATTAAAGAATTTGCAGGCTCATGGTCAAAGAATCTTTGATCATGAGAATTCTTTGATCATGATGTCCGCCATCTTGTTTTCTTTTTGCCGTTGGAAAAATTCAAATATCTCAGCTCAGGGGTCAGTCCTGAAGTAAAACTTGGATGGATTTTACTCAGAGGGCTTCGCTCTATTGAGCCATGGCTGTGGTTTGCTTCAAAATGGTCAAAAAATACACTTTTGAACTTTTGCATTCATTGACCACGATCTTTGATCATGAGGGCGCTACTAGATGGGCACATGAAAAAATCAATTTTCTAAGCTCAGGGGTTGGTTATTAACACAAATGAGGATGAGTTTTGCTCAACAGGCTTCGTTCTAACGAGGCTTGGCTGTGGTTTCATTTACTTTTGTCTAAAAATTGAGTTTTATAATTTATTTTCTTTGATCACAAGCCTGCAAATTCTTTGATTGTGAGCCTGCAAATTCTTTGATCATGAGATTCTTTGACCACGACCTTTGATTGAGAGGGCGCGACTAGATGGCCACTTGAAAAAATTAATTTTCTTAGCTCAGGGGTGACTTATTAAGCCAAATGAGGGTGTTTGCTCAGGGGGCTTCATTCTATAGTGGCATGGCTGTGGTTTCGCTTACTTTTGTTTAAAAAATTGAGTTTTACAGTTTTTTATTCTTTGATAATGAGCCTGCAAATTCTTTTATCACAAGCCTGAAAATTCTTTGATCACAAGATTCTTTGATCGTGAGTTTTGATAGTGAGGGAGGGACTAGATGCCCAGATTTGGAGGGACCAGATATCCCAATTTTAACGATTTTTTAAATTAAATATCTCGGAAGCCGTTTGGTCTTTTTATTTGAAATTTGGAGGGTGTTGACGGGATGTCGTGTAGATGTCAATTATGGTATTTACATGTCAGACAGTATTTTTTGTGGAGATATTGTGTGGGGCAGTTTATGTTTTGTGGACAGCATTTTCCATTGTGGTACAGACTTTAAATTTATGTGGTAGCTATTGTTACTGCCATGGATGTACTTTTCAGTTGTTAGGTGCCTAAAATGTAAACAGGTGTGGAATTCTGCAGAAATTTGCAAGTTGGTTGGAGCACGGGACCCGAAGGGCCAGGGCTCCCACCAACTTGCATGACTTTTTACTTTAAAAGGATTTGGAAGTTGCTGGGAGCACGGGCTCAAAGGGCCTGTGCTCCCACCAACTTCTGTGACTTTTTACTTTTATATTCTTTCTCAAAAAGTAAGGAAATTCTATGCTACCACTAATATATATTCATTCAGTAGTTGTACTGCTATGTTAGGTACTTGTTTTGTTTCAAGGCTCCATGTTCCCATTCATATGTGCTACCAGCAACACATATAATAGTCAGTAGTTGTATTGCTATGTTAGGTAGAAATTGGCAAGTTGGTGGGAGCATGGGGCCCAAAGGACCCCACATTCCCACCCATATGCTCTCCCACTAATACATATTATAGTCAGTAGTTGTACTGTTATCTTAGGTCAGAATTGACAAGTTGGTGGGAGCGCGGGACCCAAAGGGACTCATGCTCCCACCAAATTGGTGTCTGACACGTAAACAGCTGTGGAATTATACCACTCTGATGAATCAGGCCCCACGGTCCCACCCATTTTCACTCCCTCCCATGAATATTATAGTCAGTAGTTGTGCTGAAATGAATGCCCACCCCCCCATCAGGAACTAGATCCTGAGTGCAGAGTCACAGGCCAACTAAAACCATGAACATTAATAGAATACCTCCCTCATTACTACCTGCACAGAAGTTAGAACACTGAGGAGTTGCACGGCCACAGCCTGACAATTCCCTCTGAACCCCCCTTCCCAACCAGGTAGTGGTTCCTGAGTGCAGAGGCACAGGTCAACCAAGGCCATGGACATCAATTGTATACCTCCATGATACCAACTGCACACTAGTTATGACACTTATGTTTTGCATGGCCTCAGCCAGGCAATACACCCACCTCTCCAGACCAGGTACTAGATCCTGAGTGCAGACCCACAGCCCAGCTAAGGCCATGGACATCAAAGGTACACCTCTGTGATACCAACTGCAGACTTGTTATGACACTCATGAGTTACACAGCCTCAGCCAGACAATACCTCCACCCACCCCAGGACCAGGAATTGGATGCTGAGTGCAGACCCACAGCCTAAAATAAAGCCATGGACATAAATGGTATACCTCCCTCATACCAGCTGCACACAGCTTAGGAAAGTGAGGAGTTGCACGGCTTCAGCCAGGCAATCCCCTCCACAAAGAGGTGCTGGATGCTGAGTGCAGAGCTACAGCCCAACTAAGGTCATTAAGATCAATGATATACCTCTGTGATACCAACTGCATACTAGTCACATTTGAGTTTCACAGCCTCAGCCAGGCAATGCCCCCACCCCCAGTCCAGGAATTGGATGCTGAGTGCAGAGCCACAGCCCAAATAAAGCCATGGACATAAACGGTATACCTCCCTCATACCAGCTGCACACAATTTAGAACACTGAGTAGTTGCACAGCATCAGCCAGGCAATCCCCCCCGAAGAGGTACTGGATGCTAAGTACAGAACTACAGCCCAACTAAGGTCATTAACATCAATAGTATACCTCTGTGATACCAACTGCATAATAGTTACGACACTCATGAGTTGTATGGCCTCAGCCAGCCAATGCCCCCCAGACTAGGAATTTGATTCTGAGTGCAGACCCACAGCCCAGCTAAAGCCATGGACATGAACAGTATACCTACCTCATATCAGCTACACATAAGTTAGAACAGTCAGGAGTTGCATGGCATCAGCCAGGTAATACCCACACCCCTCCAGAACAGGTACTAGATCCTGAGTGGAGAGCCACAGCCCAACTAAAGCCATGGACATCGATGGTATACCTCTCTGATACCAGCTGCACACAAGTTAGAACACTGAGGAGTTGCACAGCCTCAGCCAAGCAATCCTCCCCACCCCACCAGGCACTGGATCTTGAGTGCAGAGCCACAGCCCAAGTGAGGGCATCGTCTTCAGTGGTGTACCCCTATGATACCAACTGCACACTAGTTATGAAAGTGAAGGGTTGCACTGCCTGAGGCTGGCAATGCCTGCACCCCCACCCTGACCAGGTACTGGATCCTCAGTGCACAGCCACAGCCCAATGAAAGACATGGAGATCAACAGTATACCTCTCTCACACCTACTGTATATAAATAATACTCAAGACACACAGGATAAGATTTAAGATTTGTTTTATTATTTAACTATTTAAATATTTTTAGGCCAAATTGTTTGGTTGCTCCTGGGATGGACAAAAAAACAGTTCTTCATAGATATTCTTAATTATTTGTTCTCTTTTTAATTTTTGGTATTTCACATACTAATTCTACACTGTCACATTTTTTTGCTTATTAAGTATTTAACTTAGGATTTATATAGAATGACTAAGTAATAACCTATGTGACTTTATGTAACAGAAGATGTATTGAACAATTTCTAATTTCACTTACATCTATTGCTAAGTAATATTAATAATGTCTCCATTGACACTATGACATGGATGCAATAGGGTACCCAGTTAGATATTTAGATAATCAACACAAACAATAAATTATTGTACCTGTGGATATCACTATTTGACAACAATTTAAGCCAAGTCATTAGAACAAAAATATAATTTGTTTCACTGAACAATTTTATTACATTTAGTTCTTCACTGCATACGCACATGATACACTAAGAAACATTTTGTGGTTCACATGAGCACATAAAGATATTGTTTTAAAAAACACACATGTGTGGACGATGTCAACAGTGCTAAAATAAGTGTTCAATATTTTCCATATGATTAGAAAAATTAACTTTCATGCCAACAGAAACATTAAGAAGTTCCATTTGTCTTTATTTATTAATTCTGCATAAATACTTTAGAAGAAATTGTTACATATCCTATTTGGAAATGATCATACTTTTTATGAAATCTGTTAACATCTTTTAAGACTCTTTCTACTTTATCACTGGTTATTTATTTGAAAGTGGACCAACCAATATCAAGAAGTCAAAAGAGAAAAATGAAGAGAAATAAGTAGCACAGCATGTTTGTGGCAGAAAGATTGTATAGTACACATCAATGTGTTCTTCTGGTCTTGGATTGGGAAGAGACACCCATAACATTAGCAGTATATATAGAAAGAGCAAGTTAAAGTTACAACATACAATGGCAGGCACATATATAGCCATTGCTGTACTGTGATTAGATCAGTAAGTAAGCAAAATAATTTGAAAAATCAGTGCCGATATCATGCTGTGGTGAGCATATTGCATATCACAGCCATGTTCTCACTCATGCTGAAAAGGTTGGTCCATCTCCAAATTGACACATTTTTTTTACTGTTTTACATTTCTGGAACTGGGAAAAATTCCTCATCCAACCTCCAAAATATGAACGATCCTATAAAAGCAGGAGCATACCAATAGTTTGCATTTTGGAGCAGAAGTACACAATCATTATTGACATTACATGTTGAACGATGAGTTGAAGACATCTGCACAGACATACAGAAATGCATACATACACTGAAATTAGGGCAGCTAACCCCTTGTATACATCTCTATGTTCAGTTATCAACAACATCACCAGTAGCACTTAATGCAATGCAATAACATTAAATGCATAAATAGAACAGTTTTCAAACAGTTAACGTAGCAATGGACGCAAGTTTGTTTTTCTTTTTTTTTGCCAAAAAATGAAAACAGCTAAGAATCTATATAAGCAACATAGCTTCAATCTGCAGTTCAGCACTATATACATATGTACAAATCTGAGTCACATTGTATTGGTAGATGCTGTCATTTATTTGTTTAGCTTTTGTTTACCAGGTAAGCGCACCAGACAGTCACGTGCCTATTTTCAGGTGTAACCCAGGAGAGTTACAGAGATACAAGCAATAACAGTACAGAGGCTAGCATCAAGTTACATAAAGGTACAGTCAGAATACAAGCAAGAAGGACCAGCTGAAACAAAGTATAAAGGCTTGGGTCCAACTGTCAGGCAAGGTACAGACAGGTATAAGCAATCAACTACAGTCAGGTAACAGGCAGAGAACAATTTCAGTGCAGTTCAGTATGAGGCAGAACAACCCAGGGAAGGCAGCCAGAAAAAATTAGAGCCAGTGTCAGCAGCAGCAATATTTGTGAATATTGCTTATTTGTTATTTATATTTGGAAAAAGTGCATGCCCACAGCCAGGGATTTTTTTAATTTTTTTTATTTCAGGCACTACACAGAGGGAGGAACTACAGGGGACAGAGGCAGCTTGAGGCTTGTTTTAGGTAATCCCAAAGGGAGGACCGGAAGCAACTGTGGGTGGGGGCAGTTCTTACGTGAGGAGGTAGGAGGTTCCAGGTTTTTGGGGCAAGAGCTGAAAATGCTCGATCTCCCACAAGGGAGTGAGTCTTCAGAACCATCACCGCCTGGGATTCAATGGACCTCAACTGATAGCCAGAGGGGACATGCTGGAAGAGGTAAGCAAGTGCTGGAGGAGTAGATGATCAGATGATGTCATCCGTAAAGTTGCCCACAACGAATGAGCGATGGTTGTTTGGGGAAAGCCAACCCAGTCTAGAGTAAAGTAGACACCGATGGGTGAGACGAGGGGCTGATAGGGTGAACCGACATATGTTGTTTTATGAGGTGTCCCATTTGGAGAGCCAGGCTTTGGGGACATTCGTGAAGGAGGTAAGCCCATAGCAAAGCGAGGGGAGGAAGACCCCTTTTGCCAGGGAAGTCTGGCAGCTGGGGTGAGACAACTTTTTGCTCTGTACACAAGTCCTAGTTTGCAGCTGGTTGCCTTACAGGAGTTAAGTATGTCCAGGGTGAGATCCATTTGTGGGTCAAGAGTCACCCCCAAGTACTTGAAAGATTCCACCACCTTCAAAGCGGTGCCATCAGTGCCATCAACTCTGAGCACAGCCGGGCACTCTCTCACCTTGGGAAGGGAGCTGAATAACATTGCCTGCATCTTCTGAAGGTTGATGACCAGCTTACTTGCCTTGAGCCAGGATTGGATGCGACTGAAATCCAAGTGGAGTCCATAGTTAATGTCATCAATACTTTGTGAACTGGCAAGAAGCACCATATCATCAGCATATAGAGTAACTTGTCCAAAGGTTGGGATTGAGGGCAACTGGTTTATAAAGAGGGAAAACAGTAGAGGACCAAGGACCGACTCCTGAGGTACCCCACAGGCTATTGGTGATAGGACGGATATGGCATTCTGGAACCTCTTGTCCTGTTTCCTACCTGAGAGATAGTTAGAGAACCAGGCTAGGACGGGAGGGGAGAGACCAAAAGACTGGAGAGCAGAGCACAGGAGGGTGTGATTGACCAAGTCGAAGACCTTGGACAGGTCTATGAAGACAGCACCCATGAGTTTGCCTTGATCAGTCGTGGTTCTAATGTTGTAGGTGACCTGTGCTTGGGCAGTGGAGGTGCTATGTCCTTTTTGGAACCCATGCTGCTCAGGGGAGAGAAGGCCATCGGTTTGGAGCAAGAGGGAAATCTTGGAGGCCACTACTTTCTCTAGCAGTTTGTTGACTGTGGATAGAATCGCTATGGGTCGATAGTTCTTAAGTAATTTGGGATTGCCATGCTTGAGGACAGGGGTCACATGGGCCACCTTCCAAATGGGAGGGACAGACCCCATTGTGAGCGAGAAGTTTAGAATATGGGAGATCAGGTGGGCCAAGAAGAGGGCCCCAATGTTTAGCAGTTTGGGCACAAGGATTTCGTGCCCTGCACTGGAGTAAGGGGAGAGACCTACTAGAAGCTTCTGTGTTTCTTTGAAGGAGACCGACTTAAAGTAAAAGGGAGGGAGGGAGGGGAGGATTGGGTGGAGCACCAGGAGCAGGACCCATATCCTTAGAAATTGAAGGCATAGAGGTATAATCAGATAGGTCCGAGAACAGGTTATTGAATGCGTTGGGTATCGTTTAGGGATTATTGCAACTGACTCTGTTTATTTGCAGGTCAGGGACCTGCTGGCAGGCCGGACCATTTACCATGTGCTTTATAGTGTGCCAGAAACTCCTCGGGTTCTTGATGAACACTTAGAGAGATGCTTTGCAGAAATCACTCTTTGCTGAGCGGATTGCCCATTTGCATGAATTTCTAAGCTCCCTGTAGACCTCGAAGTCAGATCTGTTCCCAGAGGCTTTGTATGTTAGCCAACTTTTGTCCCTGAGCTTCATCAGGGCAAACAGTTCCCCTTGTAACCATTTAGTGACTGTGCCCCTCACTCTTCTTTTAATGAGTGGAGCATGTCTGTCTTGTAGTGAGGTGAATATGGTGAGGAAGCTGTCTAGAGCAACCGAGGGGTCCGGGTCAGCATATACCAGGGACCAGTCTGTCAGGATGAGGTCGGTATGGAAGTTATTTAGGTGAAAGTTTGAGTAATCTCTCATCTGTAAGACTTTTGGTGGAACCCTGGAACTTTGAGCCTTCCAGAAGCAGTATGTAGGGCAATGGTCCGAGATTGAATGGGGAGGAGGCTTGAGGCGGTAATTCAGTCAGGCCTATTACACAGCATCCAGTCAAGCAGAGAGCCATTTTCGCCAGAGGAGGAGGGTCTGGGGGGTTTGGTGATAAGTTGGATGAGGGCAAGGCCAGATAGAGGGGTTCATAGATTTTTGCATTCCCACTCAGCCAGTTTAGGTTGAAGTCCCCAAACATTAGGAGTTCACTAGTCCTCACATTGGGGCTAAGGCAGTCAAGTAGCTAGGAGAGCCCACGAATACCACCTTTTGGGAGGGTTATATACACAGGCGAGATGAAGCTTCTTAGTGTTACCTAATAGGAGGAAGGCATGTATAAACTCACAGGAGGGGAAGGGAGTGAGGTATGTCAGTCACTTTTAGATGAGATTTGTAATAGAGCACCAACCCACCACCATGCTTTTTGCCTGCCCTGTCCTGTCTAATCACAAGGTAGCCAGGGAGAACACAGAAAGAGTCGGGGTGCACAGGTTTGAGCCAGGTTTCAGAGACCCTAAGGATGTCAGGTTTGTAGTAGGTGACCCATACTGTTAGATCTGAGTGATTGGCAAGGATGCTCTGTATATTGAGGTGGGCAATCTTTAGACCCTTTACCGCTTCCCACTGTGGGGGCAGCATGATGAGTTATGTATATGAGGGGGTTGGAAGTAGGTTTTGGGCTGTAACCTCAGCACCAGTCAGCTAGGTTAGGAAGCAAGTGTACTAAGTGAGAATCACCCAGCAAATTTAGCTGTAGTTGATTTGGTCGGATAACATGCTGGGAGACTACAGGCAGGGATCAGGTTAAGAACAGTGGCATCACCACTTTGTTTTTGGGGAGGCTACAGCCCCCTCAATCTAAGTTAAGTCAATCATTTGCATAAAAAAAATAAATTAAATTCCATTTCTTAACTGTTTAAATTCTGCAGCCGATGTGAACACGAACAGTTAAGAAACTGCAATCGGGCTCAGCAGGGCGGCATTAAAAAAAACAATTTTTTTTACAGTCATGGTTCACAGTTTGTGTGGAGTTGATCACGCATCGTGGAGTTTCCAGGTGTTCTAAATTTCCAGCTCAAGTTTTGCACCTTAGTAAGTAGGATTGTGTTTAAATGCTATACCTATGCTTTGGTGGGTGTTTATTGCAGTTGCTTATGCTTAGAATAATGTCAGGGTTGTCGGTGAGAAGTGGGAACATGGAATGCAGGTTTACTTTTGGTAGAGCAGCTTTTTTGTGAGACGTTGTTTGTTACAGCAGAGCAGAACTGCAGCAGCCATGAGCCGAGCCGACAGAAATGTCATTCCTTCCAATTTCTCTGAACTTGAGGCTTCAGGCTTGAGGGTCGTTTTTCACCTCCACTAGTGTTTAGCTCTCAGCCTTTCAAAAAAATGACCCTCCCCTCTCCCCGAACAAAGTAAAGCAAACGCTCATCGCTGACACTGCGGAATCAGATTCGGGGAAGGCACAGGATGGGTGGGTTAGCGGAGAAGAAGGAAGCGGAGAAGGATCAAGCCAAGGACTCCTTGGCTTGATCCCTCTCCAATCTCCTTCCTTCTTCTCCGCTAAGTTACCCATCCCATGCCTTCGGAGACTTGGATTGCTAGTAGTGCTGCTAGAGTGGCTCAGGGGAGAGTGAGAGAGACACAGCCTGTGCGGGAGGGGATGGATTCATTTCAGGACATGAAATTGGCAGTGACACTAGCAACTGCAAGGACTGGAGTCATCAGTGCCACGGTGCAAGTTGTCTGGTATGTGTGTGTGTGTGTGTGTGGGCAGGGGCAGCGCCAGCAGATCAAGACCATCCGGGAGATTTATTTAATGAAATGGCATCAGCTGTTGGAGGACGGGGCGGGGATGATAGAAGGAGGAGAGCAGCAGGGAGGGTTCATTCCTGAATTCTGTGACTGGCACTGCCTCATACTCTGCCTACCAACAGCACAGCAGCTTGCTTGCACAGTGAGCCAATCAGTGGACAAACACGTGGTGTGCTTCTCCAACACACACATGGTATACACTAGCTCCCATAGTGTGCAGTAAGAAAAACTAGTGACGCAGTTGTAGTTGGTAGAGGCAGAGCGAGCAACAGATCAGAGGCACTGTTTGGGAAATTTGGAGATTGAAATCGGAATTCAATCTATGTTTCAGTTATCATGAAATATACTCAGTTCACTTGTTGGGCTAAGAGGCTTGAGAGCTAAATAAATAGTGTAGTGTTTATTATTTTTTCTCTGAGTGAAATACAAGGGGGGTTGTGTTTGTGTTTGTGTCTTGAGGTAAATTGAAAAGCTGAGACACAGACAACCTGCTGGGAGTGCTGCCATACAGCAGCATTACTAACTACTGCATATATGTGTATTTTTTCTTACTTGCAACTTATTTTCACATTTACTATTTTACTGAGTAAATTGAGTACTACACTGACTAGTGAAGAGCTGACAACTCAGAAAGACTGAAGAACATCACTTTTGTGGTTTATGTTTTAGACTCACAAATTTAGAATAAAAATAGCAGAACTTTTTTTTTCCTAAATTGCCTTATACCCTCACCCTGCCTCGGGTTTGTATAGCTTAACATCACAAGCAAGTGGACCGTTAACCAATTCAATTTCAGACAGTTTTTTTTATGAACAAGGGGAACCATCTGTTTTATAAAAAAAACACAGTTTTCCACCCAGTAGCATACTCATTTTACTTCGCAAAAGTTTGCATACTGTGAGACCTGTGTGTTAGGCTCCGTCTATTGTATTAAATAGCAGTTTTCCAGTAGGTTACACTCATTACTTCGCATACTGTGAGACCTGTGTGTTAGACTCCGTCTATTGTATTAAATAGCAGTTTTCCAGTAGGTTACACTCTCTACTTCGCATACTGTGAGACCTGTGTGTTAGGCTCCATCTATTGTATTAAATAGCAGTTTTCCAGTAGGTTACACTCATTACTTTGCATACTGTGAGCCCTGTGTGTTAGACTAAGTCTGTCACATAAACATTTCATCCCTGTGTGCCAGACCCAATAAAAGGGCATTTTTCTTATAATTTACTTTTTAGTTAGTTCTTGTCACACACTCATCAGCCTTGTTAAAAATGAGTATCCGTGACTTCTTCCGTCCAAAATCAAAAAATCAGAATAAAGAAAGTAACTTCCCAGACCCCAGTGATGCTCAACAGCTGCAAGCAGAGCAGCCATTAAGAAATGAAGTGGAAGTTCCAGTACCAGAAGATGTAGCAAACACATCATCATCTCCCGGAACATCTCGTGATGCACCTGAATCAGTAGCAAGATTTACGTCTGCTGCTACTGTTGTACCCAGTGATCTGGGAACCAAAGAAGCAGGTCCTCTGCAGCCAAAGCTGAATAGTTTTCCACAAAGGGATTTTGGAAAGCAGAAGCGTTCATTTTCAAGCAGCTGGTATGCATCATTTAAATGGCTTGAATATAGTGCAAGCAATGATGTTATATTTTGCTTTGCCTGCAGAATGTTTTCAAGTTGCACTGGTCGAGCGGACATTGCTTTCACTTCCAGAAGGTTTAACAACTGGAAGAAGGCAATAGAGAAGATGAGAGAACACCAACAAACAACAACACATACAGGAGCAATGGAGGCCTGGTCTACTTATGTGAAATCTAAAGAATGAGGCAATATTATACAGCTAATGGATTCGGCAATGATTGCAGATATTAAAAAGCACAGGGAGTACTTGACAAGAATAGTTGAGATTGTTTTGTTGTTTGGCAGACAGGGAACTGTCTTTTGAGGCCATAGGGAGTGTGAAGGGAGCTCAAACAGGGGTAACTTTTTAGAGACTTTTGATCTTCTAAAAAAGTTTGATCCTGAAATGCAAAATTTGCAGATTCACATGCCAGGAAATGCCACCTATCTCTCACCTCTCAGTCAAAATCAGATGATAGAATGTTGTGCAAAATTAATAAGAGAGAAAATTTTAAATGAGGTAAAAGAAGCAAGTATTTTGCAATACTTGCTGATGAATCTAGAGATGTTGCTTGCAGAGAACAAATGAGTATTTGCCTTCGTTATGTTCGCCATGGTTCCCCTGTAGAGAAATTTTTGTGCTTCCATCAAGTAACAGCATTAGATGCCCAGAGTCTGACAAATGAACTGTGCTCAAAGCTGACTAACTGGGACCTCCATAAGAATTCAGTGACCTTCGTAGCTCAAACTTATGACGGTGCATCTGTTATGAGTGGCAACTTAAATGGAGTTCAGGAACTATTTCGTCATAAGCATCCATATGCTATATATGTTCATTGCTATGCGTATATTCTGAATTTGGTCCTTGTAGATGCCTGTTCATCACTTCTTCCTGTACGGAAATTCTTTGACATGCTTCAAGAGATACACACGTACTTTTCCTAATCTGTCCTGACTCACCAGGGGTTCTTAAATGTTCAAAAGGAGCTTGGGTTGACTAGAATTCTTGAGATACCAGAGTTAAGTTCTACCAGGTGGGCTTGTCAAAAGCGAGCAACAAAGGCAGTAATGGAAACTTATCCAGCTCTTCTGAAATATCTTTCAGAATGTGAAGAAGGAGAAACTGCAAAGGCCAGAGGACTCCACAGCAAGCTTCTAGAATTCAACAATATCTTCCTCCTTAAAATGTTTGACAAACTACTGTCAGTGGCTGATGGAACAAATAACTTACTTCAGACTCAGGCTTTGGACTTTGGATGTGGAGTGACTGCTGTATCTGCACTGAGAGACACATTGCACAATTTCTACTGAAGACAGATTTCTAGTTCTCTACAGGGAAGCTGAAAATATAGCAGAAAATATGGGACACAGACACCGAAACACTCCGAGTCCACAGAGGCAAAGGAACTACCTCGTACTTGGGGCACTTTGTTCCAACTTCACGAACTGGAACTGAACAAAGTGCATCAGCATCACATGAAACAAGAACTGCTGTGCATTTGAGAATCACTGTTTTTACCCTGTGATTGACAAACGATTGAGAGATTGACAGAAGGTTTTCCAAGCATAACCAAACACTGATGGTTGCTATCAATGCTCTCAGACCACAGTCTAACACATCCTTGGACCAGGACAAACTGAGGCCACTTGGAGAGATGTATGACTGTCCAGTTCTGGAAGAGGAACTAGTAGTAGCAATAAACTTCATTTGTCGGCTGCCAGAAAATGAACGTCCACACGATATGACCAATCATTATAATGTACTTCCAGAAATCATGTATCCGACGCTGCATAAAGCAATGCAGATTGCTTTAACAATCCCAGTTACCACATATGTGTGTGAGCGCTCCTTTAGTTCCATGAGTTGCATTAAGACATATCTGAGAAACAAGACAGAAAATGACAGATTGAGTTCACTTGGAATTCTCAACATTCAGACCGAAGAAAGCAGACAACTTGACACTGATGATGTGATTGACGAGTTTGCATCCATGACAAACAGAAAGGTTGAGCTACTTCTTCCAAAATCAGCATGATAATAAAATAGTAAAACATGTATGACACCGATATCCAGCAGATCTGCTGGGATAATGGTGTGTCTGGCTGTTCTGGTCTCTCATTTGCTCTGGGGTCCTCCTGCAACTTCCCAGCAGATCTGCTGGGATAATGGTGTGCCTGGCTATTCTGGTCTCTCATTTGCTCTGGGGTCCCCCTGCAACCTTCCCAGCAGATCTGCTGGGATAATGGTGTGTCTGGCTGTTCTGGTCTCTCATTTGCCATGGGGTCCTCCTGGAACCTTCCCAGCAGATCTGCTGGGATAATGGTGTGCCTGGCTTTTCTGGTCTGGTCTCTCATTTGCTCTGGGGTCCTCCTGCAACCTTCCCAGCAGATCTGATGGGATAATGGTGTGTCTGGCTGTTCTGGTCTCTCATTTGCTCTGGGGTCCTCCTGGAACCTTCCCAGCAGATCTGCTGGGATAATGGTGTGCCTGCCTGTTCTGGTCTCTCATTTGCTCAGGGGTCCTCCTGCAACCTTCCCAGCAGATTTGCTGGGATAATGGTGTGTCTGGCTGTTCTGGTCTCTCATTTGCTCTGGGGTCCTCCTGCAGCCTTCCCAGCAGATCTGCTGGGATAATGGTGTGCCTGCCTGTTCTGGTCTCTCATTTGCTCAGGGGTCCTCCTGCAACCTTCCCAGCAGATCTGCTGGGATAATGGTGTGTCTGGCTGTTCTGGTCTCTCATTTGCTCTGGGGTCCTCCTGCAACCTTCCCAGCAGATCTGCTGGGATAATGGTATGTCTGGCTTTTCTTGTCTCTCATTTGCTCTGGGGTCCTCCTGCAACCTTCCCAGCAGATCTGCTGGGATAATGGTGTGCCTGGCTGTTCTGGTCTCTTATTTGCTCTGGGATCCTCCTGCAACCTTCCCAGCAGATCTGCTGGGATAATGGTATTTCTGGCTGTTCTGGTCTTTCATTTTCTCAGGGGTCCTCCTGCAACCTTCCCAGCAGATCTGCTGGGATAATGGTGTGTCTGGCTGTTCTGGTCTCTCATTTGCTCTGGGGTCCTCCTGCAACCTGTCCTCGGTGGACCAGTAACCACATTTTTCCACATATACCATATATATGGCTGACAACTAGGCTTCTCAAACATATTTTTCAACACTAAAATGCAGGAAAAGCCACCATTTGAAGGTAAAATTTCAAAATTTTCTGGGGGTGGGCATGCCCCCGGACCTCCCTAGCTTTGTTAGGATTTTGACTTAGGGGCATTAGCCCCCCCAACTTTGTACCCATGGTGACGCCCCTGGTTAAGAATTGGGCTAAGTATATTCAATATTGTTTGGCCATCTCTGGGGGTTCAGAGGAGAGTGAAGCAGGCTGAGTACAGTATGATTAAGGTTCAGAGCAGTTCATATCAAGTCTCAACAGCATACTCCCAGAACAGTGACAGATAATTCTGTCACATACACTTCAACAAATGCAGCACACTGCAAACAGATGACATTATTATGTAGCAAGTCATGCTGTGAATGTGAGTCAAAGAACTACAACTGCCAAGGCATAACTCACTGACATGTGTGTAATATCCAGCGCCCTCGAGTCTGCTTGGATTCGGCGGAAGTCAATTCAGTAAGTATCATAGTCAAGGTCAAAAATGTAGACAACAACAGGAAAAGAAGTCACAACTTAACCTGATGCGTATTGTTTAAAGAACTATTACTTCTCACACAATATGTAAAGAGTGCTTAAAACTCTGATAAGCATATAACAATATTATTGATTCTGTCATTACCACGTAAAATAGCACTGTGAAACAATGGCATATACAGCGACATGTGCAAAGCATACAAGATTAAAAGATACCTGCAAAAAAGATATGACTCACTGACTGTCAAATGATAACAGCTCAATACCCTCAAGTCTACTTGAGCGGTAACATGGCAGTCATCGTAATAAGTACATCAAAGTTGCAAATGCTTCATATTACAATACATATGGTTCTAGAAATTGTATTGCAATAAATCATGAAACAATTGTTTTTTGCATTTAGCATATCAGTATAACACTGAGATCAATAAGTCAGTGCCTACTACAGTCTGTTATGTAGGTGCAGTGTTCTGGTTCTCTTCTGTAATGGCAGCAAAATCAGAGTAATTCACACGGACTATATTAATACTGTACAAGATCTAAAACACCTAGATCACCATCACTGATTTTGCAAAAGTGGTTGTTTCTCATGAAAGTTCTTAGTTCTTCTATCAAATCAAAATAAATATGTAAAAAAATAGAAAAAAAGACATTTAGCCACACTATACAGTCAGAATGATATTGTTGCAAATATACTGGTTAAGTAAGCTGCCGTGATCAGATAATATCATTCTTCCACATATCGTGCAACATTGGTGCAACGGAGAATGATGATGTATGCATCTTTCAGATTCCTTGGTAATCTTTCTCTCATAGTGCATACTGCATCATTGCACTCCACCCATCCCTTTCTGAACCTTCACCAAGTGACATAGTGCCCAGAGTGAATAGATAGGCCATGATGGAAAATAATTGCATGTGTGTCAAACTGACTTCCTGAGAACATAGTTCTTCCAGCAATGAAGTCAGAAATTGGTGTTGTGACTTTCATGCCTTGAAAGTTAAAACATTGCAATACAATCATAATGTATGAACTTGGAGATGTAACTCTCAAAGAGCAAACACAAGAATGACCACATCTTTGGCACAGCCAACCAGTTTCTGCATTTGCAGACAACCTACAAAACTTCATGGATCTCTGTTCAGGGACATAGGCAGACAACCACAGCATGTCATGAGTTGCTTGTGATTCTTTGTGTCCACATGACAAACATGTGCACTTGCACACATAATCAACTTGAAAGTGTTGTCTCAGATCAATACCATCATCTGCCAAACTGTTTATGATTCCCCTGATTAACTCTGTGGCATCTTGTTGTGCACTGTCAGCAAACATTGCTTGTCCTGCATACTTTGCAAGAGTTAATCATAGAGGAGTCAAGCTTTGTAAACTGGGCAACTCCTCTTGACTACCTCTAATGGCTCTTTTTAATGCTTCAGACAGAGGTGTCGACTGACTTGCGTTCAAGACACCAGCAAGCTCAGGCATATGCAGAAGTGCCTACACAGTAGCATTGGCATGGCAGTTTACTCCTGTGCTGTTGTCAAATATTGGCAGTGTCTGAACCCCAATGCATCTCTTGACAGTTGGAGATGTGATTTGTTGATGTAGAGACTGGTTACCAATAGAATGGTGAGGCAATGATTGTGGAGTCTTAGTGTGCTTCCTCTTCAATTTGTGCCCTGCATCCATTGTGACATCTGTTGCTGATGCATATCTGGGAACTGGCAGCAAATGAGCATTTGGCTGGTACAATATATGTAATCTGTTGTACTCAGCAATGCATTTACTATCAGCACATATCTTACTTTCTGTGAGATTCACTATGCGCAGTCCAGACAACCATCTCACAGGAGACAAAGCAACATAAGACATGCCATCCTTGAATATACCAGTGCCTATATCTACAATGGCACTATCAAGGCTAAGTCCTCGTGACTTGTGTATAGACACTGCATAAGCAGCACACAATGGGAATTATTTCCTTGTCACATATATGTCTTTCACAAGCTCAAACTTGACTGTCACTCTGTCTATTGGTAGAGGAGTATCACAGTTGTCAATCTAAACTACCACAAACTCCACAGTTGTCATCTGCACATTATACTGGAACTCATGAATGTACCCCATGGCTCCATTCACAAGACCACACTCAACATCAATGTTTCTGCGAAGCATGACCCTTGCATTCCTACACAGTGGTAGCACAGCTTTCAAACCAGTGGTACGTTACACATCACTTGTGTGCTCTCTGAGATGCTCAACCATTTTTGATACCATTGTGCACGTTAGACTGACACCATCTATGGTATCTATGGATGTAAGAGTCACAATAGGTGCCTGTTCTCTCTGTATCTTGATCTCATTGAACTCTGCACACTGCTTAATTCTTGGAAATAGACATACAACATGTCCCCTAGATTTCTGCAAATGTGAAAAGATATCACAAGCATCCTAAACAGGAGCATTATTTCTAGCAATCATGCACTTTCTTAGCATTTCAACATAAATGGATGACAAAACACCAATCTGAGCCTCATCAAGCAATGCTTTGTAAGACATGTCACCTTGCTGCCTCATGTTCTGTAGCAGTTCAACATATGAGAAGAACTCCCACAGATTGACATCGCCTATGCATCCAATGGTTTTCTTAGCCTCTTCAACAGAAAGAGTACAGAAAACATGCTTGCCATTCACAGGAGCCAGCTGCAGGAGATCCCCAAGAACAAGAATATTCTTGCCACCAAATGTTATGTCATCATCAGTATCAAGTATCTCCTGTAGACATAGGAGAAAATATGTAAAGAGAACATTTGTAACCATGCTGATCTCATCTATTATCAGCAATTGCATCTTGTCAAACATTAACCTCAGTTCAGAGGCAACCTCAAATGACAGTTTTCTGTAATTGTCACTTTTGCCATGTTCAACTGGCAACATAAACAAACTATGAAGCATGACACCACCTATGTTATAAGCTGCCAGCCCTGTAGGAGCAGCCACAATAACAGAAGTTGCAGAATTAGTAAGGTCACGCACACCTCTGGTAAGAGCCTCAATTAAGAAACTTTCTCAGTCCCAGCAGCACCACTGACAAACATCCTCACTGGTGTCTGCTTGTCACAAACACAGTCTCTGCTACTGTGCTGAATTGCATGTTGAACACCATGTATCACAGAGTGATACACAACTTTCTGATGCAAATTCAATTCATCAAAAATGTTTGTAGCTGCCTCTGACAAGTGCATGTTTTGTTATATTGCACCCTCTACCTCTGACATCAGCACAGCTGGGTCATTAGGAGGAAGAGGGGCACCTAGAGTCCCTTCTCCCTCAACATTAACCATATCTTGTGATGTTACTGGGCTATCATCATCCAAAACCTGCCTTGCTTTCTCCAGCTGATTTTTTTTCCATTTCGAGTCTCTCAATGTAAGTGTCAGACACCTGACTCTTAAAGGAATCATAACTTACCATGAACTCTTGTTCATATGTCTCAGATGATCCATTCAATTCAGACTCTGACCTCCAAGGCTTGAACAGAAATAGTAGAGCAAAATAGTAATGCTTTTTGCTTTCTGTTGTATTCAAGCTGAGTTTGCAGTGGTCAGTTAGCCATGGCTTCCACTTCTTCGCAAGTGAACCATCAAAGCCAGTAACTTTATATATGTTCTTCCCTGGTTTAGAAGCAACACCCCACTTATAATCATAATAATGAACAACTTCAAACAGACACAGATCTTCCATAGCACTGTGGTGCTGTGGATGGTAGTTGTCTATTAAGTTGCTCTTCAGAATATTAGTGGATGTTGTCTTGTAGCAGCCAAATCCTCAATCTCTTCATGGCTCTTAAGCACACGGCGCCTGTTCTGCTTGTAGTTCACATTCAAATAATGAATGGACTCTGACTTCCCATACAGACATACACCTGTAAGGTGGTCACTTGCTTCATAAGCTCCACATTCATGGTGTGAGAGAGTCCTAAGCCCAAGCGACCATGGTCTAGAAGACAGTGACCTATCACAGTTAGACAACTCTTCCCACATTTCTTGCAGGCATGTCTGCTCATGCTTAGTGATGTATGATGTTACCTACCTCACCAAAGCCATTGAATTATCAGAGACAAACTGAACATCAATGTCTGTCTGCCACATCAACAGAAGAGAAGGGCTATAATCATTGATATAGACTTCTGATTCCCTGTGAGGCAGTTCATACACTCGCTTTGTTGATTTTGCCTTCAAGTGGTGTTGCATGGCAGAAAACACATCATTCAAACAAGCATCCATACAAGCTCATCTTGGGAAACTAAAATGGCACTGAGTGTACCACTGTCCCGGTTTTTCACTTTTCTACAACAGAACTTCCCACACAAGTGTCATTAGAATTTCTGAACCAACTACCAAAGTATTGCACTGTCATACTTGTCAGGAATCTGGCATGTGATGTATTTCAAAATGAAGTTCAGGATTTCACTTGTCTCACTGTAACCAATACATGGGGCATCTTTATTCCACAGCAATATGTGTATGTGTGGAGCTCCCCGAGCTTGGTACTCAACCCTCCAGAAGTAGTGTTCAACAACCCCAGGAGGAGGATTTGTCTTAGACAGTATGAACTTCAAAAGAGCCTGAAACTGGTGGTGGAAGTAACATGAGATGGACACTGGATCAAGTGAGCACATTTCACTGAGAGTCATACTCAGTATGTTATCAACATCAGAGTTTGCCCATCTGAGAAGATCAAGTAGATCATCCCAATAGTATTTGGCACAACTCAGTGTCATAAACCATGTTGCTGATGCAAACTCCCTCAGCATGCACATCACCTCAGAGTGTTGTCTGTACCAATATTCTTTAGTACCACACATGCTGGACAAAACAGAAGAAAGACTGACTTGTGGTGTCTCATCTTTGTTCTGCAACTTGTGTAGTAACTGTGCAGCCGTTATATTACTGAACTCTGTGCCAAGTCTCAATGTATGGGCAATACTAACAGACAGGACACTAAGTTCACTTTCCCAAAGAAGATGGAACAGGTACGCAATGTTTCTATGGAATTTGCCATCCTTATGTAGAACTCTTGAGGTCCTATACTCAGCTCCTGGCACACAAACTTCTCGCTCATCTAATTGCCCACCTGTACCAAGTGGAAACAGATCAGGAAAACAATGTGCCTCAAGTGTAGCCTCCCATATGCTTACAGGATTGCCCTCCACTTGCTTCATCTGATACAATTCGATGTTATCCACCACTAGATCCTTCCCATGCAATGGGTGTATGATGAATTGCTCATAAACATTGTGTGCAGATGCAATGTCAACCTTCTCCAATATTGCTTTGTCAAAGTCTTCCGTAGCAGTTACTGTAGAAAGACCAGAGAATGTGTTGATATCAATGTCAGCATAAAAAAAGATTATGCTCCCTTAGATGCCGCAAAGCACACTTCACCTTCTCAACATTGACTATCCCTTGCCATATTGTTTTTGCCTTAGTTGGGACACCATTTACCAAAATTACTACACTATTATCCTGAGAAATAGTGTTCACATTTTCTTGCAAAGGCAAATATACAACACAGCCCTTCAGAGACTGTACCAGTTCTTTCTTCGGTAGGTCTCGCATCCTTGTATTAAGCCTGATAATTGTTTGAAATGGCTTCATGGTCTGAATTAGAATCTGTTCAAACAAGTTCAAGACTGCAATCTCAGCAGGAGTTGCTTCAAATTCCATTTTATTCAGAACAGATCGAGGAGGTAAAGTGTCACTCTTAGTCTTGTTACAACAGTAAGTAAACTGTGACACAGTTCCAGCTTCAGCAAAATCTGTCTTTAAAAGAAGATATGCATGAAAACGCCCCCACAGAACATTCCAGTGTGAAATGTTCTGTAGGTCTATCTTGGCACACTGCTCTTTATAGAAGAAGTGCTTACATGACACGCAAATGACATCACATTTTTATGTCTTGCTAATTTCAAATTTAGCAAAGTCACTACCAAATTTTATGAGAAACTGACCTTTTTGCACTACTGATGTGTGCATCATATTTGCACATTCATTAACAGCAGCATTAGACCTCAACCTATGGATTGTTTGTAACTGTTTGATGAACTCCACAAGTGCATCTACATCTCCATCATCCAGCAATGATTGAAAGTGCATATAGTCTCAGACAACAGATCTGACCTGATATAACTTTGTACAAATCTGCATATGCCAGAGTGATGCACTGCTACCATGTGAAAATGATGAAACACACTGCCACAGTTGCTGCTCTCGAAGCATGCAAGAGAATGGCCCATTAGGCCTATATGAGGTCAAATCTCACACTTGTCAATGGTACCAATCAACCTATGTCACATGGACCTCTTTGTGCTAGCAATTGCAGACAGGAAAGTTTCAATTGATATGATTGATTATTCCCTTACATTGCATGTAGTGTCACATGGCCACTTCTTAGCAGATGACATTTGGTTACTTGCAACCTGTGTTATTTCAGTCTCATCATCAAACTCAAGGTTCTCATCCGAGACAACTAAAATATTGTGATCTTTACCATGTACATCTATTGTAAAAGTAACATTCATATTGTGTACATGGTATGTCTCTTCCCAGAAGAATGCTTCTAAATGCTCAGAGTGGAACCAATCTCCTTGAAACACCACATAAACATTTTCTCTGTTCAAGTGTCCAAAAGACAAGACATCTCCTCAATCTTTGCACTTACTTTATCAATAGCTGACATCATCACAGCCCATAACTGAAAACAAATTGCAACAGTCACATTAACACAATGTCTTACTCTCAATCGTAACTTCATTAATGCAACCTTATTGCACAGTTTTTTTGCCTTTGCATCTCAAGATACCAGAGATGAGACGATCAATTTTAGCATGATGGACAAGTCTTTTGAAAAAAACTTGGTTAACTGTGCTGTATAGTAGCAGAAGTCACACGCCCAGCATTTGTTTTGTGTGTCAGAGATGTATGGCTCATTATTGACAGTGCTGTACGTTGTTTGCCCACAGCAGCTTTACAAAGTCTACTTATTTTTAAATGACTAAAAGAGGTCTTGTCTTTGTTCACATGTGCATGTTTCGTGATATGTCCACATGAAACAGAAGAAATTGTCTCTTTCTTCTGCTGACATTTCACAACTTTAGTCTTTACAGGGTATGACAGCGAACCACCAATACTCCTACTACTTCTTACATGTCCCTTAACTTTACAGGAAATGGTCATGATAGAAACTCCCAGTCACGTGTTCAATTTGTTCTCTGTAGGAATCTCCTAAGAAACAGAAAAGAAAAAAAAACAGTATTATTGCAAGTGAATGATAAGATATGTATAAGACTAATGTACTAACATTCTAACATACTAAAATGCCAGCAGAATAGGCCTAATGGTCTTTCATGCCTGCTCATTTGTTCAGCCCCCACCCTGGGAGCTGACCTTGCTGCCCCCCTCTCCCTCTCTGGCTTCTGCCTTCCCAGTCCTGGATATTCTTGCTGCACTGGTTTTTGTTTCCAGGACCCTTCCCCTGTACCTGTTACACCCCCTCTTGAACCCCTCCACCATTTCTGCCTCCACTAGCCCCCTGGGCAGTGCAATTCATGGCTTCACCACCGGCTCAGTGAAGTAGCACCTCCTCCTTTCTCCCCTGAATCGCCCCCCTCCAGATTCCACCCATGCCCTCTAGTTGTCCCCCCTCCTTCCTTCGGAGAACCCTGACTGCTCCTCCCCTATTTACCCCCTTCATGTACCTGAAGACCTCTATCATGTCACCCTGGTCCCTTCTCTCTTCCAATGTGTACATACTTAGCTCTTCGAGCCTCTCCCTATAGGTCCTATCCCCCAAGCCCCAAATCATTTTGGTTGCCCTCCTCTGGACCCTCTCCAGAAGTTCAATGTCCCTCTTTAAATGTGACCTCCAAAACTGCATGCAGTACTTGACGTGCAGCCTCACCAAGCAGTTATACAGTGGGAGTATCACTTCCCTCCTTTTGGAGGTGAGCCCCCTAGCGATTCATCCAAGCATCCTGTTGGCCTTTGCTGCTGCCCTCCTACAAGTCTCTGAGTTGTTCATCTTGACATCCACCAACACCACCCCAGGTCCCTCTCAGCCATCGAGACTTGTAGTATTCCCCCCCAGGGTGTACACTTGGCCTGGGTTTCTGGCTCCCAGGTGCAGTACCTTGCATTTCCTGCACTGAACCTCAGCTTCCACTTTCTAGACCACCTTTCCAGAGCTTCCAGGTCCCCCTGTGAGGTACATAACAAGTCTATACTACATAAATAATTTACAACATGAAATACAACAAAATGTCATGATTGTGAAATTTAATAATGTCAATGACAATGTTTAAGCACTTACAAGAATTCTGAGTACTGTACTGTCATCCCTACATAGTACTGCAACATGCAACAGTACTGTATACAAAATATCACAAAATAAGATATACAAGCAAGTAATAATACCCGACAGGGTGGGCGGTATTGGGCAATGACCATACCACCCAGGGGCATAATGAGGCCTGATGCTGCAGGCGGAGGGCCTTATAGCCCCTGGAAGGTCCGGTATTGTCCATGCCACCCACCCTGAAGGGTATTATTGCACTTAGAAAATGGATAACTGTGAGATTTTTACATGGGATTTAATAAAATTTAAAAGAAATCAAGAAAATATAGTAACAGTGAGGTTTTAGTATTTTTATTGTAAAATATTTACTCCACTTTTGTGGTGTTCAGTGTCCTTCTGACCCCAACCCCAGGCATGACAGTGAGTTGGGAGGTATGATTCGGGTAGTTTTGGAGGGGGTAAGATCTCTAGCTATGTGAGAGAAATAAATGGTGTTTTTTTTTAAATTGGGTGCCCAGTGCTTTAGCCAATTATTAAGCAGGCTGGGCACAATGATAATAATGATGACCCTGGTAGTGTTGGCGTGGCTGGGACTTTTAACTTACAGGGCTCTCACTGTAAGTTAATGTGCTTCTGCCATCCAATGAAATTTCTTATATTTGCAAGCCCATTTTCTAAGGGACAATATTTTTGATCAATCTACATCCCATGCCCAATTTAACCACATATGACCATAAAACACATGTTGAAGTAAGTAAAAAACTCATTTTTCCCAAAGCTACACTACTTCTACATCCCAAATCTCTCATTGTTCTCGTGATCAAAGAATTTGCTGGCTCGCGAATGATCCTCGCAATCAGACCAGTTGTGGTCAGAGAATTTGCATGCTCGCGATCAAAGATCAAAAAATGCAATAAAATGTTAGAAAATGTTCAAAAATAATTATCACTGTGATATCCACGTCTTCTAAGCAATAAAAACAAATATGGCTACATGCTGTGTTAAAAACTGGTATAAAAAACATGTATTTTTTTAAACTACTCATCTTCCACAATTCAAATCTCACATTATTCTTACAAAGAATTTACAAGCTCACGAACAATCCTCGCGATCAAACTGAGTCACGATCAAAGATCAAAAAATACAATAAAATGTTAGAAAATGTTCAAAAATATTTATCACTGTTACATTCCATGACTTCTGACCAATAAAAACACAAATGGCTGCCCACTCTGTTTCAAATTGTGAGAATAATGTGATTTTTTAAATTACACAGCTTCCACAATCCAAATCTCGTTATTCTCGTGATCAAAGAATTTGCACGCTTGCGAATAATCCTCGCGTTCAATGCGAGTCGCGATCAAAGATTTTGCATCCTCAAGAACAAAGAAATGGCAGACTTCACCATGTGACGTCTGTGAACCAATAGAATCAAATAGTAACAGTTCAGCAGCCATTTTATGAATCTGAGGCAATTTGCAGTGGCTGCAGGACATAACTGTAAGTACAGAACAATCTATTATCTAAAAACATGATAATTACCTAAAAAGCATGGTGAAAACAATTAGTATGGCTAAAAATTGGATTTTATACACTCTACCACGATTCATGCAGTGTTTTGGCAATATCTTACTATCTGTTACAGAAAGAAGTTGTATTTTAACTTTTTATAGTTAATCTGTGTAGCAGTTTCTGTTAGTCATATACACACTGTTCCAGCACAAATAATCATCACACCAGGAGCATACTACCCCAAATTAAACACTGTTTGCAAGAGTTTTCCATTAAAATAACACATCCGCCAAGATTTAAGCCTTCTTTTTTTTTCAATTCAAACTTTATTAATACATTTTCCACAATAAAAGGCAGTTACAATGAGAATGAGATGTAAATACAGCCACTTATAAGGACATAACTGCCCAACCCTCCCGTCCCTCCCCTTACAGCAGTAACTAATCCATGTATCCCCTAAGTACTAAGCTTTTTACCTGAGAACCTGCAGGTCCTTTTAGACTGTGACATGATTAAGACTGAGCCATTAAAATTAGAGAGTGAAGGGGATCCCATATTTTGGTATATGCTGCCAACCTGTTGTGAAGACTGGCAATCACTTTTTCTGTATACAGATTGGCAAAAATTTTGTTCACCAATTCTTGAAAGGTTGGGGTGGACTTGTCTTTCCAATGACGTAAAATAAGCTTCTTGACAGATAAGGCAATCATAGAAATATGAAACTTTCTTACTTTAACTCTGATAGAGGACAGATCCCCTTAAAGGCAAATATCAGGAGTAAAATACTCCTGAAGGCCCAGTAAAGGATCCAGGGAAGTCTTGATTGAGTCCCATAAAAAGGAAATTTTAGGGCAGGACCAGAACATGTGAAGAACTGTTCCTTCTTCCCACAAACACTTAGTACATATATTGGAGTTCAAGAGACCCCATTTCTTTAATTTTACCGGGGTGCAATACATGTTATGTAATATATGATATTGCATGAGACGCAATCTGTCTTGAGAAACATATTTATGACAGGATCTCCACAGGGATTGCCAATCCAGATGATACTGAGGAAGGATAGAGTTCCAGAATCTCGTGGGTCCAAAAGAATCCCCATATCTTTTATAGAACAAAACCTGATATAATTTAGATATAACACCTGACGATCCAAGAAGTGAAGAGACCTCAGGTATCAGGGCTGTGGCATTCTGGGAGTATTACCAAAAACTATTGTAAGTAAATGCCTTAACTGTATAACTTTGAAGTGAGAGGGAGCTGGGATAAGAAATTTCCTAATAATATCTCCTACTGACAACCATTGCCCCTCTTTATCCACGAAAGAGAGTAGTTTCCCATCCCCCAGTTGGGACAACCATTTACAGGGAATCTGCTTCTTGTTAATAGTAAAAGATGAGGAATTCCAGATAGACTGGGCCAAGTCCAACTGAGGGGTATAGTGCAAAAATGAACATAATTGTGCATATACCTTTAATGAGGCAACGACTATAGGGCATTTCTCAACCATACGCACCTGGGAGATTTTAAGATAGAATAAGGTTAGGAGGTCCAGATTCTTAGACCTAATTATATCCAATTCAATCCTAAGCCAAGCCGGCTGTTCTTTTTCTGGGCCGGGAGATACCCATCTCAAACATTTTGCTAAATGACTGGCCCAATAATATATAGCCAGATGGGAAATCCGCAAACCCCCCTCAAATTTTGGAGCTGTCAATTTATAATAGGCCAATCGAGGATACTTATTGGCCCAAATAAATCTAGTAAATATGCCATGTAACTTTTTGAACCAGAGTAGTGGGATAAAAATATTGAGAAGAGATAAGGGGTAAAAAATTCTATGGAATATGTTCATCTTAATTATGTTAATCTGGCCCCATAGTGAAATGGGAAGTTTGGATCACCTGTCAAGATTGTGAATTATCAGCTACGAGGGAGATTCAAGATTTTCCTTAAACCATGTAAGGGGGTTACGGGACAGTTTAATGCCCAAGTATTTAAATGAACTGGGAGTCCAACATAAACCTAAGGGACTAATGTCATTTTTGAATACTTTATGGTTTAATGGAAAAAATGAGGATTTGCTAGCATTTAGTTTGTAATTGGACAGGTCACTAAATCTTACTATTTCACTCAACAAAGCCGGTACAGAAGATACCGGATGGGATAAGTGTATCAGCAAGTCATCCGCATATGCAGTAACCTTAATTTCATGATGCCCAACCCAAATGCCTTGTATAGAGGCATTATTGAGAATATTTTGGATGAGAGGTTCCAGATATAAATTAAATAACAGAGGAGATAAGGGGCAACCCTGTCTGGTCCCTGAATGGAGTGGAAAAGGTTTGGAGAAGGCCCCATTCCCAGAAATCCTTGCTGTATGGGGTTTTATATAATGTAGCAATCCAGGATATAAATACAGAAGGGAATTGGAAAGCTTCCAGAACTCGGAACAAAAAATTCCAATTCACATGATCAAATGCCTTCTCGGCATCCAGAGAAACCAGTCCTGCAGGAAACACAACATCTCTGGTAGCCGAGAAGACATGAGATAGGGTACGCAAATGGTCAGATGATGAGCGCCCTTTCATAAATCCTACCTGGTTCATACCTATTAGCTCAGGGAGAACTACAGTTAACCTATTGGCTAGTATCTTTGAAAGAATTTTAATATCTTGGTTTAGAAGAGATATCGGTCTGTAGCTTTGAACAAGCTCAGGGTCTTTATCTGGTTTAGGGAGAAGAACAATCAGGGCCTCAAAAAGGTGAGGGTCTGCCTCTGCCCCGGTTAAAATATATTGAAATAGGTGATAAAGTACTGGTAGTAAAAGATCCCGAAAAACTTTGTAAAATAGGGAGGAGAATCCATCAGGGCCTGGGACTTTGTCTATGGGTAATCCATTGATAACCTCAGCAATTTCCTCCTGCAATATAGGGGTAACCACAAAACCCTTGTGTTGCTCTAAAAGGGAGGGCAGATGGGAATCCCTCAGATAATTCTCTGTACTCCCAGGACAGGGAGGATACTCCATGTCACTGTACAATCTTTCGTAATATAGGGCACATTCTTGTACTATCTCGGTAGGAGCTACTTTCAGAGACCCGTCTGCCACTGCCCAAATTGAAGGGGTGAATCTCACCGATTCTTGTTGCTTAATATGCAATGCCAATAGGTGCCCCGCCTTCTCTCCCTGATCTGTGTAACTAGCCCTTGTACGAATAATAGCTAGTTCTGCTTTTTCCCGAAGTAACTCTAGATATCTGTCTTTCAACACTAGGAGCCTCCTCTTATCTTCATCTGGGGCACTTGCCGAAATATTAATTTCAAGCGACCGAATTTGGGACAATAATGATAATAGTTCTTTCTCCTGTGCCCTTTTCCTACTCACCGCCATACTAATGATCATCCCTCTCATGTAAGCCTTGAAAGCCCCCCATAAAATATCCGGCTTTGTACTGTCTAAAGGGTTGGATAAAAAAAGAACTCAATTTGCTCCCTTATGAGCTTGCAATACTTAGCATCTTTAAGAAGTTGTTCATTGAATTTCCATCTGGTTTCCCTATTAGGTAAATTAAGGAATGCCAATTTGTATAACACTAGTGAATGATCGGAGACAGGGCCAGGTTGAATCAAGGAGGTCTTAATCCCCGGTAGGAGAGCCTGAGAAATAAGTATGTAATCAATGAGGGACTGCTAGCCATGCACCATTGACCTGAAAGCAAACTCCCTAGAATCAGGGTATAAGATGCGCCAGACATCACAGAGCCCGCACTGGTCTACTGAATCCCTAAAAGCCCTCTGCCCCGGAGAGACCACTCCAGGTCCACTACCTGACCTGTCAAGATTAGAATCTATGACTTGATTGAAGTTGCCCCCCAAAATAATCCAATTGGGAAGCATTGGAAGAATAATAGTTATGAGTCTCATAAAAAACCCTGGATCATCCATATTAGGGCCATATATACTACCAAGTAAAAGTGGAACTGACCAGAAAGTGCCTTTAACTAGGATAAACCTGCCCTCAGGGTCTTTAATGACCTGTGTAGAGACAAAGGGAATGCCCCTATTAATAATAAGCATGACCCCACAACTATTAGTAGAACTCTGAGCATCGTAAACCAGCCCCACCTGTTGCCTCCTTAACTGTAAAACTTCAGCTTCTAATAAATGGGATTCCTGTAGGAAAGTTATCTGAGAGCATAATAAGCTTAAATGTTTGAGAATCTGATATTGTTTGGATTTTTTCCTGATCCCCTTAACATTCCAAGTAGCAAAAGTCACCTCTTTGGCCATCTGATAATAATTATTGGACTTAATATGTTCAGCCCTGCACGCAGGATACATAATGCATGCAACCATACTCCAAAAGTTACTGCTGTAAAATCCTCCCTCCTCCCCAGCCCCACCACAATTAGCCCATTCCCTTCCTCCCGACTACCCCCATTCCCCCAAACAAAACCCCAGATCCACCACCCCCACCCAGCCCCACACTGCCACAAGCAACATTTAGCACAGCACTGGGTCTTTTCCTCCACCTCCCGCCTCCCGATAATGCACCTCTGCTGATAGCCGCTCAACTTACATCCAGAAGTAGATATTTAAGAATGCGAACGCCATTAACTACCCCCAAAAAACTAGAGAGCGGCCTTGGGCTTCCAATGCGTGCACACGCATATGCGTTAACATGATAATGAAAGGGAAAGGAGAATAAACTGATAAACTTATGAATGTGCCAGGTAACCTCAAGAACCTGAGTGAAAATGAGGGGTTACCTTGCCCCATAAAACATCTTTGCACAAACCAGAACCAGATTGGGAAACTAATGAAGGGGAATATCCCTTTCCTCAAACTGAAAGCAGAGATCAAGAAAGACATTGACATTGTGAACCCAAGAGAAAGAAAACTGAAAAAACAAATCTTCCCAGAAATTACCAGCCCTTAGTTACAAGAATTCCCCTTGAGGAAATTTGCTGTCCTGAACTCTGACTGGTGAAAAGACTGAGGGAGATCCTCCTTGAATTAAGAACAACACGGCTTTACATTACATATGCATGATACACCCTCTTGTGGCCACAATCTGATCCTGAAAGGGTAAATATGAGTTGCGAGAAAGCCCAAGACCACTCCGATTTCCAGCTAACTGTAATGTGAATGCTGATCCTAGAATCAACAACACAAACTTCCCCTCTTTATACAATTTACAAAACTGAATATACTGAGACATAAAGCTCTGTTCCTAATTAAGCCAACCCCGATACCCCAAGTGCCTTTGCCCTGAGCAAGAGTTGACATTATGAAGTTAGGGCTTGAGAGGCTGTTAGTAGGTAGGCCATGCACTGATCAACCCAGTCCAGATGAGAAAACGAGAACTTCCAAATACAACTCATTGACATTATCTCCTCAGAGAAGGAGAGAGATAACAGTTCCAATAAGACAACTCCAAGCAGCTCCTCAGCACACGAACAGGGCCTCTCAGGGCTCTCGGAACAAGTCCGGTAGCATGGATTTAAGACTTGACAGGGCAGCTTCAGGATCATCGTAATTAAACCAGGATCCGATTTACAAAAACTTGTAGCCTGGCCAGGTATCCCATCCTGAATTTCAGACCCATGGCAATGATCTTAGATACGATGGGATGAAATGCTTTTCATTTCAAACTAACCGATCCAGGGAAATCTTGTGCAATTCTCAGTTTCGTATTCTCCCAACGAACCTCTTGTAAAGCTCTTACTTTCTGCAAGAAGTGCTGCCTTTCTAGGAAATTCAAAAAGCAGCAGATAATAGGATGGGGGAGCATCCGGAGAAGGCTTCGGTCGCAGAGACCTATGAGCTCACTCTATAATGTATACTGGGCCGAAGAGAGAAGG
This sequence comes from Neoceratodus forsteri, assembly GCA_016271365.2. NCBI lineage: Eukaryota > Metazoa > Chordata > Ceratodontiformes > Ceratodontidae > Neoceratodus > Neoceratodus forsteri. The sequence continues at coordinate 1,367,477,341 of CM057455.1, forward strand.
GCCAGCAACCCGTTCCACCAGCTTCTGTATGAATGCTACAACATGCTGGCCCTCTTCTCCCTCTGGTAGCCCTAGTATCACAACATTGTTTCTGCGGCTACGGCCCTCCAAATTTTCGAGTTTGGCCTCCAGACGAGATAGCTTCTGTTGCGTAGACACTAATTCAGGATCCAGATTCTCTAACCTTTTCTCAATTGATACTATTCGAGCTGTATTATCAGAGACAGTTAACGAGAATTCATCCAGTTTTCTGGAGAGAGTTTTCAGGTCGATCGCCATTTCTTTCATCTCTTCACGAAAGGGTTTAAACTCTTCTAAGAACCTATTAAGCATTAAAGGTTCTTGTTCCCCAACTTGACTCGAAGGATCAGGCCTCTCTGGCCCACCCAAGGCCCGGGATTTCTTTGGGGCCTTTTCGGGAGTAGCAGGGTGGGTGTTTTTCTGTGGGGCTTTCTTCATATAAGCCTCCATCCGCCAATCTAACACACAAAACAGGCTCACAAGATGTCTAGATAGTAGAAGAATTCAAAAGCAGAGGAAATGGAGATATAAAAACGTCTACAAAAGACAATTTAATGATCAGGAGGCAGGAGCTTAACGGAGGAGCTTCTTCTCAGTACTCTGCATCACGTGATCTCTCCAAGATTTAAGCCTTCCTGCACAAAGAGCAGATCTAGTGCATAATCTGTCTGCCACTCATTGTTACACTAGGTAAATAGTAATATGAAACCTCCACAACAAATTTTATTTACCCTACTTATTTTACTCTATATGCAATGTTAACTAGGACTTGCATTTTCTGTTTACTATGCAAAGCTTGTTAACTAAAAAACTGATAATCAAACTGAAAGTATTAACTGTATGGCTGCAATCACAGACTGTTATTAATTTAGTAGTGCCACAAACATAGTACTGTAAATCAGCAATTGTCAGAATACACATACTGACCACTGAATAATTACAGCTGTAACTATAGCACAGTAACAAAAAAAAATGCTGAATTATTTAACTATTGAAAACTATGTCAGTAAGATAGATAGCTGTACTTGTCCTCACCACTCAAGCTGCTAGCTGAGAAAGAGAGGGAATACAGCTTCACTGACCAAAATGACTACTAACTCCATCCAATAAAAATGGCTATTGTTGTCAAGTAATTAAGTGTGGTCAATGACCAGGCAGTATTCTCTCACCAAAGCAAAGAGAATGTTTAATAAACAAAACACCAATAGAAACAGCCTTTACAGACAACTATTTTTTGCCTGTATTGGCCAATGTGGAATCAGAAGGTTAGTTGTGCTTGTTTCTCACTGCATTAATCTTACACATAGAAATCAGCACTAGTCATTCTGCTGATTAGCCTTGGTACTACTCAGTCGAAGAGAGACACAATTCTGATATTTCTTCATCTGAGTTATGAGGTTTATACTCAGCATGGCAGAAATATCCAGAGTCAGTGTATGGATTGTGGGATCAAGCCTGGTCACAAGGGCAATGGTTTTCAGTAGAGCTAGTCATTTTGGCAATGATTGCACCTACCTCATTGCTCAGTGTCTTGGTTTGGGAAGGGTGGTATGAGATGGTAGCAGCTCATGCCAACCATGTACCACTAGCTCAAGACACACCGAGAACCAGACATGCTCCTTATCCATCTCGGAAGTAATCATTTGGGGAACAAAAGGGCAATTGATTTAATAGAAACTGCACAGTCTGACTTGCAGCATCTTATCAGTATTTTGCCTGATTGTAAAATTCTGTATGCAAACATTACACAGTGAATGATCTGGAAAGGTGAGGATTACTGTCCTGCACTTAAAAGGTCACATAGAAAGGTAAACATACAAATATCTGGATTCCTCCATGCTATAGGAATGCACACCATACATCACCCCAAATTACATATGACAAACATTGGCTGTATCTAAAAGATTGTGTGCATCTCTCAAGCACAGGTAACAACACTTTTGTTGGTGACCTTCGAAATGACATCCTTGCACTTCTGTAATTGTGTACCTGTATAACAATATCTCTTGAGCACATGCCATAGACTGTGAAAAAAGTGACTCTTTTAAGAGCCAATCTAACTGATCAAAAAATAGATCAAGCCACTCACAACATACACATGCCTTGTGTAGAGCTTGGCCTCTGGCTGTGCACTCAAGATCCAGTACCTGCTGTATCTATCAGGGAGGTATACCATTGATGTGCATGGTTTTAGTGAGGATCTGGCTCTGCAGTCAAAATCCAGTACCTACTTTCAGGGAGTGGCAGAACTGCCTCACTGAACCTATGCAACTCCTCAGTGTTGTAACATATCTGCACTTACTATCAGGGCAGTAAACCGTGGATGTCTACAGGTGTAGTTCAGCTCTGCCTCTAGACTGCAAACCCAGTAGCTTGTCTGAGGATGCAACAGGGCATTGCTGCAAACAGGGAGGTATACCATTGATATCCACGGCCTTAGCTGGACTGTGAGTCAGCAGTCAGAATCCAGTACCTGGTCTGGGGGGGGCATTATCTGTCTGACTTTGTGCACCTCATCAGTGTTCTAACATATGTCCACCTGGTATGAAAGAGGTGTGCTATTGATCTTAATGGGTTGCTTGGGGTGTGGGTCTGCAATCAGGATCTAGTACCTGTTCGGGGGGAGGCATTGGTTGGCTGAGGCTGTGCAAGTGCTCAGTTTTCTAACATGTGTACGGCTGGTATCAGACAGGTATACCATTGATGTTCATGGCTTTAGTTGGGCCTTGGCTCTTCACTCAGGATCCAGTACGTGTTGAGTGGGGGGGGAGGCCTTGCTTGGCTGAGGCTGTGCAACTCCTCAGTGTTCTAACTTTTGTGCAGCTGGTATGAGGGAGTTATACCGTTAATGTCAATTGGTTTAGTTGACCTCTGGCTCTGTACTCAGAATGTGTTTGGGGGGCAGGGGGCATTGCTTAGATGCTACTGTGCAACTCCTCAGTCTTATAGTATATGTGCGGCTGCTTTCAGGGAGGTATACCATTGATGTCCATGGCTTTACTTGGACTTTGCCACTGCACTCACCATCCAGTACCTGGTGTGAGGGGGTATTGGCTGCTTGAAGCCATGCAACTCCTCAGTGTTCTAATTTGTATGCAGCTGGTATGAGGGAGGTATACTATTAATGTCCATGACTTTAGCTGAGCTGTGGCACTGCAGTCAGGATCTAGTACCTGATCTGGGGGAGGGAGGTATTGCCTGGTTGAGGCTGTGCAAGTCATCAGTGTCCTAACTTTGCACAGCTGGTATCAGACAGGTATACCGTTGATGTACATGACTTTAGTTGGCCTCTGGCTCTGCACTCATAATGCAGTACGTGTTTTGGCGGGGCATTGACTGGATGCTACCTTGCAAATCCTCAGTGTTGCAGTATGTGTGCAGCCACTTTCAGGGAGGTATACCATTGATGTCCATGGCTTTACTCGGGCTGTGGGTCTGCACTCAGCATCCAGTGCCTGGTCTGGGGGGGTTGGGGTATTGCCTCCTTGAAGCCATGCAAGTCCTTAGTGTTCTAACTTGTATGCAGCTGGTATGAGGGAGGTATACTATTAATATCCATGTGTTTAGCTGAGTTGTGGCTCTGTAGTCAGGATCTAGTACCAGATCTGGGGGAGGGAAGTATTGCCTGGCTGAGGCTGTGCAAGTAGCTAGTGTTGTAACTTGTGTGCAGCTGGTATGAGGGAGGTATACTGTTTATGTCCATGGCTTTAGTTTGGTTGTGGCTCTGCACTCTGGATCTACTACTTGGTCTTTTTTTGGGGGGTGGGTATTGCCTGGTTGATGCCTGCAACTCCTCAGTGTTCTAACATGTGTGCAGTTGGCATCATGGAGCTATGCTGTTGACGTCCACGGCTTTAGTCAGGCTGTGGGTCTGAACTCAAAATCCAGTACCTGTTCTGTTGGGGGTTGGGGGATTATCTGGCTGAGGCTGTGCAACTCATGAGTGTCCTGACGTGCAGTTGATATCAGTTAGGTGTGCCATAGATGTTGATGGCTTTTCTTGGCTCTTGCTCTTTTTCTAACAGTTAATCTCTATTTGTTTCAACAGATTGGCAAAGAACACACCTAAAGTTCGTTTAATTCATCTTCTAAACAACAAAAAAGTAAGTCATCACCTTTTTATTCTTGTTTAAATAGTCAACAGCTCAGTACACAATGATGCTACATTCAATAATGATTTCAGTTGTATTACAATTGTGTATTTATCATTCTGTTTTTTTCTAGGTAGTGCTGTCACAGCTAGAGACAAGGGTGTAAGGGGCAGGTGAAGCAATTCTATTCAAACACTAATGTTTTAAATATTTCTGTGGTTGTGGCTGCAACAGGCAACATAGAGAACCATTATTACATCACAACTTTTTTCAACTGTCTCTTGTGATCAAGGGAGATATGAAGAAAGCAAAATCACAAAAACACATGATGCCACAGTGAGTGGCAGGTAGTATAGTGCCGTTGCCTGTCTGGTGGTACTTCATGGAGTTGACGACTATGCACACTGTCATCCTGCTGTCTACATTGTGGTTGTTTGCCTGTGGGAGACCACCTAGATAAGTCTAGTGGCACTATACTTATCTTTTGGAAGCACATACCCAGACTACACTGGTGATAGACCTTTTACTTGTTTGTCGAATGACACTGCACCAGATATCCATATGCATACCCTCTTCACTGCCACTACAGATAAATCACACACCACTAGTGGCATTGAGTGGTACATCTATATAAGGTGGGCAAAGAAATCCCTCTGTCCTGATAGGCTGAGACTTGGTTGTAGAGACTGCATTTAGATAGCACCACCACTACCTAATCCAAGTTCCTGCCAACCAGGGCAACTCACTGAATGCATAAACCACCTATTTCCTAGTCTGCATCACAAACATGGATACAGCCTTTACTCACATATAAAAAATGTTAAGTATTCCATGTTAGCATTCTGTGTGTGTGGTGGAGGGGGGCATTCCACTAGTTGAATAATGCAGACCTTTGAATTCTGCTATTACATGGTAAACAATTACACAATGTATTGAGTGTAAAGAAACACAGACGAATGCTAGATACAAAACATCTGTGGAAGGACTATTTGACATTATCTAGCAACATTTAAGGTTTTTTTTTTGTGACTTTGAAAACTTTTAGAATATATTTTTTTCCAAAGTAGACAATGGACAAATTTAATATTAACAATAACACATGTCTGGGTGTTGGTAGTACTGAAATTCCCACTCACCCAGAGGCTAAAGGCACCCAACCTGCGGTCTCATGCATACCTACGCTTCTGTGTGTGAACGTATCTCCGTACTATCAACACCCAGCCAAGTCTTGTAGCTTACAAAATGCACTGACACATCAGCTTATACTGCTTTACACACATCCCACAAATGTGCCACTGCATCTCATATCCACTGTATGCATGGCCTTAATGAGTCACGCACAAATACTCAAACCACAATAAATCTTATGTTAAATGTTTCTAAACAAACAAATATTTTTTTTCCAGAACTTAAAGATGCCAAAATCCTGGAGTGGTAGGGAGGTGCTGCTCTTGTTCAGGCTGTGAAGGAACATGCAAACCCCAGGTTTGTAATGTGGGCAACAAACCTGAGCCTCACACATACCTGGGGTAAGGTAAGTCATAGTTTAAATTAACAGTATACAAACATTTTTTTTCATACGTATTAAGAATGGTAGAATAATAATATCTGTGGAGCAATAGCATAGCAATACAAATTACAAAGACTTATGAAATGGCTGGTAACAATCAAGCATTCTGATTGGCTAGTAAGAATGTGTTAATATGTCTAACATCTCAGAAAAAAGACCAGGCTGTACTATACCAGGTGGGAAATGATCTTCCCATTGTGCCAGTGTTCCAAATTAGAATGTTAAAAAAATAAAAGCTGCCATCTTCTTTTCACTCACAAACCCACCCAATCACTGTAGTGCTGCCAGACCACAATTTCTGCCGCAATCTCTTCCCCTTGTTTTCAACCGTTCCCTTGCTCGCTCCCACCTGACAAGATCTCTCCCCAGTTACTGGTAATGGTGGCAAGCAGTGAGACTATTAAAAAAATCAGTTACTGCCTTGATCTTTTCCTGTTACACTCAACTGTCCGCTTGCTCACTCCCACCCGCTGAGATCTCTTCCCTTTCTTGCCACCTGTCTGCTGTCGATCACAGTCCTTTTCAAGCATAGCTGCCACCTGCTTGGTACCTCCTTATTGTACTCATTACTGTTTTCATGGGGGGAAACAAAACTGGAGCTGGAAGGGGACAATGCCATGGCAACTAAAAAACTACAAGTAGAGCAGCCTGCCTAGGTCAAAAATCCTCAACTCAAAAAAAAAAAGCACACAGTAAACTGGCAGAGGAACTATTTTATATTAATTAAAGAAAAATATTTCATTTTTTTATTACTTATGAAAGTAATTTTTACTTTCACGTGCATTTATAATTTAGATGCCCATTTCATAAGTGCAATAAGCCATTCCAGGGTCTGTGTGTTAGACACTTTAACACACGACTAGGAGGCTGGACGCACTCGGGCATGCAACCACAAGAAGTTATAGAACAGTGAAATGTTTTATTCATGTATAATACAAAAAACATGTGCTGGTTTCAAGACTCATAAAAAGCCTCAGACACATGTTTCACTTTGCCCAGTGAAGGCTGCTACTAGTAAGAGTGCTAAAACTGCAACAAGTATGTAATTACAGTTGCACAGATTTGCAGCCAATTAGTAGCTATTGAACATGAACATTTCTGACCACTGATGTTCACTGTAAATTTGATTTTACAAGCATGACTGTGTGGCAGTTTCTCTGTTGAAGGTGTCAAACAAGACATCTACAGATGTGCTCTTTAAACTTATGAAGTAAAGGGACACTAGGGCCCATAGTATGACACTACCTGTAGTAAGATTGAACATACACATAAGCAAATTTAATGTAGCAAACTTGATACTAGATGAGTGCAATACATTAGCTGCAGAAGTGCTATTCACCAGGGCTGTTAAGTGGTTCAAAAATGGGATGACACAGGGCAACAGGCAGGGTCAATGGAATGCAAGCATGGAAGTGGTGTGTTGCTGCAGAATAAGCCTCCTAGCTGCACATGTGAGCAGAGTTGATAGATGTCAGCAACTTCACCTGTAGGCAAATCTTGTGTGTTCATATATTCAAATTTCCACTTGTCAAACACATAGTATTATATTGCATAATAAACTGGTCTTTTAGTATATTACTCAATATACATAGAAAACCATTACTAAATTATTTACAGTACTTTCTTTTCTGTGTTTTTATACAGGTTAGCAGTGCCTTGGGGAGAGATGGCATCATTAGATCTGCCGATGAATACAGGAGGAAGTGGAAACTCACCCGCCAGACCTTTTACAAGGCAAAGTCAGTGGCGGGTGAGATGCGCAGGAGCATCCGGGAGTGGTTTGACATAACCTTCGCTATATGGGAGGAAGCAGGCAAGCCAGAATTTGGCGTTCGATATCATGGTGGTAAGTATATCTTATTAATGATCTTCAATGTTTAAAATGTTATATCTGCAACAAATCTGACAGAGCAGTTAAATGAATCCAGTGACAACCTCAGTATCTTGGTAAGTTTGTGACACAATCTTATTAGGGTATGTCATATATCACACATTACAAGATTAGTAGGCTATTATTGTAGTGCAATTCAGTATTCCATAAGGGAAAAGAACAGAGATTGTTGGCTAACAAGATAATGGTATTATAACATTTCAGCATAACGTTACTCGTATTTACTCTACCAGTCTCTCAATACCATATATAGACATTTTTGTCAAATTTTGAAACGTTCTAAAATGACTTGTTAATGGCGTTGAATTGCTTACTCGATAACATGAATTGCCCAAACTGTGATACAAGTAGTGTACCTTGAAAGGATCTGGCTGATTTCAAGACTTACCCATGCCTAATGTGTTGTTTGGTCCCAACATCCAACTGAGGTACCATCAACACAGCAAGCATGGCTGCATCCTAGTATCACCCACACCGTCAAGTGGCACGTTACACATTTTATTAATTGTTAGCAGAAAATGATCAATATACTGATTTATTCCTGTTAAGTGAAAAAAAAAAAATAGTGCACCATTGAGGGGTGTTACTGCATTTGACAGTTTTTTTTTTGTAAACATTAAACTAGGCAGTCTCTAGTAGTACTAAAATCCATAGCTCATGCAGGCAGAGGAACTATTTTATTACAAAACTGATATTAAACTAAATATTCATTAACAATTTTTTTTGTTCTTTTTTTTTTTTTACAGTGGACATTTTCTAAGTGCAATACTACCCTCCAGGGTGGGCGGTATTGGGCTAAACCGAACCTTACAGGGGCTATAAAACCCTTCACCTGTGGCGTCGGGCCTCATTACGCTCCTGGGCTATCCAGTATACCTCAATGCTGTCCACCCTGTCAGGTATCATTGCTTACATATGTAAACCTGTGTCTTAGTTGTCAAAGTGTAACATCAACATGTTGCAGATGGTATTATAGTGCAGCACAGCTTCAAGTACTACTAAACTGATATTGTATACAATACACATATTTAAAATAGTGAGTATTAGTTTATTTCTCCCTCAGTCACTACAGCTACCGAGCCTACTTCCTCCCAAAGAGTCCAGCTAGTTCCACTCCTGGAAGGTGAGGACCGAGGGGCTCCAGTCGAGCAGCTACTTGTACTCGACTCCGCTGGTGAGTCACAATGATATACTGGCATTTGTCTTTCAACTGAACCTCCAATATGTGCTCTTCCGTGCTGTAATGATTGCCTGGCACAGAACACAGAGCTAGTCAATGTTCTAGCATGTGGCACCTCATATCAGACAAATATTATGTTGATGCTTAGAGCTTTATTTCAGATGTGTGTCTGCGCTCAGGATGTCCTGACTGTTCTTGAAGGTCTAGGAGCCACTGTCCACTGAGTTCTTTCACAGTTTAGGTGAGCTGTACGTATGCAGTAATGATCCAGTACGAAGTCTGGAGGGGGGGGTTATTGCCTAGCTCACACTGTGCAACTCTTCACTGTCCTAACATGTGAGCATGCTTTACTTACTCTGTCACTCTCCACACACCATCTAGCACCTGGTGTGTGCAGGTAGTACCTTCACCTGGCTCAGGCCATCCAACTTGTCAGTGGCCTAACTTGTGTAGAGGTGTTATCAGGAAGGTATACTACTGATGTCCATGGCTTTAGTTGTCTTGCAGTTCTGGACTGACGACGCACTACTTGACCCAATGGGGGGGATGGATTCTCTGGCCAAGGCCTTGAAGCTCCTGAGTGTGCTACCTCATCTGTAGCTGGTATGAGACAGGTATACTGTTGATGTCCACATCTTTACTTACCCTATAGCTATGCATTCAACATCAATGAACTGTTCAGGGGAGGAGGGGGGGAGTGGGGGGCATTGCTTGCGTGAGACAGTACAACTCCTGACTGACCTAATATGTCTGCAGCTGATACCACAGAGGTATACCATCAATATGCACAGCTTTACTTAGTCTGTGGCAGTCCACTCAGTATCTAGTAGCTGTTGTAGGGATGTGACACCATTACCTGGCTGAGGGCATGCAACTCCTCACTGGCGTTACTTGTGTGGGGTTGCTATGAGGAAGATGTACCATTGATGTCCACGGCTTTCATTGGCCTGTAGCCCTGCACTGAGCATCCACTACCTGATGCAAGGGGGGGCATTGTCTGGCTGACTGCTAGAAACTACTCAGTGTCCCACCTTGTTCCCACCTAGTATCAGAGAGACATACCACTGATCTACACATCTTTACTCAGCATGCGGCTCTTCACTCAGGATCCAATACCTGTTGTGGGGGGGATCATTGCCTCCCTGAGGCAGTGCAACTTCTCACTGTCCTCACATGTGCACAGCTCATATCATGGAGCGATACCAGTGATATCCACAGCTCTACTTACCATCTGACTCTGTGCTGAACATCCAGTAGCTGGTGTGCAGAGGCTGCAGTATTACCTGGTCTGGCACATGCAACTTCTCAATTTTCTAGCTTCTGTGGAGCTCATTTCAGGAAGCTATGCCATTAATCTTTATGTCTTTAGTTGCCTGTGCCTCTGCACTAACAATCCACTACCTCATCCGGGGAGGGGGCCGGCATTGTCTCAGTCAGCCCTTGAAACTCCTCAGAGCCCTACCTTGTCTTCAGCTCCTATCACAGATGTATACCATTCATGCATGCATCTTTAGTTAGCCTGAGGCTGTGCACTTAGCATCTAGTATGTGTTCCTGGGAGACAGAGCTGACTGGTTTCAGGCATTGCTGCATGATGCACTTCTACTCCTTACTGTCCTAGCATGCATGCAGGTGATATCACAGAGGTGTACTGTCAATAATCACTGCTTTATTTAATGTGTGACTCTGCACTCAGAATTCAGTGCCTACTGTGAGAAGATGGGACAATTGCCGGACAACTGATCAGTATCATGACTTGTGTGTAGCTGCTATCAGGAAAATATGCCATTCATGTTTACAGCTTCACATACAAATCTTTAGTTAGCCTCTAGCTGTTCAGTCAGTGCAAAGAAGTGCAAGATCATGCACATAGGGAAGAGAAACCCTGAAGCCACCTATAGGCTGGGAGGAGAGTTGCTGGCAGTCACAAGGGAAGAAAGAGACTTGGGCATCATCATCACTGATGACCTGAAATCATCGAAGCAGACCACTAAAGCAGTAGGTAAGGCTAGGGGGATGTTAGGGTGTATTAGTAGGGGTATCACAAGTCGGAAGAGGGAGGTAATAATCCCTCTTTACAAGACACTGGTTAGGCCCCATCTGGAGTACTGTGTGCTGTACTGGAGGCCACACCTTCACAAGGACATTAACCAAATTGAGGCAGTCCAGAGAAGGGCAACCAAAATGGTGCAGGGACTGCATCAGAAAACATATGAGGACAGATTAACGGAGCTCAGTATGTATACCCTAGAGCAAAGGAGGGAGAGAGAGATGATATGATTGAAACATTTAAACACCTTAAGGGAATTAACAAGGTGAAAAAGTCTAACATGTTTCAATATAAGAAAAATAGCAGGACAAGAGGACACAGCATGAGTTTAGAGGGAGGCCGATTAAGGGGTAATGTAAGGAAGTTCTTTTTCACAGAAAGAGTGGTGGATTCATGGAACGGCCTAACTCAGAAGTGGTGGATATGAATACAGTGCAGGGCTTCAAACAGGCATGGGATAGGCTTAAGGGAGCAATACAGATGAGTATGAATAGAAAGGCCATTGACAGAGCAAAGGCAGATGGCACATTTATAAAGTAGAAAAAGAAATGGGCATACTGGGTGGGTCTTGCGGTCCTTATGTGCCGTCAACTTCTGTGTTTCTATTTTTGTATGTTTCAGTCAGCATCTAGTACCTGTTCTGGGTTGGGGGGAGGACCAGCATTCCCTGCCAGTTCAACTCCTCAATATCCTAACATATCTGCACCTCATGTCAGGGAGGCATACTGTACTCATCCACAGATTTAGTTAGTGTGTGACTCTTCACTTAGCATCCAGTGCCTCGAGTGGGGAAGATAGAAGCATTCTGCAAGGGAGAACATGCAGCTGCTCAGTGTACAAACTTGTGCTGAATTGATATCAGTAACCTATACAATTTATGTTCATGAGTTTACTTGGCCTGTACCTCTGCACTAAGGACCTTATCCAGAGGGTGGGGTGGGGGCAATAAAGTCTGCCTGAACCCTCCAAACTACTGACTGCTGTAGCTTGTGAGCAGCATTTATCAGTGACATATGCCACTGATGTACAGACCTTTACTTTACCTATGGCTCTGCACTCAGGATCTATTACCTGTTCTGGAGGAGGGGGGTCAGCATTGTCTGTCTGAGTCAGTGCAAGTCCTCACTGTCCTAACATCTGTGCACATCATATCAGGGAGGCATGCTGTACATATCCACAGCTAAACTTAGTGTTTGATTTTGCACTCAGCATCCACTACCTGGTGTAGAAAGGTGGGACCATTTCTTGGCTAAAAAAATGCAATTTCTTACTGTCCTAACTTGTCTGGGACTTGTATCAGTAAGATTTACCATTGCTTTCCAAGGTTGTACTAGGCCTGTAGCTCTGCACTGACAATCTACTCCCTGATGAGAGGAAAGAGGGAGGGGGCATTGTCTGTGTGAGGCCCTGAAACTCCTCAGTGTCCCACCTTGTGTGCAACTGTTATCATGTACAGATACCATTGATGTGCACATCTTTAGTAACCTGTTGCTGTCCACTCACAATCCACTACCTCTTCTCTGAGAGGTGAGGACATTGCCTCTCTCAACCACTGCAAGTACTCACTGTCCTAATACATGTGCAGCTGCTATCTGGGAGGTATATCGTTCATATCCACAGCTTCACTTACTCTGTGGCTCTGCACTCAGCATCCAGTGTCTGTTGTTTGCTGGTGGAAGCACTGCCTCATTGAGGCTATTGAACTGTTCAGCATCTTACGTTGTGTGTACCTGCTATCAGTAACCTTTGCCATTGATGTACACAGGTTTACTTGGCCTGTAACTCTGCACTAATGATCCCCCTCTGATCCGAGGGGGGGCCATTGTCTCAAAGAGTCCTTAAAACCACTGAGTGTCCCACCTTGTCTGCATCTGGTGTCACATAGGTATACCATTGATGTCCACATCCTTAGGTAGCGTGTGGCTGTCCAATCAAGATCCAGTACTTCTACTGGAGGTGGGTATATTCCCTGCCTGATGCACTGCAACTCCTCACTGTACTAGTATGTGTGCAACTGGTATCAGGGAGGTTTGGGATCCATATCCACACCTTTACTTTGTGTGTCACTCTGCATTCAGTGTGCACTACCTGGTCTCCATAGCTGGGAGTATTGACTGCCTGAGTCCATGCAACTCCTCGGTGTCATAACTTCTGTGCACCTACATGCAGCAAAGTATGCTGTTGATGTCCATGGCCTTACTTTTCCTGTACCTCTGCACTGAGGATACACTACCTAATCAGAGGAGCTTGTGGGGGGGTGGCTGGGGAGTATTCTGTAGTTGACCCCTTTAAACTACTTGTTCCAACAAGTAGAAGGGGCGAGACATTGTCTGTATGAGGCTTTCAAACTCCTCACCATCCTACCTTGTGTGCAGCTACTATTAGGGCACGTATACCATTCATGTCCACATCTTTAGTTAGCCTGTGGCTGTCGACTCAGGATCCAGTACCTGTTCTGATACAGGGGGAGGTGGGGGGGGGAATCCCTGCTTGATGCCATTTAACTCCTCATAATTAAGAATTCAGTATGACTGGTACTAGAGAGGTATACATACACATAGCAACATCCACAGACAAATAATGTTTTCCCTTTTACTGTGTTTTTTACAGAGGATGAACCATCTATGGAGGGTGCTGCTGAAGCAGAAGACCCCACAGAGGAGGTCAAAATAGTAGACATCGACCCCTCTGTGGAGGAAAGAACAACCGCTCCAGTAGCGGGTCATCCACCATGTGCTGCAGGTCTGCCAGGGCCTCCAGCTGAGGAACGTAAGTAACTTCAATTATACCACAGACATTTATTTATTTATTTGCTTTTGTTAACCAGGTAAGCACGCTAGACAACCAAGTGCCTATTTTCAGGTGCGACCCAGTTGAATAGTTGAATAGTCAATCAAAAAATGAAACTGGTAGTTTTCCACTATTCTAAATCCTCTGATAACCAATCACTATCTATGACAATGGCATCTATAGCATTAACAGCATGGAAAGTAATACAATAAATAAGGGAAATACATGGATCAGCTGTCAGAGAAATGATTTAGCTACACAAATGCTGTTTGACATCGGATAACCTCATGAGTGGCGTAAGCCCCAACTGAGATATCCGAGATCAATCAGCACATGTGTAGATAAATTATTTATCTGACAGGTAACCATTGTATATGTTATTTATACTACAGGGATGCTTTCTGCCACTGCAGGGACATTTGCTTTTGGTTCTTTATCGTTTTTGCATATGTCTGTCAAAAAAGTGAAAATAAAATGTAATCTTCTGCTCTTTTTTCCTAATTATAGAAACATACACTGCGCAATTGTGGCTACAGGTGGGATGGGATCCGGGTTCAGTGTGTGCTTGTGGATGATGTTCTGTCTGGGCAGGTGGCCACCCACGGCTGGGCTGCTGTGTTGTGCCCTGCAATACTGCAGCCTGCCTTTGGGTGGTCAGCTTTTGATCGTACTCTGCAAGGGCTGAGCTTTGAGGCCTGCTATGCAGCGAAATGCAGGGTTGCGCCAGCATATCCACCACACATTTCATGCTGAATATGAGTTCTCAGGGAAATTACTATGGCTCTCAAAGATTTACCCACTCAGTTGTGCCTTGTATGCAAAGCACTGCAGCTGTGGTAAATCACACCATATCTGATAACATAGAACACAGTGGGGTATATTGTGCAATGTTTAAACATAATCACAGCATTACTCAGCAACAGACACTGCTTGAGTGTGGTTTCTTTAAGCAACATACTATGATAGAGAGTGCGCATATTGGTGAATTTGCCATGCCTAGTGTGTTTGGTTCACAAGGTACAGCTGAGTGACTTAAGCACACTAGAAGTGGTAAATCCAACCATGGACCCAGTTTCGCTCATGGTATCTTGGTATCTGGCTGGGGGGAGGGGGACCAGCATCTTGCTATTGTACAGTTTGCAAGTCTTTTGTTTGCTTTAATAGTAATATTTAACTTTTACAGTGGGTGTACTGGAGGATTTATGAAGGTCGTGACGTGTTTTGACCAATGAGGTGACAGTGTTTTCATGCACCATTGTATGATACATATCTAACAACAGCTACTTAATTTGTTCTATTTTGCTGAAGTTTTGTTCACAGCTATGACACATAGTGATTCTGCAGATAACACCATCGTACAATACTACTGTTCATGTTGTTCAATGAAAAATTCAATGTTGCAGCACTCTTTCTGCATATTTACAAGCCATATGTGTGCTGCAACTGTGTCACAACCAACTTATTTGAACAGTAGCCTCTCACCTTGCGAAACCTCATGAGTAGCAAATAAATCATAGACTGCTGGACAAATAACTTTGTTATCCCACAAGTGCACCATGCATATGTAGTTTATGTAACTGGAATTTTCCACTTGACTTCTCTTATACATTACTGAGCTCTTGAGTTTGTGGGACTGTGCTTAGGTGGGGGGTGGATCTTTTATCATTGTACAAGTGCCGCAGAGGTTGGCATACATGGGGTCTTCGGGTTG
The DNA here is from genome assembly GCA_016271365.2 of Neoceratodus forsteri. Taxonomy (NCBI): domain Eukaryota; kingdom Metazoa; phylum Chordata; order Ceratodontiformes; family Ceratodontidae; genus Neoceratodus; species Neoceratodus forsteri. The sequence continues at coordinate 1,367,492,644 of CM057455.1, forward strand.
GGAGTTTTTTTTTTGTAGGCACCACGGATACTGCCGCAAGGAGCAGAATTTGCCAGGAGCTGTGGGAGGAGGAGGAGGGGGATGTCATGCTGCAATATGGCACTGCAAGAAGCAGCATTTACCGGGAGCTAGTGGGGGGGGTCATACTGCCAGATTGTGCCACAAGGAGTGGCAGGTTACGGGACCTGGGGAGTGGGGGGGTGGAATGTATCACCAACGCAGTTAAATTACAGTATTATGAAATCAAGACAGCTGTACTAATATACCATACATGTAGATACAGTTCCTTTATGATTAATAAAAAATAAATAGTTTACTACAGTATATTAACGTAAGAGTAGAGAACAGCTTAGTTTACTGACATGTCTCTTCTTGTAATTTTTCTCTCCACAGAGTCTCTGGCTGTTCTCCAGACCATAAGCAGCACTCTCAGCCAGCTGCTCGAGGCTGTGGAGGATGGCAACAGGGCTGTGGCCCAGCACGCCCATGTCACTACAGCAAAAATTGACTACATTATTAATCAAAACTCAGAAATGATAGATTTGCTGCAGTGACATGGGCATATAGGTCATGCAGCCTTGATTGCCACCCGTGGTCTGGAGCAGAGCAACAGGGGCCTCACCCAAGCCATACGATCACTAAGGGAGATGGAGGAGCCCTCTGTTGCTTCGCTTGAGACCACCCACGGCCTCATGGTGCGGCTAGCTGAGAATCAGCTGGAGGCCACGGAGGCTGCCCATCATCTCTTCTGCCAGGACCTGCATCACTTTCAAGATGACCCACCCTCCACAGCTCCTCAGCAGCAAGAGCCCCTCAAAGGTGCCCATCCCACCACACCACCACCACCAACAGATGAGGGGCACCAAGTCCCACCTGCTCCTGCACAGTCTTCCTCTTCCTCCTCCTCTCCCCAAGGCACAACAGCCCGAATGGCCAGCACCTCCCTATCATTCCTGGCCATTCTTTTTAATATTTTTCAAACAATTATTTATTTTTTCCCCCTTATATCCCCCCACTCCCCGTATGAAGCAACACTTTTATTTATTTAACTGCTTTTATTTTATTTATGTTTTATTTATTAACCCTTACCCCCGTGTGAAGAAACACATTTATTTATTTTACTGTTTTTTTCATGAGAATTAAAAAAATATAAATTTTTATATACAATTTGATATTTTTATTATTAAAGCATTATTGTTTAACAATGATGTATTTGGCTACTTTTTAAAAATACATGTGTGCAACTGCTATAAGAAAAGCATACCATTGATGTCTATGACTTTACTTGGGCTCTCTTTCTGCACCTATGATCCAGTACCTGATTTACGGGGCTTGAGGGCATTGCGTGGCTAAGCCTATGTAACTTGTCAGTGTCCGAATGTGTGCAATTGGTACCAGTAATGTATCCTGTATATGTTAACACCTTTAGTTGGGCTCCAGCTCTGCACTCAAGATACAGTTACTGGTCTGGACAGGTATGGGGGCATTGTCTGACTGGCGCCATGCAACTCCTCAGTGTCCTGGCATGTGTGCAGCTGGTATGAGTGATGTATATGATTGATGTTCACAGTTTTGCTTCACTTGTGGCTCTGCACTCAAGATTCAGTACCTGGTTTTGGGGGGGGCATTGCCTGGCTAACGCATCTAACTCCTCAATGTCCTAAGAGGTGTGCAGCTGCCATCACACAGCTATACCATTGATGTTCATGGCCTTAGTTGGTCTGTGGCTCTGCACTCATGATCCAGTAGGTGTTCAGAGGTGGGGGGGTATTGTCTGGCTGACGCCATGCACCTCATGAGTGTCATAACTACTCTGCAGTTGGTATCACATGGGTATACCATTGATCTCATGGCTTTAGTTGGGCTGTGGTTGTGCACTTAGGATGCAGTACCTGTTTGGGGGGGTGGCATTGCCTGACTGAGGCCAGGCAACTCCTCAGTGTTCTAACTTGTGTGCAGCTCATATGAGGGAGGTATACCATATATGTACATGGCTTTAATTGGTTTGTGGGTCTGCATTCAGGATCCAATTGCTGGTCTGGGGGGGGTGAGGGCATTGTTTGGCTGAGGTCATGCAACTTATGAGTGTCATAACTAGTATGCAGTTGGTATCACAGAGGTAAACCATTGATGCTTATGACCTTAGTTGTGCTGTGATTCTGCACTCAGGATCCAGTAACTGTTTTGAGGGGGGCATTGTCTAGCTGTGGGCATGCAACTCCTCAGCGTTCTAACTTGTGTGCAGCTGGTATGAGGGAGGTATACTGTTCATGTGCATGACTTTACTTGGGCAGTGGCTCTCCACTCAGCATCCAATTACTGGTCTGGGGGGTTGGGAAATTGCCTGGCTGAGGCTGTGCAACTCATGAGTGTCATAACTAGTCTGCAGTTGGTATCACAGAGCTATACCATTAATATTCATGCCCTTAGTTGGGCTGTAGCTCTGCACTCAGGATCCAGTGCCTGTTCGGGGGGGGGGTGGTATTGCCTGGCTGAGGCTGTGCAACTCCTCAGTGTTCTAACCTGTGTGCAGCTGGTATGAGGGAGACATACTGTTTATGACAATGGCTCCAGTTGGGTTGTGGGTCTGCACTCAGAATCCAATTGCTGGTCTGAGGGGGTGGGGAAATTGCTTGGCTGAGGTCGTGCAGCTCATGAATGTCATAACTAGTGTGCAGTTGGTGTCACAGAGGTATACCATTGATGTTCATGTTCTTAGTTGAGCTGTGGCTCTGCACTCAGGATCCAATACCTCTTCTGTGGGGGGGGGGAGCATTGCCTGGCTGAGGCCATGCAAGTCCTCAGTGTTCTAACTTTTCTGCAGATTGTATGAGGGAGGTATATCATTTATGCACATGGCTTTAGTTGTGCTGTGGGTCTGCACTCAGCATCCAATTACTGGTCTGGGGGGTGGGTGCATTGTTTGGCTGAGGCTGTGCAACTCATGAGAGTCATAACTACTCTGCAGTTGGTATCACAGAGGTATGCCATTGATGTACATGGCTTTAGTTTGGCCGTGGCTTTGTACTCAGGACCTAGTACCTGTTTTGGGGGAGATGAGGCTCAGGATCTAGTACCAGTTTTGGGGGGGCTGAGGCCATGCAACTCCTCACTGTTCTGACTTGTGTGCAGCTGCCATGAGGGAGGTATACTGTTGATGTACATGGCTTTAGTCGGGCTGTGGGTGTGCACTCAGCCTCCAGTTACTGGTCTGAGGGGGAAGGGGCATTGCCTGGCTGAGGCCATGCAACTCATGAGTGTCATTCCTAGTGTGTAGTTGGTATCACAGAGATATACCATTGATGTTCATGGCCTTAGTTGGGCTATGGCTCTGCAGTAAGGATGCAGTACCTGTTGTGCGGGGGTAGGGCATTACTTTAGTGAAGCATTGTTGCCAATGTCTCTTTTATAAAGGTTTCATAATCTTGTTTACATGTCCTGTGGTAATAGAACCACTCAAGGTTATTTCATTTTCAAAAAGTATGGAAAGTCTTTGCAAAACACTGCGTTAATGCAACAGTTAGGGTTTTTTACAGTGACAAAGGAGAGGAAATTCGATGTTAGGGTTTTTAACCCTATCTCCGACTCTCCCCCACTGCCACACATGAACACACACACACACACACACACACACACACACACACAGACGCACACACACACACACACACACACACACACACACACACACACACACAGAAACACACAACTATGAGGGGGGCGGTACAAGGCAAGAAAAACAGTCACAGACACACACCATAACACAACAGAAATAGCATACAACTTCTTAAACATACCACAACAGGCATCCATCATCATGTTTCACCAACTGCATCATTTCTACTGCCATCCCAGTCTCTTGGGTGTGTACACCTTTCTACATAACAGCATACTGTAGATAGTAAAGGACATGTGTTGGTGGCAGTGCAGAGCCATTTGCCCCCATCCCGCCACAGTCTCACCAAGTTGTCCATTTCTGCTTGAAAGCATACTGCTATACTACTACAAACTTGGGCATTTGTGCATGAAAGCATGCCCCATGCCTCCACTAACCTGCTCGTTTCTGCATAACAGCATAGCCCCATGCACCCACCAAGTTGCACATTTGTGCATAACACCATAATATGGATAGTAAAATACATGTATTGGTAAGAGAATGGGACCCAGCTCCCACTAATTTGCCCATTTCTCCATAACAGCATAGCACATCCCCCACCAACTTGCCCGATTCAGTGTAACACCATAGCATAACTACTAAAACACATGTATTCATGGGACCATGGGACCAAACCACCAGCAACTTGCTCATTTCCACATAACAGCATAGTCTGATGTTCCCACCGAATTCTTTTGATTCTGCACTTATCCATAATATGAGTAGAAAAACACATGTGTTGGTGAGACCCCAGTAGCCTTTAGGCCACTGTACTTCCACCAATTTTTCCAAAAGTACCCATTTTTGCATAACATCATAATATAAGAAGTAAATGACATGAATTGGCGAGAGCGTGGGCCTCTTTGGATCCTGTGCTGCAGCAACTTGCCCATTTCTGCATAACAGCATAGCCCCATGTCACCAGCAATTTGACCATTTCTGCATACCACCATAATATAAGTAACAAGAACATATATTCACTCAAACTTCCTATTTCTCCATAACAACATAGCCCCGTGTTCTGACCAACTTGACCATTTCTGTATAACAGTGTGATATGAGTGATGAAACAGATTTATTGGTAGGTCTATCTCAGATGCTTCTGCTGCATGTTGGTGTACACAACCAGGAGACTGGGATGGCAGCAGGAGCGATACAGTTGGTGAAACATGATAATGGATGCCTGTTGTGGTATGTTTAAGAAGTTGTATGTTATTTCTGTTGCATTATGGTGTGTGTCGTGATTGGTTGTCTTGCCTTGTACCGCCCCCCATAGTTGTGTGTTGTGTGTGTGTGTGTGTGTGTGGCAGTGGGGGGGGGCAGTCGGAGTTACTGTTGAAAACCCTAATGTCGAATTTCCTTGCTTTTGTCGCTGTACAAAACTGTTGCATTAACGCAGTTTTTCAAAGAATATATATATATATATATATATATATATATATATATACACACACAGTATGTTGCAAAAACATTGTTAATGCTCCAGTTACAGTCAAGTGACAAACATTAGGAAATGTTAGGGTTTTGAACCCTAACACCCCACCCTCCCAACCCAGGCAGGAGAGCAGGTGTGGGTGCCTGGGCTTCTCAAGCCTAACACTCACCCCATTCCATCAATAAATAAGAACAGATGTGTAGACTTTATGAGAATGGGGTGAGCGTTAGGCTTGAGAAGCCCAAGACACCCCCCCACCTGCTCTCATGCCTAGTTTGGGAAGGTGGGGTGTTAGGGTTGGAAGCCCTAATGCCTCATTTCCCAACTTTTGTCACTTTGACTCTAACTGGAGCATTAACAACATTTTTTGCAATTTATTTCTTTACTTTTTGAGATAGTATAATAGTATACTTATTTTACTGTGAGAGCACAGGATCTTCCAGACCCTATGCTAACATCCCTCCATAGACGCATATATGTATGTGCTGTGGAAGGGCACCAAATTGTTAGCATTGCCATCTTATTACCTGACCTCATGTACCCGGTACAGAACATTTTTGAATACCCACCAAAACTTAATTCTGCACAACTGCAACTCCATTCTGCATCACAGACGAGAAAACACATTTTGACCAGGATTGCAAAAATGACAGCTGTGACATACATGAGGTGGGGTAATAAGAATTCTGTGTTGAAAATCTGGGGTCAAAGTATGTAAAATGTCTAAAGTTATGAGCATACATAGCAAAACTGCAATGAATAGTCATAACTTTGGCATGGTTTCATATTTTGACCCCAAATTTTCAACATAATCTTCTCATGGCCCCACCTCATGAACAAGAGCACAAACAAATTTCCAAATCTCACATAAAAGTTGATTTCACCAAGCAACCATGAAATTACTTTTCGGGCAGGAGTTGCATAACAACAGTCCTATTGTTCATGAGGGATGGTCCCCAAAAGGCCACAGTGATAATGTGGTGTCAAAATCTCAAACAAGAGTGAAGTTATGCATAAAAGTTGAAACCCCCATTGAAATACATTGAACTACATTTACCTTAGTTTCTCGTAGTGCAGTTGTCGGTTCCAGCAGCGAGACATGTCTTTGATTGGAGAGCGGATCTTGAACCTGGGACCTGTTCAGGTGTGTTCAGGTGTGTGGAGGTATACTGGGGTGGGTGGGTGCTGAGTGGGAGGTGGGAGGTGGGGGTGGAGGGGCTGTTCAGCAAGGGGCTGTTTTTTTTTAACAGGTTTTCCCCCCCAAAAAATGAGGGATGCTTTTCTTCATTTCATGCATGAATCACTGGGACAGTGATCAGAGGGTGGGTGGTGCCAGTATATTTAAAAGCAAGGAGGTAACTACTGGTTTTAATAAAAAAAAGGGGGGTCAATAGCCTTAGGATATAGAAGAGGGGTACAAAAGCCTCAATGGCTAGCTCTAGGTGAATCACACCTTGTTCAGTGCTTTATCTGCTATTATACATTAAAATTAGGCTATATTGTACCCCTTTCTGCTGAGTTGAAAATAAAGAAATTGGGACACCACCTTCATTATTTCAAAGTATTCTTACATGTTGTTTAAAATCTTTCACAGTACTTGTTATCACAGAGATTTAGAGGAGAAGAGTCAGGGAAGGGGCAAAAGAACAAGCCCATCACTTTCATCATGAGTACTTATGGTACAGATAAACTAGAGGTTTCCCTTAATAGTTACATGGCTGCTTTTGCATTAATTATTACAGGTACCATACTCAGGTTATATAGTGGATGGACTTACTTTATAATATGCAGTTCAAATTTATATATCATCTACCCCTTCTATATTAAGGTATTACGATGATGCTGTATGGTAGTTGCTCTTCCCCCTCTCCCCCAGGCTCCTATATCACTCCAGGAGCTGTAAAGATTAAATTAGGGATGCATGGGAACGTGCTAATAAAGTCAGGTTCTACTTTTAGTCATGATCCTTAATTGTTATCACCTGATGTGGATATGGAAACTTGGTAATATACTGAATAATTAAGACCTGTGCAATTTACAAACTGTCAATCTGATTTATTTGATGCACAGAAAAATGGGTTTGCAGATTGCAGGGCAGCAATTGAAACTGGCTATAAGAATTACTGGAAGGTCCAAAAGCCAATAGTTTTAGAGGATAATAGAGTACCATCACTGAAGCAACTGTGGGAATCAATGCGAAGGTACAAAAATGGGGTCAGTTCTAGGTCTTCATTTAACTAGAGGTGTGCGAAGTCAGCAAATTTTGCTCTGCATGATATTTTGTGGAGTTTCAACTTTCAACAAAATTTTATGCCTGCAAAATCCTAGTTTTGCCTTTTCCGGTGATTTCGTAAAAAATGCCAAATTGATGACTTTGCTTCTATTGTGTCATTATCTGGGTTGTTACTGTTATATGAAATAACAATTTATTTGGTAAAATTTGCTTTTGATGCAAAATTCACACCGCAGTATGGGATAGGATGTCAAATGTTGCTCTGGGGGAGTCACATATTGCTGAAGAGCCTATAGGAAGCTAAGTAGGTAGTGTTTGAGTGCAGTGTAGTTGAGAGTTTTTCAGAGAGCACATTGTGTTAGTCTGACTGATCATAAATGATAATAATAATAACTTTATTTAATTGAGCGCCTTTCACAGTATCAAGGCGCTTCACAAATTCACAAATAATTCAATAACACATAATTAAAATCACAGCAAATCAGGAAATGACTTACTCCATAAGAATATATTCAGTGCCTGCTTAAAGCTCCCCACTGTCCTGCACTCCCACAGCTGACAGTGCAGAGCATTCCAGAGGGTTGGGGCAGCAAACATAAAAGCGTGTGCCCCAGATGAATTCAGACTACCCCTCGGAATCTCCAGCAACCCCTCATCAGCTGAGCGGAGCTGTCACACAGGGGTGTAAGGAGTCAGAAGCTCTTTCAAATAGTCAGGACCAAGTCTGTGTAGGGCTTTGTAGGTTAACAAACCTACCTTAAAGGTGATCCACCACTGAACCGGCACCCAGTGCAGATCGCGCAGCACAGGGGTAATATGGGATCTCCTAGAAACCCCAGTCAATAAACATGTGGCTGCATTCTGCACTAGCTGCAAGTGGTGGATATCAACCCCAGGAAGCCCTAAGTAAAGGGAGTTGCAATAGTCAAGGCGCGAGGTCACAAAGGTGTGGACTAGAACGGGCAGATCACTGGACGGAACAAGGTGCTTTATCCTGGCAATGTTCCTAAGATGGTAAAAGGCTAACTTAATGACTGCCAACACCTGATGATGAAGGGTCAACCCATCGTCAAGTATCACTCCCAGGTCATGCACCTGTTCAGAGGTAAGGATCTGAGTGCCCCCAAAAAATAAACTGGAGGGCAAATCAGTCCTCAACCCCTCTGTCCTGCATCCCGGATCCACTACCAAAACCTCAGTTTTACCTGCGTTCAACTTTAACCCGCTGGAATTCATCCAATCTTGGATTTCAGTGAGGCAGCTGTTAAATACTGAGAGAGCGCTAACCTGGTCGGGGGCAAAAGACAGGTAGAGCAGGGTATCATCAGCATAGCAGTGAAACCTCAGCCTATACCATCTTACAATGTCTCCGAGAGGCAGCATATACACTGCAAACAACATGGGGGACAGCATCGAGCCCTGGGGCAGCCCACAAAGCAGAAACAAAGACTCCGAGGAAAAAATTCTCAAGACAACTCTCTGAGTTCTACCAGTGAGGAAAGATGAAAACCATCTGAGCATTGTACCAGTCAGTCCACAGATGGACTTCAGGCGCTCGAGCAGAACCCCATGGTCCACAGTGTCAAAGGCTGAAGAGAGATCAAGGAGCACCAGGATGGAGTGGTTTCTCCAATCTCTCGCCATCAGGAGATCATTGAGCACCCGAACCAGAGCAGTCTCAGTACTATGCCTCTTACAAAAACCAGATTGGAGGTTCTATATATATATATATATATATATATATATATATATACCTGTTAAAACATTAAAAAAAGTTCCATTTGAATAACATTTTGATCAAAATTTTTTTGTGAGTGCCTTATGCATACATTGTACTTTTTTTATTCACTCATCAACTAGACAGCGTAAAGTACATTTTTCAGTGTCTGCATTTTGGTGGAGATTTCTGTGGATTGTGTGGGGTAGGGGAGCAGCAGCATTGTAGAAGGCTAGGTTCCAGATCTGTAATTTTGTAATTTTTTTCTTAGTTAAGCAGTGTTTTTTCTGTTATATGTTTTTTCCATTTCTTTTCTTGCCATATTTCCCACTGATAAATTAAATCCCTGTGCATTTGGGTGTGAAATACTGATTCTGTGTTCAGTTTCACTTGCCAGATTTCCATGTGCTAGAAAACAAGACCTGTGCTTTGGGCATATAAAATACAGATTCAGTGTTCAGTTTCACTTGCCAGATTTTCCTATGCTAGGAAACAAGACCTGTGCTTTGGGCATATAAAATACTGATTCAGTGTTCAGTTTCACTTGCCAGATTTCCCTGTGGTAGAGAACAAGGCCTGTGCTTTGGGCTTATAAAATACTTATGAAGTGTTCAGTTTCACTTGCCAGATTTCCCTGTGGTAGAAAACAAGACCTGTGCTTTGGGCATATAAAATATAGATTCAGTGTTCACTTTCACTTGCCAAAATTCCCTGTGCTAAAAAACAAGACCTGTGCTTTGGGTGTATAAAATACTGATTCAGTGTTCAGTTTCACTTGTCAGATTTCCCTGTGCTTAAAAACAAGACATTTATTTTGGGCATATAAAATACTGTTATCCATGTTGTGACCTATAAAAGAAAAAACTTACCATTAAAACACAAACAGGAATCATGACTGGCAAAAAAAGGTCAGGAAAAGAGATGGGCATCTGTTTGTCAATGAATTAGGTTGGTAAATCAAAGGTGCCAATTAACACTCCACTACCAAAACTAATGTCTGTGCACATGTCATCAACAATTCCTGTGGGCTCGGGGCAAATAGCAGTGAGAGTACTGGAGCTGTTAGCAGTGGGGACATTCCTGTCACAAAATTTTTCAATGCTAAATCGATGGCAGCAATGTTGGTCGGTGAGGTGACACCTAAGGAGAAAGGTAGCAGCGTCGCAAGTACCAGCAGGCAGGAAACAGTGGAAGAGAATAAGGTAGTCTGGGTACCAATGGGTGGTATTGATGGTCATGTTTCTGAAGCAGACAGTGTTGAGACAGTGGTAAATACTAGAGATGCAGAGAGTGTGGCTGAGACTGCACACATAGAGGTTGAGGAGGTTGAGGAGGACATACATGTTGAAGAGGAGGCGAACATTATTGATGATTATGATGATGATGTGCAGGATCCATTTTGGGAGCCTGATAGTAAAAGAAACATAAGTCATATGATTCAGATGTTGTTGAGGAGGATGTTGCATCTGCTAGCAACACAGCTAGGAAAGAAAGCACACCTAATATTTTTGATGTGCTGAAATCAGCTCAAAAAACCAATGTCTCCACACCTTCCCCTCCGCTGTCACAGTCCTCCTGACACCATGGAAAAAGAAGGGTATATAAATCCCCTGTGTGGGATTTCTATGTTCTTGGTCGTGCTGATGATTCAGTTGCAATCTGTCAGCTGTGTCAAGCGCGGGTAAGCAAGGCTAACAAGGGGAGCCATCTAGGCACTGGTGGGCAACTCACCCACCTCAAGAACAGACACCCTGCACACTGGTGTCAGCATGAAAAGGAAGCTAGTGGTGGAGTTCACATTGTCAGTCCAGTTGAGAAAGTGGCTGGAGGGTACACAATGTCAAATGCTGTGGACTACATAGCGGAGGAGCATGATTCAATTCTGTCTAGTAGTACAGAGCATAGCAGTAGTGCTACTAGTACTACCCCTTTGAGTCCTAGAAGCATAGTCACTGTATTGCAGAACACAGCTAAAGTTAGTATTGAAGCACCAGCCCATAGTAACCCAGCAATGCCACAGTGACGATTAAAGTTGTTTACTCCAACTGCCCAAAGAAAAGTCCAGTCCACACGCCATGCCATGCTTGATCTTAATTAAAAATTCCCACTGAATCATGTGACTGCAAGGTTGCTTAATGCAGCAGCTGTTGAAATGTTGGCAACTGATCTCTTGCCATACTCCTTTGCTGAGAATGCAGGTTTCCAGAGGTTCATGGCCCATGCATGTCCCAAATGACAGATACCATCTCGAATGTACTTTGCAAAACTTGCTATTCTGGAACTGTATGGTAGAGTACCAGATATATTAAATCATGCCATTATTCATTCAGCAGCACCTTATATACATCTGAGTATGGATATGTCAACCAGTGGCAAAACAGCTGGCAGTTCATATTTGTGCAGTACAGCTCACTGGGCACAGATACCTGGGGTACTGTTCGACTTGGGAAGTGGCAAAAGATGCAGCAAGGCAAACTGTGGTGGTAGCAACATCCCAGGTCTTTGTCAGCATGCCACACTGATGATGAAAACCACAGAGGGGTCACACATGGGTGAGAAGATGCCGGAAGCACTTTTTTTCAGAAAGTGATGAGTGGCTCCACCCACATTCACTGAAGGCATGTTTCCCTGGCAGTGATAATGGATCTAATGTCATCAAGTGCACTAGTGATGGTGTTTTTTTCAGGGTGCCATGCCTGGCACACTGTCTGAATCTTGTTGTCCAGCAGTTTCTCACTCATCCAGATGTCAGGGACATTTTGTCTGTTGCACGACTCATCTGTATGCACTTTGCAAGGTCCAGAAAGGCATGTGATCTGCTCCTTGAGCTGCAGATTCACAATAACTTGCCTTAGCACCATGTGAAAATGGATGTGGTGACAAGATGGAACTCCACCAAGTACATGCTGGATCACTTATATGAGAGTACAAGGTGATTTCTGAATATATGCTGGTACATACTAGCCAGAACAGTGCTGGTGTATCCATGAGTCACAAAGTGGATCAGTGGCAGCAGATAAATTGACTTATCATGGTTCTCAGGCCATTCGAACATGCCACTTAGGCGGTGAGCACCAACAGTGCCTGTATGAGTCAGGCAATTCCACTTCTGCATGTGCTGAGGCAAACACTGTTGAATATCCAGCAACAGCTTGAAGCTGGAGTTGACACTGGTTCTTGTGACTTCATGGATCACATACTGAATGTGTTGCAGTCCAACACACATATTAATGGAATTCTGAACTCTGAAGAGTTTGGCATCACCACAATGTTTGACCCATGATATAAATGTGGTGTGGCTTCAATCATTGAAGTTGGGCACCAGCAGGTTAAGAAGTTGATATACCTTCTGACAAGAAGGGTACGTGGTGCACAGATGCTAACAAACACACAGGTGCAGAAGAAGGCAAAATATGACACAACTATAGACCCAGTGTTGCTACCACCACTCAGGCCTCAAATTTGAATGTTGCTTCCAACACAGGTACCATGAATGAAAAAAATACTAATCCCATTTGGGATGTCTTAAGTCATGTGGGTCTGGCAGACATGCAAGATAATGAGGAGGAGGCTGATGATGAATCAGCAGGAATGCAAACAGTGCAATGCATGATTGATGCATATCTAGAGGACACAAGGCACATAAGCATTGGAGAGGAGCCCCTGATGTACTGGAGCACAAAGGTCTCTGATTGGCCAGCACTGACATTGTGGCCATGAAGTACCTGAGTCTTCCAGCATCGAGTGTAAGTGCTGAATGAGTATTTAGTTCAGCCGGTGACATAGTGCGGGACAGGCACACCAATCTGTCACCAAAATATGTTAGCTTGCAAACATTTATTAAAATGAATCAAGGACACATTCTAACAAAGTCAATCAATCAAAAATGAAAGCTCAGAGAATAGAAAAAATACAGAGACAAACAACTAAAATGATTTACAGCTGTAAAGGACTATCTTATGAGGATCAGCTCAGAAAACTAAACCTGATTTCATTTCAAATAAGAAGGATTTAGCCAGCCCGGTGGCACTGAGGGCTGAGGCTCTGGTCACCTTACCTTGCACTTCGCCGGCGACCCATGTTTGGAAACAAGCATGGGTTGTCAGGGGTTGGCAGGGTTGGAGAGGGATTGAGTGTCCGAGGGACTGCTCTCCCTCTCCGGGGTGGGGGATTTTCCAGTGATCGGCGTTTACTGGCTCCTAGCGATGGCTGTAGGGGCAGTGCACCAATGCTGTAAATACTACAATGCAGAGATGGGGCCGATGTCTGGAGGCAGTGTCTGTGGACACGTGCATGCTCTCTCTGCTGATGTCCTGCATGCCTCTCTCTGCAGGGGAGAAAATAGAGAAAATGGAGCCCTCACCATGGATGACGATGGTCCCCCCTCACAGCGCTGCTGGGAAGACACCTCCCCCAAACTGGATCCGGACTGATGGGTGAGTACCTCCCCAACTCCCACCATGAGAGGTAAGTTATGGGGGCTGAAGGGGAAGGATCTGATACCTGGTCGGCACAGAGGGGGGACATCAGAGGGTTAAGGTGAGGGGCTCCCAGAAACAACACCAAAAAAAAAAAGAAGAAGGATTAGGGGAAATATGTTACTATGTTGTGATTTAATGCAAGACAGCCATCTTCTAAATTAGCTTGATCTGTCATATAAGAATGATAATAAGGGCACCCTTCAACTATGATCTAAAAAAATTCAATACAGAAAAAAGAAGGGCTTTTTTCACACAGAGTGGTGAACCCCTGGAACAGACTGCTACAAGAAGTCATAATTATTAAAGATAAAAAGCAGTTCACAAGGAATCTTGACAAGTATATTCTAAATGTAAATAATCTGTCATATTATGGGTAATAAGCCAGGAGCAGATATGGGCTCACTTTTAGCTCCTTACTCATTAGTATGCACCTTAATAATAATATCTGTGTTCAAGCCACATGACAGCAGTGAAGAGGAAGAGGAAGGTACTGTCAGCACACTCAGTAGTAGGAGCAAAAGTCAGGTGGGAGGAGCAGTATTGGAGAGAGAGTTTCCATCTCATCTTACACTCTCCAACAGTGTGGTTCATGTTAAACTCAACTACAGAATCAAGCCATACAAAAGTGAGGGTACTGGACTTCAGGAGGGCTGACTTTGGCAAGATGGGAGAGTGCCTCAGAAAAGCACTAGCAAACAGGCCAGAAGGAGGGGTGGAGCAACAATGGGGAATCATCAAAACTGCCATCACAGAGGCAACAAGCCTTTGTGTGAAGCAAATAAACAAATCAAAATAAAAGAAAAAGCCACTATGGTTCTCAAAAGAGGTGGCGGGGAAAGTCAGGGAGAAAAAGATAGCATTCAGGAAGTATAAGGAAATGCAGAAGGAGCAGGACAGAGAGCTGTACCAGTTAAGGCAGAAGAAAGCAGGGAGGGAAGTCAGAATAGCAAAGGCCCAAACTGAGGAAAGGAGAGCCAAGTCAATTAAGAAGGTGGGTAAAACCTTTTATAGGTACATCAGGGAGCATAAAAAGACAAAGGGAGGGATAGTGAGGCTGAATAGAATGAACAGATGGTGGGCAGAGGGGAATAGTGAAAAAGCAAGGATACTGAATGAATATTTCTGCTCAGTATTCACAAAAGAGGAGGGGGAGGGGAAGGTGCCTAATCCAAATAACAGAAGCACTCTGGATGGGGGGGGTCAATCCCAGTCCTTTCACAGAAGAAAGGGTTCTGAAAGAACTCCTAAAACTGAAGGTGGACAAAGCAATGGGGCCTGATGGAATTCACACCAGAATTCTAAAAGAATCAAGGGGAGAACTAGTGAAACCACTGACTACGCTTTTTAACAAATCGTGGGAGGATGGTGTGGTACCCGAGGACTGGAGGAAGGCAGTTGTGATTCCTCTTCACAAAAGTGGGACCAAGACAGAGGCAGGAAACAACAGACCTGTCAGTTTGACCACCCTGGTAGTGAAAGTGATGGAATCACTTCTGAAGGAAAGAATTGCTGAGTACCTAGAGGCCAGTGGGGCACAGTGGGAAGGTCATGTCAGATGAATCTAATTGATTTCTTTGACTGGGTGACCAAAGTAGTAGACCAGGTAGGGGCTGTGGACATGGCCTACCTAGACTTTAGCAAGGCATTTGACACAGTTCCACACAAAAGATTAATAGTCAAATTAACCAGCCTGGGAGTGGGTCCTAGGGTGGTAGCCTGGGTAAAACATTGGCTGGACAACAGGACACAGAAGGTAATTGTAAATGGAGTCCACTCTGAAGAAAGAGGGGTTACTAGTGGGGTACTGCAGGTTTCAGTACTGGGTCCAGTCCTTTATAATGTCTTTATAAGTGACATTGCAGAGGGACAGGAAGGAAAAGTATGCCTCTTTGCAGATGACACAAAGATCTGCAACAGGGTTGATACACAAGGATGCTTGGAAAGGATGAGAAGGGACTTGGCAAGGTTGGAGGAATGATCAGAAGTATGGCAGCTAGGATTCAATGTAAAGAAGTGCAAAATAATGCACCTGGGAAACAAAAACCCAAGGGAAGATTACACAATGGGGAGAGGGGAGGTAGTAACAAAAACCAAAAAGGAAAGGGACCTGGGGATAATCATATCAAATGACCTTAAGGTTTGCAAGCAATGTGATAAGGCTGTAGGGAGAGCTGGGGGTATACTGGGATGCATAGGGAGAAGCATCACCTGCAGAAAACAGGAAGTTGTTATCCCTCTGTACAGACAGTTGGTGAGACCCCATCTGGAGAACTGCATCCAGTTCTGGAGACCCCATCTCCGCAAGGACATAGACAGGATAGAGGCAGTCCAGACGAGGGCAACTAGAATGGTGCAGGGTCTGCAAGAGAAGCCATATGAGGAGAGACTAAAAGAGCTTAATATGAATACCCTTGAGAAGAGGAGGGAGAGGGGGGACATGATAGAAACATTTAAGTACCTCAGTAGAATCATCAAAGTCCAAGTGGGTAGCATCTTTCAGAAAAAGAGACATGCAAGAACAAGGGGACACAATTTAAAGACAGAGTGGGGCATTTCAGGGGCAATGTGAGGAAGTATTTTTTCACAGAGAGGGTAGTGGATGCATGGAACAGCCTTCCTGAGGAGGTTGTGGGGTCTAAAACTGTGGGAGAATTCAAGAATACATGGGACAGACATAAGGCAATTCTTGTGGGGGGTAGGAAGAAAAAGTTTGTTGGTTAACTAGGATCTGTGGCTTATCCTGTAGGTAGGGAAATGGGCAGACTAGGTGGGCCAAGAGGTCCTTATCTGCCATCAAAGTCTATGTTTCTATGTTTCATCTGGTTACAGCTCCAGTCTGGAGGACTATCAGGGCTGCTTCCTTGTGGATGTTAATACAAATATGGCATGATTTTTCAGTCACTGTTCCTCTGCAGTACAATCATTTTAATTATGACTTAATTATTCTGTTACTTTATTTTCATTCTTGTTTTGATGTCTTGATAAGTAATTTCTTTGCTTTCATTATTGTCAAAACTAGGGATGGGTGAACCGGTTCATGGAAAATAAGAAGCAACCCGAACATGCCAAAGTGTTCGTAAATGAATGGCTTCCAAACACTTTTGGCTGTTCGGATCAGTTTGGATGGCTATGGCTCCTACCATGGGAACTGCAGTGTGAGAAGTGCCAGAGCAGGAGGAACCCACAGGAAGGACCAAAGACAAGACTCTGGTCCCTCATTGGATGGCCAAGTTGTCCATCTCTCTAAGGTGGCACCTGATTAGGTTGCTGTTCTAGCAACCCACGTGGTCCACCTTAGAGCTATGCAGAGAAATCAGGAAGGAGAAGGAGCAGCAGCTTCTGTAGGCTGCTCAGTGCACAATCTGTTTCTGTGCTTGTGCTGCTTGCATTTTTTGCCCCTTGGGCAAGAGAAGAAGTTAACTCTAAAAAAACAAAAGAATTTAATTTATATATGTATATATATATATATATATATATATATATATATACACACACACAGTATATATAAATAAAAAAGAAGTGAATTAGAAAACTTGGGGAAGTTGGGGGTGGGGAGTTGGGGACTGGGAGTCAGAGACTTGGGAGGGGACTGAACCAGCAAGGACTGGTTGTGGGACTCGGAAGTCAGGGATTGGGGGTGGGGACTGCGGAGTACTCTGTTATGGGAGAGGAGACTTGGACAGGGGAGCATGAATGATGACATGAGCCAGAGTGGAACTTGGAGACTGAGGAGAACTAGAGTGCTGTGTGTGTGAATGCAATCTACCAGGCAGTCGTCAGTGCACTAGTGCCACTTCTTGCATTCTGTCTGTGTGACTACCCCCCGTGTCAGAGAGGGTTAGGCCAGGCAGGGTCCCTGAATCTGTCTGGGTAGCAGCAGCACCTGCAGCATCACCCTTAGCATAGCTGGTGAGTGAATTAAGTGTGTGTGTGTGTGTGTGTGTGTGTGTGTGTGTGTGTGTGTGTAATAAAATCTGTCAGCTAGTCGTCAGTGCACCAGTGCCACTTCTTGCATATTGTCTGTGTGACCTCCCCACCCCCAACCCCAACAAGAAGTCAGTCATCTGTCACCAGGAAAGTACAGCCATATGTATTTCAAATTTTCAATGGCAATTGTTTGTGAAAGCTCAGTTCCATCCAGTTTCTGGTGCTCTGAGAAGCACTGCCAGTGCTAAGTTCATAACTCATATCACATCACAATGAATCACGTTCTTCATGATCATCACAAATCACACCACTTCAACTTTTTTTGGTGCAATCCTGTTTTTGTTTTTATTTACTCTTCAGTTTCATCACGAATCAGGACACCTAGTTATCATGTCATGTTACTCATCAGCCTTGGTCCAGTGAGTGTTCACATTCTGCAGGATGCCCTACTAGCAGATGGAGATGAATCTTTGTCCTCACAAGCCAGCTGTAGTTAATCCAGTAGATATAAGTTCAGAGCAAACATTGTCACATCATGACAAATCATGTTCACGGTCATCACGAATCACATCACAATGTATCACGTTCATAGTCACCAAGAATCACACCACTTCAAATTTTTTTGGTGCAACCATGTTTTTTTTTTTAATCTTCAGTTTGATCATGAATCAGGACACCCAGTTATCATGTCACGTCACTCATGAGCCTTGGTCCAGTATGATGCTTCTGTTAGTGTTCACATTTTGCAGGATGTCCTACCTGTTGTGTTCCATACCGAGAGCCATTGCTGAACATAATTGGTGACATACATTACAAACACATTGTCCCCTTCTACAAAAAGTCAGACTCAGGAGACTGGTTTAAAATAAAAACAGAGATCTGGGACTTGTCTGCCTTTGGACTAAATCATTATCATCCTGGGGGCGGGTGGGAGATGCAGCCAGTACATGACATGATTGTACTGGTAGCAAATGTGGCAGACAAGTCCCTGATCTCACACACAGTCGCTTTCTCATTCTGAGGAAATCATTTAGCTAAATGTGCCTTAACCAGATTGATTAAAATTTACAAATATTGCTTAGCTCTGTTTTTTTGCCCCAATAGTAGTGGTAGTAGCAACTGTGATGTGGTGACTTTCAGACTGCTGGTGCTGTTTTTTTTTTGCCATTTTGCTTCACATCGTGTTCCATACTGAGAGCCATTACTAAATGAAAGTGGTATCAAATGTATCCCCATCTACAGAAAATTAGACTCAGAATAGTGGTTAAAAAAATAGAGATCTGGGACTTGCCTGCCTTTGGGCCAAATCATCATCATCCTCTATTAGGTACATCCACAGTCACATTATTCACTCCTCATCTCATTTCAACACTCATGCTGTTTAATACTACTAAACAGTGGTTTAATTGCTTTTTTCTATAGATATGTTGATTAAAAGCTTTTTAAAATGATATTTTCATATACAGTTACCATAAAACCATAAAGGTTATAAAAGGTTCAGATAAGCACCCAAACCTTTTTTTGATTATCAGAACCTTTTAGAACCTCAGAACCTATTGAGGTTCTCCCATCCCTAGTCAAAATACTCCCTCATGCAAAATGTTATGCTGTTTTTGCCTGCCGCCAGTGTCTATCTCCAACACCATTGACATTTCTTCCTGCTCCACACGGCAACATACCATACAGCACTTATTCTGCTTCCTCCTCTGGTGGACTGTGTTGTTCATATCCAGTGAGAAATGTCACTGTCCAATCCACAGTGATACAACATTACAAATGTCTCCTTACCACCAGTCTCCATCCTTACATAACTGTGTTTCTGATGCTATCATTGCTCCTGACTGAGTACTGTCCACCACTACCACCTGAATGGGATGTCCACATAACATACCTGCTCCATACAGAGGGACTTATCTTTGCTTCATCAGTCTCCTCCTCTTCCTCTACTGTGGTCTGCTTGTGTTGCTTCTTCATGATCAGGCACAAACATGATGGTTTGTCAGCTGCATACAGTGTGATGCAGTATAAAAATGCAATTTCAAGATTCGCAGTAATAAAACACTTGTGTCGCTGCTCTTCAGACTAATATGAGTGACATCATCAAGCACCATCATGAAGTGTTCCATCTACTGCCAGAATGACACCATCACACAAGGACAGAGAGATATGAATTTCATCAGACCAGTCTTTGTTAGCTGCGACGTTAAGACACTTCCAGTGTTTACTATGGTTTCTAGTTTAAATTCTGGTGTTGTGGCCAGCTGATATCACTACTGTGAATGGTCTGGCTGGTAGTAGATGGTAGAATACCTCAAAAGGTCTAAAGGCCTTGAAGTTGTTCAGAAACATGTTCACCTGTTTTTCCTTCTTTCCTTGTGTTACCATGCAGGTTTGCAAAGCTACAGCTGTTCCAACAGCAACATGCGACAACGACATACTGTACTATATCATAGCCAGCATCGCTACTACTCATGTAATTGTAAGTATTGTTTTTTTTTTATCATTTTCTTCACTGTATTGAAATAATATTGTTTTGCTTTCACAGATCAATGTGGCTGTGTTTTGGCTTCATCATGATCATTGCTACCTGCATTTGACATGTCATCTACTTCTTCTTCTGGCCAGACAACGTGACACAGAAACGGCTTGAAAAGTACCTCAAATCAAAGAACAGAAACACAAAACATGTACTATGACTCGGACGACTTTGAGTCTGACATTAAAAAAACTAAGTATAGTTAAACCAGCCCCCCTTCCCAGGAAAAATAATACCTTTATCTGGTTGTTGCTGAATTTACAGAGATACAGGATGCAGAATGGCATATATCATCATAATCTTACCTGGACATGGAAAAAGTAAAATTACATGTTTATTACAGCCAACAAACAACAGCCCCCTCTCCATAAATAAGAAATATAGAAAGAATACATACTTACCATACCATGGTTGTGACATGTGGTTAATAACAACTGCCTTCAAGGTACCAAGAAGCCTAATGTAGTGTAGTGTGGATGATTATGTCAATTTATTGCTCATGATATGAACAGTTAGTAACTGAAAAAGGAACACATTACTGAGATATGGATATGGTTACAAATAACAACAACCCACACCGTGCAAGTAAGTATCCATTTCTTATCTTCCCATGGTTTGACAATGTGCTGTCTTCAAACCTTCACAGCAGCACTTAGCAGCAGCCGCAGCAGTAGTAGCTGCTGGGAGCACAGCAACTTGACATTTGGTCATCATCAGTTTCCTACTGTAGAACTCTTGGTGCTACTATCTTGCAGGCTTAAACTCCACAATATATGTCACTTCCTAAGACATTTTCTCATGTGTGTCTTCTTGACTTCTCTGGACAGCTGCACAGCACAACAGCAGTAGGCATGCAGCTACAGGAATTAATTTTGGCTACTTGGGAATGCACTTGACTAATGTGGCTAGCAGGGGAAATCTTGCATAACAAATTCAACAATGTATTACACATAGTAAGACATTTTCTCATGGGTGTCTTCTCGACTTGTCTGTTATTAAGGCAAGACAGAGAAATCTTGCATTGTGGGAAAGAGAAGTGATAATAAAACAATTATAACTTACAACTACAACAAAAACAATCAAAACAACATAATATGACACATACATATGTCAAAGAAATACAGAAAAACTATAGACGATCATAGATCTCTCTCAGGAGACTTATTATTGTCTCCTGGTTCTCCAGTAGCCATTTGGTGTTTCTTTTTGTTTTTTTCCCTGGCAGGACCCCGTTATTCCATCACCCCTAGTCATGGCCCCCGGAGACCTCCACCAGCGCCTATGGCTGCCGAGGACCCTCAGTCACCCCCGGCTTATCCACCAGAAGGCGGGGCCGTGGCCACCTTCATGACCACGGAACTAATGTCTGGTTGGGGACTCGCAGTGACGGTGATGAAGTGAGGTCCTCTGGGGAGGGCTTCATGCTCATGGTGGTCCTACCTGCCTCCATTTTTTCTTTACTTTTCCTCTCACGGAGGCGGGGACGTGCAATGACGCCAGCTTCCGCCCCGCCTCCCAGATGTTGAGCGTTGACAGTGTGAGATCTCCAGGCCTCCGCCAGGAGTCCTCAGCGCTCCGAGTGCTTCCCTCACCCTCCCCCCCCGGAGAAGAAGGAGAGCAGTCCATAGGACGCTCCATCCTTCTCCCCCCGGCTGGCCCTCCGATGACCCGGGTCTGTTCCCAAACCCAGGTCACAGGCATCGCAAGCAGAAAGCCCACCACTGCGCCAACGGGCCGGTAGCCATTTGGTGTTTCAATGTTCTGCTGTGACCTTCCTGTGGAGATCATGTAACTCAGACCCAAGAATGGCGAGGTCAGCTTGAGTGACAGGTACTCCCTGCTGTGCATGGAGACCAGGAAGATGGGGTAGATGGAGCAGATGGTGATGTAGATTGGCACACCCTCACACTTATAGGTCTGATCTCAGTCCTCCTCCTCTTCCTGGCACATTTTTCTTGCCTGTCATTATCTTGTTCGGTTATAGCCCCTGCCGCAGGAACAGGCATTCTTGTTCCCACCTGCAGCCTAACCTCCCATTATCCATGGTGATGACATAAGGTGGCTTCTCTACAAAATGTATTTCACTTACTAAGACATTTTGTCATGTGGGTCTTCTCGGCCTCTCTGGGCAGTTGCACAGCACAACATAAGGAGGCATATTGTATTTCTAGGTACTGTGTGTTCATTTTGTGACTGGCTTGCACCAGCAATTTACAGTAATGTATATTACCAGATAGTTTCATGACCAAAAGATAAAAAACTAAATGATTTTTAGTTAATGGCTTCTTAAACAATACACTACTATTAGTGATTGTCATTTCTGTTTCACACTATCAACCATTGGGACAGCATGCAGTCTGATGTGGCAGCATGCCTAGTTTACATAAGATAAGAACATTTTTTGTGTTTTTTTTTGGGGGGGTAGGGTTGGTTACTATAGCAATGAATTAAGGAAATATTATGAGAACATATTTACTTAAAATGTGTTATTCTATTTTAAATTGCTGCTTATCTACTAACTCGAGTCATGTGATACCATTCTACACACAATTTGAGTATGCTTCAGCACTTGTTTTCACATCTAAAATATTTATTTATGTATTTGTTTGCTTTTGTTTACCGGGTAAGTCACACTAGACATCCATGTGCCTATTTTCAGGTGCGACCCGGGAGAGTTACAGACTTGTATTTTACAGGTACAGTGACTAATACAACTTTTACATACAGTGATGTGACTAATACAGCTTTTACATACAGTGAAATATCAGAATACATGGAGGAATGACAGTCAGTAAAAAACAACACATGAACCCGGGGGTGGTTACAGGTGGCCCGGGAGAATTAAGAGCTAGGGCATACATAGACAGTGAATGAGTCAGGTTTACATGCAATGGGAGTGCAGACGATACCAGTTAAGGTTTTTGAAAATGCCAGTTGAATTTCTGAAAATCACTTCTGCATTGACTGAAATCAACTACTATGCAGCACGCACTGCTCCATCACATTATGGGACAGTACGCGTTCATATAAAAAAAGGAGCACTCAATTGAATATTGCTAGTACCAGATTTTTAGCAGTTCTAATACAGAGGATTATGTATGGTCATCAATGGTTAACTGGTTTGTTAACCATTGAGAGGTTGCCAGAGCGACCATTTAAACCTCAAGAGCGAAGCTCAAGAGAGCTTTATGTCACCATGGCAACCTCGAGATGGGTTAAAAAAATGGTTAACCATCGATGTATCATACATTATATTTTATAGTGTATGGTACCATTTATGTGTTTTTAAAAAGAAAGCAGTTCCTTACTGCAGTTTTTTTAATGTCACCACTGCTCTGCTCTCACCGCAGTGGCCATTTCAAAACCATCTGATCCAGCTGAGCACATGCCCAGACTGTTCCCAGTTGTTAACCCATCAATGTGATGTGCCATCGATGGGGTAACAACATCGTGACCTTGCATCAATGGTAAAACGTTGTTATAAAATGGCAGACTTCTACCTATAACAATGTTCTACCATACATTATAGCTGTTCTGTACATGAATTTTTGAAAGTCACTTCTGCATTGACTGAAATCAACTGCTATGCAGCACGCACTGCTCCATCACATTATGGGACAGTATGCGTTCAAAAACTGCTGCGAAGACTGATGAAAACCAGGTGGGAGCCATATTGAACTGAGTCTTACTTTAATATTTCAAATGTGAAACCAAAATAGAAGGCAGACTCATAATCAAGAAAAAATGGTGTCATATAACAAGTTAAAAGGTAAGGGGAAATATCAAATTGAATAAAAAAGTATAGGCCAAATGTTTCACAACATTAATGTGCTGCTGCTAAATATTTTTGGGGGTGGGAAGGAAGGAAGGTCGACTCTTAACAACACTCAGAAAAATGATATTTCAGAAAGACAAGGAAGATATAATAGGAAGTACTCTAGAAATGAAAAGAAGTTCGAGAAGTAAACGTGTGTATGACCAAAAACGTTTTTTTCTTTTTTCATCTTTTTTAATTTTTTGCTGTTTTTATTTTGTGGTGCTGGCACAGGAGAGGAGGGAAGGGAAGTGAGAATAAAAAAATATAACATACAATACAGTCACACTGAAAACAATCAAAATAACATAATATGACACATATGTAAAGAAACTAAAGAAAAACTAAAGACGATCATAGATCTCTCTCTCAGGAGACTTATTATTGTCTCCTGGTTCTCCAGTACCTTTGGGTATCTGCACATTGTGCCGTAATCTCCTTGCAGAGATCATCTATCTCAGACCAAACAATGGCAAGGTGTGCTCGAGTCACAGGACCGCTTGGTGAGCATGGAGGCCAGGAAGATGAGTTGGATTGTATAGACGATGATGCAGATTGATCCGCACTCACACTGGTAGGCCTGGTTTCAGTCCTCCTCCTCTTTCTGGCATGTTTTCCCTGCCTGGCACTGTCTTGTCCTGCTACATCCACTGCCACAGGCACAGGAGTTTTTGTTACCTCCTGCAGCCTGGCCTCCCACTCTGCACAGTGGTGATTAATAAGGTGGCTTCTCTGCCCACCCGTGTCAAAGTGGCTTCCCCTTTTCCCACACCGGAAATGAATTCCACAAATACTGCATTGCACTACATTGGGATAATTCCAAAGTATCTTGAAATATTCCCAAACTACCGAGCTCCTTGCTGGTCTGTGAATAGGAGGGGGGCACCAGGTGTGATGGTAATGGGCTGATCTGCAGCTGGGGCCTGGATGCTAGCTGTGGTGGCAGAACAAACAAGAGGAGGGGCAGGCACGACAGGCTGCTGCTGCTGTTCTGGCTGTTCTGGCTGCTGGGGCTGTTCATGAACCACCTGTAACTGCCTGTGCTGCGGCACCACTAACAGAGGCAGAATCGACTGCTGCTGCTGCTGTGGCATCTACAGTATTGCTGGTACTAGTGCTGTTGCTGCTGCATCCACTGCTCCCAGTGTTGGTGCTGCTGCTGCCACTGCTGCTGCTGGAGCATCCACTGATGCTGATGCCATTTCCGGTGTGTGGCCAAACAAAAAAGGATGGTGGTTGAGCCTTACGGTCCTCCCACCCTACATCCTTAGCCCTCACTACCCCCAGCTTTTACCTCTCTTGCTCTCCATTTCAACTAAAGTTTAGCTATAAAAAAAATGAAAGGACAGAAAAGAAATGTGAAACTAAGAAAAAAGTTTATCAAGAGTTAGAAAATGAATAAGAGAGAGAATCAACAAAAATAAACCTTGCAAAGAAGTTAGATTCTCAAAATATACCTTACAGGAGCATAAAAAGAGTTTAGTTAAGGATAAACAAAGAAAATATATGCTGTAAGGATAAAGGATAAAGGTTGTTTTTTGGGTGGCCCCTTAGACACTCACACAGACAAAGGCACACACAATGCTTTCTCTGCTGTTGTGAAGCTGAAAATGAGACACTTACTTCCTGTTTCATTCAGTTACTTCCTGCCCATCATGTGACCTGAGGAAAGGCAGACATGTGATAATAAGATCTTGCATTGGCTAATTTTGCCAAGAATACACAATGTGAAATTAGTGGTATAGATATATGGCAAAATTATAACGCAAAATTAATGTGGTAAATTTCAGATTCAGAGGCACAATCATGCCAGATGTTAACTGGAGCACCTTTGCTGCAGCCACATCCTAGAGCAGGGCCATTCTTGATGCCCTACAGGTGGCATCCCTTAGACAGCTAGTTTTAGAACCCACTCATGAGAGAGCAATCTTAGACCTCATACTCTCAAATGGGGACAGCGAGAGGATCTCAGATCTAGAAGTGGGTAGCCATCTGGGAACAAGTGACCACCAAACAGTGTGGTTCACGATAAACACAGCTACAGAGTTAAGCCATACAAAAGTGAGAGTACTGGACTTCAGGAGGGCTGACTTTGGCAAGATGGGAGGGTGCCTTAGAAAGGCACTAGCAAACAGGCTAGAAGGAGGGGTTGAGCAATAATGGGGAAACATCAAAACTGCCATCACAGAGGCCACAAGCCTTTGTGTGAAGCAAATAAACAAATCAAAATGAAAGAAAAAGACACTATGGTTCTCAAAAGAGGTGGCGGGGAAGATTAGGGAGAAAATGATAGCATTTAGAAAGTATAAGGAAACACAGAAGAAGCAGGACAGAGAACTGTACCAGTTAAGGCAGAAGGAAGCAGGGAGGGAAGTCAGAATAGCAAAGGGCCAAAGTGAGGAAAAGATGGCCAACTCGGTTAAGAATGGGGATCAGACCTTTTATAGGTACGTCAGGGAGCGTAGAAAGACAAAGGGAGGGATAGTGAGGCTGAATAGAAAGGACGGTGGGTGTGCAGAGAGGGACAGTAAAAATGCAGGGATACTGAATGAATACTTCTGCTCAGTATTCACAAAAGAGGAAGAGGTGGAGGTGCCTAATTCAATTACCAGAAGCACTCTGGATAGAGGGGTCGATCCCAGTCCTTTCACAGAAGAAAGGGTTCTGAAAGAACTCCTAAAACTGAAGGTGGACAAAGCAATGGGGCCTAACAGAATTCACTCCAGAATTCTAAAAGAATTAAGGTGAGAATTAGTGACACCACTGACATCCCTTTTTAACAAATCATGGGAGGAAGGTGTGGTACCTGAGGACTGGAGAAAGGTGGATGTGATTCCCCTTCACAAATGTAGGAGCAAGACAGAGGCAGGAAACTACAGACCTGTCAGTTTGACCTCTGTGGTAGGGAAAGTGATGGAATCACTTCTGAAGGAAAGAACTGTTGAGTACCTAGAGGACAGTGAGACACAGGACCCAAGGCAGCATGGGTTCATAGCGGGAAAGTCATGTCAGACGAATCTAATTGATTTTTTTGACTGGGTGACCAAAGTAGACGAGGGAGGGGCTATGAACATGGCCTACCTAGTCTTTAGCAAGGCATTTGACACAGTCACACACAAAAGATTAATAATCAAATTAACCAGCCTGGGAGTGGGTCTCAGGGTGGAAGCCTGGGTAAAACATTGGCTGGACAACAGGACACAGAAGGTAATTGTAAATGGAGTCCACTCTGAAGAAAGAGGGGTTACTAGTAGGGTACCACAGGGTTCATTTCGAGGTTCAGTCCTTTTTAATGTCTTTATAAGTGATATTGCAGAGGGACTGGAAGGAAAAGTATGACTTTTCACAGATAATACAAAGATCTGCAGCAGGATTGATACACAAGGAGACATGGAAACGATGAGAAGGGACTTAGCAAGTTTGGAGGAATGGTCAGAAGTATGGCAACTTGGATTAAATGCAAAGAAGTGCAAAATAATGCACCTGGGAAACAAAAACCCAGAGGAAGATTACACAATGGAGGGGGTGGGAGGTAGTAACCACAACAAAAATGGAAAGGGACCTGGGGGTAATCATATCAGATGACCTTAAGGTTAGCAAGCAATGTGAGAAGGCAGTAGTGAGGGCTGGGGGATAATGGGATGTATAGGAAGAGGCAACACCAGCAGAAAACAGGAAGTTGTTATCCTTCTGTACAGACAGTTGGTGAGACCACATCTGGAGTACTGTGTCCAGTTCTGGGATATCTCCGCGGGGTATAGACAGGATGGAGGCAGTCCAGAAGAGGGCAACTAAAATGGTGCAGGGTCTGCAAGAGAAGCCATATAAGGAGAGACTAAAGGAGCTTAATATGTATACCCTTGAGGAAAGGAGAGAGAGGGGGGACATGATAGAAACTTTTAAGTATCTCAGTGGAATCAACAAAGTCCAAGAGGTTAACATCTTTCAGAAAAAGAGATATGCAAGAACAAGGAGACACAATTTGAAGATAGAGGGAGGAAGGCTCAGGGGCAATGTGAGGAAGTATTTTTTCACAGAGAGGGTGGTGGACACATGGAACAGCTTTCCTGAGGAGGTTGTGGGGTCTAAAACTGTGGGAGAATTCAAGAATGCATGGGACAGACATAAGGCAATTCTTGTGGGGGTAGGAAGAAATAGGCTGTTGGTTAAGTAGGATATGCAGCTTATCCTGTAGGTAGGGAACTAGGCAAACTAGGTGGGCAAGCGGTCCTTATCTGCCATCAAAGTCTATGTTTCTATGTTTCAAATCATGTGAAATGATGCACAGATGTGAAATTGCACACATTGAATCAATTTCACCGGCAAAATTCAACTTTGCTGCATCTCTATAATTAACTCATATGGTGGGAGAGTTTGTAACGTAATAATCCAGCTACTGTCGCGTTTCAAAAAGTGAGGGTGGATGGATTTTTAAATTATAAACTCTGTCACCACATGGGTTAAATGAAGAAGTAGACCTGACCTACTGTATTTCACAAATGTTTGCATTTCATTTCATGATTTAAATGGCAACCTCTGTCATCTACATGGTTCATTTACTCACTGATTTTACAGCTGATCCCTATAGCAGCCTATGTGTGGAGATACAATGCACAGTCTATCTATAAAGGGGAAATAACAGAAATGCTCTCAACAATTATATACATGTAGGTGTGACAATGTTTTTTATGCAAACTTTAGATGGTAATATGACAGTGTGGAAAATCAGGTGACCCACTGCTCCCCCCACTTCCACATCTAAAATCAAAACTGCAAACACACACATGTACATAGGTTACAGAAGTTTTTCTTTAAAAAAAAAATAGGAACTGATGGCCCATCGGCGGAGTGGTTGGATTTCCACTTGCTATGCCGGTAACCCGGGTTAGGGAATGGACCTGAGTTGTTGGAGAGCAGGCCGGAGGGGAGAAGGATAGAGCATCCCAGGGACTGCTCTCCTTCCCCAGGGGGAGGGCTGGGCAAATGTCCAGTGTTTGATGGACCCCGGTAGAGGCCGGTGGTACCATAGCAACCGGCATCAGAAAGTGACTGGAGGGGCGGGACGGACGCTGGACAACATTGCACGTTCCAGACCCCCATGTAGAGCACAAAATACTTCCTGTGGCCCAAGATGAAGCCTGCTCTGGCCTTCATCAGCCTCCAGGACAGGGCCTCAGACCTAGTCCCAACGTGTGGCACTGTTAAGGGGACCAGCGCAGCACCCCACCCTTGGGGACAAGCCAGGGGAGTATCTGAAGGTTGCAGTCTAATGTGGAGGTGCAGGCTGAGGTGCCAGGCCATAAGCAGTGGGGGGAGAAAAGCATAATAAATAAACAAACAAAATAAAAACACAAAATAGAAACTGAAACTGAAATTAGAAGCTGTATATTGATTGTGCTTCTCCACTAAAATATGCTATTAGTTGATGTGTGCTCACCATGGCATACTTTAATGGAGAACAATTTACCTTAGTTTCTCATATTGCAGTAGTTGGTTCCAGCAGGAAGATGCATCTTCGATTGCAGAGTGGCTTTCGAACCTGAAACCTGTTCAGGTGAGTGATGGTATATGGGGGTGTACTGGGCGGCATGGGGTGTTGGGTGGAAGGTGGGGGTAGGGAGTTGATCGGTGAGGGACCATATTCTTTTTTTCACAGGTTTTACAAAAAAAAAAAACATGAGAAACCATTTTCTTTATTTCAGGCAAGAATTATTGGGATGGTGATCAGTGGGTGGAGGGTGCCACTAGACACCAGGGAATTAATCAAAAATTATGGGTATGGCAATCAGAGGGTGGGGGGATGCCACTAGACAACAGTAAAATGGGTAAAATGGTGATAAGAGGTCGGGGGTGACACAAGACACCAGGGAATATATATTTTATTTAGGGGAGAGTGATTGGCGAGTGAGGGGTTCCACTAGACACCAGGCCAAGAGGGCTCACAGCTTACACTGCAGCTGGCAGCATGAGTTCAACTGCAGCTGCAGAAGTCAAGAAAGTATGTGGTTCTCATACAGAAAATTCAGGGGAAGCACTCCTCTTGCTAAGCTGGGCACCCAGGATTTCAGGTGCCCAGAAAAATTATTTCTGGTCCTAATTGTGAAAAACAAACACCAGCATCTAGTTAAATGGGCCAATTTAGCTAGGTTCTGGTGTTTGATTTTTAAAATGACAACATCTTTATGTATTTTCCATGCATTTTGGTTGGTGGAACAAATCAACAAGATGGCGGCTCTTGAAAAAGGAATTTTTTCCTCTCAAAAAAGGATTGACCCCTCACAAAAAAGGATCCTTTGTCCTGAGGCAGAATCATTTGTCAAACTTTTACCCTTTATCCTGGAGAGCGATCTTTCAATTGAAAACAATGGGAACTTAAAAACTGAATAATTTTACAACAGATTAATATTTTTTTCACCAAACAAATGCATGGCAGTTTTGTTACCCAAACTGTATCTACTATAAAAAATCACCCCCAAATTCCACACCATCTGGGCATAAAGCAATGAAGAAAAAAATGCAAAAAGTGGTGACTTCTAACTTTTTTACACTCTCTGGATTTCAGAATCCACACATCTAGCTGCAACAAAACTTCCCACGTCAAGAGAGCCACCCCACGGAACAGCACACGCCAAATTTTGTGCAAATTCATTGATCGGTTGCAAAGTTATTAAAGTGAAAAATTTGAAGTTTAACATCAAACATGCTACTCAACCCTAATTATAGCGGTGAGGCCGCACCACTATAATATAGATAGATAGATAGATAGATAGATAGATAGATAGATAGATAGATAGATAGAGATACAGTAAATATAATAAATATAATATTCAAAGTTTTACCCTGCAGTTCAGTGGGATCTGCCAGACCTCTTTCCCTTCCTGACAACAAAAAGCCCCACAATCTTTCAACTCCCCATGATGTTTTACACATATATTCTAGCTGTGTGCTGCGTGGCTCCATTTCTCTGCTCCTTGTTCTCCTGTTGTGATTGCTGCTTTTTGTTGAACCCCATCTGTCCTGCTCACCCCATTTGATCTTCTTTGTTGTCTGCCATCCTTTCTGTGGCTCCCCCTTCCCCATTGCTCCTGTTTCTTCCTAGTCCTTTTTTTATTGCTGTTCTTCCTTCTCGTTGTTTCCCATTTCTTTGTGGCTCCACCATGTCCCATTCATCTCTTGTGGTTTCTCTACATCTGCCGCTCTCCTTGACTCCACTGTTTGCCTGTATCCCTTAGCCATCCTCACCACCCCACATTCCTGTGTTTTGTAGCTCCTCTTCTCATTCTGTGCTACTGTGTTTTGTGCCTCCCCCTGCCTTTTGTGTATCTCTGCCATGGTTCCCCCTTTCTCGGATGCTCTGCCTCAGTGGTCTAACTCGTCCTGTGCTCCACATTCTGTGCCCCCTCCATTCTTCCTCCTCTGTGTTTATTGTTCCATTTTGGTGCTGCCTGCCTTCCTTGCTGCTCCAGCAGGCTGTTCCTATCTGTTTCCTTGTGTACGTTTAGCCACGTAAGTTGTGCTTTGATTTGCTGCTGCATGCTTATTCTGCTCAGTTACTGGTTGTTTGTTGTACTCGCTACTCCACATTAGGTACTTGATGTTCTTCATTGCTTTTCCTTTAGTTTCTAAGCCCCTGAATTTTTCAGCTTTCTTTCTTCTTGGTTTTCCTATGGCTTGTTACATTTCTGCTTTCTTGTCCTCTAATCAGGGTCATGTCTTGCAGCCACCCAAGTAGTGCAACAGCTCCAGTGTATCAATGGTGCCACTTTCCCCCAGACATTTTATGACATGTTCTGGTAGGTGCCAGTTTGGGGCCCTTTGCTCTTCAATCAGGCATTTTGCAGTTGACAGTCTCATGGCTCCTGGATAAGCATTGTAACAGTAGTGGAACACCCCGAGAAGCACAATAGTGCACTGCATGCATAGCCAAAGCCCGTACTTGAAAGTGGGTTCCACACTTTAGCATTGCTCAGGACATTGGGGGGGGGGTCATCCACCCTTATTGGTTACCTCCTTATGAAAGGCTTTGCCCAAGAATTTCATTTCTTTGTTTAGCTTTATTTATCTTATAACTGTCAAGTCTTTACTCAAGGATGGAAATCAGGGGTTAATCACAGCAAGATCTTTCTGGCTCACCTCTAGTAATTAAAAGGAAAGTCACACCTAAATCCTGTCAGAGTATTAAAGGATGGCCCATCCCCAAAGTTGTGACTGCCTTCCACAATCTAAAGGCCTCCTTCTCTGCTATTGCCAAAAAGCAGGAACTACTGGTATTTAACCCTTACTTAGCTGCTGTTTCAGCTAATTCTATTCCCGCCGCCACTCCTGTTGACTCTCGGACTCCTGCTGAAACTCCTGCTTCCTGTCAATTTTCAGAGCTGCATGATTTGCTGCTTTAGATCAACTCATTGATTTCAAGCCTCGATTCCAGAATAGCTGTCTCAGAATCCAGGCCATCCAAACTCAATAAATGCAGCCTGCTGCAGCCCTCCAACTGCTCCAGGAACTCCTTCAGTATCTCAACCAGTTGTTACAGCGCCATTGGCACATTCATTTCTGACTATCTCCTTTGTCAGGTCCATCAATGAGTTCTCATGCCTCCATGCCAAATGCATCCATCTCAGGTTCTACTCCCACTTCTCCAACGTAATATCATATATAGCTTTCCCTACCTGTCTATTTCCAGATCATATCAAGAAGGACATTATTGAAAGGAAAGAAATTAATCTTGTAGTCCTTCTTATATTGTCTCACAAAACTATAGAAAACAAGATTGCTTCCTGCAGTGATGTATCCATAGTACTAGAGACTAAAGACTTGAGGCTTCCAAATAAACTACCTGTAGCAGAATGTGTTGCTGCTCTCTTCCTCTGTCATGAAATTATATGTGAGGGAATTGCCATCAGATTATAAAAAAATAGACTTCTACCTTTACCTTGTTGTTGATTTTGCACTTCGTTATGGTGGTACTCATTCTATGATTATCACAAATCGTTTTTGGCTTAGGTGGCTGCTTACCTATCAGAGTTCAATTCACACATTTCTTGGGCATCTCTTGACAACGAGTTGTTTTGCAAACATTTTGCTGGGCAACGAGCTTTGACAAGCACAATCAGCGACTTCTCTCATCTGACTGCCATGTGTCTTTTAATCATTACTGATACTTGTCCACCTGCTACTGCTACCTCAACTCATCCATCTACTTCATAACACATCTTCTATGTGCTAAAAAAATCATATGGACAAACCAGGATATGAAACAGTCTTTCCACCAGGAGAACAGTCTGTAATAGTTTGAATGAAACAGCCTGCTTTGCACCATCTTAATCTCCTTTACATGTTTGCAGTCACTGTGGAGAAGCTCACTCAAAACTGATTTGTCACCAAAAAGTCAAATTCCACACCTGCTCAAGGTTTCAAACAGCAATCAACTCATCCTTTGACACCAGTTAATATTTCTTACCTGCAGCAGCTTTCATTAACTCATCCATCAGTCTCTGGTGCAATTCCTTACTCAAGCCTATCCAATAGATTCAATATAGGACTTCATGCAGTTCCTTCAACATCCCTTCAAGAGCTGCTGACACCTCAACAAAAACTTGAAAAAAACATAATACTTAAATACAATTCTGTTTGCATTTCATGTATAGTTTATATATTCCTCCCCATAATTTATTACTAAAGAAATGTGAATGAATATATGATTGTTGTACCTTAGAGTTAATTTTGAGTTAATCTGCCTCTATAGCTTACTCCCTACTTCAAGTCAGAATCCTCTGTTGTGACATCACAATCTGTTGCCATGGGAGTAACTGTAAGGTCACAAGCAGTGCTCTATGACTTCAAGTAGGGAGAAAGCATCAGGAATAGATGAACTCTTCAGGAGCAAAGATCCTATTTTCATGTAAATGACTTCACTACTAAATAATGGGGAGGAGGGATACAGAACAAATGGGAACTACAAGTTGAACAGTGCCTAAATATTACATTTTGTTACTTGAACATGTCACCATAGAAACATAGAATTTGGTGGCAGATAAGGACCGCTTGGCCCACCTAGTCTGCCCATTTCCCTACCTAATGGATAAGCTGCAGATCCTAGTTAACCAATAGCCTACTTCCTCCTACCCCCACTGGAATTGCCTTATGTCTGTCCCATGCATTCTTGAATTCTCCCAATGTTTTTGACTCTATGACCTCCTCAGGAAGGCCGTTCCATGCATCTACAACCCTCTCTGTGAAGAAATACTTCCTCACATTACCTCTGAGCCATCTCTCCTCTATCTTCAAATTGTGTCCCCTTGTTCTTGCACATCTCTTTTTCTGAAAGATGCTACCCTCTTGGACTTTGTTGATTCCCTTGAGGTATTTGAATGTTTCTATCACATCCCCCTCTCCCTCCTTTCCTTGAGGCTATACATCTTAAGCTCCTTTAGTCTTTCTTCATATGTCTTCTGGTGCAGACCCTGTACCATTTTGGTTGACCTCCTCTGAACAGCCTCCACCCTGTCTATGTATTTGCAGAGATGGGGTCTCCAGAACTGTACACAGTACTCCAGACATGGTTTTACCAACTGTCTGTACAGAGGGAAAACAACTTCCTGTTTTCTACTGGTGATGCCCCTCCTTATGCATCCCAGTATCCCCCATCCCTCCTTACTGCCTTATCACATTGCTGGCCCACCTTTAGGTCATCTGATATGACTACCCCCAGGTCCCTTTCCATTTCTGTTGTTGTCAGTATCTCACCCCCCATTGTGTACTCTTCCCCTGGGTTTTTGTTTCCCAGGTGCATTACTTTGCACTTCTTTGTGTTGAATCTAAGCTGCCATACATTTGACCATTCCTCAAATCTTGCCAAGTCCCTTTTCATCCTTTCCACCCTACCTTGCGTATCAACCCTGTTGCAGATCTTTCTGTCATCTGCAAAGAGACACACTTTCCCTTCCAGTCCCTCTGCAATGTCACTTATAAAAACATTAAAAAGGACCAGCCCCAGTACTGAACCCTGTGGTACCCCACTAGTAACCCCCCTTTCTTCACTGTGGACTCCATTTACTATCACCCGCTGTGTCCTGTTGTCCAGCCAGAGTTTTATCCAGACTACCACCCTGGGACTGACTCCCAGGCTGGCTAATTTGTTTATTAATCTTTTGTGCGAGACTGTGTCAGATGCCTTGCTAAAGTCTAGGTAGGCCATGTCCACAGCCCCTCCCTGGTCTACTACTTTGGTCACCCAGTCAAAGAAATCAATTAGATTATTCTGACATGACCTTCCTGCTGTGAATCCATGTTGCCTTGGGTCCTATGCCCCACTGGACTCTAGGTACTCAACAGTTCTTTCCTTCAGAAGTGATTCCATCACTTTCCCTACCACTGAGGTCAAACTGACAGGTCTGTAGTTTCCTGCCTCTGTCTTGCTCCCACTTTTGTGAAGGGGAATCACATCTGCCCTCCTCCAGTCCTCAGGTACCACTCCATCCTCCCATGATTTATTAAAAAGATTAGTCAGTGGTGTTACTAGTTCTTTTAGAATTCTGGGGTGAATCCCATCAGGCCCAATTGCTTTATCCACCTTCAGTTTTAGGAGTTCTTTCAGAACTCTTTCTTCTGTGAAAGGACTAATATCAACCCCTCTATCCAGAGTGCTTCTATTGACTGGATTAGATATCTCCCCCTGCTTTTCCATTGTGAATACTGAGCAGAAGTATTCATTCAGTATCCCTGCTTTTTCACTGTCGCTATCTGCCTAACCACCTTCCTCTTTATTCAGCCTCAGTAATCCTGCCTTAGTCTTTCTTTGCTCCCTAATGTACCTATAAAAGGTTTTCTCCCCCTTCTTAACCAAGTTGGCTATCTTTTCCTAGGTTTGGGCCTTTGCCATTCTGACTGCCTTCCCTTCCTCCTTCTGCTTTAACTGGTACAGTTCTCTGTCCTGCTCCTTCTGTGTTTCCTTATAATTCCTGAATGCTATCTTTTTCTCCCTTACCTTCTCCACCACTTCTTTTAAGAACCATAGTGTTTTTTTTTGCTTTGATTTGTTTATTTGCTTCACACAAAGGCTTGTTGCCTCTGTGATGGTGGTTTTGAAGTTTCCCCGTTGTTGCTCCACACTACCTTCTTGCTTGTTTGCTAGTGCTTTTCTGAGGCATTCACCCATTTTGACAAAATCAGCCCTCCTGAAGTCCAGCACCTTCACTTTTGTGTGGCTTGACTCTACAGTTAAGTTTATCATGAACCACACTGTTTGGTGGTCGCTTGTTCCCAGATGGCTATCCACTTCAAGATCAGAGATCCTCTCTCCATCCCCATTTGATAGTACCAGGTCTAAGATTACTCCCTCCTGAGTGGGTTCCAAAACTAGCTGTTTGAGGCAGGCCCCCTGTAGGGCATCGAGAATGGCCCTGCTCTTGTATGTGGCAGCAGCAAAAATGCTCCAGTTAACATCTGGCATATTCAGGTCCCCATCAGAATATCTCCCTTTTCTTTGGCATCCCAAGGATGCCTTCTGTCATTTCCTTGTCCATTTCCTCTCCCTGAGATGGGGGTCTGTATACAACCCCTGTGCAGATTGTGGAGCCATTTCCAGTCTCCAGGGTGACCCACAGTGCCTCCTCTCCTTCCTGTTTACTCTTTAGTTCTGTTGCTTTGATACCTTCCCTTACATAGAGAGCTACTCCTCCTCCTCTTCTTCCCTCCCTGTCCCTCCTGTAGATTGTGTACCCTGGTATGTTGACATCCCAGTCATGGTTCTATGTGTACCATGTTTCTGTGACTGCCACAATATCCAGGCATCCCTCTTCCATCAAGGCCACCATTTTGGGGTGCATTTTACCTAGACTATGGGCATTGGTATTCATTACCCACCATGTTGTTATGGCTTTATTTCTTTTTGCCCCATTCCTGTCCTTACTGCCTTTGTCTTTTTCTCCATTTACCTTTGCCCTTCTCCCTATCAGCTGCTCTATCTTGGTGTTTACCTCACTAACTACCCTGATATTTTTGGGGCTCTAGGATTTCCCTTCTCCTTTTCACTGCCTCCCCCTTGGCTAGTTTAAATGCTTGCCAATGAAGCATTTAAACCTATCAACTAGGATTCTGGTTCCCCTCCTGGATAGATGCAGACCATTGCACCTGTAAAGGCCTGCATCCCTCCAGGTGGAGCTCCAGTCCCCAATGAAGCCAAATCCCTGAGCTCTGCACCAGGTTTTCAACCAGTCATTGAATCCCATGGTGTGGAGTACCCTAGCCTCATCCATGCCATAGACAGGTAGCACTTCCGAGAAAGTTACCATGTGTGCTGCTTGTCTAAGGCCCATCCCCAACTCCACAAACTCCTGTTGCACTGCTCTGTTCCCATTCTCAGCTAGGTCATTCATTCCTAGGTGGATAATGACATCCAGCTCACTCCCCCTTGCAGCTGCTCCCATGATCCTGAGGATTCATTTCCTGTCCCTCCAAGGTATGGTGCTTGGCAGGCATCTTACCTCCCTTTCCCCTCCCTCCCCCAGTTCTACCCCCTAACTATTGAGTCCCCCACCAGGAGTTGTTTCCTTCCCCTGTGGGCTCCTGTGCCACCCTTCTGTGGATCTCCATTGTGGAGGTTCCCAGCATCCTCCTTGGTCTCCACTGTGGGTGCCTCCATAGAGGAATCATGCTCTGCCAGAGTGGTGAATGAATTGTGGAGAGGCACAACTGGAGGGATGTGCCTCTGTTCCACCACCCTCACCCTCTCTGAGCCCACCATGATCCAACCACTCCTCTTTCTTGGCAACCTCTGAAGTAGTGGCAGTGGCCTGGGTGGTCCCTGGGTGGGGGAGCAGGTTTTCTGAATCCTTGTCAGGTCAGCATGGAGACGAACAACCTCTTCCCCCAGACCAGAGAGGTTCCTGCAAATAGGGCAGCAACGCAGTCTCCAGAATGTCTCCCGGAAGACTGCTGCTCCACAGCCAGTGCATTGCACCACTCCCCACATGTCTGTGTCCATTTCTGTTACAGATGCTTTTCTTTTTTTTGTTTCTTGTTTTAGTGTGTGCAAGCTTGTGGGTGTCTCTACCCCCTATTCAGTGTGCTGTGCCTTTAAGGATATGAACAGGTGTATGTTGTTAGCAATTTTGGGGAAGTGATGTCAGAACCCCTGCTATAAAGGAATTTATGTGCTTGGGGTGGGTGGAGTGAGGGGAAGGGTGGGAGGGAGTAAACCTATGCCATCCAGAAACAATCAACTACAACTCTGACCCTCCACCCCAGGGAATGCCTTCCTTCCTTTCATATACTTATTTCACAGAGGTTAAGTAACATGACTGCAAATGTCTCCCAGCTACAGTTCCTTCCTGGCAAATTAAAGTTAAAACTAAGAAAGGTAAACCCTCAAAACAGCAGAGACCACAAACAACTCCTGTTTTAAATCCACAGTTCAACTAGGCCCCTTTTAGCTCCTCCTCTTAACAGACACCTATTTCACAGAGGTTAAGTAACAGGTCTAGTCACAAATGACTGCAAATATCTCCCAGCTATAGTTCCTCCCTGGCAAATTAAAGTTAAAACTAAGAAAAGTCAACCCCAAAAACATAATCAATACTAGTTACTTACACAGGTCCAAAAAGTAATAATTCAGTTCAGTGTAGTCTAGAAAATAACCTCATTGATTCAAGGAAGCTGTGGCTGCTTTCTCTCTCTCTCTCTCTCTGTCTCAGCAGATCTTTCAGTGCCTCAGTCTCAAACCTGTTACAGCTGAACCCCAAGTTGTCAATACCTTACTGGAAAAATAACTGTATAAAGGGTTAATAATCAGTCCTTTTGCAGCTCCCTCCTTTTGTTTTATCTTTCTGAGTAAATCCTATTAGTATTGCCACCTGAAAGTATTCAGAAAAGAAACATCTGATTATTAACTTTTCAGCTCCTCATTGTACAACAGATCTGAGTATCAATTTCTTAATTTCTTCTGAGGATTTTTCACTTTCCTATGGGCAAATTGACCATGTTATCAAATTCATTAAACTTGCTGAACACGGGGCCTGGTTACTGAAAACAGTGCAGATGCCTTTATCTTGTTGCCTAGTCATCCAATGTCTTGGAGAAACCAGTAGTACTTTGCTGTATGACTAATGTTGGATGTACTGTACAGTAACTGTAGTCTAGGTCTTTTGATATCTGTTCTAGTTCTTTGTGTTGGAGTCTTCTGTATGTCTTTTAAAATCCGTTCATGTTGTATCTTTTGTATTATCAAAATCTTGATTTAACTGGGTGAACATAGTTGAGCAAGCTCATTTCTGAGATGGACCTAGAAAGGAGAGGTTAACAATATATACAAAGGAATACTCACTTACATCATAATTGGGTAAACAATATATACAAAATGAATTCACACTTTCATAGTATTTACATAGAGAAATAATTATGCACAGGAGGTTTATAATACACATGAAATAGAGTATTACAAAGAGCCATTATATCCTTCTCATTGACTCTACAAGGACTCCTTCCAGTCACAAGCATCACCTCTGTTCTGCACTTGTTCTCCACACTTAACATTCCTCTGGCAGATGACAAAACAGAAGGACCAGTTCAAATGCCAGAGTGCCTAGCAATTCAGAGCTGCCTTCCCATATGTCGATCAGGAGTGATTCTCCCAACAGTGTTTTGAGAGCTGCAAATGACTCAACCCAGCTTCTCAATTGTGCATCACTTATTATATGGAACTCCTTAGTTTCACTGACTAGAGCCACATACCCCTTCTACAGTCCCAGCTTTCCCATTTTTGGCATTTGCATCATACTGTTCTTGAACCTTTCATTTATCAGCCATGACATTCAACAATATATTTCTGATAGCTAGTTCGCCTTGATATTCTATCGTCCTGATGTACCAGTCTTATAGCACTCAAATTCATCAAGCAAAGCCTTCCTGCAAAGTATAAAGAAAGAGACTCCTTCAGAATCTATAACAAGGAATCCCAGAGATCACAACCTATATTCTCAATTAATGCTTTTAAGTAATAGCTTCTTCTGACCATTGCTGACCTTAATCTACAAGTTGATTTGACTCTGGCCTTCTTTGGATTTTTTTTGATCTTGAGAATTACCATCATTGTCCTCAGTTTTTGATCCATACATCCATCTTACCAGTACAGTATGCCCCAATTAAACCAGAATCGGTTGTAGTGGACATCTGCTTGTAATGGACAAAAACCAAAATGCCAAATGATATGTGTACCCATGTTACAGTGCAGCTCTAAAGTGGACCTGTAAATCTGTGAGTTACGGCCTCCTAGCTGAAAATGATCAGCCAGTTGAGCAATTTATGTCATCCATTTAGCACCTCTAGTAGGTGTCAATTGATCACTAGTTGCTGTCCCAAACCCCATTTAACTAGTTCATAAGCACACACCATACAATTTTTTTTCTTAGTCCTCTGGCTGTGCTGGTGTGCTGATCTGTGCTGATTTGTGCTGCAGGATGATGTCTGCAATGTCTGGTACGAGAACATGCCTATCTTTATCACGCAAAATCAAAATCCTAAAAGAAATTGAAAAAAATGCCTAAGTTAAACATTTGAGATTTGAGCTCACATTTCTCAATAGCCAAGTCTATGATTTTGGATTTTCTGAAACAGAAATAAATATTGCTGTCTGATTGGCATGATAACCAGAACCCCTACAACAAAAGAAAGTGGGAAGGGAAAGACAGTGATGTAGAAGAAGCACTTATTAGGTGGTTCACTAATGCACGGGGGGGAGAGAGGAATTAATAAGTGGGCCACTGTTGCTCCAGAAAGCTGGCCAGATTGCAAACGCCATTGGAAAAACTGATTTTACAGCCACAGATGGCTGGCTTAGTTGGTGGAAACTGAAAATTAACATATGTTTCTGTAAAATCTATGGCAAGAAACTGAATGCAGACATTAGCGCTGCTGAAACCTGGTTAAAAGATATGCTGCTTAATCTGCTTGAGGGGTACACCCCTGAAAACATTTTCAATATGGATGAGATAGATCTTTTTTTTAGGTGAGTGGTATGGCACTTTGACGTTTCGATCAGCTACTCCATTGGGTCTTAAGAAGGCCAAGAAGCATATCACTGTCCTCCTAACTTGCAATATGGGAGGGACAGAGAAAAAAAAACCCGATTGTTACTGGGAGAAGTGCACAGCCTCACTGTTTCAGGACAGTCTCCAACCTTCCAGTGATCTACAGGAAAAACAAGAAAGCTTGGATGACTGGGGACATATTTACAGCTTGATTGCGGGACTGGGATCACAGTCTGCAGTCAAAAAAGATCACTTTGCTGTTAGACAACTGCAGCTCCCGCTCACCTGTAAACAGTCTTTGTAACATTAAAATTGTCTACCTACCACCAAACATGACTTGTTTAATGCAGCCTCTAGATCAGGGAATCATCTTTAGTTTCAAAAGGCATTATGTCACCTTGATGAGTGGAGGGTTGCTGGACATCCCTGATGTGGATAAAGAAATCACAGCATCCGTATGTGTGCGGCAAATCAACCTGCTAGACTCCATGCATCTGATCCAGAAGGCATGGTGTAAAACCTCTCAGGAGACAGTTCAGTGGTGCTTCATAAAGGGAGGGGTGCGAATGATCCACTGATTGATGCTGTACCCGAAGAGGAGGACCAGACAGAGGAAAGTGAGCAATCTGGGCTGATCCCATAGGCATTCAATGAGCTTTGTCTACTCAGAAACGACCCTCCACCAACAGAGGTGGATGACACAGAGGAAGCTGTGGCAGGATCCCAGGAATGAGCCACAAGAGGTGGAGGATGAAGACCTGCATGAAGAAGAGACTCTGGATGATGAGCCTGTCATGCCTGCTGATGTTCGAAATGCCCTGCTAACTTTGAGTAGGGCGGTCGAACAAAGAGAGGATATAATTCCCTAATGGGATCAGTTGGCAACTGTGGAATCCTGTTGGCAGTGATATACAACTGATCTGAAGAAACAAACATCCATTGTGGATTTTATGAGGCCTACAAGAATGGATCAGTAAAAACAGTAAGCATAGTGCAGCACACAATCAACAATGCCTTTTTGTTTATTTGTTCATTTTTGAATTTTAAAACTAAACTAAATAAAGGTTAAAGTTTTTGCAAACATGCACAAACTCAAGAAAGAGCTGTAATTCAATACATGTTATGTGTTGGTGGTGTTTGGTTGTTTGTCTGTTCCTTAATTTTTTGTCTTCCAGCCACAACATTTATTTTTTACTGCTTATGGGCTCAAACAATGTACCAGACACCGCTTGTAATGGGCCATGCTTTTGATGGCAAACTAGACCGTTATAAGTGGTACACACTGTAACTGTTTACTGAAAGTATTTGCAGACCATTTCACCCTCACTTTAGCCAGAATCACAACTGACAGAAGCAACAGAGGAGCCATATCTCTTATTTTCCAACAAACCCAGCTTGGTGCCCTATTCAAATAGTCAACTGCTGCAACCCTCAGACAAACATCCTAACTCTGTTCATCCTCTTCCCTACACTGAGCCTCACTCTATCATGGCTATGTCCTGATTCCTCCTCCACATCACAACATTTCTGTCTTCTGGTTCTGTTGCCACTTCTTTTTCTGGACATTCATTTAGGTTAGCAGCAGGCACTTCAACATACTGAAAGAATATTTAGATTCTCATAATTAAAGTTATGGGTTGCTGGACATCATCCTGCTTCAAAACATATCAGAGAAAAAATTCAGAACTCTGCCATTCTTATCAACAGCTAACCTTTTAATTCTAATCCTGGAGGGAAGGCTAACCTAGTAACCTTGATTCCCCAGAGGTTTCCTCCTCACAGCAGTTTTCTTCTCCTCCATGCTACTGGGATTATTCCATGAGCTGGAGGATGTGGGTTCTTTTATATCTCAGTTTGTACTTTTGGCTCTCTAGTTATAGTATTTCCATTAGCCTTGAGGCCATTCTCCTGGTACCTCTATCAAGGGTGATAACTGGTGAAAAAGACAAGGCAAAGTACATATAGTACATGCAGAAGCACATGTACAACACACACTCTGGCAGCTTCACATTGAATTCAATGGTTTACTTTTCAGTTCAATGGGGGCTGCCAGACTCCTCCCCCTTACCAAATACAAAAAGCCCCACAATCCATATACTCCTCACCAAATGTTTTGCATGTACCTCCTCTCTTCCCATCTCCTTCTCTAGCATTCTGCCTCTGCTATGGCTCTTTAGCTATAATGTTTCTTTTAGCCCTGAGACCATTCTCCTGGCATCTCTACCGAGGGTGTAAAACCAAAGAAAGAGACAAGCCAAAGTATCACAAACATTGCACAAGAACATATGTCCTCTGGCAGCCCCCCATTGAAATATAATATATATTATGTATATCTATACATATTTATAAAATGGGTAGTGGGTAGGGAGTTTTCTGCATTCTGATTAGCTAAGAAATACCATTTGTAATGTCCTCATCATCACATATTGTGCCAGCTGGTACTACTTATGCTAACCAGGATGCAGTGCTGCAAGGAACCCATGCCTAGGGGAGCGTCTAGAGCAAAAGCACCTGGACAAAATTCTTCAGCACTGTCTGTGTGAAATCAGCCACTAAACAAATTTGTTTGCAAAGAATTCAATGAAAGCTTACTTTTAGCAAGCAAATAATTTATTCGGCAGGAAACAAATGAAGGACAAATAAATTACATGAAGCAGGATGTGCTAGTACAGATGAACAGTGAAGACACTAAACAACAAAAAAACTAACAAATTTACTACCGACACCATAATGGTATTCCTGACAGGGAGAGTGCTGGCCTTAAGACAATATATGTACACGTAACAGTGATGCACAATGTGCTAACATTTTGGCAGAGTCGCTTTCCTCAGAGCTAATTGGCTCACTTACAGAGTCATCATAAAAACCCCACTAATGAATATTTATCACCCTTCATTATATCGAGCTGTAAGGAATGAAGCTTCATCAGAATAGCATTGTTAATACAAATAACACCACATCATACCTAGTTAACAGAAAGAAACAATTGGAAAAACAGTAAGAAAAACTGAAACGTCAGACTACAAAAAATGGAGTGGAGAGGAGTGGAGGAGGGGTGAGAACAGGAAAGGAGGTGAAAGAGGGAGTGGGGAGGTGCATGGACAGGGACAGAAAGAGGCTAATAGCAATAAATATATCTCAACAAACAGTTCAAAGGCAGTACCTCATTTAAGCCATAAGGGTTCAGTGTTTGTAGAGTAAAAATCCAATAATATTCCCTCTGAGATAACTTTTTGGAAAGATCACCTATATGAGGATCAACAGTGACCTTTTCAATAGCAATAAATTTCAAATTTGTTGGGGACCCATGATTTCTGTCTTCAAAATGTCTAGCCATTGAGTTGGTAAGAACGTTGTTCTTAATCATAGACTTGTGCTCACAAATTTGCTCTTTTAATGGACATTTTGTCTGACTGACATAGTCAAGACCACAAGGGCAAGTAAGCAGATAAATTACAGAGGCAGTAGAGCAATTAATAAATGAAGTAATAGTAAATCATTTGTCTGTCCTTGGTTGTTTGAACTCTTTGCAGTCATTGGTGTTATCACATTGGGCAAAGTAGCCGCACCTAGAGTTGCCATTGGGAGGGTGAGCAACTAGGTCCTTTTCACCCCCAGCATGCTATAGAAACTGGGCACAAGTTTGTCTCTAATATTCATGGTTGTCATTCTTAAGTTTTCACTAGGTGTGTCTTTTAATGCAGGGTATTGACTCACTATATGCCACTGTTTAC
The DNA here is from genome assembly GCA_016271365.2 of Neoceratodus forsteri. Lineage (NCBI taxonomy): Eukaryota > Metazoa > Chordata > Ceratodontiformes > Ceratodontidae > Neoceratodus > Neoceratodus forsteri. The sequence goes on from CM057455.1 coordinate 1,367,537,197, forward strand.
TTATAACATTTGAAATCATGTTGGATTTATTACAGAACATCATTACAAGTGTCGTAGGATGTTCAGTGTCTGTACATGTTTTGTGAATAAGTAATGCATCCTTTTCTGTATTATTATCATGCTTCAGTACCCTGTGGATGCTATCTGGTGTGTAGCCGCTGTTCAGTAATCTCTTGGCTATAATCTGTGTTTGTCTTTTATATTCATTTTTTGTACTGCAGATTCTTCTGCCTCTTAACATCTGACCAACTGGTATGTTCCGGACTAAGGATCTAGCGTGTGCACTTGTATAGTATAACAAACTGTTCTTTTCCTGTGGCTTCCAAAAACTTGTATTTTCCAAGTGATATTCATTTTTTGAAATCTTTAGATCTAAAAGGTAATATGTTGTGTTTCTATAACAGCCATGAATTTAAGATTAGTGTCAGTGCTACTTGATGTATTGCACAAACAGTTCCAGACCCTTCATAGTACCCTCCCAAAATAACAGGTAGTCATCAATGTAACCTTGCCACAGTAGGCCATTCTTTTGGAATAAAATATTGGTGTACACAAAAGACTCCTCCAACTTCCTCACATAAAGACTGGCCAGGCTAGGAGCAAATGTGGTCCCCATCACAGTGCCTTTGCATATTTATCTAGATACAGTACATAAAATAGTTAGAACTCAGCACCCTCTCTTCTCCTCTCCATGTTTTGCGGTCTAGCATTTTGTTTTTTTATTATTTTTTTCCAGTTGTCTATTATTGTTTTTAACTAGGTTTGATGTGGTTTTATTTGTATTAGCAATGCTTAATTGATGGAGCTTCCTCTGTGACAGCTCGGCATCATGAAAAGTCATGACTATTCATTAGCTGGATATTTACAGCTTCTGTTAGTGAGCCAATTAGCTCTGAGGAAGGCAACTCTGCCGAAATATCACCACATTGTGCATCACTGTTATGTGTATGCACACTCTCTGTATGCTGCCAGTCATCTGATTGGAAACATCATTATGGCGTTGGAGGTAAATTTGTTTGTTTTTTAGTTATTTAGTATCTTTGCCGTTTGTCTGCACTAGCACTTTCTGTTTCACGTAATTTATTTGCCCTTAACTTGTTTGATGCTGAATAAATAATTTGTATGCTAAAGGTAAACTTTAATTGAATTCTTTACAAGCACATTTGTTTAGTGGCTGATTTCACATAGATAGTGCCATAGATTTTGTCCTGGTGCTTTCGTTTCAAACTCTCCCCTGGAGATTGCCTCTGCTTTGTATGCACTGGGTTGGAGTTGGGCTAATGAAGCCCCGAGCCCCTCATTCCGTTGCTTTCTTTAGGAATCCATGCCAGCCAGGTTTCATAAACAACATGTCTGGTAGCCATGTTAGTGAAGGTAAAATCCTTTACTCCCATTGCTTACCCTAACTCACAAAATTCCACCTATATATGATTTCATAAGTACCCAACCCACATCACTCCACAAAAAGACTTCACACATGAAAAAATAGTTTAAATGTTTTAACTGACCTTTTAATTAAAACTTTTTCTTTTTTTCAGTTAGAGTATTATAGTACCCAGATAACTCCTCCTCACTAACCCACTAGCTCTGTCACCACCTCTGCCACTACAATCCTCCCATTACTGCCGCTTGCCTGTATAATAGCTACCACTTGTATTTAAGTTATTTAAAACACAAAACATAGTTAAGGATGACCACTAATCACACTTCAGGATGAGTGCAATTGTTGACTGCAGCCTGAATCTGCACCATGGTGCTTCATTCAGGAAAGCAGTATCAAGTGCTAGGTACAGTGGCTAACAGACACATTCTTTCCCCTCTCACTTCTACTAAAACTGATCACTTCATATTTTGTTCAGTAACAAAGACAACCTGACAAAACAATGAAAGAAAAAAGTGAGGAAAAACATATTCTCTGAGGTGTTTGTGTGTAGGAGGGTATAGGACAGACTGACACCACTGCCCTCTAATGGCTTTTTCATTAAAAACATCTCCATTCCAATACACAGACAAGGACCACTTTTCTATTTCCTTTCTTATTTTTTTTCCTATTTGTAATAATGTAATTTTCTACACTTTTTATTTAAATCTTTTAAATATTTTTTTTTCTTATCTGGGGGACCCATTTTATAAGTGGAATAAGACACTCCAAGGTGCAATTCATGGCCTGATGAGAGCACTTCCCCAGTGCTAAGGGGAATTGGTGTAAATGCCTCATGCGTCATTACGCACCAGGGACAAGCTGTTATCAGGCCATGAACCACACCTTGCTGTGTCTTATCCTTTACATATATATATAGCAAGCTAAAAAGACAAAGAACTAATGTAAAGCATCATGGGGCATATATGCAAATCACCATGAACTTTTAGATTGGTTCTACTTTAGATACTGATGCTTGGTGCCAAAAGGCCTCTCAAACAAGCTGCAAAAGCTGAGAAAAGAAGACATGAACATATATATATATACAGTATATATCCATGTTCTCTTATAATTTTTCTTGCCAACTCACTTGTCCTAATACAGTGCATGGACCCATCAGGCATGTCAACCTCTTGTGAGGGAAGACTTCCAAGACTGCCGCAAGGTATCATCTGTGCACCAGAACATTGCTCTATCTCTCCACAGGCTGGGGCCAGTGCCTCAGTGACATGTCACAGGACTTTCCCCTCAGCCTCATCTCATTGATCTGGCTCACTGAGTTCACAACCGCACTCAGGCCACCAGCATGGGAAGGCAACATGATCCCCACTGGGCCAAAGGCTGTCCCTCCAAACAACATTCATTCATAATCTTTTTTGTGATAGTTTGACCCACCATTTTCAACATAGTCGTGTTATTCCTCCTTGCTGAATATGACAGGTGTCATTTATGAAATACTGGCTGAAACATCATCAGCACCCCAAAAACTCACTTGGACAGATTGTAAAAACAACACCTGTCATGCTCAGTCAGTGGTGGGAAAAAAATGACTACAGTATGTTGAAAATTTAGTGTCAGAATATTGAAAATGACAAAATTTATGAGGAAGCATTAAAAATATTTCATGGTACTTTCATAACTTTGTTTTCTTTTTTATATTTTGACCACAAATTGTCAACAATCTTCTTATGACCCCACCTCCTGAACACATCAGGTGAAAATGTTCAAATCCTGCGAGAAAGATGATTTTGTGGAGTGACTGTGAAATTATCATTTCCTAGGATTTTAAAGATTTCACCTAACTTGTTAAAGAGGTGGGGTCCCAAAAAGGCCATGTTGAAAATTTTGGGAAAAATATTAAACAATGACAACGTTATGAGTAAAAGTTCAAAACACATCGAAAATACATTGACTGCACTTTAGAATTTATTAATGGGACAAAAACCTTTAATTACAAGTGCCTATTTTCAAAGGTAATTCAGTCGAAGTTACAAAACAAAATATCACAAGACAATAAGTATAGTATAAAAAAACCCATCATAAATAAACCACAAAATAAAACCAATTAAAAAATTGTGTATATCTAGACCTTCATATACAGTCTCAGTCCATGTTTAAAGCTCTCTAAACATTCACTTTGCAGCAAATTCAATGATAAAGTTGAATGATTGCCTGTACTGTTATTCTCATTATCTTGTCTACTTCTCGTAACCCTGTATCACCTGACTATATGTATTGTATTGCTTCTGGATCACCTAATTGTATGTACTGTATTGCTTCTGTTCCCCCGGTCGCCCCTGAAAAAGGGACCTTCGGGGCCCAGTGGCCAACCCGGTCATCAAAATTCAATAAATAAATAAATAAAAATAAAGTATTCCAAGTATTAACAAATCTAGATTTAAAATGTACCTTGTTTCTTCAGTCCCTGGTCAGCATTGAAAAAGAATGATGTGTTTTCATCACAAAGTCTATTCTTGGCATTGAAGTTATTTTAGGTGAAAGGTATTTGGGGGTGTGCGGTGGTGAGTGCTGAGTAGGGAGTTTTGCTGTGGGGTGAGTGGAAGGTAGAGTGGAAAGGAAGTGACAAAAGGCATCAATGGAAAGTTCATAAGAATTGGGGGGCAGGGTCTTACCAGGGTCTCTAAGTACAGGATGGGCCTTGGTTCACATTTACTTTTCCCGCTTGGAGTGAGTCTCAGTGGCAAAGGGAGAGACAAAAAAAGTGTGCCTCATGCTGGTGATTGGTTGCCATGGCAGGAATATATGGTTGAGGATTGTTTTATGTTTTTGTTTGTTTTGCAATCAAGTACATTTAGATTGTCACTCTTATTTAAAGGGCACAGAAATGGTGCCACTCAGCTGGTTACTGGATGGTGTCTTGCAGATGAAAGGATCAAGCTGCTCTGTGATAGGATTGGCTCACTCCTTTCAACTACATGATGTTTCTGCCCTGCAAGCAGGGAACACTATAATGATCAGATCGCTGATCATTGGCCTCTCACTGTTGAGCCCCCTGCAGCCTGAGCTGCATGGATCTGACAGTGACATACCTCTGAAAGCCATTATTGTAACAATATGTTTGCTTCATGCATGTGCAAGCAAACATAGATTCATAGACATGTGATTTCAGAAAAGGGCCTTCTTGGGCCATCAAGTCTACCCATTCCCTCCCTCTACTTGTCCCCCTGCAAGATTCCCCTTGTCCTCCTCTCGACAACCCTCTGTGTTTGTCCCAGGCCCTCTTGAATCCCTCCACTGTATTGGCACTCATCACCTCCTCCGGCAGTCTGTTCAAGGGTTCAACCACTCTCTCTGTGACGTAATACTTTGTAACATTTCCCCTAAACCTTCCCACCTCCACCTTCTTTGTTTGTTTGTTTTATTTGTTTAACGGGTAAGCACATTGCAAAATCAATTCCATTTACAAATGTGACCCACAAAATTTACACAAAACATTTACAATACAGTACATAATACATAACACATAATACAAAAATTCTACAACAGTAAACATTAAATATAAAACTTTCAATCAAGAAACTTATACACTGATAAAGACATAAGGTATTGATATAAAGTGCTAGAAAAATGCTCATTGGACCTTACTGTCCTGATTTCCAGTGATAATCCATTCCAGTTACTCAGGGCTACATATGCAAAGGCTCATTGTCCACAAGAGGTCCTCATAAGAGGAAGTTTAAATACCTTGTTAATCCTAGAGCAAGAAAAGTATTGGGACTGATATGACTGAAGATGTTTCAACAAATTTCCAGGCCTTCAGTCCATGCCCCCAAGTTCTTGTATTTACCTTTCCTGTAAATAAGCTCTTCCCCACTTTATTGATCCCCATCACATACTTGAATGTTTCAATCATGTTCCCTCTTTCCCTTCTTATCTCCAGAGGATACAAATTCAGTTCCCTCAACCTCTCCTCATATGCTATCCCTCTTAGCCCATGCACCATTTTAGTAGCCCTTCTCTGCACCCTTTCCATGCTATCTATGTCCTTTCTTAGATGGGACCTTCAGAATGGATATATTATGGAAGACCGAAACTCTGTGTCCCGACGCTCAGGATATCAAGTTTACAGTCCCGAAAATCACAGACCCAAACAGATCAGATGCCCGACAGTACAATGTTGGGCATCACACAAAATGAATGGCAATTCGGGGGCTTAGCACATCTGTGGGGGCTCTGCCCACCACACACGCTAATGAAAATAACAAATTCTGAGGGGGAGCAGACCCCGGAGTAAAAAATGTATTAGTTATGGGGGGTAGGTAAAAGATGTAACCTGGACCAGAACCTGGGTCTTACATAGCACGCTGGCTGAGTTGCTTGTGGTTTAGCCCTGTACACCACAGGAGCAGCTCTGCCAAGTGCACCAATCAACTGCTCCTTACTGTGCACCAGCAGGGTTAAGGTAGCAACCCATCACATCTGCTACCTTACCCCTATCAACATTCATCAGGTATTTCAGCATCGGGATGATCACTATTGGGATACCGCACCTGTCGGGCAATAGTGTCTGGGCAGGTGGGTGTCAGGATAGTGAGCTGTCAGATTGCATAAAGAGACCTCCAGAACTGTACTCCATGCTCTAGGTGTGGCCACACCATGGAGCTGTAAAGTGGCAACAGCATCTCCCTCCTTCTGCTAGTTATCCCTCTCCCTATGCATGCAAGCATACTGCTAGCCTTGCCTACTGCTTTGCTGCACTTGGTCCCCACCATAAGGTCATTTGTGATTATAATCTCTAGATCCTTCTCCTGCCTGGTAGCTGCCATTTTCTCCCCCCTAGTGTGTATGTGGTATTTGGATTCTTCCTCCCCAAGTGCATCACTTTCATTTCCTGGCATTGAATTTCAGCTGCCATGTTTCCGACCACTCTTCCAGTAATCTTATATCATTCTTCTTTGCCTCCACGCCCCCGGGGTATCCACCCTGTTACTGAGTTTTGTGTCATCTGCAAAAAGGCAGCCCTTCCCTTGAAGCCCCTCTGCTATGTTGCCGACATACAGTAGATGTTAAATAGACTGGGCCCCAGCACCGACCCCTGAGGGACCCTGCTTGACACTCCAGTCTCCCCAGAGTGCACCCCATTGACCACCACTCTCTGGCTTCTCCCCATCAGCCAGCTCTCCACCCATCTTACTTTTTTCTGCCCCACCCCTAGACTCCCCAACTTATTAACCAGCCTTATATGGGGCACCGTGTCAAAGGCCTTCTTGAAGTCCAGGTAGGCCACATCCATTGCTCCACCCTGATTAACCACCCCATCACCTCATCGAAGAGTTTGATCATGTTTGTCTGACATGACCATTCCCAAGTGAAGCCATGCTGAAGAATGTCTTGAAGTCCTCCTCCCTTCCAAACATCTAACCATCCTTTGTTTCAATATTGCCTCCATTACTTTACCCACCACTGATGTGAGACTGGCCGGATGATAATTGCCCGCTTCCTCCCTGCTGCCACTTTTATAAATTGGCACCACATCTGCCTTCTTCCAGTCCTCTGGTACTCACCCGGTATCCAGGGACAAGTTAAACAACCCTGCCAGTAGTTCCACCAATACCTCCCTTAATTCACTGAGCACCCTAGGTTGAATAGTTCAGTTAGGATTTAAATCATGGTCTTTTATTGAAAATACAAAATAGTTGTGTTTTTACCTGGATTCAAACTGCTGATCATTTTTCTGTCTAATGTAAGACATCATATAACCAGTGTACTGCTGAGCTGCACTGCAACAGATAGCAGTCTATGTGATGTAGAGATTATGTTACAATTTCTTAAGCAGACAACTGGGCAAACACTGTCAAAAAGAAAGGACAGGCCACACACAGAAAGACAGACAGAGCTAAAAACATACAGTACCATTCAATTCAGGAAAGGAAAACACACACTCACTTCAAGTTTCCACTATGTATTGTATAAACATACCCTGTTACAAAAGTGTTGGGTGCAGATGTACCGAAAACACAATGTCTTGGTCCAGATTGATGGCTGAAACAACTCTGACACAATCAGCTTTGAAGGGTGTGGCAAAGCCCAAATTGCACTTGTGAACATGCCAAAATATTGCACTTGTGCCATGGCCACACCCGGTCTGAAATAACTTGGTTTGTCTTTGACACTTCAAAGTCATGAGGTAGCACTTTCTACAGGGAGCACACAGTGATCATGGCCAAGTTGTTGGCTAGCTACATGACCTGTCACAGTCAATCAGTGATTCTGGGGATTGAGCACTCCTCACATTGCAGTTATATCAATGTAATTTCAAGGTCTCTCTGACAGGGAAAGGACATGACTACTGAAATAATTTTCTTTCTAGGGCTACAGTGGTCATAGCTCTGCAGACATATTGCTATCAGAAAATGACTCAGCACATTCCTTCCAATCAAACAACATGTTGGAGTTGCAACACAGTTGCCTCCACATCCATGACGTACTCCACTAGTTGTCTCTATTGGAAGTCACACTGCACTTTTTTTTCCCATCTCATCTGTCATGGCAGAACATGGCACACCCTGCTGTAGTAATAAGTAGTAGTAGTAAATAATGTTTTATTCATCAAGAATAAAGGATACATTCAATTGAGCAAAGATTGTTTTCAATGAAGTTCCAAGTTACACCAAGATAAAAAAGTTCCACATTATACAGTAGTATACCAAAAACACACATTATACACCATTAAAAAAACATATGAATAAAAAAGATGATACAAATATATAAAAAGAAACAATCATTCACAAGCAATACTAAATTTAAAGTGCTAACAGTTATTGCAAATTGTAATATTATTTAAGCCGGATGTGCACCATTTTATTAATTTTACTTTATTATGTTTAGTTCTATAGCTTCTCAAATCTGAGCGGGATTTATTCCATAAATTAATTCCTCTAAAAGGAACTGATGATCTTCGTATATTCAAGTTACATCTAATCAAAGCAAATTGGGTTCCAACAGAAGTCCTTAAACTATCCTTTACTTTCCTAACTTTGAAAAGATCAAAATATAATCAGTAACCTCTCTTTTCCAAACTTTAATCATAAACTGTAATAAATGTAAATTCCTTCTCACTGAGGTTTTAAACCAATTTAGTTCCCTAAATAGCATATACCTATGAGTTCCATAAGTTGCATCCAACACAAAATGGGCCAATCTGCAAAACACCAGATCTACTTTATTTATATGCCTTTCAATAGCCCCTCCATAAAATAGATCACCATAGTCGATTACTGGAAATAAAAGGGAGTTAACCACACTCAGTCGCACCTCACTAGTCATAAATCTTTTATATCTATATAAAGCAACTAACTTCCTATTCATGCCTTTTACAAGGGAATCTATATGAGAATCCCAGCTCAAACAAGAATCTAACCAAACACCAAGATATTTATATGAATTTACCTGCTTAATTGTGATACCATCCATAGTGTTAATTTCCAAATGAAGGTCCTGTTTTTTATTACTTTTATTTTTAAATAAAAGTGACTGTGTTTTATCACAGCAGTAGCACCGAATAAGCAATTTTGTGAGATTCCCTATTTATCCTTCACAAAATTTAAGGAAAAAAAATCATCTAAAATTTTTTTTGTTATACCTACAGAAAGAGGCCAGTTCCTATTACAGTACTTAAGTGCCATCGGGTAGATTTTCAACTACACTATCAGATGAGACAACCCTCTCTGGGTAGCAGTGAACACACTAACAAACAAAACAAAATCCCTAACTAAAGGTTTTACAATTCTTAATAGGGATTTTTAAAAATTCTTAAAAATCCTTTGACTAATTTGATGCTACTACTGTAGCGTTTAAAGTAAGATGATACATCTTTAGAAAATCCTATAATTCACCAAAGGCTAATTGCAGCCTCATATTGATTGAATGTAAAGTATCTCCCTCTACATACAATATGGTGTCATCTGCATACATATGACACCGGGCAACTGTTGATGCAATCTTAAGTTCATTTATATAGATATTAAATAATAGGGGCCCTATTATCAAACCTTGCAGTACTCCATTTTCCATTTCCAGTACACCAGACTTATAAGAGCCCACAATTTGACTATGGCCCATCAAATAAGAAGAAAACCATTTAACCGACCAGGGGGACAAGCCAATCTCGCTGAGTCTGGACAGAAGCACCCGATGATTAAGGGTGTCAAATGCCTTCAAAGATCAATAAACAAGGCTCCTATCATTAACCTCCTATCCAGAATCAGCTGAAGATCACTTACAACCCTGGTCAAAGCTGTTTGGGTGTTATGAAGTGCCCTAAAACCTGACTGAAAATGCAATTGTTTATTATGATCTTCGAGAAATCCCTTCAGTTGACAAGAAATAATTTTTTCAAATACTTTGGAAATCTGAGACAAGAGTGAGATGGGCCGATAATTGCCCAGCTTGCTCTTGTTCCCAGACTTAAATATAGGTCTCACTTTAGCAACCTTCCATCCATCTGGAAATTCCCCACTATCTATTAACAAATTAAAGATATAAGCCAGAGGGTATGCTACACAAGGGGCCACATATTTCAACAGTCTAGATGGTATCTCGTCCGATTCTTTCACTTTAAAAATGTTTAACTTCAAGAATTCAGTACGTACTTCCTCCGGGGTGATATGGACAAAATCAAACCCCTCTGTTTCTCTGACATCTGTACTAGTTTCCATTAAGTTAATCTCCAAGATCTTATCATGATCTAAGTAGGCCCCATCCATGGAGCCTACTGAACCCAACTTAGAAAAATAATCATTAAAGGCATTAATCATTCCTTCCCCTAAAGGTATCGTGATGCCATCCATTTCTATTTTATTTACATATGTCTGTTTATTTTTCCCCCATTAAGTCTGAAATAATTCCCCAAAACCTTCTTGGATTCTTTTTATGATTAACATCTAATTTAGATCGAACAAACTGTTATTTAGTAGCCCTAACCTTAGTAGTATATAAGTTTTGAGCCTGCCTATAGGGGAGCCAAGCTTGATCTAACATAGATTTTTTTTTTTTGCTTTCTTCCATTCTTTATTTCTATCTTTCCTAATTTTATATAATTCTGGAGAAAACCAGACATTACCTTTATTTTTTGACGTTCTTGATTTCAGAGGTGCATGTTTATTGCAGGTTTGCATAAAATCACTTAGAAAATATTCCCAAGCAGCTGATGATGTAGGGATCAATTCCAGTCTATCCCAATTAATATTTTCAACATAAATCATAAATTTAATATAATCAAACTGTTTAAAGCATCTCCAAAACAATTTTGATTCAGTGACAGACTTTACTATATTATTTCTAACTGAGTAAATAACCTGATGGTCTGAGAAGAATTCTGGAAGAACTCCTGCCTGTAAGTAAAACTGAGGAGAATTTGTAAACATCATATCCAATATTGCAGATCTCTTAAAGCCTCTATGATTAATACTAGTTGATTCCAGAATTAACTGAGCCAAGCCCAGTCAACCAGTTCATGATTCATATCAACAGTCAACCAGTCGACATTAAAGACTCCGGTTACAAACAGTTTGTGGGAATTTCGAAAGCCAAACAAGAATTCCTGCAAGTCTTGAAAAACTTTTATAGCAACCTTAGGGGTTTATAAATCCTTATTAACAATAGAGGTACTTCTGTCTCTAATACCAATGTTTCTAATCCACTGCTAAAAAAAGAGCAGTCTACCTCATGTACAGTTAAATTACAGTCAATATAGACAGCGATTCCTCCCTCATTTTTTGTCCTATCCCTTCTAAACAATTAGAAATTTTCCAGATCAATGGAAGTATTCTGAACTCTACCATCCAACCAAGATTCTTTTAATATTAGAACCCCCGGTTTAACCTCTCTTACCCAATCCCTCACTTCATCAAACTTATTTCTCAGACTTCTAACATTGAAGTGAGTGATAATCATGGATCCCTGTTTCATATACAATCCTTCTTCATCATTTAACATATTAAGAAGGCCTGGATTTGGGTGCCCATCACCACAGACTAACAAACGATACACAACAAACTTGATAAAAATACCCCTCAGATTCAATTCTCATATTCTTTTGCAAATTCAACCTTTGCAAAATGTATTTCTCAATAAAAAGAGAAGCTGTGGAATAATTTTTATAGGATACACCTTAAGAAATGCATTAAAGCATTCTTTAGATAAAATTTCAGGTGAAATATTAATAAACTGGAAATAATCCAGTGATCCTAATTCAGTGGGGGGGGCTGAAGATCAGTTAGTGCTCCTGTAAAGCTACGTGCAAACTGAAGCGTACTATAAATATTAAATACAAACAAACATGTTAAAATATAAACAACAACCATTTTACAGAAATCACCCATTATTATTTTATTACTCAACCCCACAGATGGCACAGTAGAGAGTGGTGGCCATCTTCGACATGGCGGAGTGTGCTGTGTTCCACTGTGACCACCATTTTTTAATTCTAAATTATGGATACCCCCATCTGACACTTCCTTTCAATGTTCCCCCCCCAGAAACATAACAATGACACTGGGGGTGCCCATTCCCCCAGTGTCACGCTCATGCTGCACCATAACTTTTAATATATATATATATTTTCTCCACCCCCTTGAAACCTAATAATTATACTGAAGTTGCCCAATCCCCCAGTGTCATGATCATCCTCTGCTGTGACCATTTTTTAATATATATTTTTTCTCCCACCCACCTGACCTTCCCTCTCAGAACACACCTCACCAGAAACATAACAGTGTCACTTGGGGTGCCAATCCCCCAGTGTTGCACTCAGGAATCCTTTGTCATGATTTTTTCACCTGTAAAAGAAAACCATCCATCTATGTCTTTTGTGGCCATTCGGATCCCCACCCAACCCTCCCCTCAGCACCCACAAACCCAAACCACTTCAAGCCCTTACTTACCGATCAAGGGTCCAACACCATAATCCTCTCTGGATCACAGACACATCTTCACTCTTCAAACTTGGACCACGAACTGAAGAAACAGGTATGTGGTTCAATGTATTTCAATGGGGTTTTGAACTTAGTCACATAACTTGAACATGTTTGCATATTTCTGCCTCAGTTTTTTAACATGCCTTTTTTGTGACTCTGCCTCATAAACAATTGCACTGACATTAGGCAAAACTAACCCAAAAGTTGATTTTGTGGTCCCTGTTCAAAATCACCTTTGGGTGGGAGTTGAAAATGATCTCCATGCTTGTTCATGAGGTGGGGTCATAAGAAGGCTATGTTAAAAATTTGGTGTCAAAATATTAAAAAACAATAAACTTCTGAGCCTACATTGAATTTTGTTAATGCAGGCTCATAACTTTGGTAATTTTCAATATTTTTAACCCACATTTTCAACATAGCCATTTCATTACAGCACCTCATGAATGTGACAGCTGTCAGCTTTCAACTCTTACCCAAAATGCATTTTTGTGTCCTGCAAGTTGATTTTACAGTCCCTGAGCAAAAACACCTTTAGGCCAGGAGTTGAACATTTTCTCTGTCCTTCTTCATAAAGCAGGGTTATAACAAGACTATGTTGAAAATTTGATGTAAACATATTAAAAAACACATTTTCAATATTTTTACCCCAAATTTCTTGGCTGCAGCCCTATCAGCTCTAGATCTTGTTTATCAGCACAGAGACTTTTGATCACAAAACTTTAGAAGTCATCAGAGAATTGTGTGTTGTCATTCCAGTTAGATAATTCATTGCATTTAACTGTGGTTTCTGGCAGGCTGGCTACTGAAATCATGCTGCAGTTTAGATGAGACAGATTACACAGTGTGAGTAGCCGACCCTGCATGGGCAGCTGCATTTGCAAGTACCACAGCAGGAACTAGGCTATATTAATTTAGTGCAGTAGGAAAGAGGCAGAATGGATTTTAGAAGTGTTAGTTTGCCTTTGTTTTAGCTGCGCGCTAGTGGTGTAAACTTTAAAAGGCATAACAATTTATCTTTACATTTTTGTATTATATTTTTTCCCTGCAGTAGGAGCAGGGCAGAGTGAATCTAGTAGACTGGAAAAGGTACAGGAGACATTTTATACTGACTGTTGGTTGTGCAGAAGGGCACAAAAATAAATTTTTTTAAATTTTTGTCTGTGCATGTGAGCTAGCCAGTCAGGCAGTAGGGCTGCTCAGATTCTATGAAATCCATTCCATAAGTACCTAGTCAGATTTCAGGACATTCCAATTCTGACTCTGATTCTGTTTTTTCTCCAATTAAGGTATATGACAAGGAATAAAATCAGAGGTTGAATCAGAAGTTCCAGTTCTGCACATGACTCCATTTTCCCATGAAACAAAACCCTTACCCTCCAAGTAACTGTCACAAAAAAGCCCTCCCCACACTTGCCGCCCTTCCCTTACCTTAGTTGCTGGCTGGGGCTGAGGCAGCAAACAGGTTGCGTGGTCCAGTGGCAGTCCTCCAATCCTGTCAGTGATCCTTGGCCCATCTCCCACTATTCAAAATCCAGTGACTCCAGAAACACTAACCCTCCCCCCCCCCCGGCAAAGGCGATTGTAGTTCAGTGTAGTAGTTACTATAACAAAAAAGCACCTGGGTCTGGGTAGAGCTATTCCCAGAATTTCCTTTACATTGGCCACCTGAAGTTACAGAGGGCTTCTGTCAGTCCTCAGGTTTTACGATTAACAGTGGGTATGGGAAGGAGGGAGAATGTTTGAACTAAGAGGACCGACTCTGTCTACACCCATTAAGGATTAAAGTTACTACTAAACAGAACTAAGATCACCTTTGCATGGGGGTCAGAGTCATGGCATCATGGGGATAAAATAATAGGAGTTAGGCTAAGGGTCGGGGATGGGTGCTGGCCAGGGGAGTCTCAGGGTGTTACGAGGATAATGGGCTCTGTGACTTCTCTGAACAACAACACCTTGGAGGCAGGGAACTTGGAGGATAATTTTTCATGGATCTGGCAGTTTGACACTGCCTCTGATGGCCTTGGTCAACAACAAGTGAACACATGTACCATAGATGGAGCAACCAACTGACCCAGCACCAGCAGTATAAAGGTAGGTAAGGGGATAGTCTTTAACTATATTCAGATGTGGAATTGGAATCAGATTCCAGTTTTGATTCTGCATGTGAAAAGAGTTTTACAAAATTAATTTTTTTACCATAAATATTGAAATACTGAAATCGTAAAGATGGGTCAGAATCCGATGATTTCAAATTTGACATCCAAAATCCAAGAAACACTACAAGGCAGTGAGTAAAATGTAAAGTTGGGCGCTGTTTTAGACACAAGGGGCAGGATTCACAAAGCTTTCTGAAGGTGCAAAACCTTCCATAAGTCCCCCAAACGTCCGCAGCTACAGAAAAAAGGGGACATTGCTCTGAGTGCTATTCACAAAACCTCTGCAGCTGTGGAAAACATACACTATGGACTGTGGAAAAAAGTGCAGCTGCTGAAGTTCCTGAGGAAAAAAGTTAATTGATAAGTATGGCATAGCCCCTCAAAGGTTATTCTCAGCCAGGTTTTTTCCAGAGTTGTGGAAAAATGTTACACACATTGGAGTGAGGCATAACACTCCCTCAGCAAACTGCAGTGGTGCCCCAACAACTGAAATACAATTATGGTGGAGGTCAGGCACAGGTAATAGCATCCCAGTGGGTTTATCAGTGGCTGATGTTACAGCAACATTAGCACACACTGCCATTGAATGGCTACAAAAAACAACCTCCAGACCCAGTGCAGCCCATAAAGGAGCCCCACAGGCAGTAGAGCCTGAACAGCCTGCAGTCCATGCTATTCCTGCAGTCAACAGGAACACTACAGGGAGAGATGACCAGCAGTGATAGACAGCCACTGTGGTGCCATGGTATTGCAGGTACCTGTTCTGCTGCAGTGGTCCCAGTTGAGGGACTGGTTGCTGGTCTCTCTGTGGGTGCTTACATCTACATGCTATGGTAGAACTGTGTAAGTCTGCTGCCCCAGCTAATTAGGGTCACTGTTGTTGTGCCTCCTTAACCATTTCCACAGCTGAGGATCCGCAGTTGCAGAATTTCAGCACTTGCACAATTTCCGCAGCTGCTGACATTTCACACCTGTGGGGCTTTTTGTGGAATTCCACACCTGCGCAAGTTTTCTTTAAGAATATCGTGCAACTGCATTTCTGCAGTGTTGCAGGCCTTCTTTGTGAATCCTACCCCAGGTCTTTCAGTGGTGTGGTGTGTGGTCTGTCAGTTGGGGGGGTTATCTCACAGAGTCATTCTTCCCTCTCACCTCATGAATCATATGGCACTGCAGCTTGTGCATGCACTGGACATGCATGCTACACAGGCATGTATTAATCATTGATGATTATTGTGTGTCATTGTTGGCATCCAGCAGCAGCTGCATCATGTCATCAGTTGTGCATGTGTTATTGATGCATATGGAAAACATGACGAGAAGAACAGGAGGAGAAGGGGATGCAGGGGAGGAAAGGAGTAGATAACTGTTCCACCATGCCAATTCTGCCAAATACAAATTTGGCAAGCAGTGGTGCTGGTGGAGAAGGAGATGATCATGGTGGGAGATGGATTGGTATTGAAACCATGGTCGTAGTGCTGTGATGATAAGAGCTGGACACACAATAGTACAAACAAAGAAGCCATGGCTCATTGGTCCCTATAAATCCACTGGTTTTTACTCCCCAAAATTATCCTGCATTTGAGTCCCAAATCCTGAGAGACCCCCGGCCCTTGTCAACAGCAGCTTCTGAAAACAGCATGAGAGAAGGGCATCAAGTTGCATACCTGAATCATGATTTCAATGTCATGATTCCCATTCTCTTGGAAAATAAATAAAAATAGTGAAAATGATCATATCTTACCTCATGTCATACAGTTGCAGCCAGCAGCATGTTGTTCTCCAGTGCGGCACGTCACAGTGGTGTATTGTTTCAGCATCACAGCTCTTGGCCTGGTAACTGCATTGCCTACATGGCACTGTAGATGTTTTTGTTATTCTGTGTTTTGCATATCATTGTATTGCACTTCCAGAGGGTGGTGTTTTCAGCAGTCCATGGTGCACACGTGCCATTTAGGTGGTGTTTCACTTGCTTTTACTTACAGGCTCAGGTTACTGAGTTACCCGTGGGTAACACTTTTGTTCACCCCTGCTTATTACATAATGGCAAGCTTGTCATATACCAGTTAAGAGCAGTACCTCGTGCCCCTCAAAAACCACTTTCCAATTAATATCCAAACCTAGGTTTCTTGGTGCCAGAGTTATGCATCCTTTTGTGACTGCTGTTTTTCAAACTCTGGTCCTGTGAAGGATGCAAATGGCCTGCTCCTGTTTGACAGGCAGCACCCCCTTCACCCTTCAAAAACCACTTGCCCCTTTAATATTCAAACCTGAGCATCTTGTGGTCCTCAAAGGACCCTTCGATGATCATGTGCCTGGAATGTGGTGAAAACACAACAGTAAATGCCAAAGTTATGTTCCCTTTTGTGAGTGCTGTTTTCAAAATGATGACCCTGTAAGGAAAGCACATGACCTCCTCCAGTTTAACAGAAAGCACACACATTATCTCCTTGGAAGCCACTTTACCCTTTATATTTAAACCTGGATAACACATATCATCAGAGGATCCTTTGGGGATCATGTACTGAGAATTTGGTGAAAATTCATCAAGAAATGGGAGGTAACTATCTTAATGTGCATGTACGTCAATATAATGAGTGCACCCAACAAAACTGGTGAGCTTGTGAGCATAATACTGTTCAAAGGGTAGGAAGTAAGTGACATTCAGAAAGACCTAGTTGAGGGGAGAAAATAACAGGGGCATCAGGAGTGAGGGATGCAGACTATTACATGCCAGTTAAAGGGTTGGGTGACTCCTTTTGTAAGGAAGATAGTCACTATGGAGTTAACAGAGGACATGAGGGGATCACAGATACCATCGGAGATGAGTGATAGAAAAAGGTGCTAAGGGTCATCCTGTGGGTGTGATGCAGGCCCTCAAATAGATCAGTGGAGCATGAAGCCTAGCTGGTCAAGGAAATTACAAGAGCAGAAAAATCAGAAGCAGTGATGATCCTTGGGGAATTCAATTTGCCTTGCATAGACTGGCATCTCAAGAGGGCAATTGGCAGGGCTGGAACTGATTTTCTGTCTGCCTTCAAAGACTGCTTCCTATTTATTTATTTAGTTTTTGATTACTGAGTATGTGCCATAGCCAGAAAATGACTATTTTCATGGAAACCCAGGAGGTTACATGGATTACAAGGATACAGAATACAGAAATAAATGGCAAAACAGGTAACAGCATGTGCAGAGTTAATAACAAATGAATATGGGTGTACAAGCCCAATCAGGAAAAAGACAGAGTACAAACAGATGGGTAAACTTTTTTGCTAGGAAAAACATAACTGTATTAAAGTTTCAGGTTAGAATAACCATAGGTAAGTGCAAGACTAAAGTAGTTATAAGGAAGGAGACATTCACGGGCAGCCTAGCCAGTCAAGGAGGGTTAAAACATAAGCAGGAAGCTTGATTGTTGAAGAAAGAGCGGTACTTATTTTTAAACTGGGCATGTTTAGGCCCTTGATAAATATGTAGTGGTAGGCAGTTCCAGAGATTGGATGCAGCATGGGAGAAAACTGCATTTCCCTTCTGAGTTTTCCATCTGGGAACGTACAGCAGAGCCCTATCAGCTGATCAGAGAGCATGGGTGGAGGGCTGTGGGGATAAGAGGGAGGCTAGAGAAACAGGGATGTCAATTCTAATAGTACAGTCTATAAGGGAGCCAAAGGCAAGGAGCCGAAGGGAAGAGGAGGATAGCCAATTAAGGTCCATGTAGAGTTGACAGTGATGTTTTAAATGGGAGGGGGAGAGGCAGAAGCATATATACAGATACTATTATTGCTTGTGTCCCACTTCCTAAGTAGGGTCTTAGATGCATTAAGATAGGTAACAGCAATACCCGGAAGTGGGCATACCAGTGCTCCTGGCCGAGATAGAGCGATTTTCCTCAGTCTCGCACTATAAACTTAATGACTCCAAGACCAAAGTTTTTCCCCTAAATAACAATACGACACGTTCCGTGCTTGGCAATAATAATTTGGTATGGGAACCTAAGTTCCTTTTGTACCTTGGGATTAAGATTGCCAGGGAGATCCCTACTATGTTTAGGCTTAATCTCACAGATTTGCTGCATGTAATTAAATTGGATCTAGACAGATGGGGAGATCTTTCTCTTCTCTATGGGGAAGAATAAATATTATAAGGATGAATGTTTTGCCACGAATATTATATCCCTTAGGAATGTTGGGTCTGTTTATCCCTAAAAAGTGGTTTGGTAAATTAAATCAAATACTTACCGCCTTCCTTTGGAGAGGTAAGAGTGTTAGACGATCCTATCTTAAACTTTCGGCACTCAAGGAGCGGGGGGGTTTAGCAGCCCCTTCTTTTTTCTCGTATTATGGTGCTCAACATTTGGCGAGAATGTCATATTGGACTAGAGAGGTATTGGGAGATGAGACGCAAGAGTATGTACCTTTATGGCTAGACATCGAACAATACCTTGCAGCCCAGTGTGGCTGCTCACTCCCTGCCCTGTTATACACCATCCCGAAAGCAATCCCAAAGCCTCTTCGGAATATACCACTTGAGTGGTCCATTAAGGCTTGGCATCAACTGCAAACTCACTTATCTCATATCAGGCATGCTTCTTTGGAACAGCCGATTTTGAGGAATCCCCATTTTCTAATTGATCGGAAGCCCATTCCCCCAGGTTTCTTACCTTTGCCCTATACCGTTAAGCTTAAAGATATATATGAGCAAGGCCGAGTAATTTCGTTTGATCTCTTTAGAACTAGGTTTAAGGTGCCTGTCACAGCTTTTTTCAAGTATGAACAACCTAGGAGGGCTGTCCTTACTTATTTGGGATCAGGGACAGCAAGTCAAGGGTCAACAGAAGCTCTTAATATACTTCTGAGAGCATTGAAGGAACCCCATGCTGTGTCAGTAGTTTACAAAGCAATCCAGAGATTGGATTTGAGGTTGCCACAGGGAGTGTGTTATTATTGGCTGCAGACATTTTCCCTTAGGGATGAACCACATTTCTGGACTGCAATCTGGCAGAACTTATACAGATTTCTCAAGCAAGACAGATTGCGGCTGATGCAATTCAATCTTATGCATAATTTATATTTTACGCCATACAAGCTATACAAATTGGGGAATAGGTCTACCCCTGATTGCCCCAGATGTGTTGGTCATACTGGGACATTGTATCACATGATATGGGCTTTTTCTATGGTCCAGAGATTTTGGTCGGCTATTAGGAGTAAGCTCGATCCCTTGCTGGGTTTGGTCCCATATATTAACCCTGAGATTTGATAACTAAATTTATTCCCAGAGGGCACTCCCAATGTTAGGAAAGCGCATTTGGCTTTGATCTCAGCAATAGCTAAATTAATTATCCTGAGGCATTGGACCGAGGAATCAGCCCTTTCAGTTATTGAATGGCACAAAGAAATGCTGTTTGCCCTTCAGTTAGAGAAGCACATTTTAGCCATGAATAATAGATTGAAGATCTACCAGAGCAGATGGGGTCCCTTGGATGCTATACTTACTTTATGGAAGCCATGACAGCTCTTGGTGGGGAAAATATTGTTTCTGTTATAGATTGATAACTGAGCACGATCACGCCTGGTGGGGAGAATAGGGTGGAGGGTGGTGGGGTTTTCGGGTGGATATATGGGTAAATGTAACTGGACTATTGTTCTTTCTCACAGTTTTCTTTGAGGGGGGGATTATTATTGTTTGTTTAATTGGTTCCTATATAGATGTTGAAGTTTATGATATATTAATAAAGTATATTGAAATAAAAAAAAAAGATAGGTAGCAGCTCCGTAGGAGAGTGCTGGAAGCAGTATACCATGGGCAATGGCCAGCCTAGCAGAGGGCGTGAAAATATGGCTAGTTTTAAAAGCCACACCAATTTTGGTATTGACAGACTTACAAGCGGACATAATGTGCTGATCAAAATTAAGCTTTTCATCAAGCAGGACACCAAGGTATTTAAAGGAGCACACAGATTCCAGAACAGAGCCATCAAGATAGGATATTTTAACAGGGATTGGGTTGATGTTAATTTTGCAGAAGATCCAAAGAGCATTGTCTGAGTTTTGCCTACATTAAGTAGTAGCCTGTGACTAGATAGCCAGGATTGAATGGAGATAAAGGCAGACGAGAGAGTTTGGTTAATATGTTGTATATTCTTGGAGCTGTAGTACAACACAAGATCATCAGAGTATGAAATAGATGAGCAGCCAGGGATGTTTGTTGAGATCCTATTAATAAAGATAGAGAAAAGAAAAGGGCCTAGGATGGATCCCTGAGGGACACCTAGGTTTATGGATGCTGGGTTAGACAAGGCCAAGTTAAATTTCACATTCTGAACTCTCTTAGATAGATAGCATTTGAACCAAGCCACAGAGTGGTGGGAGAAACCAAGGGCTAAAATATTTTCAAGAAAAATGGGGATGGTCCAAAAGGTCAAACACTTTTGTAAGATCAATAAAAGCTGCACCAGTGAGAAGGCCAGAGTCCAAGGTGATTAGGGCATCATTTGTAAATTGAAGAACGGCAGTAAAGGCACTGTGCCCTTTTCAAAAACCATGTTGATTTAGTGATAGGAGATTATGCTTGGACAGGAAATCGGTGACTTGAGCAGCTACTAGCTTTTCAAGGATTTTATTCAGGACTGATAGTATAGCTAAAGGCTGGTAATTCGCAATGTCCTTTTTGTCCTCTTTTTTAAATATCAGCATGACTTTCTCAACTTTCCAAATATTGGGGACATGGCCTTGACAAAGGGAGAGGGTTAGAATTTTAGTCAAGGGTTGGGCAATGAAGGGCGCTATGTCCAAAAGAGGACTAGGTTTGAATCCACTCATGACCTGTTCTTAGACAAGAGGATGGGTTCAGTTTCTGTTTGAACATCAAGGAACAAGTGAGAGGCCACAACCATAATTAGGTACATTTCTTGCCAGTAATAAGAAAGACCAGCTGGGCCTCCTCCACCAGAATCCAAAAATTCAGAAAGGTAAACTCTGCCAAGATGAAGGATCAGGTGCCCAAGAGTCTATGCAGCTCAATGAGGCTGGTAATGCAGAGCACATGTAGTACGTAAAGGAAAATGGGACAGGAAGTGGCCCCATGTCTTAACAGTGATTTCAGGCAATGGATCCTGAAAATAGAAAGTCCATGACCACTGGAAAGAGTTGATTTACTTCCAGCCCATAGAGGACTACTGAGGGACTGTAAGGCTAGAACTAAGAAAGCAAAGTAGGAACTAGAAATTAGAATAGCAGTAGGAGCTGCAGACAACATCAAAGCCTTCTTTCAGTAAATAAATTAAAGGAGGGGATTTGGCCTCTGAAAATAGAAAAATAAAAGGAGGAACCTGTTAGACAGCTGTGATGGCTCAGATGCTGAATGAATACAACAGAAGTGTGGGTGCTCAAGTGTGTGCACACTGTCCTGAAGTGCTAACAAGGCAATTCAGAAGAAGCCTCTACAGTTGTTCAGCACCAGTATAAACTAGTCAGGGAAACAACAACTTGATCCCTGTATCATTCCCACACTTTAAACATATAAACAGTATATATAGTATAAGCTGCTGAATGATTTGTGTGACAGCACAGAAAAAGGGAACCACTAGAATGGTCCAACCTTAGAAACAAGCTTTTTATTGGTAACTTGCCATCATATAAAGTGCAATGTACCATGTAAGAGCAAAAAGCATTTATAAACAAGGTATAAAGCAGCTTAAACAGGTGGAAGAAAACAAATCGCACATATCCCAATAATGCAAAGCATCATGGGAAGCATATGCAAATGCACATGCACTAATTTGGACTGACTCAACAATCAGCAAAGGTTGAGAACAGCAGACAAAGACTTGTGTTTCATCCTGAGTTGGACTCCTTAGTGTGCCACATCTGTATCTCAGCGCAGGGAGAGGGAACCAGCCTATAGGGGATCTTATTTGTTTGGGTCATAGGCAGCACAAAGTAGAGAGAGAAGAGAACTACAAAAGAACTCCAGAGCAAATACAATGAGGTATGGGTTATCTCGGAGGATATTGGCCATACAGCCAAACTTTAAAGAAAACAAATTGCACATACCCCAATAATGTAAAGCATCATGGGAAGCATATGCAAATGCCCATGAATGAATTTGGACTGGCTCAACTTGAAGTAAAATTGCATGGTGCTAGAAGGCCTCACAATCCAATCAGCAAAGGCTGAGAACAGCAGACAAAGACTTGTGTTTCATCCTGAGTTGGACTCCTTAGTGTGCCACATCTGTATCTCAGCCCAGGGAGAGGGAGTCAACCTATAGGGAATCTTATATATTTGGGTCATGGGCAGCCCAAAGTAGAGAAAGAAAAGAACTACAAAAAAACCCTGGATCAATATGCAATGGGGTATAGGTTATCCCAGATGATTTTGGCCATACAGCCAAATTTTAAAGAAAAAAAATTGCACATACCCCAATAATGCAAAGCATCATGGGAAACATATGCTAATGCCCATGAATTAATTTGAACTGTCTCAGCTTTAAGCAAAATTGCATGGTGCCAGAAGGCCTCACAATACAATCAACATAAACAGGTGGATATAAGCTCACCAGTCTAATGCAAACCCCAAGCAAAAGATCTTCTGTGCAGCTCTTGGTAGATTTGGGGCTCCTGGCCATGGATCATTGGAAATACCTGCAGCTAAGGCATGCCCTGAAAGCTTGGTAAGGCTCCAGTACCCTGGCCTGAACAGAACACCCTGGCTCAAACACAACTACACAATACCCTGGCCCGAGCAGCTATGTCGGTCTCTATTTTCTGCAGTGGAAGAGAAAAGATCTTTTGCTTGGGGTCATAGGAGAGGATGCACCTGTTTTATGCCTGCATATTCCCAGCTTCTCTAGTGTAACTCCACTCCCCCATTTGCAACTGAGAACTAACTTGCACAAAGCAGAGGACTAGGAGTGGTCATTTACTGTACAAATACACTCAGTCCTTATACTGTAAGTCACTAACCTTGAATCATATTGGACTATGTGGGCAGATGAGGTGGGCCAGTCCATTACAACTCAAACCTGGGAGGGCTGCTAGAAAGCCTCCATAGATGGACTATAGGCCGAATGTACCAGCTGATCCAAAACAAGTTCCTGAGCCATTGACACAGTGCCTCAGCGAAATAAGTCTGTGTGAGTAGAAACATCAAAATTCCTGTTGGAGATGTCACCATGACAACAGAACCTATATATACAGCGTCATGTCAGAGTGTCTTTCTTTCCAACCTATTTGTGAGGAGGTTAATAAGACTGCCAATATAGCTGGTGGAGGAGTGATACTCCACTCCCCCATTTCTGTATACTTGGCTGTAGCTTCCTCCAAGGGCAAATGTGCACTCATACAGCCCAGGTCTATTCCATGGCAAAGGAAGCCAAACAACAGCTGCTCATGAAGTGGAGGCAAGCCATCAACTCTGCACTTGGAGAATGGGTAGCTGGTGAACCGGGTAGCCTCCTTCTTACAAGTCTTATATGGATCAAGAGGAACTAGGGCCATGTTTAGGGATGCTTGGGGCCCATTGCTGTCTTATATTAAAGTGCCGCAAGGCATAACCCAATAGGACTGTAACCATAAGTGTCACAGTCACACACTAGTGAAACTTTCTAACCTTAACCCTAACCCTAGAACTAACCACTTTTTTCTTTTGCACACAGAACATCTAAGGAAGACATTGGCAAATATGAATCGCTGCTTTTTTCCCTAGATTAGCTATTTTTCTCAGATTTGACTTACAGGATGTGTAGACAACAGACTCTGGACACTTTGATTCAGGAAAGAGCTCCATTCAGATGGACACTGACATCATGTACATTAGCATTCTCTATTGCATTAAAAAGGTTTGCATTTTAATACTTTATTGTTTCACTCAACATATTGATTACAAGGTTATTGATTAGAACAGTTTAGTGTATAGAAGTTTAAATTCACGCCCATTATATTTAGTGCTCCAAGCACACACCCACATGTTCACTTCCTCTTATTTCCACTGGTTGAACACTAGTGCTTCTATATATAGTGATCTACCTAATATTCACTGTCTTTTTATTTTCACTCTAACATGGAACCAGCAAATAGGGTGAACATAAAAAGACAGTGAATACTTCCTGTTATACAGTATCTTATTTAGTGCATGAAAATGAACTAGCAGATTTAAATTTATATTTATGTAACATGTTTCCAAATATGTTAGTAATGTTTTGTCTAGATAGTCACCTATGTCATGAAACAGGATGTTATGAGATAGTCACCTCTCCTATGCTTTTGTGTAACACAATGGATGATTTGTTGCAAACTCAATAAAATGTTTTCCACAAAAAAAAAATACACTCGTTCTCCCAGAGGGTAGAAAACCTGTAGAACAGCTTACCAGTGGAGACAGTAGACATGACAATAGTACAGGACTTCAAGGTAAGGCTGGGTAAATGTATGCTTACTAAGGGAATAATTGGATATTTTCTGAAATAGAGTGGGTAGTGAACACCTTTAAATCAGTACATCTTTGTATTGCCTATTTATTCCTGATTATGAAGCAGGTGGGTGGAAAATGATGGACCTAGAGCCCCTTCTGACCTTAAATTACAATATTACTTTTAGAGTTGGGTGGAATTCAGCCAGTGGAATTCAGATGGAATGGCAATTTCACTTAATTCTTTCTAACCTTTTCGATAAATGTCTCAGCATTCAAAAAATATTTTAATTTGCTTGCAGAGTAGAAGAAGAATTAGCATTTATATAGCATTTTTCATATACATTGTACCCTAAAGTGCTTTACAAGCAATGACAGCTTGGTAAAGAGGTGACTGTAAGCATGTAGCAGCAGCCATTTTGCATATCAACATCTGCACACAGTCTTGAACAATTACATAAGCAGGTTTTATAAGATGAGGAATGTTGGTCAAGACAGCTGGTAAAATCTCCTACTCTTGCGAGAAGTGCATTGGGTTCTTTCCTTTCCACTCGGACAAAAGCTTACACTAAAAAAAGTGTGCACTTGGAGTGTAGTGCTTAGAAACCAACTAGGCAGTTCACCCAAAAAGTGTCAAGCACACACCAACCTTGTAAGAGGAAGGCAAAGTCATTCAGTTGAGATTCTTTCAACCATCCATTTAATTTACATACAACACAGATGTAGTCCCACTTGACATGTTTCAGACATTCAAGTCCTTTATAGGACTTGAATGTCTGAAACATGTCAGGTGGGATTACGTCTGTGTTCTATTTAAAAAAGATGGATTATTGAAAGAATCTCAACTGAATTACTTTGCATCCCTCTTACAAGGTTGATACATGCTGAAAACCTTTTTGGAGAACCACCTGTAAAGCACTAGAGATGGAGAGAGGTGACCTAGGTTTAACATCTCATCTGAAGAATGACACACTCTGACAGTACAGCATACTCCTTGTACCACACTTGGGCACCAGTGTTTATGATATGAGCCCAATCCCATTGTGAGACAAGAACACATGATGCACTGGACCAGAGGCAGATGTGCTGCCACCTGAGCCATGCTAACATTGACGCCTTATTAGGTAATCAGTTTTCTGTGGTTTTCCAAAACTGTGGATTGGTTTTCTATAGTTTGCAGAAAACTAATCTGTGGTTTATGTAAACCATGGAACACAGACCTGCCATTTATGTAAATGGCAAATTACTAATCCAGTATTTCAATACAGAGCTACAAATTATTTCCATAATTTCTGAATTCCACGTCTGATGAAATTCTATGAAATTTAGTCTAACAGAATTGAAATATCTGGTACAGCACTAGTTACTATGTATGTATGGCTTCTGGTAATCAAACATGATGGTCTACTATCGAGTCCTTATGCAGTTCCTGGCAACTAACAAAACCCACCCCACCCTCCCCATGCTGCTACCCAGCTGCTCAGTCACTCTTCAATCTCTTCATCCCACCAGCTCCATGTAGGTCAGCCATAAGAAGCACCTATGCAGGGGGGTGGTACATAACTCTGCAGCACCCTCTACAAGGTTCATTGTGACTGTATGGTCCACAGGGCCATTAGCATGGTGAATATTTCCCCTTTCAACTGGAATTTACAAAGGACTTTGCAAATGCATGGGGGAGCCTTGCAACCCATTTTGATCATGGCTGTGGGGCATCGCAACTAGGGGACTATCATGAAGTGATCATTGCATATGGGTCCCCTTGTATCTTAAATTGTAGCATGATGCACAATTGCCAACATGGTGGGGTGGGCAAATTATATTGCATTTTGACAGTCTTAACTGTGTTCATAAATTGTGTCTTTATAATGGAATGGTCTTCTATATTGGGAAACTTGCTTATTAAGGACAATGCAAAGTAAGGACATCATGATAGTCAGGACATTTCTTGTTTTCACAACAGCAATTTCTTAAGCAGTAGGCAACTTGTTTGATGGGGTAAATTTATGTTAAAATCTGATACTTTGATCCCAAAGGGGTATGTAATAGGCACTTTTTGCTGTACTGTCTTACTGTCAATTTCTCAAAACAGAAAAAAAAAAATCACTGTGCCCGTTTTCAAATGGCCTATTCCAGATGTATGCAACTTATATACCGAATATTCTTATTAAATCCAAGCTTAATATAAGGTACAGGAGGAGAGTGCCAATGTTTTCCATGAGAATGGAAATGATGAGATTAGTTCCTCTCAGACTTCCAATAAATCATAGCTTTTCACATACAAAACTCATAACAAGACAAGGTTGTTAAATTTCTTTAAATTGTGGTGTGTGTATGTGTGTGTTGTATGTGTGTGTGTGTGTGTGTGTGTGTGTCTGTCTAGGTGTGTATATAGTAATCTATAATCAAAGCAGTCTTTGAGCTGAGCCATCTACTGGTGATGTAAAAAGCTGCAACACTAGAGTTCTGAAGGTTTGAGGAAATGTATTAATAACACCATCTGTCTGAGAAAGGCTGATAGCACTCTAAAGTTAGCAGCTCTGTCTAAGCTCCCTGCAAATGTGGAATTCCCCATAGCTGACTAGCTAAAGCTTCTGCCTTTGGGACACAGGGTTCCCAGTTGCAGTCATTTATTTGCAAATAGGTGACCAGGAAAGTCACACTGAGCCATAAACTCATTTCCAAGTGTGACCCGAGGGAGGGAGTTACAGAAGAAATGGGGCAAAAAGTAATTTAACTCATTTACTCCCAGTGGCCATTTTGGGTCCATTCCAGCAATGGATGGTTCCGATGCCATATGGTGTCTGTGGGAACAAATGAGTTTTTAAGACAGACAAATAAACTAGCGGTGCTCAGATACTGCTCTGCTTGATCTGTGCACCCTCAGAGAGATAGCCATGCTATCCAGCCACTGGATCTCACCCTCATCTAAATAAGCCTATATGTTGGATCCCTGGCCACATGGAGTCAGATGTCTTGATCCAAGGGTGGGATCTTTTGATCTGACCCTTGGATAGTTGTGATCTGACTGTCAGATTCCTGATCAAACTGCCAGGTCTATTAAGATCCTATGCCCCATGATCGGATCCATTTGGGATCTGAAGAGACCGGATCCACTGTTGGATGCCATCCATATCTGACGGCTAGGGATGTAAGTTTGTCATGGCAGTCATACACATCATTGATTCCATGACATTTGATCTTAATTCAGGACTTCCATGACTTTCACTAGTGTCATCAGAATGTAGCAATGACAATGCCACAACATTTACTACTGTTTACTAATGATTTCATGAACAAAGAATGAGTCATTAAAATCTCATCCATGACAAACTTACATCCCTACTGATGGCATCTGACATCTGGTGAAAATGGTGGTATCTAGCAGTATCCAACCTGAGTGGATGCTATATGAGCACCACTAAAACAAACACAGGGAAAATTCAACAACCAGTTACAAGATTTGACTACACTGCGAAAAGATTGGAGGAGCTGACAAATCTAATAAACTAGGCAGATATACAGTATTAACCAAAAAGAAATAAAAAAATGACTGTATTTTACACACAGTAAGTACAAGTATAATGAAGTGAAATTATATATAAAATTGTATAACTAAACTGAAATGCAGCTTACATATGGTTTAGTTAACACTGCATGAACACTGACTGATGGTATTGTCAAAAAGTAGGAACAGTAAGCTTGCCTAACATAGAAACACAGATTTTGTTGGCAGAAAAGGACCTTTAGGGCCATTCAGTCTGCCCCTTGTCCCTACCTATTCTGTCACCACTGACTGTAGTTGGTCTTATGAACACACAAATTTGTCAGCAGAAAAAGGCCTTATGGTTTATCGAATCTGCTCGATTTTGCAGCTAGCAATCTTTATATTGTAGCTGCCCCTCCCTCTCTCATGACCCTCCCCCCTACCCTATCCCATTCCTTTTTGAAGTAGCTCACTTATCTACAGGATACCACTTCTGCAGACAATGCGTTCCACCTAGACATCACTTTTTCAGTAAAAAAGTGTCTTCTCATTTCCTTTCTGAACCTTCCCCCATCCGATCTTAGACCATAGCCTCAAGTGTCCCTCCCCTCCCATAACTTAAAAAGCCTTTCCATGCCTGTCTTGTTTATTCCTCTCATGTACTTGAAGGTTTCAATCATATCTTCCATCTCTCCTTTCCTCCAGTGAGTACATGTTCAACTCCCTCAGCCTGGTCTCGTAGGGTATGTCCTCAAACCCCTGGATCATCTTTGTTGCCCGACGCTGCACCCCCTCTAGTATCCTAATATCTTTTTTCAGATACGGATGCCAGAACTGCAAACAGTACTGCAGGTGCAATTTAACCAGTGACCTATATAGCAGCAGGATCACCTCCCCTCTCCTGGAGGATATACCCCTGGCAATACAACCCAGCATTTTGTTGGTCTTTGAAGCTGCCTTCCAACATTGTTCTGAATTATTCAGTGAGCTCATAATGACCACCTTCAAATCTTTCTCTTCCTCTGTCACTGCTAGCTGAACACCCCCCGCCCCAAATCTGGTAGCTCCTCCTTGGGATTTTCACACCAGAATGAAGCACCCTGCACTTTTTGGCATAGAACTCCAGCTGCCAAGTGTCTGGCCAGATCTCCAATTTTGACAGATCATCTTACAACCCCTGCCACCCTCCCATGTCATCAACTACTGCACCCATCTTGGTGTCATCTGCAAACAGGCTGATCTTGCTCTTGATGCCTATCGAGATGTCTGCTATAAATGTCCCAAACAGCACCGGCTCCAGCACAGATCCCTGTGGCACCCCTGCAAAATTCTGGAGAACTTTAAAGGAGGTGGAAGGACACCATCTGGCTAACTCCTTCCCTGTAAAAGTCTCTACGGGTGACTCCTTTACTTCCAATAAGCAAACCATCCTAGACCTCCTCAATAACCATTTTGCTACTGAAAGGGATAGCATTTGACTATTCCCCTGCTAATACCTATTGCCTGAAACTTGCTGCCCAGGCTTCACCCAATAGCTCACTTGCCGCTCCTGCCTATGACACTCCTTTTTCCTTCCACACAGTCACAAAAAAAGAAGTAGAGGACCTTCTATTGTGTCTAGATACCAGAAAAAGTGCAGGTGCTGATCGCATTGACCCCTATTATCTACAAGTAGGCTATCATGTGAAAAAAATTGTCAGCTCTTAGCTTAGACAGTATCTGGAAACTTTCAGCCTCCTGAACCCAGTGCAGTCTGGTTTTAGGCCACGTCATAGTACAGTCTCTGCCCTTGCCAAGGTCTCTAATGACTGATTAAAAGTGCTGGATGACAAAAATAATGGGGAAGTGAAGTGTTCAAATAGTCACTATATGGTGTTATTTCAGTGTTACAGTAGCAGTGTACACTTCCTGCACACTTCATTTCATAATGCAGTCCATCAGTGTTTAATCAGTGCATCTTCAGGTCTCTTTTGGTGTACATGCAGTGCTGATACAGTGTGTGTGAATTATGTTAATTAGCACTGTAATCACACTGCAAAAGTACTGCAATTAGCAGTGTTTTCAACACTGCCTGAAGCAGTGTTCTGTCAGCAACACTGCCTTAAGCAGTTTTGCACTGCTTTTTCAGTGTGTGCGAATTATGTTAATTAGCACTGTAATCACACTGCAAAAGTACTGCAATTAGCAGTGTTTTGTCATCAACACTGTCTGAAGCAGTGTTGTGTCAGCAACACTGCCTGAAGCAGTGTTGCATTGCTTTTTCAGTGCATGCGAATTATGTTAATTAGCACTGCATTAACACCTGTAGTGCACTTCAGTGTGCAGTGTGATTTTAGTAGCATTCCTGTCAGCAGTGTTGTAGCTCTGTTTCAGTGTATTAGGCTGCATTAGAGATGGTGTCGCATAAAATTCAACAAAAACAAAACAGTATTCATCTGCAAGTATCTGCAACCTCAGCAGAGGAAGCTTTGCTTAAGGGTTCCTGAGTGAGAAAGTCGTCTGTGAATTCCAAAGAAGATGGAGATCTTGGAGGCTATGTCTATAGGAGGTACTAAAGTCTGTTACCCCATGTTTGACTCAAAGTCACAAGGAAGGGGTGGACATTTAGTTAAAGGAATGACCAACAATTGTTCTGGTTTGCAGAAAATGGTATGGGAGCCTCCCTGATATGCAGGTCCTCACAAGTATTTCCAGGTTTATCTTCAAAAGGAGAGAGAGCCTCTTCAGACTGGGAGCACATGCAGTGTGGACAATTATTTTCAGTATCAAGGGGCTGTCCGAGTGAAGTATGTGTGTGTGTGTGTGTGTGTGTGTGCGTGCATGTGTGCTAGAATATATATATATATATATATATATATATATATATATAATCTATAATGGGATTATCAATCGCATTGGACAAACACCATTAAGTGACTGTGTGTATATCGGAGTGCAGCCACACACCTGCACTTTTACTCCCCTCCAAAACAATTTTGCCATTTTGTAAGATAGATAACCCACTGTGTGGTGTGTGGAAGCGCAGTGCTATACACACAGCTTGGGTGGTTGATGCACTCTGCCTGCAGCCTCATGTGTAACAATGCACACCAAGGTGTGCGTATATCAGAGAGTGACCACACACCCTACAGTGGGTTATCTATTACACACACACACACACACACACACACACATATATATAATATATATATATATATATATATATGACAGTACTTGTTGCAAAACAAAAACACTACATTAATGCAGGCATTAGAATGCAAAGCACATAAAGCAAGAAAATGAAAAACAGGGTTTGAGCCTCACGAGTCTTGGCAAATTGGTTGTGTGGTGTTCCCTGGAGTTCCCAACCTTGATGCCCATCCCATACCCCCCAGCCCATAGCCTCCTTTCTAAAGCACAAGGTACAGCTCCAACCCAGTGCCTCCCATAGCAGCCATTCGTACCTGTAAAACAAGAATAGCAATAGGCTCACAAAGGATCTGCAGCTTGTTATGAACTATTATATGACAAACAATATAGGGTAAACAAAAAAACAATACTTATCTGATACATATGGTCAGTGTCCTCCTACTCCCAGTCAATGTCCTGTCAGACATGTAGATATAAAAGGGAAAATGGGTCAGTATGAAAAATAAAAATGCTGATCAGCTGGGTCAGTTGGGAAGTCTCTTTAGAGGTTAAAATAAAAAAGTGGGTCAGGGGAGATACCAGACCTGTACCACACCATCAACCTGGCTTTTAGGATGGACTCGGTCACTCAGGGGATGTCATGGTTGGGGAGGGAGGAAGACTTCTTGCCCGTGCCCCTAGAACTGATCTTTTTTGGGGGTAGGTTGTCATGTTGCTCCACACATCAACCAACACAGGGTAGGATAAAGACACCAAGGAACAGATATTCAAGGCACAATGAATGCTTCCCTGGTGATGTAGTGGATCCCCACTCCCTTTTCCCAATCTGCCTGTAGAATACATAGGAACACAGGTATGTGACGGCAGAAAGGGACCGCAAGCCCACCTAGTCTGCCCCGTTTGCCTAGATATTTACTAGACCTTTTCTGTAGTCCCCCCATGCCAGTTGCCCTCTGTGCTTATCCCATGCCCTCGTGAACCCTCCCACTATTTCCCTCAGCAGCCCATTC
The DNA here is from genome assembly GCA_016271365.2 of Neoceratodus forsteri. NCBI lineage: Eukaryota > Metazoa > Chordata > Ceratodontiformes > Ceratodontidae > Neoceratodus > Neoceratodus forsteri. The sequence goes on from CM057455.1 coordinate 1,367,569,742, forward strand.
CAGTTGTCCACCACCCTCTCAGTGAAGAAGTACTTCCTAATCCTTCCTCTAAGTCCCCCCCCAACCGACTTGGAATTTCCAACTACCATCCATTGCAGTATAGCACACCGCAGCAGGCCAACTATGACCATCTCTAGGCAGATATACACAGACACAACCAGTCCCAGAACTCCCTTCAGCTGGAAACAGGCAATAGAAGTTCCAATAGCCTGCAGTGCACATTTGAGCCTAAACAATCTCTTATCAGATGTTTTCCACTTCTGCTTTTCTCCAGGGGATAAGTCAGTCCATGACAGAACTTAGCCCAGGGAATTCAGTTGGGCCAGTAAACCAAAGATGAGAGCCAATATAAACTTTTAACATGCACTGTAGGACAATCTCCCACCGCAAAGGACTCTAGGATCTGCTGCAAATGAAGTGCCAGTGCAGAATCCAGCAAAACCAGTTCATCATAATCCACTACACTACAGCACACAGCAGACAAACCAAAATGTTTCCACATGCAAAGTGCACATTGGCACCAGGCCCACACTTGTGTGGGACCATGACACAAGCCAGCCAGTGGGTATTGTGGTAAGGAGGGACAAAACCTTTTACATGCAGGTACATCAGGGAGAAAAGGAAGGCAAGGGGAGATATTGAGTGTCTGAAAAGGGTGGATGGTGGGAGGGTAAAAGATGACCGCCAAAAAGCAGAAATAATGAACAAATACTTCTGTTCGGTTTTTACAAAGGAGGGGGCAGGAAATGGGCCAGCATTAATAAGGATGGAGAGATCATAGAAAAGGACACAGCTCCTTTGCAAAGAAAGGATCCTCATGGAACTGGCAGCAATAAGGCTATGGGCCAGATAGATGCACCCCTGGACACTGAGGGAGCTAAGGGAGGTGTTAGTAGGGCCTCCGACTACCCTGTTCACCCTGTCTTTGTAAACTGGTAACATACCCAGGGATTGGAGAAGGGCTGATGTGGACCCACTATACAAAAGTGTTAACAAGGAGGATGCAGGAACTACATACTGGTCAGTCTGACCACAACAGTGGGAAAAGTAATGGAAATACTGCTGAAGGAAAGAATAGTGGAGCACCTGGTTGTCAATGGTCTACAGGGGAAGTGAGGGAAGGGAACATTGTTTAACCAGGAGTAGCACACTAAGCTGAAGCTTGTTTCCAGATGCAACCTGGAGCACAAGGAAGTTAAGTAACTTGCTCAAAATCACACAGTATTCACTTAGACGGCTGCTGGATTCAAACCCAGGTCTCCAGATCTGTAGCTCAGAGCCCTTACCCAATGTGCTATACTGCCTCCAGGACCCAAGGCAGTTTGGTTTTATGGGAGAGAGAGAGGTTGTGCCCAACAAACTTAACTGAGTTTTTTGACTGGGTAACAAGAAAGGTGGATGGAGGAGGATGTGGCCTACCCAGATTTCAGCAATGCCTTTGACACTCTGCCACATAGAAGGCTGGTAAATGAGCTGGGCATTTGTCAAATGTATGGCAGCTCAGATTCAATGCAAAGAAGTGCAAGGTAATGCACATGGGAAACAAAAACCCAGGGGAAGCGTACACAATGGCGGGTGAGATACTGACAACAGTAAAAATAGAAAGGGACCTGGGAGTAATTATATCAGATGACCTAAAGGTGGGCAAGCAATGTGAGAAGGCAGTAAGGAAGGCTGGGGGGATACTGGGATGCATAGGAAGAGGCATCAATAGTAGAAAACAGGAAGTTGTTATCCCTCTGTACAGACAGTTGGTGAGACCCCATCTGGAGTACTGTGTGCAGTTCTGGAGACCTCATCTCCGGAAAGACATAGACAGAGTGGAGGCTGTCCAGAGGAGGGCAACCAAAATGGTGCAGGGTCTGCACCAGAAGACATACGAAGAAAGATAAAAAAGGAGCTTAGTATGTATACTCTTGAGGAAAGAAGGGAGAGAGGGGACATGATAGAAACTTTCAAGTACCTCAAGGGAATTAACAAAGTCCAAGAGGGTAGCATATTCCAGAAAAAGAGATGTGCAAGAACAAGGGGGCACAATTTGCAGATAGAGGGGGGACGGCTCAGGGGTAATGTGAGGAAGTATTTTTTCACAGAGAGGGTTGTGGATGCATGGAACAGCCTCCCTGAGGAGGTCGTGGAGTCAAGAACAGTGGGGGACTTCAAGAATGCATGGGACAGGCATAAGGCAGTCCTAGGGGCGGGTAAGAGGAAGTAAGCTGTTGGTTAACTAGGATCTGCAGCTTATCTGTTAGGTAGGAAAATGGGCAGACTAGGTGGGCCAAGCAGTCCTTATCTGCCGCAAATTCTATGTTTCTATGTTTCTATGGAAGGCTTAGGGGTGAAACATAAAATAACAAGGTGGGTGGAGAACTGGTTCAAAGACTGAAACCACAGGGTAGTGGTAAGGCAAATGGGGTGCACTCCAGGGTGGCAGTGGTGTGTCCCAGGGGTCGGTGCTGGGACCCATCCTTTTTTAATATCTATAGCAATGATTAGCCCAGTTCCAATCAGGGGAGGAGAGCTGTTCTTTCCAGACTGGGGCTTGTCACTGGAAGTGGTCTGGGCAGGCATTCTGGGGCTGCATCGGCAGTGGAAGAGGATGGGATCACATTGGTGATCGACAAGGAAGCTCTTGTTGGCAGGGACAGGCCATGCAACCAGGTCTACATTGGCCACAACTTTGCAAGCCGGCGACTCAGGAAGGAGTGGCCAATCAGTGACTAGGATGCGAACATTTGACTGTGTGACTGGGCCATAAAAGGCAAATAGTTCAGTTGCAATCAGAGGAGAGCTGTTCTTTGTTCCACACCACCCACCCTTGCCCAGACCTCTATTAAATGGTCGGTGAGGGCAGAGCCTTGGAGGAGGACAAGTCAAGATTGGGCGAACTGGAACACGGAAGCTGGATTGTTATTGATTGGAGGAAAAGGGTCCTGTATACTGTGCTGCTTGGGCAACACTGACTACTACCAGGAAGGGGCATAATGAAGCAGACTGCATAAATGACTGTGTATGCCAACTACATCTGAGGGAGTAGGCAAACTGTGTGTGAATCGATTACTGCTAGGGCCTCTGAGCTGGCTAGTGTTGTGTTGGGCTAATTTTGCTTGTGAACTGTCTACTGCTAGAGCTAGAAAACTGGCTACTGTCAAGAAAGAGGGAAAATTGCTGTAATCGGAGGGGGAAAACTGCTTGGGTTTTAGTGTAACACTGACTGAATTATTTCTGTTAGAGGGCCGCATTGCTCACCTAAAATGAGGGTAGACTTGGGGGTGGCCAAAGCGGGCACCTTCGGTAGAGTGATTGGGTGCACAGGGTCGGTGGGAAATAATATTAAATTGGGCAAGGAGGTTCAGAGGGTGCCCAGTGTGTTTTCAGTTGGCAGGTCTTAGGGAGGAAGTAGAGGGGATCAGAAGGCAGCTGGAAGGCTGGAGGGGTGGAGAGGAAAGGTGTGGAAAGGACCTCATGAGAGTGCACAAGGCCAATATGGCATAACCCAGGGAACAGGTAGACAAGGATCATATGGTTACTCAGGAGGGGTGGGGCATGAAACAAGCAATGTATGGAAATCACTTTGTAGGGAGGTGGCTGACCAGAAGGAGGGGGGACAGGAGAGAGCAAGTCGGGGGCAAGCATCACACTTACTAATCTATTCGCCTTGCTATATACAGGAGATGAGGTGGAGAGGCTGGCGGGAGGAGGGGAGCAGGCAGACAGAGAGGGTTTGATCAGTAAGCTGGGGGAGATGGGGCAGGAGAGAGAGCCAGATCCACAGAAGGGGAAGGGGGAAGAGACATTAGCTGAGGTGGTGAGGATGGGGTAGTGCAGAGTGAAGCCAGGGTGGGAGGAGGGAGGACTAGGGTTGGGCAAGCATCCAGGTTAGGGAAGTCATCCAAGGATAAGGAATACTCTAGATAGGCCAGCTTGGGCGGGAGAAATCAGATGAGGTGGAGAGGAGGGGAAGACGGGGGGTAGGGAGAAACACAGCAGATGGGGTGAAGGATGCAGAACTCTGGGGGCGAAGGAGGGAAGCAATAGAAGGGAGCCTGGGTGGGGGATCTGAGGATACCAGCCCAGAAAGAGAGTCCACGGAGATCTGGGTGGGGGGCAATCTGTGACACCCAGGAGGTTGGGGGGGGCAAGGAGCAAGCTGGGAGCTACAGATAGAAGAATGAGCATGGTAGGGCAAGCACAGGCTTATGATCCCCAGGCTGAGGGGGGCAAGAGAAGTAAGCTGGGCGGTTGATGACAGAAGGAAGAGCCTGGATGGAATCTAATGGGCCAGTAAAGTGGGGGCGGGGGAAGGTGATCCTGCTGGGTGACTCCATGACCTGGGGCATCCAGTGGGAGGGGTGAGGGAGGAAAAAAGCAGCCCAGTCAAGGCTAAATGTATGCCAGGCCTATCCGTACACAAGGCCAAATTCCAGCTATACTCGATAGCATTGGAATGCGGGGAATCCCCAGACAAAACATCTGGAAACAAATAACTTAGAAGGGAACAGTGAACTAGAAATCCAGGCAAGATTCTTGGAACTGGCCAGGGTTTACCACTCTAGAGAAGCGCAATCTCCTTCTTTGAGATTCTGCCAGTACCTAGGGCATCCAGGGAGACCAAACATAAACTTAGAGGTGTGAACCAGTGGCTCAGGGACTGGCGCAGGGCAGAAGGGTATGGGCTGGTGAGGACTCTGGGGACACATGGGAGGACAAGGGGTTATATGCCAGGGATAGGTTACACCTCAACTTGAGGGAGAGAGATCTTGAACTAAATATTGTTGGATTCAAAGTCGAGGGTGGAGTTTAAACTGTAAAGGGGGGGTGTTAAGTAAAGAGTGGCTCCAGGAGGGCTGCCTAGGTCCAGGTCCAGGCATGAAAAGAAGGCAGGTAACTGAGATCTAAATCCATCTAGAGCTGAGCAAGAAAGGGCATCTAGGGACTGCTCAGGGCCGAGATGACTGGAGAAGGGAGAGGGGTCAGGGTGGAGGACAGCCCTGATCAATGCTAGGAGCATGGGCAACAAAATGCCCAAGCTCCAGGTGATGCTGGTTGAGGGATCAGTGGATGTGGCAGCAATTACTGAGATATGGGCCACTCAGAAAAATGATTGGGACCTAAATTTGGTGGGTTACAAAATATTCAGGAAGGACAGAGGAGAGGGAAGAGGGGGTGTAGCGCTGATAGTCAAAAATGACATAGCGGTTAGTGGAGGAGGAGGAGGCTGTGGGGGGTGGAGGAGATCTGGGTAACCCTACAAATGAGGGGAGGTAAAAGATTGAAAATAGGGGTGGTGTACAGAACCCCCAATGATGGAAGAGGCCCTGGAGGACAAACTAGTAGAGAACATCAAGGGGCACTGTGACCGTGGAAAGGGTATGATGGTGGTGATCATGGGTGACCTTAATATGCTTGGGACAGACTGGGACACTATGGCATCCTCTGTGGCCAGGGAACAGAGACAGATGGATGTGTTCCAATATGCCTTCCTGGTACAGCAGGTGGGGGAACCTACTAGGGAGGAGAGGATACTGGATGTTGTCCTAGCAGACAGTGACCAGATAAAGGGCCTGGAGGTGTGCAGCCCGCTGGCAGGTGGTGATCACACTACAGTCTGGTTTCTGCTGTATCGGGGGGGAGGATAACCATTCTAATACAGTAGTAGTGGACTTCAGGGGAGTGGACTTCATGGGCATGGGCAGGATTCCACAGGGGAGCTTGGACAAGATTAGGCCAGACATGGATGCTGGCAGCTTGTGAGAGGCCATTAAGAAGTGGGGTGCAGGAGACTACTAACTCCTATACAAAGGTAAGGCGTAAGCATGGTAGAGCCAACAAGCCGTGTTGGTGAATCAGGGAGGTGCAGGAGGCGGTGAGGGATAAAAAGGCTGCCAATGCATGTTTTAAGTGCTCTAGGGGGATAGGGAGAGGGGTATGAGTTGATGGCTAGAAGGGTCACCACAGTGGTAAGGGAAGCCAAGGTGAGGAGGGAGCAAAACCTGGCTAGGAATATCTAAAGGGGGAAAAAGGGATTCTATAGATACACAAAGGAGAAGAGAAAAGGGACGGCACAGATCAGCATGATTAGGACTGAGGGGGGATGGACTCAGGAGGCAGGGGAATCAGGCAGAGGTGCTAAATGAGTACTTTGCCTTAATATTTATGGAGGGAGGCAGGGGATCCCTCCAGCCCAATGGGAGGGAAGGGGAGCCAGCTGAGTCAAGAGGTCAGATGGAGTCGAGAGGACTGAAAGAAGTTGGAGTACAGGCTGGGCCAAGTCTAGAAGGGATGGGTGGTTAAAGTGAGGGGTGGGCTGGAGGGAGGAAAATCACAGTGGAAAGGGTGAAGGAGGCCCTTCAGACACTAAAAACTGATAAGGCACTGGGGCCAGATTGGCTGCATCCGAGGGTTATGAAGGAATTGGCCGATGAGCTAGCAGCACCACTGGCAGCACTCCAACACCTCTCTGCTGACATGATGGGTGCTTCAAGACTGGAGGGTGGCTCATGTGGTGCCTATCCACAAATGGGGGGGGTCTAGAGAGGAGATGGGGAATTATAGGCCTATCAGCCTAACGTCTGTGATGGGCAAAGTAATGGAAGGCATTATCAAGGATAGGCTCAGGAGACAGCTGGAAAGGTTGGGGACAGCGGATGACAAACATTATGGTTTCATCCCGGGGAGATCGTGTGTGGACCAACCCCCAGATTTTTGTGACTGGGACCCTGGACGGTATAGATCGGAGGACATCCTATACCTGGATTTCAGTAAGGCATTTGATTCGGTACCCCAAAATGGGCTGCTAACAAAGCTGGGGGTTGGAGGACAGTTGCTCAGATGGGGGGGTGGGGGTGAGAGGACAGTTGCTCAGATGGGTAGAAAATTGGCTAACAGGGTGAATACAGAGGGTAGTGATGGGTAGTCTCCTCCCCCACGAAGGTCACCAGTGGGGTCCCCCAAGGTTCTGTACTGGGGCCACTCCTGTTCAATGCCTATGTCTTGGATATGGGGAGGGCAGTTAAGAGTAGGATGAGTCTCTTTGCAGATTACTTAAAACTGGGAGCATTGGCGGACGGGGATGAAGCGAGAGAGACAGTCCAGAGGGACCTGGATACCCTGGAGGGGTGGTCAAGGAGGTGGGGACTGAGGTTTAATGCAGGGAAATGTTGGGTGCTGCATCCGAGGGTCAGAAACCCAGGCCATGTATACACGGGGGGGTCATACTGCAAGCCACAATGAGTAAGAGGGATCTAGGGGTGGTGGTAGACGTCAAAATGAATAACCTTAAGAATTGTAGAAGAACTGTGGCCAAAGCAAACTGGATACTGCATAGCCAGGGGGATTATGTCCAGGAAGAGGGAGGTGAACCTCCCTCTGTATAATGCCTTGGTCAGACCACATCTCGAGTACTGCATGCAGTCTGCAGACCTCACCTCAAGGATGACACAACACTGCTGGAGATTGCCTCCAGAAGAGGGCAACCAGGATGCTTCAGAGCATGGGAGGAAGGCCCATGAGGAAAGGCTGGAAGAGCTTGGGCTGTACTCGCTAGAGGAGAGGAAAAACAGGGGGGACATGATAGGGGTCTCAATATGTAAAAGGAATAAACAGGGCGGTGCAAAGAGATGTTCAGACTAAAGAAGGTGGGAAACAGCCAAGGACATGAGGGAAGCTAGAGGAGGAAATTACAGGGGGATGCAGGAATGCAGGAGACCTTACTTCATTGAGAGGGGGTGGAGCCTGAATTCACTGTCCAGGAGTCTGGTGGAGGAGGGCACAGGAGAGCTTTAAGAGGGAGTGACAGGTTCAGTGTAAACTGAAGAAGAGGATGACCCTTCTGGGGCTGGTGGGAAAGAAACCAATAGGAGGGTTGGCTAATGAGCAGACACAACAGACCATCCTGCCTATTCTGCTGGCTTTTAGTATGTTAGATATAGCAGAGGAACTGCAGGGAAGGTGTGCCTATTTGTAGATGATACGAAGATCTGCAATAGGGTAGACACCCTGGTAGGGAGGTGGAGCAGTGAGGGAGAGCCTAAAGATTCTGAGAGGTGTCGAAACTTGGCAGCTGAAATTTATGCCAAAAGTGCACAGTAATGCACATGGGTGTAATAACCCGCAAAACCATTTACACACGGGGGTAAGGAAACTCAGCAGGACAGATCTGGGATTATAATTTCAGATAACCTTACATGGAGAACCAGTGCAGCACAGTGGTGGGCAAAGTGAATAGAATGCTGGTGTGCAACACGGAGGGTATAAACAGAAAGAGTGGAGGTGCTACTGCGCCTTTATAAATCCATGGTGAGGCCCTCACCTGGAGTATGGGGTTTAGTTCTGGAGGCCTCACCCACACAAGGATATAAGACAGGATTGAAAGGGTTCAGACAAGGGCAACCAAGATGGTGCACGCTATGCATAGGAAGCCCTATGAGGAGAGGTGGAGGGAATCTGATCTGTACCCGCTGGAGACTAGTAAGGTGAAAGTGGGAAGCTTTTTGCAAGGAAAATAAGTGCTAGAACTAGGGATCATAAACTAAGATTAGAAGAAGGAAGGTTTAGGGGCAATGTGAGGGGGCATTACATCACTGAGAAGGTGGTAGAGTCCAGGAACTGACTACCGGAAGATGTGGTGTTTGCAAAAATTGGTTAAAGGATTCAAGGAAGCATGGGACAGACACCAGGAGCTGACCAGTGGGCAGAGTGGGGTGTCTCTTGACAAAGATGATGATTGGGGGTGGGGGTAAGGGGCAGACTCGACTGGCCAAAATGGTCCTTTTCTGTTACCAGATTTCTATGATTCTAAGGCAGTTAAGTAATTAGGACTTACCTGTTCCATAAGAGTAGGGGAGTCCGGAGTTGGGGTGTCCTTGGTTTGGGATATTCTGATAGGACCTGAAAGGGAAGAACAGAGAAGGTTGAAGGGACACAAAGGGTCGGAGGTGCTAGAGGAGAGATTAGACTGTTAGAATTAAACAAAGATACCTATCTGATTGGTATGTTTGGCCAGACCTGTAGAAATAAAGGGAAAAATAGATCAGTATGGGGAAGATATAGTAGCAAGAGTAGAGAGATACAAAAATGGTATATAGCACAGGAGTAAAGGAAGAGAAGTTTCAGAGGAAAAGACAAACTAGGTCAAAGTAAGGAAACTAGAGATGGAATAAAAAATGCAGACAGCTAAGAACAGAGAATAAAGTTGTATTTGGGACTTGGCAACCCCCCCCCTTAGCACCCCTAAGTGACCTGCAGGTAGCCAATAAATTTAGGAAGTCCAGATGGGCAGGTGGAATGCATTTGGGCTAGTGGCCCTATTATTTAAAAAGGGGACACTGGTGGCTCAGGAGTCTTGAGTTGTCCCAGGAGGTCAGTGGTTTGAAAGGTATAGTTTGGTGATATAATGGGTCACCTCGCTGGACAGTAGCATTTTTTATATTATCTTCCCTGGAACCTAAGTGGGGGGTGAAGTCCTTGGGCCCAGGACGGTAATGTAGTAGGCAGGAGGCTGTTCAGAAAACTGCTGACCAGTAATGCTGCGGCTGTTGCTAGGCAGCCAGTTTAGTGCTACTGAACTACAATGACAGTAATGGCAGGCACTTTCAACTGCCAGCCCAGAGGATGACAACTAAAATAGCGAAGGGTCTGCACCAGAAGCCATACAAAGAGAGAGATGAGCTGAATATGTATTCCCTTGAGGAAAAGGGCCGGGGGGACAGGACAGAAAATTTCAAGCACCTCAAGGGAATCAACAAAGTCCAAGAGAGTAGCATCTTTCAGAAAAAGTGATGCGAGGAACAAGGGGCCAAATCTGAAGACAGAGGAGACAGCTCAGGGGCAACATGAGGAAGTAGTTTTTCACAGAGAGGGTGGTGAACACATGGAATGGCCTTCCTAAGGAGGTTGTGGGGTCAAAAATAGTGGGGGACTTCAAGAATACATGGGACAGACATGAACCAATTCTATTGGTGGGTAGGAGGAATTCAGCTGTTGGATAACTAGGGATCTGCAGTGTATCCACTAGGTGGTGAAATGGGCCAACTGGAGTGGGGCCAAGCAGTCCTTATCTACCATCAAGGTCTATGTGTTCTATGATTCAGCCCACAGAGCCTGTGGGCTGTAACCCTGCCCATGTGTGGGAATGAAGATGGATATTTTTGAGAGGGAAGAGACTAGCAAATATGCCTCTCTCACCCATCAGCCACAAACTGGCATGTGAAGAGCCTCCCCACGGGGCAGGTTAAGAGGGTCTGAAGGGTGGGCAGCCAGCAGTAGGTGGCAGGAACCTTTAGCTAAGCCACATGGTGGCAGACTGTAGGTGCCCTGAGGGTCTGGTAGAAAGGGACTGGGACAGCAAATGCACAAGATAGGGGTCACAAAGGAAAATCCACAGTGCAGCTGAAGGGCAATGCCTGAACTTGACTTAAAAGTAGCTGTGGGTGGGAGGCAAACAGGGAATCAGTGGCCCTGATGGGACCATGAGCAGCAAGCACTGCATACAATAGAGTTGCACAGCAGCTAATGTCAAAATACCAGGGCCAACAAAAGGATTTGGGGAGGAAAAGAACAGCATAAGGTCCAGACAGCTAACAATTAAAACACGGAGCACTTAAGAGAAAGAGCCCTGATGGGTTATAAATATTAAGTAAATTTATGCAATAGAGTGGACATAAATGGAGTGTGATACACATATTTTATCCGAGCATGTACGTGTATACATGCAGAATCTTACATTCACACATAAATTTATTATTATCCTTTCGGGATTAATGTGCATAGGGATCGCGCCACACTCCCCATCCCTCACCCTGTTTGACACGCTTACTGGTATCTTTGCTTTTAGTTTTGTTTCTTCCAGGTTGACCGTCCCCAGCCACGCCACCCGCCATTTAGTCATACTTCTTCCCATTCTTCCCACTCATCACAGTACGATGATTTTGTTCCCTGTTTAACAGGTTTTTGTTTTTTTTTGCTTACCAAACCTTTTTCAACTGGCTGCTCCTGTTGGCTCCAGCTGTCGCACTCCTCTGCATTCTGCTGCCGTGTCCTCGCACACCTCTCGATTATAAAACCAGACTTTTTTTACTGCTTCCTCAAAAATGATAAGCCTCACTCTTACTCTTCCACCTTGTTTCCAAACCTCGCTACAACTGCCACCAGAGCTCCCCAGCACATAGAAACTGTTGGATTTTTTCCCAACTGCTTGCTGCAAACCCCACTGCTGATGAGCCCTCACTCTAGTCACACTTCTGCTGTGGTTTCGTGACCTCGCTGCAGCTGCAACCAGAGGCTCCTGTGAAGTCCTTCTTTAGAACTCTAAATGGTCTCTCAGGCCCTTATGGCCTCCCTCTTCCTGGTTATTTACTGAGATTTCCTATGTTTATATACCTACTGCTTTAAGCCCCCCACCACATTTCACCCTGACCTCCAACACACTATAATGTTGTCAGTCTGTTCCAGGTGTCTACTACCTTTTCTGTAGAAGTAGTAATTCCTCACATCCATCTTCCCTTCACCATAAGCTTCATCATGTCCCATGGTCTTTTTCCCTATTTGAAGGAGCCCCCCAGCACCGTGTTCATGTAAGGTACTTGGGTCTCCATCATGTCCCTCTCTTCAGGGTTTATATGTTGAGATCCCAGTCTCCTCACAGGGCTTTGCCACAGACCATGTACAGCCTTAGTTGCCCTTATACTGCCTCCACCCTATGGCTTTCTAAGGTCCAGCTCAAACCTGGACACAATACTTAGGCCCTGTCCACACTACTTCTTCCAATGTTACAGAGTGCCCAAACCATCACCGCAACGGGTTTACGCCATCTGTAACGTTACAGGTTATGTATTCAGAACTGCTGTTGAAACCACATGAGGTGGTTTCAACAACGGTTATGGAAACCGGTTACGCCTTTGCAGTTATTGGCGTAGTTTGGACACATGGCACTGTCTCCTAGTGCAGCATGTTGCATTGTAGGATCGGTGCCACGGTAACGGCCGCCTTGTTCTCGGGCGTGTGGAGCTATGTGCTAGTCCCAAATGGACACAATGGCAGTGTGGATGCACTGTACCACCTCCACGGTTGTAATGGTTTCTATCTGTTACTGGGTCTGAGAGGTGCGGTGATGGGGCCTAGTTGGATCCTTCACTAATAAGGGATTACTTGCAACATCACCACCTCTCTCTTCCTGCTGAAGATATCCTCCCTATGCAGCCCCAGCATCTTCTAGCCCTACCCACCGCTTTGTCACACAACCTAGCAACTTTAAAGAGATTCCACTACAGTAATTGATATTCTGCATTATCTACGAAAGCCTTGTTGAGGATTCTAATGAAGTTAATATGTCCTAATTTTGTCGTTAAAACAATTTTCAGAAAATATATAGCAGGTCCCAAGAACTTCCCAGTTGTTTGCTGCTGCCCAGCCTGCTCCCCACATTCTTCAGCAGGATGACTTTGATTCCAGTGAGAGCGCTGGGTTTCGTTTTTTTTTATTGGCGGCAGTTTTCTATTGATTTTAATGATCTAGTGACCTGTCAAATGAAACATGGGGTATCAGTCATAGCAAGGCCCTGTTAGCTTAACAGTGCCCTACTTTATTGCCAGCCAATATATATGTTTAAAATTAATAGAAATGCTACGCCATTACATTTAATGGAGTGTTCCCATGCTCCTTACTGGCATCTCGTCATCCTGCTAGTGAGCATGGGGTGAGCTAGCAGCAGAAAAAAACAGGAAGCCTTGGGAACTAGTTTGTATATTTTAATAGGACAGAACTTTTAAAGGCTTATAAATTTAGGACATATTACCTTTGGGGTCTTCAGCAAGGCACTGATGGGTATGGTAGGGCAGTATCTTGGCAAGTCTCTTAAAGATCATAATAACTCTAAGGTTCCCCCCCTACTTAGTGATCATTCAGTACTAACCCTATAAAGCAGCTCCTGTTTTCTATGCCCTAGGTGTACAATTCTGCACTTTGTCATTGAACCCCAACTGCCCCAATCTTGACCACTTTTGAGTTTCTCCAAGAGGCATGCATGCTCTTGCTCCCTCTTAGTGCCCAATTTACAAATTTTGGTATTGTCTGTCAAAGGCATTCCTTCTTTGCCAGTTTTTCAGTAATGTCACTTATGAGGACATTGAAGAGGATCTGCACCAGTACTGAACTGAGCTGCTCATCGTCCCATCACTGTAATGCGCCATTAACCATCACCCTTCTGACACTTAACTCCACCTCAACTACTGCTATGTTTTTCAACCTGCATTGGTCACCCCTCTGTTGGGCTACCATAACACCATCACCTGGTATTCGCTGGTGACTTGCTCCACCATAAATGATCCAATATGTGAGCAGCTGCTCAGGTAGTCAGGATATGTTTGTGTTCTTCCATCCCCAGGACATAAGCTTGGGTGCATAAACACGCGGCACAGACACGTGTGGCACAGCACCAGTCATTGTCTCCCACCCATGGGTTGCTTCCCACCTGCCTGCCACTGTGGTCACTCAGTTGGCATTACAGCTGAGCTGGCTGTCCTTCCACAGAAGAGAGCTTTGTATAACAGTTGATCCTCCTCCTCTCCCAGAGAGCCCTGACGCGAGCTCATTCCTGAACCACATCCCACCAGGTCATAGCGCTACTGTTAAGCTGAAGGCTACATGCTAACCAGTTTCTAATTAATTTCCAATACCACTTTGGATCCCCCATAGGCTGACTAATCTCTTTAGCCCTCACCCACTCCCCCAAAATAGAAGCCACCTCCTGCCAGATCACCCTCCAGGCACTGATATCCTCCATGCAGCTGACAACCTTCTAGCCACCTTCACATATGAGCACTGAGCTAGAGCACCACAGGCCTGGGTCAGCCACTACCCAGCCAGCCACCTCCTCACATCTGGACCAGCCCAACCATCTCCTATATAACTCCATGTAGCTGAGCACCACCCAAACTCCACTCTAACAGACCATATCTGAAACTGTCCTCCAAGCCCCTGGACCAGCAGTCCCCACCCAACCACCAATCACAGCTAGATCCACCAGAAGCCCTGTACCAGCCTCACCATCCAACCACCCACCCTGCAGCTGGACCTCATCCAACCTTGAACTAGCCCACCACCATCACCAGCCACCTCCCTGCTGCTGGCTCACTCTTCATGCCCTGACCAGCCTCCAGCAGATAATCCTCCTGCAGCTGGACCCCTGTTTATTCCCACCCACAGACCAGCTTCCTCCCTCTGCAGGCTGAGTAACCTCCCAGAGCTGACACCTTTCCAAAAGCTGGACAGCCACCATCCAGAGCAGAACTCTCCACCTTGACACCCCCATCACCCTTCCTCAACCATGGACCCATACTTCAGCATAGTATGTAAATAATAATAGTGACACTAACATATTGCATTTGCATCAGTGGCTCAGCAGGTAGCACACCACCTGAGGCTGGGAGATCAAAGCAGGGTTCATTCCAAGGTACTTATGTTAATATCCCACTGATGCTGCAGCATGAGGATGGTTGTACTCCTGAGGCACTGTCTTGATAAGATGTTAAACTGAGGTCCCATCTGCCTGTTTTGGAGTCTTGGTGGATGTTAAAGATCCCATGGCACTTTCTAGTGCAGGGAATTTTCCGCCGGGCCAAATTTCAATCTACTAAAAATACCACCATCAGCTTAATCTGGTTCAAGGTCAGTTGACTTTCATCTGTATTCCTCTCTGCGTTATGCCTGAAAATAGGTGTAACTGTCTAGTGCACTTAGTGTCAACAAAACTAAATAAAATAAACATAAATATAAATTACTGCAGTCTTCAGCAAAAGAAAAAATGCATTGAACCCGCGATTACAAAAACATTAACACATGCACCAAATACAATATTAAACGCAAAAACAGTTCTACAAACACACTCAAATATCTGCAGTTAATAATTTTATCTGTAGGTAATCAGATTTTCTCAGATTAAAAGTTGTAATCTTTTCTCTACATTCTGAATATCTTCCTGCTGTTCTGTCCCTTCTCCCCACCACCACCACCAACACTACTTAAAGTAACTTAACTAGCAAAATCCAATAACAAGTAATCTAGAGGCACAATGCATCCTAGCACTTTAAAGGGGGAGAGTTGATTGAAAATAAATGTATTTTGAAGTTTAGCAGCTCCAGAGAAGAGAAAATGTTTCAAGACAAAACATCGATAGTGAACGCCAGCATTTCTTTGAAAACAAACACCTGAGTGATATCTTTTACTGTATTTAATATTTCAGGAGTGTGATGTACTTTTTAAATATAGTTTACCCGACATAAATCTTAGCTGTAGGAAACCTCAGTTGTCAAAATGACCACAGACACTTGTGTAGTTTCACTGTAAGAGACAGACAGGAAGAGAGCTGAGAAATGTAGACTCTGACTGAGTAGACTTATGGGAAAAGTAGTTTAGAATAGACTTAAATGGACACTGCCAACTTTTTTTGCAGAATTGCTATTATTTCCAGGTAAAATCCACATTTTATTATTGCTTACCTTCTAAAATTCATTGGTGTTAAGGTTGTTTTATTCGTCTCCTTGCTTAGTAGAACTGAAATGCACGTAATGTGTACCTAGCCTTGATGACTAATTTGAACCTAAACATTCTGACTGTAATCTTCTTTATGATTCAGGTATTAAAAATAATTTTTAAGAGCATTGTAGATCTATTTCTAATCCTTATTTGCAATAACTTACTTGAACAACTAGTCTGTTGAAATACTTTAGAATTTGGTATTCTTACTGTTGTGTTTTGATGATGATTTAAGATTAAAATGACTCAAATTAGTTTTGAAGGCAAATTAATGCTTTTAATAAATTTGTATTTGACTTCAGTGAGGTTTCTGGACAGCCCTTGGGCTTGCATCATGACCACCATCTTGAACACCTCTGCCCATGACCACCCAGCTGGACAACTATACATATCCCATAGACCTCTGTTGTGTTGCCTTGCCTGCAGCTAGTCCACCCTGCCCCAAACCATTTCCATCAATCATCACTCACCCTGTAGCTGGCTGCCCAGGTCATCCTTCCCACCTCAGACAAGATCCCTGCAGAGAACCCCAGACCTGCCTCCCACCCCAGTAGACCACCTTCCTGCAGCTGACCAACCTCCCAGTCTCTCCAAACTACATCTCTTAGAGCTGGGCCCAGCACCTTGATAATAACTCTTCTGCAGCTGAATCAGACTACCCATCTTGCCCAGATACCAGCTGCTCATCCCACCACTGACCACCTCCATACATAGAAACCCTGCCTGTTGTGGGTTCCATTTATAATCCTAACGCTTATTAGTCTGACATGCTGCATCCTGTTGACAACAACCCAACAGCCCCAGCAGTTCAACATACAGGCCTGATCAGGACAGACCGACACACTGTTGAAGCCAGAGGAGGTCGGGTTGCTGTGCTGTCTGTGTGGATTTTCCACAAACACATGAAGCACCCGATCCCGACCCACGCCACCCATCCTATGACCTGAGCTATACTGAATATCGCGGATTTATGTCAAACACCTACTCTTGTGGTGTGCACCCTCCAGGACACACTGACCTGATCACAGACCCCGTAAGGAAGACTGTCTCACCATCTGTGGGATAGATGAAATAATAGCCATGTATGCCCCAGTGTGTTAACCAGCTATCCCAGGCATGGTGATTGTCCATGTATCCCTGCATGCACGATTATGTTAGCTGACAGCTGGGCCGGGCATGGTGAAGGAATTGGAGTACCATGCCTGTTTGTCGTTGGGTGCGTATAACACTGCAGCACACAGCAGGCGGCACAGCGAGAGCATGGATAGTTGCACCAGGAAATGGTCCACAGCAACACCCATGTGGATGCCAGGACACAGAGCAGCATGCCATCGACAAACTTGCAATGTGCATGGGCGTGCTCCTGCTAGCTCACTATGGGCCTGCAATAACCACAGAAAAAGTCTGAGGTGTTTGGGGGGGTGTTGCTTGGGGAGGCCATTGTGGCATGGGCTGCCAGGTGTATTGTGGGGTGTCCGCCAGGGCCCATTGCAATGTTGTTACCACACAGCTGCATAGCTGGAAGGATTGGTGGGCACCCACAGCCTGTGTGTGAACATGTGGCACACATGAACAGCTGAAAGATTTTGGGTCAGACTGGGGCACCTTGGTCACCCTACTGTACAGCCATATCCTGCTCCAGTACATGTGTCTGCTTTGAAACAATAGAAGAGGTGTGGTGGCATTGGGTGGAATGGTTGGACTTCAGGAGCTGAATGTTGCTAGAATGTCCTGTGCCAGAGAGGCTTAGGCTACGAGTTCATGGATCTCAGGCTGAAGTTGGTCACTTTTGTATTGTGGCAGACCAAAGCTCTGGACCTCCGCCACACCTGCCCAAAGAACAGGCATCCCTTGTTTATGGATTGCGGAAATTAATTTTACAGGCATTGACCAGTGCTCAAAGTCAGATGATCGAGGTGGTTTGAGGGTGCACTGTATATGGTATATTTATTCAGCTCCTGGAACAAGTAACATTGCAGGTTTTGTCGTCATCAGTGTATACACCAATGACATAATAATGAGGCTGTTAGGGCCCATCCCATGGGCAAGTAAGAAGGTGTACAATGAGTGAATAGGTGTACAGTCTTGAACGTACCACCATCCATCATCCAGAAGGGGTGCCCAGCCAGGTTCCTGATAAGAACTGTGGTGAGTAGAAGGACCTGTGGGTGGTGCTGCCAGTGATCCTGTTGTACCATGGCCATCCAGTCACCGTCTGAGCTGCTTGGGATAGTGAGGTCAACCAGTGTCACTGGTTCTGTGAGGTCCTGCGTGGTGTTGTTCACAATCTGCAGGGCCCTTGCTTTGCAGCTGTTGCCACAGCCTGTGGTCCTTGCAGCGTTTTACTGTGCAGTGATGCGGGTTAGCCATGGTGCTGTATGTCTCTACTTGATGCCAGCCACACCTGGTGGTAGAGCATCTGTCACCCAGAGCAGACTGTGTCATTTTTTTCTTTTGGTGGTGCTGGCCATCCTGAGCAGTGTGCTGGCTGAGTGGTAGACTTTGATCTTATGGTGCTGGCAGCACCATTACAATCAGCCATCCTAGCAGGTGCTGAGGTTTTGAGGCCTGATGCTATACCTGTGCCACGCCAGTGACCCGGGTTCAGGATTGGGCCATCGTGGGCCGCAGGGGGATGATCGAACATCCATAGACTGCTTTCCCAGTCCTGGGGTGGCTAAATTTCCTGTTTGGCACCCCTTGGGATGCTCAGGGGCACTACTAGTGCCGGTGACACTAGATGGGAGCATGGCAGATGTCAGTACGTTGTTCTGGATGTCCTGCCGTCCATGCTACTGGGGCTAATTAGGAAAAAGGCTGGGTGACTTGCAGCTTGATGGTGGGTGTTTGAACCACCTGGAGGACTTTTGGTGGGTTATGAGGAGGGGCTGTCCTGGATAGACTCGAGGGGGAGCCCAGCAAGATGGCATATGGCCATCCCTGATCCTCCTAGGTGCAGTTTGAGCCACCCAGCTTCAGGTGGAGCTTGTTGCTGATGCTCAGTTGGCGTGTTGCGGTAGAAAATATGATATGTTAAAAACAGTACACTGTCTCATTGTATTCCATTCATGGACCAGGAGGTAGCCATTCACATTTAGCTTGACTTTCTCTAGAGGTGCTAACCTCAGATTGTTCATGTTGAGGTTGCAGTTGAGCACCCTGGCCCCTCCATGGCTTCCACGTTGTCCTCCATTGTGCCAGAGGACTGTGCAACACTGACCGGCTTTTGGTTCCAGTCACCCGGCATCGCACTTCGCTTGCACATCACACTCATGGGCTACCCTGTGGTAGTTGCTACTTGCTGTGGGTGTTTTACCATACTGTAAAGTACTGTTGCCCACAGTCCCAGTGCTTCAAGGCTGTGCCAGTACCATGGCTTGTTCAAGTTCTGGGGTCATTGTGCTGTTCCATCAGCTAGTGCTGCAGTGAGCTATGTCTATGGTACACTTCCCCGTTGTCCAGCATGCAGGGATGCAGGCCTTGCAACAGTACCTACCAAAGGTCAGTGTCCACCTACCTAAGCTGCCTTTGCACCCCTGTTACTGGCATCCGTAGTTCGGCGCATGCCGTCGTATTCATGTCGTCCGGCTGCCCATGCATCATTTCCGATGCCTACCTGTTCTATGTTCTCTAGCCAGTTGTCCTGACCTGAGACTTGTAAATGATCTATTGTAGTCTCACTGTGCTCTTTCCTATGGGGCTTGTATTTTCTGCCCGTGCCGGTTTGTTTGGTCAGAGCTTCAGTTCACTTGCTTTGTTTATTGACTATCCCTGTTGTCTGAATAGTTCCAGCCAACCCCCTCCCTGCAGCTGAACTACCTTTTGCCCTGGAGAAACCTCTTCATGGAAAGCACTGTCTATAGACCATTCTACAGTTGCTGAGGAGGAAGAGCCCCAGGAGTAGGGTGCAACTGCTGGTGGGGGACTTAATTAGGGGATAGACTTGTGAGCAGGGTGGGGTAAAGGAGAGGGAGGTGAAACACCTGAGAGGTACTTTGGCTTGGAGGGATGAGAGCAGATACAGTGGATCATTAGGCAGCAGGAGATGAGAGGGAGCTAGATGTCATTGTCCACCTGGGAACAGATGACCTAGCAAGGGACGGGGTAGGGGTAGTTCTGGGAAATTTCAGGGATAGGGGGAGGGTCCTCAAGCATGCATGGTGGCTTTTGCCAAAAGGTTGCCTATATACATCTTGGGAAAAGATAGGACTCTCCACAAGGCTTTCAACAGTTGGTTAAAGGCATGGTGAAGGGTGGGGCTCAGTACTAGGAGTGGGCCTCTTCA
Organism: Neoceratodus forsteri; assembly: GCA_016271365.2. NCBI lineage: Eukaryota > Metazoa > Chordata > Ceratodontiformes > Ceratodontidae > Neoceratodus > Neoceratodus forsteri. The sequence goes on from CM057455.1 coordinate 1,367,589,558, forward strand.
GTGTCTTCATAAGTGGAATTGCAGAAGAACTGAATGGGAAGGTATGTCTTTTTGCAGATGCCACCAAAACCTGTTATAGGGTTGACACTCAGGAGGGTGTGGAGAAAGAGTTCGCCCATGCTGGTGTGACAGCCATGTTGCTGATGCCAATTACAGCACAGGCCACATTACAGCACCAGGCAAAACGTATCCTGGGAGTTACACCACCAAAGCACCTCCTGGGAAACAGTCTCCATTGGGCCCCCTCCCCTAATTATCCCACAGGTCCAAGTTCTTAATTTACCTGTTCTCCAGTCATACCCCATCCTACAATCACCCCGCAGGTATACAGTAGATTGTTACTATCCCTGATGTTCAGTGGTTCCCATTTATTTATTCATTCATTTGTTTACCGAGTAGGTGCACTGGTCTGAGAACCATTTTCAGGCATGACCTGGGCCATTGAGGATGGCACAGGAATAAAAGCAAGTACAAAGGAGGCTGGGACAAGGCATACAATAGACAGTAATAAAAATATACAGGATATTTATATGAATATATATATAAAAACTTGCAGCACAATGGATAAATAACATTTATGACAATAGCAGGTACAGTAGTAGCCAAGTTGTAATACAAATTAGGCATGATCTGAGATGAGTAAAGGAAAAAGTGCATCATGGCAGTGTATGTATGGACCAAGAAGGTAAAGGAGGGAAGGGAAGTAGAGGCATGATAATAAGTTGGGAGGGCAGGAGCAAATAGTGGAGGACAGAAGGTGAGATCCAAGGAGAGAGTGGAAGAGTCCTGGAGAGTCAGTGGTGCTAAGTGGAGTGGGCAGGTTGTTCCAAAGGAAAGGGGCTGCAGATGAGAATGCACATTTACCCATACGGTGGAGACCAGGGGGCACTCAAGCATGGGGCCAGCAGTGAGGCAGAGCTCTAGAACAAACACTTTTGGCCAAAGAAGGTGGGATTGTGGAGAGGTAGCTTGGTTTTGGATGGCCTTATTGACTGTGCTGGCCAGGAGATAGGTCTGTTGGGCTGATGGGGGAAGCCAGCCCAGGGACTGATAAAGTGAGCAGTGGTGTGTTGAGTGAAAGTCCTTGCCCCCTGTATATCCAAAGTCTCTACCATGACCCAGTTAGTTCTTACAGCAAATACTACCCCCTGGTCCCCAGCCTTACTATATATTTGACACCCTTCCACATTTGGCACAGACCTTCCTCTCAGCTCCTTGATCAAGCACAAAATGGATGATAGTTCACAATCATGTGCTAACTATACACAGTTGTTTATACAGTAGGTACATGAGTGCAAAACTGGCATTCTGTCCTCAGTTGGTCACAGAGTTAGCAGAGTGTCTGTGCCAATTGCCACTGTAAGGGAGAGTACGTAAACATATGGTGGGGCCATGAATGGGTGGCCAATTGGTGGACTGGGTGGGCAGGTAGTTATTGGCAGTTTCAATGTATGGAATGGACCGCAGCACCACTGAACACCAAGGAAGTGAGATATTACTGATGGTGGGAGGTCAAAGGGCAGTGGTAGGAGGCAGAGGTGATACTACCTGGTTTAGGGAGGCAACATCTTTTAGAGCCATTTACCAACTGGTCAGAGACTCACTAATTATGCCATTCAAGATATCATTTTGTGATCCTACCCTGTTTTTGGGGTGCAAAGTGTTGTTTGAGAGTCACTTACCCATTTAACGATTGCAAATGCTCTTTGAATGTTCTGGTCTATGCGAACAATAACATTCTATTACCAGTAAGATAAAGACAAGTGAACAAATAAAAATATGGAATGGAGAGCTGTTCTCCATGAGGTTGATTATGTAATTTATCTTAACAATGCGTTAGAGTACAGAGTATGATGAGATTAATACTGGTACCACTGTGCTACCACATGAGTCTAGGGTTGCTGTGAGAGGGTACCAAATACTGAAATGTCAAAATAACGCAGTACCATTGTGCTACCAGTGTACCAGTATTTGTAGAATCTGACAAAAATCTCAAAATTTTGTGATACCATTGTATTACCAGTGTATGTGTGAGAGACAGGAGAACATGGTAAAAAATGCCAGTGCACTACCAATGCACAGTGGAAAATCTATATATCACCTACCACTGTGATACCGGAGTACCACTGGGTAGTACTATTGTGGATTTTTCAGCTGACCACAGTATTGCCATTGCTATACCACTGTAATGCCATTGTGACAAATTCAGTAAGGGTAACCAGATTGCTGAGACAATGCAGTGCTAAAGAAGTGTGATAAAAATTATAAAGTGTTGCCAGTACTACTGCAGTGTGCAGCAAAAATTTGTGAAGGAAATACAGTGCTAAAGAAGTGTGCATGAAAATCTAATAATTATTTGCAGTGCTCTTACAGTCTGCATCAAAAAATAAGAAAGATTGAGCAGTACTACTGCAGTGTGCAGCAAAATTAGTGAAGGAAATACAGTGCTAAGAAGTGTGCATGAAAATCTACTAATTATTTGCAGTGCTCTTACAGTGTGCATCAAAACATAAGAAAGATTGAGCAGTGGTACAACAGTGTAGCAGAAAGTCAGTGCAGTGTATTAACAGTGCACTGATGAAAAGCAGTGCTTTGTCAGTCTGGACTGAAATAACACTGAAATAAGACTCAAGATGGAAGTGTACACTCCACTTCCCTCTGGGTGTCCTTTTTCTTGACCTTAGCAAGGCCTTTGATACTGTGGATCACAGCCTCCTCCTGCTTTCATTGCAAAACATTGGCTTAGATGCCCAAGCACTGAACTGGTTCTCTGATTACCTAACTGGCTGTCAACAACAGATCAAAGCTGATGGGAACCTCTCTCTGCTAAAGCATCTTATGAGAGGTGTACCGCAAGGGTCAATCTAAGGCCCTTTACTATTTGCCATCTACATCAACAACATTAATCTCGGTATAAAGTCCGCCAACATTCATTTCTTTTTATGGGGACTTGGCAAAGCTGGGCATCATGGCAGAGGTCTTAACTGAGAGCTCCGTGTAGATCCACATAATGTCTGTGCAATCTTGCGTCAAAAAACATTCAAAACCAGCTAATTTTATCAGAAAACTCTGACCTAATGCCTGCGACATCTACAGGAATTAAAAAAACAATCTAAACTCCGCTTTTCGACTTTGCAGCAGCTGCCAGAAACATCGTGCCTGAGGGGACCTCTGCTGCAACAAGGCCATGTGGTAGAAACAATTCCTGGAGTGTAGAAAGAGAGCCCCGACATGAACAAAAAGGGACCCGAGTACCAGTCTCTTGAATGCCTTATAAGAGACCTTAAATATGACCTTGGTACAAAAATGCAATCAGGCTTCGACAATTTAACAGCCCAACTCCAACATTTACAACGGACTGTGAATTCTGTTTCCAACATAGCTGTTGCCCATGAAACCAGAATTGGAGAGCTGGAGTCGGGGGTCAGCTCACAGGCGGACAACTCAAATACAATGGCTGGGAACCTGAGGAGAGCACTTAAAGAAAAGAGTTGCTGAGACAGACTTAGGATAATCACAAAAATAAAGCAAAACATAATAATATCTGGATTGTGGGGATGCCCAAAGGGCAAGGACTGTGTGGCGTATATATAAACCTGGCTAAAGCAGACACTGGCCCTACCTCCGGAGACCAGCCTAGAAGTCCAGAGAGCTCACCGTTCACCACGAATTAAACCACAGCCTGACCAGCGACCCAGACATCTTCTAGTCAAATCTTTACACTACCAAGACAGGCAGAAGGTGCTAGAGGCAGCCCACAAATGTGACCCAATAATGGTTCAAAAATCTCACATCAGTATCTTCCCAGATTACTTGAGATTGCTGCAGGAGCGCAGGCAGGCCTTCAGTGAAGTTAAAAGGCAACTGAATAAAATCAGGTGCACATTTTCTCTTTTATACCCTGCTTGCCTGATAGTGAGACCACCGGGGAAGAAGCAGAAGGTGTTCACGGATCCCCAGGCAGCCGCTGACTACATCTCCAGCCTGAGCGCAGAAGCACCTATTAATGGAATAGCTCCCCATGAGAAGGATGCCCACTGATTTGGAGGGCTAAGTAATAATTGTCAGGCTGTGCCTTTCTTCATCATTTGAGGCCCAGATGGGAGGGGAGGTTATTTGGGGGAAGGTGATCTCTTGACCCACAACACCAGGTGGTGGTCTATAAAGGTGGGTACGTGATTGTCATCTTACATCCCCTTTCCTTCCTCCTCACAAGATTAGAGGGCCCTGACAAGCCGCATGCTTCCAGATGATTAGTGAGCAGCAAGAAAAAGTCATTTTTCTTGTACTATGGGCAGAAATAACACTAAAGATCTAGACTGCTATTTGATTTGGGGTCTAAGTTAAAAATATCACCTTTGGACTACTAGTTTAACGGTCCCTGTTTCAAAAGCATACTGTAGACCCCTGCACACTCTAGCAGTGTCGATGCGAGCAGACTCTGGATCTATGCTGTGGTTGCATTTAACAGCATGAGGAAAGCAAAGATACTGCAGGAGGGACACAATGAACTTTATTATTTAGACTTTTGTTGGGACTGTAATAACATCTATTTTGTCTTATAGAAGCCCTTACACATGTTTCTGGATTCTTGGGCAAATTCAACATGGTTTTCTAAGCTGGTTTATTACTTCTCAAGTTTCTCAATTGGTGGCAGGGGCGGTGGGTGTTGGGGCTGCCTCTTCAGGGACACTTCACCATGTTCGAAGTCTACCCAGGAAAGGGTGTGGCAGGGGACTGCAGGTGCCCTCTATATGGGAAGAGCGAGTTTGATAAGGTTGTTTTACGCATAATGGGAGGCCCAATGATCACATCACTCAGGACGCGCTCCTCAGAGGCGCCCATTATTGGGGCACCAAACATCTCTGCACTTTTATTACCCCTTAGGAGGGGCACCACATCCTTGGGGCCTTTGCCCCCCCATTCTTTTCTTTTGGAGGCTGGGGACAGCGTGAGGATTATGCATAGTTCCAATAGTGGATCTCCAGCTAACTCCACGAATGGTAGAGGGAGTAATTGGTATAAATAGAAGTGCGAGAATTAGTTGGGGTACTTCTTTTTCTGTTTTTCTCTTTTTTTTCTGGTTGGCTATGAGAGGGGGAGGGGGTTGGAGAGGGAAGTTGAAGTGGTTTTGGAGCTGTGGGGGAGTTTGAAGGCAATTTCTTTTTACAAAGTTATTTACAAAAAGTTAAAAAAGTTAGGAGACAGCAGATTCATCCTGAACTTGCAAACGACAATAAAATGGAAATTGATGGGTAAGAGGGCAATTATTATACAAAAAAGGAGAAAATGGCTGACTTTACATTAATAACGTGGAATGTCAACAGTTTACGTATGGTGATTAAAAGGAAGAGGGTATGGACGCAGATCAGGAGGATGAAGGAGGACACTGTGCTACTACAGGAAGTGCATTGTACTAGGGAGAAAGCTTATGGTCTGGCTCAATCTTTGGGGTGGGGCACACTTTTAGTTGCCCTTATACTTCTAAGGTCAGAGGGGTGGCCATCTGGATCTGTTCTAACTTCCCTCACAGAATCAAATTGCAGGCTACAGATCCACAAGGCTGATTTCTAATCGCAGTTGTGGACATGGGCGTGCAGAAGTATACTTTTGTCTCAGTGTATGGTCCCAATTATGACTCCCCGGACTTTTTTACACATCTGGGGGTCACCTTGGCCCCATACAGGGACAACCTCATTATAGGCGGGGACTTCAATGTATACTTAGACCCAAGCTGGGATCACTCTAAACAAAAATCCATTCATGTCCCTCGTAGTGTGTTTGCCCTACAGGGCTTTATCTAAGACCGAGCCCTAGTGGAAGCTGGGTTGGTCAATGAGTCTCTCTCAGCTTGTTATGGCCCCATGACTATCTCAGACCACACCCCATTGGAAGTCATGATATGCAGGGACTGCCCACAGTCCACCCCAACCCAATGGAGATTGGATCCTTATCTACTTCTCGATGCAGAATATATATTAAGGAAAACATTAGTACTTTTATAAAGTCCAACTGTGAGAAGGAGACCCAAATTAACATTGTCTGAGATGTTCTTAAAGCTTATATCCGGGGGAAACTATTTCCTATTCGGTATTTAAAAACAAATGAAGAACACAGGCAGAAGAGGGGCTAACTGTAGAAATCCAAAATCTGGAGAAGGCTGCCATGTCTGACCCCACCCCTTCCCCTTTTCAGGAAAATAAATTATTTAAAGAGTAGTTAAACTAGTTCACAATGAGGAAGCTGGAGAGAGACTTGTTCCTCCCCAAATCCTACAGTCACTTCGATGGTGACAAGGAGAGCAGATATAAAGATGGTGACCATGCTGGGCTGATCATTGTTTGCACTTAGGAATACTTTTTAGAAGCATTTTGTAAACTCCCTTAAAACGCTAAAACTCCCAGTTTTAATTTTCATTTGATGTTGTGCCGTTTTATCACTGTTATTTTATTTATTTTGGTTATTTTGGCTTTCACAAGGGCAAAAAGGGAGAAAAAGGAAATTGGCTGTTGCTGGTTGTTTTTGACAATCTAGGAACTGAATATGTGGTGTGAAAAATGCCGATGCTGATATTTTATCTGTGGTCGAGGTAGGTGAGCTGGAAGAAGAACTGAATTGTTTGAACCGGCCCCTTTCTTAGTACTTTATCTCAGTTATGAGACTTATCTACCAGCCTGGAATAAACCAAGCTGTGGATGGTTGGATGTGTGTGACCCTGAAAGTTGTGGGATTTGAAGAGGAAGAGGTCCATGAGGGCTGTTTTGTTGTATTGCAGCCCTGAAGTTGGGAACATTATTCGATTGTCCTGGTTGGGACCTGGTGTTGGGGGTTGGGCTGTCCCAGGTTAGCGGTTCTCTCTCTCTGGGGATCATGGGGCTACTGGAGGGTGGCCGTTTTTTGCCTCCTGGAGGCTAGTGATTAGTGGGTGGCTGCTGAAGGGTGGCTGCTGTGTCGACCGGGGTTGAGGACTGTTGTCCTGGGGTTGTCCTGATTTCGGTTTTGGTTCCTGCTTTAACCAGGTTTTTGGATATATTTTCTTCTTCAGTGTGAACTCCTGGAACTCCCGAAATTTTTGGCCTATTGGTTTTAATTTCAGAACTGTTTTGAAGAGGAAGTTCTTTCTTATCTGGAGGAAATTATGATCCTGCTGTTATTAAACCGGTAAACTGCTTCAACTGTATAAATTCTGGGTTTTGAATTGGCGAAGATCTGTGACTTTTATGGTTTCTGAGCTACCTTTATATAGAACTTGGACTGGGTGGTGAGAGTACCCTGAACTTCATTATCCTTTATATAATCTGTATTACTTAAACTGTGGTTGGTGAAAGAAATCCAGAATAAGTATTAATTTGGTTACGGCTTTGGGGTGTGAAAGACTCTAAGGCCAAAAATTGAAAAACTACTTTGGGCTTTTTAGGAGCCCTGAACTGTTTTAGAGGACACTTTTGTCATTTAGGATTCTTGGAATTTATCTTCCAGTTCTGGACATTGCTAGACATTTGTCTTTATTATATGTTGTGTTGCTGGGGGTCACTTAAGTAGAAATTTTATTTAATAAAATGTGTTTAGGGAGGGTTTCTTAGTATTAAAAGCCTGGGGTGGCCAGGCAGGATATAAGGATTATTAATGTGGCTGACTAAATTAACTTAGAGTTGATTGTTATATTGAGTAGCACCTTTAGAAGGTGGTAGTTTTTAACCAGGTAGCATAGGTTGGGATCATGGCTTGGTGGGCAGGCGCTACTCCCCCTCTAGGTTTAGGAGCCTGCACCCCTTTGATAGTCCCCCATTGCAACCTGAAGTGTATACACATTGCCTTGCTGTGGGTATTGTGAGGAGGGGCTGTAGGGGTAGGGTCACTGGACCTGGAAGGTGGAGGGAGCGGGGTGGGTGGATTGGGGTAGTGAAGTTGAGGAGGCACCCTGGGGCGAAATGGAGCCAGGAAAGGGGTCCTTCCTGCTTGGTATCCATACCCAAGGGCTCCACTGGTAGTGGATAAGTCACCTGCTCTTCCATGGCCTTTCATCCAACTCGGGCGGTGCTATGCAATGCCAGGTCAATAAAGAACAAGACAGCAATTATTGTTGATCTCGTTGAAACATCTGACCTGGTTTGCATCACCGAGGCCTGGCTGTATGAAAATGCTGGCCCAGTATTGGAGTCAGCTGTTCCAGCAGGGTAATCAGTGATACACCGCCTGAGATTGTATCGTAGGGGCGGGGATGTAGCCATTTGTTTTAAAACAGAACTGGGCCTTGTAGAGATTCCAGTGGGGGCCACTAGGTCCTTCAAGTGTATCATGGGTGCAGGTGTGGGCAGCAGGATTCTTCTCATCTACTGTCCACCCGGAGATGAAAAAGTTTTTCTGCAGGAAGTTGCAGACTTCATGGTCGACATGGTATTGGAATCCTCCAGGTGGTGGGTCCTGGGGGATTTCAATGCCTGGGTCGATGGTGAACTCTCTCATTTTGGTCAGAACTTCCTCCAACTGATGATCTCATTGGGCTTCACACAGGTAGTTACCTCTGCAACCCATTTTCAGGGTCACTCCTTGGACATGGTGTTCCTCCTGGGGATGGAGGCCGCTGACTTGGTGGTGGAACCAGTCGGATGGTCAGACCATCACTCTATAAGGTTCAGTTTTGTGGCTCCCCCTGTGAGACCCGCCCCTTTGGAGATGGTTCTATACCGCCCTTTGAGGGGTGTTACCCCAGAGGGTCTGATGGCAGTGCCAGACCTCTCGAATAGGCCAGTGGAGTGCTCGGACCCGGGAGACCTAGTAGCACACTATTATAGTGTGGTACTGAGGGCCCTGGAATCTGTAGCTCCTGTCCGAGTTCGCCCTCTCCCTCTCTGCCCTTGGTCCCCTTGGTTTGATGGGACTTTGAGGGAGTTGAGGAGATTTGGACGAAGGTTGGAATGCTGTGGCGGAAATCCGGCCTGGAGGAGGACAGACTTAGGTTGATAGTCCATTATTTAGACTATCAATCAGAAATCTCCTGTAAGAAGGCAGAGTTCCTGTCCAGCAAGAAATCAACCAGCCCAACTCTTTCGGACTGTGGACAGGCTGTGCAATCCAGCTTGCCTTTGGGGCCGGAGAGCTTTTTCACAAGTTAAGTGTGAGGAGTTCCCTCAATTCTTTGCAGATAAGGTGTTCTCCATCAGGTCGGAGATCCACTTGACTCGTTCACATGAGTATGGCAGTGGTTGATGTGAAGATGCAGACATCCGGTCTATCTGGACAGATCTCGATTAGCCAGCGATCGTGGACATCATGAAGATTGTTAGAGATCTGCGACCGACTTACTGTAGTTTGGATCCTGCTCCAACCCACCTTTTGGTGGGGTGTATGGATGTCATCGGACCAATCCTTGCTGAGATAGTCTGGTGATCACTGGATCAAGGGGTGTTTCCAGACCTCTTGAAGGAGGCCGTGGTGACGCCCCTTTTGAGGAAATCTTTCTGTGACCCAGACCGGGTGGCAAACTACAGTCCTGTCTCTAACCTGCCCTTTTTGGGCAAGATTATTGAGAAGGTAGTCGTGTTACAGTTTGAGAACTTTTTTACCACTCACAAAGTCTATGATCCTCTCCAGTTTGGTTTCAGGAAGAGGCATAGTACCGTGACAGCATTGATTCGAGTACTAAATGATCTCCTGATAGCGAGGGATCAGAGGAGTCATTCGATCTTGGTCCTCCTTGATCTCTTAGCAGAATTTGACACCATGGATTTGACACCATGGATCATGGGGTATTGCTGGAATGCCTGCAGCTGCTTTGTGGACTGTCCAGGACAGTCCTCAGATGGTTTCATTCTTTCCTTACAGGCAGGACCCAGAGGGTGGGGTCAGGGTTTTTTTCCTCAGCCTCCTTTGCCTTGCTCTGTGGGGTGCCGCAGGGTTCCATGCTGTCCCCCATGTTGTTCACGGAGTATATGTTGCCGTTAGGAGACATTATAAGGTGGTATGGGCTGAGTTTTCACTGCTATGCAGATGATACTCAGCTCTACATGTCCTTTGTACCTGAACAAAATAGTGCAGTCTTGGTCTTTAACAACTGTCTTGCTGAGATTCAGGACTGGATGAGTGCTAACTGGTTGAGACCGAATCCGGACAAGACTGAGGTGTTGGTAGTGGACCCAGGTCAGCGGGTAGAGAAGTTGACACCTGGACAACTCTCTGGCCTTGTGCTTGGGGGCAATCAGTTGAGACCTTCTGAACGGGCGCAGAATCTAGGCATTGTGATTGATAATGAACTGACATTAAAAGTGTAGGTGTCAGCAGTTGCCAAGTTCTCATTTTATCATCTGAGGAACATTGTCCGGATAAAGCACCTTGTTCCGCCTGATGACCTTCCTATGTTGGTGCATGCCTTTGTATCCTCCCATTTTGATTACTGTAATGCTCTATACCTAGGGTTACCGGGGGTGGATCTCTGTTGTCTGCAGCTGGTGCAGAACTCTGCTGCCAGATTGTTGATAGGGTTGTCAAGAACTAGCCATATCACTCCTGTGCTGTGCAAACTGCACTGGCTGCCGGTGCGATGGAGGATCACCTTCAAGGTCGCATTGCTGACCTATAAGACCCTACACTGACAGGGACCAGGCTACTTGCAAGACCTGCTTTGGCCTTACTCCCCCTCGCCCACTTTACTCCACTGCCGAGGGATTGCTAGAGGTTCCTAGGGTCCATCTTTGATCATCAGGTGCTAGGGCTTTCTCTTTTGTAGCCCTGACCCTGTGGAACTCTCTACCTCGTCAGATTAGAGAGTGCCTGTCAGCCGAGACCTTTAAGTCTTCATTAAAAACTTACTTGTTTGATTTAGCTTTTGGGGACAATATTTAGTTTTATTATTGCTGCCTTTTTATCTTATTTTAGACTGTATATGTGGTTTTATATTGTATTGTATATGCGCTTTGGTTTTTAGAAAAGCGCATTATAAATAAAATTTGATTTGATTTGATTTGAAAGGGGGGAAGTGGCTGGCTAGCACCACAAGGAAAAAGGGCTGAGTGTACTATCTTGAAAATGGAGAGCTGTGGTGGGGCTATAACTTATGACCAAGGGGAAATAAACTCACTTTTTAAAAGCTACTATGAAACCCTATACACAACACAAGTCCCAAAAGACTCGGAACCCTCTAGCTTTTTGGATGGGCTATCTCTTCCCAGATTACAGGAACCTCAGGTATTTCAACTAGAATCCCCTCTTTCCCAGGAAGAGATAAAATCAGGAATATGTCAGATGAAGAAGGGGAAAGCACCTGGACCAGAAGGTTTGCCCCTAGAATGTTATAGGGCAACATGGGATTCCATAGGAGAGTTACTGGGGGAAATTATACGATCTGCCTGGGGGGGAGGTAACGCTTCCTCCATCTCAAACACTAGCAACTATCATAGTCCTGCCGAAACCAGGCAAAAAGCCTGAGAAATGTGAATCTTACCAGCCCATATACCTTCTCAATGCTGATTATAAAATCATTGCTAAAATACTGGCCAAGTGGGTGGAGAGGGTTCTACCAGACCTAATTCACATAGATCAAGGGGGCTTCGTTAAAGATCATCAGGCAAAGCATAATCTGAGAAGGGCGATCAATATCATTCACAAATGGTAAAAAGTAGGGGCAGTGGGAGTGGGGGCCTCCTTGCCTGAGATGCAGAGAAGGCATTCGACTGGGTGTAATGGCCCTTCATGTTCACAGTGGTGCAACAGTATGGTCTGGGAGATACTTTCTTGGGGTGGCTGGGAGCACTATATGAATCCCCAAAGGCTCAAATCTTTATTAACAACATTGTCTCTCCCCCGTTCCTCCTCTCTCGAGGAACAGGGCAGGGTTGCGCCCTTTTGCCCTTCCTGTATGTCTTAACCACTGAAGCTCTGGTGGCTTCCATTAGGAGCAATCCTAAAGTCAAGGGATACACCGAGGGGGGAATGGACCACGTCATATCTCTATTTGCAGATGATGTCCTTTTTATCCTGTAGAGTCCGGAGGTAGCATTGCCTGACTAAAGTCACATTTTTAATCTTCATGGTCCCCTATAAGGACATAAAATAAACTGGGGTAAGAGTGAGTGGCTCCCACTGGGGAGAACTAAATCCCACATTATAATAACAGGAACCACTATACAACCTGTGAAGCAGGTTAAATATTTAGGAGTGCTCCTACCTAGCAAATTATCCCTTATAATCCAAACTAACTACTCACCCCTTATTACGAAGATTAAAGAGGAATGTATCAGATGGTGGGCACTCCCCTTTACCCTCCTGGGAAGGGTCAATCTAAATAAAATGTCCATCCTAGCGCAGGTGCTGTACCTGTTTCAGTCTATCCCCATCACTCTTCCATTAAAATATATCAGGATGTTAGAGGGAGCCATTACCCAACTGCTGTGGCAGGGGAAATGGCCTAGGATCCGTAAACATTACCTGTGCTAAGCAAAGGCCCGGGGTGGTCTGGTGCTGCCGAATGTCCATCTATAATATCTAGCATCACAGTTGGCTCATGTCCAGGGCATGTTTAAAGTGGACAGGGGTGGCCAACCGACTTGGTGTGAGCTGGAAGGCGACCCTAGGGTCTTCCAATACTACTCAATTTTGGTGGACTCCCTAGCAGGGGAACCACAGAATGGAATCCTCAATCCTTGTACGAGAGCAACTTGGAAGGCTTGGAAAACTGCCCAGAGAATCATAGAGATGGAGGGAGTGGTATCCCCTGACTCCACACCAAGGAGACTTTTTAACACAGACAGAGTGGTCCCTATCATAGTGGAGCAGCATCTGAATTCATGGTACAAAAAAGGCTTATTTAAGATTTCACAAATACTAAAAAATGGACAAGTAATTCCTTTTCAGTGTTAAAAAAAGATATGATCTGACCACAGCCCACACCTTTATATATTTAAGACTCAGAAGTAAGTTAGAACAGGGAAGGAAGGAAAGATTAACACCGGAAAAGCTGCAATTTTCCCCTCTGGAAGAGATATTCAGGAAATTTTCTAGCCTGGAGGCCTTTAAACCATTGAAAAAATGTTATAAACTTCTGGTGGTGGCCCTGCAGGACACTCTAGGAGTAGTTAAAGAAAAATGGGAGACTGATATTTACATGGAGGGGTTGACTGGAGGGGACTGGTCACTTATATTAAAGAACTTGCTGTGCTGCTCGGTTAATAATAGGTTGAGAACAGTGCAGTATAACGTACTAATGAGGTCCTACTTTACACCAGGTTTAGCTCACAAAATTGATGCATTTACCTCCCAATACTGTCCCAAATGTAGAGTGAAGGTAGGGTCCTTCTATCATATGATATGGGAATATCCCAAGGTCCAGGTGTTTTGGCAGGGTGTTCTCCAGGTCCTTGAGAAGACCTTGCACTCCAATATTAGGATGGACCCAGTGGAAGTCCTACTGGGACTCCCGGAATATAGTCACACTGGTAAAAGGCAATACACTTTAGCGCTTGGCCCTAGTGGTGGGTTTAAGAGAGTTGTCAATTCACTGGGGTCATAATCATATGCCAACAGTAGCTTCCTGGCTATGCTTCTTACTCCAAACTATGAAGCTGGATCATACTCAATATCTAGTGAGGGGCCAGATAGCCAAATATGCAGAGATATAGCAGCCCATTTAACTAGCAATTGGTGAGAGTTGGTTTCCTGCCTTCTAAGTACGGGCCAGACCTAAGACCACTGTGCTGATTTGTAAACCTAGATTATCACCTTAAGATCTGTTTATTCTTTCCAGTACTTGAATAGTATCTTCCCATCATTATACTAGTGACATCTAGCCACTTAGCAGTTAGTATGCATATTTCTACATAGAAATTATAACTTAACTATCCTTATGATTATGTATTATCTGTCTGTATAAGATGAAAGACCAAGCAATATATCTTTGTACTAACTCAGGTGCACCCCCCCCCCAGTCTTGGGGGAAGTGGACACTTAATGGTTGTATGTGTGTCTCCTGTTTCTAAATAAAGTTTACAAAAAAGGAAAACATTCATCTCTTTGCAGATGACATGATTCTTTACTTGGATAGGCCCACCCCAGAGCTTGCTTGTAGTGATTTACAACTAGACTTCAACAGTCTGCAACAAAACCTCCTTCACTTAAAGATCAAATGCCAATGTTTTAATGATTTCAATAAACACAGGAATTCAAGTCCCTGTGTCATGATTAGTTTTTCCTGAAAATAGCATGCTGTTTGGTTTTGTGGTTTTCTTTAAATCAGCATCTGTTAATGTGCTCTGCAGTAACTGAAAACAGTGAAGAAGTAGTGAAGATTTTTCTGTCCCTATCAGTGAATGATGACATCATTCCTGTCCAGCCTATTGCTGCAACAATGACGTCCTTAAAGAGCTGCGGACGCCATCTGGCCAAAAGTGATACATTGCAGATTTAGAATAAGCATATCCACAGTAAATCTCATACCAAAAAATAGATTTCTATGTTACTTCATGATAAAGTTATTAGCCATTTTGTAACCCTGATTTCACCACCTGTTCAAAGAAAGCCTATTTCAGTGAAGAGCTGCTGCTGATGTCCTCTAGGGACCTTACAGTTTATTCTTCCATGTCAGCAAGCTTATAGAACCTGTTTCTCTAAAGTTGTAAAGATCATGTGCAATGGTTTTCATAAGTAAAACAGGCAGCATGAGTTAGTAAACATTGCTTTAAAAACTTTGTATTTCAGTCTTTGTAACAAGACTGACAATAGTTTGTCTGGATGCCTTTTTATTGAGGTCCTTTTGCTGAATGCTGGATCATAGCACACTGTGAGGTTTGCAGACTGAATATGTTTCTGATGAAAGGCTGAGCTCATTCATACCTGTCAGTCAACTGAGGCAACTTCTAAGAATGGCAATTGAAAACAATTATCCCATCTCCTTGTTAATGGGGGTGGGGCAGACTCATCTATGTTCTACTCTAAGGCCCTGTCCACACTACACCTCTGTAATGTTACAGAGTGCCCAAACCATTACCACAACAGTTTGCGTTTATACCTGTAACATTACAGAAGGCGTTTTCGTAACCGTTGTTGAAACCACATATGAGGTGGTTTCAACAACAGTTATGAAACTGGTCCTGCCTTGGTAACGTTACCAGCGGTAATGTGGATGGGTGGTAACGGTCCCATGCAGGGCCTGAAGCATAGCATGAGCTGCATTGTGGGATCGGGTGCCGCCATAACGGTCGCCCGTCTCCCAAAGTGTGGACTGGTGGTGCCGGTCCTGTAACGCACACCGCCACGGTGTGGACGCACTGTACCGCTCCCCGGCTGTAATGGATTGCATCCATTACCGGGCCAGAGCGGTGTAGTGTGGACAAGGCCTAAATTACAATGATCATTTTACCAGAGCTAACACTTCCACCGCTAGTAGAAATTAACACATGTAAGGCCCCTATTAAAACATATTGTAAAGCAATAAAATTAGTAGCACTCTAACTGGCTTCAGCAGTCAGGAGGCATGCTGACTTAGTATCCAGCAATCCTGGTGAAATGGACCACACAAAAACAGCATTAAATAATACAATTTTATCAACTTTGTTACAAAACCTGGAACATACATAATATTTATAGCAATGTTTACTGGCTGGTGCTGTCTATTTTACTTGTGAAAACCATTGCACATGATCTTTGCAACTATGGAGAAAAGGGTCTTCTTATACGCTTGTTGACAGTCTTTACTAGACTTTGAGCTCCCTACATGAAATCATCAGCAGCTCTTTACTGACACCTGCTTTTATTGCACAGGTAGTGCAATCAAAGTTACAAAATGGCTAATAACTTTAAAACCAACAACGTAAAATCTAGTTTTTGGTACGAGATTTACTGGGAGTATGCTTATTTGGATTCTGCAAAGTAGCACTTTTGGCGTCAGTGGCTCTTTAATTGCCTGTAGTAGCTGTTGCACTTCCCAGTCAGAGCAATCTGTAGAGCTAATTGTGTTTACTCCAAGTGTGTTACTAACCCATCTGGTTTGTGTCTATATAAAATAGTTTACAATCTATCGTTCTGTCCTCATAAAAGAGTTGGTCATTTGTTTTTTCAGTGGGTAACTGAAGTGGTATAAATGAATGTTTGTGAGAAATCTCCTGTTTGTATCATAGCTGAGTTCTTTCACATCAAAACTCTGCATTATTTTTTGGCTATATAAACACAGGGTTGTTTAATGGATATAAAATAAATCTAAAGTTTGTTAAGTCATAGAATAGTGTGTCTTTGATGTAGCCTTCATGCATATATTTATGTGAGAACAATATTGTTAGTTTGTCAGCTTGACAACCAGGTGTCTGCCACACTTTACTATTTCAGGAACATATTCTGTATGAACTCACAAAATTTAGTTCTCTGAGGGGTTCTGTGTGGAAATACATCATGTATGTGTGTAACTAGGCATACTACAGTATAAGACAATGAATTCACTGCCCTTAAATTTCACTGTTTTGTCTGCTCTGACATTTTCATGGCAGTTTAATTTAGCTAAAGTGCAAGGGCAAGCTAACTTGTCAGTTGAGGTATATATTTTCACTGGCATATAATTTTCACTCGACTTTCAAAATAGTGAATATAGCTTAAATTTCATTCTAGCGAAAATAATGTCTTATACAGTATATGTCATCCTGATGCCCCTATCTTTTGCCCCTGAGTTGAGGCTGCTGCACCCTGCTTCTCAGTGCCCTCCCCCCCACAGGCAGGGTAAATGCCACCTGCTGTCCCCTGTTCCAGTCTCCACAGACAGGGCTACTGTGCTTTGCTAAGCCCTAGAGTCCCAGGGCTTCTGCCTCCACAGTTGGGGCTTCTGCACCATCCTGCACAAGGCCAACAAAAGATGGGGATTTTGCTGCACCCTGCACTGCCCCAAATGGGCAGGGTAGCTGCAACATGTGCACCTCGTCTCACAGTCAGGGTTGCTGTATCCTGATGCCCCTCTGTGTCCTGTCCCACAGTCAAAACTTCTGCACCATGCTGTCCTCTGCCCCCTGCCACGACTGTGCCATGTTGCATCATAGAGCCTCTTGATTCCACAGTTAGGGTTGTTGCACCATGCTGCTCCCTGCCACCACAGTCAGATCCTTTGGTACACTACCTAAGCTGCTCAATAGAAAAAACAAACACTTTCATCTTGTGTTATAGGGTGGGGACTGGGGGTAACATAGAAACATAGATAAGGACCTCAAGACCCATCCAGTCTGCCCATTTCTTTTTCTACCTTATAAATGTGCCATCGGCCTTTGCTCTGTCAGTGGCCTATCTATTCATACTCATCTGTATTGCTCCCTTATGCCTATCCCACGCCTGTTTGAAGCCCTGCACTGTATTCATAGCTACCACTTCCTGAGGTAGGCCGTTTCATGCATCCCTAACCCTTTCTGTGAAAAATAATTTCCTCACATTCCCCCTTAATCGGCCTCCCTCTAATCTCATGCTTTATCCTCTTGTCCTGCTATTTTTCTTATATTTAAACATGTTAGACTCTTTCACCTTGTTAATGCCCTTAAGGTGTTTGAATGTTTTGATCATATCACCTCTCTCCCTCCTTTGCTCAAGGGTATACATATTGAGCTCCGTTAATCTGTCCTCATATGTCTTCTGATGCAGTCCCTGCATCATTTTGGTCTGCCCTTCTCTGGACTGCCTCAATTTGGTTAATGTCCTTGTGAAGGTGTGGCCTCCAGTACTGCATGCAGTACTCCAGATGGGGCCTAACAGTGTCTTGAAAGAGGGATTATTACCGCCTCTTATGACTTGTAATACCCCTACTAATACACCCTAACATCCCCCTAGCCTTACCTACTGCTTTAGAGGTCTGCTTGGATGATTTCAGGTCATCGGTGATGATGATGCCCAAGTCTCTTTCTTCCTTTGTGACTGCCAGAAACTCCCCTCCCAGCCTATAGATGGCTTCAGGGTTTCTCTTCCACATAGAAACATAGAATTTGACGGCTGATAAGGACGCTTGGCCCACCCAGTCTGCCCATTTCCCTACCTACTGGATAAGCTGCAGATCCTAGTTAACCAGCAGCCTACTTCTTCCTACACCAACCCCCCAGAACTGCCTTATGACTATCCCATGGATTCTTGAATTCCACCACTGATTTTGACTCCACAACCTCCTCCGGAAGGCCGTTCCATGCATCCACAACCCTCTCTGTGAAAAAATACTTCCTTAAATTACCTCTGAGTCGCCCCCCCCATCTTCAAATTGTGCCCTCTTGTTCTTGCACACCTCTTTTTTTGAAAGATGCTACCCTCTTGGACTTTGTTGATTCCCTTGAGGTACTTGAAAGTTTCTATCATGTCTCCCCTCTCCCTCCTTTCCTTGAGGCTATGCATATTAAGCTCCTTAAGTCTCTCTTCATATGTCTTCCGTGCAGACCCTGCACCATTTTAGTTGCCCTCCTCTGGACAGCTTCCATCCTGTCTATGACTTTGCGGAGATTGGGTCTCCAGAACTGCACACAGTACTCCAGATGGGGTCTCACCAGCTGTCTGTACAAGGGATAATAACTTCCTGTTTTCTACTGGTGATGCATCTCCCTATGCATCCCAGTATCCCTCAGCCCTCCTTGCTGCCTCTCACATTGCTTGCCCATCTTTAGGTCATCTGATATGACTACCCCCAGGTCCCTCTCCATTTTTTTGTTGTTAGTATCTCACCCCCATTGTGTACTCTTCCCTGGGTTTTGTTTCCCAGGTGCAGTACCTTGCACTTCTTAGCATTGAATCTAAGCTGCCATACATTTGACCATTCCTCTAACCTTGCCAAGTCCCTTCTCATCCTTTCCACCCCACCCTGTGCATCAACTCTGTTGCAGATCTTAGTGTCATCTGCAAAGAGACATATTTTCCTTCCAGTCCTTCTGCAATGTCGCTATAAAGACATTGAAGAGGACCAGTCCTAATACTGAACCCTGTGGTACCCACTAGTAACCCTCCTTTCTTCTGAGTGGACTCCATTTACTATTACTCTCTGTGTCCTATTCTCCAGCCAATTCTTTACCCAGGCTGTCATCTTGGGACCCACTCCCAGTCTGGCTAACTTGTATATTAATCTTTTGTGTGGGACTGTGTCAAATGCCTTGCTAAAGTCTAGGTAGGCCATGTCCACAGCCCCTCCCTGATCTACTACTTTGGTCACCCAGTCAAAGAAATCTATCAGATTCGTCTGGCATGACCTTCCCACTGTGAATCCATGCTGCCTAGGGTTCTGTGCCCCTCTGGCCTCTAGATACTCTACAATTCTTTCCTTTAGAAGTGATTCCATCATTTTCCCTATCACTGAGGTTCAACTAACAGGTCTATAGTTTCCTGCTTCTGCCTTGCTCCCACTTTTGTGAAGGGGGAATCACATCTGCCCTCCTCCATTCCTCGGGTACCACCCCATCCTCCCATGATTTGTTAAAAAGGGTAGTCAGTGGTGTCACTAGTTCTACCCTTAGTTCTTTTAGAATTCTGGGATGAATCCCATCAGGCCTCATTGCTTTGTCCACCTTCAGTTTTAAGAGTTCTTTCAGAACCCTTTCTTCTGTAAATGGGCGGTATCAACTTCTGTATCCAGCGTGTTACTACTGTTTGTTTTATGTACCCCCCTCTTCCTTTGTAAATACTGAGCAAAAATATTTGTTTAGTATCTCTGCCTTTTCACAGTCTCCCTCTGCCCACCCTTCCTCCCCTTTATTAAGCCTCACTATCCCTCCCTTGGTCTTCCTTCGCTCCCTGATGTACCTATAAAAGGTTTTATCCCCCTTCTTAACTGAGTTGGCTATCTTTTCCTCGGTTTGGGCCTTTGCTGTTCTGACTGCCTTCCCAGCCTTCTTTTGCTTTAACTGATACAGTTCTCTGTTCTGCTCCTTCTGCGATTCCTTGTACTTCCTGAATGCTTTCTTTTTCTCTTGAACCTTCACTGCCACTTCCTTTGAGAACCATAGTGGTTTCTTACATCGTCTTGTTTTGTTTATTTGCTTCACACAAAGGCTCGTTACCTCTGTGATGGCAGTTTTTATTATTCCCCATTGTTCTTCCACCCTTCCTTCCTGCCCATTTGCTAGTGCATTCCTTAGGCACTCACCCATTTTGGCAAAGTCAGCCCTCCTAAAGTCCAGTACTTTTATCTTTGTATGGCTTGACTCTATTGCTGTGTTTATTGTGAACCATACTGTTCGATGGTCGCTAGTTCCCAGATGGCTACCCACTTCTAAATCTGTAATCCTCTCTCCATCTCCATTTGAGAGAATCAAGTCTAATATTGCTCCCTCTCGAGTGGGCTCCAGTACTAGTTGTCTAAGGCATGCCCCCTGTAGGGCATCTAGAATAACTGCACTCTTCGAAGTGGCAGCTGCAACTGCACTCCAGTTAACATCTGGCATATTCAGATCACCCATCAGCAATATCTCCCCTTTTTCTGCCATTCTAAGTATACTTTCTCTCATTTTCCTGTCCATTTCCTCCCCCTGAGAAGGGGGTCTATATACAACCCCTGTGCGTATTGTGGTGCCATTGCCTGTCTCCAAATTTACCCACAGTGCTTCTTCTCCTCCCTGTTTACCCTTTTGTTCAGTTGCTTTTACTCCTTCCCTTATGTAAAGAACTACTCCTCCTCCTCTTTTACCCTCCCTGTCCCTCCTGTAGACAGTGTATCCTGGTATGTTTATGTCCCAGTCATGGTTTTGTGTGTACCATGTTTCTGTGATTGCCCTGATATCCAGATGTTCCTCCTCCATCAAGGCCACTAATTCAGGAAGCTTGTTACCCAGACTATATGTGCATGATCGTGCACTTCTTTGCATTAAATCCCAGTTACCTCTCTTCTAACCATTTTGCTAGTTTATCCAGATCTCTTCTCATTCTGCCCATCCCATCTGGATCATCTACTCTGTTGCAGATCTTGGTGTCATCTGCAAACAGACAAGCCTTACCCTCTAGTCCATCTGCAATGTCACTAATGAAGATATTTAAGAGGACTGGCCCCAGGACTGTTCCCTGAGGTACCCCACTTGTGACTTGCATCTCTTCTGACCGTATACCATTTACCACCACTCTCTGTTTTCTGCCTGTCAACCAGTTTGCCACCCAGTTGACCAACTTCTGACCCACCCGAGCCTACCCAGCTTATTTCTCAATCTTCTGTGTGGAACAGTGTTGAAAGCTTTGCTGAAGTCAAGGTAGATGACATCAACTGCTCCCTTGGTCCACCACTCTGGTTACCCAGTCAAAGAAATCTATGAGATTAGTTTGATAGGACCTTCCTTTGTAAACCCATGCTGTCTTGGATCCTGTGCCCCTATGGATTCCAGGTGTTGCACTATCCTTTCCTTAAGAGTGCCTCCATAATCTTGCCCACTACTGAGGTAAGACTGACTGGTCTGTAGTTCCCTGCTTCCTCCCTGCTACCACTCTTGTGGAGTGGGATCACATGAGCCCTTCTCCAGTCTTCTGGGACCTCTCCTGTGCTCAGAGACTCACTAAACAGTTCTGCTAATGGCTCTGCTAGTTCCACCCTTAGCTCCTTAAGTACCTTCGGATGTATGCCATCAGGTCCCATTGCCTTGTCTACCCTGAGCTTAGCAAGCTCTTGTAGGACCCTTTCTTTTGTGAAAGGAGTAGTACTCCCCTCCCTTCACCCTGTGTCCATGGTGCTGAGCTGTGGGCCCTGCCCTACCTTCTCTTCAGTAAATACTGAGCAAAAGTATCTATTTAGGATAGAGGCTTTTACAGGGTCCTCCTCCTCACATGCCCCCTTTTCTCCTTTGAGCTTAGCAATACCCCCTCTGGACTTTCTCCTTTCACTAATGTATCTATAGAAAGTCTTGTCACCTTCTTTTACTGTTTGTGCTAGTGTTTCCTCAGTTTGGGACTTTGCCTGCCTTACTGCCTTCCCTGCTTCCCTTAGGGCAGTTTGGTATGCCTCCCCTATCTTCATCCCGCTGTGTCCCCTTATATTTCCTGAAGGCCAGCCTTTCAGCTCTGACTTTTTCTGCTACTGTAAGTGGTTTCCTTCTTCTTTTGCACTTCCTTTTCTGTCTAACACAATGGGATGTTGCTTCAAGTATTGCATCCTTAATGCTTGCCCACTTTGCCTGTACCCCCTCACCTGTGTTTCTTTTTGCCAGGGCTAGCTTAACTCTGTTGGCCATCTTATCAAAGTCAGCTCCTCTGAAGTCCCATATTTTTGCCTTGGAATGGGATGATTTAGATGTAGTGGCCAAATTGAACCATACCATGTAATGGTCACTGGCCCCCCAGGTGACCTACGACCTGGAGATCTGTGATTCCTTCCCTGTTAGTCAGTACTAGATCTAGGATAGCCCTGTCTCTTGTGGGTTGTTGTACCAGTTGTTTGAGGCCCTCCTCCTGCAGGGAATCCACCATGTGTTTAGTTCTGGCAGATGTTCCTGCTGGTATTGACCAATCTGTATCCGGCATGTTGAAGTCTCCCATTATCAGCATCTGTTAATGTACTCTGCATGGTGCAGCAGCCCCAACTGTGGAGACAGAGGCCATGAGAATCTAGGGCTTAGCAGAGCACAGCAGTCCTGTCTGTGAAGACTGGAACAGTGGTCAACAGGTGGCATTGGCCCTGACTGGGGGGGGCAGAGGGAGCAGGGTGCAGTAGCCTCAACTGAGGGCAAGAGACGGGCATCAGGATGACATATAGTATGTCTAGTTACACACATGCCTGATGTATTTCCACACAGAATCCCTCAGAGAAATTAATTGTGTGACATCATAAAGTACATGTTCCTGAAATAGCAAAGTGTGGCAGACACCTCTTTGTCAATCTGACATAACAACAATATTGTTCTCACATGAACGTATGTATGGAGGCTACATCAAGGACACACTACTTCTATGACTTAACGCACTTTAGATTTATTTTATATCTATTAAACAACCCTAGGTTTATATAGGCAAAAATCAATGCAGAGTTTTTATGTGACAGAACTCAGCTGTGATACAGACAGGAGATTGCTCACAAATATTCATTTATACCACTTTGGTTACCCACTGAAAAACAAATGACCAACTCTTTATGAGAACAGAATGATAGATTGTAACCCAGTCTATCTAAACACACACCAGATGGGTTAGTAGCTCACCTGGAGTAATGACAATTAGCCCTACAGATTGCTCTGACTGGGAAGTGCAACAGCTACCACAGGCAATTAAGGAGTTCATTGCTGCAGCAACAGACTGAAGAGGAATGACATCATCACTTACTGATAGGGACAGAAACATTGTCACTGTTTCTTCACTGTTTTAGTTACTGCAGAGCACATTAACAGATGCTGATTTAATGAAAATCACAAAACCAAAAAGCATGATATTTTCAGGAAATACTAATCATGACACAGGAACTTGAATTCCTGCATTTATTGTAAATCTGTAAAACACTGTCATTTGATATTTAAAGCTCTTACTAAATGCCAAAAAGACCAAGGCAATGCTCCTTTCACCTCTTGCAAAGACATCTGATCTCTGTCTTGGACCTCAAATTACTACACTACTTGGGGAACACTTGGAGTTCATAACTAAATTTAAGTACCTGGGATTCTGGGTTGACCATAAATTATCCTTTACTGTTCATATCGAGGAAACTGCGAAAAAACTGAAGCAAAGGCTCGGTCTGTTCTTCCGTATCAGGCACCTACTGACTCATGAAGCTCAAATCCGTCTGGTCCAATCCACCTTTCTTCCTCTCCTTGATTATGCGGATTTCATATACAGCCAATGCCCTAGCACAGCTCTGGCTATGCTTGACATTCTCTACCACTGTGCGTTGAGATTTATTACAGGTGTCCCATTCTCAGTTTACCTATGGTGCTTGACAGTGCTAGCACTTGACATCCCCTACAGGCAGCTACTCAATGCAGACTGTGGGCATTGTATGCAATGGATGTCAGTGCTCCTGTCGGGGGACTGCACCCCCAAAACACCCCCTTGTGGGGGGTTCTGCCCCCACACAACCCGGTCTCTAGGATTCTAACTCCGAGTTGGAGTTGGACCGGGGGGGGGGCCATCACCCATCGAGGCAGTCCTGATTGGCTCACAGACCACCACAGCAATGGGTGGATATTTCCCAATCCCTGTCACTGTGGTGGTCTTCACAATCGAGGAGTTTTTGCGGTGATGGTACACCCCCATTCTCAGCCCAGCACTGCTCCTTATACTCAGAGCTTTGATGGCTATCCCTTAAACTGAGACATCAGAAAAATGCAATCACCTGGACGTATCGAGCAATAACACATAGTCTGCCCCAATATATTCTGGACTGCCTGTCTGCCTGCACCGAGAGGAACTACCCCCTTAGAAGCCTCTCACATACCACACTTGTTGTCCCCAGGGTCAGAACATGCTTTGGAAAAGCCTCCATAAGCCCTGCCTGTTCTCTGGAACAGCACCCAAAAGACACTAAAAATAGCACTACCTATCAAGCTGGCCACCTTTAAATCCCTGCTCGCATGAGTCTCAATAGAGACCTGCAACTGTTTCCAGCGCTGATCTATACTCCTCCTTACTGCTCGAGGCCTCTCCCGAATTATGTCCTAACTGGTTCCTTACTCTTCTCACTCAAGTCTCACTGTAGTAATATGTACATAATACCTATGTATATAGTTCTTGTTTTTCCCACCTGCAAATTGTTCTATACGCATTTGTTCTACCTGATGCATTATTTATTGTTTGTATTACTCCCTGTGTTATATTATGATTTCCCTGTAATGTCATGTAAACACACCCAGGACCATCTTGTAAATGAGTTTTATTCAATGGCATGTCGCCTGGTAAAATAAAAATTGATTGCTAGTCACTGCCCTTGGAGCTGAGAGCACCACTCCCACCACCACCACCCTCTGCTGCCTCCCTTGCAACCAGTTTACTACCCATCTCACCATCTTCTCCCCTGCCCCAATGCCTCCAAGCTTATTTCCTAGCCTCCCATGTGGCACTGAATCGAATGCTTTATTAAAGTCCAGGTACAGGACATCCACTGCATGGCCTTTGTCTAACTGCCTAGTTACCCAGTCGTAGTAGTCCACCAGGTTGGTCTGACAGGACCTGCCTGCAACAAACCCATGTTGTCTACTGTCCTGCAGACCATTAGCCTCCAGTAGGGAAACCAGCCTCTCCTTCAGGATTGTCTCCATCACTTTACCCATGATGGATGTGAGGCTTACCAGTCTATATTTCCCTGCTTCAACTGTGGGGCTGCTCTTATGGAGGGGCACAATGTGAGCCACCCTCCAGTCTTGGGGTACACTCCTTCAGTCCAGGGAGGCACTGAACATGTCTGACAAGGGCTCCACTAGGATTTCTGTCAACTCCCTCATCACTCGAGAGTATATGCCATCTGGTCCTGGCACCTTGTTCACCCTCAGTGCCCTCAAGCCCTCCAGCACTCTGTCCACTGTGTTCTCCCATCTGTCACCTCCTCCCCCACCCATGTCTGCCCTCCCACTCCCCTTGGGTATTGGCCCCTCACTTCTCATTAGTGAATACCGAGCAGAAGTATTCATCCAGTGCTTCTGACTGCTCTGCCCGTTTCCACCCACCCCCATCCCTCTTAATCATTACGATTTAATCCTTACAAATTCTTTTCTCCCTGAAGTAACTGAAGAAGTCTTTCTCCCATTCTTTAATGCCCCGTGCCAGCCTAAGCTCCCTAGATGCCTCGGCTACCCTTACTGCCCTTGTCACCTCTTTTGACTCCTTCAGGAAAACCTCTCTGTCCTTCCACCTCCTTGTTTTCTTGGACCTCCTCAAGGTGGCTCTTTTCTTCCTTACTTCCCCCATGACCCCCTTGCTCACCCAGCTAGGTCGCTTTTCCCTAGCCCTCTTGCTCTGGACCCTGATACAGGTTCTGGTTCCTTCCTTTATCCCTAGTTTGGTAACCTCCCACCTCCTGTTTGTGTCCATATCTGGATGTATTCTGGCCAGATACTCCTTTACTACTTCATCCATTCTCTTGAAGTCGGCCCTCCTGAAGTTCAACACCCTTGTATGTGTTTCTACTCCCTCCTTGCTCATGTTTATCGTGAACCACACTGAGTGGTGGTCACTCACTGACAGCAGTTCCTCTACCCCCAGCTCCTTCACAAACTCCCCATTTGCTAGCACATGGTCTAGGGCGTTCCCTAGTCTGGTCGGCTCGCTGATCATTTGCAGCAGGAAGCTATCCTGGAAGAAGTCCAGCAGTACCTGCTCTCTTCTATTCATATTGGCTGGGGTACTCCAATCCACTCCCGGCAGTTTGAAGTCCCCCACAGTCACTGTGCTACCCTTCCCACAGGTCTCTCTTATCAGTCCCACAAGTTCCCTGTTCAGCTTTTCCATCTGTGAGGGTGACCTGTACACCACCCCATCCTGAGAGTTCTTTTTTTGGAATCTTGAATCTGTACCCATGTTGACTTCTTACTGCCCTCCTCCCCCTCCTCCCGAACACATTTTAACACACCTCTCACATACAGTGCCACCCACCCCTTTCCCTTTTATCCTATCTCTATGAAATAATGTATACCCTGGTACTGCCAGGTCCCAGTCATGGTAAGGGGTGGCCCATGTTTCGGTGATGGACGCCATGTCCACCTACCATTCTGCCATGAGAGCCATAACTCTGCTATTTTGTTTCCCAGGCTCCTTGCATTCAAGGTGACCACCTTCCACCCTTGTTCCTTACCCCACTCCCTACATGCTCTCCCTTACTATGTTCCCCTCTAGTACGGTCCCGTAGTCCCTCCCTGCTGGTATGGGGTGTAAACTCATTTGGCTTCCTTTTCAGTGGATTCTGCATGCCTCCTGCCCATACGCCACCCCCGTTCCTAGTTCAAATTCCTTTCCTTTACCATGTATTCTTCTAATTTCTATTTCAGTACCCTCCTTCTCTCCTCACTTACGTGATGCCTGTCAGCGTAGAGATCATTATTCTCCCAGGTCCTTTCCCACTCCTCCACCAGTCCATACCCTTTGCTCTGACACCAAGTTCTTAGCCACATGTCAAATTCCTCTATCTTCAGCTTCCTTACAGTGCTTGCCCTGGGAACTGGAAGTACTTCCAAGAAAGCTACTGATCCTACTGCCTCCTCACATATCTGCCCAGCTCCTCAAACCTTCTCTGAACTACCTCTACCATACTGCACTTCTTGCCTGGTCATTTGTTTCCAAATGAATAACTATATGAAGTTTCACCCTACCCCTCCTAGCATACTTCAGAACAGATTGACCCACCCTTTCCGTCGTCATACCTGGTATGGCCTCCACCCAAATGCAACTATGCCTCTCCGCCTTGCTTCCCCATCTGACCCCTTTTATTATAGAGTCTCCCAGCACTAAGATTCCACCTTTGTTTCCATGTTCCATACTCCCTGGTGTCCCATTATTCCATCCCCTTCTCCCACGCAACTCATTTTCCTCCAGCACAGTTGTTCCCCCTTCTGCCCCTGCTGTAACATCCCCAGTCCCTACCACTTCCCCTGTCCCACCTCTTTTTTTCCCCTGTCTCTACCTCTACCTCCTGTTCCTACAGGGCTTCACCTGCCTCCTCCCTTTGATGCATTGCTTCCCCTCCCAACTCATGCCCCCCCGTCCCCATCTCCCCACCCCTCTTCACTCCTACCCATACCTTCCTTCTCTAGTCTATCCTCAACTCCTCTGCCGAGTGCCCCCATCACATCCCCCAGTCCTGCCAGTACTGTGAAATGATTTTTTGATGACCCTTCACTTCCTCTAGTGCCTCCCTCCTTTTGCTAGCCCCCCTTCTGCTGACTTTGAGACCTTTACCTCCTTCCTTCCTCCCTCCTCCTTCTATTCCTCCCCATTTCTGCCTTCGTTTGCCCTTGATCCTAGGTCCCCCATCTCATTTCCCCATCCGTCTCCCTTTTTCCACTCTTCCTACTCTCTTTTTCCTCCCTCCTCCATTACCCTCCTACCCTCCTCAGTTGTTGGGTTGTCCTTCACTGCACCCAGCCATCTTTTGTTCCACTCCACTTGCAAACACCTGATCTTATTCTTAAGCTGTTGTATTTGCCTGTACACCAAACATTCGCCCACCCTCCACGCAATTTTAAGAAAGATGATCGCCCTGCAGTTGTTGCAGCCCACCACCCTACCTAACTCTCTATTCACCCACCAGCATCCCCCAACATTCCCAGTTGAAGGATGCCCAACCCACCTCCATGTCTTCTCCCTTCCTCCATTACCAGTTCTGTCCATGTTCCATCAGTTTACGATACCTCACTCCTTTCAATAGATGGCCACCTAACAAAGTTCGCCCTAACAAAAAGCAGTTTGCTCTTTTTAAACCCGACCAACTGCAAATCCCCTAAACATATAAATTACCTTGACTGCAGTTTCCATAATTTACCTATATAGTACCTAAAATGGAGTTTGCTTTTTTAACCTACACAGTACCTGGGATGCTATTTGCCTTTTATGAGTAGAGTGTCCTGCTAATCAAATGCCCCTCAGCATACACACTACCTAAAATGCAATCTTTATTTAATTATACACATTTCCCTGTAGCTCTCCACCTCCACTTTTTCTCCTACTGGTGCCTCTTCCTTTGGGGAGGAGCACGGGGTATTTAAATGTTAGTGGAGGTGGGGGTGGGTGGGTTGGAGAAAAAATCAAGTCTTTATTTGCGGCTGAGCTCTGGGCTTTTAAAGCCCAGTCATGCAGTTTAAATTTGGTGCTTTTCCCAGCGGCACTCCTGATTGGCTCCTCAGCGGCACTGGCTACTCCTTTCCCCTTTGCCTTGGATGCAGCCTTTCTTTGCGGCTCTGGCCGCCAATTACCTTGCCACAGATACAGTGTTCCTCTGCATCTCCAGCTACCAGTGTCCTTACTGCCGATGTAGCCAAAAAAATCATTAGTCATAGGTGTCACTCCCTCCCCCCAGTCCTCTACCTAATATACCCCTTTGGCTACCCCTTGCATGCTTGAAGTTTCCCACAGTCTTCGCCCCACTGCCTCCTCTAACAGGCTGTTTTAGTCATCCACCACTGTTTCCATGAAGAAGTATTTCCACACATCTTTCTTAAACTTCCCTCTTTTAACTTCATTGCATGCCTTCTTGTTTTAGTGCCTTCCTTCCTTTCTCTGAAATAG
The DNA here is from genome assembly GCA_016271365.2 of Neoceratodus forsteri. Lineage (NCBI taxonomy): Eukaryota > Metazoa > Chordata > Ceratodontiformes > Ceratodontidae > Neoceratodus > Neoceratodus forsteri. Next base: position 1,367,618,655 of record CM057455.1, read on the forward strand.
ACCCTCCACTTGCACCTTGTTCACTCCTGTGAGATACTTGTAGGTTTCAGTCATGTTCACTCTTGTTCTCCTCTCTTCCAGTGAGTACATGTTGAGTTCCTGCACCTGGTGCAAACCCTTCATCATTTTGTAGTCCTTCTCTGTACCACTTTAACTCTTTGAATGTTCTTGCAGAGGTGTGGCCTCCAGAACTGAACACAATAGTCCAGGTGGGGCCTCATTAGTGAATGATACAATGGCAGCACCACCTCCCTCCTTCTTCTAGAAATCCTTCTCCCAATGCATCCCAGCATTCTGTTAGCATTTCCTGCTGCTTTATCACACTACCCAGCTACCCTGAGGTCATCAGACATGATGATCCCATGTCTCTTTCTTGCTTGGTGACTGTAAGCTCCAATCCCACCATCTTATACTCATCCCCTCGGTTCTACAGACCTACATGCACAATCTTTCACTTTTTGGCATTGAAACTCAGCTGCTACCCCTAGGTCATTCCTGTAGATTCTTCAGATCCCTTTGCATTCTCCCCACCTCTTCCTGTCAACACTGTTGCAGATTTTTGTATCATCCACAAAGAGACATGCCTTACCCTCAAGCTCTTTCATAATGTTGCTTATAAAGACATTGAAGAAGACCAGTCCCAGCAATGAATCCTGTGGCACCCCACTAGCCACTCTCCTGTCACTTAAGTGGCTAACGTTTACTACCAGTCTTTGCCTCCTATCCCTTAGCCAGTTTGACACCCATGTCACTTTCTCCCCAACCCCCAGGCTGCTTAGTTTCTTAACTAGCCTCCTGTTGAGCACTGTGTCAAAAGCCTTACTGAAGTCCAGATAGGCCATGTCCACTGTTCTCCCTTGATCCACCTCCCTGATAACCCAGTCAAAGAAATCTATGAGATTAATTTGATATGACCTTCCTCCTGTGAAATCATGCTGACAGTGGTCCTGCAGCCCTTTTTCTTCTAGGTGCACCATGAACCTCTCCTTTAATAATGACTCCATTAACTTCCCTACCATTGATATGAGACTGACCTGCCTGTGGTTGCTAGCATCCTCCCTACTGCTGTTTTTCTGCAGAGGGACTACATCAGCCCTCCTCCAGTCCTCTCAAACTTCCCCCATCTCCAGTGAGGTGCTAAAAAGTGATACCAGAGAGGTGGCCAGCACTGTGCTCAGTTTCTTTAGAACCCTTGGATGAATTCCATCCAGCTCCATTGCCTTATTCTCCTTTAAGACTTCCAATCCCTTCTGGACCCTCTCTACTGCAAATGGACTTATGTCCACTTTCCCCTCTCCCTGTTGCTTATTACAGCATGCTAGTCCATCCCTCCACCCTATGCCATGAAGACCAAGCAGAAGTAATCATTCACTATTTCCATTTTCTCTTGATCTTCCTCCATGCAGTCTCCCCTGCCCTTGTGATTCTCATTATTCTTCCCCATGTATTTCTCTTTCCCCTACATACCTGAAGAAGGTCTTGTTTTCTTTTTTGACCTCCTTAGCTATCTTCTCCTCTGTTAGTGCTTTAACTAGACCTGAGAAGATGTGAGGGTGGAGGTGGGCAATAGAAAGAGTAGATTGGTGGCCAAAAAGGAGTTAGGAGGAGTTGGGGAGTAAGGAGGGCAGGGAATGCAAAATGTGTAGGAGGGGGGTCAAGTGATGACAGAGAGATGGAATTCCATGTAAGAGCTGTAGAGAAAGCTGCTGTGTGTGTGTGTTCAACTGGGTTTTGTTAAATATATGAAATTCATATGGACCCCCATTTCATGCAGAGTGCGCATCTATTTGCTTATACAATTGTCTTGTTGCGTTTTATTATTCAGCCTTGTTTTAGTGAGCACACACACAAAAATAAAAATTGATATAGCAATTTGCTTTTATTTCTGTGTTAAATTCAATCTGTATGATGTACTAGGAATTTTACCTGTGAAATCAGGTCACAATGTATTCGGTTAGGGATTTTTCATGTTGCATGCATCTATAAATTGCATTTCCTGACAGCATCATTTTTTAGATAAGAAATAAAATTTTTTTCCTTTTCATTTCCATCTAGAGACCCATATCTAAGGGAATTTCTGCCAGTTTTTAGGCTATTTCATTATCTTCCAACCCCCTGGAGAACTGCATCTTTTGCTAATTAGCTTTCATTCTGTGGAGGTAGTAATGCATTCTCTAATGAATTCAGTTCTTACTCATAAGCTCTACACAGTCAGAAATTTTGTTAGATGCATCCCTGCAATTAAGAGGAAGATTGTATAATGCAAATACCTTGCTGAAAAGTCAATCAGTTCCTAAGTTTAAGTACTTTTAAACAAAAAGCAGTCCTAACTGATAATAGTTCCATTGCAGATCGCCAATGGCTGTTTAAATGTATGTTTTTTCTGATAGTATAGTAATCCCAGGGCCCTTGAGGTGATGACTCCCCAGTATGTTTGTAGTTGGTCCCTCCAACACATGGTATTTTCAGGACCTACCTTCTGAGGTAAAAGGCACTCAGGGTTCTAATGTGTCAGGGCACTGGGGCTAACAGTGGTCCCTTAAAGCTGCTAAACATGTCATAAACTAGTTATAGTGGTACAAATGTAATTGTCCACCAGTGAAGAAGACTCAAGCAAGAATTAATTTATTTTACATGCATACACACAAGACAGGGGTTTAACCCAAAGCTCATTATGATACACCCAAAGCACACATAATGACAGAAAGAAAGAAACAAAGTGGAGCATGCACATACAGTATATGAAGCAAATACTTACTAGTTTATTATACCAAACAGACACAGTATACAGACGGTGGACTTGTGTACTGTGTACGTTTGGTATAATAAACTATTAAGTACTTGCTTCATATGTGTGTGTGCTCTGCTATTTTTCTTTCACATGTTCAGTTTGATGTAGCAGTAGGAGTAGCACCTTTATGGTGTTGGAGTGCTCAAGCTCTTTTGACCTTTTCTTTACACATAACAGTTGGATCCCTGGCTGCCTTATACCTCTAAATACTTCTGCTCTTGATGTTACTATGTGCATGGGGTAGTGTTAGGGCTGGACCTGGATGAAGGGGGCCTGTTGCTAATTTATTTTAGCTACCCACTCTCCGTCACTACACTGGGGATGCTGTTATCTTCCCCTGGGAACCCTTATGTAATGGGGTGACTCTCCCCAGGCTTACTCAAAACCTACCCTTGACTCCAGCTTACAGTGAAGTAGTCTTTCTTGACCCTTTTGGGTCAGAGACACATACCTTGGCAGCCCACTCAACACACATGTGTGTCCTTTGTCCTGGAGCATATGACATCAACAGGATGGGTGAAGGACGTCTCCTTACTGCTCCATGGCTCTGCTCTCATAGTCTGGGCTGCTCTTCTCCACCATAAAAACTTGGAGTGACTCCTCATGAACTCTGGTGGCTCTCTTTAGGGGAGCCCACCATATCTCCATGTGTAACTCTCCTTCTGGTAAGAACACAGGCCCTCTGGATTTTCAGATTGCAGCACTTACATGTTCTCTCTCTTTTTCTCCTCTGGGATCTAGACACACATAGGTTGTGTCTCTATATCTCTTCTCTGTCTGTCTGTCTTTCTCTCTCTCTCTGTTGTCAATTCATTGCCCTCTTTTCTTAGCCATTTCTCAAGATCTTCTCTTTCTTTAAATTACTTTCTCACTGTCTCTTGCAGAGAAGCACCTGAGGCCTTCATTCTACATTGACCTGTTAGTAACTGGGCTCGAACTAGCAGGGAGATGAGAGTCTGGTTAGATGTGTAGGGGGATGGCCTGTGTTCAGGTGTTATTCACTAGGCACTTATTTTATTGACATGGTTTCTCCACCAGGGGAAGCCCCTTGAAATATGTGCTGGCACAAAGGATGTTACCCAGGGACAGCAACATTTTACCTGTCCTAAGCAATACAACTCCACAATGCAATGACATAGTAACCAAACACTGAACAGTAGTACACAGAAGTAAAATGTAAAACAAAGAGTGGTATTTATTGGAGAAGCAGGAACCAGACTTTGGAAAAGGAAGAGGAAGGGTTTAGCAATCAATAAACAAGTCAGGTGCAATTCCACAATACCTTCTCCTTACCCACCAGTCCCACACAGTCCTAACTGACTGGTATACCAGTGAAGCTTTCACCAAATATCCTTTGTGAGTGCCCTTAAATGATATTGTGTGCCACAGATGTTGAATCATTTCAGTTTTGACAATTGGAACAGACACGGTATTTACCCTGCACAGTTACCAAGTTCAAATATTAAAGTGATCTTTATTTGTAATCCCAAATAAGGCTTGATGGCCTAGCAACAGGGTTTCTGTCTATGCCGTCTCAAACTGACTGAGCCCTGCCTAAAACTTCCATTGCTCTCCATGACCATGAGGCACTAACTACGGTACATGATTAAACAGTTGCAGAGCTGAAGTCCTGATCTATTTATTTATTTATTTATTGATTGTAATATACAGAAAGAACTTTGAGTCAGGGACTTATTTACAAAGGTTCCACATCATACATACAGTCACATGGAGCGAACTTGACGATACAGGTTACAGAAAACATTACAACATATTAAACAGTTACTGGTAGTTAAATAGATTGGCTAACAGTAGTTTCACTTTGCATTCCTATAGCACAGCCAGAAGATACAGAGGGCTCTGTAGAGGTTGATAGTCATATAGATTCATGAGGGTTAGTTGGTAAGGGGGGCAAATAGGAGATTTTTTTTTTTTTTTTTTAGTAATGGAGGGATCGGACATTCTGGTGTTAAGGGCAGTCATATTGGTTAGTGGCCTGAAGGTGTGTCCTCAGCTTGGATTCATAGGGGCCAAGCCTCAATTCATTAGTTATATGACTAGGGAGGGCATTAGGCCAGGTGGGGGCTCTGTAGCTGAAAGAACGCTGGAATTGGGAGGTCCGGGCATGGGGGACCCATAGCAGCCATTTGTTCGAGCTACGAGTTGTTTTGTCTGGAGGTATTGGGTTGATAATTTGGTTAAGGGTAGGAGGGGTGAGACCAAGTAAGGCCTTTTTGGTCATAAGGCAGGTGTGGTACCTAATTCGGTTATCAAGGTTTAGCCAGTTTGTGCTGCTGTATAGGGAGCAGGAGTGAGTAAGACGATCACATCCAAGAAAGAGGTGACAGGCTTTGTTAAGCACAAGACAAAGTCTGTTTAGGGTTGTGGATGGTGCAGCACTATAGATTAGGATGCCATAGTCTAGTAGAAGAGGATTGAGGAGTTTATGGTAAGTTTTAAAGCTTCAGGGGTGAGACAGTGTTTGAAATGATATAGTACACCCAGCCTTGCGCTAAGGGCTGTAGGGAGGTGAAGGATATGTTAATGAAAGCTTAGGGCAGGGTCTAATGTGATCCCTAGGTATTTAAACTGGCTAACTTGTTCTAGTGGGGTCTGGTTGTCAGTGAGAAATTGGGGGCAGAGGTTCTTGAGTGGGTTCTGGGGGTGGGCAAATATTTATAGTTTGCTGCAATCTCAGACCCTGGAAGTTCTCAGATAAAAGATACAGATCTTTCTAATGTGCGGCAGCTTCACTTTGCAGGCTGACCCTCTTCTGCAGTGTCACAGTGGTTACTACAGCATGAGGGGCAAGCAGGAGAAATATGTGGTTGAGTGAGCACCTTTTAGTAGATGGCTTCACTCTACATTGGGACATTGTTCTTCATCTGTGATAGGGACTTTTGTCCTTCTCTTCTGCACAATGTGGGGACTTCCTGGAGGATTAAACTGACAACTAGGGTCAGTCAGATCCACATGGTTAGTCTCCTTCTCTCTGTATAGGCTCTACCTAGAACACAGCACAACCCAAGTTAAGCAGCTCCAGGAATGGACTCGCTCCAGAGAACACAATGCACAAGACCAGAACAATCTGGGCTCACTATGCCACTCCACAGATTGTCACCACACACTCAATAAAGTGAAGACATTTTTTTTAAATTTTTGCTCAAGCATATATAGTAGATTATACTCCCAAGGTACAGCAAACAGAATAATAGCCAATATTTCATGTGTTAGCACTTTATCGAGGCATGCTGGGTAAATCTGACCACTTTCCTGTATTGTCCATGTAATTATCACAGTTAATTACTAGCAGATTTAAAGTGACATAGGTAAAATGTGCCAATTTAATTATAACTAAAGCACAATAATTAAAACCACACCATACACAATCTTAAGGTAGATAATACAAAATACAGAGCACACACAGACTGATTGAAAACATCTAAGAATAACATATGTGATAAAGTGTTAATATCTGTCTTACTCTGCAGTTAAAATGCTGCTAGTTTTTTGTATTTCAGATCACTTGGCTAGGTAGCACATGATTCAGACCTGTCAGTCGCAAATGAGGCAGTGTTCACATCTGTGATATCAGCAGGCTGATTTTTACAGTTAGGGTGTCTGCAGAAATTCACGTGGTCTTGCACCAACATTAGGCTTGGTGGGAGTCAAACAACAGATACTGCACTGAGCTGTTCACAATCTATCTAAAACATTGCAGGGAGCAAAAATGAGAGTTATGTTACAATGGTTATAGGTCAGAGCTCTCATTTAAGACCTCTCAGCTCTTTTGAGGCTTCAGTTTAAATATTCCCATTGCCTGTTTGTTCCAACAGCACCTTGTTACTATGACCCCCCCCCGCTTCTTCTGGAAAACCTTATCAATGAACATAAATTTAAAAGTGTGTTCCCCTCCACATTTGGCCATGTGTCTCACCAAAGCATTTTCTTCTACATTTCTGTCCTTCTCATAAGTGTTCTCCCACTCTATGTTTACATTTTTTGCAAGTTGTTTCCCACCTATATTACATTACAATTAAAAAATGCAAGATATATTACATTCTCAGTATCACAGTTAAACAAATGTCTGACAGTGAATTCACTTTTGGTATATCCAGAAAAAAAGATGATTTTATACCTTTTATTGGACCAACATAGATGCTACAAAAGAAAACAGGTGCTTAAGCTTTCGGACTACACACAATCCTTCATCAGAAGCTAATGCCAGTTGTTATGGAAGAATACATTCTACTAATGTCCAGATCATACAAAACAAACAAACAAAAAAAGTTGTCAAAAATCCCATTGGCCCAAAAACTTTCATGTAAAAGTCAACTTAAAACCATATAGAGAACACAGGCTGACTACTATCAAGAAAAGGCATTTCAAGTTCAAATGTCACAGACTGGATAACTCCTTTCGTGAAAGAACCCATATAACAGGCAGAGTCACATCTAAAGGGAAAGCATTCCAAGGCCAAAGTTGCAGAATACATAACCTTTAATCTGAAAGAAACCACAGAACACACCTAATTCAATTAAGATCTTGCCAGAGTGTGTTAGTGCATACTTTTGGAAATAACTGTGATTTTAAACCCCAAGTTAGAATAGGCTATGGAATCATAGTACATAATGTTAAAAAAGTCTTCTAAATAAGAATTTACCTTAGTGTATGGCAATAAGTGGATAAAGATAAGCTGCCCTAGTGTGAACAATAAATATTCAGAAGCTTTTCCCGCTTTCATACAGTGTAAGCCCTGTCAGGAGATATGCATGCATATAAAAACCTATACTACTCAACCATGATCCATCTGCAATTTTGTACCAAATGGCAAGTGTATGTGCACAATAAAAAAAAAACTAACAAGGACTCCCTAGTAAGTGAAATACTGTATCCTAATATGTCCCTGTATCAAAATGTGTCAGTATATATCAAATATTTTGTATATACGTTCACAGTTCAAGAAATCTGAAATTAAATCTGAGGGAATCTACCACCCACCATGTCTTAACCCCCCTTCGGGTAAAATCAATACATAGATAACTAGTTAGAAGGAATATGTATCAATTATATACTGTATGTGAGCATAAAGCAATACCATAATGTATGTCCATGCATTGTTCCTTAAGCCAGCGAAAGTTTAAGCAGTGTAATGTGACATAAAACCCAAATCAAAGTTCATCCCATCTCCCATCATAATAAGAAATACAATGAGCTTGATCTCGAAAGCCAGCCTCTGTTGTGTATTTTTGAAATGTCCTTTCAAAACCAGTACCAACAAATCTGAGATGGAGTGATCAGACTGAGTGAAGTATTGTCATACTGGTTTTTCAGTCATCTTCATTTTAATAGCATGTCTGTGTGAGTTCATTTGGGTGTGGAGAGATTATCCCGTCTCTACCACATACCCTGTTTGTGGACATCTCTTGTACTGAATAAAACAAACAACGTTTTGAGATGCACATGTATAGGTCACCTGCATCCTGAATTGTCTATTTTGTGGAGTAGTGATACAATTGAAAGTAGAAATGTTCTCACAAGTCTTACATCTAGTGTAATTGCAGGGTCTTGTGCCATCCAGTGTTCTGTTTTGTTTCTGGTGCAAGTTTACTCCAAATGATAAGGTTGGTTAAATTTAGTGGTTGCTTAAAAGACAGTAGTGGTAGTTGATGAAAAATACATTTTAAGGTCTCATCATCACTGAATATTGGTTGGAGGTCCTTAATAACTTAACGTAGAAGCTCCAGATCAGGATGATATGTGACTACTAAGGGTATTCTGAAGGTGGTTGTCCTTGCTTTATGCTGAAGTAGTGGTTCCCTTGGTATCTGTGTTGCACGTTCTAACGCTCTTTCAAATTCTCTGGAAGAATGACTCTGCCATATAAAGGTATGTTTCAACATGGCCAAATGTTCATTATTGTCCTCCTCATTTGAACAGATATGGTGGTATGCAGGTACTTGACTATACAGTACATTACAGATTTTTTAGTGTGCCTTGGATGATTCCGATTCCGATGCAAGTATCTCTGTCAGTCTATGGGTTTCATGTAAATGCATGTCTACAAGGTTTCATCTTTATTGGTGACTGTGATGTCCAGAACATTAACACTGGTGTCAGAATATTAAAGGGATAGTTTGATGGATGGGTGGAGGCTGTTAAGTTCCTGATGAAACTATTTGAGTGTGTCTGTGCCCTTTGTCCAAATTATAAATAAATCATCAAAATCATATCATATAACGGAAATAAGCAAGTGGTTTTTGTGTGCAGTGCTTTAAAAATCCTCCTTCAAAGTGGCCATAAAGAGGTTGGCATACTGTGTAGCCATTCTGGTACCCATTGCTATTCCAATAGTTTGAACATACTGTTTACCATTGAAGTTGAAGTTGTTATGTGTCAAAATAAATTCAGTATGTTTCCCCACCACTTCTGGGTTGATGTTTTGGTGCTGTCCTTTCTCATGTAGGTATTTAAGACAACCTGAAATGCCATCAATGTGTGGAATGTTAGTATAGAGGGAAGTTTCATCCATTGTGGTTAATATAGTATTAGGTGGTAAGTCCTTATAACCAGAAGGTTTATGCAGGAAGTATGTAGTATCCTGAATGTATCTGTCCCTTTCTACAGTATAACCAGTGGTTTTAAAATGGGTTCTATAAGATCTGAGAACCCCTCTGCCATGGTACTATTGGTCTTCCTGGATTGCCTGGTTTATGGATTTTAGGCAGAGTGTAGAATGTCCATGGCTTAGGTTCAACTGGGATGAGGTCAGTTACTCTGTCTTGGACATGCTTAGGAAAAGATCCAATTATGTCCCATTGTTCCTTTTCATTTATTTATTGAGAAATTATAATTATAAACCTTTGAGTCAGAGACACCTTTGCGAAGGCTCCACATCAAGGAAGTACAAAACAAGAGAAATGGACAATACAATGAAAGGTATTACAAATGAGAGTGGCGGGTAAAACAACCCAGAGTCAAGTATGGTACAAAGGTAATGAGCCTTGGTGTATTGGGGTCACTAGGCAATTCCCTGTAGTAGGTAGGATCTGTTAGTTGTTTGTTAACTTCATTAACAGAGTCCTCATGATTTATAATCACCACTGCAGAACCTTTATCAGCTTTTTTTATGACAATGTTGTGGTTTGATTTCAGGGATTGTATTGCTCTTCTTTTTAATGGAGAGATCATATAGTGGGTCTGTTTTTGCTTGATAAGAATCTAACAATTAACCCTCTGGTAAAACAATGAATATAGTTGTCCAGTTTTATATTACACCCACTTGGGGGGGGGGGTAAGATTAGATGATTTCTTTCTCTTATACACTGAATTGTTGCTATGTGTGATTTCTTCTCTGTTATTAAAGAATTATTCAGTCTCAGTCTATAGAAGTATTCCTCCATTTCCCCACAAAACTGTATTCTGTCACGTGATCTTGTTGGGCAGAATGTGAGACCCCTAGAAAGTACAGTTAATTCCCCAGTAGTCAGTGTGTGGTATAACCCCCAGTGAAATACCTTTCTTAAAAAACATTCTTGGTTTTTCATCCATTATTCCTGACTGGACAGACTCATCAGGCCCCAGTGCTTCTCCACTATCACGTACATTTCTCTGGAATAAGCATAATGAGTTGATACAAAATTAAATCATGGCTTCAGATTTCTTGATGAAGAACTACTAGTTCATGGAGTACATGGAAGTAAAGAGACGAAGAAAGTAAAGGGGAGGAAGAGAATGCAACAAGTACATGAGTTGTTGCAAACTTGTAGCCCACCCCCAGTGTGCCTCCACTCACAGAAAGCTGACCGCATCGGCATGTTCCTCCCCCTGTCCCACCCCCATCATGTGGCACACTGGGTGCCCACCCAGTTTGACCAACATCACCCCCCCAAAAGTCATGGGCCACACTGGAACGAACCCAACCTTCTGCTGGGCGTCAATCAAGAGTGAGGTGGATAGCTTCCCCAATATAGCAGAACCAAGATGTACTACAACTATAGAAGTGAATAATCAAGCTGTTAGTCATGCAAATGTACAAGCAAGATCTAGTACAACAGTAATACCTAATTAAAATAACTGAACAAAAACATTGCTCCCAAAAAATGTTTGAGGAGGGGAAGTTAAGAAACTTCAATTAATGCATTCTGATCTTTTAAAAATGAAAAATAAGCTATATTTCCATGGGAATTATAGATGTTGCTAAGTGTTACTTTGCTGGTGAAGTTCCAGCGAAGTTACAAACTTCACCTTCACAAATTATTTCACAAAGTTCCCACTTCTCAACTTCACCTAACTTTACCTGTGAAGGTGGCAAAGTTAGACAAAGTTGGGCAAATTTACTGTAAGTCAGTTCACCTAGAAAAAGGGCAACTGCTTCTAGCGAAAACATTGCAAAGTCAGCACTTCACAAATTTCACCAACTTCTCAGATTAATTCACAGTGAATTTTATCCACATCACCCATCTCATAGGGATAAAACTGGTTTCATGTTAGCATATGCTTTAGAAAGAAAGAAAAACATTTGTTGGGCCCTATGCACAAATGGGCGGGTAATATGCACCAGAGGTGTGTTACCCACTCATGGTGTTCTGCACCTGTGGGCAGGTGCACACTAGCCACCACCTGTCTGTGGCCCCACACCCGGCTCATAGAACACCACAGTGTGACCAGAAGCGGGTTGTAGCTCCAGCTGGTTATCCAATTGGATGCCCAAACTGGGTCACAGAGTGGACCTCCTACACTGCCGGTCATGTGTTGGCAGCTTGTCCCACAGAAGACCAATGGCTGGTGGCTGTGGCAGTGAAAGGAGGGCAAAGCCACCAGCCCTACAATGATGAGGCCCTGGAGCATGTCACAGTGACAGCATGGGGGGTCTGTTGGTGGTGCCATGGGGGACACTGTACCCCACCACATGCCTGAGGGGACTGGAGGTGGGGGTTGGCCAGTGGTGCCATTCAGAGGAGGGCAGCATCCATGAGCCGGTGCCCTATCTGTGAGTTTGGTGGGGGTGGGGGGAGGAGTGGCACCTGATAGGGGACACCCACTGATGTGTGTTGGGTGGCACTAGGTGGCCATGGGGTGGTCCAGCTGTAGTGGTCCCTGTGGCAGTGTGGGCTATCCACCCCATCAGGGCAGTGTCAAGGTGTATGCACGGGGTGCATGGGGCTTACAGCAGGGTTCTCTGTCATACTTTGTGCCCTCCTCTACACCCCCATGGCCAGCAATATGCACTGTTGTGCATGGTGCATCATGCTGGCACACCCCTAGCCCACCCCATGTGGTGTGGTCTATGGCTCTTGGGGATCAGGTACATTAGGTCTGTGCACCCCCCCTTGGTGCATCCCATGTGGGTGGTGCAATGGGTGCAGAATGGCTATGCATCGCATATCTGCAGATATGCAGCACATAGCCACTCCACCTGTGTGACACCTCTTTTGAAGAAATCTTCCCTTGACCCTGACTGTCTCGCTAACTACAGACCGATCTCTAACCTGCCCTTTTTGGGCAAGGTTATTGAGAAAGTAGTCACATTGCAGCTCGATGACTTTCTTACCATCCATGAGGTCTATGATCCTCTCCAGTCTGGTTTCAGCAAGAGGCATAGTAGCGAGACAGCGTTAGTTCGGGTACTTAATGATTTCCTAATAGCGAGAGATCGGAAGAGCTGTTCGATCTTGGTTCTTCTTGATCTCTCTGCAGCATTTGACACTGTGGACCATGGGATGTTGCTGGATCGCCTGCAGCTACTCTGCGGACTGTTGGGGACAGTCCTCAGATGGTTCCACTCTTTCCTCACAGGCAGACGACAGAGGGTAGTTTCAGGGAATTTTTCTTTTGCTCCCTTTGCTCTGTCCTGTAGGGTGCCGCAAGGCTGTGTGCTTTCCCCCATGTTGTTCACGGTATATATGCTGCCATTAGGAGACATTATAAGGCATTATGGGTTGAGCTTTCACTGCTATGCAGATGATACTCAGCTTTATATGTCCTTTGTACCAGAACAGAATGACGCATTATCGGTCTTTAACAACTGCCTTGCTGAAATTCGGTCCTGGATGAGTGCGAACTGGTTGAAACTGAATCCAGATAAGACTGAGGTGTTGGTTGTGGACCCGGGTCACCATGTAGAGAAGTTGACTCCTGGGTCTCCCTCTGGTCTTTTATTAGGGGGTAACCAGTTGAGAACTTCTGAACAGGTGTGAATTCTGGGCGTAATTTTTGACAGTGAGTTGACACTGAAGACACAGGTATCGGCCACTGTCAAGTCTTCCTTTTACCATCTGAGGAATATTGCCCAGATAAAACACCTTGTTCCGCATGATGATCTTCCTGTGTTGGTCCACGCTTTTGTTTCCTTGCATCTTGATTACTGTAATGCTCTATATCTAGGATTGCCCTGGGTGGATCTCCATCCCCTGCAGCTGGTGCAGAATGCTGCAGCTAGGTTGTTTATTGGGTTAACAAGAACTTGCCATATCACACCTGTGCTGCGCAAACTGCACTGGCTGCCAGTGTGGTGGAGAATCACCTTCAAGGTCGTGTTGTTGACCTATAAGATCCTACATGATCAGGGACCGGGCTACTTGCAAGATGTCCTTCATCTCAAAAGCCCTCTCCACCCACTCCGCTCCACTGAGAAGAGATTGCTAGAGATTCCCAGGGTTCACCTTCAGTCATCTGAGGCCAGGGCTTTTTATTTTATGGCCCCAACTCTGTGGAATTCTCTACCTCATCAGATTAGAGAGCACCTGTCCTTGGAATCATTTCAGGTGCCTCTGAAAAGCCATTTATTTTCATTAGCATTTGAATAAGCTTATGGCTGTTTTTTACTGTTTTATGTAATTATTTATCATTGTTGATGTTTATACTTGGTATGTATTTGTGCTTTGATATATTGAAAAGCTGTCTATAAATAAATTTGATTTGATTTTGATTTGATTAGTGCATAGGTACCAGTATCTGCAATTAAAAACACTTTAGGTCAATTAAAGTTTTCTGATCAAGATATCTCTAATATATTCCAGAATTACCCTACTACTACTTTGCATAGTGACTATTAAAAACATAGAAACATAGACTTTGATAGCAGATAAAGACTGCTTGGCTCATCCAGTCAGCATATTTCTCCCTACCTACATTATTACTGCAGACCATGCCCAATCTACAGCTCTTTCTCTGTCTCCACTTCTTTTCCACTATGATTCTCTTGTGCTTATTCCATACATTCTTGAACCCCACCACTGTTTCCAACCCCTACCTCTGCTGAAAGGCTGTTCCAGGAATCCACCACTCTTTCTGTTAAGAAACGTAATCACATCATTCTTGAATCTACCCCATTCCAGCTTCATAGTCAGTCCCTTGATCCAGAGCATGTTTTCTTCTACAAAATACTCCCATCTTGTAGCTTATTGACCCCCTGTGAGGTACTTAAAGGTCTCGATCATATCACCCCTCTCCCTCTTCTGTTCCAGAGTGTACATATTGAGCTCCTTTAGTTTCTCTTCATAGGTCTTTTGATGCAGACTTTGCACCATTTTAGTTATTGTCTTCTCAACCACCTACCCTCTATGTCCCTCTGGAGGTGTGGTCTCCAAAACTGGACATAATACTTGAAGTGGGGTTTTACAAGTGATCCATAGAGAAGCAATACCACCTCCCTATTTCTTTCAGTGATTCCCCTCCCTATGCACCTCAGCATCCCACTCACCCTCCCTACTGCCTTGTCACACTGCTTAACCACTTTTAGGTCACCTGATATGATTAACCCAGGACTCTTTTCTGCTTGGTTGCATCAATACCACTACACCTATTTTTTTACTCTGCCTCTGGGTATCTGTGCATTAAGTGCATTATTTTCACATTTTTGCATTGACGCCCAGCTTCCATACCCATGACCACTCCTCTGGTTTTCTAAGGTCTCTACTCATCCATTCCAGCCCCTTCCCCCAGAGTGTCTATCCTATTCTAAAAACTTAACTGATATTATTGTGAATTCCTGATGTATGCACATACCTGGGACAAGCTGCATTTGTGCATACAACCAGAATGTGCATACAACCAGAACACCATAGAAATGAATGGGTGCATATTGAAATTAATGGGGAACCATTTATGAACATAACTCACATGCTCACAAATACACCAAAGCCATCTTAAATGCTGTTAAATGTTATTTTAAGCAGTATGAGAAGTGACAGACTTTACCATAGCACATAATATTTTTTTTGCTAAAATTAACACTCACTGATGGTGACCCACTTCCTCTGCAGCAAGCAAAAGTGAATGCAACCTTTGGTGAGTAGCATGAATTTTGACGTCAGTCCTTTGCCATCAGTCCATCACCCTCTGTGAGTCAATCAGAACTGAAAACTAACAGCAATCCCAATCACTATGATGGGGAGGGGACAGGTTTAACTGGGCTCTGGCATTTGTCAGGTGATTAGTGGATTAGCTAAAGGGGAAATCTAGTGGCTGCAAGGGAATGACAATGGACTGCAATTGTCAAAGAGGCGACAAAGACCTTCTGGGGACCTGCTAGGGAGCATGTCAAGATGGAAAACATTTGCATATAACCAAAAAAAGGTGTGCACACAAACAAAATAATAAACATTTGCTGGAATAGGGCAATAATTGGGACTTCAGTTTTTGTGCATACATTTGAATGGCATATAAGTGGAATCCACTGTAATAATTATTTGTATCAACACTGTTCAGTATCCTTAGAATTTGGTAACCACCCATTTTCAGGAGATGAAATCATAACTGCTATCAAATCACTGAAAATTATTCATCTCTTGGTTCAGATGGCCTTACTTCAGAATTAGTTTTATTTGTTTCTTAAAAGAACTACTGTACTTCCTAGTTTTTCACTTCTTTAAGAAATGATCGCCAGAGATACTATCCCAGAATCCCTCCTCCAATCTCATGTAAAATCCTACTACATATATAAAATAAAGATAAATGTTCTCCTGATAGTTGTAGACCTATTGTCCTTCTTAATACCAACTATAAAATCATAACCAAGTTGATAAGTCTGAGACTTCAACCCGATTCCTAATATTATAGATGTGGACCAATACGGTTTTGTAAAAGGCTGAATAATATTCAAAGCACTGGAGAGAGAGTTCAGGCGATCATGTCTTTATCCTATCAACCAGTTGAAGAGAGAACTACAAAACCTTAGATGCCACTAAGGCATTTGATTTAATATGACAGCTTATTTTTCCATGTTTATTAAAATGGGTAATGCCTTCTTATATTTTCTCTTTTTGTAAGTTGATCTATAGTGTACCTACTTCTTCCTTAAGATAAATAAATATATATCTACTCCTATATCCACCAGCTACATCTATGTGTTCTGCCCTACATTCATGTGTTCTGACCTGCATGCCCCTCCCTCATTGTCTGTCCCCTCCCCTTCCCCTCCTACCCTTCTTCCTTTAGCTCTTAGTTGCTACTCTAAGTTTATTGTATATACATTTGAAATGTTGATTGTTTTTGAAGTATGTATTCCTTGTTTGACTAATTTTTGTAAATACCTGTACGCTGTATCTCTATATTTTTTGCCATTGTTTATGCTGTACCTCAGTGTCTGCCATTGTACTTACTGTATTTCCTTATCTGCTATTATATTTTGTACCAATGTATTCTTGCAATTGTCTCTGCTATTTTACCAAGACCCCATGTTGACCCTGAAAAAGGGACTGTATTGTCTCAGTGGACTTACCTGGTCACCAAAACTCAAATAATTAAATAAAATATATCTTTGCATGATGGTGTCCACCAGAGGTGCCCTTGTTCATTTTTTTATTTTTATTTTAAATCTTGAACCATTATGTAATGCCATTAGGAATAACTCTCAAATTAAGGGTATCATGAGGGATTCTGATTTTGTTAAACTGAACGTTTATGCAGATGACATCATGCTTTTGTTGTCAAATCCTAAAACTTGTGTACCTCAGGTCTTGGATGCTATAGGCAGATTCTCCCAGATAGCAAGTTATGAATCAAATCAAGCCAAAACAATTATATTACCAGTTACTCCATTATCCAACTCTACTCTTACAATACTTCATCCAATGCAGGTATGTACACAACTAAAATGTTTGGGCTGAATGATAACTAATAATACAGAAAGTACTATTCAAATAAATACTCAAAGAATATACAATAAAGTAGCAGCTTGGCTAGGGGGTTGGATGAGTCTTTCTGTCTCCTAATGGGGTACAATTGAAGCTATAGAAATGATACAATGTCACATTTACTGTTCATATACCATGTCTTAGTTGGTCAACTCAGTTTACAATGATTTGAACAAGTCAATAGTGTCTTTGTTAAATTTCTTTTTTTAAAGGATGTTCACGGAGAATAGCAAGGGGAAAAAACTTTTTTTATTAAAGAAAGATTCATGCTGGCTCAGTGGCATAGAGGGTTGAGGCACTGGTGCCTTACCTCTTCCCACCCTGGTGACCTGGGTTCGGGAACAGACTTGGGTAGTTGGAGGTTGGCAGGGGAAGGATAGGAATAAGTGTCAAAAGGACTGCTGTCCTATCCTGGGGAGGGTTTGGGTTAAGCCTCACTCCCGTAGTGGCCCCTAGTGGAGACCAGGGGCACTACAGGAAGCAGTGCACTAGGGGGAACAAGAAAAGTGGAAAATCCATGCCGTAAGTCTAGCCAGATGATGGCTGCCAGCCCCAGGCATCCCTGAAGACTCCCCAGGAAGCCATATGAATGCCTCAGCAGCTCCCAGGGCCACAAGAAGTAAATAGTGTGCTGGTGCCTCCTCCCCACTGGTGCCTTCCCCCTTGGAGGAAAGGGGACCCACCAGGTGAAGGGTTACACCAGGGCTACTCCCTGGAAGGCTGCATATATGAGGTAGATTGTTGAAAGGGGAGTTAGTAGGGTGAATGACTGTGGACCTAGGCAGCCTGAAGGAGAGGCAGCTCAGGTGCACGTAGGGTTGATAAACAGATAAATTAAAAAAAACAAAGATTCAAGTATGGATTGTCCTGTCCCTTTTTTTGTATTATATAGAAGTTAAAATTAAGACAGTCTCACAATGGTCAATATCTAATAATAAAATAAATAAATAAATAAATCAGAGAGCTTACATAACACATTTCCACAATATTTAATAAATCTTAAAACCACAATCTCCCCATTCAAAATATACTTTTGTACCCTTTCTCATTTCAAAATATCCACTGCCTAATTATTTAAGCAGTAGCTCTAGTAGTTAAAAAATGAAGGAATTTGATTAAATTTCATCAGTTTGGATTACAGTCCCTTGTTGTTTGCCATAAAAGGATATACTGTAGTCAAATAAATAAAATACCATTACAAATCCAAGCATTTTTTAACACTGGTTAAATTTAATTGGAGTAAACTAATTAAAAATCAGTATTTTGCTTCTTGGGAACAATTCCAGCTATTTAGTAAGTAGAGATAGAGCTCAAATGTAGCTCCCATATCTTACAAAGATAAATTTAATACATTAAAAATAGGATTGGGGATCAGCTTCAACTTGAGGAGTTTTTTCAGAAAATGAATTAGAATGCATAATATTTAATGAAAAAAACTTGCATTTTGTTGCACATTTATATTAGCATCTGTAGTTAGGTCCATCCAACCATGATGATCCCTTTACAAATACAGTATAAGAGATAAATTGAGCTCATCTCTTGATAAAGAACTTTTGGCTGAAAAATGGACCTCTCTTTGAAAAATTTCCATTAAAATGATTAGATAGTACTTGAAAAATCACTCTATTCAATTCAAAATTTATGACACAGCTTACTATATCCCTACAAAATTGTTCAAATTAAAGAAGACCTTCACCAGTCCTTTTGACTTTCATGCATATATTACCCCTTCTTGCATTAGAAACATAGAAACATAGAATTTTACAGCAGATAAGGACTGCTTAGCCAACCTAGTCTGCCTATTTCCCTACCTAACGGATATGCTACAGATCCTAGTTAACCAACAGCATTGATTCTGGAATTGTATTTCATTACTGTCAGCTGCAGTTAGTTTTTGCATTCTGAGCTGCTAAAAACCACAAGGCATACCAGAGTTTCTACAGCAAGCCTGGTGTTGCTGTGAGCCCAGGGTTGTACTGCTGACATCACCAAAAAAAAAAAAAACATATTGACAAGGCATTTGGATTTTAGCATTTTTTTTATTTATTTGCTTTGTTAACCAGGTAAGTACATTTGGCAAGAGGCCTGCCTATTTTCAAGTACGACCTGGGAGAGTACAGTACATAAACCAGAGACCTAACACAAAACAGTTACAGATTGTTGTCAATAACAGGGTTCAGACAAAAACAAACATAAATTTAAATAACTTATAAGAAGCAAGCACAAGTAGCAGTTACATAACAGATGTCTACCACAGCGAAAATCAAGGTATAACAACAGGCAGTAGTCATCCTCACAGGGATGGGTAGGAGCAGTGACTCAGCCAGGCAATTCAGTACAGTTCAGTGCAGTGACATCTAGGTAGAGCACAGTAAGGTTAAGTAGGAGGAGATCTGGGATGCTTAGGTACAGTGGCAGGAGTCAAGTGCATAAAGGTGGGAGAAAAGTGCAGATTTGAAGGCAGAGTGAGATAAGGAGCTCTTTAGGTTGGCAGGTAAGGAGTTCCAGAATTTAGGGGCCAAATGAGAGAAGACTTGCTCTCCCATCTTGGTACAGCTGAGAGGGACAGAGAACAGAGTTTGATTAGATTACCTTAGTGTGTGGGGATGAGTCACAGGGGTGAGCATGGCACCTATGCAGTCTGGGCGGGGGGTCCTGTTCATGGAGTCAATAAAACAACCCAGTGAGAAGGATCACTGGGATGGGGGGACAGCCAAAGCAAAGTGGAGTAAAGGTGGCAGTGGTGTGTCAGTCGAGGGACCGAGAGGGTGTACCTACAGATGTTATTGTAGGAGATATTCCACTTGTGAAGGATTCCTGCATTAGCATGATAGAGAGTGGGGGGAGCATACAGGAGCCTAGGAATTAGTACTCCATGTGCCACAGAGATGCTGGCATCTGGGGTTAGGGAGTGGCGCACTAGGTAGGCTGCTCCTAGTTTGGCATTAACAGATTTACATACCTCATTGATATGCACAGAGAAATCAAGAATGGGATCAAGGTTTACTCCGAGGTATTTGAAGGAGTCAGTAGACAGCACTTCTGTCCCATCACAGCTAAGCACGTGAAGTTTAATAGACTCAGCAGAGACTTTCCTAGCAGACCCAAACAGCATGGTCTGGGTCTTAGGTAGGTTAAGAATTAGTGAACTGGAGGAGAGACAGTGCTGGATCTGTTCTAGTGCAGAGGACAGGTGTGCATTGATGTCAAAGACAGAATGAAAGGCAGTATAGGGAACCAGATCATCGGCATACGTGATGGAGCAACAGTGGGAAAGTGAGGAGGGAGTATCGTTAATGAAAATGGAAAAGAGTAGTGGTCATAGGATGGAGCCTTGCAGGACACCACTGGAGATGGGAGCTGGGGATAAAAGAGCTTTGCCAAAAGAGGTGGATTGGGATCGGTTGGTTAGGTAGCTGCTGAACCATGATAGGGCGGGTCCCGAGGCACCTAAGAGAAGTAGTTTGTTTTGGAGGAGAGGATGATTAACCAGGTCAAAAGCCTTGGTGAGGTCTAAGAACACGGCTCTTGTGAGTAGACCATTGTCCATGCTGGACTTAATGTCGCTGGTGAGTAGAGTGAGGGTGGTGATGGTGCTGTGTCCTGCCCTAAAACCATGCTGAGCAGAAGACAGAAGATTAAAGTTTGGCAGGTGAGCCGAGACCTGGAGGTAAATGAGTTTCTCTAAAATCTTACTGATAGTCGGTAGCAAGGCTATGGGCTGATAATTAGAAAGGACTTTGGGGTCACCTTTCTTGAAAACAGGGATAATCCTGGCATTTTTCCAAGCTAGACGAACAATAGAGGTGCAGATAGACAGGTTAAACAACCTTGTGATAGGAGTAACAAGGAGGCGGGTGCCCAGTCTAAGTTCCTGAGGTTCAATACCATCAGCAATAATGCATTGCTGACAGGTTGATTTAGGGAAGAGAAACACAGTATGTACACTGAGTACTGGTAGGTTTCTCTCACAACATTGTTGCAACCGCATGGTACTGCACAGTGTGAGTCACTCCTCTACCCTATAGGAATGTCATCAGGAGCTAGCAGCCCAGCAACTGAACAGCAAAGGCAAGTGCAGCCGGGCTCAAAATCAAATCCAAATTATGGAAGGCAGAGTAAACTTTGGCCAAAAATAACAAGTGCACACACCTTTTCAGGTCTAGTACTGCATATAACGACTATAACCTGTACCTTTTTGGACCATCATGAAAGTTCCCCGTTAATGATAAATTAAACAGATTATTTTGGCACTCATGAACAAAAAGAAAGTTTATTACATATGCTGTGGACTTCTCATTCATTATTACTTGCTGGGAAAGTACTACTATAGGAAATAACTTATGCAATTTCTAAATACACAAATCCCTTCTTCATTTTGCCTATGTGTATTCAGTGATTTTCAGGTATCATGTTTAATTCAAATATAAAATAAATTTTCACTTTGGGATCACTAGCTACTGAAATAATTATTTTAGATAATTTGTATTCCTCAATGCTCTAGTTTTTGATCTATCATGCTAACTACATATATTTAGACTAATTATAACATTGGAGAGATGCACTGTATAGGCCATACCTCTCTTACTCAAAATCCAAATGAATCATTTATTTCATTTATTTATTTATGAGTTTAACCAGGAAGGCATACTGAGCAGGGTTGCTCGAATCCAGATGTGACCTGGGGGACAAGTCCCAAGAAATAGTACATCACAGGGTCTAGTAATTATACATCACAGTGAGGGGGCCAACTGCCATATCAGACAATCGGCAGGTAGAAACAAGGAAACAGAGGAGGGGGAAGTACAAATGGATAAAATTACACAGAATACCATCTGAGAACACAAAATACATGTACATAGTGGGAACTAGCTAAAAGCATGAGCAGCCGGAGGAGAAGTGGGTGCTGAGTAGGAGATTGAGGTGGCAGGGGCTCGATGAGTGTCTAATATCGGCTGGCAAGGCGTTCCATAGCTGGGGGATACAGAATTTGAATGCAGCTTGTCCTTTGGTTGTGAGCATGAAGGGGACGTGGAGGAGCCTGGGGTCCGTGCTTCTGAGGGAGTAAGCAGGGGAAGGTCGTGGGGAGAGGACAGAGGCCAGGTAGGGGGGAAGGGACTGGGAACAGAATTTGGCTGTGGACCTAGCACAGTGGGTTAATCTGTGGTCTTGGAGGGACGGCAGGGCTAGGGAGCTGTATAAGGCACAGTGGTGGGTTGTTTGTGGGCAATCGAGGATAAAGCGACAGAAGGAGTGGAAAAGTGTGTCAAGACTGGCTAAGGAGGAGGAGGAGGAGGAAGCAGTAGCATAGACTATGTCGCCATAGTAGAGTATTGGGAGGATCATCTTTTCAGCAATAGCTTTCTGGGCTGGAGAGGGGAGGCAGCCTTTGCTCCTATACAGGGCGTCGAGTTTAAGGAGTAGTTTCTTATAGATGGAATCAATATGAGTGGTGAAATCTAGGTGCAGATTGAGCCAGACACCTAAGTATCTGAAACTGGTACCTGCTTCCAGGAGGGTCCCGTCCAGTGTTTGGAAGGGGGGGCAAGGGACTTGCCGGGAGAGTCTTTGCTGTGAGCCAAAGGTTATCGACATAGTTTTCTTAGGGTTTAGGAATAGTTGGTTTGAGCGGAACCAGTGCTGGATGGCATTGAAATCCTGCTGTAGTAGATTAGCCACATCGCTTGTGGAAGGGCCCGTGGCATACAGCACTGTGTCATCCACATACATTTGGATGGATGAGTAAAGACAAGATGATGGGAGGTCATTTAAAAATATGGAGAAGAACAGCGGGGCCCAAGACTGAGCCTTGGGAAATGCCAGCAGTAACTGGTAGGGGGCTAGAGATGTGTGAGGTGATTTTTACAGACTGGTGCCTACCCACCAGGTAGTCGTGGAACCAGTTGGAAGCTGGCTTGGAGAGGCTGGCACCTTTTAATTTAGAAAGGAGCAGAGCATGGGAGATGGTGTCGAAAGCCTTTGTCAAGTCTATAAAGATGGCAGAAGTGATGTGACCATTGGCCATGCTGGTGAGTATGTCATCAGTGATTCTTAGCAGGGAAGTGATAGTTGAGTGTCAGTTTTGAAAGCCGGACTGATATGGAGTGAAGAAGAAGGAGGCATCCAGATAGGGGGGGAGTTGGGCAAGGACAAGATGTTCCTGTAGTTTAGCCAGAATCGGGATGAGGGAGATGGGGTGATAGTTACCCAGTGAGGAGGGGTCACCCCCTTTTGGGAGGGGTATGACGGTAGCCTGTTTCCATTTGGTTGGTAATTTGCCTAGTGAGAAGGAGAGGTTGAATAGATTGGCTAGTGGGGTGGCAATGGCTGGAGTGGACAAGTATAACATCTTGGCATCCAGGGCCATGGGGCATTTACCTTTGTTATGGTTCAGAGATTGTAGGGATTTGAGTACTTCGGCCGGGGATACAGAATGAAAGAAGAAGTTGTATGGTTGGTCGGAGTACTCTTGGTGGGGGGGGCATGGAGTGGGTGGGTGCTGGAGGGACGATAGGAGCGAGTCCACACAGCTGCAGAAGTAGGTGTTGAAAGCACTGGCTACCTCACAGGGATCAGTGATGGTAGTGCCCTGTAGTGATAGTGTCGGTGGTGGCGGCTGGGTTGGAGGGGAGAAAAGGATTAAAATGATTTCCAAAAGTTTGTCGGGTGGTTAAGGTTTGCACTGAAGGCCGATAGGAAGTAGTTATTTTTTGCCTGGTGAATGAGTTTAGTGCAGGAGTTGCGGCGGGCTCTGTAGCATTGGAAGGATGTTTAGGTGCCCAGTTTCTTGTGGGCTTTCCATGCGTGGTCCCTGGAGTGACATCAGCTGATGATATCAGTGGTGATCCAGGGAAGGAGGGTGCCTCTGACCCTTTTTGTCCACAGGGGGGCATGGGAGTCCCACACTTTTAGGAATTTGGCCTTGAAGGTTACGAATGCGGAGTCAATAGATGGGGCCGCTGGGATGAAGGACCAGTCTACATGTCCTAGGTCTTGCAAGAGCAATACTAGGTCCAGGGAATTATATGACCTTGTGCGCAATATTTTGGGGGGGGGGAGCGGTGGGCCTGTGCACTTTTCTGATCATGAAGATCATGTGGTGGTCACTTAGAGAGTCTGGGAATAGACCTGCACTTAGGATTCTGTGGGGATGGAAGGATAGGACCCAGTCTAGGAGTGAGTGATTTTTTGTTTTGTGGTTTAGCTGGTTGGGGTCCACAATTAGTTGGGTGAGATTTAGAGTCTTGATCTTGGTCTTGAGATGGGCATTATCTTTGGCTAGCCAGTTGTGGTTAAAATCGCCGAGGGTGTGAAGCTCGCCTCCCAAGGTCAAGGTCTTTAGTGTGTCCACGTGTGCTAGGATGTCAGGCAGGGAGGTGCCGGGGGGCAGTAGGTACCTGCAACATACACTGGGGTGGTAAGCGGGAGTGAAAGTTTGGTTAGGAGAGAGTCGGTGTGGGCTGGAAGGGAAGGAATTTGCACCATGGTACACTGCAGCCTAGAGGAGATGTACATGGCTGTTCCCCCTCCTCTCTTTTTCCTTTGTCGATTATGTCTGATGATTGAGTAGCCAGGGATGGATACCTCAGCATCAGTGTGGTGAGGCTTTATCCAGGTTTCAGATATGATCAGGATATCAGGGCGAAGGGATAGGGCAATTGGTTATAGCATGATTATTTTGTTTAGTAAACTGCAGGAGTTGAGGTGCAGGAGCCTGAGACCTTTTGGGAATGAAAATGGGGTGGGAGTGTTTGGGGGGTGGGTCAATATCCCTGGCCAGGAGGAGTAGTGGTATGATATACTGTTTGGATTTATGATAGAGGTGTTTGGGCCTGGGGGCTGGGGTGGTACCTGTGGAGGAGGGTGGAGGACTACAGAGGGCAGGGAGGTGAAGAACTGTATGACCTGGGTGAAAAGAGGGGGGAAGGATGGTAGCACTAATGGCCCAGTTGTGCACTTTGGTGTGGGATTGCTGTTGGTGAGTGTTTATATAGTTGGGCTGGGGGATAATGCAGGAGGGCATGAGTGGGGGAGGTTCCCATTGCAGGAGGACAGCTGGGGGAAGGGATGCCAGTGGGGCAAGTGAGAAAAATAGCACGGTTAGAAAAGGAAACATATTGGCAAATAAGTGGAGTAATGCTGGAGCAGAGGGATAGCGGCCACTAGTGGTAGCAGCTGATAAGCTGCAAATGGGAAAGTGGGCTGATAGGCTGTGGAGCCACGTGAGTGATCGCTATAAAGCTAGAAGCTCACCAAGGGTGGTGGTGGTGGGGCTAACACAGACTCCGATTCAGTGGAGTGTCCGTACCTTCAATAGCAGCTTCGGTTGGTTGGGGTGTCATCAGATGCACTGGCTAGGGAGGGCAGCTCCTATCCAGACCCTCGCGAACCCACTGTGGAAGGAATGCAGAAAGATATTTATAGCTGACTGAGAGGGAGGAGCAACAGGAAGGTATGTATACAGGCAGACTGTAGATTAACATGCACAATTTAAACTGGAGAGAATGCAGACCGTTTACATGGAGCAGTGGCATGCATTAGATTGTAGTTACTACAGTACCAACTGCTTTAAAATAAAGCTATCACCCTTAAAATAAAGCCAGCTTGTGTTTTGTCTATACTGGGCAGTTAGTTAACTTCTTAAGGGTCCCACAGAAATGCAGTAGAAATCAATAGAAAGCGAGTTATGGCTGGTAAATATAACAATCTATAAGTCTGTGCTGGCAGAAAATTAAATTAAAGTCCTGAGGGCTAGAGCACTTTAGAGTTCATTGTTCAGGATCTGAATTCAGTTTTGGCACCAACATAGACTCCGATTCAGCGGAGTGTCCATACCTTCAATAGCAGTTTCAGTGGGGGGGCATTGTTGGATGCACTGGCTGGGGAGGGCAGCTTCTCTCTGGACCCTCGCGACCCCCCTTCAATAGCAGCTTCAGTGGGGGGGCATCATCAGATGCACTGACTGGGGAGGGCAGCTCCTATCTGGACCCTCATGACCCCAATTCAATAGCAGCTTCAGTGGGGGAGCATCGTCAGATGCACTGGCTGGGGAGGGCAGCTCATATCTGGACCCTCGTGACCCTCACAACCCTGAATCATAATCAAGGCGACTACAAAACCTGGCAATATTCTGGAATTAGGGCTGCCTGAACACCAGTAAAAACAAAGATTTCATGGAATCTAGCATTTTATACCATATCAGTAAATCTACAAAACTTGTATTTTTCTTATAATTGCTTCCTGTATTATTTTCAGTTTGCTTTATTTATTGCTCTGTATATTAAGCCTTCTTTTATTCTGATTATTTATACACATACTAAAAGAATGACAGCAGAATCCCGGTAAAATCCAGAAATTACAGTAACAATCACCAGTGCAGTTCTCAAATCTGAAGTCTTGGAAATGGAATTTCATTGTTTTAATCATCATAAATCAGTGGTCTTGATCATAATAGAATTAAATTGTATATCTATCACCCTCGATATTTGAAATCCCACAGACTGGCATAAGATATTTTTATATTACATTGTAGTTACATGTTTGTTGCATGCAACTACATTGTAATTGCAATACAGTTACAGTGTGGTTACATTGTAACTACAGTATAGTTAACTGACACTTAGAGTGTAACCAATGTTTTTATCTTTTGGTTTTCTTTTTCTTTCCTAGGTAGAGTTAATTTTCTTTTTTTTCTCTCTGTTTCATTATTTTCATAATATTGTTTTATTAAGTCTATTCTATGTTTTGATTATTCATTCAGAACGAATGTCAAATGTATTGTGTTCAAATTAAATAAATATAATAAAAAGTAATGAAAACAATTATTTCCATCTGGGTGGAGAGCAAAATGGATACAACATGCTTCTTTTTTCCTGTTACCAATTTAGGAAAGACTGGTGGATTGTTTTATTTCTGTTCAGTCCAAAGTGTTTCTTCCTTTGTTCACCATTATTGTCCACTCTCCAGACTAGAGATGTTGTGAATTTTTAATTTGCCTGTGAAACTGGTGTGAATCTGCTCTATTCACATTTGAGAAAAAAATTCAAATTCTGTGACTTAACTGCCAACTTCCCCAGTGTAATTTTAACTTATAAAACCCTCCCCCACATACTGTGCTGAGAAAGAACCCCTTTCCCCAACCGAAGACCTTGAAACCAAGTCAATCCCACTCCCACCCACCTGCTGGCACCCCCTTCCACTGGTGAACATCACACTACTGCTTTCCTTAAGTTAATAAAGTATAATCCCCACTCAGGTGCCAAATACACCCCCCACATTCCCACACTGTATTTAATAGTGTTACTCCTCACCAGCCTCCTCCCCCACACCAGCCCCCACAAAATACAATAAAAGGCTACAAATAAAGAAAATGGCCCCCAGTGCAGAGTCTGTGCTCTAGTGCTCTGTTCAGTGCTAAGCCAAACTTCCATCTGCTAATAGCAGGAATGAATGAATGGTGATGTCTTTGCTCTTAGTAACACCTGACTGAAATTTCAACCACTCATTTTTCACTAGGAGCTAAGACATCACCATTATTTCATTATAGCCATTACAACATGGAAGTCAGCACTGAACAGAGCAGATGTTCTGCACCTGGGGTTGTTTTCCTTATTTTCAGATTATATTTTGTGGATGCTGGTGGGGGAGAAGGGTGGTATGGAAAAGAGGGTGGTTGGGGGGACTAAGAGTAACTATTAAAGTCAGTGGGACTCAGGTGTGGGGGAGGTAGGGGAAGTGTAATTGACTCATGGGTGGGGAAGAGATTACATTTTGTTACAGAAAAGCAGCAGCATAATGTTTGCTTGGGAGAGGTGGGAGGGGGGTGCCAGGGGGTTTTACAGAGTGTGTAACCATTTCTTAAATCCGATTCACTTTGGAATTTTCTGGCAAATTGGCCATTTACCACACATTTTGGTCAATCTGCCCAGCAAATAACAATGCACATTGCAGTCACCAACATCATAAATTTGACAAAATTCATGGATTTTTTTCTTGGCATGAATTTCTCCAACTTCGCATATCTGTACTCCAGATGATGCAGACACTCCACAGCACTGCTAGGACCCAAAAACCAGACAAACCATTTACTTCACATATTTGAAAGAATTACTTAGTGAGGACAGGGCATCAACCTCTGATAGTGAGAGTAATTAAACCTGAAAGCAACCTAGGCTAGAATTTTACTAGGGCAAAAAAAATTAAATATCAACTTACCCTCAACAATCAAAGTCAAACATGTCCCACCCACAGCCACTACAAAGAGACTGGATTTGAATTCTAATTTGCTTTATATCAGAAAAGGTAAGATAGTTATAAGTTAAAACATCAATAATTAAACTAGGCAGTATAAAAAACAACTCGTTTTTTTTTCAAAGGCCTTCCCAAGGCCATGTATGCAACCACTAGAGCAACTGCTTTTTTTCTAGTGGCTCTACAGCCCTCTGATTACATCACTGGCCCTTTTCTACATCCAGTAGCCATCCTTGCTTATTGGAACCAGGTAGAACTGCTTAACAGAATCTGGACATGAGATGGCTGCTACTACAAGGGTTAGGACAGGCTGAAACCAAGAGGAAGTAGACACCTTCTCATACAAGGTAGTCTTTAAAGTTAGCAAACAGAAGCAGCAAGCATAAAGCACACAGTAGATGTTAGATGTTAAACAGCAGGCAGTGATGGTAAATGCTACCTTGCTGAACAGTGTTGAACAGCTGCTCTTTTCTAGTGGTGCTTCCCATCCCCTGATGATGTCACCAGCTCTGCTCCATGCCCAGTAACCCCATCTTGCTTACCAGGAGCCAGGTGGAGCTGCTTTACAAGGTCCAGATGTCAGATGTCTGTTCTAATGAGGATCAGGACAGGTTGCACAAAAGAAGAGGTAGGTGGCTTTTCAAACAACACAGTCTTTAAAATAATCAAACAGAAGCAGAAACATAACCTAGGCAGTAGATATTAGATGTTAAACAGCAGACCATGACACGCAGGCAGTAGATGTTAGATGGTAAACAGCTGGTAATGATGGTAAAGGCCACTTGCTAAACAGTCTTTAGTGGCTGCTTTATTCTAGTGACAATACCTGCTCCTGATGACATCACAAGCCCTGCTGCATGCCAGGTGGCTCCCTTATTTAACGAGACCATGAGGGGCTGCTTAACAGGGTCTGGATATCAGATGGCTGCTATTACAATGGTGAACACTACTTAGCATAGTAATATTAATCTTAGTAAATTAACTTACTAATTCAATAATTTAAAAGTACTCCTGTTATACTACCATAAGTGCTATGCTACAGTCACTATAAATATAATCAGCAGATTCATCTGGTTCAGTATATCAGTTTGCATCTATATCCCCCCTTCCCCCAGGACCAGAGAGAAAATAAACAGAATTGCCCTAGCCCTCCTTTCCAAGCTGAGAAAAACTAACCCAATAAATAAATATATTTATAAATTAGTATACTTAAAAAAAATTGGTAGTCTTATAAAATACAAATTTTACCTTTAAGTACATTATTTAATATGTTTACTAGTTACTTATCATATACCAACACAGTAGTATAGTTTATATATTCTATTAAATGTTTTGAGGTTTTCAAATATTTATATTGAAATGTAATTGTTACAAAGCTATCTTGTTACAGAAATAATGCTAAATAAAACATTTTGGGCTAGATATTCAAAGGGGAACTACCTAGTGAAACTGAGTTGCACCAATGCAACCCCAGAACTGCACCCTGGGGCAGTATTCAAAGGTGGGAATTGCACTGCGCAATTCCCAATGAGCCAGGGTGCAAAGATAATGAATGTGGCACATCTCCAGAGGGCATGCCCATGCATATGCAGAACATCCCGATATTCAGCCTGGGATGTGCAGCACATCTGCTGGCATAAGCCAAAGATGTACCACATACTTGGATTGAAGACTGAGCCGCAGAAAATGGCCCAAGTGCCCATAACCCACAGGCATGCTGCAGTATTGCAATGTGCAACACAGCAGCCACCAGCCGTGAGTGGCAACCCCCTCGAACATCATGCACCAGCACCCCCAAAAGGTCCTGGTGGTCCACTGTAGCTCCCCACCCCTCCCATTATGGTGATTGCCATGTCAGAATACATAGCAAAGTCCCTGGTAGTCTAGTGGTACCCCCTTCCCATCCCGCCCCTCTGATCACTAGCACCGTAATGTTATAATTATCCCTGTTGGTCCAGTGGTTTCCCCCTCCCCGGCCAAATCACCAATCACCATCAGAACCTGACACAATGCTCCCCTAGTGGTCTAGTGATAACCCCCATCCACACAGGACAACCAGCCCACCCAGCTCCACCCTGATCATTGGCAGGCAGCAGACCCACCTGCATACCACCGTGGCTGCCCACCAAATGACAGCTTACAGTAGTGGCTGCAAGCTCATTGGTCCACACTGTGGACCAATGGGCTTACAGTGCATACTGTAATATTCACATCTTTGTGAATGAAGTCATTCATTCACAAAGATTTGGATATTACAGGATGCACTGCAAGCCCATTGGTCCACAATGTGGACTAATGAGCTTGCAGCCACCACTGTAAGCTGTCACTTGGTGGGCAGCCACGGTGGTGTACGCATGGGTCTGCTGCCCACCAATGACTGGGGGTGGAGCTGGGTGGGCTGGGTGTCTGGTGTGGGTGGGGAGAGGGGGTTACCACTGGACCACCAGTGGGGCATTTTATCAGTTTCTGATGGTGATCAAGGATTCAGCTGATGAGGGGGATCCCCTGGACCACTAGGGATCATTATAACATTATGGCACTGGTGATCAGAGGGTTGGGATGGGGAGAGGGGTACCACTAGACTTCCAAGGACTCTGCCATGTATTCTTTCATGGCGATCACCACTAAGGGAGGGGTAGGGAGTTACACTAGTTACTGGGGACATGGTCAGTACTGCCTACATGGCAATCACTGCAATCGGCAGGGGGGCACCTCTGGACCTCCACTGCCAGCATCGCATGGTGTGCAGGGCGGCAGGTGAATGTTGCCATCCAGCCCTGCACAACTTATGCAAATGGGGCCATAATGACATGCAAATGGCCCCGTTTGTGCCTTGCATGCATAATGGCACCATTTGCATATCGGTATCTGAATATCAGGAATATGCAAATGGCATATCTCTGATGTGTTGGCATATTACCCATTCCTGGTATTCAGACCCATTGGAGGGGATGTGCTGGTGCATTGTATTTGTGCAGGGTGCACTCTGTGCTATATTCAGAAGGGATGTGCCATAGTGCATCTCTTTTGAATATCTCCCTTATTTGCTAGTTGCGCTGTACACCCACTTGCGCCATTGCCAGCTGCATGTTTGTTTATCAGGCCCTTTATCTATAGATAGGTGTATGTGTGGTAGCAGGTGTGGTAAGAGAGAAATCATTAAAATAAACTTTGAATTAAATTTTGGTAGTAAAGGTTGAAAAGACAATTATACATGCTGTTTAGCCCCTTCCACATACACACTGATCTTTGGAAAAAATGACAGAAGTGTAAAATCACAATAAATATAATTTTTGTTACAATTACATATCAATATTAATTTAAAACAATTCATGTGCCAGTAATCTTAACGTGTACGACTCCATAAATACTACAGTCAAAATGATTTCTTCCATTCAGGCCCTATCTTAAAAATAATTTAAAGTTGTTAGCTGGGGATAGAGCTGTAAGTTACTTTTTGTGTTACTTAACACAAAAATTCAAAGTAGACTTAATTACCTCATTGGGCATGCAACTCCTTAGTATGAGTTGCCTGCCCAGAACATGT
Source organism: Neoceratodus forsteri (assembly GCA_016271365.2). Lineage (NCBI taxonomy): Eukaryota > Metazoa > Chordata > Ceratodontiformes > Ceratodontidae > Neoceratodus > Neoceratodus forsteri. The sequence goes on from CM057455.1 coordinate 1,367,650,381, forward strand.
CAATTGCTTTTTAAAGAATAATAATAGCAAATCTGTTTAGACAGCATACATATTTATGTTACTATATATACATTTATATATAGTATACTTAACTACACTAAGTATACATTATCATTCTTAACTTCACTAAGTATACATCAACATTAAGCCCCCCAATATAACCCAATTTACATAACTACTGTTTATACTAAAATTCCCAGTTTAACTAATATCAAATCAGAATCATAGGGACTTTTACTTACAATGTCAAGGAAACAGTTTATACAAGGAGAGTAACTACTGGACTAAGAAAGAGAAAATAACTAATACATTCACCACACCTTAATAAAGTTAATTTCATTTTGTGGTGGCATAAATAGAGACTAGGTCACTGAAATGATTATGAAGTTGGAAAGAATATATATAGACAAAGACAGCAAGACATTAACAACATGGATGAAAAGGTAAGTACTATAAAATGCATTTTTATAATTTAACCTAAAGTATTTTTAGAAACAATGAAATGGATGTTGTTAGAAAAATCTTGATTAGTAAATTTGAAGCAATCATTTTGTAACCTGATCTAGAAACATAGAAGCAGAGAAAGAATGTTGTAAGACCCATCAACCATACAGTCTGCCTAAGGAAAATCTTACCTATTCCTAAAGTCCCTTGTTTTTCTTAAATAAGAAGAAAAAACCAAAAAATTCAAGGTATAAAAAAATAAAATGAAAACAAATAAAACAGTTAAAAATTGCTTGTTTTTTGGCAAAAACTAAATAAATACTTGCAGCAGTTTTTGTTCAGGCTCCGTTGCTATCACAGAGATGGTCCACAAGGAAGCAGCAGTGGAACTGTCTGATTCACAAAACCTTTCAAGACCATAGCATAATGCTGCTTAATACAATGTAATATACTACGAATGTGACTTCTAGTGTGTATTAGGCCATTTTGAGATATTTTATTAATGTAAATGTGAAAACAAGAAACAAAACTACATTTTCAATGAATAAGAAGAAATAACATGAAATTCCAGAAAAATAAAAATTAAAATTATAAAAAATAAAAAGAATTTCATGGGGCTGTACCTATTCCTTATTGACCTATAGTCAGATGTCAAAGTTACTCTGACTTCTTATTCCCTTTCCTAACCACCTCAACAACACTTCCCTTCTCTTTCATCTGCTCCCCCTTTGGGGACCTTCAGCTCCCTGAATTTGTCCCAGCCTTTCTTGAACCCTGCTATAGACCCTCCCTAGTCTGACACCTACTTCAGCAACCTATCACAAACACACTGTGCAGGACAAGCCACCCATAGTGCATGTCTGCTCCCCCCCCATCCCATCACCAATCCTCTTGCCGAGTCTCCCGATTTGTTCAGTTTTTAAATCATGGGCCTGCTCAATACCCTAACTGAAACCCGAATAGCAAAAGCACAGAAGTCTACCGGAAAGTGTGGCAAACAATCAAATTGGTCGAAGGCCATCGAATCCCCCATCAATACCCATAAAAATCACAGCACAAGAAGCAACAATATGTGACTGCAATATAATATTGGGAAGCTAAATGCTCATATTGCGACAGCTGGATTAGCTTTCAACTCCTCCCCAGCAGCTAGACTAGTAGAACGCCCCTCACCAAAGGACAATACAGCCACCCAGCAGGATCCAGAGTCCTTTAATCTTTCTTGAGTAACTTTTAAGCAAGTAGAGGACCTACTAGTAACTGGACACAAAAAAGAGTGCAGACGCTGATGGCATTGACCCGGTCTTTCTAAAATTAGGATACTACTTCTTAGCAGCCTGAATAAAACATCTTTTTAACTTTTAACCAAACAGACGAGGCATACTGATGAGTCCTGGTAGGACGAAACATGTGTCTATGTCTTCTGTTAGCACCCTTTGCAAACTGTGTGAGAGGCCTTTCAGCACCATGCAATTCTGCTTAAAGTTGGACCAGCATAACATTCTGTGGTGATTTGCATATGTAGCCTATGATGCTTTGCATTGTGGGGGCATGTGTGATTTTGTATCTTTTCAACCTGTCTATCATGTCTGGAATGGTTCCCTTTTCCTGGAAAACAACCTTCTTACTGCCCCTATTAAAGTCAGGTGACCCAAGTTACATGTACAACTACAGTAGTAGCCACAGACATTGTCAGCTATTTCCAGATATTTCATAAAATTTCTAAAGAGTTTCTTTCTGCTGCCCCTACTGTGGAAATGCAGAAAGCAGGAGATATTTCTGGAAATATCACAGACATTTTGGGAAATAGCCAGCAGTGTCTGTGGCTGCTATTGGATAGAACTATTTCTAGTCTGCCTGTCTTGTCTGAGCTCCTGGAAAGAATACTTTACAGTCAGATAAAAGACCACCTCAAAAATGCAAATTTATTTATTCCATTACAATCAGGTTTCTGGTAAAAGCATATCACAGCTTCAGCACTAGCATAGCATGGCTTCAGCACTAGTCACAGTAAGAAATGATTGATTTATCACACTCAGTAATAAACTATACACCTGAGCTGTTTAACTAGACCTGAATAAAGTTCTTGATACGGTTGACCACAACCTACTGCTTATTAAGCTTAAAGAGCATGGGTTAAACATTAGTTCATTAAATTGATTTTCCAGCTGTCTTGCAGGTAGATTATAAGGTATCAAAGCTGATGGACTTATATCCTTCCCGTTACCACTTACAAGAGGTGTACCACAAGGATCCATCCTTGGACCACTTCTTTTTTATATATATATATATATATATATATATAAATATGCTAAGTGACAATATCCACAACTCCCATCTCCACTTCTTCACTGATGACACTATTCTTTACACTTCTAAACCCTCTCTAGCAGATGTCAGTGCTATGCTACAGGCTGTTTTTAATCAATTGCCATGCAGTCTAATAAATTCCAGATTACTGCTTAATGCCAAGAAAACTAAAATTATGTTCTTTCTACCCCACAATCCTTCAACTTCATTCCGCAAACATGCCACTCCTGTACCTATTACAATGCTATCAGGGGACTCCCTAGAAGCTGTCGACAAATTTTATTACTTAGGAATTTGGATCAACAGTAACCTATCCTTTGCGGAACATACTGAAGCCCTTACAGAAAGGCTAAAAGCCAGATTTTTTTTTTTTTAGGAACAAATCTCTATTCCCCATGGACATTAGGATTAGGATAGTCCAAGCAACCTTACTTCCCCTTCTGGATTATGCTGACATCATTTAAAATAGTAGTTCAGCTTCTAACCTGTGAAAGTTAGACATTCTTTACCACCATGCCCTACATTTTATAACCAATGCACCATTCAGAACCCACCACTGTGTCCTCTCTTCTTTAGTTGGCTGGATGTCCCTGACCTCCAGAAGAATGCTCCATACCTGTACATGGGCCTACAAAGCACTGTTGAGTCAGCTTCCTACGTATATCCTGTCCTTGTTCTACTGTTCTAGCAGCTGCTACTCGCTTAGGAAAAACACCAGCATCCTATTAGCCATGCCCAAAATTCCAAACCCGCTATGGAAAGTGGCTATTCAATGTGCCATTCTGTCAGCCTGGAACAAACTCCAGTCATCACTCAAGCTTGCCAAATTAGTATCAATTAATATCTTTAAATCCTTAGCCAAAACAGCTGCCCAGGAAACTTGCCAAAGCTACACTAGCTAGTATTCCTGCTTTGTGGTTTTACTTTCACATGTGAACATTTACGTCCATTTTTTGGTTCCCCTTCCCTAACATATGAATATCTATTTTGCCATCGTGTACTGTATGTGTAGATGTTACGTTATTTGTATGTAACGCCTGTAACCCAAATACCATTCTATGCTTCCTTTGTTTTTCTCAAGAGTGTATGTATTAGATCATCTCTTTATAGTGTATTTCTTTTTTGTTATTACTGAACTTTGTATTTTGCACTTGTATTATGTTGTTCTTGACAGGACCTCCATGTAAATGAGCATGCTCAATGGAGTTTTCCAGTAAATAAACTTGAACTTGAACTTGAACTACCTGTTTTTTTTGCAGGCTTAGTTTTCTTTATACTCTTAGCTCTCTTAGCTTGGTCAACCTCCCTCATAGTAAAATCTATGGACCATCTGTCCATACAGGTCAGCTCAACAGTGTGCCCACCCACCACTTCTGATCCTCGGTCAAATTCCCTGAAGCACTGCTCAGTTTCTCAGCTGTGAATGGACCATTAAAACAATGGGAAAGCACAGATATATGCCTGATGGTTAACTGTTTCCCCTGACAGAGCAGGACTCAGTTGCACTGCATCTCAAATAGAGAGGCATCCACCGTTCACCCTCACTTTCCCTGCTTAAAAAAAAAAAAAACATAATCTGTGCAGTCTGCTTAACAAAAAATATTCCCCACACACACTTTTCCTCAAAACACTCCTGCAAGCAAGTGAGAGATGGCCAGATGCCTGCACAGAATCAGCAGCAGTTGTAAAACCACTGTTTCATATATGTTTTTTAACTAAAAGCTTCTATTAGTCCATTGTTCTAACTCCCTGATACACACTCACAGTTTGGGGTTACAGCCTTCATAGCATCTAAACAGCATCTGTAACCACTGCCTCCCCATCTCAGTCTAGCTCAGTAGTATCTTAAGGGAACACACATTTTCCTCAATACACTGCCATAGGAATATAAAAGAAACAATATTCTGTAAATGAAAGCACCAGCATAAACTTGCTTAAGTGGATTTAAAAAAAATGGCAGCATCCTCTACTGTCAAGTGTACCAGTACAGGTACTACTTTGCAATAAAATTGATTTCTATTCTGTTTTACAAATTTTAACAAATGTTCAACATTTTGTAATATTTTCCTTCAAAAAAGGTCACATATAACCCATTTTCTAAGTGCAATAATACCCTCGAGTGTGGAGTTGCAGATCAAATTTAAAAATTTGGGGTGCCCAAAGATATCCTAAGTAGCAGGGTACCCTAAATTGGCTCTTCTTTTTAACAGATTGTGTTGAAACATTATTGCATGGCTGACCATGGCTTTCAGCCAATCAGCATGCTTTATTTTTCCAGCCAATTTCTAATTTGAAACATGAAACATTCAGGAGTGGTTAAACTATTGCCTATAAAGTGAAACTGTCTGCAGGAGAAGGAAATACCCTGCAGAGTCTGGAAAAATGGAACAACTGGGACAGAAGCTCTCATATTTCTTATTGTCATTACACTTTATGAGCTCTGGGAACAGCTGGGTCCTTATCCCTAAACAGAGCTCCTTGTCCATAACAGTGTAAGTAAATTCCAGTGTGGTATCATCCACATGTGACTCACATCAGAACTATGAGGGCTGAACATGTTTGAGCCCCCCTCCCTAATAATTTCATGTTTTGTGAATGCAGAGAATATATGATTCATATTGAGTTTAAAAGCTTTGCATAAACTATAAGTTCACCTTTTTAAATTACATTAACTGACAAAAGGAATTGCCTATTCAAGTGCCTGGCCCTTCAGGAAGTAGATTGTGTATTATAATCTTGTATATGTATTATAATGTAATGTATTAATATTTTAATGACTTTTTTAGTTTTGAAAGGACCCAGGTCATGCCTGTAAATGGACCTTATGCTCCAGTGTATGTACCTGCTAGTCAAATAAAGTCATTCAGATTCATTCATTCAGTACAAATAACAGTTATTTACATTTGGGAACACATTAATGCAGGGCAACATGAGCAAATTCTTTTTTCAAACAGCTGGCATGGAGGTCTGAGGTGCTGTCAGAACCCTACCTCCTGCTACACCTGTGACCTGTGTTTGGTTACAAGCATTGGTTGCTGGGGGAGGGAAAGGATCGTGAACCTGATGGCTGCTTGCCTTTCCCTGGGGGGGGAGGGCCTGCATGCTTCAATGAATGCCACCTGGTGGAGGTCATTTGGTAGTATGGGTCAAGGAGGGTAGTGGAAGGGAGGGCTGTGGAACTTTATGCGTTCCCCATCATGGGTAACATGGGGAAAAAAACAGAAAAACAGGGCTGGTGTGGGCTAAATGAAGCCCTGCCTGCCTGCTTCTGCCCCCATGCTGTTGGCCATGCACCCTGCCCTACCTGGATGTGTGTCACTGGGTGGGGGAGATGATGGCCCTTCCTTTCTTGGCCCAACCATGGGGCTGGAATCCATGGGGGATCTCAGGCACAGTGGTTCGGTGTGGCAGATGCCAGATGAGAGGAGGTGGGGACAGGGCAGTGAAGCCCACACACAGCACCCTGGGGGGAAATTAACATAAATAAATTACATTCCTCTTTCATGAAATTTAAAAAAAAATCCACATATTTTGCTTAATCTCATACAATTTTGAAAATGTTTGTGTAATTATGATTTGGTCATAACTCAACCATTCTAACAGCATGAGAAATTAACTTTGGCATGCCTACTTGACGTTAGGAGTACTAAGGAACTGTCAAGTTTCATGATATTTGAATGAGTAGTTTTGAACTTATAGGGGCTTAAAATCTAGCGATTTTTTGTGTGCAAAATTTTCTGAAAATATTTTCCTGCTTACAACATGGACCCCTTTGGAGCCAGATACCTGAACATGCTAATTATGGAAAGACTTAGTAAATTACATTTTAAGTTAAACAGGCTCATAATATTGCAGTTTAATTATTTGTGAACACTTTCCAAAAATGTGGATGTTTGTAGCTCAGCTGCTATTGCAGGTATGCTCCTGAAAGTTTGGCATGCATACCCAATGATATTTGATTCTAGAATCTAAAAAAACTGGAGAAATTTAGTTTAGTAGTTTACAATGTTCAGTTGAAATACTTTAAATTAGTAATAGGTGAAAGTATCTCAAAAGTTCATGACAGTGTGATAGGTAATGCCACCACAATTCCACTGCTGAGTTATTATTTTCCCAAAGCATGCATCACTACTGCATCTAAAAAAACTGATTCAGGCTCTTTGCAGTCCTTTAGTTCCTTCCTATGTGATTGTTTTGCCCAAGCCCTGTTCTTTTAGCTTGATCAGATGGATTCAGTAAAACTGCTTTTCTTCTTCATATCCTCTTTGTTCATCTCATTGACACACTCCCTGAAAAGGAAGCCACCTACTCCCTTTCCTGTCAGATAGAAATAGCTACAATTCATCATTATTGGTGCCCATGCCATTTTCTTCCCTTATTAGATCTCTCTGAGTGTCTTTACCTCCTGGATGTCTGTGTACATCAGGCTCTCTTCCCCACATCCAACTCTTTTCCTCCTTTCACTGGCCCTATAGAACTCTCTTTCTGATCTGGTCCAGGCAGCAAGTGTTTCTTCTGCCCTGCCTGAGACCCCCCCAAGTCAGACCTCTGCTCTGGTGCCCCTCCTGTGCTCCCACCTTGCTGACCCCCCCAGGTCCGATACCCTCCGAGGCAGGGCCACCAGCTTCTACCTGGAGCTCTATCTAGAATTCAGACATCAGGTGGAGTGAGGAGGAGGAACTTCAGAGGCAGGCTGGTCCGGTGATGAGTGTGGATGCCAACTGCTGGGCCCATCTTCATCTTATCAGGTGCCAGAGCTTTTTCTGTGTTGTTGGTGCTGATCCCGGAGGTGTGGACATGCAATGATGTCCAGTGTGTGATGGCCACCCCAAGGACATCCACAATCCCCTCCATCCCCCTCTAAGTGTCCCCCTTGGTTGTGGTACTCCCAGTCTCCACTGGGAGCTGCTAATGCTGTGGAGTCCACAGCCCACCCTCCTCAGGAGAGGAGAGGAGAGCAGTCCTCCAGACACTAAATCCTGTTCTCCCAGGTCGACACCCAGCACCCTGAGCTCACTCCCAAACACAGGTCACCAGCATGGAGTGAGGTAAGGCAGATGCCTCAGCCCTCAGTATCAACATGCCGATGACATCAGGCTCTTTGGCTACACAATTTTGCTGGGTTTGATCCTTATATGGCTTTAGGGTTTCCACCTTCAGAAGAGGCAAAAAATGTACACTAAACTGCATCCTAGACTCTACCCATTTCCCCACCCCTTTTCATGACTGATCATGCATTACTCTTCCTCCAAAGCCATTTGTTATGTTACTGAAGATTTTAATGAAACAGAAAAAAACAAAGCAGCAGTTCAGCAAAAATTTTAACTTTCGGTACCTGTTACATTTGCTTTTCTAGATTTTTCCTGGTTACTAATTTATTTAGTTAGTTATTTATTGAAATGGTTTTAACAGGTAAGTATACAGAGATAAAGGAAATCTCATTTATGGATATGATCTACAGGAAAACAAGGTACATAATAGTAAACAATGATACATGATAAATAAATTGTTTCCTATGATGTGTACTTTATATTTTTTGTGGATCCAATACCTTTTCATGTCTGTTCATATCTTTTTGATTTCTTACTCCTCCTCACTTCCTCCACCCTGTAGCATGGGTATTGATATCCACTGCCACTATCCTTGCTTCACTCTCTGCCACTTGCACTATCACCCTGCCCTATCCCTAGTACTGACTCTCAGTTCCACCCATACCCACTTTCCTTTCTTTTCCCTAATTTCCTCATTCTTCTGAACCAGCTCTTCCAATCAGCCTAGTCTTCCCTTCTCTCCCTCTCCTCCCTCCCTTTCCCATATCCATACTGCATTCACTGCCCCCACTCGTTACTGTCCCGCTGTATCCCTACTACTAATCTTTATCTACCTCCTCCCCCATTCCACCTCCACATCCCCCTCCGTACTCTCTTTCAACCTGCTGCTCTTACTGGGATTTGTACAATGATTCATCACCTCTATACAGACTCCCTACTGCCTTCACCTCAAGTTCCTTCTCTCTACTGCGTCCTCCCATCCCCCTTGCACAGTAATCCCCTTTTCACTTTTCTGCCAGTATTGCCTGTCTTGTAATACTTTTGGCTAACATAATTGCAGCCTTGTGTTACTGTATTAGTGATTATTGCCACCTATTCCTGTTATGTTTTATATTCTGCTTTACTGTTGTTCCTACGTAAAAATTCTCACATGTTGCTGTATGATTCACTGTATTTACTCTACCTGTTGTTTGTTCTCACTCTGATGTGAAACCTTTGTAAATGAGCATCTAGCTCAAAGGTTGTAATCCGAGACAATAAATAAATAAATGTCCACAATACTATATCAAAGCCAAAAGAAGTGATCATGTTTTCTTCTAGATGAAAAACTAATTAAAAATAATCTTTAAACATTTAAACTTGCTTAAATTCTGTTACAGATAGAAAAGTTTACCAGCAAATGAAAGTGGAAGATAACTGAATGTTTTACTGTTACAAAAGGCAGGTTCAGACTTTTGCCCAGCTTTGCTGTTGTGCTACTTTAAAAATGCAGAGTGGACAATATTAGGATAAGTATCTGCTAATGGTGGTCATAGTCATAATTTTCCCCTCCCAGGCTGACTACTTTTACAAAGAAAGGCCTATATTAGGATAGGATAGGATAGAATAGGATAGGATAGGAAAGGATAGGATAGGACAGGAACTTTATTTATATAGCACCTTTACAGAGCTCAATTTACAGTACAAATGTAATTTAAATTAAAGATAATTCATAAGAGCAAGCAATAAATACCAATTTAAATGATAAATTAGGCACAGGCATATTCCACAGAGTTGGTGTAGCTTATCAGTCTCCTGAGAAGGCTTGTCTAAACAGTCAGGTCTTTAGTTATGATCGAATACTTTCCACTGAAGAGGTACAATGGATGGATTTCAAGACAAATTCCAGTGTCTCAGTGCAGGTACAGAAAATGATAATTCTCCAGCAGATTTTAATCATGCTGCTAGGAATAAAGAAAGACCCTGCATATCTGAGTGAATAACTCTAGTGCCCCAATAGTCCTTCTGATTGGGTTCCAGTAGTTCATGAATGTAAAGGGGGGGAGCAGTCTATTAATGGCCCTATAAACCAGCAACACAATTTTATATTCAGAATGCCATCTATCAGAAGCCAATCCAACTCCCTTAAAGTGGGAGCAATGTGACTGAATCTGCATAGACCAGTTAACAGTCTGGCTGCTGAATTCTGCAGTAACTGCAGGTGGTGGACCTGAGTAGCTTGGAGGCCATAGTAGAGTGCATTGCAGTAGTCAGTGGTGAGGTAACAAAAGCTTGTACTAGTGTGTGCAGATTGGAGTGGTAAAGGAAATGACACAATCTGTTTACATTTTTCAAGTGGCAAAAAACACTTTTTTTTTAAATTTCAAGTTTATTGATTTTCTTCATAAGTACATATCATCAGTGTTATACACGAAATGGATACAGACATGGATATAAAAATCCCCCCTCCCCAGTCTCTCCATCCTCCCCACCTCCCCCCCACTGGTGCCAGTAGAATTTAATACCAAGGTGGTGTACAGCAATTGAGTTTTCTGGGTTAGCTGGTAATAAAACTGTCTCTGAGGTTGCAAGGTAAACAAGACAAGTAGACTTTCCCACCTCTTTCTGTAAACTCCCATATGATTAGTAAGGCTAGCCATCATTCTCTCAATCCTTAAGTTATAAAGGAGCTCTTGCAACCATTCTGTGTAGGAACCTTGAAGAGAGTTCTTCCAATGTTTTAGGACCATTTTCTTGACTGACATGGCAATCATCATGATATGATAGTTTCTGACCATAGATGGAAAATCTGTAAAATCCCCTGACAGGCAAACTTCCAGAGTAAAGTAATCCTGTAAGCCCAGTAGGGGTCTATCCTGGTTCTAATGAGGTCCCATAATGGGGTGATGGTGGCACATTCCCAAAACAAATGGAACAAAGTACCCGGGCCGTTATTGCATCTATTACATGTTGGGGTCTCTGCCCTACCCATTCTCTGCAGTTTATGTGGAGGCAAATACATGTCATTGAGGAATTGCAACTGTATTAATCTTAATCTGTCTTGTGCAATGAATTTATGACAGGTTTCCCACATTTTTGGCCATCTAGTGGATGAGTTAGGGTACAAGTTGTTCCAGTAGTTGGGAATGCCATCCACTTTTGAGAAGATCAGCGGGTAAAGAAAGGCGTAATAGGAGGAGACAGCATGTAGGGCTAAGGCCAGGATTCTGCCTGTGGGGACCCAGTCATGGGGGCTATCCAAATTCTCTTTGTTTCCATAGTATGCAATAAGCATATGACATCTGATAGACTTGAAATGTCCATTTGTTGGTTAGACCAAATTTCACTAGCAACTCAAAGGTGGTTAACCAATCCTGAAATTGGTTGTGGAAGTCTCGTACCACACCATGCTACATGTGTGGAACCCAGTTACCTGGAATTAGTTTACCACCCAGTCTAAAACTGGGATTTTACAAAACAGTTTGGGAATATACCTACTATTTCCCTGTTCACAAGTCATCCTCCTGGATCAACTACTTCCTAGTCAGTACTGAAGCCCTTCCAAACATTTCTGATACCGGGATAGCATCCAAAGTATTATCAGATCATTCTCTAGTCTAGCTCCAATATAATCCCTACTTGAATGCTAGATGGGATAAAATATGGAAACTAAATACAGAGTTGCTCAGGGATCCCTGGATCCTACAGAAACTATGATTGCTCATTAAGAATTTCTGGCAGGATAACATAGGATGTATTGCTGAGGTGGATAAAATTTGGGGGGCCCTTAAATGATTACTGAGAGGAGAATGCATTAGGATCACTTCTGCCTGAAAAAAGGAGAGAGAAGCTTCTCTTCGAAATCTCTTGTCATGAATTGCTCTACTGGAACATAGTCCAACTTTACAGAGCACAGACCATGAACAGACTGAGCTCACTAAACTAAGACATCAATATGCAGATGTATTAAGAGAAAAATCTGAATTTGCATTGTTAAAAATACATCCACATGTGTTGACCAAGCAGATAAAACTGGGCATTTGTTAGCTCTGCAGCTTAGAGCACAAGAGTCTTTCTGCCTAGTGAAGGCTATTGTTTACCATACAGATGGCTCCCTTAAAACTACTCCTACAGAGATTTCCAAAGAATTTGATAGTTTCTTCTCACAATTATATAGCCCTACCTTGAACATACCCTCGAGACCACACATTCAAGAATACCTAAGAACCATCCCACTCCCATGGCTGTCCCCAGAACAACAACACTTTCTAACACACCAAATAACCTAAACAGAGATATCAGCTGCTATCCAATCCTTAGCATCAAATAAATCCCCAGGCCCGGACGGCTTTCCCGCCAATATCTGTAAGTCTCTTGTTGATGAGCTGGTTCCCATTTTAGCCCAAGTGTTCTCCTATATGTGTGAAAAAGGGTTATCTGACCCTTCCTTGTTGATGGCTCTCATAATTATCTTACTGAAACCTAATAAACCCACAGATAAAGTAGTCAATTATCATCCTATATCTCTTATGAACAGTGACATATAAATTCTTGCTAAAATTTTAGCTTGCTGGATCATGCAAGTTTGGTATGGGCTTATAGGACCTGAACAAGTAGGGTTTATGAGGGGAAGATCCTCTGTAGATCACCTACGCAAACTGGAGCACATTTTCTCTGTCTCTGGGGACTCCTCTGACCCTATGGCTTTGGTGTCCCCGGATGCTGAGAAAGCTTTTAACCGGGTGAATTGGGACTTTTTATTTTTGGTAATGGAGAGATTTGGCTTTCCCACAAGTTTTATTAATTGGATACAAACTTTGTATACTAACCCAAATGCTAAAGTATACTGCAATGGTGTACTCTCTAAAGGGTTCACCTTACACTCAGGTACCCGGCAGGGTTGCCCCCTTTCTCCTCTCTTATTTAATATCTACCTAGAACCATTACTTAGACTCTTAAATTCTTCCCTGCACATTCAAGGCATTCCATTAGGCCAGTTTGAGGTTAAAATCTCAGCCTATGCAGATGATATTTTGTTGCATATAGCCCAGCCTATTACCTCGATACCAGAAGCTCTCTGTATTATTTCTCATTTTGGTAGATATTCTAACTATAAATTAAATCTGGATAAAACCATTCTCATGCCTTTAAACAGTCATGTCTTTCCTACAAGCTATATATCCCAGGGATTGGGATGGACAACTAAACTCACCTATCTTGGAGTGATTCTTACTCAGAATCAATCCTTGAGATGGAAACAATCTAGATAACATAGTAGCTGATATCACGTGAGACCTAGATAGATGGACTTTCCTCCCTATGTCTTTGCAAGCTCGAATTAACGTTATTAAAATTAACATTCTTCCCCGTGTATTCTATCCCATGCACATGCTTAATCTCTGCATCCCACCCACATGGTATAAGACACTCCATGCACTCATATCTTCCTTCCTTTCTTTGGAGAGAAAAAGCTCCCACGTAGGTCATATGTTAAGCGTAGTGCTCCAAAACACTTGGGGGGGGGCTTAAGCTACCTAATTTTTACTTTTATTATTTAGCTAGCCACATTTCAAAATATGCTCACTGGGTTATGGGCTCTGCACCTTCAAACCCATCGACATATGTACCCATTTGGTTACAGATTGAGAGGAACTTGATTGCATCAACTGGGATCTCCCCAGAAGTCCTATACTTCCTCTCTTTGAATAGATTGCCCCGGAGACTGAAAAATACGGTCATAGGTACCGATCTTAAAGTACACGTACAACTTTGAATATCTATGAAATATAAAAGTACATATCATATCTCTCAACCAATATGTCAGAATCCAAATTTTAAACTTCAGGGGGTTACCCTTTGTACACCAGAATTAATGGGGAAACAGGTCTCTGACCTATTACTGGAGGGAGAAATACCAGAAAGCCCAGTTCTGTTACAGTTCCTGGGGCTCCCAAGAGTGCAGATTTTCAAAATATATAAGGTCCGTCATATGCTGATAAAGTGGTTTGGTACTGTGAAATGGGGAATTAACCAGAGGGATTTTCTCTCTCACATGTTTTTTTTTTTTTATTTTATTTATTTTAGTTGTTTAACCAGGTATAGCCACTAAGCCGAAAGCTTTTTTACAGGAGCGACCTGGGAGCACAAGGAGGTTAAGTGACTTGCTCAGGGTCACACAGTATGCAAGTGGAAGCTGTGGGATTCAAACCCAGACCCAAACATTCAATCCCTTATGTGGATGCCCCATTCGGTATCGCAATTAGTAACTTTCTTATCCCCCTATATTTATCTTAATATAACTGGGAACTCTTATTACTGGGATAGGACACTGCCCACAATGCCCAAAGATTGGGACCACATCTGGTTAGATCTTCACCATTATCTTACCAATGATAGGTTTCACCTTACCCAATTCTATATTCTTTACAATATTTGCTTCACTCCAATGCACTTACATAAAATGAAGAAACTTTCCACTGCAATATGTACAAGATGTGCTGCAGCAGAGGGCTCTCTGTTTCACATTTTCTGGAAGTGCAATAAGGTCACCAAACTAAGAGAGAACATAAAGAATGCAATGAAGCCTTTATTGGGTTTGAGGGAATACTTTTCTCCCGAAATCTGTGTGGTAGGAACCATTTCAATAATCCCTATTAGGGGAAAGAAGATTTCATATTTCCTTAATCTCCTCTACAGTTAAGTGACTGGTCCTGCACCACTGGCTTGACCAAAACAAAATATCATATCATGAGTGGCTAAATGAAATATTATATAGTTTGAGAGTGGAAAAATCCATAGCTAGTCTTAGGAATTGTCTGCAAACATACAACAAGAACTGAAACAAATTAGTGGCCCTGCTATTGAGGTAAATCCCTTAGAGGAAGAGTATAATATGCCCTGTCTACACACTGTTGAACCTTTATTAACTGGGTGGTATACCCCTGATGATCTTTTAAAAGTAATTTTGTAGATCTTAATATAGGTTTTATCTTACTTGTGGTATCTGTGGGGGCTGGGGGATAGGGTATACTAGTACCACTGTATGTTTACTTACCTGAACATGTCCTGTTTGTATATAAGACACTTTTTGTTCTGACTGTATAACTTAAACTAATAAAGAAAATTAAATTAAAAAAAAACAGTTTGGGAGAGGTCATAGGTATTGTCATGTCTTAAGGTAGCACATAGTTGTGTGTGTTTGCGGACCGAATGTCCAACCAGGTTGAGATGTAGAGTACAGGGTAGCTTTTTATATTTTAAGAAAAGTAGGGCTGCAGGATTTATCCCAACTAAGGCAATTAGTTCTTTTTCTATTGTGAGCCAAGATGGAATGTAGTTGGATGAATCCAAAGCAACCGAAGGTGATGCCCAGAGGAGATATTTACTTAGGTGACTGTCCCAATGGTATAAATTAAAGTGAGGTAGCTTTAAGCCTCCTAAAGATTTTGGGGTGGCCAGTTTATGAAATGCTCATCTTGGGGGTTTTCCTTTCCAGAGAAAATCTGTTATACTGGAGTGGATGTGTTTAAGCCAGGATTTGGGAAGCCATAAATTTAAGAGATTTAGGGGATAAAACAGACGTGGGAGGACATTCATTTTAGTTATGTTCACATGCCCCCATAGGGTCATGGGAAGGTCCTGCCATCTTTTTAAATCTTGTTGTATTTTTTATATAGATCTTCTAAGTTCAGTTTACACAACTGGGCATCACTAGTTGACAGGTGAAGTCCTAGATATTTTATAGACTTGGGAGCCCAGTTAAGACCTAGCTCCAGAATTTCCTGTTTATGAACCTTAAGGTTTAGTGGGAAGACTGAGGATTTCTCTGTATTAATCTTATAATTGGAGAGGGAGTCATATTCTTGAATTAATTGTAATAGGTTTTGTATGGAGGGTTTGAGTTGGGTAATGTGTAGCAAGATATCATCTGCATACACCATTGTTTTATAAGTCGTTGAACCTCATTTTATGCCGTGTATCCCCGGGAACTTCTGAATGGAAGTTATAAGGTGTTCTAAGTAGAAATTGAATAATAGGGGGGATAGAGGGCACCCCGTCTGGTTCCAGCCTCCAATGGGAAGCTGGTGGAAAGGATCTCATTGCAGAAGACTCGTGTGGTGGGGGTAGATTATAGAACTTGCAGCCAGGAAATGAACTTAGGAGGTAATTGGAATCTATGAAGGGTCCTAAACAAGAACTGCCAGTCTACTCTGTCAAAGGCCTTCTTCACATCCAGAGAGACCAGAGCCATAGCTTGGGAGTCGTCTCTGGATGCAGAGAAGACATGAGACAGATGGTAGATACTAAACAAATATTTTTGCTCAGTATTTACAAATGAAGAGGGGGAGGTACCTAAAACAAACAGTAGAAACACTCTGAATACGGAAGTTGATACCAGTCCATTTACAGAAGAAAGGGTTATGAAAGAACTCTTAAAACTGAAGGTGGACAAAGCAAATGGGCCTGATGGGATTCATCCCAGAATTCTAAAAGAACTAAGGGTAGAACTAGTGACACCACTGACTACCCTCTTTAACAAATCATGGGAGGATGGGGTGGTACCCAAGGACTGGAGGAGGGCAGATGTGATTCCCCTTCACAAAAGTGGGAGCAAGGCAGAAGCAGGAAACTACAGACCTGTTAGTTTAACCTCAGTGATAGGGAAAATGATGGAATCACTTCTGAAGGAAAGAATTGTCGAGTATCTAGAGGCCAGAGGGGCACAGGACCCAAGGCAGCATGGATTCACAACAGGAAGGTCATCCCAGATGAATCTGGTAGATTTCTTTGACTGGGTGACCAAAGTAGTAGATCAGGGAGGGGCTGTGGACATGGTCTACCTAGACTTTAGCAAGGCATTTGACACAGTCCCACACAAAATATTATTATACAAGTTAGCCAGTCTGGGAGTGGGTCCCAAGATGACAGCCTGGGTAAAGAATTGGATGGAGAATAGGACACAGAGAGTAATAGTAAATGGAGTCCACTCTGAAGAAAGCGGGGTTACTAGTGGGGTACCACAGGGTTCAGTATTAGGACCGGTCCTCTTCAATGTCTTTATAAGTGACATAGCAGAGGGACTGGAAGGAAAAGTATGTCTCTTTGCAGATGACACAAAGATCTGCAACAGAGTTGATGCACAAGGTGGGGTGGAAAATTGAGAAGGGACTTGGCAAGGTTAGAGGAATGGTCAAATGTATGGCAGCTTAGATTCAATGCTAAGAAGTGCAGGTAATGCACCTGGAAACAAAAACCAGGGAAGAGTACAATGGGGGTGAGATACTAACAACAACAAAAATGGAAAGGGACCTGGGGGTAGTCATATCAGATGACCTAAAGGTGGGCAAGCAATGTGAGAGGGAAGCAAGGAGGGCTGGGGATACTGGGATGCATAGGAGAGGCATCACCAGTAGAAAACAAGTTATTATCCTCTGTACAGACAGCTGGTGAGACCCCATCTGGAGTACTGCGTGCAGTTCTGGAGACCAATCTCCATAAATACATAGACAGGATGGAGCGGTCCAGAGGAGGGCAACTAAAATGGTGCAGGGTCTGCACTGGAAGACATATGAAGAGATACTTAAGGAGCTTAATATGTATAGCCTCGAGGAAAGGAGAGAGGGGACATGATAGAAACTTTCAAGTGCCTCAAGGGAATCAACAAAGTCCAAGAGGTAGCATCTTTCAAAAGAGGTGTGCAAGAACAAGGAGGCACAATCTGAAGATGGGGGTGGCTCAGAGGTAATTTGAAGTATTTTTTCACAGAGGGTTGTGGATGCATGGAGCGGCCTTCCGGAGGAGGTTGTGGAGTCAAAAACAGTGGTGGAATTCAAGCATGCATGGGACAGTCATAGAGCAATTCAAGGGGTGGGGGTAGGAAGATGTAGGCTGCTGGTTAACTAGGATCTGCAGCTTATCCAGTATGTAGGGAAATGGGCAGACTGGGTGGGCCAAGCGGTCCTTATCTGCCGTCAAATTCTATGTTTCTATGTTTCTACTGAGTGCCTGCCTTTCATAAAACCAACTTGATTGGAGCTAATAAGAGAAGGGAGTACCCACTCTAATTTACGGGCTTGTAATTTGGCGAGAATTTTTAAGTCACAATTAAGAAGGGATATGGGTCAGTAATTGGATATTCGTGTTATGCCCCTTCCCAGTTTGAGGAGAATTACAGTCGCTGCCTCCAACATTCTGGGATCTAAATCTGCCTCATTTAACATCTTTGAGAAGACCGCCAGTAACCATGGGACCAACTGAGGTGAGAACTTCTTATAGAAATTGGACGTGTAACCAACTATTGCTAGGTCCTGGGGCTTTGTCTAAGGGGAGGTCCTTAATAGTTTGAATAATATCCTCTTCAGTGAAAGGTGTTACAAGCTCCTTAATTTGGGTGTGGGTGAGAGTGTGGAGGGGAAGGCTCTCTAGATAACAATCCACCTTATCTTGGTATGGGCAATTGAGCTTTTGGGTATATAGATCTTGTAGTATTGTTCAAATTCCTTATTTTTTTCCTTAGCCTGGGTTAAAGCTAATCCCAGTGAGTTGGTATGTATTGCAGTAATGCATTTTGATGAGTCTAGTTTTTTAAGTCGGAGGGCCCAGAGCCGTCCCACCCTTTCCCCTTGCTCAGTATAGGTAGCTTTTGTTTTTAAAATTGCTCACTCTGCCTTTTCTCTGAGTAGTTCAGAGTATCTATCCTGAAGTTTTATAAGGGCTTCTTTTTCAGACTGATATTTTCGTGGATAGGTATTTCTCTTTATCTCAGATTTGGTTTAATAGGGTTTTAGACTTGTGCGTTTCTTTCTGCTTCTTAATAGCTGACCATTTAACACGTTCCCCTCAAAGAAAACATTTTAATGCACCCCATTCAATAGATGGGGATTGAGTGGTACCCCAATTGATGAGTTTGAAGGATTCTAGGGCAGCTACTATACTGTCAGTGACTTTTTTGTCCTTCAATAATTGGTTATTGAGTCTCCATTGTTTATCCAATCCCCAGTTTGAGGACAGGGAAAGAAAACAAGTCACTATGGAGTGGTCAGAGCCTGTCCCTGGTTCCAATCTGCTGTCCATTAGCCCCTCTATCAAGGATTTACTCAACCAGAAGTAATCAATACGTGAAGCTGAACCACGAACAGCTGAGTGGAATGTATATTCCCTTTCTGCAGGGTATAATGTCCTCCAAGGGTCACAGAATCCCATATGGTCAACCAGGTCTCTAATGGATCTTTGGGTAGGAGAGAGATCCCTGACCCTGGAGCCCAATGATTTATCTACTGTAACATGAGATTGAAGTGGACAGTCCAATCTGACCCTAAGAGCATTAGAATGTGGTGAGGGGTGTTAGGATGGAGAGAAGCTCCATGAAAAAAGAAGGGGAGCCTGCATTTGGGCCATAGACACTTCCCAGCAGTATGTTAAATGAATAAATCTCACCTATGACCAGGACATATCTGCTGTGTTTATCTCTGATGCAATCAATCAATCAATCAATCAATGCTCACAAGTAAAGGGAAAAGCCCTTGTAAGCAGGATCACTGCCCCTTTATAATTATGGGAATCCCCTGCTGTGAAAACCTGCCCCACCTGCTGTCTCCTCAAAATGGTCTCTTCTATTTGTAAGAGATGGGTCTCTTGCAATAAGATCACATCACAACATAAAATATTTAAAAGTTTGAGCAGCTGCATTCATTTAAGAGGGTGCCTTGCCCCTTTTACATTCCATGTACAAAATTTAAGAGTACACCATATCTCTAATGTACAACTATTAGAGCCATTCTGGTATCTCTGAGATCGAGACATAACCAGCTAATTTGTCTTGATTGCTTCTTAAATTGGCACCTTCCCCCCCATTGAGTAAAACTTCCAAATAAAATTGTCCCTGATGTACTACCCCCAAAGTCCCTTTATTACCCTTTATTGCCCCACAGTTCCCCTCCACCCCAATAGACAGTGTAGCCAAGGAGTAAGTGGTAACAATATCCTCCTGTTTCCTATAATGTAACCTTAATTCTGTAGTGCCATAATAAGAACTAACCCCCCCACCCATTATTCTGGTCTGTGGCAATCAGCAAGCTGAGGACCCTCCCTCCTCCCCACTCACCCAGCTGTGACTAAACATGTTGCATTTAAAACATAGTAAGCAAAGCAGTATAAATAGCCATACTAGGCTATAAAACTAACTGTTAATCCCAAGACATTTAGACAAACTAAACATCATATGCAGTGTGATACCAGAGCCCTGTTAAAAGACACAGGTGCCCCTTTACAGTACAGAAGAGGTGAGATGGCTGCACTATTGGTTGCCATCTTGAAGTAATGAAGGCTCAGGCCCTTCAACCAGAAATAAACCCCTCATATTATGTGGGGAGCTGTAAAATGCTGCTCCTATTGGTAATGGGTCTCACCAGATTAATGTCACCAGTCATGTAAGTCAAAGAGGGCCCATGCGGCCTGGTGTGAACAGATAAATCAGACAATGTTAAATAATAAGATAGGAGCCTATTACTTTTAAAGTTCCATGAGGGGTCTTGTCCCTCAAAGACATGCTGAAGTTTTGTGTGTGATGCAAAGGAAAGTTCTCCTCACTTAAAGAGGTGAACGAACCCACGACCATAAGGTTAACCATTGTCAGTAGATGCTGATGTTTTAGTCAAGGAAATCTTGTGAAAGAAAATCCAAAAAGTCAAAAGGAAAAGAGTAGCCAAGATGATAACTCCCCCGATATGGTGTAGCAATGTCCCCTTTGTAGAAAAGCTCACTGTTAGGAACAGATGTTAGGTGGAGAAAGCTTACATTCCTGGTGTAGAACCATAGACATTAATACTCAGCTTAATTAGAGTTTTGAAAGCTAACTTGGAACAATGCAGTCCAAAATCAACAAATTAAGATATCTGTGTTATCTCCCAATGATTAGTACAGTACCTGAAATTGCCAGGATATTCTCAGCGATCAGTAAATAATGCAGGGCACTTCTGTTTGAGGAAGCCCAATATGGGGACCACTTCTTTAAAAGATGACCAGTATTCATCCAGCTGCACTTGGAACTTTGCAAGATATACCATGTGGAATTTTATCCCCAAGGCGATACTTTTGGACACAATCAGGTTTAGTAATGTCTGGCACTGACGGACAGTTGCAGGCTGGTATTATGTTACCTGAATTTTATGTCCTTTCCATAGGATGTCTTGTATTTCCCTCAGTTTTTGAAATATATGTTGCTTCTCTTGATAGTTGAGGAAATGGCATATAAGCGGCATAGGTGGAACATTAGGCGGAGGCATAGGCCTGAAGCCATGGTATACTCTCTCCAGGATATAAATCAACCCAAAGGGGGAAGGTCCAGCTATTTTTTCCAGCAATTTTTGAACAAACAAGAGGGTATCCGTCCCTTCTTCCCACTCAGGGATATCAATTATCACAACATTATTGCGATGACTTCTACCTTTTAAGTCTTCGATTTTGTTCTCTAGTTTTTTAATAGTCTGGCAGTTTGTAGTTATGAGCTCATCCATGCTGTCCTCCCACTTCTCCATGGAGATAATGCAGGCCTCGCTGTCCAAAGAGCTCCTAGTGGTGTCCTCTAGAGCATCAGAAATCATCTTCTCATCAGAAACAAGGGAGCGATTTTCATCTTTGAATGGTTGGAACTCTGAAAGAAATTGTTCCAAGGTAAGGAGAGTCAGCTCTGTTGCTGTAAGAGAAGAGTTTGAGGCTGGTTGCGAGTGGCCTGAGGTAGTAGGATTGGCCCTCAGTTTCTTTGGTTGCTTTTCTGTCAGGACATGCGGTGTATGCTGAAGCACCCCCTGTCGCATCTCTGCTTCTATTGTTCACCAAAAATCTTCTGGGGAGCCGGGTAGAGTTCTGTAAGATGCTGGGCACTGTTTTATGTCTTTTCTTTAAGAAAAATGAGGTTAAAAGTGGAAAAAGCTGGCTGGGTGAGTGGAGCACTAGTGGAGCACGTCCTATCCAGTTAGCTGAATCATGTGACCCCCCCTGGCAAAAAACACTTCTGACAGCAGTAATAATTTGAGATGTAAAGTTCAATTGACTGTCCAATATTACTCACAGATTGCGAACTCCTCCTTAGTCTGCAGTAATTCTCCATCCCTTACAAGGAGAATGAAATTATCCTTTACTGCAGACACCAACCAATATTGACAACAGATCTTGTTTGTAGCCTAGACATGCAGCTGAAACAATGAATAATATGACAAAATGTTTTGTAAGTATGAGAGCACTCAAAAATGCCTCAAAAATCTGACTATCACTGAGAAAAACTGGATTACCAGATAGGGACTGTGAAAACTGGGTTACCAGGTAAAACTCCTGACTGTTGGTAACGCTAAGTGGCCTTCTGCATGTCAGAATTGTTGTTGCTCTTTACTTCCTTGCTCCAGCTGGGGGTCTACTATTCTCTAGGTTAACCCATGTATCTAACCCCTTCTATTGGTTACCACTACACTAGATGCCTCCTGAACCAATATCCTTTAGTTTAAATCTCCATGACTGTCCTGCCCTTTGACATTATCAGTACACCGTCACTTGTGACATAGCTACTGCCCATCTTGAGCATTCCAGCATTCCTTGCCAGACAATGCCCTCTTGATGTCCAAAAAAGACCATCCCTCTTTTAACAGAATATTAGCAAAATACAGTACCTAGATAGGGCGTCCAATCTATGTCACTGTCATTACTCACAGGCCCCAGGATCATGAGGACCGTTAAGAAGATCCCTCTTGCAATCTTTCCTTTAGGAACTTAGTTAAAAAATGACCTCATGTCCTCAAAACTTGTACTCCAGATAACAATGCAGATGACAGTTGGACCCCCCCCCCCCAGCTGCAGTGCCTGGCTATGGATCTCACTCATTTGACCTACACTGCAGGCAGGGAAATCACTTTACCTGCACTAACATCATGGTCCTGCAATGTCCCTCTAGCAAGGAAGTGTCAAAAGCAAGGATGTGTAAAAAGGAGATCAAAAAAAGCTAATCAGATAAGAGAACTAAATACAGCCAATGAAACTGGACATAATATAAAGTTGTTCTGTGCATATGTGCAGGACAAATGAGGAGGAGACAGAGGTGCCAGACCTCTGAAAGTGGAAGGCACTAGAATCAAATGAAAGAGGAAATGGCAAGCAAACTGAACAATTTCTTCAGTTGAGTTTTTCAAATATCTGAACTTTGGAATATTATTGTGGAAGGCCAAGGTGCAATCACTAGAGTAGATACTAATGCACCAGCCCAGTGGTGCTGAGGGTTGAGATGCTGCACACCACACCTCACACTTCACCGGCGACCTGAGATAGAGAATGAGCCTGGGTTATTGGGGGTTGGCAGGGGGAGAGGGAAGAGTTGGATTGAGCTGTCGTCAGGCAGCTCTCCTCTCTGGAGGAGGGTTGGGTACCAATCTGACTAGTGGACGTGTCAGGAGAGGAGGGGAGGGTACTGGTAGGCACTTAGTGGAAGCCGTGCCTCTGCACAGCTTCCCTTCTGGATTCTGGTCCTTCACTCTGGCTCTTTCGAGGGGGGTAGGGCTTCCCACAGCTACTTCAGTAACTATGAAAAACAAAACATACCCCCTGCCATGCACTGTGACCCCTGTAAGGGGGAATGGAGCAGAGTGGATTGTTGGTACACCACCACCAAGCCTCTCCAGCAGTTGGGGAAAAAAATGTTCCAATAAAAAAAAAGACTGGATACTAATGAGGTTCACAAATTGTTATACCAACTTAATATTAAAGAATCACAGGGACAGAGGGGCTGAAGCCAGGAACATTGAAAGAACTGGCAACAGTACAGGCTGGACTAGTGATAAAACATTTTTAATATGTCATTACTGCAAGGGGAGGTTCCGAAAGCTTGGAGGGTTGTTGTAGTGGTATCGATCCACTAAAAAGGTAGTGGGACTGAGGTTTTTAATTATAGACCAAGTAACTTAACATCAGTGCAGGGTAAGGACTGATACATAAAGGTATGCACGATTCCACAGGAAATGGATATTTTTGTTGTTCCTTATGTTGCCACTCATGATGTGTCAATAACATGCAAATGTACTCTATTACAGAGTAAATGGTGTGGTGGCACTTCACAAATTCAATTCCATAGACAGTCTTTCTTGATTCCAAATTCCTTTTTATTTAAATAATGGCAAGCCTCAACGTTTCACCAAGTGTCTTGGTTTTATCAAGAGATGCCCTTTCATATAAATACAAATAAACACAAATAGAAACCTGTCCACAGTCACCAAAAAATATAAAAACATAATACAAGTGTTCAATGTATATGGACATATACACACTGATGCCACTTACTTCATCCAAGATAATTAATTATATGAAGTCCCTTTCTTTAATAATTATGTACATTCACAATCCTACAAAAAGAGTGATATAAATATTACCATCCATCCTATTTCATTTAAAAGATTTTTCTCTTTTAAAAAGGAGCCCAAAACCAAAACACCACATAATTATAAACCGTACTCCATTATTTCTAACAAATACTTATCAATACCTACATTTCTGAACTCTCTGTTATTTAACATAAGGCCTTGTTCATTTTTTACTTCAATTTATGTTGCATCGTATTCCTTTCAAGTCTAAAATTTGAACAGAAAAAAGAACTTTCAATTCGTTATCATATTTTTATATAGTCCATAATTTATCAAACTCAATATATATTTCCTGAAAGTTTCAAACACTTCCTATAATATTTAAATACATGGAATGAGACACAATTTAAACATCCTGTAATATCGAACTACACAAAAGAAGGCATGGCTCATCTACACAGACATTCATTTAACCTTCCTATAATGGCTATAAACAGTAGAAGTATTTAAAAGTTTGAACCTCGTCATTTTTCTCTAATTGTTCATGAAACAAATTTGGCCATAAGAGATACAGATATCAGAAATAACATTTAAACACATAGTGAGGCACAGCAAAGCGGCTGAGAAACTTAATTAACTATTCTGGTAATGCCAATAAGTAGTTAAAGGACTTTGAGCTCCTCACACAGATGCTCACACAAACACAGATATCAGAAAAATAACATTTGAACACGTAAATCGAGGCACAGCACAATGGCTGTGAGATTTAGATAACTCTTCTGATAATGCCAATAAGTAGTAAAATGACCTTAAGCTCTTACTCTATCTCTCATAAACACTTGTAAAGGTGCAAGAATAGTCCATTTTCTGCCTATATTTAACTTTGTATATCTTTTTTTATAAGACAAATCAACTTCTCTGTTAGTACGGGTTCTCCATAATTTGTGAAGCCTCATTCTAAATGCCGGTTACAACTTTTTACCACATTTTAAATCGGCTTCTACATGCCAGTACAGTTAAAACTTTCATATGCTCTTATATG
The DNA here is from genome assembly GCA_016271365.2 of Neoceratodus forsteri. Classification (NCBI taxonomy): domain Eukaryota; kingdom Metazoa; phylum Chordata; order Ceratodontiformes; family Ceratodontidae; genus Neoceratodus; species Neoceratodus forsteri. The sequence continues at coordinate 1,367,675,544 of CM057455.1, forward strand.
AGCTACATCATTCCATCTCTCCCCCTTCTCTTCTAAATTCCTCAAGATACTCTATTATTGCCAGTTCCCCATACTCTAGGAAATCCCATTTAAAATCTGAGTTCAAACCTTTAAACGAATTTCAACTCAGTTTTCATGGCAAATTACAACAGTGCAGATAAAGCTTTCATCACAGAAAATCCTTTTAAAAGTCCTAATCTGAGTCTCATGGACCTTCTCACCATGCCAGACGCTAAAAATTATGTCTCCCATGTTTCTTGGCCGTCGCTTCCATGGGCCTTAAAAAACGATCTTGTGATTACGTCACAACTCAGCCTTAAAGGCACCTTGTTACTAAAATTCTTATATCTCTTAAGATCGTTAATCCAGTCACTCATTGCATCTTTCTTTACTCATTCTATCAGACTTCCTTCATATTCTATAGGTAAATGAAGGTTATTAGATGCCCACTTTAAAAAACGACTATTGGTAACTCTGCATCTTAATCGCTCTGATGTCCTTCAGTATCTTAAAATGTCTCTCTAAATGATTTCACCCTTGCCCTTTATGCAAAACAGCTATTACTGATTTCAATTAACAGACTGTGTCATCCGCTAGTCCCATTAGTTTTCTCTCGATGAATGATTCTACACTTAAACTTATAACTTCAGCTTTAATGCATCTCGATCTCTCTAAAGTCCTTTAATATGATTAATGACTTATGATTTATTTTTACCAATATCATCTACAGAAAGCAACTGATGAGAATCCCACTAAACAATTCACATTTCTTTTTGGCAAAAAACATATATAGAGAGCCCAACCAAGGATTGGACTAAATAAGGAAATCAATTGGAATTGTTGTCGTAGGTGAAATCTGTCTAGTTTGTAACAGTTGTCTCTTGTGAAGGATATAAGTAAGATCATTTTCATAGATATTTTGAAAGGGATAAGTAATGTGTGATTAGAATGTTCTTGGAAGTATTTTTTGGTAAAGGACATCAGTGTGATTGAGATGCAGAATAACTGCAGTGGTAGTTTAGATAGGAATTTATTAATTGTGATTAGAATATTCATGAAAGTATTCTCTGGTAAAAGAACATCAGAATGATCAAGATACAGAATAACTGAAGCGATAGTTCAGACTGGAATTTATTAACTGAAATGAGAGTATTATTTCTTGAAGGACATTAGAGCCATTGAGATGCCGAAAACTACAGTAGCAGTTTAGATATACATCTACTTACTGCAAGGATAATGAGAATATAGGTAACATGGTGAAGTTTATAATAGTAATCTATAGCAAACGATATTAATGAGACTATACATTAATATATTGGATGAAGCCTGTGACAGGTACTACTTGTGAGGAAATTTTAAAAGGAAGAAGTAATTTGTGTTTAGATTGTTTGTGACAGTCATTTCTAGTGAAGGTCATCAGGGCTATTGAAATGTATGAAAATTGAAGCTGTACATTAGAAACAAACTCATTGATCAAAAAAATATGGGATATGAATACAGTCTGTCTCAGTGGAGTTCCTGGTAGTGATACATAATAAAGAACACTGGAGATATAATTTGTAAAGATATTTTAAGAGGAAATGGTAATTGGTGATGATTGTGTAAAATAATGATTCTTGTGAAGGACATCAGAGTGACTGAGGTGTAGAGCTCTCTAAATATGTTTTTTGCCAAAAAGAAATGTGAATTGTTTAGTGGGATTCTCATCAGTTGCTTTCTGTAGATGATATTGGTGAAAATAAATCATAAGTCATTAATCATATTAAAGGACTTTAGAGAGATCGAGATACATTAAAGCTGAAGTTATAAGTTTAAGAGTAGAATCATTCATTGAGAGAAAACTAATGGGACTAGCGGATGACAGCCTGTTAATTGAAATCAGTTATAGCTGTTTTGTATAAAGGGCAAGGGTGAAATCATTTAGAGAGACATTTTAAGATACTGAAGGACATCAGAACGATTAAGATGCAGAGTTACCAATAGTCATTTTTTAAAGTGGGCATCTAATAACCTTCATTTACCTATAGAATATGAAGGAAGTCTGATAGAATGAGTAAAGAAAGATGCAATGAGTGACTGGATTAACGATCTTAAGAGATATAAGAATTTTAGTAACAAGGTGCCTTTAAGGCTGAGTTGTGACGTAATCACAAGAGCGTTTTCTAAGGTCCAAGGAAGCGACAGCCAAGAAACATGGGAGACATAATTTTTAGTGTCTGGCATGGTGAGAAGGTCCATGAGACTCAGGTTAGGACTTTTAAAAGGATTTTCTGTGATGAAAGCTTTATCTGCACTGTTGTAATTTGCCATGGAAACTGAGTTGAAATGCGGTTAAAGGTTTGAACTCAGATTTTAAATGGGATTTCCTAGAGTATGGGGATCTGGCAATAATAGAGTATCTGAGGTATTTAGAAGAGAAGGGGGAGAGATGGAATGATGTAGTTCATATAAGAGCATATGAAAGTTTTAACTGTACTGCAATGACACGCATGTAGAAGCCGATTTAAAATGCGGTAAAAAGTTGTAACCGGCATTTAGAATGAGGCTTTACAAATTATGAAGAGCCTGTACTAACCGAGAAGTTGATTTGTCTTATAAAAAAAGATATATAAAGTTAAATATAGGAGGAAAATGGACTATTCTTGCACCTTTACAAGTGTTTATGAGAGATAAAGTAAGAGCTTAAGGTCCTTTTACTACTTATTGGCATTATCAGAAGAGTTATCTAAATCTCACAGCCGTTGTGCTGTGCCTCGCTTTACGTGTTCAAATGTTATTTTTCTGATATCTGTGTTTGTGTGAGCATCTGTGTGAGGAGCTCAAAGTCCTTTAACTACTTATTGACATTACCAGAATAGTTAATTAAGTTTCTCAGCCATTTTGCTGTGCCTCGCCTTGCGTGTTTAAATGTTATTTCTCTGATATCTGTATCTCTCATGGCCAAATTTGTTTCCATGAACAATTAGGAGAAAAAAATGATGAGGTTCAAACTTTTAAATACTTCTACTGTTTATAGCCATTATAGGAAGGTTAAATGAATGTCCGTGTAGATGAGCCATACCTTCTTTTGTGTAGTTCAATATTACAGGATGTTTAAATTGTGTCTCATTCCATGTATTTAAATATTATAGGAAGTGTTTGAAACTTTCAGGAAATATATATTGAGTTTGATAAATATATGGACTATATAAAAAATATGATAACGAATTGAAAGTTCTTTTTTCTGTTCAAATTTTAGACTTGAATGGAATATGATGCAATATAAATCAAAGTAAACAAGCATTTGTCAATGCCGAACATTCGCTTGCAGGTATTTGCAGTGGTGTTTGGCATGTATGGTGCTTTACCCTAATGCCCTGTGCGATTGCTGGTATTTGTACAATAAATTGTCAGCATGACCTTTTTGTTACCCCCATTGTGCGCTACATAGGCGGAAACACATTTTGGGCAGGATGTGAAAAATGACAGCTGTACTGCTGATAAGGAAGTGTGGTAAAATGCCAATGTTGAAAATCTGGAGTGAAAATATTGGAAATTCGCAAACTTACGAGCGTGCGTAGGAACTGCGAAACGCAGACTCATAAAACAGTCATTTTTAGGAATTTTTTCACCAAATTTTCAGCACAACCATTTTAAGACCTCTGCTCATGATCAGTGTCACTGTGATTTTCTTAATGTGTCCCATACATTGAGTTCGCACACCGACTGCGCCATTGTGCGCTACATGGGCAGAAACACATTTTGGGCAGGATGTGAAAAATGACAGCTGTACTGCTCATGAGGATGTGTGGTAAAATGGCAATGTTGAAAATCTGGAGTACAAATATTGAAAATTCGCAAACATACGAGCATGCGTAGGAACTGCACAACGCACGCTCGTAAAACAGTCATTTTTAGGAATTTTTCCACCAAATTTTCAACATAGCCATTTTAAGACCTCTGCTCATGAACAGTGTCACTGTGATTTTCTTAATGTGTTCCATACATTGATTTTGCACACCGACTGCGCCATTGTGAGCTACATGGGCGGAAACACGTTTTGGGTGACATGTGAAAAATGACAGCTGTACCCAATTGAGTTCATTTGTGTTTGCAATGATTTAACAAACTCCAGAATTAGAAATGGAGATTTTTTTAAAACATGCTAATTTTGGACTCCTGTATCATTGGAGCCTTGATCGTGGATCATAATCATGTCTAGGTCCTTTAGAAGGTTAGAATTACTGAATTTTATTGTCTATTAATCTCACTGTCTATTAACCTTATTTTCAATATATTTTAAATAAGTGTATTATGCCCTGAAATATTTGTGTTGTGATATATTCATAACTACTTGGTATTATTTTGTACACTGAAATTTTAGAGGCAGGAATCACTAGGAATTCTCTAAGGTAATTTAATCCCACCTTAGTAAATGTTGGTTCCATAAACTATATACTAAATTTAGAGCCTATTATGTAAGAGTCATCTGTTGAAAACATTAGCTCAAACACCTTGGTTGAACAAGTTAGAACCTGAATGGGTAGTCTTAGATAAAATTATATGGCAAATTTCTAACGCCGAACCTGGGGTAGTCATCGGGGTATACCTGTAGAAGCTTGTCATGAATAGGCTGTTAAAGCCTATAGCCAGTGACTATCATGGACCGCATGGCAAGTTAGTGATACTTGGGTTATGCTACTCAGGGCTGTTTCTGAGTTCTGGCTGGGCATATGTAGTGAAATGACCCGATATGTAACTATGGGTCCAGTGAGTTAACCCGGTAAGTGAGGCGAATAGTACAAACTAGCAAAAGATTCCCAATCAGGGCCCCATATAAGAGGGGTATGGGGAAGCATGCACTGTTGGGTATCCCTATTCGGATCCAGGATTGGGACCAAGCTGGCAGTACAGGTGGGTCCTTTCCAGGTCCTGTGGCAGAGACATATTATTCCATAACTGCATTAAAGTAGCCACAAAATGTTGACTAATAGATCTTTGAATAAGGCTCAGTGTCAATGACATAAATTTGCTTTCAGATTGGTGAAATGAAAGATCACAGAAAGAGGAAGGTGCAACTCAGAGTAGCAAGTAAGTCATAGGGAGAACCTGTTAAGGCTGCCTCCTATAAGATATTATGGTTGGCATGCTTGGGTCTATGGTTAAATTGAACAAAGAAAAAGTAAAATGAGAAGAAGGAGGTCAAGAGAGAAAGCTACAAATAAAAATCTTTGATTATAGATTATACATGATTACCCTGCCTTGTTAGAAATGGATTTAATTTTGTAGAGTGATGTTTATTAGCTATTGCTGATGGATATATTGAATATCAGTGTACAATTCAAATGAGTAGACTAATGTATTTCACTGAATTTTAACTATCCTGTGTTGTAATGGTTTAAATACCCAATCAACAATAAAATTACTTACTATTTTGTGGTGCTGTACACCTCCCCCAAAATCTCCCCTGCCTCTCTAATTGATGTAATCACCTGCCTTGTCTCTCTGGTCTCATCAACCAAATTACTCATCTTAGGGGAGTTCAACCTAAACTGGATCTCTCCTCTGATAAACCTGTTTACAGAGCATATTGAGTCTCTTTACCGCACACAGCAAACTAAAGAACCTACCCATCCTAACCCCATCTCGTAAAATCACTCCCTCCTAGACTGGATACTCGCCACCCACCCACATTGAATCACAACAGCTGGAACTCTCCATGCCATTTTCAATGACCACCTTATAACCTCCAATGTGCACATAGTTCACACTCCCTGTTCACCCCCTGTCTACCAGTGGATTGACTTTTACAGGTCTCTTGACTCAGATGCACTTCTCCATGGCCTTCATGCTACTGACTGGTCATGAATGCACTTCACTCCCAGTATTGACTCCACTCTCTTCCTCTTCACTCACCTCCTTCTTAAAGTCAGGAATCATCATTCCCAGCTTAGGAGATGCAGAGTAAAGCATTGCCACCAACCTTTGATCTCAGCTGGCAGACACACTGGGAACCTTCGTCCCCACCCAGAAGCCACCACGTCCCCAGCCACTGCTATAACAGCTGCCCAGGCAGAGAGCTGGATGGACTATTATGGGCTCAGGGAGGTTTAGGGAGGGTGGTCATAGGCACATCCCCCATCAGGTCCAGTTTAAGAACTACAGTGATGTGCTGAAGGAGTGGGAGAGGCCCACAAGGGAACCCGAGGCTGCGACCAGGGAGGAGATGATGGTCCTCCAAGAGGGAGATCCAGTGGCAGGAGGAAGAGGACCCCAAAAGAATAAGAAGGTACTTCTGCTGGGGGACTCAATTGTCTGTGGTATGGATCATGGCACAGATAGCAGGGAGGAGATGGAGGTAAAGTGCCTTTCAGAAAGCACTGCTCGGAGGGAGGGGGAGCACATCCAGAGGATTGCTAAAGTGGTGGCAATGAGGGGGGGGGCTGGAGGTGATTGTCCACCTGGGAACGAATTACCTGTCCAAGAACAGGGCATGCATAGAGTAGGTGCAGGAGGACTTCAGAGAGTTGGGAGGGAGCCTGGAGCAGGTAGCAAGCTCTGTGACTTTTTTGGAGGTGCTGCTTGTCCATGGTATGGAGAAGGACATGAATCTCTGTATCTGCAGCTTCAACAAGTGATTAAAAGGCTGGTGCAGTGAGAAGGGATAAGTCTTCATTGGGGACTGGGGACCCACTTGGAACAGTGCATCCCTGTTCAAGGAGGATGGACTGCATCCTTCCGATAGGGGGATGGCAGTTCTCAGTAAATGGTTTAAATGCATCCTGGATTAGCATTAAAACTAGCCAGGGGGTGTCAGTGGGAGCAGGAAGACTCAAGTAACCCACCCCCTCAAACTAGAGTTGTCAGAAATGAGGAACAGGAATGTTGGTTGTGGTCAGGATCACCAGCACTGAATACAAAGGGAAATGCAGGGGTAAGAAGGCAGCATAAAAAGGGAAAAGGGGTTGTGGGAAAGAGGCAGGACAGCCAACACAGGATTGGAGGGAGGACAGGCAGCAAAACATGGAAGGCCATGGTTATAAATCCCTGTTGCCTGGGAAATAAAATCCTAGACCTGGAGCTATTATTAGTAGAATCATACCTGAACATACTGGCAATAACAGAGACCTGGTACACCACAAATGATGACTGGAACACAAAAAAGAGATGCATGACTGGGAGTAGAAAGGTGGGGGAGAGGCCCTGTATGTAAAAGAAGGCATAAATGCAACAGAAGTGCAGGGGAGACAGGGGGAGGCCAAGGCACTGGGGATCACCCTTGAGCCAGGTAACACCACAGCAATCCAAACATGGGTGATCTACACACCTCCAGCACAGGGGAAGAAGGGGGATTGGGATCTAGTGTATCAAATTCATGAGAAGGCAACAAAGGGTGAGGTATTGCTGCTGGGTGATTTCAATATCACAGATGTGGATTGGACAATCCTAGCAGCTGATTCAACCAAGAGCCATGACATCCTGGATTCCCTACAGGGGGCAGGCCTCAGACAGCTAGTGATTGAACCCACAAGAGACAGTGCGATTCTGGACCTCATACTATCCAATGGGGAGAGAGTCACAGATGTCCAGGTGGAAAGTCAGCTGGGATCCAGTGACAACCACATAGTGTGGTTCAGCATGGGGACAGAGACACAAGCTAATCACACAAAGGCAAAGGTCTTAGATTTTAGGAGGATAGATTTTGGTAATATGGGGAGGTGTATCAAAGAGGGCCCAGAGAGGAAGAAGACAGGAGGGGTAGTCAAGGAGCAGTGGGAACGCCTGAAGAAAGCCATAGAGGAGGTTGAAAAAACAATGCATCAAGGTTGAAAACAAAAGCAAGAGAAGAAAGAAACCACTATGGTTTTTACGAGAGGTGGTGGAAAAAGTAAGGGCTAAAAGGGCGAGTTTCAAGAAATATCAGAAAGGGGGGAGAAAGGGAGGAAGACAGGGAGGTGTACCTAAAGAAAGTTATAGAAGTGGGGAAGGTTGTAAGGAGCACAAAGGCGCAGACCGAAGAAAGATTAGCACAGATGGTGAAGAAAGGGGACAAGACATTCTATAGGTACATCAGCAAAACAAGGAAAACCAGTGGAGGGATTGTTAGGCTCAGAGGTGATACAGGGGAATGTAAGGAGGGAAACCTGAAGAAGGCAGAAATACTGAACAAATACTTCTGTTCAGTTTTCACTAAAGATGGGAAGGGGTAGGGACCACAGCTGGGTAGCAGACATGAAGGGGGGGGGGTAAACAAAAGTCCATTCATAGTGGAGAGGGTCCTTGAGGAACTCACAAAACTGAAGGTCAACAAGGCAATGGAGACAGATGGCATACACCTGAGGATATGAAGGGAGCTGCATACAGAGCTAGAAGCACCTCTGCCAGCCATGTTCACTGAGTCACTCAACACAGGAGTGGTTCCAAAGGACTAGAAGAGGGCCTTCTACACAAAAATGGTAGAAGGGAGGAGGCAGGGAACTATAGACCAGTCATCTTCACCTCAGTAGTGGGTAAGATCGTGGTGGCACTGCTTAAAGAAAGAATAGTGGCACACTTGGAAACCAACAGTGTCCAGGACCCAAGGCAACATGGATTCATAGCAGGAAGGTCATGTCAGATGAATCTGATAGACTTTTTTGACTGGGTGATGAAGGAGGTACATTGGGGGAGGGTCAGTGGACATCACCTACCTTGATTTCGGTATGGCCTTCAACACCATCCCACATAAAAGGCTGGTTAACAATATGTTTAGCCTGGGCATGGGGCACAAGGCGGTAAACTGGCTTTGGAACTGGCTAATGGAGAGGAAGCAGATGGTGGTGGTAAATGGGATCCAATATGGGGAGAGGGGGGTGATCAATGAGGTACCTCAAGGATCAGTTCTTGGACCAGTCCCGTTCAATGTCTTCATTAGTGACATTGCAAAAGGGCTGGCGAGAATGGTCAACTTGTTTGCTGATGACACCAAGATCTGCAACACGGTGGACACTCCAGGAGGGTGTAGAAAATGAGTAGTGACCTTAGGAAGCTTGAAAAATGGTCTGAGCTGTAGCAACTGAGGTTCATTGCCAAGAAGTGCAAAATAATGCACCTGGGATGAGGGAACCCTGGGGAGAGCTACTGGATTGGGGGTAACTGCTAATGATCACCAGGGAAGAAAGGGATCTGTGGGTTATCATTTCATATGTCCTAAACGTGTCTAAGCAGAGTACAATGGCTGCAGGGAGGGCCAGTGGCATGCTGGGGTGCATAGGCAGAGGTGTCACTAGCAGAAGGCAGGAGGTAGTGATGCCATTATATAAAGCACTGGCGAGGCCTCACCTAGTATACTGTGTGCAATTCTGGGGGCTGCACCTTCTCAAGGACATTGACAGAATGGAGGCAGTCCAGAGAAGGACAGCTAGGATGGTACAGGGTCTTCACCAGAAAACATATGAGGAGATATTAAAGGATCTCAATATGTACTCGCTGGAAGAAAGGAGGGATTGGGGGACATGATAGAAACATTTAAGTACCTTACAGGCATAAACAAGGTACAGTGGGGAGACATCTTCCAATATAGGAGGAGTACAAGAACAAGGGGACATATATGAAACAGGAAGGTGGCAGGTTAAAGGGAAATGTGAGGACTTTTTTCTTCATGAAGAGGATGGTAGACACATAGAACAGTCTGCCACAGGAGGTGGTGGGAGAGAGCACAGTGGAGGGATTTAAACATGCCTGTGACAGGCATAAGGAAACCTGAGAGATGGGAAGGAGTGGTAAAAGCCATTGACCAGATAGGGTCAGAGGCCACAAACAAGCGTAGGGCTTACAGGCAGACTGGATGGTCCTAGTGATCTTTATCTGCCAACAATGTCTATGTTTCTAAGTCCACCTGTGCAAATCTCGTGATCTAGCCTGGGCCCAATATAGAACCTCATGTACCCTTTCTGACCTTTACTACTATAGGACCTTAAGAAATGCCTGCGTCAAAGCTATTAGGACTGCCAAAGTCACAATGTTCTGCTCTATGTTATGCCAGAATCAAAACTCCACTGCCAACATCTAGCACCTACTCCATTCACTTCTAGACCCTCAGCCCAATCCTCCACCACTATGCTTATCAATGATGGTGCACATGTCTCTGACCTGACCTCGGTGGCATCCAAACTAAACTCATTTTTCACTGCATGCGCACTCCCCTCAAACCCCCACTGTCCCCTCCCTCTTTCTGCTCTCCCATTTCTTCCCATGTCTATGCCTTCCCTACTGTCTCCAACCTTGAAGTCTACCAAGCCCTTATATCTCTCAACCCCAATAAGACCAGTTGTGACAGCCTTGACCCCTTTCTTCTATGCATCTCCACACCAGCTATCGCACTCCCCTTAACATCTCCTGAACTGCTCTTTCAACCTTTGCTCAGTTCTTCAGGCCTGGAAGATTGCAAATGTCATACCCCTCCACAAAGGTGGACACCCCAATATGCCAGCTAACTTTTGTCCCATATTCCTTCTTCCCTCTTTAGCCAAACTGCAGGAATCCTTTTTCATGCCTTACTGATTACTCAACTGACTTTCCCCTTTACAATCTGGTTTGAGAGCTAACCACTCAACAGTCACCTCTCTCCTTCGAGTCACCAACTCTATCCTCCCCAGCATGGATCAAGGCCAAATAACTGCGGCCATCTTCATAGAGCTACTTTAGCCAAAGCTTTTGATTCTGTCTCTCATCCCCTCTTACTTAACAAGTACTGTTCTGCTGGACTCAGCCTCATTTGTTAACTGGTTTAAATCCTACTGCTCCCGCCACTCTCAATGAGTCCTTGTAGGTGTTGCCCTTCCTCCCCATCCAAGTGGGAGTCCCCCAAGGCACCATCTTGGGCTTGGCACTCTTCTCTATTTTTTTAAATGACCTTCCGTCAGCCTGCTTTGTAGTTAGCATACAGACGTGCGTGGATGATAGTTATTTATGCCTTTGGTCCTTCTGCTCCTGTTGTTGAATCCAAGCTTCAAGCTGACTTCCACTCAGTCCTCCAGTGGTTTCAGGACAACCAATTACTTCAAAGTCAATGTCAAGAAAACAATGTGTTTGACATATGGTACCCCTCAGAAATTGGCCAACCTCTCCTTACCGCTCTCTGCCTATACCTTGGAAGGTTGCATACTGGAACCTAAGAGATAAATATCAACACTGGTTTACAGAAGGAAAATCATCAGCCAGAAACTTGCTATACAGTACTTCTATGAAAAGATTAGTTGTACCTTAGATTTATTGGATTACCACTGTTGTATGCTTGAATTTCAATAAAGCTTTTGATGTGATCACATAATAAACTAATCATCAAACTAAAGAAACTTAAAATACAGTATAAACTGATTAACTGGATTGAAAGATGGTTATACAAATGAGAACATAAAATAAGGTTGTATGGACAAGTATGATTCACTATTAGGGTGACCAGTGGAGTCCAACAGGGGTCTATATTGGGATGTTTTATTTAGGCTCTACATGTCTGATATAGGGAAGGGACTTTAATCCAGATATTGTGTTTTTGTGGATGATGCAAAAGTGGGACAGACAGTGGATATGATTGAACACCACAAAAAATTGCAGAAGGATTTGGACTATCTAATTATGTGGGCAGAAAGGTGTGGGATGACCTTCAATACTTCAAAATGCAAAATTATGCACTTTGGTAGAAATAATCCAGGTTATAACTACAGGCTAGGAAATCACACTTTAGTAAAAACAATGAGGGGAAAAGATTTGGGAATCATAATAACACATGACTTTAAAGCATATGCCCAATGCAATGAGGTATTTAGGAAAACTAACTATTTGTTAAACATGACAAATAGAAATGTTGTCAGTAATTCAATGGAACTGAGACTACCATTGTACAACACGTACATCAGACCTCAAATAGACTATTGTTCTCAGTTTTGGGGGGCTCTAAATAAAGGTGATATAAACAAACTAGAAAGGATACAAAGGAAAGCTACAACATCCATCAAAGGGCTGTAGAATAACGATCACAAACAATATCTGAAAATATTGAGACTAAACACCATACAAAATAGATGTATAAGAGGAGATTTACTTATGTTATATAAAATCTATGACAATGAGGAACTAATGGAGGGACTGAACTTTAAAGCAGAGAATAAAAATGAATGTCTGAGGGCAAAAAGTAAACAAATACAGCCAATAAATTTTAAAACAGAGAAAAGGAAAAATATATCACCCAGAGAGTGATAGGTATATGGAATGGACTGTTGGAAGATATAGTGTACAGCAATAACATTTACACCTACAGCTACAATTTGGAGGAATATTTAACAGGAAGGGGTCTAGACGAGTACTGCTCTAACTGAAAGGAACAGCATATATGGGCAAATGCCTTCTACTTCCTCAACAAATCATAAGTTGTAAGTCCCCTACTACAAATACCTAGGTGTCTGGCTCAACTGCTGACTTGACTACACTAAACACATTGAGCATATTCACTCAAAACTTCATCCCAAATGGGAGCCCTGTACAGAAATAAGGACTCCCTCCTCCTCCCTGCTCATCATGAACTTCTTACTAAAGTGATTCTACCCTCTTTTAACTATGCTGACGTTATCTATAGTACTGCCTCTGCCTTCTCTCTAGCCAGGCTTGACTCCTTCTACAATGCCTTTTGCCATTTCACCTTCAAAGTCCCCCCACACACACATCACTGCTTCCTCTACTCATCCCTCTCCTGCCTTCACTGTCGCTGTATGCTGCATTCTTCTCTCTTCATCTCCAAATTCTGGTTTGGATCCCTCGCCTCCTACCTCTCCTATTTCCTATGTCCTACATCCGATGCCCCCTGTCCTCTGTGATCTAGAGATGCCCACACTTTCTCTCTCCCATAGCACTCATTTTGCTTTGATTCTACCTCCTTTTCCAATAGACTTTCTTTTGTCTGGAATGATCTCCCTTTCTCCATTAGACACTCGCCTTCCATTTCAGCACTAAAAAGAGCCCTATCCCAATATTCTCTGTTCTCAGACTCCTGCTCATGCTTGATCTGATCTCATCTTTAGTATTCTATTCCTGTTGATGCTCTACCCAAAGATAATTCCCCATGTCACCCCTCTATGTATGCATTAAGACTGTTTCAATAATTGTTTACTGTCTTTTGCTTATTCCAGTTTTTACTTTCTCACTAATCTTTTGTACCCTGTGGATTTTGCTTATTTACTTACACCTCCTGTATTTTTAACCTTTTCTGTACTTTATGACTGGTTTTAAATTTTATATATTGTATGTTGTAACATAGTTGTAATACTTGTATTATTCCCTGTATTTACTCCAATTTCCCCTTCCACAAGTCACACCTGGAAACAAGCCTTGGCTCAGTGTGCCTCTCCCAGTTACCAACTTTTAAATAAATTAAAACAATAATATAAATAAAATAGTAACTCTCTAGCTAGCTTTAAGAACCAGCTTGATAACTGCTTGCTGTGGTGGTTTCAGTGGTATTTTCCATAAACAGCAGGCAAGACTGACAGGCTATGCCTTCTCTTGTCTTTAGAACCTATGAACTTATTTCTCCTTTAGCTGCTACTTTTGCAGTGCAGCCATCTATGAATCCAACTTTATTAGCACTCTATCCATCTTATTCCCTTCATCTCCATAGTAGATCTTGTGTATTGCATAATTCATGAATATGGCTTCCACAAAATTATCACAAAATTCCACATTTTTCACATATACTCATGACACTCTAAGTAATGATGCTATTGTACAGTTTTTTGCTGCTTATAACATTGGCATTCTTCAAACAAGAGATTAAATGGTTGACAGATACAGCTTCAAATTTAGGGTTTATTGACCTAATACATTTGGTGATTTTGTGTTCGTCAGTTTCAAAGCTATGGGGGCTTGTAATTTTACTGATTTCATACTTGCGAAATTTTATTAAAAAATTTCAACTCATCTCTCTGGAAACAGGAGTGGTACTGGGGGAATGGAGGCGTGCCGAAGTAGCCCTGCTTCACAAAAGTGATAGCAGGGAGGAGACTGGCAACTATTAGCCAGTCAGCCTGACCAGTGGTAGGGAAATTAATAGAGCTACTGATAAAAGAAATGATTGTGGAGGATCTTGAATCCAGTGGTTTACAAGACCTGAAGCAGCAGGAAATTAATGGGGGGGGGGCGGGTGGAGATCATGTCAGACGAATCTGATAGATTTCTTTGACTGGATGACCAAGGGAATAGATCAGGTGGGGCAGTGGATATGGCCTACTTAGATTTCAGCAAAGCTTTTGATACAAATCCACATAAGAGACTCAGAAAACTGGGCAGCTTAAGGGTGGGTTCTAAGGAGGTAAACTGGGTAAGGAATTGGTTAAGGGATAGGTGACAGAGGGTGGTGGTGGTAAACAGAATTCACACTATGGAAAGGAGGGAGACCAGCAGGGTGCCTCAAGGCTCAGTACTTATGCCAGTTCTCTTTAATGTCATTATAATTGACAATGCTGATGAGCTGGAAGGGTAGGTATACCTCTTTGTGGATGACACCAACATCTGCAATAAGGTGGACACACCAGAGGGGGTGGAGAGAATGTGCTGAGACCTGAGAAAACTGGAGGAGTGATCAAAGGCATGGCAGCTGGGTTTCAATGTGAACAAGTGTAAAATCATGCACTTAGGGCACAAAAACACAGAGGCAAAGTATAAGGTGGGAGAAGAGGCGATGATGGTCACCAAACAGGAGAGGAAACTAAGAGTAATCATATCTGATGACCTCCAGCTGGCAAGGCAGTGCGACAAGACAGTAGGTTGGGACAGAGGGATTTATTTTTATTTTTATTTAAATGTTTTTAATTTATAGGATGAGTTCAATGAAATCAGGTCTCGTTTACATACTGCCCAAGTCCATTAGATACAATATGACAAAGGTGATAGACATACATTGTAATGCAAAGTATATATTCTAAAACATGAACTATGAGATACTTTCTACTAAATAACACAACAGATCATTTTCGCTCAAAAAACATTTAAAACATACATGATAACACCTAAACACTTAAATACTATCATTAGGTGACACAGCCGGTAACTTGTTGCTCAAGAAAAAAGTTACATATAGATTGTGCCTGCAAAAGCTCTTTCTTGAACTTGTTTTTAAAAATGTATAATGTCAGGGAATTTCGTAACTCGGGTGACAGTATATTCCAGAAAAGAGGGGCATCAAAAGAAAAACTATTTCTACCATAATGCGACTGGTATCTAGCTAGGAGAAGACCCTGATTGGGAACTTCTCTTACATTATAACTATGAGTGGAGGCTAGCAGTTTATTCAAGAGACAAGCTGGGGTTAAATGATTTACTGTCTTGTAAATCAAAGTAAGCCAATGATGTGAACATCTTCATGAGGGAGATAACCAGTTTAATTGAGATAGAGGAGTACAGTGATGTGTGTTTCTTGGACTACTTAATATAAACTGCATTAACTGAAAATATACTGTGTCAACTAAGTAGATGTCCATGATATTAGAATTACGATAGAATCACCGTAGTCCAAAACTGGAAGTACTTATTGGGCCACAATGACTTTATGATCTTGTAATAATAAACAATGTCTGGCTTTTTTCAATCGACCTAAGCACTTATGAGTTTTTACAGTAATATTGTAAATGTGATATTTAAAAGAAAGAGTAGGATCAAACGACAAGCCCAAATATTTAAATTCATGGACAAGCTGCAAAGGGACATTATTAAGCATAATAATGAAAAAGCAAAGAGCATTGTTACATAGATACATAGACAGTGTCAGCAGATAAGGGCCTATGGCCCACTCAGTCTGCCCATTTGAGCCTGTAAGTTCAGTTTATGTTTTCCTAGAAGTCTGTCTCCCCTTACCGCTTACCTCCAGAATTCCTTTATGTCTATCCCATGCATTCTTAAATCCCGTGATTGTTTCAGCCCCCACCACTTCCTCTAGTACGGTGTTCCACTTGTCCACCACCCTTTCTGTGAAGAAATTCTTCCTCACGTTTCCTCTGAATCGTCCTCCTCCAACTTCATCCCATGCCTCTAGTCCTGGAACATCTTTTTGCGTAAAATAGTGTATTCCTGCACCCTGTTCCTCCTGTAAGATACTTATATTTCTCTATCATATCCTCTCTCTCCTCCTTCCTCCAGGGAGTACATGTTCAGTTCCTTCAACCTGTCCTCACAGGACTTGTGATGCAATCCATGCACCATCTTTGTTGCTCTCCTCTGAACCTTCTCTACCTGTCTACTCCTTACATAGATAAGGTCTCCAGAACTGCACTGTACTCGGTGGGAGCCTCACTAGTGTCTTGTATAGTGGAATTATGACCTCCCTTTTCCTGTTGGTGATGCCCTGTCTATGCATCCCAGTATCCTATTTGCTTTACCTGCTGCCTTGTCACACTGTTTCCCTACCTTGAGGTCATCAGAGATGATAACCCCAAGATCCCTTTCCTGCTTGGTGCATGCTATATCCTCACCCCCCCCAACTGATATATTGTGCCAGGGTTTTTGTGCCCCATATGCATTATCTTGCACTTCTTTGCATTGAATTTCAACTGCCAAATCCCTGACCATTCTTTAAGTTTCTGCAGGTCCCTTCTCATTCTGTCTACACCCTCTGGTGTGTCTACTCTGTCACAGAGCTTTGTGTCATCAGCGAACAGTGAAATTCTGCCTTCTAGGTCCTGCGCGATGTCATTGATGAAGATGTTAAATAGGACCGGTCCCAGCACTGACCCCTGTGGTACCCCACTGGTCACTCTTCCCTCTGTGATGTGACAGTCATTTACCACCACCCTCTGTGTCCTGCCCCCCCAGCCAGTTACCTACCCACCACACTACTGTCCTGCCCACACCCATATTCCCCAATTTGTGTAATAGTCTTCTATGTGGCACAGTGTCAAAGGCCTTGCTGAAGTCCAGATAGGCCATATCCACTGCCCTCCTGATCCACCTCCCTAGTCACCCAGTCAAAATTCAACCAGGTTGGTCTGACACGACCTCCCCTGGTGAAACCATGCTGCCATGGGTCCTGTGAGTGCGTTGACAACCAGATGTTCCACCAATCTCTCCTTCAGTAGTGCTTCCATGATCTTCCCACTACCAGGGTGAGGCTGACTGGTCTGTAGTTCCCACTTCCTCTTTGTTCCCACTTTGTATAAGGGACTACATCTGCTATCCTCCAGTCTTTGGGTACATCCCTGTTTCCAGTGATTGGCTAAACAGGATAGCCAGAGGTTCAGCCACCACCTCTCTTAGTTCTTTAAGGACCCTGGGTGCACCCCATCTGGCCCCATTGCTTTATCAACTCTTATTACTTCCAGTTCCTTCAGGACCCTTTCTCGTGTAAAGGGACTTCTGTCCATTTCTGCACCATTCTCACCCCTTGTATTCCCCTCAGATCTATTACCTTCCTCATCCTCAGTAAAGACTGAGCAGAAACACCTGTTCAATATGTCAGCTTTACTGTTGTCATCCTCCACGTGACCCCCATCCTCCCCCTTCAGTCTCATTATCCCTCCCTTTGCCTTTGTTTTTTCACTTATGTACCTGTAAAAGGTTTTGTCCCCTCTACCCACTGATTTTGCAATGTGTTCTTCTGTCTGAGCTTTGGCTTCCCTTACTGACCTCCCTGTCTCCCTTTGCTTCTCCTGGTACTTCTCCCTATCCCCTTCTGCCTGTGTCTTTTTGTTAATAAGAGATTTGGACCCCAATAACATTACTCACATTTTTGTATATGTGTTGGGGTGCATATGATGGGTATCACCTGCAGAAGGAGGGAGGTGGTGTTGCAGTGTATAGATCACTGGTGAGACCCCGCCTGGAGTGCTGTGTCCAGCTCTGGAAACAGCATCTCTGGAAGGACATAGAGAGAGAAATAGACAGAGTGGAGGCCTTCCAGAGGAAGCCAACTAAAATGCTGCAGGGGCTTCATCAGAAGCCCAAATAGGAGAAATTGAAGTGCCTCAATATGTACACCCTGGAAGAGATGGGGGAGAAGGGGGACACAACACAGACCTGTACATTCTTCATGGGGCTAAATAAGGTACAAAATGGAAGTATTTTTCAGAGGAAAAGATGCATGTGAACAAGCGGACATGCAATTAAGTTGAAAGATGGTAAATTCAAGAGAGATGTGAGGAAGTTCTTCTTCAATGAAAGAGTGGTGGTGCATGCTTAGCCTTCCAGTGGAGGTGGTGGGGGAAAAACAGTGGTGGGATTAAAGAATGTATGAAAAAGGCATAAGAGAATCTTAGTAGAAAACAAGAGGGGGCTAGAGATCAAGTACGGTCTGCGGTAGCAGTATAGGCAGAGAAAAAATGGGCAGACTGGATGAGCCAAGTGATCCTTATCTGCCATCAAAGTCTGTGTTTCTAATTTGAATATTTAGATGCTTATAACTCAACCTTCTTCAGTGTAAGAGACATAAACGTTGGCACACATATATACTGAATGTGGTACAGAGCTGCACACATACCACATTTGATGACGTGTAGATGAGTGATTTTAAAATTAGATATATTGTGGTGAAATTGTCCTAAATCTTTGTGGAGATTCCACAAAATTTCATAGACATGGCATAATTTGGCTTGCATTCTGCTTCTCACACAGGCCTTGTTCACACCTTTAATTACCCTCATTTCTAGTCATTGGCAACTGTCCAACTAACTCCAGCAGCAAAATGTATTGATATTTACAGGTATGGTATCTCTGGACATTGTCCTTTTTGTCTTTCCCTTAAACCAGTCTTGTATTCTATTCTTTCACAACCCTACTGGTGAAGAAGAACTTCTCCTTATCTACATTTTAAACCTCCCCATAGCCAGCCTCTACCTGTGATCTCTTGTTACTCTGTTATTCCTGGTGAATTGATCATGTTATCTACCTTGTTTATTGCCCTCAGAAATATATAGGTCTCGATCATATCCCCTCTCCCTCCTGGCCTCCAGCGGGTACATGTTCAGATCCCCCAGTCTGTCCTCATAGCATCTGTCTTGCTGCCCGTGGATCATTTTGATGACCCTGTGTTGCATCACCTCAAGCCTGTCACTGTCCTTCCTCAGATGTGAATGTCTGAACTGAGCTCAATATGCCAGGTGATGCCTAACCAGGGACCTGTAAAGAGGTAATATCACCTCCCTCTCTGACTGTCAACACCCCCCCCCATGCCCTCCAGCATCCTTTTTTTCTTACTGTATACATTGTTGCACTGACTTGAAATTTTGAGACTGCTTCTGATGATGAACTCTAAGTCTCTTTCCCCAGTCATTGCATCTATCAGGACACTTCCCATCCAGTTGTCTGTACTGAGGGTTTTCTTGCCAATGTGTCACACCTTACAGTTTTTGGCACCGAACTTCCAGAGTGTCCAAGTCCTTCAATTCCCTGACCCCATTCTCATTATACACCTTGCCACAGAGTTTTGTGTCTGCAAAGAGACACATTTGGCCCCAGATACCTCCCCAGTATCAGTAACGGACATACAGAATAGGACAAAACCCAGAACCAACACTTATGGCATCTCATTTGTAACTTCCTTGTCTATAGATTTGATTCCATTTAGAGCCACCCTCTGTTTCATCCCCCATCTAGCTCCCTGTCCATTTGCTAGGCTCTTCCTCATGCCCAGGATCCTCCAGCTTTCTTAGTAGCCTGCTCTAAAGAATTGAATTGAAGGCCTTGCTGAAGCCCAAGTAGAGCATACTGACTGCTAGCCCCTTGTCCGTTGCCTTCATTAACCACTCAAAGAATACCAGCAGTTGGTCTTTAATGATCTTCCTGCCACAGGTTCCATGTCACCCCAGCGACAGGAAATTCATTGACCATCGCTACAGCAATGGCACAATGCCGCCAATTGGCATTGTGATGTCGATGTACAAAAGAGTGTTTTTTGTGGGGGGCTTTGCCCCCCGCACCACCACTCACTTTAGATAACCAACTCTGAGTCAGAGTTGGTTTGGGGGAGGGGCTCCCCAGAGACAGCAGCATCTGGAAACCAGCAGACCATCACAGTGAACTGTCAATGTTGCTGCTGTGATGGTCTTCACTGTGTTCCCATCACTGTGAGAATAGTATAGCCCTGCCACAATCCCATGCGGCTCGATTCTCAAGGTTCCAGGTGGTCAGGGTGCTGGCAATTAGAGCACTGGTGAGAAAGTGTAAACTGCAAGGGTGGCCCCGCTATCAGGGCACCAGTGTAACAGGGTGCCCAGCACTCAGGATTACAATGTGGTGCCAATACAGGGGCTGAGGAATTGACAAATAGCCAGTAGATGGTTCACAGGGATGGGAACATCAGCCATGTGTGGCACCCGGCTGCAGTGTGGGTGGCTCTACTGTCGGCGGCAGTCAGTGTGGGGTGCAGCTGCACTGTGGCACTGGGCATATGGGATGGTGGCTATGCCATGTGGTCATGTGCATGGTGCTCTGGTCCCATGCACCTTGTATCCATGGGGGCCATGCCTCCGGTGCATTGCACTCAGTAGTGCTCCTCAGAGTAGCTGCACTACCTGTCACCCCATAGGTATTTGGGGGTGGGTCTGTGGATGTGTGGTGTGTGGCACTGCCCAGCTGCACTGTGTTGAATGGCGCTCCTGATCCCCTGTGGTTTTGTGGTCCAGCATTGTGCCTGCTAACGACCTCCCGCTGGCGTTCTACTTGCTGGCTCCCTGCTGCCAGTGCCCTGATCACCCAGAACCTATTCTCAAAGGAGGCTTTGATTAGTACAAGCTGTGGCAAACAGCAGCTTGCACTGAAGCCCCTTGTACCAGGGACCCTGCACCAGATTCTGGTATGAGAGGGGTTCCTGCCCTAAAGTCCCCACATTTACGAAAACCTCTCCCATGTGAAAAACATATGGCACATGGGAAGTGTTTGCTGCATGCTGCTGGAGCAAATGCAAGCAGTTCCCCCATCTCCGATCCCAGGGTCACATTAAGAATATCCTTCATTGGTGGCCTAGTGGGCACCCCAATCCCTGATTGCTGCCCTTTGCTAATAATGTATATTGCCCCCTCCATGATCCAGTTGTCTGTCCTATCGGAATAACCTAATTACTCCCTCTCCCTGAACCCTGATGACCCCAATTATCTTACAAAATAACTTTGCCCACTTCCCTGGTGGTCGAGCGGCAAGAAGGCTATGTTGAAAATTTGGGGTCAAAATATAAAAAATTTCAAAAGTTACAAGTAGGCAGAGTGAAATTGCAATGCCATTTTTTCATATTTTGACTCCACATTTTCAAAATAGTCTTCTTATAATTCAATCTCATAAGACCTCTTAGGTGAAAATTTTCAAATCCATACCAAAATGCTATTCCATGTCACATGTGTGAAAACACATTTTATGTTGTATTTGAAAAATGACAGCTGTACTTTTCATGAGGTGATGTGACATAATGGTTATGTGGAAAATTTGGATTCAAAATACTGAACATTACCAAAGGTATACATGTGCATAGAAAAATTCCAATGGACACTCATGACTCAGCCATATTTTGGAATTGTTTCACCAAATTTTCAAAATGGCGTTTTTGGGACCCCACCTCGTGAACACTGGTGGTGAAATTTTTGTTATTTGGTCATGAAAGTATTTTTTTTTTTTTTTGCAGTGACTGTGAAATTACCTTCTGGGCCTGATTAACAAAATGATAGTACCAACGTTCATGAGGTGGGATCCCAAAAAAGGCTATGTTAAAAATTTGATCAAAAAATGGAAAAGTTATGAACATAAGTTCAAAATGCCATTGCAATACATTACACAGTATCTTTTTAGGATACTGAAAATCGGATTCCCGAAACTCACAGGACTGAGTTCAGAATCCTGACATGTACAAGCCCAACAAGGAGGAAGCTGGTGCTAACAGGGGTAAGGTAGCAGATGTGATGAACTGCTACACTACCCCTAGTTAGGCACCACAAGAGAGTGGAAGACGTGGAAGCTGGCTGAGCTGCTCCCTTGGTGTGGAGGGCTAAGTCACTAGCAGGTTGGCCTTCATGGTGTTCAAGACCCGAGCTTTGTTCCTGGGGTGAACATTTTTGTGAGGCACTCTTCTGTTCCCAGTAGATTTTTTAACCTACTTGAAGGTCTGCTCCCCCTCAGAGTTGGTTATTTTAGTTATGGGGGTACAGGGTGTGAAGCCCCCTGCATTGCATGTAAGACCCTTTTGTCTCCCAAAATTTGGTCTCCCAGACTCTGGCTTTTAGAATTTGGGAGTCCTAGTTTTGGGATTTCATAGGCAATCTCATTGTGCGGCACTTACCTTGATTCCTTAGTTCATGCTGCAGCTTTGAATATTGCAGATGTGTCTTGGTCCCCAGAAGATGACAGCCTATGACCTCTGGTGTTAAGTATAGGATAGGGGGGTGTGGGTGGTGGGATGGTGGGTGCTCAGTGGGAGGGTCGGGATGGGGGAGGGTGATGGCAGGGATGACGAGGGACCGTTTTCTTTTTTCAGGTTGAAAAAAAGACATCTGGGGACCATTTTCTTTTTATAGTTTTTCATAAATAAAATATTTCCGAACACTGGAAATAGGCTCCCCTGTGTACCACACTGCTGCAGGGGACTCAGAATGCTGACACGGAGATTGAGCACCATGTTGTCAGCCAATAGAAAAAACAATGGGCTGTGGGGTGGGGCATCTGAAACAGGGGGTGGGCATCCTGGTGTCAGATTTTATATAAATAAATAAACAAGGGACTAGGGGATGGTGATCAGAGGGTAAGGGGTGCCACTAGACATCAGGGAAACATTGGGGCAGTGATTGGAGGGTGGGGGTGCCACTAGGCACCAGAGAAATTCATTTTATTGCAAGGAGAGCAATTGGAGGGTGCCACTAGACCTCAGGGAAATGAAGATGCAGTGGTATTGGAGGATGGAGGGCCACTACACACTAGATACTAGGGAAAAACAGTAGAGTACCGGGGAGGGCAATGGAAGGGGCAAGTAATGTTTCTTGTGTGATGAAATATAATTTTTATTCATGACTCGTGATATGAAAAAGGATTTTTTTTTTATATCATGCAGTCACAAAAAAAGATTTATTATTTTACAAAAACACATTCGCCAACCCGGTGGTACAGACCACCATGACACCAGTGACCTGGGTTTTGGAGTGAGCTCGGGCAGCTGGGGATCGGCCAGGGTGGGAATAAGGGTGAGAGACAGATGGAGCAGCTGGTAGGCAGCTCTACTCTCTGGGGGGAGAGAAATGGGGTTTCCCTGGCAATTGGCTCCCCCGGTGGAGGCTAGGTGATAGTGGCATGCCATTGGGGGGATCCTCGTAATAGGTCAGGATGGCAGAAGGGGCCATCACTGGAGCCAGGGTGTGCATGCGTGCCTCCTTGCTCATGGGCATTCACTTTCTGGGGTCCAAGGAATAAGGGGAGAAAAATGCATAATTGGGGGCCGTGGCTGGATGAAGCCACCCACATCAGCTTTGGTGGTTTAGCCAGGAAGAGGAGAGGGTGCCTGAATGACCACAGAAGTACGCTGTCAGATGGTCGACACAAGCCAACACCCTCCAGGTGGATAAAAAAAGGATTTAAAAAAACATGTTTCAAGGACATATTTTTAACTGTGAAGAGCAGATTGCAGCTAACAGGGTCCCAATGAGTCCACTAGGTGTGGTTGTCTCTCCAGGATGTTATTTTGTGACTTTAAAAAAAAATAATTAAGAAAAAACAAAAACAAGATGGCAGCTCACGAAAAATGAATTTTCTGTCATGAAAAAGGATTTTGTACTCACGAAAAAGTAAATGATCTCGCAAGACTGAATCCTTTTTTGCGAGATCAATTCCTTTGTCGAACTTTTTACCTCTGTCCTGAAAATTGAACTTCCCATAGGAAATAATGGGAACTTAAAACCTGAATAACTTTGCAACTGGTTAATATTTTTGCACTATCCAAACACTGGCAATTTGGGTTCCCAAATTCGTTCTACCATAAAAAAAAAATCACACCAAATATATGAATGAAGTCATTCACATATTTGAGACCATCTGGTACAGTATGCCCAGCAAGCCCATTGGTCCACACTGAGGATTAATGGGCTTACAGCACATACTGTACCTGTCATTCGGTGGGTGGCCAGGTGGTATGCGGGTGGGTTGCAGCTACCTGCCGATGATGGGGGGTGTGGGGTGGGCAAGGGGGTTCGGAGTGGGTGGGAGGGTACAACTGGATCACCAGGGATGTATTTGATGGGGCTGTACCGCGATCATGGAAACGAGCAGGGGGGTTTACTAGATCACCAGGGACAGTCTTTTATTACATATCTCAGGGAATCGGGTGGGGGGGACCACTTGACTACCAGGGAAGGGCTTTTATTCCAGTCACTGGGGAATCAGGGACTGGGGGGGCACTGGACTACCAGATAGTTTCTGTTATACATATACCATGATCATGGAAACAAGTGGGAGTGGGCCCCAATAGTCCACCAGGGACGGTCAGTTTTACATGTCTCAGGGAACCGGGTGGGAGGGGGGCCCACTAGACCACCAGGGATGGTCTTCCATTACATTCCTCGGGTAATCTGGGACTCGGGAAGGGGGGACCACTAGACTACCAGTGATTGTTTGTTTTACATTAACGCAATTGTGGCTACGGATGGGGATGCTCCAGGATCATCACTGCATATGTCATGTTGTGCAGGGTGCCAGGCACAAGTCACCGGGCTGCCCTGGGCAAGGCATGCAAATGGGGCCATAATAACATGCAAATGGCCACATTTGCACCTTGCATATATTGCATGCCCCAGGCTGAATATCATGGGTGTTGCACCTAGGGCAACTGCACTTGTGCTGGCGCATCCCCATGCTCCCTATCTATGGCTTGTGCCAGCGCAGTGCTACTGCACCATGCACAGTATGTGAACCGACCTTGCCATATTCAATGATGCTGCGCCATGGCGCATCGCCAGTGAATATCACCTGGTCCTGCACTGCGCCCAGGCTTGCATCACTGCCCGGAGCAGTCTGAATATCTGGGCCCCTGAGTTTACTGACTTCATTGTCCAAGCTCCTGGTATTCAAGTTTATTGCCATCCACAGCAAAGGAAAACAAGCCTGAGCACTCATCACAATACTTTACAAATAAGACCTTAATTAAATGCCATCAGGTTTTTCTTTATTCAGTGCTTGGAGTTTCAACACACAAAAAAGTAGCATAAGAACATACAAAGAAGTCAGCAGAAGAAGGTAATTTGGTCTATCAAGTCTGCTCATACTGCATGGTCCACAGCTTGAGCTAATGTCCCTGCCCTCCTTCCCCACTTCTCCCATCCTCTCTACCCATGATGCTTACCTTCCCCCTATGCCTATCCCAGCCTCTCTTAAAGCTGCCCACTGTCTTCAATGAAACAACCTCTTCTTGCAGTGCATTCCAAGTGTCCACCACCCTCCCTGTGAAGAAGTGCTTCCTGACCTCCCTCCTAAACCTCCCACCCTCCAGCTTAAGACTGTGCCTCCTTGTGTTATGGTTGCCACTCAGCTTAAAAAGACTCTCCTTATCAACCTTATTTATTCCTTTCAAGTACTTGAAGGTCCCAATCATGTCCCCCCTCTCTCTCTCCTGTCTTCCAGGCAGTACATGGTCAGTGCCTTCAATCTCTCCTCATAAGCTTTACCCTGCTGGATGACAGTGGGACAACCCCACCCTTCTGTACCCACCGTGCCATTCAACATTTAAAGTAATAACTGTTTGTTCTAAAAAGTGCAAAATTTAAAAACGTGCCAGTACACATTGACGCTTATGATGTAATGAAGCTAATTCATAAAGGATAAGCAAGTTTCAAAACACATTCCTACATATTAAATGTTTCACATCCAGTAACTTAATCAAGCTTTATAGCTGAATACTGTGAAATAGTAAATTGACAGAAATATTATTGTTTGCAAACACCTATTTTGAACTTTCACAAACTGCAAGATAGACAATTTTATATCCACACACTACACTATATATTTAGAGCAACAGCACACTGAATGAGACATTTGCCTATGCAGAAGGGGAAATGAAACAAAAACACTTTCATTTCACTAAAATGGGGGTGATCTGTATTTGATCATTAAGACCAGTCCATGTGTTGGCTTTGAGATAGAAACTCCTATAGTTTTCTCTCTTGGCTAAGAGCAAATCTCTGTCACCTTCCCTGGGGCCTGTTCTGCCTTTTTCAATTGCAATAAACATAATGTTACGTTCTTTGATCTGAACATTCTTAATATGCTCTGCAATTACATAAGTGACATTTTCATTATGTATTATTCTGATGTGGTCCCCCATCTTCTTCTTGAACTTTTCCCTGATACCCCCACATAGTACAGTCCACAAGGAAATGATGAGAAAATGTATTTGTTTTTGTTGCTGTGATTCAGAATTTTTTGGTTCTAACAAATAAATCTTTTCCATATTGTCACTGGCCACACTTGCCTTATGAATGCTAGAAATGCTGCATTCCCTTTCAGCACATTTATTAGTTAGTACATTCTTTTCTTTCTGGTAGCCAATTTGGTCACTGCAGAGTCTGCATGCTGTTAGAAACTGACTTTTTGGGATATTATTTATGGTGTAGCAGAGGTGACAACTGTTTGTCAACAAAACTGTGTTGTGGTCAGTTGGTTACAATAAACACTTGTAGTGATTTTATTAACCATATCATTCTATATTCATACATGCAAAATATTTACTTCAAGGTGAAAGTTATACTGAATTTCAGTTCAGGAGTTTTATGAAGAAAATCAACAAACTGAAGCAGTTATGTCTCTCTCATCTCCCCTGCCACACCATAAATATACTGTTGTCACATCTTTTCTAGATAATTTATTTTTATTTATTTTATTTATTTAAAATTGGTGACTGGGAAAGGCACACTGAGCAGAGGCTCGTTTCCAGGTGTGATCCGGGTACAAGTAGTACAAGGTGGGAGACAAAGAAATACAGCAAATTTCAAGTAACAGATGAATAATACAGTATAGTACATTACACAGAGTTTGGTGGTGAGGTTTCACTTTTTGTTTGACTAGCAGAGTGGAAAAAAATAGTTTCATTGCATTTCTAGACCATATTACCGTAAGTTACAAGTGCATGTCTTTACATATTTACAGTAGTGGATTTACTGAAAGTTGAGTTTTCGGGGAGAGGGTACAGGTGGGGGGAGGGTGGTTTAGCAGTAAAAGCTGGCATGTGGAGTTATTATTTACCTGGTGAGGCTACTAAGGGTAGTACTAGGTCCAGGTAAGGAGGGATTGGGTGCACAGCTGTGACAGGGAGTGGGAGGGAGAAGCCTGAGGAGCTGTTTAAAGGCTGATAGGGAGGGGGCCAGGTGGAGGTGGGGTGGGAGGTTGTTCCATAGGAGTGGGAGCAGGTAGGAAAAGGCAGCTTGCCCAGCGGCTGAGAGGGGGCATGAGAGGTGGAAGGTACATGCGTGTCTGTGGCGAAGTGAGTAGCCAGGTGGGTTGGCTTGAGAGAGGCGGGAGGAGAGGTAGAGGGGAAAGGAGCCAAGCCAATATTTAGCTATGAGTGAAGCGCTGTGGGTGGTCTGCCTATGTGAGAGTGGCATCAGAGATAGAGTTGAAAATAGTTGGCAGTGATGAGTGAGTGGAGGGGAACAGTGGTGAAGCACATGAAGGAGTTTAGCATGACGTTGAGTTTTGCAAGGGAAGAGGAAGGGGCTGTACCATAAATGACGTCCGCGTAGTCCAGTGCTGGTAGGATGGTTTTTCGTATGAGTTCACTCTGAGTAGGGAGGGGGAGGCAGTCTTTGTGGCGGTAGAGGATGGCAAGTTTGGGCTGGAGTTTGGTGCAGATGGCGTCGACGTGGGTGGAGAAGTTGAGGTTTGTGTCCAGCCAGACTCCCAGGTACTTAAAAGTGGGTACAGACTCAAGGGGTATTTCATCCAGGTTGGAGATCGGAGGGCGGGGGCAGGCAGGGAGGTGAGTTTTTGTCTTGTGCTGAATACCATGGAGACAGTTTTTTTCACATTGAGTTTTAACTGATTTTTCCAGAGCCAGGCTTGTACTTGGTTGAAATCGCTTTGGAGGTTTGGGTAAACACTGACATGGGAGGGGCCTGAGGCATAGATAATGGTATCATCAGTGTATAGGTGCACGTTTGAGGTGAGACAGGCTGAGGGGAGGTCATTTATAAATAGGGAGAAAAGGATGGGGCCAAGGATGGAGCCTTGGGGGATGCCCATGAGGATGGGTCAAGGGTTAGAGAGGGGTGTCTCCTATTTGTACTTCCTGCATCCTGTTTTGGAGGTAGGAATGGAACCAGTTTATGGCCGATTTGGCAAGGCTGAAGGAGCTCAATCTGCCTAGCAGTAGAGGGTGGGAGACCGAATCAAAGGCTTTAGCCAGGACAATGAAAATGGCAGTAGTGGTTTGCCCAGTGTCCATGGCGGAGAGAATGGTGTCGGTTACTCGTAGTAAGGCGGTGGTGGTAGAATGAGATTTGCTAAATCCTGATTGAAAAGGGGAGAGGGAGCTGTTTGTAGAGAGGAAGGGGGACAATTTTGATAGCATGAGGGATTCTTGGATTTTGGCAAAGGAGGGGAGGAGAGAGATGGGTCTATAATTTCCTGGGAGGGAAGGGTCACCACTTTTATGGAGAGGTAGGATTTTGGCAAGTTTCCAGGTGGAGGGGACAGTGGTTGTGTCGATTGAGAGATTTAGTGTGTGGGTTATAGATGTGACTATGGCTGCTGCGAAGATGCAGAGCAGGCTGGGATGCAAGCCATCTGGACTGGATTTTGAGTGGTTCAGAGAGGTGAAAGTAGTGCAAACTTCCAGGGGTGTGAATGGGGGAAAGTGGAAACCATGGTATGAGGGTGGGGGATTTGTGGAGGAGGTTGGGGAGGGAGTGAGTCAGGCATGGCGCAGGAGATGAAGAAAGAGTTGAAGAGTTCGGCGACTATGGGAGGATCGGAGGCTATTTTGCCGTCAATGTTTAGGCTAGGGCTGGCTCGCTTTGTGTGTGGGTTGATGAGAGAGTTTATCATCTTCCAGAAGGATGCCAGGGAGGCTTGGTGAGCGGTAAGTTGGGCCTTGAAATAGTGGGCCTTAGATTGTTAAATAACTTTGGTGCAGTTGTTTCAAAGAATTTTGTATGATAGGAGGTCGCTGGATGCTAGAGAGGTTTTGTAACGCCTCCAGGCCTTGTCTCTGACACGACACAAGGAGATGAGGTTGGCTGTGATCCAGGGGTGGTGATATTTCCTAACACTGGCTTTCCTTAGCGGAGCGTGGCAGTCCCATATGCTTAGAAAGATACTGCAGAAGTGGGTGAGGGCGATGTCGACGTCATGTGAGGCAAGGACTGGGAGCCAGTCTGTGTTTGACAGGTCACGTTGAAGGGTGGATTCGTCAAGGAGGTGTAGGGGGCGGGTTACGATGAATTTGGGCCGGAGTGGGGTGAATGGATTTTACGGATATAATAGGTTATACAGTGGTCGCTAAGGGCA